>CAWUFW010005885.1:0-1250181 GCA_963921515.1 Calotriton arnoldi | reverse complement strand
TCTAGTTTGCAATGTTGCAAGGGGTTGTGGTCTGTGGGAGTGCTGCTTTTGTACTTACCTATGTGGGTGTGTCCTCATGGTCTGTTGTTTTCAGGTGTGTTGTGTCTGGGGTTCTGGCCTTTGTAGTTTTTGTTTGTCCAGGGGGTGTTTTCGGGATGTGTACTGTGCTTGTGTATTTGTGCGTGCCTTGCTGTGTGGACTTGTTGGCCATGTTGTGTGCGATTGTTTTTGTCAGCGGATGGTTTCTGTGCAGGGACGTGGGCGCCATGGCTTCTGCCGTGTCGATTCTCATCGGCGTTGTTTGCGCTGGCGGGCGGTATATTTGTAGTTTTCCGCGCTCATGGCGGTGCGATCGTAATCTCACGTGCGGTGTGTCGGCCGTGAGGGCGGGCGGTTTTGTGTTGTCGTGCGTGTTTCCGTCCGTGGCGGGCGGTTTGACTCCGACTTGGACGATGGCGGGCGGTATTTTGTGTGATTTTTCCGCCGATGGCGGTTTTCGGTTTGTGTAATCGTAATGGCGTGGTCGGTGTTCAGACGGTGTGTGCGGGCGGATTTTTGCCGCTTCCATGCCTGGCGGATTTTTTTACGCCGGGTATCGTAATGGGCCCCTAAACATCTAGAAACTAAACAACATACATCTAAAATGTATTATCAAATGAAAGATATATACACATTTTACAAAATTAAATATCTATTAAAATATCAATAATGATTAACTAATAATACAATAATTATATTTAAGTACCTTCCCACCATTTATCCATACAAAACGAACAAACCACACTTAACATATACATTTAAATAATCTTAATTGCATAATTTACATAATTAATTATCAATTAAACAATTAATATTACTATTTAACTAATGATAAATTAATTGTATTTAATTAACATCCCACCCTTTACCCCTACAAATGTAACAACTCACATCTAATATAATTCTTAAACAATATCTTATTCATACATTTTACATAATTAATAATCATTAGAATAATTATTATAAATTAACATTATTTATTATTATTAAATTCTTACACACCCTTTACCCATACAAAATAGCAACACAAACAAAAACAATTAAATGTATGACACACTCTACATAATTAATTATCAATTAAGTTATTAATATTAATTAAACATGAATTATTAATTAATTATAATTAATTTACTTCCTACACTATACCCCATATAAAAACCCACAACCCTACTCTGAAACTTAACTTGCAAAAATTAATTATACAATTAACATAAATAAATATCAATGAAATATTAATATGAATTACAAATTAATTATTAAATCATTATAATTAATTTACTTCCTACCCTATACCCCCACAAAACCCACAACCCGCACCTGAAACGTAACTTTAAAATAGAATCATTTTACAATTAACATAAATCATTATCAATTAAATAATTAATATTCATTAAAAATTAATTATTAATAAATTAAAATTAATTTACTTCCCATCCTATACTCCTACAAATCCCACAACTTGCTATGGTACTAAAAATCATAAAAAATTACATTACATTTCAAAACAACTAAAAATGTAAAAACTATATTAAAAAATATTAACAATTATATATACAATTTATAACATTTATCATTAAAATACATACTAAAATACATAAAAATAATTTAAAACCAATATCATTAACAACAATATTTTTGTAAACGAAATTAATTGTTTTGATATTGTTAAAATCGATATTACTTACCTTAAAATCAATATTTTTGACAACGATATTCTTACACACGATATTTCTGCATGATGATATTAAAAACTTGATATTTATGTCTGATGCTATTTTAAATCCGATATTTTGTCTAAATACCCTGTTGACAGTGCCACGTTCCACTTCTACTTATGTTGTCCATAATGACATAGCTCTCCCCTACAAAGAAGACACAATTAGCACTAGGGTGCTCTGGACTTGTCAGAGCATCTCGAGGAAGTCTGGAGCCAAATTTACTAAAGAAATTATTAAAGACTGCCTGGCCCTTGACTGTAGCGAGAAAAGCCCATGGCCGAGTCACGTGAAAAGCCTATTAAACGAAGTAGACACAAAAATTAGCCTGGATGACCTTGCTATGATATTATATTACAGTTAAAAGGAATTAAAGATGCTTTTAACAGGACTTAGAGAGTCCAGAAGAGAAGCTAGCGATTTGCATCTACTTATAAAATACCGACTGTGGTGTAGATGGCTATACTTAAAGAGCGGCCACTTGCACAAGATAAACGCATTATTGTTGTTACTCTCGTTCCAGTCTTAGAGGCTGTCACCAAAGCTAGCATTCCAAATGCTAAAGCTCTTCATCCTACATGGATACAATGGGCAACATACTTAACAGCTGTTGATGGAGACTTCGTCTTTGACCCCTCTTTACAGACACAAGAGTTTCTTCAATATTAGCACGTTTATCCCATGCCTAACAATATTTTACCTCTTGAGCAGTATAAATATATTTTTTAAACTAATGGTTCAGCCCAACCTGCTATATGTACTAAGCACTAATATTCAGCGACATGCTCCACTGTTCTTGGTGTGATGTTGGGCGGAAAATTCCAACCACACAAAATTCACACATAGTCCTTAGTGGACTGCACTGTGTGGTTAGCTGAACTGAAAGCCTTGTTACTTGCACTGGAACATACAGATCCAGAATTCCCCACACTTTCAGTGCGTGATTTGTATTATTGTGTCCAGTCTTTTAATAAAAATGTGTATTAACGGTGCCAAAATGGGTTAAAAGATTCTAATGGCAACATAATAAAGCATAAAACTCTTTGGGTGAAGGTGGCAGACCTTAAAGATAGGTTGCCACAGACTCATGTTATTCATATATTGAGTCATCAACATGTGCGACCACACGTTGTAGGGAATTCTTTGGCAGAAGAAGCGACCAAATCTGCAGTTATAACTGCAACAGTTGCTGCAATTACACATTCTCATACGAGGGTAGACAGTGATATACTGGCTTCTATTAATGCTACAAGCCACAGCACCCCTTTGTCTAGGGGCTTCCCGGTTAAATATACATATCATTTAAGTGAACAAATGTTCCCTTTGTTACAATTCCAGAAGTTGGTGATCGTTTGATTCCCAACCAAGGCCGCGGGCTAGCCTTAGTGATAGCTGCGGATGAAGGTGTTGCTTCTGAACATGCAGGTATGGCAGCCGCAATTTCATTGCTACAGAAACGTTATTGGTGGCATGGCTTATACAAAAAGGTCAAAAGTATGTCCTTTGTTATGACATTTGTCAACAAATTAAAACTTCTACTGTGGCTCATCCACTGCAGACACACCTGTTGATTTCCAACAAACCTTTAGGCTGCACTTATTTGGACCATTGTAGTCCTCTTAATTCGGATGGAGCATTTAAATGTATCCTATTTGCAATTTATTCTTGATCAAGGTTCCTCTGGGGTGGCAACAGTGTTCAGCTGACGCTCGTACTGTTATTAAAGATTTGCAAGTCTTTATCAGAACATATGCATGCACTCCACTCCACTCGGACCAGGGCCCTGCTTTCGCCTCAAAAGCGTATAGGGATTCTATGGCTTCCCTGAGTGTAGAGATACATTCTCTTCTCCATATCGGCCCAAGGGCAATTCTGTTGTGGAGAAGATGAACCGTGACTTAAAGCAATCCCAAACAGCTAGAGTATTAGGTACAGTGCGTAGTTGGATCCAACATCTACATGGGTTACAAAGAGAACTTAGCAATCTCCCTAAAAGAGCTCTGGGTGTCCGAACCCCATACAAGATCCTTTTTGGCATCAAAATGTACATTACAGACCTTGACGGTCCAAGACATTGCAGCGGCACCCACGCCCTTTGACTTAAATGATCATTGTGCTCTCTTACAGGACTTACAAAACTTCTGCGACAGCCAATCCAACCAGTAGTTGAAGACGTCTGCATCTGCAGGAATCAAGGAGCAGCCAGCACCTTCAGTAGAGAAAGGATTATGGTAAAGAAGGAATTTGGCCCATCATACCGTGCATCGGTGCCAGTCCTTGGCATTCAAGGTACAAGAGCTTTAATATTGCCACCACTTGCTGGTACAAAAGACAATCATTTTGTCTCCATTAATCACATCAAGTTGCATCATGTGGCTGATTGAAAACAGTAGGCCACAAGGAGTCCTTGGTAGTTCCCTAACTCCTCTTGCTACCATACAGGAAATTCCTCTCCAGCTTGTGAGCACCATCAAAGCTGTTTCTCCCCAGCTGGGGGTGGGTTGGGGGGGGGGCTGAAAATTAACTTAAGTTAATTCCCAATATCGCTACAAATTCCAGCCACTACGTCTTCTGCTGCTGATGTCGTTTATACTGATCCACCCCTCGTGGACTCTTACTACACCTGTGGCTCCTGTTTTTCAATAAAATGCTTCTGGTTGTTATGTGGGAAAAGATGATTGTTTCATCTGACTCTTTTGATAGTTCTTCCGTTTTAGAGACTCCACCTACAAGGGCCTGTGATTTCTTTTCATGGCTGAAACGCACTTATCTGGTCCCTCCTTAGATATATGTTTGGATAACACTTTCCTTGTTTTTTTTAAATTTCTTTGGATTGGATTTGTGACTGTTTTCTTTTTGCTGATAAATGGCCATTACCTTCCAGAATGCTCTGCCACAGAACTGGACAACGAGGTGTTAATGTCTCACTCATCTTCACATAAGCTAAAAAGATACTTGTCCCTTGTGAACATTTCAGCTGTTCCAGTAACTGATGGAATTGTTTGGGATAAAGTAACTTATGATGTCTTTGGCCGTACAGAAATACTGCAGATTCCCTATGTTTTTGGGATTTCTGTGGGTGATGTTATTGTACCTGGGCTACATTCTGATGATTGGGATGATGAGACTCTAAACTTCATGCTCTCGGAGCTGTAAAATATTACACTGTTTTTGAATCTGGGGGCCTGTATCTAAATTCTGCTAATCATGGTGAAATGCTCTGTTACCATCATTATGGATATCATTATATACATTGAGCTAGTGTTCAATGAATACTTTTGAACTATACACAATGGGAACATTGTCCTACCCCCTCCTCCCCACAAGGGAGCTCCAAAACATATAGAGATAAATTCACATTTTTAGAATCTTTTTATTTTAAACTTTTCCCTACACCAGCAAAGAAATATATGCTCACACAAACCAAGCTAATATACACAGACTTGTTTGTCACACAATTAGCTGTGAAAGGCTATGAATATTGGAAGGATACCACTGACATGAAATCAATTTGGGGTATCAAATCTTGGCAAGTCTAGGGTACAGACACTGTTTTCAGCCTGCTTAATTCCAAAACAAATGATTTCGCTGAATGATACAGTTCAGCAGACTACTTGTCTAGTACTGGCAAAAATTAAAGACATAAATTCATCAAACATTCCTTCTATTGCCCAATTTGACAATTGACAACATTTAACAAATTACACTGAAGAACAACTAAATAGCATGTTACAGAATGGTACATTTAACTAAACACTTTCAGGTACAAACGGGTGGTTATTGTGGCCAGTGGACACAAATGGTTGTTATGCTCGGTTTTTTAATCCCACACCGGGATTTAAGGCAAGCAGACCGGGCTATCGTTATTCCCATTCTCAACACTCAGGAATAGTCACCACCTATTCGGTAAGGAAATTGTGCCAACAATGGTTGGAACATTCCACACACTGTTGTGCAGTTTCCACTTATCAGTAGGAACTGCACGTTTGTGGACGACATAAATTTAGGATGGTGCCAGACTGATTCAATGCACCCCTGCAGGTTATGACGTCTCTTGGACCACCTAGCTAGGACCAGCTAGCTCACAGTACCATCATAGGCCCCCCAACCCTAGACAGAGAGCAAACATTTCTGGCAACTACTGAACATGACAGCTCTGTTCCCTCTTGAACTGTGGTGAAAGACCCAGAAACATTTGCTCTGACACTCGTGCTCTCTTTCTCTCAGAGAAATATACAAGGAATCTTTATTGAACCAAAGTGATTCTTGTATAGAAAATATGTGCTGCAATGATCAATAGACAGAAGCAGACAAAAGTTACAATAAGTGTCAAGACAGTAAATAAAACAAAGAGTTCCACCATCTTGCTGAGACAACTTATATATTCATTCATATACAGTATTATAACAGTCTAGCATACTCCTACGATGCAAACCCTAACCTACTTGTCTAAGGTGTAAATGTATGGTCTGCCAAGAAACCCCCTTCTGGATGATCTAACCCCTTTACCTGGTGGGTAAGAGTGTAGGACCCCGTCTTGGTCACGAACTGGACATCCTTCACGGAGATGTTAGTCACCTTCTGGCCGTAAGGCTTCAGCATGTAGCGACCCTTTGTAGTCAGCAGAAGTGTCTCCTCTGAGTATAGTTGGGAAACAAAAGGTTTTATATAGAAAAAGGCATACTTGCCTTGGGCTGAGATTGTGATCAGGCTGCCATTGTTTGTATTCCACAGATAGCTGTGTCACCATATGGACGTAATAACAAACACATTTGTATAACGCACGTGAGGGCCTTGTACACAATGCCAAAGCAGTATGATAGTGTACTCATGAAGTTCCCCGTGTTAGCGGTGTTTCTAAGAAACTAATCCAAGTGAAAGGAATGCAAATGTGTGTCAAAATGTTGATGTGACAAATTGAGGCAACTTTAGGAAAGAACCGTGTACATGTAAAATGGCACTATTTCCTACCAGGCCGATCTCAGGCACATGACAGCCACTCCTCGTGCATAGGTCTGCTAAGAAGCTATCCAAAGCAAACTAATCCTTTAATTAAAAAATGCATCAGCATATATAAAGAAAAATACTAAAATGTATAAAATGCCTTTAAAATTAGGCACTCATGCAATTTGGAGACCCAAAGCATAAAGAAAGCTGATTGCTGTTAAAAATATAAAAACTATCAAATGTAAGGCAATTTAAAACAAATTTGGAAGTTAGAAAACAAGCCAAATCAAAAGTTCCCACCACACGGAAAGCCAAATGTTTACATGTTCTGAGAGGTAGACGAAACATTGCTGTTCCCAGCATCCGCAGACGATGATCCCAGAGGCACACCTCAGAGCAAATTGATAGAGCAAGTATGTTCCCATCCAACCCCCACAGCAGCCACTGAAGGAGCAAAGTCTGCCACTTGATGTTCCGTTGAAACAGAGCCTAGATCCAAAAGCACCAGGTGCGGAGGCAAACCAGGGAAGCTCATAGAACGTGGTCAGGAGCAATGGACCTGCAAGGGACAGCTGCACAGATGAGCCTTCAGTGGGTCCATTAGTACGTGCATGTCCGAAGGTTCAACCAATTGCTACCCCAAGCAAAAGTCTAGAAAACACTCAAGAGTGCACAAGAGGCAGCGGAGCACAGGCTGTATGCAATGAAGCCATGCAGGCCGAAATGACAGAAGCCAGTGCTCATCCAGTTCTCGAAGCAAAGCTGTGCAAAAGAAATGCACCATGCGTTCACAGCACAAAAGGGTGTGAGGCAGTGCCAGCTCCATTTGATCTTGAACTGGGACATCCATTGCGGTGCAAAAATATTAAAAGCAATATCCCTGCAACTAGGAGCAGGACCTGCGGAAGCCTCCAAAGATGCTTCTGAGGACGGAGTGGATAAAGGATGGATTAGTTCCAAACACCGTCTGGAAGGTCACGACCAACCCAGAGCCAATGCTCCTGAAAAACCCTACAATTCCAGACGCAATAGACATGTTAAAAATACAATGCACCAGCTCCCCTAAATGTTGTGGGAAGTTGGTATGGAGAAGTGCCTGTATCTTCGTAGAGGAACGCGCCACCTGAAGATCAAACGTCTCCTTGGCTGAAGTTAAAGCCACATCTTATTGAAATAATAAGGCTTTCAGTTTGCTCAGGGTGTCAAAATGCCCTTTGGTAAGATTAATCAAAGGCCACAGCGTATCCTCCCTAACTACATGGGCAGGCGGAAACAGGACTTGTTTACAGCAACAATGGAAGATACGGTCACCAAATAAGCAACCCCTCGGTTCATCCTGCAGCAACCTTGACTGTTCAACATCAGGTAACTCCCATTCGAGAGCAATCTGGAAGTCAGACATATCATGGCCGTCGGAGACCCTTTCAAGTAGCAGGACAAGTTCACCACGGATGCATTGCATGCTCCGTGCAACGAAACGTCCTTGCATACTAGGGACCCACTTAAAGTATTCTCGCGCTCAGAGCCGCTGAGAAAAACTTCAGTAACCTTATTCCGACACCGTAATGTGAAAGGAAGCTCCCATTGTTTGTGTATGTACCCTTCACCCAATGCTTAATATCTGCCCAATAGATGGTGTTGTAGACAATACTGAAAGTGGAAAGTCGAGATTGGTAGTGTAATGTACCCATGGATTATCCAATCTGAGGATGCTATCTCAGTAACGGTAAAAGATCATTTCTAGAACCTTTCGATGTGTAACACTGTGCATTTTGCGTCCTTTCGTGCCAGAGCTATCTGCTGTTCAGAAAGGTGGTATGGTGAAAACATATTTGTGATGTTTATGTGTCGCCACGGCACGGGGCCAGAATGCAGTCTCTGTATTGTCTAGCTTAACAATAGAATTGACCTAAGCTGAGACTGCCCATGATGGAACTCAGACAAGTTTTGTTGAAGCACATCTATTGTAGATGATTCAATGTTACGTAAAGAATAAATTCTAGATGATAGGATAGTCATACCGTTGTCTACTACTGCAAGATCCTGTTCTAAGTTGCCCCTGTCAATCTCACGCAGCCTTTCAGCAGCCTCTTGTTAAGATATTTTCCATATTTCATTATAGCCGGCGTAAAGGAAGGGCAGCGCTTTTGACTTGGTTTCTGAAGACCCAACAAGAAGTCTTGTAAGTCCAGGTCATCAGACAAAAGGGCCAAGTGCTGTTGTACCTGAGACAGTGTCGAGGTTTTAAGCCAGTCAAGGCACAACTTCCCAACACTGTAAGTTGTTACCAATCCCGAATGTTCACTTTGCACATATCGCATGTCAGGCCCAGTGGCTGTAAATCCCTTGCTGTTACCTAGGAATCTAACCATACCTTCCAATTAGGATCTGATGAGTTATGCTTACTCTTACACAGCATGTTATCGATAGTGTTTTCATCATATCACTGCTGCCAGTTGTCAAATCGTGCGGGAACCCGTGGTGTGTTCAAATCCTTGATCTTGTTTAAGCCAAGGCACGTTGTCTGTTGCATAGTTTTGTTCAGGAAAATCATTTGTTGTGGTATTAAACAGGCCCTAAATATAGGCTCAGTTCCCTGAACCTGCCAATCTTTAGTCCCCCAGATAGATTTGACATCTACTGTTTCCCTCCAAAAGTCAAAACCTTGTAAAGAGAGCTGGGAAAGGAAAGAAGCAGAGTAAATCAGCTTAGTGTCAGTTAACATATTTTTCTTTGCAGGTGATGGGGCAAGCCTATAATAAAATGAGGCTGTGTTAGACGTGTCAGAACCAGAAAAATAGTCAAGCTTCTGTGCAAATGCTTTTGTTGCAGGGATTCTGCGAAATCACAGAACTATGCTTGGGATTATGGGACCTTAGTAGGCAGGGACTGAATTATCCTACCACCTTAGTACCCATGAGCCCAGGACCGACTAGCTATAATGTCTCACTTGCCCTCCTACTCACTCACAGAGGAACAAGTGATTTGACACCCCAGAACACAACACTTCCGACCCTATCAGGAATCGCAGTGGCAAAACACACCCTTTCGCTCACGCTCTTGTACTCGTCCACAATAAGATCTGACAGAGATACGAGAAAAGTTTAAAATGTTTATTTTAACTCATGTGCTCTAGTATGCAGTATATGTGCCACAACAAGTAGAAAGATGCCTAACACAAATACAGTCAGCATAGCAAGTAGTCCGCAAATCTTAAAAGGAGCTGTCATGATATACGACAGAGTAGCCTAATCTCCCTCCCCTTGTATAGAAGCAAAATGATTATATATCAGAAGATTTCTAGGTGTTATCAGCAGACCCCGTACCTCAGTCTTATAGATGAAGGTCTACATCACAGGTGCTGTCACGCTCTTCTCCCTGGAAAGATCCCTCTCCAACTGTGTGCCACCTATCTGTGTACCCCCATATGACCAAAGTACATGTTCCCAAACAACAGCTACATCTCCATGTTTTATCGAGGTGCTAGGGCCTGACCAGAACAGAATAACAAGGGGCATTGTTGTTCGACCTTGCCTACAATGTTCAGACTAAATCCCGGGAAAGAACAGAGTGCAAAAACAACAGCATATTCTATGTGAAAGTTTCAGCATGGCACGAAGCAAAATAGGTTCATGTAGTAATGTGCTCAGAGCAGGAGACAGTCTGCAACGTGCTCATGCTAACATAGGGAAGACGACAATGCCCATATGGGCCACGTGACACCCTCCCCTTGGTCAGGACAGTAGTACCAAATGGCAACAGAAGTCAGAGGTAAGCAGAACCAAAGGGCTCTGGCGAGTGGTCAATGCAAAATGTGGCCGAAATAGAGAGAAAGGAAAAAAATAATTTTTGTACACAAAAATATATTCAATTACAGCGTATCTTCAGGGCCCAATATGTAGGTTGGCAAATTGAACGCCATCAGTTCTAATAAGCCATCTGAACCTTCCAAAGTAAAAAGTGTTGCCATCCAATTAAGCAATTCAAATGAACAGACATGCTCCACACATCCAGTTGTCGATAGGAGCATCCATGGTGAACCTGTGTCGACTTTAATGAAACTGAGATCCAAGAGGCGCTGTGCACGTGCACAGGGACTCGCTCCAGCTGGTGGACCCAACGATGGATCGTACTCAAGCCGCATACCCAAGGAACAGTCCTGGTTATGGGACATCAACGGACCCATCAACAGTTCAAAATCCAGGGCAGTGTGACGGTGTAGCCAGGCAGACATCCAGGGCCCACTGAAAGGGGCACAGGATGCAGTAAAACACAGGTTGCACATAGGTGAAGTACGCAAAACGAAAGGTTAGCCAAAAATCTACATCAAGAGCCTCCAATGGCATCAAACCAGAGATGTTGCATCCGCTCACGGTACAACTGCAGCTGGTTCTGGCCTGGTAGGACCACAGATCGAGCAGCCATTGCGTAAGAGAAATAGTAGAACAAGGACGCCACAAACCAGGAGGAGCAGCAGGGGAACCCACCAAATACACTGGAAAAAATAGAATGTATAAAGGCAGGGATTCCTCCAAAAATAGTTTGAAAAGAGGTCATGAGGCCCAATCCCACAAGTTTAAAACAATGGACTAGGCCTGCCGTATCAGACGCATTAAATATTTGGTGTATTAATTTTGGGGGAGATTCGTGTTCAACAGTGATTGTATTTCACTGGACGCTCTCGCCACCTGTAATTCGAAGGTCTCATGAGCTGACATGAGAGCCACTTCTTGTTGAAACAATAGTGCTTTGAGTCTGCTTAGCCTATTGAAATCTATTTTCAAAGTTGGAATGGAAGGCCACAGCGAACTATCTACATTCCCATGTGGCGGGGGAAAGAGAACGAGGTTGCAATAAGTAACTCGCTGGGAAACCGTTACTATGTACTGGATGCCTGCCCGCAAACCGCAGCAGATCTGATTATTAAGTACGAGATAACTGCCATTGGAAAGCAATGTGAGAGTTGGAATAATAGTGGGAACAGGGATTCCTTTCAGAAAACAAGCCAAATTAGGGGCTGAAACATTACATGCGTCGTGAAGTTTTACTTGCTGGTACATAAAAGGGAATGTCTGACAGTAGAATCACAATCCTCTCCTGTAAGAAAAACTTCTTTCTCAGCATGCTGAAAACGAAATGTAGATGGCAAGGACCATAGCTCATGTATGTAACTGCTTCCGAGCGGTTCATATCTACCTACGGGGTAATGTTTCATGCAAGCAGAAAACTGAAACAGCGAGATGGGTAAAGAAATAACCCTGTGTATTAACCGAACTGCAGAATCTGTCTCGGCTACAGTGAATGGTAATTGTTCAAGTTTTTCAATATGTAGACTAGTGTATGTAGCGTCCTTCGTGGCCATTCATTTTTGTTTGTCTGTCAAATTAAAAGGTAAAAACAACGCAGTCGCATTCAGGTAATCCCATGGAACTCTTCCGTATTTAAGTGTTTGGAGTGTCCACTCAAATTGCATAACTGATCTAAGTTGATTCTGACCATGACACAATGTAATAAACACAAGGAGAGGGGAGACCCAGTTATTTGTGACAGTGTCTGTCTTGCCTGTATCCGAGACAAGTGAGCATAATGCACCCAGGTAAATTGGTGCTTGCTTCACAATTTCTCTCTATATATAGGGTCCTCACCGACAGATACCTCCTGTGGCATGCTTCATCACTGGACCCTCAACCAGACACTAATCGCCAACGGGTGGGCTCGACACGTATGTAAGTGGAGCACTTTGGAGCACCAGAGTTCTTCAATGCAACCGAAAGAGTATTTCTTTAATTTCCTTTCCGGTCCCGATCATGTGACCAAAGATCACATGACAAGGATCATATGACAAGGATACACAGGCACATAAAAGGAGAGAACAAACAGACCTTCAACATGCAGGGACACAGGGAGACGCTACGAGCGCGAGCGGATGAGTACTCTTGATGAAGTAAGGTCTTTTCCCTCCTAATTTTCCCTCCCATTTTTCTACGCAGATTAGCTGAATTGCTCTGATAATGCAGAAAGTAATTTTTTTCCAATAAAATGACTTACAATGAATTTTCTCCTCCTAAGGTGTGACTAGAGAGTCCGTCCTCCCCTGGTACCCCATGATGTCTGTTGGAAAAACAAGTCATGTATGTAATAGGTCTAGTCTGTTGTTCCTTCTAAATGTATTTTCCTTAGTGCTACTTTAAATTTTAATCATGCTGAGTTTCTAGATGTGGTGACAACTATATTAAGGCAAACACATGGTTTTCACCAAAATACTTATAGCCTACTCACTACTGGGGGTGCTCCAAAAAATACGAGGGCCCACTGATGCCTAATCCGTCCCCCACTTTTTCTCTTCAGTTACAACCATACAAGGAAAAGGTCCTATAAATATGGTCTGTATGGTTTCGTGCATGTTTTGTACAATTTAATTACACAGAAAATTAGCAATCACAAAAAGCAGGGTAAAAACGAGGTTCTGAGGAAAGCCTACTGTCCCTTTACGGGCTATATAAAGGCTGAAACATGTTGACCTATCGAATGCCTGGGAACATTAATTCCTAAAAGCATCACACTGATCTATTTTAACCTAGCCCTAGATCCCAGAATAATAAATTTGTTACAAAGGATTTAAAGGCTATTTTAACACACTGACTCAACCCTGCCTTCACTCAGTGCTACCACTCAAAGAGTGGTAGCTTACAAACTTGTCGACCCCACTCATTCACGTTCAGTGTCTGGGTGAGGGTCCGATGATGAAGCATGCCACAGGTGGTACCTGTGGGTGAGGACTATATATATATATATATATACATATTATTTTATTAAGAAATATTATTTGAGTCGGTATCAGACATGCACGGAGCAAGGACTCAGTACCTTGCACTTGCCAGAATCTAGTGCCCCATACTAATTTCAACTCAACAATATCACCCCAATAATCATATCCCTTCAGAGCCAAGTTGTCAATAAAAGACGAGGAATAAATTAACTTAGTTTGGGTAAGCATACTTTTTTTGAAGGCACAGGAATTTTTAAAAATAATATGAGGCTGGGTCGGAAAGGTTATAACCGGTAAAATATGTGTTCTTTCGTTTTGTGTACTAGAACTGCCCTTAGATGGAGTAGGGCATTGTTCCCATTGAATATAATTAAAAAGGGGCGCTGTCTGCTAGTTCTATGCAGAAAATGATGTCCATAATGTTGGTAACAAAATAAATCGGCATAGTTAGATGAATTCAAATACAAATCTTCTGTATCAAAGACAGTGTAATATTGCAATTCAGGAAACAAAGAATTCACAGCATTAACATCCTAATCATCTGATTGTAAACCAGGTATAATCACATCACCCAGAGAAACACGGAAAACATATGGTATCTGTAGGGTCTCCGTAGGACCATATACATCGAACTGCACTTTATCCCATACAATCCCATCAGCGACTGGAACTGCTGAAATGTTAGCAAGGGCTTGGTCTCTTTTCATTTTATGCGAGGAAGAATGTGGGGCCAATACCCCGTCGACCAGTTCCACTGCAGAGCGTTCTGGGAGGTAGTGGCCATTAATCAAAAGAAAAAACACAGTCACGAATCCAATCCACATGAAGAGGAACACCATAGAAAACACGATCCAGATATGCATCCAATGTGGGACCAGATAAGTGCGTTTTAACCAAGCGATGAAAACACAAATCCGCACAGGCGATGGGGAGAGAACTGAAGACAATGAAGAAGTGTCCAATGAAAAATTATCTTGATCGATATAGTAACCACTAGAACTCAGCTGAAACTACGGGGACTGTGGTTCTGGACTTAGACTTGAAGCTTGCTCTTCCCCCGGGGGTTCATGAGGTGGAGTAGCATAAGAAATTTCCAATGTAGAATATGTAGAAGGCAAAACTGAGAACTGGTCAACTGAAGACTCGTTCTCCCTTTCTGGCAGCTGGGGAGAATCAGAAGATAGGGTGCGTACAGGTTGTAACGAAACATCCCGACGTGGGACGCTCTAGGCATAATATTGAGTATCGGCCATATGGTGTAACTTGACATGTTCAATTGAAACAAAGCAACGGTCCTTGTATCCTGGTAGTGGAGGTAAAATCACAGTAAGGGTGCCCTTCAGACCAAGGACTGGGACAGGAGCACGATATGAGGGACCAAATTCTTTCTTGATCGCCACCTTTTCACGAACCAGATCACCAACTTTCGGTAGTCAGCCAGAAACAGAGCGGCCATAATGAGTGAAATCCTGCGTCATCGTTGGGAATCAAGCAATCACCAACTGTAGGAATTGTTACAAAGGGTACTTTGTCAGTAGTCATCAGATAAGTATAACAGGAAGGGAAACCCTGGGGAAACGGAGTACCCTCCCTCAGTGTGGCGATAGCTGCCAAAACGTTATCATCAATTTTATTCATGGACTTTGTAATTGCTGCTACTTTAACTGTGGCTACTGCAGATTTGGCTGCTTAATCAGCCATAGAGTTACCAACAGCGTGCGCTCCCGCATGCTGATGTCTTAATGTATGGATAACATGTGTAAGTGGCAAATGGTCTTTAAGAGCCACCACACGGACCCAAAGCATTTTATGCTTGATTGTGCTACCTTAGAATCCCGAAAATCATTTTGTTTTCCAAAAAACAGATTGTCATTAAAAGACTGTACACAGTAAAAAGAGTCGCATACAACTAGTGTGCGCAACTCAGGATCAGCAAATTCAAGAGCTAAAAGTAGTGCTCGCAACTCGACCAACTGTGCCGTGCAGGTCCCAAGGGACTGCGTGTGAACTAAAGAAGACTAAAAACCTCCATCTACTATTGTACTTGCTACAAAAGCACAGGCTGCAGAATAAGCCTGTTTAGAACCAATGGCCGGTTGAGCGGAACCATCAGTGTAAATGATGCATTTGTACTGATCAAGAGGAAGAACCGAAGAAGGGAGAGGATGAACATGTTTATACTGAAGAAATTCTAATGTTTGTAAAGAAGGATCAAAAACAAAGTTGAAATCAGCCGATGTCAAGGACGTGGCCCATTGTATCCAACGAGGATCTAGAGCTTTAGAGTTAGGCACACTAGCCTTTGTGACTGTCTCTAAGGCAATCACCGGTGAAACAATAAAAATGCGTTTACCCTGTGCAAGAGGGCGTTCCTTCAGAATCGCCATCTGCACTGCCGTCAGTATTTTTTCAGTGGAGGAAAAACGCAACTCTGCAGAAGTATACAGATGCGATTTATAGGCTTTGGTAACTGTGTCACCCTCATTAAAAGTCACGTAAGTGAAACCAATGGCTCCAGGTAAAATCCGGATGACCAAATTGGTAGTATTCAATCTAGTTTGTAAGTATTGTGTTGCAAGCAAATCAGACTGCAAAAAGTGCAGCACTGCGGTGTGTTCCGGAAGCCAACTGAAAGATGAAAAAGAAGGATGCTAAGCATAATCAGGAATGTAAGTCCTGCCGAAATGTAAGAAACCCAGCAAAGATTGCAATTTCTTTAGGGTAGATGGAGGCTGCAATTGAGCACACTTATCCAAAAAGTGGGGTGCTAACCCCGTACCCTCATTGGTCAACTTATAAGCAAGAAAAAGAACGGCCAAAAATGCAATATGAAATTTTGCAAAAATGAATCTGTAACCTACAGTGGTAAAACTCGTAATAATGCGATTCACTTGTGCAAGATGAGGATTTAATTCATCGTCTGTCAGGTAAATGTCATCGACATATGGAAAAACATCAGGGTCAATTTCATTCAAAATGGACACTATATATGCTGCAAATCCCCCGGGGCTATTCTTATACCCCATAGGCAATCTCGCATAGCGCCTCTGAGTGCCGACAGCGCTGAATGCGGTCAGGTCATGGCTCTACAGAGCCAAATTGTGACGAAAAAGCCATTTGAACTGTCTAAAGTAGTTTTACATTTTTTACGCATAATATTATTGATCAATGCTGTACCAAGCGTATTCTGTACGGCAAAGGTAAGGGTTTGGCTATTCAAGTGTCTGTAATCCAAAACGATACGATATGAACCGTCCAGTTTCAATATTGGAAAAAGAGGATTATTCATCGAAGAGACACAGGTTTCAATAACACCCTGATATTCCAATTGAGTGAGAATGTCTTTAACGGAACTTCTTTAACGGATGCTTTAGCATCACGTTTGATTGGATAGTGAGGCTGCGGCTGAGGACTTACTGGAATAACATGCAAAGGAGAATCCTTATCCCAACCAACCTGATTGCAATATAAAGCAGGAGCTAAGGCGAGAGCCCACTCCGAAGCCTAAGCATGCTTAGTCTCATCAGGGACATATTGCGAAAAGGAAAGAATAATTACCTCCTCACCACAAGGACAAGCAAGAACAAAGGTGAAGGCCAATCAACCTCCGCCAGTAAAATGTCATAGGAAGACATCAGGGTGTCCCATAAAACAGCATCTATAGTGCGCTTAAAATCACCTTCAATCTGAAGGTCTACATGACATAGTCTATCTGGGGGAGCTACGCGGGTGTTTGCGATTTCAGCTGTAATAAATGAGTCAGTTGCTTTCGTCTCCAGAAACTGGCGGAGTGTCTGCCGCACTACGGGAACTTCTGCCGCGCTGTCGAGGAGAGTCACCGCCCAACTCCTGTCCAGGAGAAAGGTGCTCATCGTCTGGGTCTTATTTCGCTCTCAAGGCGGCAAATTTTTTCTTCTGAAATGGGGCCCGATATGGAGGTGGTTCCTCCCGTTTGACTTTCACGTCAAACTGGCGCTGTGGGTCTCGCTTTTGTTGCGTGGACTCCCCTTGTCTGCGATCCCGTCGTCCCCCTCCTCCAAATTGTTGATCCAACGATTCCTGAAAGGAACGAGGAGAACGAGGATCAGGAACCTGGAACCTCTCAGGAGTTTTAATTTTAGAGCGATCACGTAAATCATATCTATGTTCAGAAGCATCAAGTGGTGGTGAACCAGCACGAGACCTAGGCTTCTGTTGATGCTTTTCTTTGTCCCATGTCTTCTTTGGAAAGACCGGATGTCCCTCCTTGTCAGGAGGGGGTTTATCCTGAGACTAGGTAGATGGTCTGACCCCTAGATTATTGTGACCCACAATGTATAAACATCAGCAATAATAATCGGCAACTCACGCTCCCTATCAATGTAAGCCACCGCCGCGAGGCGTTGGCAAACCTGTAAGCAGACTGCTTCACCCTTAATATTAGAAAGAATCATTTTGGAGACAACGGGAAAAATACCCACTAATTTCATCCCCAAATCCGGGGCTGGACCAGCCCTATGTTCATTCTGTACTTGTTTCAGAATGCTCAGAAGAACGCTCATGGAGGAGGTACCAAAACAAAGTGTATATCAGGAGGCAAACACCTTCCCCCAGGTGTTGCAGTCCTCTGAAGGAGGAATCAGACCACTTGGTAAACACATAGTAAGGATCCTGTGTTTCTCCACAAGACCAGTGTGTGGGAAGACATCCTCAAGCTGTTCAATCTTCTGAGCAATCCAAAATGGAAAGTCCTCATGATTCTGAGGACGTTTGCCCATCACCGAATTAATAAGAACTGGGCTAATCACAAGGCCCCCACCTTGCACCTGTAATGGAGGCGCAGCTCCAGGTGGAGCCACTAGAAAAGCGCAAGAAATAAATTGAATCAAGCATCTATAGAGAAGAATGGCTTGACCATATATTAAACGTACATCTGCCACAATAGCATTAAGACAGTTGGGATGTGGTGTAAAACCGACCAATACCGGCCATGTGGCCCCATCAATACTTAAGGGGCCCATTCGAACAAAGGAGATAGGATGGGGAAGGGCGCTATTAAACCAAATCTGGTGCTCCCAGGACGTAAGAGGAACTTCAACCATAGCATAAGGGCGATACGCTGCCTGCACAGCAGCGACCGTATAAGCATGAAATGAATTATCATTCACATCCACTGCGAGAAATGAGACCCAGGAGTAAGAGACCTCGAAGCGGTATGCTGGATCCGCCTCGACCACAAAGACAACCGGAGACCCCGCGTTGGGGATCCATGCTTTAACAAATGATGTGTAACCGCCGCACGGCGATGTGCTGGAATTGCGATCGGTTGAACCATTGTATATAGCAAAGAGGGACCAAACGGTAGCACAAAACGGGTCAAAAACATTTTAAAATTCAAGCTTGAAAAACCTACAGCAATAGGTGAATCCTACAAACTGAGGAGGTAGAGCCCTCCCACCACGGACGTCTCCAGGAACCCGTGTGAGAGTATCATGGACAAGGAAAAGCGCTATTCGGGGGTCCCGCAAATAAGTACCAGACCAAACGTTGGCGGCGCCATGTTGCAGGGATTCTGTGAAATCCCTACCACCTTAGTACCCATGAGTCCGGGACCGACTAGCTATAGTGTCTCACTTGCCCTCCTACTCACTCACAAAGCAACAAGTGATTCAACACCCCAGAACACAACACTTCCAACCCTCTCATGAATCGCAGTTGCAAGACAAACCCTTTCGCTCACACTCTTGTACTCGTCCACAATAAGATCTGACAGAGACACGAGAAAAGTTTAAAATGCTTATTTTAACTAACGTGCTCTAGAATGCAGTATACGTGCCACAACAAGTAAAAAGATGCCTAACACAAATATGGTCAGCATAGCAAGTAGTCCAGAAATCATAAAAGGAGCTGTCATGATATACGACAGAGTAGCCTAACCTCCCTCCCCTTGTATAGAAGCAAAATGATTATATATTAGAAGATTTCAGGGTGTTATCAGCAGACCCCGTACCTCAGTCTTATAGATGAAAGATCTACATCACAGGTGCTGTAACGCTCTTCTCCCTGGAAGGATCCCTCTCCAACTGTGTGCCACCTATCTGTGTACCCCCATATGACCAAAGTACATGTTCCCAAACAACAGCTGCATCTGCATGTTTTATCTAGGTGCTAGGGCCTGACCAGAACAGAATAACATGGGGCATTGTTGTTCGACCTTGCCTACAATGTTCAGACTAAATCCCAGGAAAGAACAGAGTGCAAAAATAACAGCATGTTCTATGTGCAAGTTTCAGTGTGGCACAAAGCAAAATAGGTTGGTGTAGTAACGTGCGCAAAGCAGGAGACAGTCTGCAACATGCTCATGCTAACATAGGGAAGAGGACAATGCCCATATGGGCCACATGACACTTTTGAACTACCCCTTGGTGGGGTAGGGCAGTATTCCCATTGTGTAAAGTTAAATACTTCAAGAGGTGTACTAGCCTTCTGTAGAAAATGATGACCGTAATGTTGAAAACAGAACATCTCATCAAAATTAGTTGTACCCTTATATAACTCATCGGAGGAAAACACAGTGGAATGTTCTAGATCTTTTAACATTTCATATACTGCATCAATGTCCCAATCATCAGAAATAATACTAGAGGTGACAATGTCATTTAAGGAAAATTTAAACAAGTGTAGAATTTGCAAGAGTTCAGTGGGACCATACACATCAAACAATACTTGGTCCCATACAATCCCATTCGGAACTAGAACAGCTGAAATGTTCACCAAGGGCAAGTCTCTCTGTTTACAGTGTGGTGATGCATGTGGCTTCAGAACCAAATTTACTATGTGTACTGCAGAGCGTTCTGGAACAAAATGTCCGTTCAGGAGAAGGAAGAACACAGTCACAAAACCAATCCAAAGGACTAGGAAAAGTAATGCAATTATAATCCAAAGGTGTAACCATGGAGAAACAAAGTATGTTCTTTTCAGCCAAAGATAGGAGACACGTACCCTCATCTCAAATGGCAGGGGTGGTGGGGGCGGTTGTGTTTCCGATGCATCAGGAGCTACCCAGGAGTCGGGGCAAGATGGCGGCTGTGTGACTGCTGTGTGTGCCGCTCCCACCTCGCAGGATAAGGATGTAGAGAAACTACTGCCATGAAACTTACCTTCGGAATAGGAATAGGGCAGATCACGCGTCGACTGGTATTCCTGGTGACGGACACTCTCAGCAAGCTCATCGCCCGCGCGGGCGTGCATCCGTTTTGCTACAGGATGCCTCCAAAGGTTACGAAACTCCCCAAGGACCGGACAGAGAGCGGTGCGGCGGCTTTGACGGGTGTGCCACGAGGTCTGCTTCCCTCCCGGAAGACGCCGGCTGCAAGGGCGAAGACGCTACTCCACCGGCGGGCAGTGAGAAGGAGGAGGAGACCTACCCCAGACGTCAGCTGCGGGAGCAGCGTCCCTCGGAGACAGCAGGGAAATCCAGGCAGCCGACAGTCCCAGGGATGTTCTCGGGACGTGGACCACCCGGCAGCAAGAAGGCAATTGGCAAAGAAGGGGCGAACAGTAAGGAACAGACAGGACTGAGTGATACGCTTCAAAATGTGAGTAATGAGACTCTGACTCAGACTTTTGTTGAACACACTAACAATGGGACGAGTGTGATGAGCGCTTCTAGTGTGCTGCTGGGGGATTGTGCGGCCGGGGGAGGTGATATGACAGACATGCAACAAGGTTCTCCAGGGAGACATGAAGGGGAGCCGGACTTGGGGGGACCCATTATACTTACGGAGCCTGACACTATTATGACTAAATTAAAAGATGTGGGATCTCCTGAGGTAGACAAATTCTACTCCCTTACTGATGATTCCGAAATATCTAATGACAGTGAGCTGGGCGATACGGACCTCGATAACTCCAGAGAAGATTCAGATAGCTCTAAAACTGAACCCGTTACTCAGAAACGGGCTTCTGCATTGAAAAAACGGAAGTACGGGTGGAAAAGCATCCCAAGTTAAGGGATATGAATCAGACTTTGGCCGATCTGGTCAGATGAAATGGGACTATTCTGGGATTCTTCTGGAGTCTGAGGTTAAAAAGACAGGAGAAGATAGTATCCAGCTGGAGGATAGTACAGAGACGAAGGAATACCCACCCTTTTGAGAATAATAAAGGCCCGCAAAGGGGTCCTATGATAATGATTAAGTAAACAAAGCAATCTCATGCATGCAAGGAAAAGACAACAATAGAAACAATGAGTCGTTTTGCTGGAGGATGCCAAGCTATTGTCCGGACCAAATGCCACCTCCGAATCCCCTCTTTCAATGGGATTGATCTATTCTACTCTCAAACAAATACAAACTGAAGCTCGACAAGAACATAAAAGAGCTCATATGGCGACTAAGAGATTACAGGGGGCCATAAGGAAAGTCAACAAAGCCTGTTCGGAGATCACGGAACGGACAGCGGCACTGGAAGAACGGGTAGTGGTGCTGGAGGCGGGGGCCGAGACTAGTGGGCAACAAGCAATTGCAAATGAGGCTAGAATGACCGACGTCATGTGGAAGCTCGAGGATTTCGAGAATCGCCAGCGGCGAAATAATCTGAGGCGAAAATGCGGAAGGAGAGGATATCCGAGGGTTCGTCCTGCGGCTACTGAAGGGAGCTTTCCCGGAACTGAAACATTGGGATTGGGACTCAGAGGTGCAGAGAGTGCACCGATTCCCTCTCATGCTGAAGAAAAGGAGGGGTCAGGGCGATCATGATGACAAACCCAGAGCTATTTTGATTTTTTTTGGTAATTTTCTCCGGAGACAGGCAGTTTTTGATAAAGCCCGACCCGAAGCTAGACGTTCAGCGGAGGGGCATACTTTCTTTGTCGGGCCAGACTTTTGCCACACAACAGTGGAGAGAAGGTGGCGGCTTAGACAGTTAATTACTCCCTTCCAGAAAGTAGGCTGCGAAGTATACTTAATGAGCCCTGCACGTCTGAAGGTTATACATGGGGGGGTGATCAGAGTGTTTAGTTCAGAAATCCAGGCGCAAGAGTACTTGCAGGAAATATCGGGTGAAGGGAAATAGAGAGCATCTGTCCGATGGTCTAGACGGCATGTAGTCTTCTAGTAATTTTCTCTTCTGATTTTCTGGCTTCTTTTTTACGGGGATGGTGGCGGCACTGGGCGACAGCAGGATGCAGGAGGCATCACAAGGGTCTCCGGACCTATTTTGCCGTGTTCAGGGGGGCGGGAGGGGGTTGGGCAGGGATGGCTCCGTAATCACATGTTTAGTTTATAAAGGGTTGGTATATTGGGCACAGAGAACGGGAACTACAGTACTAAAAGGGGATAAATTGGCAAGTTAAGGATGGCTTCTGTTAACATTTGCGGCTTGAATAACCCACAGAAGAAACGTAGAATCAACGAAGACATCCAGTATCTAAAAGCAGATATTGTGTGTCTTCAGGAGACCCACATAGAGGCAGGTCGCCAGAAGGTCGCGGAACTGGCCGGGTACCAATTAATTGCTAGTACCTCCCAAAGGACACGAACACGGGGTGTGGCCATTATGGCCCGGAAAGGGAGAGCTAAGTTTCCACGTATAAGTGCGGATAAAATGGGGAGATGGGCTATTGTCCAATGTTGTGTGAATGAATGTTCATTTACTCTATGCTCCGTGTACGGTTCAGACCTAGACGACCCTGCCTTGTTTGAATGGTTGAATACCGAGTTAGTAGGTTGGCCGTTACCCCTAGTGATTTGTGGAGACTTTATTATAAATATAAAACCTGCAGGAGGTCAACTTGGGGAAAAACCATACCAAGGTCGTAAGCCTAAGGTATTCAAGTCTGTCGTACACTTATGTGCTCTTCATGGACTTCTGGATATTTGGGCTATACTTAAACCCGGAGATCCCGGATATACTTTCTTCTCTGCCCCTCATAAAGTTCATGTCAGACTTGATTATTTTTTTGTATCTTCAGCAATTGCACAGAAAGGCCAGATCTATAAGTATCCCAGGGTGATGTCCGACCATAACCCTCTTGTCCTTGAAATAACTACACAGGATAATCCTCCATCTGATTCTCGATGGACATTTGATAGGGCATTGCTTTCCGATAGCGGATATATACAGCACATGAAGGTCTGGATTCACAGATTTATTATGGAAAATAAAGGGAGTGCTCGACCAGATATCGTATGGGTAAGGCAGGGATAAGGGGGGGGGACTACTAGTTATGGCTAGGCAGAGCAGAGAAAAAACAAGAAATTAGAACAGGATTTATATAAGGAACTAACAGAAGCTGAAGGTCAATTAGTTACGACTATTATGACAGGAGGGGATCTTCATAAAGCACAAGCCAGAGTCGCAGTGGGGAAGTCTGCAATAATAGAGCTTTCGGCTAAAAAGGCAGCTGGAAAGTATATGGCTTGGCGTAGTAAACTATATGAGAATAATGAAAGGGTGGGACAGTTATTAGCTCGACGCACAAGGGAGAGGATTGTCCAGGGTGATATCTTAGAAATAAAGGATCCCATCCTTGGCTCAGTTTCTGATCCCGCAGCGATCCGCTCGGCATTTCAGAGGTTTTATCAACATCTATATACGGAAGACTCCCTCTTCGAGGATAGAGAATTGGCAGAATATGTTATGGATTTACCCTGTGGAGAGCCAACCCCGGAGGAGTTTGAGCTTCTTCAGGACCCAATTTCAGAGGATGAAGTAAGGGGGGCGGTCAGCTCTTTACCAACTGGGAAAGCGGCCGGAACTGATTCGATTCTGGGGGAATTTTATAAAAAAAAATTATCCGTGGTTAAAGGAGATGCTGAGGGAAATTATTGCGAGTGCACAATTAGGCAGGGATGCCCCGGATTCTTGGAGGTCAGCCAATAAAGTGGTATTTCCAAAAAAGGACAAACCCATTAATGAGTTAGGTTCTTACCGACCTATCACGCTGATTAATAGTGATATCAAAATATATGCCAAACTACTGGCTAATCGCTTAGCTAGAGTAATTAAGAGATTGGTCTCTCCTGTTCAGCACGGTTTTGTTCCTGGCCGTAGCACTACTGATCATATCCGGCGGACAATTGCTTTATTTGACGCCTCAAAGAATGCCGGAGACCCTATGGCTTTAATCCTGCTAGATGCAGAGAAAGCCTTTGATAGGGTCTCCTGGCCTTTCTTATGGGCTATATTAGGTAGAAATGGTCTAGGAGGCGGCTTTATCAGGGCCATCCAGACAATGTATCGAAATCCAGTTGCCCGGGTGGTTGTAATGGGAGGTATGTCTGAACCGGTCACAATCTGCCACGGAACTCGACAAGGGTGTCCATGCTCGCCCTTACTATTTGCGTTGTATATCGACCCCCTTATTAGAAAGATCGAGGGAAATAGTATCGTAGCTATGCATAATAAGGGGGAGATACTAAGATCCTTGCTTATGTGGATGATTTGGCCATTACCACTCCCAACCCCGCAGATGCCTTGGAAGAAATTGAAAGGGAAGCTGTCAGTTTCGGACGGCTTTCCGGATACCTACTTAACCAAAGCAAAACCTTGGTAGTGATAAATGGATCTGTTCAGCTGGATGATTTTCGGGTAGTTCCTAAGGCGAGATATCTTGGGGTGGATTTAACAGCAGATTTGGGGAATATTGTTGACCTAAATTTTGGCCCATTATTGCGGAAGTTTAAAACTGACTTTTCTCGAATGAATAACCTCAAGCTCACATTGATAGGGAGAAGTAATGTGATTAAAATGATGTTTCTTCCTAAAATTCTGTATTTTTTCAGGGCCATCCCACTAGAGGTAGAAAGTCGCTGGTTCAAATCCTTAAATCAGATGGTGTCTTGGTTTCTATGGGCTGGGCAACGTCCCCGAAGAGCCTTAAAATGTTTTACTCTTCCAATAGATCGAGGGGGGTGGGCCGTCCCTAATTTTCAATTGTACTATTGGGCATCGATGTTACAGCAAATGACGACTCTTTTAACATCTCTGGGAACTAGTTTAGAGGAGGCAGATTCGGTGTCTATCTATGAATTGGTAATGGGTATTGAGGCTAGATGGTGTCTCCTGCGACAGATTGAATATGGTTACTTTAAAAGGGTCAGATTCAAGGTTGTGATGGGGGCATTCAAGGTGTGGACAACTATCCGGAAGAAATTTGGTTTAGGCAGGGTTAATAGGTACACTCCTCTATATGATAATGCTCTACTTCCTGATATCTTCAGGGATGGATATATGACACAGTGGGTTAAGAGGGGGATGAGGGTGATAGGTGATTTGGTAGAGGAAGGAGGGATCCTCCCTTTAATATAATTAAGGATAAATTAGGTATTAGCAATACCCATTTCTTCAAGAATCTACAAGTTAGGGATTTTTTGGTCAAAAAAAGAGGGGGAAGTGCCGGTTTCACTCGTGTGGCACTAGTTGATCTATTACTAAAATCGCCACCCTCCCTTGCCATCTTGTATAAATTATTAAATAAAGAAGCGGCAGATGACCTTATGAAACACTCGGCTCGTTGGTCAGAGATCAACTGGGATGGGAGAATGTGAAGACTCCCTGTATCTTGCTCAGGTTTAATTCATCGCTGCTAATTTACAGATACAATGCTATAAGACATGGTTTAACCTCTACATTACCTCAGCAAAGATTGTTAAATGGGGGGGATCTACTGGCACTCACTGTCCATGGTGTGGCTGCTATGCTGCAGATCTCACTCATTTGTTTGCAAATTGTCCCAAGCTTGAGAACTTGAAAGAAGATGTTGGTAAAATACTTGAAACGCAGCTAGGCTTTCCCGTCTCTCTTTCTCCTGGCTTACTGATCTTAGGGGTGAGTGATATAGATACTTCTTGGCGACACCAGATCTTTTTGTTCATAACTATGACTAGTGACAGCTTGGTTAGATCCCGAACCACCATCGGGGCAACAATGGTTGGGGAGACTTTTAGCAACATATCGTTCCGAAATAGCAGTTTATGAACGTAGGGGAGGTAATGCATTGAAAAGGGGAAAGGAAATATGGGCCCCAGTAAAGCAATGGATTGAAAGGGTAGCTGAATAATATAGCTGATCTATTGTTTGTCTGTTCTCTTTCGATGTGTTTTCTTTCTTCTTGATGTTATCTCTGTGTAAATAAACTGTGGATCCAAATCTAGGGTGGGGGGGTGGGCAAGGAAGGGTGGGCTGGAAGTTATTATTGTTATTTTTGTATTGTATGGATAAAGAAAAACATCATTTGTTGTGGTGAAATAAAAAGTAAAATAAAAAAAAGAAGAAGCTACCCAGGAGTCCACGCTACTTACTGTTGAGAATCGGCCACATAGTGTGGTTTGATCAGATCAATAGAGACAAACCGTTTGTCTCGGCATCTACCATGGGGCAAGAGAAGTACCATTTGTGTACCTTCAACAGCCAGGCTAGGCACAGGCTCTCTGTAAGATGGCCCAAATTCTTTCTTGTCCACAATCTTTTCTCTGACCAGATCCCTAACCTTCAGGTTCCAGCTGGTCCTTGCCAGAACAACCTTCACTTCTCCAGTGGCGGTGTGTTTTACTTGGACGTTGCTTTGTTCATCCCAGAAATCATTCAATTCCTGTAAAACAGCCAAACGTTTTATGTCAAACGATGTTTCGGCCGCCACTGTGCTGGCAATATCTAGATCTGGGTCCCACATCTTAACTCCAAGCAGGATCTCATAAGGAGTCCAACCACCCAGGGATTTTCTTGGCATATTGTTCAAAGCCCTCTGGACCCCATATAGGTGATGGACCCAACTGCTACCTGAGCCAAATACCCTTGTTGTTAAAGACTGCTTTAAGTCCTGATTTTTGCTCTCCACAACTGTGTTTCCCTCAGGATGGTATGGAGACAAGAAAAGCAGGACCACACCCAAATTTTCCATGGCCTCTTTGTAAGCCCGAGAGCTAAAAGCCGGCCCCTGATCACAATGTAGTGGTCCAACTGTGTATCTTCCGATAAAGACTCACAGATCCTTTATAACAGTACGGGCGTCAGACGATCGCTGTGGCCATACCCAAAGGAATCGAGAGCAGGAATTCACTGTCACCAAGATATACTTGTAAGCCCTGTCATAATAGGGGGCTGCAATGGTCCAAATAAACACAAGCCAAAGGCTTGTTAGAAATCAAAAAAGGTATCTGGGGTGGACGGGCCACGGTGGAACCCTTCATCTGCTGACAAATATTGCATCTTAATCTTATTAGGGGAGAGGATGTGATCTCACAGCTAGACAGCCGACTTTGGAGCTGGGAAACCAAGGTTCGAGCCTTGGGGTCGACTCCACATCCTGTGATTCTGGGCAAATCACTTAATCTCCCTGTGCCTACCAAAAAATGAATGTGTCCTTGTGTAACGTAACTGGTGCTCATGTAAAGCGCTCTAATACCTTCGGGTCGATTTTGCGCTATATAAATCTGCAAAAAAAAAAATTTCAGGACAAAGTCCTTGGTCTATTTGTAAAGACCCAGCCACCAATAGTGTTGCTACAATAGTGAAATTGTAGCAGCCACCCCTGCATCTGCAGAAGCCAGATACTCATGTGAAGCCAGAATTGATCCTAATCTGTGATTACTGTTTGGTATTACTCTGTCCCCCACTCCTGGAATCTGCGCATACGGTATGTTTTGTGCATTTAACTTGTAAGAGTACTTGAGTGGAAAGCCTTTCGGCAGGTTTGTGTCATTGCGCGCAGCACTGACGGCCACTTTGCTGTCTCTGTCTATTCTCGTACTTGAACGAGTGATTGCAGCAACTGTGGCAGTGCGAACTCTCACCTTTGCGACATCATCAGCCAGTGAATTCCCTGCAACGTGAACGCCAACACATTGATGACTCAATGAATGAATGACATGAGCCCATGGCAAGCATTTTTTCAGCTTTACCATATTCCCAAAGCAACTTGTGCTTCACTGTTCAGCCTTTTGAATCCCTAAATCCATTCTGACTCCAATAATGAAGATACTCATTATATGACTGTACACAAAAATACGAATCACACACAATAAGTGTGGGGAATCCAGCATCCGTATTCTGTAGTGCAAGTACCAGAACCTTAAGTTCTGCCAGCTGTGCCTTGCAATCTCTTAGTGACTGCGTGAAGGTTTTTTCAGGATGGAAAGTTCCATCATACATATGGCCTTTTACGACTGCGCATGCAGCTAAATATTGGTGTTTGGTCCCTACAGCAGGCTGAGCAGAACCATCAGTGTAAATGATGTAGTCATAGCGATCTAGAGGCATGATTTCATTAGACAGAGGGTATTCCTGCTCGTACTGGAGAAAGGCTTGTGTTTGTAGTGTAGGGTCAAATCTGTAGTCTACATCTGTTGCAGTGAGGGAAT
This sequence comes from Calotriton arnoldi, assembly GCA_963921515.1. Taxonomy (NCBI): domain Eukaryota; kingdom Metazoa; phylum Chordata; class Amphibia; order Caudata; family Salamandridae; genus Calotriton; species Calotriton arnoldi. Next base: position 1,221,370 of record CAWUFW010005885.1, on the reverse strand, counting down.
ATGCCCATTGTATCCATCTTGGATGTAGAGCTTTAGCATTTGGAATGCTTGCTCTGGTAACTGCCTCTAAGGTCAGTACGGGAGTCATGACAATTATTTGTTTCCCTTGAGCCAGGGCATGCTCTCGCACTACAGCAGTCTGAACTGCTGTCAGTATTTTTTCAGTGGGTGCAAAATGCGATTTATATGCAATTGGTACTGGGTCACCTTCATTGAACTGACATGTGTACACTGATGTACCCACGATTACACGGATTACCAGGTTTGTTGTATTAACACGTGTGTGTAAATGTTTGGAAGCTATCATGTCAGCTTGGACGGAATGCAAAATTTCTGTATGTTCTTGTGTCCAATGTGTGCTTGAACAGTCTGGACAAATGAGATCGTAGAATGGTTTTACCCGTTCTGCATAATCTGGAATGTATATTCTGCCAAAATTCTGAAATCCTAACATGGATTGTAATCTTTTCAGAGTCGTTGGAGGCTGGAGCAACGCACATTTTTCTAAAAAATGGGTTGCCAGGCTCTTGCCCTCACTTGACAGCTCGTATCCCAAAAATAGGAGACCGAGGTGGGCGATTTTTGATTTTTTGTACATTGAAACTATAGCCCATGTGAGCAAAACCCAAGATTAAGTGGTCTACTCTGGTCAAGTGTTTCATTGGGTCATCGTCGGTTAGGTAAATGTCATTCCATAGGACAATGCCTGATCATCAATATTTTCAAGTAGTTCTGTAACTCTGGATGAAAACAGCCTGGGACTATTCTTATTCCCCTGTTGTAAGCTGCAAAATTGTTTCTGAGAACCGAGCGCCGTGAACGCTGTCAGATATCTGCTTCCAGGTGCTATAGTTTGCCAGAAAAATCCATTCAATATGTCTAGTGTTGTTTTTTATTTCTTCTGCACAATGTTATTCATTAGCGCGCCACTGTGTGCATTTTGTACTGCGAATGTGCGAGTAGCTGAGTTTAGGTGTCTGTAATCTAGTACTAGATGATATGATTGATCTTGTTTCATTACAGGAAAAAGAGGATTATTCATTGAAGAGGTGCAACTTTCGATCACACCTTGATATTCAAGTTGTTCAAGGATTTCCCTAACTTGTTTTGCTTTATTCTTTATTTGATATTGTCTTTGAAGTTGTGGGGTTGTCCTTAATGTAATGTCATGATAAAGTGAACTGTTATCCCACCCGACATGGCTGCGGTATAATGCAGGAACTAGCGCTAAAGCCCACTCCCTGGTGTGTGAGTATTTAACTGATTCTGGAACAAGGTCGGAAAAGGCTGGTAAAATCACTGTTTCCCCCTTTGGGCAAACCATTACGAAGTCAGGTGGCCAATCCAAAAAGCGGACATTAATAAATCTGGGAACGTCACACTTCAACCGTAGTTGAACTTCGCTTAAACAATGTGAAACACTTACCCTGGTGCACGGTTTTTACACCGTGATATGCTCCCACCAGACAATACATCAGGTTCTGGCAAACTATTGTGACTTCTGCCACGCTGTCCAGCATTGTCAATGCCCACTCCCCATTAAGAAGAAGTCTTCAAAATCCAGGGCATGTCTGACCTTAAGTCCGGCTATCATCTTCTTTTTTAATTGAGGTTTTCATGTTTTAGGCTTGTTTAGGCTATTTAATTATGTAGTCAGACGGGCGTTGTGACTCCTTCTTTGGTTTTGCGTGCTCTTCTGATCTCCACTCTGACCATCCTCCTCTTTCTGAACATTTATCAAATTAATCCTGGATGGAACGACTGGAACGTGTATCAGTATCCTGATACTTATCCGGCAGTTTAGCATTATCACGGTTATGTAAATTGTAACGTTTTTCGGTAGATTCCTGTGTAGGAGACCCGCCACGTTATTTTGTTTTATCCTTGTCCTTCTTATTGTCCCACTTCTTCTTCGTCAAAGAGTCAGGTGCTTGCTTAGAATTATCCTTTTCAGAATTACTCTTTAACTGCGGTTTTCCTGGTCTGGCTCCCAAATGATCTCTGCCCAGCGTACCATAGGTTTCTTCGACAATGCTGTGCAGGAGGCAAATCCCTAAGGCATTGGCATGTAGCCAACAGTGCTGCTTCCCTTTTAATGTTACTGAACATTATGGCAGATACTGTGGCGAAATTGCCCATCAGTTTCATCCCTAAGTCCAAGGCAGGTGCTGCCTCGTGCTCATTCTGGACCTGTCTTAATACTTCAGGTAAAACCGCCAAAGAAGGGGTACCATGTCTTCTGGTATATATTGCAGTGAAGACCGTGCCCCAAGTGGCACAGTCCTCTACCGGGGGAGCCATAAGGTCTCCGGTTCAAAAGGTATGTAGGTATCTCTGAGGAAGCATAATTGAACTACTCAGTTGATCCATACAAAATAAGAAACCAACCAACGTTGGTGGCGCCATGTCGTGTAGTTTCCACTATTCAGTAGAAACTGCGTGTTTGTGGATGGCATAAACCAGAATGATTTAATGCACCCCTGCAGGGTATGTCGTCCCTTGGACCAGCTAGCTCACAGTGCCACCATAAGCCCCCCTAAACCTAGACAGGCAGCAAACAGTTCTGGCAAATCCTGAACATGACAACTCTTTTCCCTCAGGAACCTTTATTGAAAGACCTGGAAACCTTCGCTCTGACTCTGGTGCTCTCTTTTGCGAAATATACAAGGCATACACAGAGGAATGTTTTTTTAATATTTATTGAACCTAAGTGATTCTTGTATAGAAAATATGTGCTGCAATGATCAATAGACAGAAGCAGACAAAAGTTACAATAAGTGTCAAGACAGAGAATAAAACAAAGAGTTCCACCATCTTGCTGAGACAACTTAAATATGCATTCATATACAGTATTATAACAGTCTAGCATACTCCTACGTGTCTAAGGTGTAAATTTATGGACTGCCAAGAAACCCCCTTCTGGATGATCAAACCCCTTTACCTAGTGGGTAAGAGTGTAGAACACCCGTCTTGGTCACGAACTGGACACCCCTCACAGAGATGTCAGTCAGCTGCTGGGTGAAAGGCTCAGCATGTAGGGATCCCTCGAAGTCAGCAGAAGTGTCTCCTCCGATTATACTTGGGAAACAAAAGGTTATATATAGAAAAAGGCATCCTTGCCTTTGGCAGAGATTGTGATCAGGCTGCCATTGTTTGTATTCCACAGATAGATGTGTCGCCATATGGACGTAATAACAAACACATTTGTATAACGCATGTGAGGGCCTTGTACACAGTGTGATAGTGTTCCTACGAAGTACTCCATGTCAGCAAGGTCGGTGTTTCCAAGAAACTAACCCAAGTGAAAGGAATGCAAATGTGTGCCAAAAGTCGATGTGACAAAGTGAAGGCAACTTTAGGAAAGAACCATGTACATGTAAAATGGTACTATCTCCTACCAGGTCAAACTCAGGCACATGACAACTATCTGCAGTTAAACAACATCTTTCCCTCCTTTCGTAAGACATGGACCTATCTGACTTTTTATTGGGTCCCAAGTCTCCGCGTTCAAAAAGATGTATTTATGTCACAAATAATGAAATTTAGAAAATATCACAAATGGAAGCTGCTGAACTTTTAAGACAAATTGATCAAGATAATTTTGATAAAGTGCTTGATGTTGTTGATAATAGTATTAATGCGTTGTCTTCTCGCATTTACAACTTGAATAACGTTGTGTTGTCTGTTATCGATATTATGCAAAGTGACATGTCTTCATTAACCATGGGTAAAGTCAGCTTAGATATATCATGCAGTTTAGTTGGAACTTCATTTCCTCAAAAGTGGCAGTGTGCCATGGCGTTACCTAAATTCCACGCACCTATTCTTGCTTTTCAACCTGGCACACAAACAACGGCTCATGGCCAAGAAAGATGCCACTTACACAATGTTACATCTCAAGAAGTTAGAACAGCTCCCAATCACAATAGCAGAGACACCCTACATGGTGTGGTTAATACATGGAGTAATATATTTGCCAATTTCAACATTCCAATTCACAGCTTGCATGAAACATTTCCCAGTGGGTAGGTATGAAGCCCCAGGAGGGAGCTTTATTTATGAGTTATGGTCTTTACCATTCTCTTACTGATGTGGGCGGACTGAGAAAGAGGTATTTCATAATTGAAAGGAATGCGGCTCTTCTGTTGGCCACTCACATGTCTGTAAACACGTTACCCCATTCACGGTGCATGCAATGCTTCGGTAGCAACTTTGGCCTGTTTTCTAAAAGAAATACCAGCTCCTTCAATTCTCTCCCTTATCACTGTGCTTTCAAATGGAAGCTATTTAATGTTAAGCGACCAAGACTGTTGGGGCATGATGGCCGGGATCCTATATATTTTAGTGATCTTCCAGATAGTGACCTGCTGCGATATTGTGCTCTTTCCACCTATGCATACAGTTCTGATTGTTCGTTGTGGCCTTCAATTACAACTTTGAAGGCAGACTTTAACGTGCTAAGCTGACTCAAAGCCTTATTGTTTCAAATGGATGTGGCATTAACATTTGCCCAAGAAACCTTTGAACTGCAGGTTGCAAGGGCGTCCAGTGAAATACAGTTCTTGTTGAGCACTAATCTTCCATTACACTTCGGCAAGCTTGTGCAGCAAATGCTTCCAATAGAGCTGGTATAGCACACTTTTTAAAAAGAATCTGGACTGACGTACACAGTACCTTCCTGAAGGTCTTTGGAGTAATACCGGCATTTATCCATTCATTATTTTCCAGTGTGTTCAGGGGCAGACCCTTGCTCTTATTCTTCATTTGTGGCATTTTGATTCTATTTTTGTTACTCCACAATGGATGTTCCGTTTTGAAGCCCATTTGGACTAGAACTACCAGCAGCACATCTGTGCTATAAGCGCATAATACTACTCTTTGGAGTCCCTTTGCTCCAGGAGCTGAACACTGACTGGTCATTGTCATTCCAATCCTCACGGTTCACCTGCGTGCATCCTGTGTTTCATTGCCTATGGTGCCCCTTCGATTGACTGCTGGATTTTTGCTTAACTTTACAATTGCTTGTTCATGTTGACATTACCCTGTTGATGAGTCTGATAATGACACATTTTCAGAGTTATCCAATGAACTTGCGGCTTCTTCAAGATGAATGGTACAAGCCACTCCCTCCGCGGGAGCTGGGTGCTTCAGCACCAGGATTACCAAACTTTGGCTCTAATAACACGGATGCAAGTCTACAGGCTACTTCCTCAACATCGGCTGATAACGAGGATCATGTCTGTTCTTTGGAGCTTCTAAATGGAGTAATCGTGGAATCATTGTCTGCGGAGACGGAATCTGTTCTGGGTTCACTAAACATTGATCTTGTGGAAAAATCTTGGGAGCCTCCTGCTCAACCTAACTTGGCCACATTTTCAAAATTACATGTTACATTCTTTATTATGATCATAATTATTCAATAATATGCTTATTGACATCACATTGAATTTGCTTAGCGTGTGCTTATGTTTTCTATTATTTTGTTAGTCGCTAAGTTACTTACCCGGCCAAGGGAGGGGTGTAGTGATTTCCCTTTTGGACACACTTTGGTTCTCCCTTAGTTGCACGTATTAGCTGTCTTAGACTGCCTCTGCTTTTTACAGCCACAGATAATACATTTGTTTTTGTGACATGATATTGTTTTAGAAATACGCTGCATATATTATTTGCTATTCTGTGACACTTCTTGGGATTCAGTCTGAACTTTTCGTACAAGTTCGCACACCATGGTGTAGTGTTTCCTTGAGCCTGGTCAGTAACATCTCCTAACATTTTTAGACATAATACAGTAGCACAGATGCAGTTTCCTACTACAGTAGCTCTTATCATATAAACCGTGTCTCGCCCCCTCAGGGGGTGGAGAGGAGAATTCCTGCAGAGAGACCGGTCCTGGAATGGAGGCAGCAGCTTTGTGTAAACTGAGTTTACACCTACGATGCGGACAACCTAACTACACACACGAGGTATGGGGTCTGTTGCTAATCCCAGAGATCACTAATATATCCCTGTGCTCGCATAGTGAGGGTAGGTCTCGATAGATATATTAGTTGCCATGGTTGGGTTGTTCTTTGTGTACAGACTGCTAGTAATGTTAATTGCGTTGCTCACTTGTATTTGTCTGCTTATCGCAGCACACTTGCTTCAAAATAGACTACGATAGTTTCAATAAATATATTGTAAACTTCCTTTGTGTCTTTCCTTTGTTTACTATGGGCATGCCTAAGTGAGACACGAAAGGTGATGATCTGTTTCCACATTTCCCACGGACTACAGGTTCATGTTCTAGGTTTGCAGAAATCACCTGCTACTCTGGAAAGGTTAGGAGTTCAGGTGAGGCACTGTAAGCAATTCAGATTTGGGCCTACAGGTACTGACGTGGTAGAAAAGCCAGTCCCTACATTCTGACGTCCTGTTCTCCCAAGGCACGGTTCTGAATCGCGGCTGGTGCAGGTAAGCGCGGTGGGGTGATGGAGTGGGGCTGGGGGGAAGTCAACAGACGACGGAATCGGTTTTATTTATTTATTTAATTTTACCTATTTCATTGTCTGTCGACTTCCCCGCTCCCACCCTGCCCCCGCCGGGCTTACCTTCGCCGGCCGCCCCTGAAGGTTCTGCTTCCAAGCAGACTCCCTACAACATGGCGCCACCAACGATGGTCTGCTACTTATTCAGCGGGTCTCCTGAGCAGCGCTTGTGTGTGCCCATAGAACCCTTACAACTATCCCCGGAGACATCCGTGGTGTTGGGGATCTATCTTCCACAGTGTTTTAGAAAGCACCTAATTTTTTCTGTTGATTGTTCAAACTTAAACCTTTAAAAGGATTACCCATTACAGGTTGGCTATACCGTCTGTGGCATGTCCTGGGAATGGAGAAGCTGACCCTGACAATGGCAGGGAGGGGGTCCTTGTTTAGAGAGCTTTGGCAACCATTTCTGTCCCTTCTCTCCTCTGAATTTAGGGAAATCACTTGCCCCAGGTATCTCCGTTTACTGCGGCTCTCTGACACACAACCCACAAGTACGTAAGACACCTATTCATCAGGCAGGACCCGGTACATCGTAGATAGCTCATTTGGTGGACAGGGAACGGGGAGGGGGGTGGGAGGGGGGGGAAGGGTTTTGATAAGCTTTCTTTCTTGGTATGTAATGTTATGTTTTATATTATAAGATGTGTTCTCAAAGATTTGATCACTCGATTGAACCATATGTTGCATATATCCTTGCAGCACAGGAATGGTTCGTGTATTGCCGAACATATTGAATGTTGAAAATTTCAATAAAAAGATTTAAACCATAAAAGGATTACCCATATTTGTGTTTGCACTTTGTTTCCATTACTGTTTTAATAAGAGTGCAGCCACAACCTATACCAATTGCTGACAATTGCAGACCTGCAGTCTTTGCACGTGTAACTTTTCATGGCCTTGGCAATGCAGTTGGAGACTATATCTTCGGGGTTGAAGCCCACGACGGCTATCGCTTAGAAGTCTTTTATTCTTGGATCAGTTTTCCAGCTGCGGATGTTAATATAGGCACATTTCATGAACACTCTGTTAGCCCACCACAAGCATACAGAGCATATTTGCCCTTACGAATTCCACTTTCACATTGGGAACATCAAAACTGGTTTCGAAGCGCCCTTATACATGTACTTGCACCAGTACGTATGGGTCCCCTCAGTAATTAAGGGCCCACCTGGCCAGCATTCGCTGGTTATAAACCATTCCCCAATTAACAAAATCGCAATTATACAACGGTCTAGTCAGACTATATAGATGCTTAACTCAGTATGTTTTGTGAACCTGGCTGGCTGTCCCAGCGAGGGCCGGCCTGGCAGGGCAAGCTTAGTTGCCTGCAGTGCCAGCCATAAGTCCTGTAATTGTCCATTCAATTATAGGCAAAATTCTTACAAATTCCTTTTTGGATCGCCAGAAAAATCGATCAACTTGAAGTCTTGTTTCTCCTTACAGGACCACAAGACAAGCACAGAATACTGACTATGTTTATACCCCATGGGATGGTTCCCATAAAAGTTGTCTCTCAACACAAACCTAATCCTTGGGTCTATATTAACGCACACAAGTACCTATGAGATGACAGACTGATGTCTCACACAATTCCCCACTGGGGAGAAATCCCTTTCAGGACGAATACCCTCACCGACCATAGGTGGCATGCTTCATCATATGGGTATCTCCTCTTAGTGGGAAAACCTAGTCCCACTAAGGGCTACAACTTCCTCTCTGAGAGGAAGGAGCTCAGGGATGTTTTAAGATGTTACTACACTACCGAGGATACTAAATCCCACAGATGAGTGATGTTGTGGTGAGGACGCAGCGCAAAACAAAATGTAACGAGTGAAGTAGTGAGGTTAAAACTGCCTAGTAGGGACAAAACGAATTTTTAATGACTTGTACCCACTGACAGGATTAAAAAGACAGTGCAAAAAGCAGTATGGATTTAAACTGCTTGATTTCCAAAGCCGGTCTACATGTTTCAGCCAGGTCGATCTACACTAAGGGGCCGATTCCGATCTCGGTCGGAGGCGCACCTAACACCATTCGGCCGGGAAAAAAGCCAGGCGAATGCCTGTTTCCCGACCGATCCGCACATTATTCCGAACGAGCAAGTACGATGCGCACAACAGCAAAGATTCCGACCCAGTCGTACTCACCCAATCCAGGTCCTGTTTCCCGACCGAGGCGGCTCCGGAAACGCAAAATCGAGTCGCACGGAAGCCAAAATGCAGCCCCGTCTGGCCGGACTAGTACGATGCGCTTTCCGTACGCGCCGAACCCGTCGCTACGCACGGCACGTCAGAGCATCCGGGAGAGGCGCACATAAGCTCCGATTCGCGCCACAACACGATCCACGGCTACGAGACGAACACGCCAGCGGCGAGAACGAGGCGAAGCAAAGAGAAAGACGAACGAGGCGAACCAACCATGAATCCCATTGTGCCGATCCTACCAATATTCTACATCTACTACCGGAACAGGCACGGACGCGTACGGCGCAGAAGGTAAGTCAGACACCAACCACAAAAACAAACTACACGTACCCGACATATCACACACACACACAGGGATGCAGAAATTACTTACACCAGCAACAGCAGCACCATAGGGGCGTGATGGCCATCACCAATGCCACATATACACATAGGGGCCTGGAAGCCCACCACCACTACCATCCTTACCCAGGGGGTGCCAGATGCCTACCACCACTACCACCTCTACCCATGGGGTGCCAGATGCCTCCCACTACTACCACCTCTACCCATGGGGGGCTGGATGCCTACCACCACTACCACCTCTACCCATGGGGTGCCAGATGCCTACCACTACTACCACCCTTACCCAGGTAGTGCCAGATGCCTACCACCACTACCACCCTTACCCAGGGGGTTCCAGATGCCTACCACTACTACCACCTCTACCCATGGGGTGCCAGATGCCTACCACTACTACCACCTCTACCCATGGGGAGCTGGATGCCTGTCACTACTACCACCTCTACCCATGGGGGCTGGATGCCTACCACTACTACCACCTCTACCCATGGGGTGCCAGATGCCTACCACTACTACCACCTCTACCCATGGGGGGCTGGATGCCTGACACTACTACCACCTCTACCCATGGGGTGCCAGATGCCTACCACTACTACCACCTCTACCCATGGGGGGCTGGATGCCTGTCACTACTACCACCTCTACCCATGGGGGGCTGGATGCCTACCACTACTACCACCTCTACCCATGGGGTGCCAGATGCCTATCACTACTACCACCTCTACCCATGGGGGGCTGGATGCCTGTCACTACTACCACCTCTACCCATGGGGTGCCAGATGCCTACCACTACTACCACCTCTACCCATGGGGGGCTGGATGCCTATCACTACTACCACCTCTACCCATGGGGGGCTGGATGCCTACCACTACTACCACCTCTACCCATGGGGTGCCAGATGCCTACCACTACTACCACCTCTACCCATGGGGGGCTGGATGCCTGTCACTACTACCACCTCTACCCATGGGGTGCCAGATGCCTACCACTACTACCACCTCTACCCATGGGGGGCTAGGTGCCTACCACTACTACCACTCCTACCCATGGGGGGCTGGATGCCTACCACTACTACCACCTCTACCCATGGGGGGCTGGATGCCTGTCACTACTACCACCTCTACCCATGGGGGGCTGGATGCCCACCACCACCAACACCCCCACTCACAGGATGGCTAATACATGACACAACAAGCACACACCAACATAAAGAATGCAACATAAAGACATCCCCCCAACACCATGACAAGCGTGTGTAGACTGTGTCAAATGCCTACAACACTGAACATGACTTTGAACATACAATGTGACCCCCTATCACATGTGCCACACATATATGTGTGTGGCCCCCACAATGCAAGCAGGCCATGACCATTGTGGCAATGGGGCCCAAAACCCCATCATCACAGTGACCAAAATGTAAGTGTGGGGGCCCATAGCTGAAGCACATTTTGAACATTGTGGCAATGGGGTCCAAACCCCCATCATCACAGTGATAAAATGTAAGTGTGGGGTCCATAGCTGAAGCACATTTTGAACATTGTGGCAATGGGGTCTAAACCCCCATCATCACAGTGACCAAAATGTAAGTGTGGGGTCCATAGCTGAAGCACATCTTGAACATTGTGGCAATGGGGTCCAAACCCCCATCATCACAGTGACCAAAATGTAAGTGTGGGGTCCATAGCTGAAGCACATTTTGAACATTGTGGCAATGGGGTCTAAACCCCCATCTTCACAGTGACCAAAATGTAAGTGTGGGGTCCATAGCCGAAGCACATCTTGAACATTGTGGCAATGGGGTTCAAAGCCCCATCATCACAGTGACCAAAATGTAAGTGTTGACAAAGAAAAAGCTGCAACTGCCAAACTGCATGGATGATTCCTGGTCACAGAACATAAAACACATCAGTGGCAAAGTAGTGCTTGTGTCCCATTGCAACATAGATTGGGGGAGGCAAATACTGCAGTGCAAATAAGACATACCTTTGGCCATGTGCAGACAAACATCACCCATGGGGGCTGACACTGTCAACATTCATCAATGACACAATGACAGAAGTGACCATCAGAATGCAGACCCACATATTTGCACCAATGGGCACACAAATGCAGATACCCTGTGGAGACTGTAGATGTGAGGTGAACAGATACCATACCATGGCAGTAATGGGACACACAAACAATGATCATTGTGCTGACTGATGACCTAGGAGTCCCAGGGACAGCAGGGGAAACCCACCAAACAACATACAGCCAATGGCACACCAAAGATATGCCAATGCAGTGGTGCAGATGCACAAACACAAACAGGCAGACCCACACTGCACATCAAACACAACAGGTGAGGGGGGGTGCCAGTGTCCCCAGGCAACCACACAACACATGAGGAGGCCTGAATACCAATTACACAGATGTGCATACAGTGCCACACAAAGGTAACTCATGGATCCAAATCCCCTATGTGGGCAATCAGGCATTGTCAGATGAGAGGGAGCACAAATCACACATGTCACACAAGCATGTAGGAACAGCAACTGACACAGCAAGACACAGAGACACCACAGCACTACCCCCAGGGCCCCCACAATGTGGTGACCCTGGGCTGCATTACAATCCCACTGTGATGACAAAGCTAGATGTCGTTCACACTGTGAACCACAGTCATGTGTCCTGAGCAACAAACTACCATCACACCTACACAAGCACAAATCAATAAGCACGGCCAGTAAGCCAAGGCCAACATGGAGTCAGGGGTCTAGCCGGGCAACAACTCTCATCTGCAAACACTCAACACCACACACCTCGACCTCCAACAATGTGCAGCAGTGAAGCTCACATGCACTGGTGACATTGCACATGCACCCATGATAATCCCAGGGGGGGGGTGGGAACCAAGGTGCAGAAACACATCACACATGGCCACTCAACAAGACTCCTGAATGTCTGACACACTGCACACTACGCTGTACATGGACATGACGGCAATACCACACCAACCAATGGGATCCCAGCCACAGTCCCACACCAATGAAGAAGCCAAGGTCACCCACAAAGAACACACATAGACAACTACCAACATTGCAGCCCTGACCCTGAGGAGTGCCAGCAGTCACACACACAACGTGTCACAATCATTGAAAGATAACACAAACTGGAAATCACATGACAGGTGTAAACAACAAGTGCCAAGGGGAATCCTGACTGTGACCCATCTGCGTCTGCACACAAACTCAGCCCTGACAGCAAACACACCTATGGGTGACACCCTGATGACCAGTAATGTGCCATGCACCCACATCACAGAGAACCCAGGGAGAAGACTTTGGGGGAACTTAGGTCAACTCAGCAAGCATCACAAACAGGAACAACACTAGGGATCCCAGCATGCACAGCAAAACGGAAGTGAACACACAGACATGCTCATACAACACACACCTTGGGCGCAGGCGATGTCACAGGAGTACACACTGCCATGAGGGGACTCCACTCCTGTGTGAGGAAAGCTGTGCCATATGTTGCCTCAGTAGGGCTCCATCATGTCAGCTGAGCACTTGGTCACACAGTCAACAATTAGCACCAAAAGAAGGCTCCCGTCACATCAGCCTGGTCATGGGAGTGCCAACTAAATCATCAGCACAGATCCAACACACTTGTATAGCAATGTTGCACTGACAACACAGATGAGTCCTTCCCCATTGATGCCCAAACCTGCATGTCCAGTGGAGATGGCCACACGGTCAGGGAAGTAGACTAATTGAACAATGGCAAGCACAACAGATGTGCAGGGGTGGAAGCCACAGATGTGAAATTGCTAATGTAAGTAGGAAATCCCATTGCCAAATATTGAACACATGACACCCTCAGATGCTGCTAAGGATGACATGGATACACCACAGGATAGGACACATTCCCCCTGGACCACATGGGTTCCTGCACAGTAACACTTCATTATCATGAGACCAAATATCACCATCACTGCAGCAAGGGCATGGTTAGCATCATCAACAACATGTACATCAGAAGCAAAAGCACTAGAGAACAGAAAGTTGCTTTATTCAGCATATGTGGGTCCAACAATTGATGTCCAGCAAAAAATAAACAAAGGCCAATGGCCAGTCCATCATGAAAGTCAAAACAGGGTGACAGTGGCAGATGTCACCCTACGCATGCCTGCACTGATAAAAACCAGGGACAATCCCCTCGGAGGGGCATACGGGCGGCAGGCCAGGCACCGCAGGGACAGGATTAGGGCACACCAGAAGGAGGCAGGGAAGGGGTGGTGGGTGCTGGAGAGCCACTGACAACTGCAGTGGAGGTGTCTGACATGGTGTGTGCCGGCACAAGTGGGGGGCATGACTCTGATGGTGTGGGTGCCGGCAAGACTGCAGTGGACCGTGCAGATGGAGTGGACAGGTTCCCCACTGCAGTGCCCAAGTCAGACAGGGTGGTAGTGGACTCCACTGCAGTGGCTACCTCCAGGGGAGGAGAATGGGGATCAGGTAAGGTGGGCAGGACAGAGGGGGAGGACACTGTCTCCACACCAGTGGCACAGACAAGCGCAGCGGGGGTGTGGGGCTGGAAGAGCAAGTGGCAGGGGGAGAAGGCCTGATCCTTTTGGGGATGGTGTATCTGTGGGTGGGGGAACCTGGGGCAGGGTGTGGTGGGGGCACCTGTGGAGTGGGGGCCTGAGGGATGGAGGAAGGAGACTTGGTGCCTGAGCTGCAGGGCGGCGGCGGGGTCTTGCTCTTCCGGGTCCGGGGGGACTTGCGGATGGGGGCGTCAGTCGGTCTGCGCCTGGGGGAGGGTGTCCGGGGGCCAGGGGCACTCCGCTCCGTGTGGGTGGGCTTCCTCTTCCCCCTGAATGCTGTATCAGCTGGATCGGAGGGGAAGAGGCCGAGGTCACTGAGGAAGAGCCGCTGGGTCTTTGGGGTTGCAGGTGAGGCAATGGAGGGGGCTTTGGAGGGAGAGGCAACTGTGGACTGCGCAGTGCTCGTGGATGCGTGTGTGTGTGACTGGGCCCCATCCCCTGTGAGTGTGGTTTCAGTCCCCTGACTGTGCGTGCATGTGCGTCTTGTCTGTGGCGTGTGTGTCTGTGTGCTGCTCGTGTCTGTGATGGTGTGTGCCTGTGCCGGTGTGTGTGTGCTTGGGACAGGTAAGGTGCTGGGGAGTGTGGATGGGGCAGAGACAGGAGGGGTGAGGGACTGTTGGAGGAGGGACACTGCTGCCGTCAGGGAGGAGTCCATGGACCTATTGCCCCTCTGTAGGGCAGACATGCCCGATGAGATGCCCTCCATGAACGACACCAGCTGAGTCAACAGAGTGGTGTGTGCATGGAGGACACTCAGCATCGGTCTGCCCTACATGGAGCTGGCGAAGGAGGTACACAGACTCCTCACTCAGGGCAGCAGGGGACACAGGGGCAGGGGGTGCGGTGCCTGGCCCGAAGGAGACATGCTCCCGAACATGGGAGCCTCCACGGACCTCGGGAATGGGAGCCGATGGGAGGGCGGTGGTGGTGGTGGTGGCGGGGACAGCAACACTAGCTGGGGTGTGGTGGCTGCTGACACCCGCCTCCATAAGGGAGTCATCCTCCGAGCTGCTGTGGTCCTCAGCTGAGGTGGATGGTGCTGAGGACTCCTCGGTGTGGCTCCCCTCGCCCTCCGTGCCACTGGGTCCCTCTGACCACTCCTCGGCTGCTGACCCAGTCTGGCTCTGCGGCTCCTCCTGGTCCGTGGAGCTGTCCCCTCCTGTGGCCGTGGATGTATCTGCAAACATTAGGGAAACAGACAGACATCAGTCACCTGCACCGAACGCACACACCACAGTAAGTACAGCACAATACAGAGCAAGCCCTGGCATCCTTAGTTGAACATTGCTAAAAGTGCCCAAACAGAATAGGAGAAGCCAATTGTCAGTCTGATGGTCAACCATGGCACTCACATCCCACCTGGCCTTGCACCCATCTGTCTGGCGTCCGTTGGATGGCAATACCCCAGTGTGGACACATGCACCACCTACACAGTAGTTGGACGGTGCAGAGAACACGGTGAAGCATGTGAACATGCACACATCACAACTCTTGCCATGGAGTCAGTACAGGTGTCCGGATGAAAGGGATGCCCAGAGTCATATATGAAATGCATGTGATGCATACCAGCGACAGACACCATGATGCACCCATGTCCTGATAGCCATTGCCACTATGGTGTGCATGTAGCACATGTCACTCCCCTGCAGGATCACTCATAGGAAGTCACATGCCATGGCACAGGCATGCCTGCTAAGTCATACATCACTGTCTCCAGTCACATGGGCAGGGCAGCCAGACAACAACACTCTGCACTGTGTCACAATAGTAGGTCATGGGGAATGCAAGTCCTGGAGCTGCACAAGTGCACATGTACATCCCCCACACACCACATCATCTGAACCCTTATCTGTCCACGTCATACTGATTGGACAAATGGGAGACCTGTAACACAAGCCTCTGAACCTGAGCACCTCACAATCTGCTGTGAATGGGAAACAGCTGCATGAACTTCACATTCGCATACCCCAGTCTGCACGGTCAGGTGTTCAAACACCTATGTGTCACACAAGTATCGTCTCCTATGGTCACATCTCCGGTGGCATGCTGAGCCCCAAACGAGAAACACCCCCGCAGTCCTGACATCGAAGCCACAGCACACTGACACAGAGGCTGACACCTGAGGGGACATATCACTGAGCACAACGTGTCAGCTGATACACGGGAGTGGGAGTACAGAGTGTATTGTATGGCCTGGAGTAGGCATGACTGTCCTGCCCCACATGAATGAGGGATGAACCCTGGACAGTAGGCAGCTGGCTAAGTATGTGTGACACACGTAATATACACACTCCTGGGGCCCAAACATTGTTCCCACCCGCAGCTTGGGTGTGTGCCAGATACCCCAGGCACATGTGGTGGATCAGCTCAGCAACTGGACCACATATCTGCAGATTACATGTCAGAACACAGGCATTGTGTAAGCAATGGACCCACCCATGATGCCCACCACAGTTAGGGGAACAGATGCTGTCCCCCACCTTGAGTCAAGCAAACTGCAAGGACACAGTACCCAAGTGACACAATTCCCTGACTGTAAGGGCCACACCTGGGTATCAGATGAGGAGTGGGCAGTGCACAATCGAGGGACATGGGTCCTGGACCACATGACTGATGTACTTTGGAAGTTTAACCAGGCCAGAGGAGGGCACATAGCATGGCAGACAAAGTTCACAATGCAGTCATGGACTCACCCCCTCCTTGCTGCTCCCTGGCCTTCAGCTGCCCATCCAGATCAGGGAAGACCACCGCCAGGATCCTGAGCATGTGGGGGTCAGGGTCCGGTGTCCGCCCCTCCTGCGAGGAGGCGACAGCTTCAGCTGGACCCGTGCGATCCTCCGGGTCCAACCCCGAAGGTCCTGCCACCTCTTCTGGCAGTTGCGGATCCGGCGCTTGTAGACCCCCACGGTTCTCACTGCCCGGACGATGGTCAGCCATATCTGCTGCTTCTGGTGGGCATCAACCTGTGAGGATGACAAAGTGAGAATGCCATTACTACACATGCAACATATCCGTGCATTACACAGTTGGATATACATGTCTCAATCACAGGGGCACATGATGTACACAGGCAGTGCAACGATGGCTATGGACAGTATGCCAGCAGTCACTACATGGTATCATTGCCTGGGAGTAAAACCTTGTTTAAATGCACTGTCACTGCACTATACCTGTTCAGTGCATGTAACTACACACTATGGGGGGTGACAACTACTCAGTGAGCCTGCTAGCCAGTGGCGTGCAGACAGTTAGCCTTGCTAGTCAGACAACATACACATTTAGTAAGGCAGTGGACAGCACACTCACCTGCTCCCCTGCTTTCCCATACAGCTTGCTGTACTGTGGAAGGAGGCTGTCCAGCAGGGCCTGGTTCTCCTCAGTGCTGAAGGCTGGGGCTCTCTCCACAGTACGTGCCATTGCAGGGTCCAGAGGGTGCAGATACAGCAGCAGTGGTGGTGGCAGATGTCGTCCTGGAGCATGTAGTGCAGGCAAGTGAGCTCTCAGGGGAACAGCCAGCATTATATGTGTGCTGCAGAGGCAGTTACTGTCCCATGTGTCCAAAGTGATAGGTCCAAGTCGTTAGCATCTTCTGAATCTGGCCAATCCATGGAATTGCACCACTTACACACGCCCACAGCATCCTTCAAAAGTTCAACTTCATGACACCCATGAATTTGCAACATTGTTGTGGGTGACCAACTGAATTTCCAGCATCAGACTCGTTCAAGATTTGAAAACGCGTCCGTTGCCAGGCCAGGCCATAGCCAATGGGTGCGCACCGATCGGTCCATTGCTGTTCAACGCGTATTGCGAATACAACGCGTACCCGCACACATTGATTGCAATGGGCCGGCCGGGCACACCGATCGGTCCATTGCTGTTCAACGCGTATTGCGAATACAACGCGTACCAGCACACATTGATTGCAATGGGCCGGCCGGGCACACCGATCGGTCCATTGCTGTTCAACGCGTATTGCGAATACAACGCGTACCCGCACACATTGATTGCAATGGGCCGGCCGGGCACACCGATCGGTCCATTGCTGTTCAACAGCGTACCCGGGATACAACGCGTACCGCACACATTGATTGCAATGGGCCGGCCGGGCACACCGATCGGTCCATTGCTGTTCAACTCCGTACCTGGGATACAACGCGTACCCGCACACATTGATTGCAATGGGCTGGCCGGGCACACCGATCGGTCCATTGCTGTTCAACGCGTACCCGGGATACAACGCGTACCCGCACACATTGATTGCAATGGGCCGGCCGGGCACACCGATCGGTCCATTGCTGTTCAACGCGTACCCGGGATACAACGCGTACCAGCTCACATTGAATGCAATGGCCAATGTGTGCGCACCGATCGGTCCATTGCTGTCCAACGCGTCCCTGTACAAGTCACTGGCATATGTCACCATGCCTGTCACAGGTGAACATATGCCAGCCACATATACTTCCCAGGGAGTGAGGGGCACACCTACAACACCACAGCCTGTCCACACTGTATCCTAAGGCATGTAAGGCTGCATTACCTATTCCGTGTATGGCGGTGAACATGTTGTTCTGTGGGTGTCACTTGGGGGCAGCCACTCCCAGGCTGTGCACGTGTTCATGGGGACAGAATCCTTGGTGTTTCGTGTACATGACCACTGTGATGTGCAACTGTTCATGTCTGAGCATGTGGCATGGTCACATTTCACGGTGGTGTATGTGTATGTCATGTCACATACCCCTGAGTCCCATGTGTGACGGTATGTACGTCCCAGGGTGACCCATTGGCACAATAGTGATGGTCCTCCACAGTCTGTGTGCATGTTGTGTTTGCAATGTCTCTGATTCCATGTGCGCAATGGGAGACAGTCTCCACATCCACGTTGTTTGTGCATGGACTTTGATGTTGTGCGTGTGTGTGTCACAGACGTCCATGTCTGTCCTGCTGAGGCAACAGGGACCACTACCTGTGGGGGTCATGGTTGTTTTGCTGTGGTGTATTCATGATACACCATGTCATGCCAGTGTCCATGTGGCAATACAGGGTCCCTGGGAATCTACCTGTTGTTGAGCTGTGATGCCTGGGGCACATCTGTCCTCACATGTCACTGTGGGGTGTGTTTGGAACGTGGCAGCAGTAGATGGGAACTGTGACACGGCCTCATGATGTCCCATGGCACAAGCTGGGACTTATTGATGCCACTTGTTGAACTGTGATGTTAGATGTTGGCCATGTATGTGCCATACCTGTCCTCACGGAACTGCACACATCATGTACTTGTGCCTCATAATGATGTATCATGTGATATTGAGTGTGGTCAATGCCACATATGTGGGGTGACTGACAATCTTTCTTTCTTCACCTATGCACTGCAGGGCACCAGCTGTCCATAGACCATTCCCTGACCTTGCAACCATGGTGGAACGGGACTGCATCTGACGGTACCGCTTCACCAGGCCGCTGATTGAGGTATTGACGGTGCGGTTGGCCCCACATTTGCAAGCTGGCCGGACATACCCTACAGCGCTGACCCCCAAGGTGAAGGTGATGGCAGCCCTACACTTCTTTGCCACCGGTACCTTTCAATACACTGTGGCGACTGCTGGTGGGATGTCACAGACCATGTTCAGCCGTGTGCTCCGCGATGTTTTGGAGGCTATGTTGATATACCTGAACCAGTACATCTATTTCCCTAGACTCCAACAACTCACTGACGTGAAGAGTGACTTCTATGCCCTGGGGAGGATGCCACATGTCATTGGCTCCATTGATGGGACACATGTTGCTTTGGTACCACCACAGGCCCAAGAGCAGGCATACAGGAACCGCAAACACTACCACTCGGTCAATGCACTGGTGGTATGTCTTGCGGATATGAGCATCTCACACGTGTGTGCCCGTTTCCCCGGTTCTGCACACGATGCCTACGTGATGAGGAGTAGTCGCATCCCGAGGATGATGTCACAGATGCGGAACCAGCGTGCCTGGCTTGTTGGTGTGTACTGACTTTGTACCATTGTGTGTGTTCTGCAATGTAGTGTTTCACCCTCTTTTCCAACTCAGCTAATGTGCAATTGTCTGTATGTAGGTGACTCCGGATACCCCAACATGCTGTGGTTGCTGACGCCCCTCAGGAACCCTGTGACACCAGCCCAGATGCGCTACAATGAGGCACATGGTCGGACAAGGAGAGTGATTGAGCGGACATTTGGTCTCCTGAAGAGCCGCTTCCGCTGCCTGGACAAGACAGGAGGGGCCCTCCCATATGCCCCAGCAAAGGTGTGCAAGATTGTCATCGTCTGCTGCATGCTACACAACCTGGCAGTGCGGAAGGAGTTGCCTCTCATCCTGGATGACGATGACCAACATCCGCCACCTGTGGAGGATCCTGGCCTGGACCACAATGCCAGTGATGATGATGATGATGAGGGTGATGTCCGCACACAGCTCATCACCAACTTCTTCAGCTGAATGTGAGTATCCAGAGATGTCATGTCAATGATGTGAGTTTGCATGATATGTGTTGGTGGTGCTCTGGTGCTGTTTGAGTGTGTCCATGGGCTACATGTCTGTATGCGTGTTGCGATGTGTCCTTACAGGTAGTCTGTACTCCCCAACAGTGTTGACATGCTAACTTGGTTCTGGGTGGGTATCTTGTGACATGTATTGGGCATGAGTATTGCAGTTCTGTCCTGTTCTTCAGTGCTTTTGACTGTGTGTCATTTCTGTCCTTCACAGGGTACTTTCTGAGTCGTTTGGTCAACTGTGATCCCCGACACCGTGATTCGACTTCCAGGGTGGTAGCTGTCGTGTCCCTACAGGTGATGTGCGCCAGACCCATGGACTTCCTTCCTTCTACACTTGTTGACTGTGTGCCCGCTGCCAGGTGGGATTACCTTGCATCTGTAGTGGTTACAACATGTTGCACATGTGTAATAAACCTGTGCTTCACTTTGTGATGTGCGTTGTCTGTGGTCACACATCTGACTGACATTTGCTTACTGCACCAGTGGGCTAGTTGACAAACACTGTGAATAGGTGTTGTGTCTGAGCATTGCACCGTATTTCCTGGCAACATCAGTGTAGGCAATGAGTCAGATGGCCTAGGTGTGTATTTGTTGTGTAGCCCTGGTGGTGTGTCTCCCTCATATGTGTCACGTTGCCATGACTCACATGCCTGTGTTGTACTTGCTGTAGCAGTTAGCATGCACAGTGTAATTTCGCTGGTCATCATCTCCATGACAGAAACCACGTTGGAATCACAACAGAGGCAGGTATGGTGTATTAGTGTGTTTATAGTCATATATGTGTGTGAATAGTGCACAGGATGGTGGGTGCTGTACATTTTGATTGCAATCCAAAGTTCCTAGATGAATTGGAAGTCCTGGTAGCAGAAATGTCCTGAATAAAGCCCACAGTCATCTGGGACATTGGTCCAACTTGTACTCCCCATGTCATGTGGGGGAGTTGTGTTGCAGTCAACAGGGTGAACAGTTTGCGCACAAAGGTGATTATCCAGAACAGGTTTTGGCTTCCTGGGGGTTGCACATGGCCATCGGCCTCTCAGTTGCCCCTCCTCGGATGACCCCTCTTCTTTGGGGGGGGACCCTCAAGTGCAGGCTGCTGCGGTGCAGGGGACTCTCCGCCAGAGTCATCCTCCCTCCCTGTGGCAGTTGCAGTTGTTTCAGCAGCAGATGTTGTGGGCACACAGGGAGGTGTTGACATGTTGCTGCTCATCTGGCGGAGGCATTGTAATATGTCCCTATGCACCGCCGTCATCTCTTGCAGTGTGTCCCACTTGGACTCCACGCGGGACATGTGTAAGTCCAAGCGGGCATGATGGGCAGCCTGCTGCTGTTTAATGTCCCTGAGGAGCCCCACTGCCTGGCTGAGGTCTCCGGTGCTGGACTGGTACGCATCAGCTATGCGTACCAGTTGTGGGTCATCATGCAGTCCAGACCCCTCTGCGATCAGCGACCTATGTCTCCCACCCCTCCCACCACCCCTGGCGACACGTGCAGTACCTGAGGTGGCACGCACAGGTGACTCTGGGCCCCCTTGGGGGTTGTTGGTGGTGTTGGTGTCCCTGGCCCCACGTTGGTCCAGGGTCCCTGTGCTGGTGGTGGTGGTGCTCCTTGGTCTGTCCATGTCGGCAGGGGTGGTATGTGTGTTGACAGTCATTGGAGGGGTGGGTGCAGGGGGTGCATCTGGTGGTCCTGCTGGTGCTGCATGATGACTTGCTCCGGAGGTGCCAGGTGGGTCTTCTTCATCCGAGGAGGGCAGAGGCTGTTCCACACCAGTGAGCTCGGTTTCCCCTTGAGCCTGGGACGGGGACTCCTCCTCGTCTGCTGCTGTGTCCCCATCATCACCTGTTTTTGGGAGACACACACAATGTATGTTATGTTTCTGCAGGCATCAATGGTTGACACACCTGACAGTTGTGACTGTATCTCTGGATGCGGCCCTGTACATTGCATTGTCCTAAGTTGTCACAGTCAGAGGTTGACATTGGTGTAGCACATTGTCCTGCATAATTTGGGCCTCTCTATCTGAATGTTGGGGTGTGTACATGGTCTGCATTGGTTGTCTTTGGTTGACATCCGGCCCTCCTTCCCACCCAGCCAGATATCCCACCATGGAACGTGCTTCCATTGCAGGGAGTGCAAGTTGTCTGTCAGGATGTCAGTCAGTGGTGTCCTGCTGTTGGTTGGTGCACAGTTTCCAGCAGGGCCTTGTGCTCCCCACAGCAGTACCCAGTGTCAGCCCTCTTGTCAGTTCTTTTCCACTCCCTGTGATGTGCGCATGGTTCAGGGTGGTGTTGATGGGACAGTTGGGGGGGTGACCAATATCTGTGACTACCACTCCCATCATGCTATTGCCTCCACCCCACTTCCCAGCATGCCCATACTTACTTGCTTTTGGGTGGACTTCACTGTGTGTGGGTGTGAGAGCAATGGCAAGATGGCTGACAGTGGTGTCCTGCCATTGGTTGGTGCCCAGTTCCCAGCAGGGCCATGTGCTCCCCACAGCTGAGCACCAGTGTCAGCCATCTTTGAAGGGGCTTTTCACTCCCTGTGAGGTGTGCATGCTTGGGTGTGAGCTTGCTGGGCCATGTGGGTGGGGGATGTTGAGCTGTGACTACCATTCCCATCATGCTATTGCCTCCACCCCCCTTCCCAGCATGCCCATACTTCCTTCCTTTTGACTCAGCTTCCCTGTGGGGTTGTGTGCCTGTGCTGACAAGATGGCTGACAGTGTTATCCTGGGGTTAGTTTGGCTACAAGTCCCATGTGTGTCCCTGTGCTTCACACAGCATGACCCAGGGTTGTGGTTCTTTGTGGGTTATTTGATTGGAGTGTGAGGCAATGCATTCTCCCAGGTGAGTTGTGTGGAGTTTGTGTTAGGGGTGTGTGTGAGTGGAGCTGCTGGTAACTATGGTCAGTGCTGTCAGTCCTCCTTCCCACCCAGCCAGATATTCCATCATGGAACGTGCTTCCATTGCAGGGAGTGCAAGTTGTCTTTCAGGATGTCAGTCAGTGGTGTCCTGCTGTTGGTTGGTGCACAGTTGCCAGCAGGGCCTTGTGCTCCCCACAGCAGTAGCCAGTGTCAGCCATCTTATCAGTTGTTTTCCACTCCCTGTGATGTGAGCATGGTTCATGGTGGTGTTGATGTGCGCACTGTGAGGGTGGGCAATATCTGTGACTACGACTCCCATGATGCTATTGGCTACACTGACTTGCCCAGCATACACAGGATTCCTTCCATTCAGTGGGCTTCACTGTGAGGTGGTGTTGTAGTGGTGGCTACATGTCTGGATGTGTTTGTTTGTTATATTTGTGCCACTGCCTAGCTGTAGTTGTAGTTGTGTTTGTACATGTGATGACACAGTTACATATCACTATGAGATGGCATGTGTTGTGTTTATCTGACTGGCATACACATTTTGGGATGATTCTGTTCTGGTTGGTGTGTATTTGCTAAGGCTGCATGGTTTGACTCTCCCTTGACAGTGATGTGTGTGTATTGTGGCACAATATTGTGTACATTTGTTGTGTACTCACCAGGCTCTGGGATGTTTTCTAGTCCATATACGCTCACTGGTGGTAGGATGGCCTGCACCTTCTCCTCCCAGGGCCTGAGGTATACTGGTTTGGCAGGAGGGCCACTGCCGGTGTGTTGGCTCAAGAGGTAGTCCTTCTTCAACAGCTCCCTGACCCTCCTGCGCACGTCATACCACCTGTTCTGGATGTCTACCTTTGTGCGCAAACATGGTGATTGTGCGTTCACCCTGTCGACGATCCTCTCCCACATCTTGGTTTTCTGCGACATGGGTGTCTGTTGGACCAATGTACCAAACAGCTGTGGCTCTACCCTGAGGATCTCATCTACCAGGACTTCCAATTCACTATCTAGGAACTTATGATTCTTCTTTGGGGGCATGGTGTTGGGTGGTGATGGTGAGTGATGTGTGTGTTGGTGTGCAGGTGAGGGTGTGTGAGTGTGTGTTTTGCTGGGTGTATGTGATGGTGCTATTTGTTGAGGTGCTGATGGTGTGTGGCTTGTGTGATGGATGAGCTGTGGGTGGGTGTGTGGTTGCTGTCTGTTGAGTGCTGGCAGGTAATTTGAATTTGCAAAGGATCATGGTAGGGATTTGTGTCCTTTATATGGGTGGAGTTGTGGGTGTGTCTTTGTTCCCTGCTCCCCCAGTATTTATTGGCTTTGTAATTGCTTGTTTGGCCTTTTTTTGTGTGTTTTTCCCTTTGTACTTTTTGTGCATGAGGAGACGTTCTTGTGACCGAGTCGGACCCTGCAGTTGTCTCGTACGAGCTTCTCCGAGTCGTTCAAGCTGTGTTTGTGCTGTTTTCTATTCTGCGTACGCGTCGGTCGCGGTGTTTTGGGTTGCTTCGGCTCGCAGTTTTGTATGCGTGTCGGTCGTACGGCTTGGCCTCCGTGCGACTCGGTCGTGTTTTCCACGCGTTGCATCGTACTTGGCGGGTAGGAGTTTGCGGGTACGTTTCGTTCGGGATTGTTCCGGGTGCGTGTCGGTCGGTTCGATTCGTGAGGTTTTCTGGCCGGATAGCTGTTTTCCGCGCGGCTCGGTCGTTCGGCTTGTGTTCCTTACGAGTCGGTCGGATTTTGCACGCTTCTCATCGTACTTTGCGGGTCGGGCTGCACCGGTACATGTCGGTCGGAATTTATTCCGGCTCCGAGTCGGTCGGTACGTTTTCCGGCCCGAATCGGAATCGACCCCTAAGTATCTAGGCTTTCATCAGGACCAAAAAATATATTGCTGCTGCCAAAACGAAAAAACAAAGGAAACAGTGTGTATATGATATCAAACCAGTAATCCTTTCACTTCTTGTTTGCTGGATTTTACTGATTGTACTTGTGAGGGTGAGACAAAAACAAAAAGAACAAAGTAGAGAAACCTTTAACAAGCCATCACTCACAGGTTAATGTGTGCCCAACTGGGAGGGGAGGAATATTATCTTCCCATCTCCTTCACGCAATTATGCGTAAGCATTTAGTAAATATTAGCACTCACCCAAAATTCTTGGACAAGCGGCCACACCTCAACCTGGCAACAGCTCAGGGAAGGGGGCCCGCTCTGAAAGAAAAATTGGATCACGTGTCAAGCATACCCATCATTATGCTGACATTCCGTATTTAATTTAGAGTTTGTGTACAAATTACAGAACCCACATATACAACAAAGCAGACATAGGGAAAAGTAGGTGTGAAGTAATAATATTAGGAGTAGACTCAGGCCAATATTTCTGCAAAGCCCTGTATGTTCCATATGTCCCAAAAAGTACAAAGGAAAAAACACAAAAAAAAAGGGGAAAACAAGCAATTACAAAGCCAATAAATACTGGGGGGGGGACATGGAACAAAGACACACCCACAACTCCACCCATATAAAGGACACAAATCCCTACCATGATCCTTTGCAAATTCAACTGACCTGCCAGCACTCAACACCAACAGACAGCAACCACACACACACTCACAGCTCATCCATCACACAAGCCACACACCATCAGCACCTCAACAAATAGCACCCTCACATACACCCAGCAAAACCCACACTCACACACCCTCACTTGCACACCCACACACACATCACTCACCACCACCATGCCCCCAAAGAAGAATCCAAAGTTCCTAGATAGTGAATTGGAAGTCCTGGTAGATGAGATCCTCAGGGTAGAGCCACAGCTGTTTGGTACACTGGTCCAACAGACCCCCATGTCACAGAAAACCAAGATGTGGGAGAGGATCGTCGACAGGGTGAACGCACAATCACCATGTTTGCGCACAAAGGAAGACATCCAGAACAGGTGGTATGACGTGCGCAGGAGGGTCAGGGACCTACTGAAGAAGGATTACATCTTGAGCCAACACACCGGCAGTGGCCCTCCTGCCAAACCAGTATACCTCAGGCCCTGGGAGGAGAAGGTGCGGGCCATCCTACCACCAGTGAGCGTATATGGACTATCAAACATCCCAGAGTCTGGTGAGTACACAACAAATGTACACAATATTGTGTGACAATACACACACATCACTGTCAAGGGGATAGTCAAACCATGCACCCTTAGCAAATACACACCAACCAAAAGATAATCATCCCAAGATGTGTATGTCAGTCAGATAAACACAATACATGCCATCTCATAGTGATATGTAACTGTGTCATGACATGTACAAACCCAACAACAAAATACAGCTAGGCAGTGGCACAAATCTAACCAACAAACACAGTCAGATATGTAGCCACCACTACAACACCACCTCACAGGGAAGCCCACTGAAAGGAAGCAATCCTGTGTATGCTGGTCAAGTCAGTGTAGCCAATAGCATCATGGGAGTTGTAGTCACAGATATTGCCCACCCTCACAATGCGCCCATCAACACCACTCTGAACCAAGCTCACATCACAGGGAGTGGAAAACAACTGACGAGATGGCTGACACTGGGTACTGCTGTGGGGAGCACAAGGCCCTGCTGGCAACTGTGCACCAACCAACAGCAGGACACCACTGACTGACATCCTGAGAGCAAACTTGCACTCCCTGCAATGGAAGCACGTTCCATGGTGGGATATCTGGCTGGGTGGGAAGGAGGACTGACAGCACTGACCATAGTTACCAGCAGCTCTTCTCACACACACCCCTAACACAAACTCCACACAACTCACCTGGGAGAATGCATTGCCTCACACTCTAATCAAATATCCCACAAAGAACCACCACCCTGGGTTATGCTGTGTGAAGCACAGGGACACACATGGGACTTGTAGCCAAACTAACCCCAGGATAACACTGTCAGCCATCTTGTCAGCACAGGCACACTACCCCACAGGGAAGCAGAGTCAAAAGGAAGGAAGCATGGGCATGCTGGGAAGGGGGGTGGAGGCAATAGCATGATGGGAGTGGTAGTCACAGCCCAACATCCCCCACCCACATGGCCCAGCAAGCTCACACTGAAGCATGCACATCTCACAGGGAGTGAAAAGCCACTTCAAAGATGTCTGACACTGGTGCTCTGTTGTGGGGAGCACAAGGCCCTGCTGGGAACTGGGCACCAACCAACAGCAGGACACCACTGTCAGCCATCTTGCCATTGCTGTCACACTCACACACAGTGAAGTCCACTCAAAAGGAAGGAAGTATGGGCATGCTGGGCAGGGGGGTGGAGGCAATAGCATGATGGGAGTGGTAGTCACAGATATTGGTCACCCTCACAACTGTCCCATCAACACCACCCTGAACCATGCGCACATCACAGGTAGTGAAAAGCCACTTCAAAGATGTCTGACAATGGTGCTCTGATGTGGGGATCACAAGGCCATGCTGGGAACTGGGCACCAACAAACAGCAGGACACCACTGTCAGCCATCTTGCCATTGCTGTCACACTCACACACAGTGAAGTCCACTCAAAAGGAAGGAAGTATGGGCATGCTGGGAAGTGGGGTGGAGGCAATAGCATGATGGGAGTGGTAGTCACAGCTCAACATCCCCCACCCACATGGTCCAGCAAGCTACCACTGAAGCATGCACACCTCACAGGCAGTGGAAAAGAACTGACAAGATGGCTGACAATGGTGCTCTGTTGTGGGGAGCACAAGGCCATGCTGGGAACTGGGCACCAACAAACTACAGGACACCACTGACTGACATCCTGAGAGTCAACCTGAACCCACTGCAAGGGTGGCATGCTTCATGGTGGGATAACTGGGCTGGGGGGAGAAGGAGGGCCGGATGTCCACCAAATACAACCATTGCTGGCCATGTACACACCCTAACATTCATATTGAAATGCTCTAAGTATGCAGGACAATGTGCTACACCAATATCAACCTCTGACTGTGACAACTTAGGACAATGCAATGTACAGGCCTGCATCCAGAGGTACAGTCACAACTGTCAGGTGTGTGAACCATTGATGCATGCTGAAACATAACATACATTGTGTGTGTCTCCCAAAAACAGGTGATGATGGGGACACAGCAGCAGACGCTGAGGAGCTCACTGGTGTGGACCAGCCTCTGCCCTCCTCGGATGACGAAGACCTACCTGGCACCTCCGGAGTGAGTCATCATGCAGCACCAGCAGGACCACCAGCTGCACCCCCTGCACCCACCCCTCCAACAGCTGCCAACACACAGACCACCCCTGCCGACACGGACAGACCAAGGACCACCACCACCAACAGCACATGGACCCTGGCCCAACGCGGATCTACGGACACCAACACCAGCAACAACCCCCAAGGGGGCCCAGGGTCACCTGTGCGTGCCACCGCAGGTCCTGCACGTGTCGCCAGGGGTGGTAGACATAGGTCGCTGCTTGCAGAGGGGTCTGGACTGCATGATGACCCACAACTGGTACGCATAGCCGATGCGTACCAGACCAGCACCGGAGAGGTCAGCCAGGTAGTGGGGATCCTCAGGGACATACAACAGCAGCAGGCTGCCCATCATGCCCGCTTGGACTCCCACATGTCCCGCATGGAGTCCAAGTGGGACACATTGCAAGAAATGATGGCGGTGCATTGGGACATATTACAATGCCTCCGCCAGATTTGCACCAACATGTCAACACCTCCCTGTGTGCCCACAACATCTGGTGCTGCAACAACTGCAACTGCCACAGGGAGGGAGGATGACTCTGGCGGAGAGTCCCCTGCACCGCAGCAGCCTGCACTTGAGGGTCCCCCCCCAAAGAAGGGTCGTCCGAGGAAGGGAAACTGAGAGGCCGATGGCCATGCACAACCCCCAGGAAGCCAACACCTGTTCTAGAAAATCACCTTTGTGCGCAAACTGTTCACCCTGTCGAATGTAACACAACTCCCCCACATGACATGGGGAGTACAAGTTGGACCAATGTATCAGATGACTGTGGACTTTACTCAGGACATATCTGCTACCAGGACTTCCAAATCATCTAGGAACTTTGGATTACAATCACAATGTACAGCACCCACCATCCTGTGCACTATACTCACACATGTCTGTCAATAAACTCACTAATACACCATACTTGCCTCTGTTGTGATTCCAACGTGGTTTCTGTCATGGAGATGATGATCTGCGAAATTACACTGTGCATGCTAACTGCTACAGCAAGTACAACACCGGCATGTGAGTCATGGCGACGTGACACATATGAGGGAGACACACCACCAGGGCTACACAACACATACACACCAAGGCCATCTGACTCATCGCCTACACTGATGTTGCCAGGAAATACGGTGCAATGCACAGACACAACACCTATTCACAGTCTGTGTTAACTAGCCCACTGGTGCAGTAAGCAAATGTCAGTCAGATGTGTGACCACAGACAACGCACATCACAAAGTGAAGCACAGGTTTATTACACATTTGCAACATGTTGTAACCACTACAGATGCAAGGTAATCCCACCTGGCAGTGGGCACACAGTCAACAAGTGTAGAAGGAAGGAAGTCCATGGGTGTGGCGCACATCACCTGTAGGGACACGACAGCTACCACCCAGGAAGTTTAATCACGGTGTCGGGGGATCACAGTTGACCAAACAACTCTGAAAGTACCCTGTGAAGGACAGAAATGACACACAGTCAAAAGCACTGAAGAACAGGACAGAACTGCAATACTCATGCCCAATACATGTCACAAGATACCCACCCAGAACCAAGTTAGCATGTCAACACTGTTGGGGAGTACAGTCTACCTGTAAGGACACATCGCTACACGCATACAGTCATGTAGCACATGGACACACTCAAACAGCACCAGAGCACCACCAACACATATCATGCAAACTCACATCATTGACATGACATCTCCGGATACTCACATTCAGCTGAAGAAGTTGGTGAGGAGCTGTGTGCGGACATCACCCTCATCATCATCATCACTGGCATCGTGGTCCAGGCCAGGATCCTCCACAGGTGGCGGATGTTGGTCATCGTCATCCAGGATGAGAGGCAACTCCTTCCGCACTGCCAGGTTGTGTAGCATGCAGCAGACGATAACAATCTTGCACACCTTTGCTGGGGCATATGGGAGGGCCCCTCCTGTCTTGTCCAGGCAGCGGAAGCGGCTCTTCAGGAGACCAAATGTCTGCTCAATCACTCTCCTGGTCCGACCATGTGCCTCATTGTAGCGCATCTGGGCTGGTGTCACAGGGTTCCTGAGGGCGTCAGCAACCACGGCATGTTGGGGTATCCGGAGTCACCTACATACGGACAATTGCACATTAGCTGAGTTGGAAAAGAGGGTGGAATACTACATTGTAGAACACACACAATGGTACAAAGTCAGTACACACCGACAAGCCAGGCACGCTGGTTCCGCATCTGTGACATCATCCTCGGGATGCGACTACTCCTCATCACGTAGGCATCGTGTGCAGAACCGGGGAAACGGGCACACACGTGTGAGATGCTCATATCTGCAAGACATACCACCAGTGCATTGACCGTATGGTAATGTTTGCGGTTCCTGTATGCCTGCTCATGTGCCTGTGGTGGTATCAAAGCCACATGTGTCCCATCAATGGAGCCAATGACATGCGGCATCCTCCCCAGGGCATAGAAGTCACTCTTCACGTCAGTCAGTTGTTGAAGTCTAGGGAAATAGATGTACTGGTTCAGGTATCTCAACATAGCCTCCAAAACATTGCGTAGCACACGGCTGAACATGGTCTGTGACATCCCACCAGCAGACGCAACAGTGTGTTGAAAGGTACCGGTGGCAAAGAAGTGTAGGGCTGCCATCATCTTCACCTTGGGGGTCAGCGCTGTGGGGTATGTCCGGCCAGGTTGCAAATGTGGGGCCAAGCGCACCGTCAATTCCTCAATCAGCGGCCTGGTGAAGCGGTACCGTCGGATGCAGTCCCGTTCCACCATTGATGCAAGGTCAGGGAATGGTCTATGGACAGCTGGTGCCCTGCAGTGCATAGGTGAAGAAAGATACATTGTCAGTCACCCCACATATGTGGCATTGACCATACACAATATCACATGATACATCATTGTGAGACACAAGTACATGATGTGTGCTGTACCGTAAGGACATGTATGGCACCTACATGGCCAACATCTAACGTCACAGTTCAACAAGTGTCGGCAACAAGTCCCAGGTTGTGTCATGGGATATCATTAGGCTGTGTCACTGTTCCCATGTACTGCTGTCACGTTCCAAACACACACCACAGTGACATGTGAGGACAGATGTGCCCCAGGCATCACAGCTCATTGACAGGTAGATTCCCAGGGACCCTGTATTGCCACATGGACACTGGCATGACATGGTGCATCATGAATACACCACAGCAAAACAACTATGAGCCCCACAGGTAGTGGTCCCTTTTGCCTCGGCAGGACAGACATGGACGTCTGTGACACACACATGCACAACATCAAAGTCCATGCACGAACAACGTGGATGTGGAGACTGTCCCCCATTGTGCACAAGGAACCAGAGACATTGTAAACACAACATGCACACAGACTGTGGAGGGCCATCACTATTGTTGCAATGGGTCACCCTGTGACGTACATACCGTCCCACATGGGACTCAGGGGGTATGTGACATGACATACACATACACAACCTGGAAATGTGACCATGCCACATGCTCTGAACTGAACAGTTGCACATCACAGTGGTCATGTGCACAACACACAGAGCATTCTGTCCCCATGAACACGTGCTCAGCCTGGGAGTGGCTGCCCCCAAGTGCCACCCCTAAAACCACATGTTGACCCCCATACACGGAAAAGGTAATGCAGCCTTACATGCCTTAGGATACAGTGTGGACAGGCTGTGCTGTTGTACGTGTGCCCCAGAGTCCCTGGAACGTAAATGTGGCTGGCATACGTTCATCTGTGACAGGCATGGTGACATATGCCAGTGACATGTACAGGGACGCGTTGTACAGCAATGGACCGATCGGTGCGCACGCATTGGCCATTGCATACAATGTGAGCGGGTACGCGTTGTACAGCAATGGACCGATCGGTGCGCACGCATTGGCCATTGCATACAATGTGAGCGGAAACGCGTTGTCATCCGATCTACGCGTTGCACAGCAATGGAGCGATCGGTGCACACGCATTGGCCATTGCATACAATGTGAGCGGGTACGCGTTGTCATCCGATGTACGCGTTGTATAGCAATGGACCGATCGGTGCGCACGCATTGGCCATTGCATACAATGTGAGCGGGTACGCATTGTCATCCGATGTACGCGTTGTACAGCAATGGACCGATCGGTGCGCACGCATTGGCCATTGCATACAATGTGAGCGGGTACGCGTTGTACAGCAATGGACCGATCTGTGCGCACGCATTGGCCATTGCATACAATGTGAGCGGGTACGCGTTGTACAGCAATGGACCGATCGGTGCGCACCCATTGGCTATGGCCTGGCATGGCAACGGACGCGTTTTCAAACCTTCAACGAGTCTGATGCAGTGAATTCAGTTGGTCACCCACAACAATGTTGCAAAATCATGGGTCTCATGAAGGTGAACTTTTGAAGGATGCTGTGGGCGTGTGTAAGTGGTGCAATTCCATGGATTGGCCAGATTCAGAAGATGCAAACGACTTGGACCTATCACTTTGGACACATGGGATAGTATCTGCCTCAGCAGCACACATATAATGCTGGCTGTTCCCCTGAGAGCTCACTTGCCTGCACTACATGCTCCAGGATGACATCTGCCACCAACACTGCTGCTGTATCTGCATCCTCTGGATCCTGCAATGGCACGTACTGTGGAGAGAGCCCCAGCCTTCAGCACTGAGGAGAACCAGGCCCTGCTGGACAGCCTCCTTCCACAGTACAGCAAGCTGTATGGGAAACCAGGTGAGCAGGTGAGTGTGCTGTCCACTGCCTTACTAAATGTGCATGTTGTCTGACTAGCAAGACTTACAGTCTGCACGCCACTGGCTAGCAGGCTCACTGAGTAGTTGTCACCCCCATAGTGTGTAGTTACATGCACTGAACAGGTATAGTGCAGTGACAGTGCATTTAAACGAGGTTTTACTCCCCAGGCAATGATACCATGTAGTAACTGCTGGCAAACTGTTCAGAGCCATCGTTGCACTGCCTGTGTACATCATGTGCCCCTGTGATAGAGACATGTATATCCAACTGTGTAATGCACGGATATGTTGCATGTGTAGTAATGGCCTTTTCACTTTGTCATCCTCACAGGTTGATGCCCACCAGAAGCAGAAGATATGGCTGACCATCGTCCGGGCAGTGAGATCCGTGGGGGTCTACAAGCGCCGGATCCGCAACTGCCAGAAGAGGTGGCAGGACCTTCGGGGCTGGACCCGGAGGATCGCACGGGTCCAGCTGAAGCTGTCGCCTCCTCGCAGGAGGGGCGGACACCGGACCCTGACCCCCACATGCTCAGGATCCTGGCGGTGGTCTTCCCTGATCTGGATGGGCAGCTGAAGGCCAGAGAGCAGCAAGGAGGGGGTGAGTCCATGACTGCATTGTGAACTTTGTCTGCCATGCTATGTGCCCTCCTCTGGCCTGGTTAAACTTCCATAGTACATCAGTCATGTGGTCCGGGACCCATGTCCCTCAATTGTGCACTGCCCACTCCTCATCTGATACCCAGGTGTGGCCCTTACAGTCAGGGAATTGTATCACTTGGGTACTGTGTCCTTGCATTTTGCTTAGCTCAAGGTGGGGGACAGCATTTGTTCCCCTGACTCTGTGGTGGGCATCATGGGTGGGTCCATTGCTTACACAATGCCTGTGTTCTGACATGTAATCTGCGTGTTACTTTGATATGTGGTCCAATTGCTGATCTGATTCACCACATGTGCCTGGGGTATTTGGCACACACCCATGCTGCGGGTGGGAACAATGTTTGGGCCTCAGGAGTATGTATATCAAGTGTGTCACACATACTTAGCCACCTGCCTACTGTCCAGGGCTCATCCCTCATTCACGTGGAGCAGGACAGTCATGCCTACTCCAGGCCATACAATACACTTTGTACTCCCACTCCCGTGTATCAGCTGACACGTTGCGCTCAGTGATATGTCCCCTCAGGTGTCTGCCTCTGTGTCATTGTGCTGTGGCTTCGTTGTCAGGACTACTGGGGTGTTTCTCGGTTAGGGCTCAGCATGCCACCAGAGATGTGACCATGGGAGACGATACTTGTGTGACATATAGGTGTTTGTTCACTTGACCGTGCAGACTGGGTTATGCAAATGTGAAGTTCAGGCAGCTGTTTCCCATTCACAGCAGATTGTGAGGTGATCAGGTTCCGAGGGTTGTGTTTCAGGTCTCCCATATGTCCAATTGGTATGACGTGGACAAATAAGAGTTCAGATGATGTGGTGTGTGGGGGATGGACATGTGCACTTGTCAGCTACAGGACTAGCATTCCCCATGACCTAGGATTGTGACACAGTGCAGACTGTTGTTGTCTGGCTGCCCTGCCCATGTGACTGGAGACAGTGATGTATGACTTAGCAGGCATGCCTGTGCCATGGCATTAAACTTCCAATGAGTGATCCTGCAGGGGAGTGACATGTGCTACATGCACCCCATTATGGCAATGACTATCAGGACATGGGTGCATCATGGTGTCTGGTGCTGGTATGCATCACATGCATTTCAAAATAGACTCTGGCCATCCCTTCATCTGGACATCTGTACTGACTCAGTGGCAAGAGTTGTGATGTGTGCATGTTCACATACTTCACCATGTTCTCTGCACTGTCCAACTACTGTGTGGGTGGTGCATGTGTCCACACTGGGGTATTGCCATCCGACAGACACCAGACAGATGGGTGCAAGGCCAGGAGGGATGTGAGTGCCATGGTTGACCATCAGACTGACAATTGGCTTCTCCTACTCTGTTTGGGCACTTTTGGCACTGTTCAACTAAGGTTGCCAGGGCTTGGTCTGTAATGTGCTGTACTTACTATGGTGTGTGCGGTCAGTGCAGGTGACTGATGTTTGTCTGTTTCCCTATTGTTTGCAGATACATCCACGGCCACAGGAGGGGACAGCTCCACGAACCAGGAGGAGCCGCAGAGCCAGACAGGGTCAGCAGCCGAGGAGTGGTCGGAGGGACCCAGTGGCACGGAGGGCGAGGGGAGCCACACCGAGGAGTCCTCAGCACCATCCACCTCAGCTGAGGACCACAGCAGCTCGGAGGATGACTCCCTTGTGGAGGCGGGTGTCAGCAGCCACCACACCCCAGCTAGTGTTGCTGTCCCCGCCACCACCACCACCACCGCCCTCCCATCGGCTCCCATTCCAGAGGTCCGTGGAGGCTCCCGTGTTCGGGAGCATGTCTCCTTCGTGCCAGGCACCGCACCCCCTGCACCTGTGTCCCCTGCTGCCCTGAGTGAGGAGTCTGTGTACCTCCTTCGCCAGCTCCATGTAGGGCAGACAGCAATGCTGAGTGTCCTCCATGCCCACACCACTCTGTTGACTCAGCTGGTGTCGTTCATGGAGGGCATCTCATCGGGCATGTCTGCCCTACAGAGGAGCAATAGGTCCATGGACTCCTCCCTGACGGCAGCAGTGTCCCTCCTCCAACAGTCCCTCACCCCTCCTACCTCTGCGCCATCCACACTCCCCAGCACCCTACCTGTCCCAAGCACACACACACCGGCACAGGCACCCACCAGCACAGACACAAGCAGCACACAGACACACATGCCCAAATCCAGACGCACACGCACGCACAGTCAGGGGACTGAAACCACACTCACAGGGGATGGGGCACAGGCACACACACACGCATCCACGAGCACTGCGCAGTCCTCAGACACCTCTCCCTCCAAGGCCCATTCCCATGCCTCACCTGCAACCCCACCTGCACAGCGGGTCTTCCTCTCTGACCTAGGCCTCTTCCCCTCCAATCCAGCTGATCCAGCATTCAGGGGGAAGAGGAAGCCCACTCACACAGAGGGGACTGCCCCTCGCCCCGGACACCCTCTCCCAGGCGCAGACAGACTGAGCCCCCATCCGCAAGTCCCCCGGACCCGGAAGAGCAAGACCCCTCCGCCGCCCTGCAGCTCAAGCACCAAGTCTCCTTCCTCCATCCATCAGGCCCCCACCACATAGGTGCCCCCACCACACCCTGCCCCAGGTTCCCCCACCCACAGATACACCATC
This sequence comes from Calotriton arnoldi, assembly GCA_963921515.1. Classification (NCBI taxonomy): domain Eukaryota; kingdom Metazoa; phylum Chordata; class Amphibia; order Caudata; family Salamandridae; genus Calotriton; species Calotriton arnoldi. The sequence goes on along the minus strand of CAWUFW010005885.1, from coordinate 1,185,045 downwards.
CCCAAAATGATCCGGCCTTCTCCCCCTGCCACTTGCTCTTCCAGCACCACACCCCCCGCTGCGCATGTCTGTGCCACTGGTGTGGAGACGGTGTCCTCCCCCTCTGTCCTGCCCACCTTACCTGAACCCCATTCTCCTCCCCTGGGGATGGGCACTGCAGTGGAGTCCACTACCACTCCGTCTGACTTGGGCACTGCAGTGGGGGACCTGTCCACTCCATCTGCACGGCCCACTGCAGTCGTGCCGGCACCCACACCATCTGAGTCATGCCCCCCAGTTGTGCCAGCACACACCATGTCAGACACCTCCACTGCAGTTGTCAGTGACTCCCCAGCACCCCTTCCCTGCCTCCTTCTGGTGAGCCCTGATCCTGTCCCTGCGGTGCCTGGCCTGCCCCCCGTATGCCCCTCCAAGGGGAATGTCCCTGGTGTGTAGCAGTGCAGGCATGCGAAGGGTGACATCTGGCACTGTCACCCTGTTTGGACTCATATTATGGACTGGCATATTGGCCTTTGTTATATTTTTCCTTTAACTTCTCTCACCCAAATGCTGAATAAAGCAACTTTCTGTTCTCTAGTGGTTTTGCTTCTGATGTACATGTTGATGATGCTAACCGTGCCCTTGCTGCAGTGATGGTGATTTTTGGTCTCATTAAAATGAAGTGTTACTGTGCAGGAACCCATGTGGTCCACGGGGAATGTGTCCTATCCTGTAGTGTATCCATGTCATCCTTTGCAGCAATATGAGGGTGTCATGTTTTCAAGATTTGGCAATGCGAATTCCTAGCTTTTATTTGCAATATCACATCTGTGGCTTACAGCCCTGCACATCTGTTGTGCTTGCCATTGTTCAATTAGTCTACTTCCCTGACCGTGTGGCCATCTCCACTGGACATGCAAGTTTGGGCATCAATGGGGAAGGACTCATCTGTGTTATCAGTGCAACTTGCTATACATGTGTGTTGGATCTGTGCTGATGATTTTGGTGACACTCCCATGACCAGGTTGATATGACGGGAGCCTTCATTTGGTGCTAATTGTTGACTGTGTGACCAAGTGTTCTGCTGACATGATGGAGCCCTACTGAGGCAATGTATGGCACAGCTTTCCTCACACAGGAGTGGAGTCCCCTCATGGCAGTGTGTTAATCCTGTGACATTGCCTGAGCCCAAGGTGTGTGTTGTGTGAGCATGTCTGTGTGTGTTCACTTCCATTTTGCTGGGCAGGCTGGGATCCCTAGTGATGTTCCTGTTTGTGATGCTTGCTGAGTTGACCTATGTTCCCCCAAAGTCTTCTCCCTGGGTTCTCTGGGATGTGGGTGCATGGCACATTGCTGGTCATCAGGGTGTCACCCATAGGTGTGTTTGCTGTCAGGGCTGAGTTTGTGGGCAACCGCAGATGGGACACAGTCAGGATTCCCCTTGGCACTTGTTGTTTACACCTGTCATGTAATTTCCAGTTTGTGTTAGCTTTCAGTGATTGTGACACGTTGTGTGTGTGACTGCTGGCACTCCTCAGGGTCAGGGCTGCAATGTTGGAAGTCGTCTATGTGTGTTATTTGTGGGTGACCTTGGCTTCTTCATTGGTGAGGGACTGTGGCCGGGATCCCATTGGTTGGTGTGGTATTGACGTCATGTCCATGTACGGCGTACTGTGCAGTGTGTCAGACATTCAGGAGTCTTGTTGACTGGCCATGTGTGATGGGTTTCTGCAGCTTAGTTCCCACCACCACCCCTGGGATTGTCATGGGTGCATGTGCAATGTCACCAGTGCATGTGAGCTTCACTGCTGCACATTGTTGGAGGTCGAGGTGTGTGGTGTTGAGTGTGTGCAAATGAGAGTTGTTGCCCGGCTAGGCCCCTGCCTCCATGTTGGCCTTGGCTGACAGGCCGTGCTGATTGATTTGTGCTTGTGTAGGTGTGATGGTAGTTTGTTGCTCAGGACACATGACTGTGGTTCACAGTGTGAACGACATCTAGCTTTGTCATCACAGTGGGATTATCATGCAGCCCAGGGTCACCACATTGTGGGGACCCTGGGGGTGGTGCTGTGGTGGGTCTGTGTCTTGCTGTGTTAGTTGCTGTTCCTACATGCTTGTGTGACATGTGTGATTTGTGCTCCCTCTCATCTGACAATGCCTGATTGCCCACATAGGGGATTTGGATCCATGAGTTACTTTTGTGTGGCACTGTATGCGCATCTGTGTAATTGGTATTCAGGCCTCATCATGTGTTGTGTGGTTGCCTGGGGACACTGGCACCCCCTCACCTGTTGTGTTTGATGTGCAGTGTTGGGCTGCCTGTTTGTGTTTGTGCATCTGCACCACTGCATTGGCATATCTTTAGTGTTCCATTGGCTGTATGTTGTTTGGTGGGTTTCACCTGCTGTCCCTGGGACTCCTAGGTCATCAGTCAGCACAATGTTCATGGTTTGTGTGTCCCATTGCTGCCATGGTATGGTATCTGTTCACCTCACATCTACAGTCTCCACAGGATGTCTACATTTGTGTGCCCATTGTAGCAGATATGTTGTTCTGCATTATGATGGTCACTTCTGTCATTGTGTTATTGTTGAATGTTGACAGTGTCATCCCCCATGGGTGATGTTTGTCTGCACATGGCCAAAGGTATGTCTTATTTGCACTGCACTGTTTGCCTCACCCAATATATGTTGCTATGGGACACGTACACTACTTTGCCACTGATGTGTTTGTTGTTCTGTGACCAGGATTCAGCCATGCTGTTTGGCAGTTGCAGCTTTTTCCATGGCCACACTTACATTTTGGTCACTGTGATGATGGAGGTTTAGACCCCATTGCCACAATGTTCAGAATGTGCTTCAGCTATGGACCACACACTTACATTTTGGTCACTGTGATGATGGGGGTTTAGACCCCATTGCCACAATGTTCAGAATGTGCTTCAGCCATGGACCCCACACTTACATTTTGGTCACTGTGATGATGGGGGTTTAGACCCCATTGCCACAATGTTCAGAATGTGCTTCAGCTATGGACCCCACACTTACCTTTTGGTCACTGTGATGATGGGGGTTTAGACCCCATTGCCACAATGTTCAGAATTTGCTTCAGCTATGGACCCCACACTTACCTTTTGGTCAATGTGATGATGGGGGTTTAGACCCCATTGCCACAATGTTCAGAATGTGCTTCAGCCATGGACCACACACTTACATTTTGGTCACTGTGATGATGGGGGTTTAGACCCCATTGCCACAATGTTCAGAATGTGCTTCAGCTATGGACCCCACACTTACCGTTTGGTCACTGTGATGATGGGGGTTTGGACCCCATTGCCACAGTGGTCATGGTCTGCTTGCATTGTGGAGGCCACACACATTTATGTGTGACACATGTGATAGGGGGTCACATTGTATGTTCATTGTCATGTTCAGTGTTGTAGGCATTTGACACAGTCTACACACGCTTGTCATGGTGTTGGGGGGATGTGTTTTTCTTGCATTCTTTATGTTGGAGTGTGCTGGTTGTGTCATGCATTACCCATCCTATGAGTGGGGTGGTGTTGGTGTTGGGCATCCAGCCCCCCATGGGTAGGGGTGGTTGTAGTGACAGGTATCCAGCCCCCCATGGGTAGGGGTGGTAGTAGTGACAGGTATCCAGCCCCCCATTAGTAGGGGTGGTAGTGGTGACAGGTATCCAGCCCCCCATTAGTAGGGGTGGTAGTGGTGGGCATCCAGCACCCCATTAGTAGGGGTGGTAGTAGTGGTAGGCATCCAGCCCCCCATGGGTAGGGGTGGTAGTAGTGACAGGTATCCAGCCCCCCATTAGTAGGGGTGGTAGTGGTGACAGGTATCCAGCCCCCCATTAGTAGGGGTGGTAGTGGTGGGCATCCAGCCCCCCATTAGTAGGGGTGGTAGTAGTGGTAGGCATCCAGCCCCCCATGGGTAGGGGTGGTAGTAGTGGTAGGCATCCAGCCCCCATTAGTAGGGGTGGTAGTGGTGGGCATCCAGCCCCCATGGGTAGGGGTGGTAGTAGTGACAGGTATCCAGCCCCCATTAGTAGGGGTGGTAGTGGTGACAGGTATCCAGCCCCCATTAGTAGGGGTGGTAGTGGTGGGCATCCAGCCCCCCATTAGTAGGGGTGGTAGTAGTGGTAGGCATCCAGCCCCCCATGGGTAGGGGTGTTAGTGGTGTGCATCCAGCCCCCATGGGTAGGGGTGGTAGTAGTGACAGGTATCCAGCCCCCCATGGGTAGGGGTGGTAGTGGTGGGCATCCAGCCCCCATGGGTAGGGGTGGTAGTAGTGACAGGTATCCAGCCCCCCATTAGTAGGGGTGGTAGTGGTGGGCATCCAGCCCCCCATTAGTAGGGGTGGTAGTAGTGGTAGGCCTCCAGCCCCCCATGGGTAGGGGTGGTAGTAGTGACAGGTATCCAGCCCCCCATTAGTAGGGGTGGTAGTGGTGACAGGTATCCAGCCCCCCATTAGTAGGGGTGGTAGTGGTGGGCATCCAGCCCCCCCATTAGTAGGGGTGGTGGTAGTAGTGGTAGGCATCCAGCCCCTCATGGGTAGGGGTGGTAGTAGTGGTAGGCATCCAGCCCCCCATTAGTAGGGGTGGTAGTGGTGGGCATCCAGCCCCCATGGGTAGGGGTGGTAGTAGTGACAGGTATCCAGCCCCCCATTAGTAGGGGTGGTAGTGGTGACAGGTATCCAGCCCCCCATTAGTAGGGGTGGTAGTGGTGGGCATCCAGCCCCCCATTAGTAGGGGTGGTAGTAGTGGTAGGCATCCAGCCCCCCATGGGTAGGGGTGGTAGTGGTGGGCATCAAGCCCCCCATGGGTAGGGGTGGTAGTAGTGACAGGTATCCAGTCCCCCATTAGTAGGGGTGGTAGTGGTGGGCATCCAGCCCCCCATTAGTAGGGGTGGTAGTAGTGGTAGGCATCCAGCCCCCCATGGGTAGGGGTGGTAGTGGTGGGCATCCAGCCCCCATGGGTAAGGGTGGTAGTAGTGACAGGTATCCAGCCCCCCTTGGGTAGGGGTGGTAGTGGTGGGCATCCAGCCCCCATGGGTAGGGGTGGTAGTAGTGACAGGTATCCAGCCCCCCATTAGTAGGGGTGGTAGTGGTGACAGGTATCCAGCCCCCCATTAGTAGGGGTGGTAGCAGTGGTAGGCATCCAGCCCCCCATGGGTAGGGATGGTAGTAGTGGTAGGCATCCAGCCACCCATTAGTAGGGGTGGTAGTGGTGGGCATCCAGCCCCCCATTAGTAGGGGTGGTAGTGGTGGGCATCCAGCCCCCATGGGTAGGGGTGGTAGTAGTGACAGGTATCCAGCCCCCCATGGGTAGGGGTGGTAGTAGTGACAGGTATCCAGCCCCCCATGGGTTGGGGTGGTAGTAGTGACAGGTATCCAGCCACCCATTAGTAGGGGTGGTAGTGGTGACAGGTATCCAGCCCCCATTAGTAGGGGTGGTAGTGGTGACAGGTATCCAGCCCCCATTAGTAGGGGTGGTAGTAGTGGTAGGCATCCAGCCCCCATGGGTAGGGGTGGTAGTAGTGGTAGGCATCCAGCCCCCATTAGTAGGGGGTAGTGGTGGGCATTCAGCCCCCATGGGTAGGGGTGGTAGTAGTGGTAGGCATCCAGCCCCCATTAGTAGGGGTGGTGGTAGTTGTTGGCATCCGGGCCCCTATGGGTGTATATGGCATTGGTGATGGCCATCCCGTCCCTATGGTGCTGCTGTTGCAAGTAATTTCTGCATCCCTATGTGTGTGTGTTATGTGTCGGGTACGTGTGGTTTGTTTGTGTTGTGGGTGTCTGACTTACCTTCTGCGCCGTACGCGTCCGTACCAGTTCCGGTAATAGATGTAGAGTATTGGTAGGATCTGCGCGATGGGATTCATGGTTGGTTCGTCTCGTTCGTCTTTCTCGTTGCTTCGAGTCGTACTCGTGGCTGGCGTGTTCGTCTCGTAGCCGTGGATCGTCTTGTGGCGCGAATCGGAGCTTATGTGCGCCTCTCCCGGATGCTTTGACGTGCCGTGCGTAGCGACGGGTTCGGCGCGTACGGAGTGCGCATCGTACTAGTCCGGCCGGACGGAGCTGCATTTTGGCTTCCGTGCGACTCGATTCTGCGTTTACGGATCCGGCTCGGTCGGAGAACAGGACCTGGATTGGGTGAGTACGACTGGGTCGGGATCTGGGCAGTTGTGCGCATCGTACTTGCTCGTTCGGACGTATGTGCGAATCGGTCGGGAAACACGCATTCGCCTGGGTTTTTTCCCGGGCGAATAGTGTTAGGTGCGCCTCCGACCGAGATCGGAATCGACCCCTTAGTGTAGATCGACCTGGCTGAAACATGTAGACCGGCTTTGGAAATCAAGCAGTTTAAATCCATACTGCTTTTTGCACTGTCTTTTTAATCCTGTCAGTGGGTACAAGTCATTAAAAATTAGTTTTGTCCCTACTAGGCAGTTTTAACCTCACTACTTCACTCGTTACATTTTGTTTTGCGCTGCGTCCTCACCACAACATCACTCATCTGTGGGATTTAGTATCCTTGGTAGTGTAGTAACATCTTAAAACATCCCTGAGCTCCTTCCTCTCAGAGAGGAAGTTGTAGCCCTTAGTGGGACTAGGTTTTCCCACTAAGAGGAGATACCCATATGATGAAGCATGCCACCTATGGTGGGTGAGGGTATTCGTCCTGAAAGAGATTTCTCCCCAGTGGGGAATTGTGTGAGACATCAGTCTGTCATCTCATAGGTACTTGTGTGCGTTAATATAGACCCAAGGATTAGGTTTGTGTTGAGAGTGTATTTTATAGGGGAAATTTTTCCTTGCAGGTCTTTAAACATTTTCCCTTGGACCCCCCTTTCCCATTTTTTGTGCTATGTGTCCCATAAAAGGGGACCTTGCCATTTGGGCACAGTCTTTGCTGCAGTCTAAACCATCACACATGGTACTCCATCTATGTCAGTTCTGCTGGAGGTGTTAAAACAAATACAGAATGAACACGGGCAGCTACTGCCCTGGATTTTGGGATGAAATTAATAGGAAACTTTCCTGTAGTCTCCGCAATGATTCTGTTTAACATTAAAGGTAAAGCAGCTTCTCTGGCTATACACCAGCAGCTCGCGCAGGTTGCAACGCTTAAACAGGAACGCAAGCTATCTATAATTACAGCTGAAGTATATTCTTCCATAGGATGCAATAATTTGGGAATCAGACTTGGCAAGCCTAGTTCTGACAAGGAGAGTGCCAAGCAGAACCTGGAGTTTGTTAAAAAAATGACAGGACAAACCCAAACCTGAAGAAAAAAGCTAAAGTTCGAGGAGGATCTCCGCCTCCAGAGTTCTTCGGAGTTCTCGGACAATCGTTATAATTTTCGTGATTGCACACAGTTAAAAGCACCTGATAGGTATCAGCTTTCTGATACTCATCCTTCTCATTCCTTTCAGGACTCATCAAAAAAGCAATACGAGAGAGGAGTGCACTCTGACCGCAGACAGGAAGAGTACATGAAACCGAAGAGGGACTCACAACGCTCGTCTAATGTGAAGATGAAGAAGGAGGAAAAACCTCCTCATCAAGGCTAGCAAGTGGCAGACTGGACAGGGTGCTGTGGTGTATCTGGAACACCTGGTGGACATGGCACAGCACCTCTTGGCCAAACGTGAGACCATTATGACCTGGGAAGCCCACAAAACTGAGACAGAAGTGAGGGCCTTGATGGGCCTCACTGAATATTACAGGAGGTGTGCTAATAGATATGACACCGTTCTTGCCCCCTTAACTGACCTGACTTCTAAGAAGCAGACAAAGAAGGTAATCTGGACAGAGGCCTGCCAGAACAGCTTTGACACTCTCAAGGAGACCATGTGTTCAGCTATGGTACTTGAGCCCCTGACTTCTCCAAAGAGTTCACATTGCAAACTGATGCGTCATAGCATGGCATAGAGGCTGTATTATCATAATTAAATGAGGAGGACCTAAACCAGCCTGTAGCAAAAGTTTACTCCTTGGGGAACAGAGGTGGGGTGCTATTGAGCAAGGAGCATTTGCTGTGGTCTTGGCACTTAAGAAGCTGAAACCACACCTGTTTGGGAATCACTTCCAAATTCAGACAGACCACAGACCCATAAGATGACTCATGAAAATGAGAGGTGAGAATCCCAAATTGTTGAGGTAGTCCATCTCCCTACAGGGAATGGACTTTACGGTGGAACACTGTCCTGCTTCAGACCACTCCAATGCTGATGATCTATCCCGGTTCTTCAGCCTTAGTGATGAGAACTCCCAGGAGGTTGGGTAGTTCTCCCCACTTTCAGCTGGGGGAACACGTTAGACCTATCAGCCTTAGGGCAGTCTTCACCCAATTTATTTGCCTTCTACCTCCCTGTTTTGCTGAATATGTTTTGTTGGACTTAGTACTCTGTGCACTTGACCACTGTTAACCAGTGCTAAAGTGCTTGTACTCACTCCCTAAAACATGGTAAAATTGGGTTACTCCTGATTGGCATATTTTGTTTACTTATAAGTCCCTAGGAAACAGGTATACCATATACCCAGGGCTGGTAAATTAAATGCTACTATTAGGCCTGCATCACGTATTGTGCCAATCTCTTAAGTGGCCCTTTAAAACATGTGTCTGACCTGCCATTGCTGCCTGTGTGTGCAGTTTTAAACTGCCATTTCTACATGGCAAAATAAACCTTTTGACAGGCCTAAGCCTTTCTTTTTTAATGCATATGTCACTCCTAGAGTAGGCCCTAAACGGCCTTTGGGTAGGGTGCTATGTAGTTAAAAAGTTGGGGATGTACTTTTTAATTTTACATGTCCTGGTAGTGGAAAACTCTAAAATTTATTTTTTCACCATTGCAAGGCCTCCCTCTTTGAAAAAATAACACTGGGTTACCTTATTACAAGTAATCAGTGATAACCTTTGTGTGGGAGCAGGTAGGAATGTCACATTTGGTATCTGAGGAATTGTAATTTAAAATCATCTTTAATGTTAAAGTCAGATTTTAACTCACAATTCAAAAACTGCCATTTGATGCCTGCAGCCTATTGACATGGCTATGTGTAGTTGGCAGTTGGCCTTTATGTATGGCTCCCAGACAGTATCACAATAGAGGTTCTGAGTGTTTGCAGGATGGGCCATCCTGGCTTGATGAGGGTGAGGGGGTGGAGCGGTCACCTACCACACTTGCACTTCAAAGGCGCAAGCCCAGCTCACACAGAAATGACATCACAGTAGCCTATTGTGCCCCCAGACAGAATGGGGCCAAGGAGGCAGGAAATTCCAGACACCTCTGTAGGAGGAAACTCCAGAAGCTTCTCCCACTTCAAAGACAGCACAAGGTATAAAAATAGGACCCTCAGACCCACTCTTGAGTACACTCCTGGAACTGTGGATAACACAGAAGAAGGACTGCCCTGCTGCCAGAGGACTGTCCTGCTGCTTGAGGCTTGCCCTGATGTCTTAGGAGGAGGACTGGACCTGCACCCTTCATCCCAGGCTAAATTGACTCCAAGGGTTAGCTGACTGACCTCCTGTTCTGAGCTACAGGGACACAACAATCTCCAGAGGCCTCTCTGAAACTGCCCAGCTGACCTGCTGCACTGGACCTGCCTGAGACCTGCTGACCTTTGCTGGAGTAAGTTCCTGATCCCAAAGAGGTGCCTCCCAGGTCCTGGATCCATGGTCAGTTGAGATCCCCTAGAAGAAACAGAGAAATCCTGAAATTTTGGGCTCTTAGTAACCGCGAACAGGCCTATTCAGGCCAAGATCTTGCCGACTGTCCCACCTGCCAACGTGAAGCTCTGGTGAACCCAACTCTCTGCACTACAACTACCACCAGTGATGACCGGCAAAGCAAGATCTGCACTCCTGCTACAGCATTGACAGCCTGTAGTGACCGCCTATGCAAATGTCCAGCAACGACCGTAAGTGACGCCCGACAGGATCATTGCACTACAGCGACGACCGTCCAAGATGGGCAGTTGGCTCTTTGTGCTATAACCACGACCATCCACGATGCTCTCCCTGCTCCTCACCGCCTCCTCCTCCACGAACGGAACTCTTCACGCTTGACTTTGGAAGGTAACTTTTTCGGCGGGACTAACCTGGTCCGCGTATCCAGCCCACGCACAATCGTTCTGTACTTGTGACTTTAACCCGGTCTTGCACGACCAGATAACGGCCAGTGGCACTTTGTGCTTTTAGGCGCTATACTTACCTTAAATCTTTCAAATTGCATATACCCGTTTCTACTGATTGGATTTTTGTCATTTTGGTGTCAAATAATTTATTGCATTTTACTCTACTTTTCTAAATTTGTGTCGGATTTTTCTTGTGTTGTGTTTCCACTTTATTACTGTTTGAGTGCTGCATTAATATTTTACACATTGCATCTAAGTTACGCCTGACTGCTTTTGTGCCAAGCTACCAAAGGGTTAAGTACATGTTAATTTAGTGACTTTTTGTGGTGCACCATGACAAGGAATGTGGCAGCTGCTTAAAAAGGGCTCACACACCCCTCGATCAACAACCCAATTTTTCACAGTCAGAGGCACAAGAAATATATTTACAAACCTTTAACATGATCGAAATCTGGGGGTTTTCCCTATAGCTCAGAGTCCTACTAGTATAAATACACAAAACCCAAACACAGATAGGACTTCTGTCGAGTTAAATGAATTTGAATGAAAACACTGCCACCCTCAAGGTCAGCCACCACCAATACGTATCCAACTCTGGAATCAGGCGGAACAGAATCGACATGCCACAGTCTGGCTATATGTGTCAGGCAGACAGTTTAATATCGATCAAAATGGCAGTCTAGGCTAAAGAGAACTCTTAGGGGAAAAAGCTGCTTTGTTACTTTACAATTTGTCTCCCAGCGTGCCCCTCTACAGCTACCAGGAAAATTCCACGAATTAAACCAAAGAGCTGCATGATGTACCAGCCATAGCTGTTTATATTGCTGTGAGCCCAGCTCTCTTCGCAGGAACTTCAGAAAAGAATTATAACCTACAAGAATAAACTGGAGCACAATGCACAGCAGTATCTGAAAGCAAATTGAATTTACATATACAACACATAATGCAGGTATCAGGAAGCAGATATTACCCATTTTCTATGCACCATTCAAATCACTGTGCATTGGACCCCCATCAAGGAAACGGTCTACAATTCTTGGAAACTTGCTCAATAATGCTGATCTCTCAGAAGCAAAATGTGATCAATTAAAGCTGTAATGCAGTGATAAACAGAACGAAAGTCGATGATACTATCAATATTTAAATTAATACTCCCCTACAGTCTACACACACTGCTTCATAAGGGCAAGGAATTTTGTTCAAAATGCATTCTCTAAAACAATATTTTTGTACAAGATTTTGTTTCAGAGACACGACAAAAAACATCCTAAAAACCTTGCTGTGACTCAGCTTGCTGGTAGCCTTTATCTAAATGTATGGACTCCTCCAGCACGCAGAACAGTATTAGCATTTTTTGCCAGCATTCACCATTGTTTCAGCGCCAGTTGTTATCGGTCTCCCTTCCAAACTGCATGAAAAATAATATTTTACTTTTCGAATATGAAGAACGATTTTTAGTGAATGCGGTTTAGAATATAAAGCCATTAAAGCCCTTGTGGTTTTTACAGGTTGGTGCCGGTTTTTTTTTTTTCTTTTCATGCTTTTATATTTCCAACATCCAGTTCACTAAGGACTTTTGAAGTACCGCCTCCATAATACTCTCATTTAGTTTATAATTTTCTATTTTCTAATTGGAGAACACCATAATATAGTAAACTGGGTGCAGTACTGCAGATTTACAAACACAAGATGATATAAATAATATAAATACATGTATAGTATAAATAATAAATATATACAAATAAAATGTAATAAATAAAATATGACACAAGTATATCAAAGTATAATATAACTAATTATAATAAATACATTATATAATACAAATGGTATACGTATCAGTAATTGTATTTTGAAATTGTTTCAACTTGCAAGCAATGCATTCTAGGCTCTTAAGAAAAAATGGTCACATATCTTTTAAGTAGTTCTCAGAGGTGTATGTTAGAAAAACCAAAGGCAAAAAACCTACACATTAATCCTTCAAGCTAAACACTTTCACGTGTTTTATGATGTGAGTGCCAAAGAGTTGGTTGATAAACTGTAGTTTGATAAAATAGTGACAGGCAAGGCTAAATGTAAAGGTACTGCCCCCAGCCCCCAAGAGGACTCCAACAGTAACAACCTCCAGATTGCTCGCTTCAATGAGGAATGACCAAGCAAGGTTAAGAGTATGCAAACGACTACCAAGAGCCAGAGCTCTCCATGGATGGGCACCTGCAAGCATTAATATTAATTGACAACTCAACAGCCTAAGACCACAATGACTTTGCCTAAAAAGCAGAGAAGATGCAGGGGATTTCAGGGCTCCCAACAGAAATGAGTCAACAAATTCTCTAATAAAGGGTAGTCAACTAATCCGAATTAGGGTATTGAAATGCTACAGGAGAACGGTATCATGCCACATGCATTGTGGTTTCTCTCTTTCATTTAAGAGTTACCCTTAAAAAACATAATAGCTGTAGTTTTGATAGATACACAACTCTGGATTGCCTAGAAAGGCTCACGAAAATCCAATATTTAAAGTGATCAGAGAGGATAGACAGTCTTTACTCAGTAAGCAGCTTCTAGATCAGACTGTATTGATTTGCCATTGTACTCCCTTGTCAAGACACTTCAGGTTAACAACACAAAAATCTAGTCAAGCACAATTTCTGTCACTTTCAAGACAGAGCTTTATTTTGGTGCACTGCCTCTCCACTGACAGAACATTTACGAATAAAGGTACCAAACCTATCACACTGTAGTCCGTTGGTCAAAGTTCCCTCAAAGCCTTGACAGTTAATATCAATGTAGTTATTTCACTATTGATACACCCCGAGCATGGTTTTGTCATGGCAGAGGTCACAGTAGATTAATGTACCAATTTTGCTCGCTTCATACCCACTAAAGGAATTATAACACCAGATTTCTTGGGCAAACTGTTCACAGCACATAAGAGAGCATGGAATGAACTATACTCATGTCACTTCTAGTAGTCCAGGAGAGGTTCCCAATTCATCTCCTATTTTTTTTTAGAGCTTTCAGTGACCAGTTATGGATGCAGGTTCACTTCTCCTCACATCACCATTCACAGACTGATGGGCAAACCAAGAGTAGGAATCAGACTCTGGAGCACCAAATGTTTTGATTTTTGTTGCCGGAGGAAGTGCCTGGATTAAGCACCCAGGACTTTCCAAATTTATAATCCGATAATATAATACCATATAATACAGTTCCTTTAATTGTACTCAGTTTTATTGTGTGTATGGTTTTTATCTTCAGTCCTTACCTCCACTTTTTTCCAAAACAACCAATAACCCATGTGGATGACAGCGTTTGGGTCTTAGTGTTACTTTTCGCACATGGAAAAACTAAACTTCAAATACCCCAGGACCACTGTTCCCAATAAGGTGCGCGCGCACCTCTCTTCCTGTGAGCGCGCACTCCCGTGTGTGGAGCGCGCACACAGGACATCCCGAAAGAGAATTCGCGCCGCCGCTTTAAAAAGCGAGCAGCGCGAAAAGCACTTCCTTTATGAGGTTTTGCCAGCAGGAGTGCAGGTAAGGCTGGCTTGGGGCACTTGCTGTATGTTTTAGGCGCGGCGCTGTGCGGGGAAGACTGTGGGCTTTTGTTTAAGTATTCATGTTAATCACAGCCCCTTTCACGAGCTGTGATTAACATGAATACTTAAACAAAAGCCCACAGTCTTCCCAACACCGCGCTTTACTAACAAAAAAGTAGAGCAAGTTTAAAAACACAGCGTAAGTACACGCTGTGTTTTTAAACTTGCTCTACTCTTTTGTTAGTAAAGCGCGGTGCGGGGAAGACTGTGGGCTTTTGTTTAAGTATTCATGTTAATTACAGCTCGTGAAGGGGCTGTGATTAACATCAATACTTAAACAAAAGCCCACAGACTTCCCCGCACCGCGCTTTACCAGTGCTTAATTTGTAAAATAATAAGCGCCGGGGCCCAAAAGTACTCAGAAATCGGCCGCCTTCCCTATTCTGCCTTTCTATTTCCTGATCCTTTTTTTTTTGTATGTCTTTTAATTGGCATTTAAGTATATACAAAGAATATATTCAACATAGCTACAGTATCATGACAAGCACATTTCCTAATATAATACATTTGATTAGTATTTGGCATATTACTTCAGAAGTCTTCCTACAAAGCAAAAATCAGAATAGAGCATAGTATCACATAACGTATTTAGTTGTATGTAGACAATTATTCCTAAGTGATACACTGCAGCCATTACATAGTCTCTTGTCATGCATTTATAAACATTAGGGAGTGGTTGGGTCCTTACACATTGTAGTAGGTTTGAATTATAAATGGGACCACTAACTTCAGTTTCAACTCGTAGTTATATATTCAACCATTACACAGAAAATAAAAATAAGCCATGGAAAAAGAAAACCATGTAATTCAAACACACATCTACAACTAATACAAAACTACCAGGGATCTGTATTCTGTGAAAGTAATCGCAGATTAGGAATCTACACTGTTATTTGAGAGGAGGGGGGGCGCCCCGGGTGGGGAAGAGGGGGAAAGAGAAGTGGGAGCAGCAAGGTATGTGTGAGTGGTTCTCACTCTCTGTCAGAGTCGATCTATCTCCTGATCTTGGTCAAAGTATGAAATGTAAAAAAATAAGTCCTGGTGCCAAAAAATGAATGCTGGTGGAAAACACCTGCAACCACGGGCTCAAATAAAGCACTTCTTCAGCCTTTCCTGTGTATGTGGCTGCATAGACATGGGTGTTTAGCTCAGTGTGACTCCTGTAGGGAACTGTTCAGGTATGGGGCTGCGTGCTTTGTAATGTAGAACCCTGCGCTCCCGGGCACAGACCGTAGGCATCCCTTCTGTGCTGTGCTAGAGTAGTGTGCCTGCATAGACAAGGCTTTATAGCTCAGGGGTGCGCCTGTTCCTGTGGAGAGCTGTCTGGGTAGGGGCTGCTTACTACATAGTGTAGAACCCTGTGCTTCCCGACACAGACTGCAGGGCACCTCTCCCGTGTGCCCAGGTGAAGAGTGTACACAGATATCCTGCTGTGCTAGACTGTCTCTTCTCCGGCTGCCCTGTGTACATGGCTGCACAGACAGCGAGGCTCCAGTCCCTGTGCAGAAAGCTGTATGAGCAAGGATAAAGACATTGTGGACTGTGTCTACAGAAGGTGTTGTCTGTGAGGGGGTTCGGTCTATAAGTGAGGCTCAATTCATCCTGAAATGGGTTACATGAGGTTAATTGTACGGCCAGGCCCGTGGTCACAGTGAATGACATGAACATGACTGAATTAGAAGTCACGTGAGCTACAGTGAAATAAAGAGGCACTATTTCTGAGCCCTTATTACCAAGTCAATGTTTCATATAGAGCGATATGCACATTTATACAGTTAATGAAATAAGGTCTAGCTGCTATAAAATAATATACACGATCACTACCATTTTAAACACATCAAATCTCGTGTCTGGGTTCCGTGTCTGTAAATCTGCCCGACGGCCTTTACTACCTATGTGATGTACTGAGGGACTGCATCTCCTGCAGGCATTAGACAGAGGACCTTTATTTAAGGGGTCGTATTTACGGAAGAATGCACGTATGGTGTAAATGTGCGTGTTTTCTAGAGTTTATTGGATGTTTCTGTAAGTGGAGGAGTCCGTGTTTCTATAGGTCTATTGTTGAGCCCCGCCTACATTTAAAGGTTAAGCTTTTAAATCTGCTTGTTCTGCATCTGCAGAAGCGCCCAACCTGTGACCCCCTCCCTCTTCATTGCCAGAAGCTCTCATCTACGTGCAGAATTAATATAACACACAGCTGTACTTTCTGTGCAACTTGTGCAGGCGAAGAAAATGTATCTGGAAAGATTGGTGCACATAAGAAATAAGTGCCGGTGCTAAGCACCGGAAACCACCGGCACTAATTAAGCACTGCGCTTTACTAACAAAAGGTCAGAAAAGTAACCAATTGTTTTTTTAATGAACAAGAATGTATTTTGCTCAGTGCAGAAAGATTTGGAACACCGTTTTTAATTGTAAAAACACATTTTTTAAACACATCACTTTATATAAAAGTTTGTCATTTATGAATAAAAAACACCAAACGCGCTGTTTTTGACTGATAGTTTTATTTTGTCAAATATTTTAATGTTTGGTTCGTTTTTGTAGTATTATTGGCACTCATCTGGGTAATGTTGGCCCAAAAGATTGATTTTCTTTGTCCAAACAAATGCTAACTAAAACCAGTTTAATCTTGTAGTAGCAACTGTCCAGGAGCGAGAAAGGAAACAACAGTGAGGAAAGAGAGAGGGGTAGGGAAAAAAAAGGAAAGGAGTGATAGGGAAGGACAGGGCCTCTAGGAGAGGTGAAAGGGAGGTAAAGGCTAATGGACAGGAGAGTTAGAAAGGCAAAATGGAGGGAGAGATAAATGGAATAAGGGGAGAGGGATGAGACAAGGCGATGATAGAAACAAAGATCACATGTGTGATTGAAGGATCAGGGAAAACTAGAGAAAAGGAAGGAAAAGTAGGAAAAGAGAAACAAGTAAGGAGACGAGAGGTGAGGACAGAAGAAGAGAAAAGCAAAAAGAAGAGGACGAGGGGAGCAATGGGAGGAGACAGAGACAAAAGGAGAAGCAAGACACATGAAAGAGAAAAGGAGAGAAAAAGGGTTGGATTAGAAGGAGGCATAGAGTCTTTTGTGGGTCCACTGCCATTGATGTAGTATCTTCAAATAACTATCTTTCAGACGGGCCTCCCTTAACCCTCAATCATGTTCTTCTAATGGCTCCTCTGAATCCCCCTCAAAGAATTGTGTCTGTAATTGCACTTCCCTCCAATTATGAAGTGCATTTGAGGTGGCTTGCAAGATGATCTTAGCAATTAGAGTTGCATATAAGCCAGAATCCGTCCCACCATATTCCTTCCAGGTGAGTAGATATTGAAGAATTGGGGACTGTGGTATGTAGATAGGTCATGGACCCAGTTTTCCACGTATTGGGTGCACCAGTAGAGCATGTCTCCACTGTTGGGTATGTGGGATATTATGAGATTGCACCAAGTCCTGGAAGGGTCTAACTAAAGTATGTCAGTTATCCCTGTCAGCTTGCAGGCTCTCCCCATCGCCCATCTAATTTCTTCTCCCCCAATTTCATTCTGACCATTCCGTTATAATGGCATTTTCAGCTGAAGAACTGCATGTACTTCAGGCAGTCTATGGACCCTCAGCCGTTGGAGTTTTGTGCTTTTCTAAACCTGAAGTGTACTTGCCTGTGTAACCAATTCATGTCATGGCGTGTGTATCCAAATTGCAAATCTGCCTTAAGCCCCTTAATGTGGGTTGTATGTGTGGAAATGCACCGTCTTTTCAGTTTTTTAAAGCAAAAGTTTGGAGTGATATTTGGCGCTGCACACACGCGCGGTCTGGTTCCTGGCGCACACCGCCATGGCTGCAGCGCATAGAAACCCTACACTGCCGCACACAGAGGAAAAAAATTAGAGGGAACATTGCCCAGGACACATACGAACATTATGCTATTAAGAAGCACTTGTTCACTACTTGATACTAGTCAATTTCAAATTAAAATTTTTGTTTATTTCAACCAAGCTCATAAAAACATTGTACATCACATAAAGGAAATCAACAAAGTGAGAACATTCCACAATACACGTAAACTACTGATTGTACAGAACAATTCTCAATTCATGGGACATAAAGTGCAAGAAATGTCAACGATTATAAAGAGATTTTAGGGGAAGCTCGGCAACTAAAGGTACACATGCATCATTACTGTACTACATAATAAACACATTCTATTATTAGGGATCAAGGACTGTAATTCTAGTGAGGAGTGGAATTCCTCAGTGCATAACAATAAAGTGCAGATGTGTTGAAGAGTTCATAACGTGCAGAGGAATCAGCCCCTGGAGAAATCATGAACACCTCCAAGACGGATCACAAGATACAAGCAAATACAATAAGCAAATACACAAAGGCATATATATTGCCGGCCAGCAATATTAAAACACAAATCAAGATATTTTTTGCAGTTGTACTGTGGCCAGAAATAGCACGAGGCTAGACAGCAAACAAGCACAGTAGGTGATATTAAATGATTAAAATCTGGTCCATGATCCCTCTTTTTTTTTTAAACAGGTGGTGAAAACTCTGGACAAAGAGCAAGACAAAGCCTACTGAAAAATAATATCTACATTGTTGACTGTTTAGATGAGTAGTCATAAGAACACAGAGGGGCAACATTCACAGGTTCTCGAACTTTTGTGAAAAGAAGCCAATCTTAGACCAACCCCAACTAAACAGGATAAGCACTCGCTTATATCTCCTCTCAGCCCATTCAAAGTATGGCTCCATGCCGGGGCACGACTTGGTCAGAACATAGGCTCTAATTGACAGATTCAGCAGCTCTAAACTCCTCTCTCTACGGTGACATATGTCACCTGCCTTCCTGCTTGCAGCATAAAGTTTTTGCCAAAAATTGTTAGCAGAGCACCAATAATGTATGAGAAACTGAGGTGTACTTCAATGTTTCTAATATATAATTTAGCCATGGAATAGAATGGGCACTGGGGAGCTTAACTACCCCCACGCCCCCCAATACTATCTGCCTCATAACTGACGCATGTTGATTGGTCCACTCGGACAGCCAGAGTGAGATAGGTGCCCATTTGATGTTATCTGAAACATAGAGACACCTGATTTGTTCATGACATGCAAATGTTGGGGCACCTGCTGGCAGGCTCAAGATCTTTTTAGTAAGACACTCTAAATGGTCTGTATTTTCAGTGTATGAGTACTATAAACAGTGTGCTGGGAGTGGATACCCACTTGCCTGCCCCGGTCGCACTTAACTTTTTGAGGTTCTAATTCATAACTTTAAAAATGATAATTATACGCTTCAGGCGTTTGTCATCAAGTCTCTGTATTGCTATTTATTCAAAACAATCTGTAGTTTTATGTTAATCAGTGACTTTTTTCCTGGGCAGCACAGCAGAAAAACAGGTGTAATCACATGTGCTACAACAATAAAGAGGAGTGCGCGTTTTGAACCATAGTTCACTGTGTACGAGTACCCCACATTTAAGCCCCATAAGTTACTACTCACAGCAACAGTATTGTCCTTCTAACCCCTCTGTATTGAGGGACTATGCATGGTGCCCTGTCAAAATACCATTAAGTTGATTCCAATATTAACTGCTCTAATTTTGGTTAACAATCCAGACTGAAGAGGTGACAAGTTCAATTTGGTCTCATAAATTTAATCCTAAGTAAGGGGAAAATTCAGCTCTGTCAAGCCAGAGAATATTATCATATCTTGATTTAAATGTAGGTGTAGGGAACCCTATGGCCTTATCTTTGATTTAGCTAAATCTATAAGTAGGCCCAGGGATTGCATAAAGAAAGCATACCTAGTGACCAGGCGTTGTAGTTGATGAGGAGTCTGGGACAGAAGGACTGCGTCAACATCATAGAGAGAGAGAGCACTAGCGGTTGTATGTTGGAACAACGAGTTCCCCAACCACGACTTTCGTGGTTAAGGCTGAGTCGTTGTTCGGGCAGGGCGGAGTTCCGCTTTCGTGACTCCGGAACTCGTTGTTCCGGAGTTGTTGTTCAGGATGTTTCCCGCACTAGCCATCAACAGGCAACATTTGTGGTTGGGTTGGTCCGCACTTTCCAGTAATAGCTTGGATTTGAGATGATTAACATAATGTGTAAACAGGAAAGGGACCAAAACACAACCTTGTCTAACACTTCTCACTGACCTAAATGAAGACATTTGCTCCCCACATGGGCCATATCTGACAGAGGTACTGAGTTTTCTGTGTAGGGCAGCTAAAAATGCAACAACTTCAGCATCCAGACCCAC
The DNA here is from genome assembly GCA_963921515.1 of Calotriton arnoldi. Classification (NCBI taxonomy): domain Eukaryota; kingdom Metazoa; phylum Chordata; class Amphibia; order Caudata; family Salamandridae; genus Calotriton; species Calotriton arnoldi. The sequence continues at coordinate 1,165,055 of CAWUFW010005885.1, read as the reverse complement.
TGACAGCAGAATTGGTCAGAGTTTGGAGCAGTCCAACAGGTCAAATACAAAGGATAAGTCCTTGAATGCCAGGTAGAGCAGCGCTTTTGCTGCAGAAAACATATACAGATGATAATGTATACAAATTGAAGCACTGCTCATGAGTGCCAGCGCTCCTTTGAATACTGTATTGAATGTCTGATGGGATTTCGGAGTTTGTAGCCCAGTCATGAAGCCTATTCATGAAAGTCCTTCCAAGAGGATTTACGATGTAATCTCAGAGGGAGATAAGACAGTAACACGAGGGATCTTGTCTAGCCCCTTCTTAAATACTGGGATAATAACAGAAGTCCTCTATGTTTGTAGAAGGTCAAAAGAAGTGCAGGCCACAATTAGAACTTTATCATGTTATTTCAGATCTATCATGGACAAAGACTCAAATCTGAAGTGCTTTTTTTTTGTTGAGTTTTATATAGCGCAAACTCGACCTGAAGGTATCAGAGCACTTTACATGAGCACCAGTTGTGTTACAGACAGACGCATTCATTTTGTTAGGTACAGGAAGATTAAGTGATTTGCCCGAATTGCAGGATGTTGAGCGTCCCTGCCGAGACGCGAACCCGGTTCCCCAGCTTCGAAATCGGCTGCTCTAGCTGTTAGCCACATCTTCTTTGATTCCTGTTGGAATTATAATTGGTTTGAGTAGTCACTACAGTTCTACGGGGAGAAGGATAGTGTGATCCAAGAGTCAGCTTGCTTAGAGCTCGGTCCCTCTTGATAGACTGACACTTTGCAGGAAGAGTTAGCTTCTGTACCCCTGGCTATGCATGCCATGTCCCCAAATAACTGTTGGGTGTATGCACTTTCGAAATAACCCAAAGCCAAAATACCTATGCTATGTTAAAGATTTGAGAGCGGGGTAGTCTGCAATGCAAAGTCAGTGACAAATGGTGAACAAAACATTATTAAGATACAGCTGCCAAGTATACATTGCCTGCAAACACCAATTCAGCTGACCGACTGAACCATCAACACGCCAAGGTGCTGCAAACTGAATATTGTGTGTGTCTTCTTAACCAATACACAGATTTGTTAATGACTAGTCTAGTTACCCAAAAATATGAGTGTGAAATAGGGGATATTAATATAAAGAAAGCTTTATGATTTCACCAATATGTTACAAGATTATCTATTATTCACCGTTTTGGTAAATTTTGTTGTTACTTTTCTGTTGATAATAGCCCCAATTCATACTGTATGCACTAGGATAGAATTTGGAATTTGAAAATAAATCTTTTAAATATATCCATAGTTTCCTAGTGTTCTTGAGTGTACCTTTCCATAATGTAAGGGGGGTTGAATTCCACTAGTTATCCGTGTGATATCTCATAGGCTTGAGTGTTACCCAAAACGCATCTCAAACACTGCTCAGTGGGTTGTAGAGTTGATGCAATCTAGCTCGCTTTCTGTCTGTCTCAGGCTGGCATATTAACAAAATCCTTAGTGCCAAGGGTTCTAGAAAACCTATTTCCGGGTGGTGTTCTGGAAAGATTCATAAAAGCATACCACCAAGGCCCTTTGAAAATCACATCTCTCCCCTGTCAGTCTTTGCTCTCAGAAAGTCCTGGGCTGAATTAGGTTGTATGAAAGCTTGAGACCGGCCATCGTAGGTCATAATAAATTGACCACAGATTTCCTCCTTCTGTCCTAAATTGCCTCACTTAGGTCCACAAAAAATCAGGCTTTTACGACAAGAGAATTATAGTTTTTTCTTGGAGACCCGCCTTGTTCCATTCTACCTCTGAGCATGACTTCCCAGTTTGATCATTTGGGAGCTCCCTGTTGGTGTGTTACAGTACCTTTAGTTGTTAATCTCTCTATCTTGGTAATGTCAAGAGCTGCAGAGCCATCACTATCTAACACTTCAGTCTACAAGATCTGGACCATCTATACTCAAACATCTTCTGATTCAGTGATCATGGGAGCCAGATTAGTCTCAGACCCACCGTGAATGCAGCACTTTCAAGAGATCCCACCTGTTGTTGAAGGTATACTATGGTTGGTATCATACAGTTTTCGAAAATAACATGGCATTGACCTTCATTTGTAGTTCCTCAAGATTCCCCTAAATATAAGTAAGATCTGCAACATTACTTTTATATGAAGGCCCATTTGCAATGATCTTCCTGTCAGGCTAACAAGACGGGGGTCAACTTCTCCCTCTTCTTCACTACATCACAAGGAGGATGGTGCTTGGCACCGCATGAAAAATTTCTCCTTGTCGCGGGAGCCCTTCCCTCTTATTCTTTTTAGGAGTTGTAGTTAATCATGAGCAACCACAAACCTACTACAAGCTCATCTCATCAGTCTTTGGACTTTGAAGGGACATGGTCAGTCACCATCTGTGCCTTCATCATGGATGGTCATCCACCAGGCAGAATGGACTAATCTTTTGGTCTGCAACCATTCTAGTCTCTTGTTTCTGGTTCAGTTGTCTTCCCCACTCCCCCGGCACATCGGATCCGCGCTGTAGGGCAGGTTCCAGCTCAGCACCAGTTATCATGATGGCCTCTGACTTTAAATAAACAGACTCTGTTCACTTTCTAAAAAAACACCATACATTTAGCAAACCCTCTGTGTTATAGCCACTGCCAGACCAGTCAAGTCTGAAAATTGTGCTTTAAATGAGGGGCATCTCTGATTCCACAGGCTAAGCAACACCCCAAGACTCCATTGTCCTGCTGTAAGTTGTGCACCAGATTACTCAACAGCTCCTTTAACGTTTGGGCCTGGGTCTGCCCCTAAGAAGCCATTTCAGCCCCAGATTGGAAGCCTACAAAGGAAACATCTTGTGAGCCCGGCAAGCTCCACCAACTTCTCCTGCATTTTAAACACATTCAATTTTAAATAGATACAATGTGGTGGTAAGTAAATTATCAATAAGGTGTTTTTGATATTAGACTAGTAGTCTGATGCTGTACAGTCAAAGTAAGTTTGGATACAAATGCCTGTAGATACACTAATATAAAATAAGTATTTTCCATACTCTTAAACCATTCTCCCATGTTCTTTCTGCCCACTGGTCACTTTCCATTTTTTCTCTGTTCCATTATACTCCTTGTAGAGGTTTTCAAATTCTGTGGGTACAGAAAAGTACTGGTACTGTACAAAGCAATGCCCACAGATGTGGTTATGTGTGCCCCATGCACACTGTGCAGTACAGTACCTGTTGCTTGCTCATCTCCTCATTGACTGCATCTTGCGCTTCACAAAGCAATAGAGTAAGTAGTCATTCTTCTATACACTTCTGTTATCATTTTGCAAATAGAAAGCTAAACATGATGATGGTGTTGACTAAACATGACTTTTAGCCATGCTAAAATTGGAACACAAGTCCAAGCATTCGTAATTCTTTTTTGTTTAAAAATTATAAATAAATATATATACCTTGCACTCTGACTAATTCAATTGCATTCATTTCTTCATTGATTGCACTTTGCTATTTTGTGTGTTAAATAGCATGAATGGGAAATATTTTAATTACATTAAATCTCCAAGAAATTCCTTAAAATGTGCCACAAAGTCCTCTTTTTTGCATCCTAAGTAACATCCTAACAAAAGAGAACAAAGCCTTGTAAAAAGCCCTGGTGTAAATTTCCACAATGTGATCTGCTACAGCATGTTCTATCTAAAGATGGGTTTTCAGGCACATAGATTACCAGGTCTTATCCTCTTGTCCACTGAGCTCCCTCCAATCGTTCTGTAGCCTTTAATGCCTGATCTTTACACTTTGAAAGAATCTGTTGAGGTCAAGGTCTTACATGCTTAATTGTAACTGTTACCCTTACTAGTCCCTTACTAATGCCAAGTTCACCCACTAAAGTAATATACTAATAGGCCTCACAAAATGGACCAAATTTGATCATTCATGGGAACTGTGTGCCTCTCCAAATGTCCCAGTGCACTGACTACAATACTGTTGGGGACCAAACCACCTACAATCCATAGGTCAAGAACTATGATATGTCAAACTAAAATAAATGCTGGAAGGACGCAATGCGCAGATGTGTGGCAAGCACATATGCAATGCAGCATTTGAACAGGATGATCATCAAAAAGCAATTGCCCTATGTTATATAAATGGTTTACTTTCAATTATTTGACACTGCATCAACCCCCTGCATGACCTTTCCATCCCACACTCCACAGACAATTACAATGCCATCAACCTATTCTTCAAAGAAAAAGTACAGAAGATATGACGGTACATCAATAACACCAAGTCTGCTCTTCCTCTCAAAGCTACCCCTTCTCATAGAATTCAGAAATGATCATCTTTCTAAGCTCTAAATCTCCCAGTTATCGACACTTACTCAGTTCCCTCAAATCTACTTCCTATCTGGTTGATCGCTTATCTAACTTTCATCAGCAAGATTATCAAAAAGCAGTCTATGTTCAGCTCCAAGATCACATCATTGACAACCATTTCCTGCACAGCTACCAATCTGCTTTCATATCATGCTGGAAAATGGAGCTCGCTACCTTAAACATCATAGATGAACCCTCAAAGATGAAGATGACACATGCCTCCTGATTTTACTGGACCTTTCAGCTGCCTTTGACACAGATGACCATTCGACCCTAACTAACATCCTGGAGTCTTGAATGTGATTCAGTGGCAATGTCCTTCAATGGTACTTCCCCCACCTTTCAAACCAACACCAGTTTGTCCACATGGGCACCTCCAGATTACAAAAGATTCCTATCACCTTAAGTGTCCGCCATGGCTCAATGCTGCCCCCTGTCACCTTCACCGTCGATGTGGAGACTCTTGGGGCCCTACTCACTTATAAGAGCATCACAATTTACCAGTATGCTGATGATACACCACTTTACCTGACAGTCTCCTCTTCTCCAGCCATCCAATGCCTCCAACTGCCTGCACCTCATCCAGATCTGGATGTCCAATGTCTTACTGAAGCTCAACCCCACCCAGAAAGAATCCAGTTATTTGTCAATAACAACAACCAACAAATAATACAAACCTGGCTTAATGACTTGAACCGTGGCGGATTCAAACCCCCAACTTTCACCAAATGCAGAGTCACTTGAATTTGAACTCAATAGTTCTATGACACTATATTGAGAAAAACAATATCGACATGCACAAATATTGCCCAAAAAATGGAAAACCTAACTATTGCAACCCTACCTTTAAACAGTAAGAACACAAATACAAATGACAAAAAAGTGCAGAAAAAATATTTGAAATACAACAATATCATAAACAAAAAAAAAGAATTAACATATATCACCTACATATTTAGACTAAGGAAACATAACAACAAACAATCACAAAAACCGAAAAATCAAAAGCCGAAAAATCAACATAATTCTAAATAAAACAAACAACATTACATTAAATATATAAAAATATAAAAATAAGTCAAAATAAAATTATTACACATTAAAAACACAAAGAAAACACTAATCACGTTTACCATAAATGGTCCAAAAAATTCTATATAGTCTCCAAACAACCTATCAAATTTAACTTTAAAGCAGTTAACAAAGAGAAAAACTCAATTAAAAAATAGTATAAATTAGCCACAAAAACACACAACAAAATACTTCCTAAAAAAAGAGTTACAGTAGGCCAGCATCATTCTGCCAGTTTCGAAACCTATAAAAGTAGACTTCAACACTTCAGCGAACCACTAAATTCTACAAAGGAAGTTTGACAATCAATACTGAGGGGCCGATTACGATGCAGCCCAGAAAGGCTCCGACCGATGGTCAGAGCCTTCCGGGCTGCCTCGTAATCGGCCCCTCGGTTTACTTTCCGACTGCCGCATTACAATGCTGGTGGTCGGAAACTAAACCGGCAAGTCATTCCGGCTTGCCTCCGACGGGCTCAAAGTGCCCATCGGCAGAACCGGCTCATAATCCCAAAGGGCGGGTCTTTCCGCCCTTGGGATTACGATGCACGGTTTCCGGCATGGTTTCCATGCCGGCCTGTCCCGGAAAGCGTGTTTGGGGGCCCCCTTGTGTGTGCGGCCTCCGGTTGGGGGCCGAGGTGCCCCCCTGTTGATCTTTGGCACGGGGTGCAGGGATGAACAGCACCTCCCATTTCCCTATGGGAGTATGTATTACGCCCGCTTTACGGCCGTAATGCATGCTCCCATAGGGAAATGTAGGAATGCGACCGAACAGTGTTCAGTCACATCCTAATTTGGTGATCGGGACCGCCGACCAGAGGTCAGTTGGTCCCAGGACCGAGAGGTTCCGCCCGACATTGTAATTAGGCCATCAATGTTTATTTCTTCAAATTACAGATCCATCCTCTACAAGAAGGAAAAACTGCTAACAGGAAAAGAAAATTAAGTCCCAGGCACCAAATTACTTGAAATGCAAAAAAGACCACCTCAAAAGTAAGTATTGTAACCAAAGTATGAAAATAAAATTAAAGTAAAATTAAAACTTGAACAGATTAGAAACATTTTTGAAAACTGCCTAACTCCTAAGGGCCTGATTAGGATGGCGGGCGGACGTAACGGAGATGGGGACCGCCCGACATAGTGTCGGGGTCCCACAGGCCAAATTACAATGTGCCACTGTGGAGGTCGCATTGTACATGTTTTCCATTGCGGCGGGTGCTGCTGGCTGCAGCACCCGCTGCAATGGAAAAAATGCAGGTTTTGCATTTCTCTGCACTACGTGGCAGAGAAATGTCCCCCTACATTTCCCTGCCACATGGTGCAGGGAAATGTGGGGGGCACTATAGGTGCCCCCCAAGTGCAAAACCAAAGTGCCAGGGGGAAATGGGGGCCCCAAAGTCCATCCCCGCCAGCCTTTCCATGGCGGATGAACCGCTATGGAAAGGCTGGTGGGGTGGACCATCATAATATGACCGGCGGTGCCTGACAGGCACCGCTGCCATTCTGGGCAATGTTGCTGCTCCGACAGGTGGTCGGAAAAGGACCGCCTGTCAGAATCTTTCAGGGCGGGTGGAAAACCGCAGTACGATGGCGGCGAACCCGCCACCGGCAGCCTGCCGCTGGCGGGTTCACTGCAATCGTAATCAGCCCCTAAGCTTTGTATTCAGAATAAACCAACACAACAAACACATTTCTTCTTCTCAACAGACTGCAACAAAAGAAAACTTTCCTAAACACAACACAAAAAAGCAAACATCTAGCACTAAAACGAAGAAAATGAATATATATTTTCTATAGTTTAAACCCCACAGAAAAATATTGGAAGCATCAAAATACATCAAATCGAAAAAGGGAAGCTGTTGCTAATTATAGAGTATATACTGACTTAGGAGAGCACCACCAGTGAGAAAACACACTGGAAATGTGCCAAATATTGTACAAACGAATGCTATGGCAGGCCTACCACTAAAGATGAAATAGTTGAAAGCATTAGGAATCATAACCATCCTCCTAATATTATTGAAATAGAAGTCAGAAATATTTCATACCACCTGAATGAGGCAGGTACAAACACACAAGAGCCAATTGGAATGATACTTAAAAATATTACACTAAACATTCCTGAACAAGCAACAGGCCAACTCCTAGTATGCCAACCCTAAAAAGAATAATAGGCAGAACATGTAGAAAAGAACAGAAGGGGAACCTCAATAAAGATAATAGAATTATAATTTATGTTACCAATTGCAAATTACACAACGTAACACATAGATGATCAATGGCCTTTTTAAGTGCCCTCCACTATTCACTCAAATAATTACAATAGATGGTCAATATCAGAATGCAAACATCTCTTTAGTTTACGCATGCTCACTTACAATGAAATGCTTACACATGTTAAGCAAAAAAACTAACAAAAAAAACTAACAACTATAACTCACAAAAAGTAATCAATGATTTAGAACAGGCAATGATTTTGACTATATCTAACCACACGCTGCAATTCAAGGGGTGCTACTATCACTTTAAGCAGAACAAATGGAGACACCTACAAAAATCACCCCCGATTACAGAATATGGAACTAACCTAGAATTTGCACCCAAAATAAAAAACTAAGGTCCTCATTTATGGGGATTTGGCGTAGGGCATCACGGCAGGTCATCTTGCTGTGCTGCCCTACGCCAATGTGAAAGGGCAGGAATGCACTGTATTCATGAAATACGGTGCATTCCTATCCTTTCCCCCTGCTCTGGTACCGTTTTGGCAGCCTAGCACCAATGCATGTACCCTTGCACCATGGTGCAAGGGTGCCTGTGTTGTCTGCAGGATTGTTTCTGTGCAGGAAGGGGCACCTTCCTGCAGAAAAACAATCCTAAGAGGCATTTTACTCCTTCTATGCGTGCTGCAGAATGCAGTACACATAGAAAGAGGAGAAAACGAGGAGCAATAATGTTATTTCTCCTCGGTACGCCTCACCTCTGGAGGCGTAAGGTTTTTGGTGCTTACCCAGATTTACATGCTCACGTAAATCTGATGAAGTATAAAAATCCATGGGTGTTGCGTGGGAAAATCCACTGCAATGCCCATGGAACGCCACCCGAGCGCAGAGTAAGGCAACACAGCGATTTTTGCTGCTTTGCCTTACTCCATATCTATGAGGCCATTCAAAGCGATGCATAGTGGCTTTGCGTTTCCTCATAGATATGATATTGTGATTTGAGCCACCAGAGCGTTCCAAAGAGTGAAGCTCCGGCAGCCATGGGGCTCGTGAATATGCCCCTAATAGCTTTAGCATATGCTTCTGTAACAGATGTCACTAAACATTATGAGTAGTGGCTACCTTGGGTGGAGCTTCCTGCCTGACTCCCAGAGTTGGACCTTGCCCCATTAAATGGTGCCTACAGGGGACAACGCTGACTATAAGGCTGCTTGTGCCCCCACATTGGCCTTCATGCCAGAGGCTGATTCTGGATAAGACAGGCCTTGGTCCAGTCCAGTGTCGCCTCCTCGGGCTCCACCACAGTGACTTCCGTACTGTTTTACACCAATTATGCCCTCGCTGGATGGGTAGATCTAGAAATAAATGCCGGCCTTCAACAGCTAATATCTGGCCACCCAGCAGTCCCTGGTTATGTGCGACCCACCCCAGACTGGACGCATGGCCTCAAACACTGGCTACCCATTAGAACTAGCCCCCCAGAAGGACCCGGACCCAGCAAAGGACAAGCATGACAAGATATTCGCAGTTATAGATGACTTCCATGTTTGTGGCTAAATTTGATTCCCTTTCTGCCAATTTCACTATTTTGCGTGAAAACCAATAACAACTCTCTGAAAAAGTCAGTGCGAACTCCACAGCGATCAATGAACTTTAACATTGCACACAGACCCTCTCTAAACAGATATAACAGGTTACAGCGTGACTTTGCATTGCTGAAAACAAACTCAAGGACACTGAGGAAAGATTGTGTTGTAACAATATTCTTATAATAGGTTTGCCAGAAGACACAAAGGGAACTAACCGCACAACATTCTTGGAGAATTGGCTGACGGAGGACATAGCCCTCAAAATTTTCTCTCCGCTTTTTGTGATACAGCATGAACACAAGGTCCCTGCATCACTCATTGTGGCCTGGATCTTGAACTACAGAGATCGCAAAGCCATCTTAGAGATGGCTCGGAAAAAAGAAGTGATCACGAGAGTGATGTTGTTCCTGGACTACACCTTGGCTGTTCAGCGTCAATGAGCGTTATTTATACAGGTCAAAAATAAATTCTGATACTTGGGCCGTGTAGTGACGTAATATAGAACTGTGTTGTCATAGACATGCATAAAACTTTAGGTTTTGAAAAAGATTGTTGTTAGAGGAGCAAAGCTTGAGGAGCTGCTCCAGCATAACAAATAAGTACACCTTCCGAGTCATTACAAATTGGTGCCGAGCGCCGATTGAAACTGCAACTGTGCCAGTAAACTTTTAAAACAATATCAATCAATTGTTTAACTTGTTCAGATTGCTTTAGGCGAAACTCGTGCCTGTCTAGTCCCAAAATCCTCTGACGCTCTGAAATTGCAAATTTGACATTTTACAACGATAAAAGTAAAAGCGCTCACTGTTTCAGGCGCATGCACTGAGCTCCTGATAAATGGAGCATGCCCATTAAGGGACAGATGTACGACCATTCCCTTTTGCGGCATGCAATTTGCAAGTCGCAAAAAGAAATGTACTAACGTGTCTTAGACACATTTTACGATTTTCATGAGGCAGGTCGCAATTTGCGACCCTTTGGGAATGGGCAATAATACAGGGATGTCTGTGTTTGATTTTTAAATAAAGCAGGGTTTTTTTTTTAAATGCAGCCCATTTTCCTTAAGGGAAAACAGGATGCATTTAAAAAATAAAATGTTTCAGTTTCATTTTTTAAGAGCAGACAGTGGTCACACGGACCACTGCCGGCTCTTACAAAAGATTTTTGCTGCTAATCACAAAGGAGAAGGGGTCCCCTGGAGACCTGTTCCTGTTTGCGACTAGCTTACCACCAATTTCAAATTGGTGGTAAATGTGATTGTTTTGTAGCTGCATTTGCAGTTGCAATACAATCTTACATCCCCCTGTGTATTGCTATTAGGAATCAACGCCCTTGGTATGCCCCTTCCTAATAGCGACTCACAAAACTTATTTTGTGAGTTGGTAACAGGTTACCGACTCGCAAAATAGGTTTGGTGCATGCTACAACCCTTTTTAGCGGTCACAAACAGGCCGATTTCCCGTTTGCGACATCTAGAAACAGTCGCACATCTGGCCCTAAAGATCTTGCGAGAGTTGTCTCACTCTGCGGCCATCTTGGAAACAAGTAAATTCTAATCCGAGATCTCCAAAATTTTGGAGGACAACTTTGAGTCAGGCTAATAACTGGACATCAATATGAAAAAGCCTGGAAGCCATTTTAAGCCAGGCAAAAGTTAAAACACATCAAAAAATAGCCAAAAAGCAAAATAATTACTGAAATACTGTTTATTAAACAATAATGTTTAAGAAAATATAAAGAATATTGCAAGAATGTTTTTTTCTCTAAACAAAAGGAAGACATTACAAGAAAGTGAAAGTTCAACAAGTACAACAGCAAACTCACAAAAGGAAGATATATATGTTCAAGATGAAGAAATTGTTTCTAGTATGATTTTCAGGAGACCTTTAGCATGTGGCATAATGGATCAGGAAACTATTGCTCAAAGATGGGAAAAATGCAGAAGGAGATTTGAACATTTTTTGAAAGCCACAGGTAGGAAACACACTGATAGGCAAGCTAAAGATTTACTACTTAACCTAGTAGGTGATGAAGTGGGGGATATAATTGTTATATTTTCTGAAGCCGATACAAATACGTACAAAGAGCTTAGGAAATGTCTAAATGAAAGATTTGATGCACAAAGGAATTTAGATTTCGATAGATACAACTTCAACATGGCTTGTGAGCAAAATAATGTAAACATGGATGAATTTGTGACTAAACTAAGGAAGTTTGTTAATTTGACAAGTTTAGTAACAAAAAAAGCGATCAGATTAAGAATTATTAAGGGATGTAATTCAGTAGAACTTTGAAAAAAACTACTAGAAAAGACGTATGACTTACAAACAATTCTTCATGTGCCATGAACGGAAACCCAGGCTAAGAAACATGCCACTAATATGGAACAAGAAAGGATACAAACTATGGAACAAGTCAGACAAACGATCAAAAAGGATTAAAAAAACTGATGCAATAAAAATAGATGTCCAAACTGAAAGAACAAACATTTTGCAAAAAGACAAAAGAACATGTTACAAATGTGGACATCAATTCCCACATACTAATACATGTCCAGAATCAGGGCTGCAATGTAACGAATGTGGAAAATTAAACCAGTTTGTAAGTGTCTGCAGACTAAAAAGGAGACCTAGAGAAAAAACATGGAAAGGGCAAAACAAAGGAAATGTTAAACATGTCAGAAAAATGAAAAGCTTGGAGAATGAATCCTCTGCAGATGAGAATGAAGAAGAATGACTATATATGATGATAGAAGAAAGTACAAATGAGAAAATTCAGCTGTTAAAAAAATGAAAACATAAAGAAAACCGCATCTTTAGTAGAAACTCAAAAGGTACTTTTTAGGTCGAGCCTCGAGTAGCACGCAAGCGCTGTTAGGCGAAGACTTTAAGTAAGGGGGTTTCAGAAGCAGTCCAAACGCTGCGTGCGTCGTGGCTGGCCTTTTCGGATGGTTACTGCGTGGCAGACATGTGTTTCCAATTATCGTGCCCAGACGCGTGCGCGATAATTGGAAACACATGCCGGCAAAAGGCCATGACGCACGAGCGTCTGGTCAGCTGAGCAGGCTGCCGCGCTCGCTCGCCCTCGCCCCGCTCCTCTCTTCTCTCTTGTTACAACATCGCGCGTGACTTGGTGCCTGGACTGTGCCCAGTCGTCTCCCATGCATGTGCTGTTTCTGTTTGGGTGTGCGGCGGCGGCTCCCGATCCCCGTGGCAGGATCCAGGCCTTCTTTCTGCTGCCTCCTCCGGACGAGCAGCGCCGGGGTCCGGCCTCCTCCTGTCTGTGACACGGCTGGGCCGCTGCCTCCCCTTCCCGGCTCCGCCCGCCCAGGGGACCCGCCAGCAACAGCAGCGCCGCCGCTTCCCCAGCACCGAGCATGGCCGAGGCCGGGAGGACACTGGAGCCCGGGCCCTGCTGGCTTTGCGCTCAGCCCCCTGCAGCCCGCTGCGCAGCTCGGGCGGCGGCGGGTGTGCGAGGGCCCGGCCCTGGCCCGCCTGGAGGGTCGCGGCCTGGAGTATCTCATGCGGCAGCCGGCCGTCACTGTAGGCCGCAACTCCTCGCAGGGCTCGGTGGACGTGAACATGGGCCACTCGAGCTTCATCTCTCGCCGCCACCTGCAGCTCTTCTTTCAGGAGCCGCACTTCTACCTGCGCTGCCTCGGCAAGAACGGCGTGTTCGTGGACGGTGCCTTCCAGAGGCGGGGCGCCCGCCCTGCAGCTCCCCGGCAGTGAGTGACACGAGGGAGTGGTGGAGGTGGCCTGGGCGCGGGGTGCTGCTGACCTGGCAGGCGGGGTACCGAGAACCTGTCAGTTATGATTTGTGGGTGCAGGGGCCTAGGCAGTCTGTGACTTGTAGGTGAAGGGGCCCTTGCGATCTTAACTTGTGGGTACAGGGTCCCCTTCAGTCGTAACTTTTGGATGCAGGGCTCAGGCAGTCGTGACTTGTGGGTGCAGCGGCCCAGGCAGCCGTGACTTGTGGGTAAAGGGGTCCTTGCAAACGTGACTTGTGGGTAAAAGGGGCCCTGGCGGTCTTGTGGGTGCAGGTGCCCTGGTAGTCTTGACCTGTGGGTGCAGGGGACCTTGCAGCCTTGAGGTCACAAATGTGCATGCAACCTTGCTGGAATATGGTATGTGTGAGTGTTTGTTGGGTTAGGCTTAAAGGGCAATTGCAGCGAGTTTCAGATGGGTACGTTTCTTAGTAATAGATGGTAAAAGTGAAGATCATTGGCATAAGATAACGGAAGTTGGCACTGACAAATATGCTTGGAAGTCTACTTAAGTGATGGCGATTGGACTGATAGCAAGTGGTTGGTGATAAGTGTGGGTGCAGTGTGTTAGGTGGCGATGTGTGGGGTTGGTGCCGATTGAGAGGTGGGGGCTGTTGAGGACTGACAAAGCAAGAAGTTTGAAGTGAGGAATATTGGTAGTTAAAAGTAGACAGGCGCTCACTGATAAAGAATAATTAATATGTTATGCATTGACTGGACCAGGTGATGCATCTCAGGTTTTTGGAAAACATATCCTATTTATTAAGCCAAAGTGTATATATGTGGTGTGTTATAGCCCAAACTTAGACTAAAGGCAAACCTCATGAAATAATCACATAAGACCAGGATCCATGTCAAATATTGCATGTTAAAAGGTCAGCATTGTCTTTTAATAGAATTGCGCTCAATTGATTGCCTAATCCATGCTTCCCACTTTCCTGCAAATAAAATGTAACTTTACTGTGACATCGCTAAACTTAAACACCAAATACTAATTATGATGGTTTTGAGTAACAATCTCTAGACGAGCTGCTCCTCTTTTTGCTCCATACGTTCCTTTAGGGTTAGTGACAACTGAGAGATAAAGGTCCCTTGTCTGTGTCCAAAAATTACCAACCTCGTATACAAGGCTTACTTTGGAGAAATTGTGAGATGTAAAGATTCCAAATCCACTAGTTAATAGTATAGTAATACTGGCCCTACCACCCTTTTTAATACCATAGAGATGAACCTATGTAATAACCATGGAGTCGCAGTTCTTATGAACTAAGCTCATAACTCCCAGGATCCATCCACGTCAAAACACATAAAGCGACAGTAACAAAGTGAGCTATGATGAAAAAACGACTCCCACGGAGGTAATCGCAGTCCATTGATATTCTGTGGTCTTCCAAGGGGCAAGAGGGAGTAGCCATAAGCACCAGGGGCCTTTTAGCCTCCTGGCTACCTAATCCCCTTCTCTGCTGCACACCTCCCTGGCCTTTTATTACATAAAAATCGATTTCGTATACTTTAACATTAGTTTTGCATAATCACATTTTATTGTTGAAAATAGTTTTCATGATTTCACGGGAAACGTTAAAAAAAGTCTATACTCCATCACACATTTCATTTTTCTTTCCTGACAGTCAAAGTTCTAGGATAAACTCTGAAGTAGTCGGTTCTCACTTCATACACATTCCTTCCGAAGAATCGTTTTGGTCGTGATTCTTACCAAGACCCAATGCTTTACATTTTTGCATGCCCTCCTTTCTCCTAACTGAAAACATGTCAAGCAACAGGAGCGTGCAATTAATTTGTTTAGCTTTCTAGACGATCAACTATTTTGAAGCTCACCTAAAAATTAGATTTGAATGGCCTCGTTCTGGATGCCCTGGTGTCGGGCCAAAAATCTCGGCGGGGTTGGTTTGCCTAGGGAAGGGTAGAGTTAGCCTGTTTTGCGAGGTGCATCATTAGAAGTTAGATTTCACTTAAGTAGACTTTTGTTAAAGGCATTCACGTTTGGAAGTCTTTCGTGTTGGTCATTAGTCTTCTGACATGTATGATAACGACAAGGTAACCCTTAGTGGGGAACCTGGAAGGATGAGAGAATTGCATTCTGCTAGTTCATTTTGTGGTAATCTTGCCATCGCAGCTGGTAATCCCATCCGTTCTGTCACATTGGGCTTTTCAAAAGTTGGGAAGGGCACTTATTTAGTAAGATGGCTGTGTCTTTGGGACCGGTGATTAGAAAATGTGAAGTGGAGCTTAATCATTGGAGTTGGAAAACCCCAGCCTTTTTTGCTGAAAGAAGTCTTGATTGAATCTGGACCAGTTCAGACATGCTGGGAGGCTTATTTACCTTCTACCCCCACTCCCTCTCCACACATGCTCTCAGAAAACCCTCCATTGTAAAAAGTTGTTTCTCAGGTTAGGCTTCTTTCATCTCTCTGATTTTTAGGTCTCGCCTGAGCCAGCGCATGCGCTGGCCTGCGAGACATTTAGTAGGTGGCTTTTCAAAGTGCTGCCAGAGGCTTTTGATGGCCTCAAGCTTGCGTTCACGATTGCGTGCACGTGCACAGCTGCCATCTGGCTTTCTGTAATGGCTCATTAAGCCTTACAGCGCGTGAATCCCCTCCCCTACCTTCTCCCACACCCTCCTCGTCGGCTTCATTTTCCTTTTCATTCTCCTCCTCCCCCGTGCTCTTTGATCTTTCCTGTTCGTGTTCCCCTTCTTCCCGCCCCCTTTGTTCATGTTCACTTGATCGCGATCAGTTTCACTTTTACGGGCGGCCGCGTCACTTTCACGGCCGCGCGGCACTCTGTCTGAGCACACTCGCTGAGAATGGGCATCCGCTTTTAAGCAATGCTTGTTTGCCTGATCTTTCCTGTTCGTGTTCACCTTCTTCCCGCCCCGCTTTTTTCTTCAATGTACATGCTAACTTGAGCAGTTTTGTTTCACGTTCAAACAAAGGACCCCAAACACCTGACGACGGAACCCACACTGAGTGTAAAACCTCCTCTCGATCCCGCCTCTTCCCCGGAACTTCTTCTACTACTCCCCACACTACTATTCGTCCCGGTACTAGTACTCAGGCGGTTCACTTACCTTCAGAAGTGACCTTTCATTTATGCCAGAAGTTCCAAGGAATAAGTGATTTTTTAAATTTGAATTATTTCAGAGTTATTGATTGCGCTCATATTTCACGCTGATTTTGACCCAGGCCATGATGAGTTTGTAAAGATCTTATGGTGAGCTTAGGGGCACTCTTATGGCATAGCCAATAGGTCTCGCCTTTGGGACCATATAAGTGTTTAGCCATGCAACACTTGTCTTTCCTTCCATCATGAATATTTAAAGATTTTCCTAAGGATTACCTACTTACCATCCTCATTTAATATTTACATTCATCAGGTAACTTCTGATTTTAATCTCTGTTTGGGCATTGACAAAACAGTCTAACGTTGACCATGGCAAATTATGGTTTTGTTTGATGGGTCACATGGCATAGCCAATAGGTCTCGCGTTTGGGACCTTATAAGTGTTTAGCCATGCAACAGTTGATATTGTTGCACCAAGGATATTGTGCTGCATAACTAAATACTTATAAGGTCCCAAAAGCGAGACCTATTGGCTATGCCAATGCTTGTTGTTCTTGACAGTGGGGCCACATGCAACATCATGTGCGTAACTGAATATGATAAAATGTATGAAAGTCCTCCCTTGTTCCTTCTAATGTCAATGTGTTTCAATGGGGAGCCAAACGATCTGCTGCTTGTTTAGGAAAGTTTAAAAAAAGTTTGACATATGGAAATACCTCACTGAAAGAAGAAGTACATGTTCTAAAAAGGAGAAGTGTCAGGTTCTTGTTTACTAAGCAACGTTATTGCTCAGCTGATGGGACTACTGGCCATAACATTTAATGTAACATCAGTACATCCTATACTAAGAGAATGTCCTGCTTTGATTGAAGGTCTGGGAAAATTGAAGGATAAAACTAACACTCTACACATAAAATGAAACGGTGAAACCTGTGGCACAAATGAACAGGAGAGTACCCATTCACATGCAAGACAAAGTTGAACCAGAGATAAATTTACTGCTTAAACAAGACATTATTGAGCCAGCAACTGGTACAACGCCTTGGGTACCCCTAATAGTAGTGGTACCTTAGAAGAATACAAATCAAATTTGAATCTGTGTAGTTATGAGAGTTCCGAACACAGCAATTGAAAGGGAAAGACACCCAGGACCATATTTGATTTGACGTGATTAGTGTTTTGAACGGAGCAACAGTTTTTTCCAAACTAGATCTCTGTAAAAGATACCACCAATTAGAGATCAATGAGCGCTCTAGCTAGATCACAGCTTTTTCTACACATTTTGGACTATTTCATTAAAAAGGTTACATTTTGGAATTTGTTCGGCTGAAGAAATGTTTCAGGAAATCATAAAAAATATTATCAGACCTGTAAAAAACTCAATGAACTATAGTGACAACATCCTTGTGTTTGGAAAAACAGAAAGTGAGCATAGTCAAGCCTTAAGGGAAGTATGTCAAGAACTTATGAAAGCTGAACTTACACTAAATCCAGAAAAATGCGAAATTGGCAAGCCAACATTAACGTTCTATGGTCACATATTTTTAAGTAAAGGGATGAGACCAGATCCTATGAAAGTGTCATCTTTAGAGTCCACAACTAGTCCAAAAGATATAACAGAGTTGCGCTCTTTTTTAGGAATGGCTAGTTACTGCTCTCGCTATATCAAGGACTATGCTACTATTAGCTCACCTCTCTGAGAATTAACAAAGAAGGATAGAGCAATTGACTGGAATGACCAATGTGAATATGCATTCAAACAAATAAAAAATGGCATAGCTTCAGCAGCAAACTTCAAATATTTTAACCCAGATATAATTACTGAATTAATAGTGGGCGCTAGTCCTGTGGGACTAGGTGCCATTTTGGTGCAACACAAACCTGGCAAAGATACCCCTAGTTTTGTAGTATCGCATGCCAGGAAAAGTCTAACTGATATAGAACATAAATATTCACAGCCTAAAAAAAGAGAGCCTGGCTGTAGTTTGGGCGTGTGAACACTATCATGATTTCTTATTAGGTAAACCTTTTGTAATAGTCACAGACCATCAAGCACTGGCGACTATTTTTGGAAATCCTAAAACAGAAAGACCCCTTCATATTGAAAGATGGGGTAAAATACTGATGGAATATGATTTCAAAATTGTTTAACAAGCCTGGAAAAAAATATAATCCAGCTGATTATCTGTCCAGAAATCCAATTGACATGAATGAGAAACAAATTTATGAAGTCGAGGAATATGTGAATTTTGAACTGAAGTCAGTAGTTTCTGAGACAATTTCAGAAAAAGAATTGATTTAGGAATCCACCAAGGATAACATGCTTGCAGAAGTGAGGCGAATAATGTGACATTAAACAAACGGAAGCATATAAATGCTATGAAGGAATTTCAACCTTATATAAATTAAGGAGATGTGATTGCATTTAGGAACTTACAGGCTGAGTTAAAAAATAACTCCTTCTGGTACTCTTCTTCAGGGAAACAAAATAGTTAGCCTGCATATTTTGCAAACACATGTGATTTTGCAAATACATGTGATTACTCCAGTGCACGGAAGTCACAGCAACAAAAACTTTATTGCGTGAAAAAGTGTGGTTCCCAAGACTTGACAGTGAGGTTCAAGAAATTGTGCAAGCCTGTCATATTTGCCAACGCACTACGAATGAAAGAAATGTTGAAATACTACACATGTCTAAACTCCCAGATGCTGTATAGTCTGAGCTAGCAGGTGATTTTTATGGGCTGTTGGATTCTGGACAATATCTGTTTGTTGTAATTGATTAATATCCCAGGTTTTCAATTGTGGAAATGGTGTCATCCACTTCTGAGTCTGTGGCACCGCCTGTCTTGGATGATATTTTTTCTACGTGGGGTATACCCAAAATGTTGAAATGGTCCACTTTTAATGGAAATTCTTCTTCTAAATTTCTAGAATACATGGGAGTGACACATAAAAGAATTAACCCACTCTGGCCTCAGGTCAACGGGATGGTAGAAAGATTGATGGCTATTATAAAAAAATCCATTGAAAGAGCCAAGTTATCACAAATTTCTGTAAATCAAACTTTCTGTCAAGTTTTACTTGATTATAGAAATACACCTTATGGATCAACAGGAAAATGTCCGTCAGAATTGATGTGTGGGCAAGCTAGACAAACATGTTTGCCACAGATTCTGTTTTAACCTCCTAAAGAACATGCTCAGATTGCAAAGACGGATGAAATAATGAAAAGAGAAATTAAACAATATGCAGATCACAGGAAAAATATTCAAGAAAGAAGTTATGAGATTGGAGATCTTCTATCAGTAAGACAAAATCAAATAAGAAAATCTGTAAGTAGATTTCATCCGTCTCCATTAAAGTAAAAAAAATAAAGGGGTCGGTGATTACTGTACAGAATGAAAACAGAACAATAAAGAGAATCAAAGCACATTTTTAAAAATGTATTACTCCAATTCAAGAACAGAATAGTACAAATGAAAATGAAAGTGATTGTGACTATCAAAGAACAACAAGATCACTTAGAAAACCACAAAGACTTATTGAGCAATGGTAATGTTTTTTACTTATTTGTATTAATGTCGTTGTTCTTGTTTCTCTTATTAAAGAAGGGGGAGATGAATCACATAATATAGAACTGTATTGTCAAAGACATGTGTAGATTATTAGGTTTTGAAAAAGGTTTTTGTTAGAGGAGCACAGCTGGGAAGCAGAAGCTGGAGGAGCTGCTCCAGCATATCAGATAAATATATGTGGCATCACGACTCAGGATCCACGTCTTTACAGGCCTTAAGTATGCACTTATATATCCACGAGGCTCTGGATTTCTGATGGCCAACACACACACACTTCTTCACACAACTGGAGGAAGCGTGGAATTCAATAGAGACCTTTGACGGTGGAACTATTGGGTACACCCCCATTTCCTCACCCCTGCATCTGGAGCAGACCAGATCTCGGCAACTGTCTGGAAACTACGTTGACGTGCCCTGGGCCGCCACAGCCCTTCTCGTGTTCAGAGCCAGAACGAGGGATCAGAGGAACCTTGTTCTGACTCTATCACACGTCCAGTGTTCATGGCTTCATCAGTTGATGATCATCTTTGACTCTGTAACACTACAGATGTTACTTCTTGCACTGATACCCATGACTATGCCATTGTTTAATGTGACTGGGGGGAAGAGCTAGGACCTCTACAATTGCCTGAACAATTGATCAGTATTGGTCGTCTAATGCTACTCCCTATGTTGTTGCTATTCAACATCGCAATCCAGAGACTGTTGCCATGTTTTGCTATTAATACCTTCCAGCCGAACCTGCTGACTATCTTGCCTTATTTATCTCCAGGGCTGGATTATAATCCCTTTGCGATGGCAACGCTCATCCTACTGTTCCTTATGCTTTTTAGCTTGGGGAACTCTTATGTTCCAACTTTTCTTCTTTCTAGTTGGGGGTTTTCCTTTTTTGTGGACGGATATGTTGGGGATGTATCTGTCCGATGTTTTGGCATGGTGACTCACTACCTATCGCTACACGCTGTCCTGGCACGTCAAATTGCCTTCCATGCTATCCACTGTGGTGTTTACAATTACTGGTCCTATATGCATGAACCCCATTGGGTGCCCTCTCCCTTCTTACACCATCACCCTTATTAGCTGCCACATATAATCTAATGTCATGGAACGTCAGGGGCATTAACTCGCCTCACAAATGTTACAAGATACATGCAACACTGGTCCACTGGTAAATTCCTATTTGCCATTTTGAAAGAGACACACCTGACCACCGATGAAGTTTCTCGATTACAGTTGGGATGGTGATGCCAGATTTATAGCACAGACTTTTCTGCCTACGCCTGAGGCGCTACACTCTGGATTGGGGGAGTCTTCCTTACCAGAATAATGAGGTGATTGCAGCCACTGAGGGCCAGTTTGTTTTGGTGAGGGGCTGAGTAGATGGACAATCCCTGCACTTTGGGATGATTTATGCTCCTCACACTGATCAGTTGGCCTTTTGGGCCTGCCTCTCTACACTACTCGCAGATTGGTCAGCTGTTCTCTGGGTCTTGGACGGTGACTTTAATAGTTCTTCAGACCCCTGCTTTTACACTCCCCTCTGTGGTGCAACGCACCTTCGTCAGCGGTTAGGGCAATGGGACTTAGATGGCACTTGGCGTACCCGACATACAACTCGCCTCGAATTTTCATTCTACTCCCCCATACACAAGATGCATTCTCACCTTAACCACTTTGTCTGCTCACAATCGTTGCATTCTCTGGCCACTACAGTGTACTCTTACCCAGTGCAGTGGTGGCTGCTCATGGGAAGCAGCAGTGGGGCGGGGAGGGGGAAAGCGGGGGGGATAAAAAATCACTTACCTGGCGGCTGGTCTGCTGGCCAACCGCTGCCTCTCCTCCATCCTCTCCGTCCTCTTCCTGGCTTCTTCTCTGCAAACAGGAAGCAGGAAGCACCCGGGTTCCCATGCTCCCCATAGTCAATCACAACGCTGCAATGCAGCGTTGCGATTGATCTGAGCGCCGTGGTTCGGTGCTCAGCTAGGGAATGGGAGCCTGGGCATGTTCTCCACCCAGGCTGTAATCAGCCTGGGTGGAGAACATGCAAAGTGCGCATGAATGTTTGGCCGGCTGAAGCGGGCCGGCCAAACATTCATGCGCACTTACATAGTACCCATCACTCCTCCCCCTGCTCTGAGAGCAGAGCAGATCCGCCTGCCCCACCAAGACGCCGCAGCAGGAACAAATAAAATGATAATAACGTTGAGTTATTATCATTTTATTTTACCTTTTTTTCACCACGAAAAGCAGTGGGGCAACGCTCCTCCGCCTTAGCGGAGTAGCCACCACTGAAAATTACTGATCACCTGGGGCAGTCTGCCTGTTCCAATTCCCACCTGGTGATTGCAGAACCTCAATTTGGAGGACGTACCCATCTGCCACACGATCACCGATCATATAACCACCTTTTTTCAAGAGAATGAAGGGACCGCCTCATCCCACATGATAGAGTGGGAAACCTTCAATGTAGTCACAAGGGGTCTGTGCATAAAAACTAAGGTGGGCGTTAAACAGAGCCATTTACTCATTTACTCATATAAGAGACTAGTACAAAGTGCTCATTCATGTCGTGAATCTGTTAACATTTTTGTGACATATTTGTGCCGTGTAAAGAGTGGGCAACTTTGCGCTGCACCAGCAATAACAGTTTGCTTCTGGTCCTGCAATCCTGCAAAGTCTCCTCTCACTAGTTGACAGAATGCTTGCCTTTGACCCTGTTCAGCTCTCCTCTGCCTTTTGGGTAGGTTCATGTTATACAAATATCACATACATACATACTTAAATATACTCTGCTAAATTAAAATAGTGATTCCAAAAGAAGAATGAAAATATTGCCTGACTGTCTGAAGAGATCTGCTGCTCACTGCAGGCCACCAGAGGACTAAAACATAATCTACTCTTGCAAGTCTCGGTTAGCCACATACTATGCCCACTTTTGAACATCATCTAATGACATTCACAGATAGGATGCCCATAATGATATAGCCCCAGAGATAAGGGTAGTAAGCACTATATAGATATTACAATACAATACAAAACCAATAAAGAAAATGGTACTGCAGCAACTACATTCATGAAAGGAAGAAACAGAGCCTATCACATGACTTGAGTGTGCTTCCAACCAATGATTCAAGGTCATGTTAGCTCTGAAAATTAGCTGGTATAGGGGACTTTTGGCTGAGAAAAAAAATTAACTTGTGCTAGTGTAGATGTCAGCTACTGTAGTTGTGGAGTGTATTTTTTTTATATTTTGCAATATCACGACAGCCTTTGGCATACTCCATCTCTGCATAAGAGTTGAAGCTGCAGACTATACAATTCAATCATTCTTTTTCAATATTTTTACTTTTAAGCCTTAATGGAGGATGAAAAAAGTTGCCACCCTTTTAACAGAAACATATTTCGAACATGCAGATAGCACTGAAAGCATAAATAGCTATTTAAAATACTATTAGCGCGTCGAATCCTTCTATGTCTTCCAGAAAAAAAGCTTTTATACTAAATCAGCCCGAGGTGGCAATGACTTCTGTTCAGTGGCATATCTCTTATCACGCACAGTAGAGGGGCATTTTCTATTTTATTTCTTACGTTACTATTAGCACCATTTTTGCATTCCAGTCCAGCATTATTACTACAGAATAAAATATGGTTAAAAGTCTATGGGCACGAACCACTTCGCTGCTTGCGTGTTTACGTCTGGCAATTAAACACGCACACAAAAAGCCTTTTTTTAAAGTGCAAAAACCCATTTGAATTACTCAGAAGTTGGTTTTGCAGTTGTAAACGCGAGTAACTCACCTGGAGACATTTATGTGGGCAGATTTACGCATCGGCCGAGGATTGGGTGTTCCAGGGCTGGTTTGCACTTTGCGTTTTTCAATTTTGTGGTTATTCACAAATTCTTCTCTGATCCCTTCTCGCCTTGGAAAGGTCTGAAGTTTGCTCCTGACGAGAGCAGGGGCAAACTTCTTCCCAGCACGGGTGGAGGCAGTGTATCGAAAGCGGTTTCTCCATGGAAAATGTTGGGAACTGCTTCTTGCATGAGCTAATATAAACATGTATTAATGTGTGTGAAAACTGATTCACAAAATTATCCAGGCGTGGGCGGGTTTCCAGGAATGCTTCTGGAAACGTTTGTGAATTCCTTAAAGTTACACATCTGCATCATAGTGAGGTTGTAGTCGTGCAGGTGCAAATGTTTGCCTTTCTTTCAAAACTAGGCCCTATTCGTTACGTTTTGACTAAAAACATATTCCATTCAATGATGGAGGTTTTTTACCAGAAAGGGACCTTTTCTGTTATATAACTTGTTATGTAGACGAGGGTGAGGAATGAATTTGGAGGTGCGCTTGTGTATTCAGACCCCCCAGGATTTCACGATTTGCAAAAAAATCGCGAAATCGGCACTTTTGTAAAAATGCCGCAATTTTTACAAAAGTGCCCGCAAAATATGTTTAAAACAAAACTGTCGTTCATCCTCTCTTTACTGGCTCTGTGCTGCCACTGAGCCAGTAATGAGAGGGTGAGCAACAGGCCAGCAGGCAGCAGAGGTGTTAAATGCCTCTGCTGCCTGCCTTTGAAATGCACCTAGCCCCCTCCTGAGCAATAGCCTGCCGGCTCACACGTTTGTGTGCCCCCTGCGGACTAACTCCTAACCTTCCCCTTGTCTCCTATTGTTTTTTTAGGTCGAGCCTAGCAGCCCACATGCGCTGCTCTGCGAGGCTTCTTGTTACTAGTCTGTGTGGGTCTGACTCCTCCCACACATTGGATTGGCTTTTGAGTGTGTATTTCAAGAATGAAAGCACGCAAATGGCTAAAGGTGGGTGCATGTCCCACCTTTTTTGAAATGTTCACTCCCACGGCGTTTTGCCTTGGGAGGGAGCAGCGGCGCGCAGGGTGGCAGCTGCAGTGCTCGTGGATCAGGTTACTAGGTACACAACGCGCCGTGCTTGTGCTTTCGCTTGCAATCTGGGGGCCGCCCGCTTTTGCTTACGTTATTTTTTTTTACAGCGCTGTGCTTTTCACAAGCGCTACTGCCTACTTTTGTGAAAGAGGTTGCGCCGTTTTTTTACTGCTGGTGACGATATTCTGCAAAACAGTCTTTAGTCGGACCTCTCATAAACAGCTCTTGTATTGAATTCCACGAGGGTGGTGCAGGGCATTGTTCCACGGCTTTGCCAATACACACGTGTTATTCCCATGTGACTATCACAGGAAGTTACAATACAACGAGGATGCATAAAAGCGCCTTCATATCACTGCTTTAAAATAAAATGAGTGTGGCCTACAAGCGCTACTGCCTACTTTTGTGAAAGAGGTTGCGCCGTTTTTTTACTGCTGGTGACGATGTTGGTAATGGTTGACATTTGATGTTCTTTGCTACTCCAGCCGGGTTTATTGCCGAATGAGGTGCTTGTGCTGCTGCTCCTACTTAAACATGGCGGAGATTTGTGGAGACTCCTGGATTCCCCACGTGCATCGTTGCTGGCTAGCTGTGGTGCGCACACGCATGAGAGTTTTTTTGCTACTCTGGTTTTCAAACCTTTGTAACAGCCCTACATTACGAAACCAGATATGTTGGGTAGTACTGATTTATAGATGTCATGGCTCGTGCTACAGCTGGCACTCTGACAGCCTTGCTTGCATGCAGACCGGCAAAGCTTATAGCTCTCTCTAAACACTTATAAGGTCCCGAAGGCGAGACCTATTGGCTATGCCAATGCTTGTTTTACCTACCCTCAACCTTCTCTGCCGCCACCCCCCTCTCCCCCCCCCCTCCCACCCCTAGGTTGTCTGATGCAAAAAGAACAGGTTTTCTTATTGTAATCTGCTCTCTTTGACATCAGACACACTCCGATTCCAGGCGCTGTGCTGCTGGAGAATCTGCAAAGTTACAGACTGTGACATAGCACAGTCTTCAGCAGTGACAGAGCACAAGCCTTCGGTATTTTTGTGGCGGGCATATTCTTTGACCACCGCAAAAATACAGCGAATTTTGAGGATTTGTGCCGCAAATTTTGCTGCGAAATTTGCCACCCAAAGCCGCTAAATCCTGGGGGGTGTATGTAATGCTACCCTGGAAGTACTCCAGTGGGTGGCTGCACAGAAGCAGACGACTCATTCCATTTGGGAAAAGAAGACCTAGAAGACACCAACTACAGGGCTGCAGGGATGCAATAACAACATTTAACATCACTCCTGACTTTTTTTTGTACAAACTTTATTCGTTTTTTTTTCTAGCACATACAATACCAAGCATTGGTGCAGTTCTATATTTCCAGTCGGACCTCAGAATCCGTCGCACATATGTATCTTGAACAACATTGAATACAAAGTGATAACTGTCTTATAGACAATACAGTTTATAATGTCCTATTACTTACCGGTAATCTTCATTACTCCTGGTCCCGTTGTCCTCGTCCCCTTCATAACTAATGAGATAGTCCTATCTCGCAGACAGAAAAAAGAACGAAGGAATGCTGGACCTACCCCTCCCCCTCCCCCTCCCTCTGGGAGTACATAAGCGTACAGGTCCCAGCATTCCTCCTGACAATACCAAGCCCAGATGAAGGCCGGCAAGTCAGGGAGGGAAGCCATGAAGGGGACGAGGACAACGGGACCAGGAGTAATGAAGATTACCGGTAAGTAATAGGACATTACCCCCAGGTCCCTCTAGTCCTCGTCCCCTTCATAACTAATGAGAATACCCAAGCAGACACCGGCATTCATCAACAATAAACCACCAGAACCAACAGAAATGCAAAAGTCCAGGGATTTATTGAACAGCAAACACAAGAAATTCAGGAGCACACAGCATGCAGCACACCCAAACCAAAATTAACATCATCCCCCAACAAATTCTGAAGGCGATAATGCCGAATAAAGGTATTAGAGGACGCCCAAGTGGCCGCCCTACAGATCTCAGAAAGGGGAACACCACCAACCTCAGCCCAGGAAGCAGCCATCCAACGGGTAGACCTCCCCTGAACCCCCACAGGAGGAGGAGACCCAGAAAGAGAGTAAGCCAAAGCAATGACCTGCTTCAGCCAACGACCAATGGAGGCAGAAGAAGCCTTCCCCCCATGAGAAGAAACCCCAAAAGAAACAAAAAGGGAGTCAGACTTCCGAAAATCCGCATTGCGCTCCAAGTAGACACGCAACGCCCTGCACACATCCAACAAAGACCAAGGAGGATCCCCCGGAGAGTCCAGATCAGACCCCAAGGCAGGCAACACCAACTCCTGAGAACGATGAAACTGGGAGGAAACCTTCGGAACAAAAGCAGAATCCAAACGGAGAACCACCCCATCCTCGGAAAAGGACAAAAAAGGTTCCCGGGCCATCAAGGCCCCCAATTCCCCCAGGCGACGGGCAGAAGTAATAGCCACAAGAAAGACCACCTTGAGAGTCACAAACTTAATGTCCACCTCTGACAGAGGCTCAAACGGAAGAGCCACCAAAGCCCGAAGAACCAAAGGCAGATCCCACAAAGGAAAGGAAGGACGCATCACCGGTCGAGACAGAGAAAACTCCGAAGAAGACGCGAAACCAGATCTTCGACATCAGACAAATTCCCCAAGGGGAACGGAAAGCCCGAACAGCAGCCCACTGAGCCCTTAAAGTGGAAACAGCCAAACCCTTCTCAAAACCTTCCCAAAGGAATTGCAGCACCACCTGCAAAGAGCACACCAAAGGGGACAAATCCAGAGCCAAACACCAACGACGAAAATTACCCCAATGACGGTCATAAGACTTGAGGGTAGACGGACGACGGGACCCCTGAAGAGTCACTGCTAAATGCTCAGGGAAACCCCTCCGACGCCAACCCTGCCTCTCAACTTCCACACCGACAGACGCAACCTCAGAAGAGACAGCGACGGAGCAGACCGCAGGGGGGGAAGGAGACAGAGGAAGAAACCAGGGACCCTGTACAGCCAACAACCGCAGAGTCGGAAACCAAGACCTCCGAGGCCAAAACGGAACCTCAACTACCACCACCCGATCCTCCCGACACAGGCGGGCCAAAAACCGGGGAATCAGCGCCAGAGGAGGGAAAGCATAGAGGAGCCTGGACGGCCAGGGAATGGTCAGGACATCCACTCCCCAGCAACCCTCCTGAGGACCCCGGGAGCAGAATCGGGGCAGCTGGGCATTGAGCCCGGAAGCAAAGAGGTCGAGAAAAGGAAGACCAAACCTCTTGCACACAAGCCGAAAAGCCACCGGAGTCAGCGGCTGAGGGCATCCGCCACCCCGTTGTCCACACCCCGAATATGAACCGCCGACAGAGACAATAGGTGCCCCTCCGCCCAACAGAACAGGGGGATCACCACCGCGTTCAGGGAGGAGGAGCGAACACCCCCCTGACGATTCAGGTAATCACCCGTCACCGTGTTGTCTGATCTCACCACAACATGGTGACCAAGCAACCGAACCCCAAACCCCATCACAGCCCGGAACACAGCCGACAGTTCCCTCCAACTGGACGAACGACGACTCTCCTGAAGGGACCAACGACCCTGAAGGGACAGGGAACCTAAGGTCGCACCCCACCCGAAAGAACTGGCATCCGTAGTCAGGACGACCGGAGAAGACGGTTGCAGAGGCAGACCCTGTGATAGATGGGCCGACACCGTCCACCAAAGAAGGGCAGGGTGGACCGAAGGGGACACAGGAAGAAGATAATCCAGCTCGCGAGACACAGGATCCCAGCGAGACAGAAGGTACAACCAGAGAGGACGGAGGTGAAAACGAGCCCAGGCCACAGTAAACACCGTCGCCGCCATGAGACCCAGAAGACGCAACCAGAGGCGAACCGGAAAGGAACACCCCTGCAGGAACCGCCGAGCCAGAGACACCAACGTCAAGACCCGAGGCACTGGCAGGAACACCCTGCCGATATCGGTCCGAAACCGGGCTCCAATGAAAGTCAAGTCCTGGGAGGGCGACAGCTGACACTTGGGAAGATTCAGAAGAAACCCATGATCCCTCAACACAGAACACACCACCCCCTGAGCCTCCAACAACAGGGACCAAGACGGAGCATGGATCAACCAGTCGTCGAGGTAAGGGTACACTAGGAGCCCCCGAAGATGCAACACAGCCACCACCGGAGCCACAACCTTAGTAAAAATGCGTGGAGCAGACCTCAGGCCGAACGGCAGGACCTGAAACTGAAAGTGACGCCCCTGAACACAAAACCTCAGGAGGCGACGGACCGGGGATGAATCGGGACATGGTAGTATGCGTCCTGAAGATCGAGGGTGCACATGAAATGGCCTGGAAGCACCAACGGAATCACCCTCTGAAGAGTCTCCATGCGAAAAGGCAGACAAACCACCCATTTGTTCAGGGCCTTCAAATCCAGGACCAGGCGGAACCCCCCAGTCACCTTGGGAACCAGGAAAATCCGAGAGTAAAACCCCAGCCCGACTTCCAGAGGAGGAACCTCCTGAATCGCACCCTTCCGAAGAAGAGCATCGATCCCCAGAGACAGCTCGGACCTCTTGGACAGACAGGACGGCCAAGGAGTCGGACGAAACCCCGAGTCCGGAGGAGGACAGGAGAACTCTATTACATGACCCATGCGAATGATGTCCAACACCCAAGCGTCTGAACAGGACTGCACCCAGGCCGGCAGGAAGAAGCGCAGCCGACCTCCTACCAATGATCCGGGATCCCCAGCCATATAGTGAGGAACGCGGTTTGGGAGGGGGGGACTTAGCCTTTCTATCCCGGCCACGGCCGGAAGAAAACCTTCCCCGTCCCCCAGAAAACTGCCTACGAGAGGAAGGACGGAAAATGGATTTAGGCCTAGAGGAAACAGAAACAGCAGAGGCCTGTTTAAAAGAAGAAGAATGCTTCTTCTCCTTAAACAACTTATGCAATTTATCCTCCAACTCCTCCCCAAACATCATTGTCCCCTTGAAAGGCAGACGTAAAGCGCAAGCCTTCTGGGCAGAGTCCGTCTTCCAGCCCCGCAATACAAGATTGCGACGAGCAGCCACACATGCCCCACTGGAAAGGGCAGAGGCCCGCACCACATCGAAGGACACATCCGAGAGGAACTCCACTTGTCTCTCAATATGCTCTAGAAGACCGGAACAGTCAGTAGCATCATCCATCGACTGGTACAGGGACTTGAGATCCGAAAGCAAGCACTGCGAAACATAAATGCCAGCCCTCAAAGCCAAATGAGAACCAGAATACACCTTCTTGAGGGAGGAATCAACCTTCTTATCAACAGGATCCTTCAGCACTGCATCCTCCGCCAAGGAAGTGCGACCCACCAGACTGGCCACAAAGGAATCAATTGGGATGGAGTCCGGCAAATCCGCAGCCATATCCTGCAAAGGATAAAGTTTAGCCATAAAACGAGGGAGCAAGATCCGATAGGGATTCACCCACTCCCGCTGCAGGACATCCTTAATGAAAGGATGAATAGGCACATCAACAGTAGCAGAGCTTTGAAACTAGCGCAACAAGGGACCACCAGACGTATTTGGAGCCTCATCATCCGGAAACCCCATGTTAGACTTGACATGCTTCAGCAACCCAGCCAACATGTCCTTGTCAATGTATTTGCCCTTGTGTTCAGAATCCCCCAACCACTCAGCCTCGCCACCAGAGGAGCCAGAGGACACCGGACCAGTGCCCTTAGAATGAGCACCATCACCTCCCAACTCGCTAAGAGTCTCTCTGATGAGACGCTTAAGCCTGGCATCACCGCACTCCCTGCGACGCCGAGAACTGGCAGGAGAAGGGGAGGACGAAGAATCAGAGGAGGAGGAGCGCTCCCTATGGCGGCTCTTTCGAGCACGTTTCCCCATGTCGACTGTGCTTCAGCAACCAAGCCAACAAGGAATCCAAGAGCCCACCAGGAACAGCCGAATACTCGAGGAAAGCACCAGCGCCCCCAAAACTGCAGAAAGCAAGATACCGGCAGGAGAAATGACACACAGCCAAACCGCTATGCGGTACTCACCCGCGCGGGCTCCTAAATCCCTCAAACGAAGGAGCCCGCCTTGGAATGCCTGACTTCCGCCGCACCGCTGATCCCGGTAGACAGGCAATACGACCCGGAAGGCGGAACCACAGCAACCCGCCTTCCCTCGGCCGTACACGCCGCGCCCCCCCCCCCCGGCAAAGCCCGGCAAGCCAGGAGGGGCGGCCAGAAGACCCCAGCAACTCCAGGAAGCAAAACGGGGCCCGTAGCACACCCCCCAAGACCGGCAGGGAGGGTGAGGAAACAGCGAAAGACACGTGGACACTCGCCCGGCAGCATCCACGTGAGTACACCAGCACAGACAGGAGCGATAATGCTCCTGCAACGTTCTCTCTCCGACATGCAGAGACAGAAAAAAGAACAGGAGGAATGCTGGGACCTGTACGCTTATGTACTCCCAGAGGGAGGGGGAGGGGTAGGTCCAGCATTCCTTCGTTCTTTTTTCCGTCTGCGAGATAGGACTATCTCATTAGTTATGAAGGGGACAAGGACTAGAGGGACCTAGGGGTGCAGTTCTATATTTCCAGTCGGACCTCAGAATCCGTCGCACATATGTATCTTGAACAACATTGAATACAAAGTGATAACTGTCTTATAGACAATACAGTTTATAATATCCGTGCAGTTTGGTGCTTATGTGTGCAACATTAGTAACCTTCAATGAAATGAACTATAAACTCCCCCAAGCCCCCCCACTCTCCCCCCCCCCACTGGTAGCTACCTGCTTTCTAGATCGGGTCATGGGTGATCTCAGTGGTATTGTTTACATCTCCCTGATGGAGTCAAACATCACAGTGTCTCTGACACAATATAGCCTATAGAAGTGTCCAGGTGGTACCCTTAACGTGTAGGATAAGAAACAATGGGTCTGGGACGTGTGTGTATACATTTCTAGCCAGTTGCGCAGCATAGGGTATTATGCCTGTTATCAAAGTTTTTCTAGTGGCCCACTAAGATATATGATTAATTCAGGGGCGATAGTGTAAATGCTCACGTATTCGGTTAAGTCCAGAGTCTTAAAGGCTTCCAGGAGAGTGTCCCACTCCATAGCTATCGGTATTCTCCGTAATCCCCTATACTCTTCTCTAGGGGGCTTCCCGCTTCATGCCTTTCCCCATTGTAAAACATCTTCTCGTCAAATCGAGATACTTGGAGGCGATGCAGATTTCCACCGTTTCGAGCATCCTAACATCGCTAGGTTTCTGAGTGCAGCTGTTAACACAGTGACCAGCATATACAGTTACTCGCTAGGTGCAATCCATAATGAAAAGAAAAATTGTAATTTAATGTTTGAAAGATTAATGTAATTCCGCTGTTTAGTGGAAATTCGTCTGTGTTCAGTATGCCTTCTAGGGGAGATTTGACTACTCTGAAAATCATTTTTCGATAACCTATTTAACCTCCTTTTTTAACTGTTGTGAAAATCCTGACTTTCTACACTCCTTCTTACACCCTCAGAACCTGCAGAGCCTTAGCAACAGCATCCATTCTCATGGCTCTTGACAGACAGAAGACCCCTACTCTCCTTACCACTTTGTCCCACCTTGCGTTCTTCCCTCTTCTTATCATACATAACTCACCAATGATCCGCATGAGCGAGTTGCAAACCTCCAATGGCTAAAGAAGAAGTAAGTTAATCAATAAATTAATAGGCAATAGCATAAAATGCATTTATTACATTGCCTGGCTTCTCTGATCATAATGTGCGATACAAATATGGATGCCAAGCTTCTATATTCATACCTCTGTGGAACGGGTGACCATCTAAGACACATATGAACTGCTAGAGGGTGTTGACCAGAACAGCTATGAGTAATACTGCAGTAGCAGGTAGCATTCCATATAAGCAGATTACATAGTGACTTGTCAATGCGGGCTCATTTATTTCCACTGTGTCTACTTCATTCCCTCCACTTAATTACGGAGTATTAATCTATGTAACAGAGCCTGAAGTTCCCTTTTTTAGGTCTGCGGAAGTCGTGTAACTCTCCTCCCACCATACATCCCAGTAGGAAGTAGTGTGTAAGTGCCTATTTGCCCACTTTTCTGAGCTTCTTCCAAAACCTTGCTCTTATGCTGTGATGTAGCCACTAGATAGACTTGGATGACAGCAAGCTTGTCAAGTTTAAAACTTACCGAATGTTGGGCAAAGTCCATGAGTTAATCAAATGTGAAGCCACTTAAGGTGTCCTCACAAAGAACCTGGGCTAGCCCAGTGGTGCTTGTGCCAAAGTGTGGGCTGAATGACCTTTTCTTCTGTGTGGATTACAAAAGGTAAGTGACTTGTTTTTCTGATGGATACTTCTAATGACAGATTCACCTTTAAAAAAGATACACAGGGCGGAGGGTCTGTGAAGTGGGCTCAGATCAACTAGGCCTGCAGGACTTAACTAGCAAAATGCCCTTACCATCAGACCAGGCTGTCAAGTCAGTGGTGTTTCATGAACATCTGCACTGATGCCCATGTCGTGACCTGGCAGATGTCAAGAACAGGGACCCTGCATGCCAACGCAGATATAGCAGTCTTGGCTCTGGTGGAATGAGCCCACAGTCCTTCAGGAGGCTTCTTCTTGCCCAATGTTATGTCATGTGTATTTGTAAAGCAAACACAAGGAGATGATGGACGGAGCGCTGAAACTTTTCAGACACTCACCCCCAGTCACAGATCTGGGTTGAATCCATCATCATTCTTTAGCTCACTTCGCCACCCCAATTCAGACACAGCTATATGCAAATCAGTCTTGACCATGTGCCTCATGGGAACAGTCCAGCCGAACTGCCAAGCCATGTCTTCCCTGGAACGGAAACAAGCATCCTGGGACCGGTTTCAGGCTAACAGCCCTCATCAGCCAGGCTAGCTTGAATCCTGTGGCAAAGTGAGCAAGGGACCCACGTCTGGGCAAAACCCTGCCAACTTAGGGCAAACAAAGCAAACACAAGGAGATGATGGACGGAGCGCTGAAACTTTTCACAGAACATTAAGCGGTCGTTTTCTGGCTGACTCAGTCGTTTTTGACCTTGGTTCTGGCTTGTATAGAATCTGTCTTGTGAGATTCCCCAACAGGATACTTGTGAGTAATTTCTATGAGGATTCCAGGATTGGGCACAGTAGTTGTGCATCTTCCGTGGGTTTGGGGTTCTCATGATTATTTATGACTTTACTTCAGCAGGAACAGATGCACTGTGGCGTAAGGTTCCGACTATATGAAGCTGTCTTCGCCCAATTGAAGTAGGAGTTATTTAGAGGTGTGTCCACTTGGGAAGTGGGCGAGTTTTGCACTCATATTCCTTGATACTGAGCACTGATACCAAGCACGGGGACTATATAGAAGAGGCATGCTGGTCCTGAGTGGTATCACGATGTATTGACACACGGGTTGGAATGGATGTATTATCTTTTCGACTTGGCTTTTAATTGTAGTTCCTTCTGTGGTGGTCACTTCATGCTTGAGTCTATTTCCCTTCATGTGTGGAAGTCTATGCATGGGTAATACACGGCATGTTTGTTCATGATGAGAACAAAGTGTATAGGTTTCTAAATTGTGGTATGTTGTTTTGTAGGGAGTATTTGTGTTCAATTGTGTTACCCTTGTCCTCAGGAGGCCCGACCCAGTGGGCTGAAATGCGTCGACATATGAAGTGGAGGAGTCCATCAAAACTGAAATATGACTTTTTGAATATGTTTGTTACACGCTATACAAATGATTGAATAGAGAGGGGGTCCCTCTCGGTTCAGGTAGTGTGTGAAAAGGACTACCTCCTCCTGGATTGCTGTGATATGTGTATCTATGTGCAACCAGGTCAAAATGGATGGGTACTACAAAAGATTCTGAACAACTTATGATTATATTGTGTTTTGTGTTTTGCTTTATGAGAAATGTTTAATTATGCAGATACCCATATCTATAATAAAGGAAAGATATGGTAAAAGAACTGAGGACATCCTCGTGAGTTTATAAAGAGTTGACAAGTTATATTTGGGGACTTGGCTCCCACGCATGAGACAAATTTGTTTTGTCTTCCTGCTATAGTCACTTGTGCATATTTTTCCCTGGACATCATTTTTTGTGCTTCTCGTTTTGTTTTTGCCCAGATGTTTCCAAGGGGGATTAGGGCATAACCCGTCTGTTTGGACTGTTCCCATGAGGCACAGGGTCAAGACTGATTTGCATATAGCTGTGTCTGAACTGGGGTGGCGAAGTGAGCTAAAGAACGATGATGGATTCAACCCAGATCTGTGACTGGGGGTGAGTGTCTGAAAAGTTTCAGCGATCCGTCCATCATCTCCTTGTGTTTGCTTTGTTTGCCCTAAGTTGGCAGGGTATGCCCAGACGTGGGTCCCTTGCTCACTTTGCCACTGGATTCAAGCTTGCCTGGCTGATGAGGGCTGTTAGCCAGAAACCGGTCCCAGGATGCTTGTTTCCGGTCCAGGGAAGACATGGCTTGGCAGTTCGGGCTGGACTGTTCCCATGAGGCAAAGGGTCAAGACTGATTTGTATATATCTGTGTCTGAACTGGGGTGGCGAAGTGAGCTAAAGAACGATGATGGATTCAACCCAGATCTGTGACTGGGGGTGAGTGTCTGAAAAGTTTCAGCGCTCCGTCCATCATCTCCTTGTGTTTCCTATGTGTATTTGTAAAGCGCACTATCACCCGTGATGGTGATAGCGCAGCTCTTAATGCAGGGGACTATTCATCTCAACAGTCCTTTTCTGCACCACCTACCTTTCTAAACCAGAGTCAAAACCCCCAAAAAAAGAAGTACACTAGATGGTCATTGGTGCAATCAGTCTAAAAGCTCAACAGTCTTTTGGGCTTTTATCAGGCGATGGAGTCTCTGCTCCTCCTTTGGAGGGTGAGGTGGGCAAAGAATTTTGAGAGAGAGATGGGTTGCCCAACATGAAACGACTTCAGGCAAAAAGGCTACCCTGGTCCTCAACGCTAGTATGTTTGGAAAAAAGATGGTGTAGGGTGGCTGCACCAAGAGAGCCTGGAGCTCACTCATGCAACGAGCTGAAGTGATCATGATAAGGAAGATGGTTTTGAGAGTCGGTATACGCATCAAATAGCTGTGCATTAGCTCAAAGAGGGTGCACATCAGGACCAAATGGTTTGGGAGTGAGCATGTGTGCTAAACCTTTAATAAACTGCAACACAACCAGTAAGTTAAACAAGGATGGTTAGTCCAGCAAACGCACAAATGTTGAAAAAGCAGACAAATAGCCTGTAATGGTGCTCAGTGCAAGACCTTGCTGGGTCAAAGACAAAACAAACAACAAAACAATCAACAGTTTGGCTTGTAAAAGGGTCTGTGCTATGGACTCCATACCAGGCCACAAATTTGTCCCAGTGCCCAGCGTAAGTAGAGTTCGTAGATGAACGCCTGGCAGGAAGGATGACATCCACAACCTCAGGAGGTAGATTGAATGTCAACAATTGCCATTGATCAATCTCCAGGCATGGAGGTGTAGATTGTGCAGGTTGAGATCCAGAACCCTGTCCTGCTCATGAGACAGAAGATCCTCCCAAAGTGGTAACCTGATTGTAGGATAGATGCTCTTGCCCAGAAGTTCAGGGTTCCACACACCTGATCCAACTCGGAGCCACTAGGATGGCTTGGGCCTGGTCAATCCTGATCTTGTTCAGAACTTAGGGTAAGAGAGGCAGAGGCGCAAAGGCATACAGGAGTCCCACGCTCAATTCTAGCCTGACTGCGCCTCCCAGAGTGTCCTTGGGAACGCCAACGAGCAGAAGAGATAGCCAAAAGATCAAGCCAGGGCTCTCCTCACTGTAGGAAGATGTCCTGCACCAACTATGTATGCAATCACCATTCCTGATCCATCAGGCGTCACTGCCTGAGTGCATCAACCCTTGCATTTAAAGATTCCGCCAGGTGGTTCATGATCACATTCCCTGATGTTCCAGCCAACTCCAAAGGCACAGCCCCTCTTGGCACAGGGCACATGACCTAGGACACCACTGTTCTATCTTTGTTGGAGTACCACCTGGAGGTGTTGTTGGCTAAGGGAACATACACCAACTTTCCCTTATTGGATGGCAGCAAGGCCTTCAACACGAGGCAGATGGCCCACAGCTCCAATAAATATATATAGAGCCAGGTTTCCGCAGGATAACAGAGTGCTCTAATCTGTACCTCTCTCATATGACTTCCCCAGCCCAGCAGAAACATATCCATCCATATCCAGGGGTTTTCTATTGGTCAGGTTGCGGTCGAGCAGTCACCACTGCAGATCTTGTGCTGTCTCCTCTGAAACCTGGATGACATCCAAAAGGTTTCCTTCGTGCTGGGCCCACTAAAACTTCAGAATCCACTGCAGCACTTGCATATGCCACCTGGAAAGATAGACAAGCAGGATGGATGAGGCCAGCAGGCAAAGAAACCTCAGATCTACTCTCACCGAGATCCAGGACCGAAGCTGAAACATGATCATCATAGGCCGAATTTCCTGGACTCATTGCGAGGGAGGAAAGACCCAAAAATACAGCACTACCAGACGAGCCTCTGTCAAAGACTCAGATGTAATAAGAAAAAGAGGGACCCCTTTGCTCAGACCAGGGGAATAGGGTACTATTGACAAGTAGAAAGGAGAAATCCCTTGGTGAGAATGTGTGCTATTACTGGGTCTCTAAATTCCCAGTACAAAATTTTTAGCCCATATGTTAGAAAGATGCTGAGTTAAGGATATTCCTACACAACTGTAAATTGTATTTAAAAATATTGTTTTATTTAAAATTCATCACTCAATGTATACAAAAGAAATTTTTAAAACTCATTACACTAAAAATAACATCAATTTCATATACCATTAAAAACCTGTTTTACAAACATTCAAGTAACAACACAAACTAATAAAAACAACACAATTGTTCAACACAGAAATAATTACAGGAGTTATGATCTCTAAAATAAGCCAACAAACACTCAACAGAGAGACAAATATAGACAATACATTTTGTCATTTAAAAACACATCCGGTCGGAATAATTAAAATGCAGATCCTAGATACAATCTATAATCTTTATCTATAGGATGAGCTGTTTCCAAGGATTGTGTTGAATGGAGCGTCGACGCGTTTCGATGGTTCTAATAATTTCCCATCTTTATCAAGACAAACAATAAGTCTCTCTTAACTGGCACTGTATGGTTGCCTTTAATCTCAATCCTGTAGGCAGATGTTAATATATTAGTATTTTATATAGTTTAAATGCTGCATTTTTTAGAGGGCTAACTGTTTGCAATAACATAATTCTGACATTCGTTATTTTTCAAATGTATCATTTCAGTACCCACTACCTTAGGTGTTATACAAAATATATTCAGTATTTCTACAATTAAAGGGACATGACATACATATTGTGTCCAACATTTTAAATCGTGCCTAATGGCTCTATCAGATGGGCTCCTTCTGGTATGTGCCTATGGTCCCATCCACCACCCTTATACGTCCTACCATGTTTATAAAAAGGCCTACCCCAGGTAAGCCTGGTTAGGAGACTAATTATAAAAACAACCTAAGGGTATTTTACCTTATTTCATTTTCCTGCCAACTCCATACGTTTTGATTTGTTGGGCATGTTAGTAATCTCTGATCCTGAGAATCTACAAAATATATATCCAAAATCAACGCTAAAGAATACTAATTATTATAACACACTTAATTTATAAGCACCTTTTATAAGCAATGTCCTCTTCTCACCTTATAATATTAGTGATGGGATCTTTGTTGTAATTTCTAGGCAGAGCGTTATTCACGATTATTTCACTGTAAATGTTGCATAAAATCAATAATTTTCAATCTAAGGAAAAACCTAAAATTAGTTTTCTATTTAATAAGATGTGCAATACTATTATTTTATTTAGGTAACCTAACGTACCTGAGAGAAAATCCTCACTCCCTCACTTCACAATTTGCCGGTGAAATCCTCAAAAAGGGTTTGCTGTCTTTTACAGTCTCTCGATAGAATTAACTGAAAAGACAGAAG
The DNA here is from genome assembly GCA_963921515.1 of Calotriton arnoldi. Lineage (NCBI taxonomy): Eukaryota > Metazoa > Chordata > Amphibia > Caudata > Salamandridae > Calotriton > Calotriton arnoldi. The sequence continues at coordinate 1,126,399 of CAWUFW010005885.1, read as the reverse complement.
GGGGAGAGATGCCACAGCAAACCCTTTTTTGAGGATTTTACCGGCAAATTATGAAGTGAGGGAGTGAGGATTTTCTCTCAGGTACGATTAGGTTACCTAAATAAAACAATAGTATTGCACATCTTATTAAATAGAAAACTAATTTTAGGTTTTCCCTTAGATTGAAAATTATTGATTTTATGCAACATTTACAGTGAAATAATCGTGAATAGCGCTCTGCCTAGAAATTACAACAAAGATCCCATCACTAATATTATAAGGTGAGAAGAGGACATTGCTTATAAAAGGTGCTTATAAATTAAGTGTGTTATAATAATTAGTATTCATTTAGCGTTGATTTTGGATATATATTTTGTAGATTCTCAGGATCAGAGATTACTAACATGCCCAACAAATCAAAACGTATGGAGTTGGCAGGAAAATGAAATAAGGTAAAATACCCTTAGGTTGTTTTTATAATTAGTCTCCTAACCAGGCTTACCTGGGGTAGGACTTTTATAAACATGGTAGGACGTATAAGGGTGGTGGATGGGACCATAGGCACATACCAGAAGGAGCCCATCTGATAGAGCCATTAGGCACGATTTAAAATGTTGGACAAAATATGTATGTCATGTCCCTGTAATTGTAGAAATACTGAATATATTTTGTATAACACCTAAGGTAGTGAGTACTGAAATGATACATTTGAAAAATAACGAATGTCAGAATTATGTTATTGCAAACAGTTAGCCCTCTAAAAATGCAGCATTTAAACTATATAAAATACTAATATATTAACATCTGCCTACAGGATTGAGATTAAAGGCAACCATACAGTGCCAGTTAAGAGAGACTTATTGTTTGTCTTGATAAAGATGGGAAATTATTAGAACCATCGAAACGCGTCGACGCTCCATTCAACACAATCCGTGGAAACAGCTCATCCTATAGATAAAGATTATAGATTGTATCTAGGATCTGCATTTTAATTATTCCGACCGGATGTGTTTTTAAATGACAAAATGTATTGTCTATATTTGTCTCTCTGTTGAGTGTTTGTTGGCTTATTTTAGAGATCATAACTCCTGTAATTATTTCTGTGTTGAACAATTGTGTTGTTTTTATTAGTTTGTGTTGTTACTTGAATGTTTGTAAAACAGGTTTTTAATGGTATATGAAATTGGCGTTATTTTTACTGTAATGAGTTTTAAAAATTTCTTTGTATACATTGAGTGATGAATTTTAAATAAAACAATATTTTTAAATACAATTTACAGTTGTGTAGGAATATCCTTAACTCAGCATCTTTCTAACATATGGGCTAAAAATGTTGTACTGGGAATTTAGAGACCCAGTAATAGCACACATTCTCACCAAGGGATTTCTCCTTTCTACTTGTACAAAGACTCAGGTGTGACTTCGACACGATTGAGAACCACATAGATGTCAGAAGGTTTGCTGTAATCTGGAGGTGGTCTACAACTGACTGTAGCAAGTCCATCTTCAACAGCCAGTTGTCAAAATAGGGAAACACGGGTATCCAAAGCCTCTGAAGATAGGTGGTGACTACCCCATCACTTTTGTGAACAACTGAGGGTGCATACCAAGGTATGGCCAAAGGGGAGTGCTGCAAATTGAAAATGTTCCTGGCTACCTTGAACTGCAGGTAACATCTGTGGGACTGCAGGACAACCACATGAATATAAGCTTCCTGCAGGTCCAAGGCAACCATCCAGCCACTCAGATCCAGGGCAGACAGAACTTGGGCCAGTGTGAGCATTTTGAATTTGTCCTTCTGCAGGAAGGTATTCAGAGATCACAGCTCTAAAATAGGATGAAAGCCTCTATCCTTCTTCGGCACAGGGAAATAGTGAAAGGGACAACAGGTCCCCACTTCCAAAATCGGCACCCTCTTGATGGCCCCTTTGGCCAGTAAATTCTGTGCCTCTTGTAGTACGATGGAGAGGCATGCAACTGCAAGCTGCTTTCATGTGGGAGGATGTTGAGGTGGGTCATAGAGAAATGGTGGCGGCTTTGCTTTCCTTAAAGCTTTCAAGGACAGAGTCAGCCTTCTAGTCAAATAGCCTAGACTACAAATATCTCAGGAGTAGGATGCTGTGTAAGAAAATCCAGGTCACCAGGCACTCGTCTGTGGCACCTGGCTACTTGCTTGTTTACAGGTGGGCAAGAGCAAGGCTGAGCCCAAGTGCCCATAACGGTGTCAGTCAGGCCTTCATTAAATGGAAGTAAAGGCTCAGACAAGGCTGACCATGGGTGCAAAACTTCAGTAAGGTCATCTGTATTCACTTCAGCAGAATGCAGCTGTAGGTCTAGGACCTCAGCAGCATGTCTGATCACTATGGCAAATGAAGCACTCTCCCCGTTGAGGGCCCAAGGGGCAAAATCAGCCCAGTATCAAGGAAGTATCAAGGCCACTGAGCGCCTTCAAATCTGTGTATACACTGTTGTCATCATAATGTGGAGTTAAATCATCTTCATCATCACTGACAGGTGCTGGCACACTCTGGTCGAATCCAAGCCAAAATGATGATGGTGTTGTGTAGGTCCTACCAATCCGTAGGGCCTGCACATTGTTCAGACAACATAAACTAAGGGCTTGGCATCAAAACTGATTCCAGACACCCCCGCAGGATATGTTGGCCTATAGACCAACTAGCTCACAGTGCCACCATAAGCCCCGCTAACCTACCAGGGAGCGAATGGTTTCTGGCAACCACTGAACATGACAACCCTGACTCCTCAGGAATCGTGGAAACAGTACAGAACCTTTCGCTCAGTCACTCGTGCTCACTTATACTCAGAGAAGTATACGGAGAATACACAGTGGGACGTTTTCAAACATATTTATTGAACCAAAGTTATTCTTGCATAAAATACGTGTGCTCCAATGATTAGTAGACAGAAGTGATTACAAGCACCAAAAGCGTAAAGAGTAGATATAGTTCTACCATGGTGCTGAACAATTGTATATATGCAGTCATATAAAATAAGGCAGTAATCAACCGTACTCCTATTATGCGAACCCTACTCTAAGTGTACCTAGAGTGTGTGTACGTGTGGAGCCAAAAAAAACCCCAAGACATGATCCAACCCCATTACCAAGGCAGTAATCTGGCGTACTCCTACTATGCAAACCCTACTCTAAGTGTACTGTTAGATTTGAAAATCCCTTCCTGCTATGCACTCGTATCATGCTACATTAGGTTAGCAGTGTGTGGCTAAATAGATGCCATTCGTATTCACTTTATGCAACCCACTGAGTTATCCCTGCAACGTGCAAGCTTTAGTTAGCAAGTGTGACTCCATTTTGTATTTCGTAATCCCTATTAGGCTGTGTCTGAACTAGGCCTCATTATTCATACTGCTTGCCTCAGCAGAATACTGTGTTTAGTTATTATTTTCCTTTCCTGTTCAAGGTTGCATCTCGACTTACTAATGAATAGGCCATTCTGCCCTCGCATGCCTATCCGAGTGTGTAGTTCTGCTCCCAGGTTAGGAGACACTGAGACTCAGCGCGGTGACCTTGAGTTGCCGATAGCATGTACCCATCTGGCAGGTGGTAGCCCATCCTTCTTTTGTTCATGTTCGGCTCAGGCCAGTAACTGTCCACTGTGGGCGTGGTTGGGGGGTTCTTGGAGGAATGATCATGCATTGCAGGCCGTTGGGGAGCCAGTCCCTCGGCAGACATCTTAGGGTGCAGGTCAGATTGGACTCCTCTGCAGAGTATTGCTAATAAAGGTTTGTATTCTCTACTGTCTGACCGACTCTTCATTACTTGGGAAGGCCTAGTAGGTGGTTGTAAGTAACCCGGGTGGCCCCTAAGGGCTTCAGTTGGCGCCCGAACAGGGACCCCGCAAGGTGATCCAGCTCGCCCGTAATCGGGTTGCAGGGTCGGGGTTGCGTCTGCTCGGTCGGGCGGATCGGGGTACCAGACACGATCGAGCTTGGTTCTCGCAGCTGGCCCGCCCGTCTGATCGGGCGCCTCCTCGTCTAGTGGTCACCGGCTGGGGTCCTGAGAAGGCGAAACCTTGGAGTTGACCGTTTGGTCCGAAGAGTCGGCAGTGGAGAATAGCTTGACTCGACCTGTGTGCACCAGGTGAGTGATATGATTCTTGGAAAAATGGCACCATTCTTGAACTGCACGAGCCTACGGGCTGTGTCTTGGTACAGTCTCCGGACTGTCTTGGTGCAGTTTTCGGACTGCCTTGCTTGAACGGCACGAGTTGACGGGCTGTGTCTTGGTATGGTCTTCGGGCTGTCTTGTCTTGAACTTGGTGGGTCTGCGGGCCCTTGAAAAAGGCACAGAGTGCTTGTGAGCAGTTTACCAGACCAACTGGAAATTTGGCCCGCGCTTGAAAAGGTCTGGGACTGTTCGCGAACAATCTGCCAGGCCAACTGGTAATTTTTGTCAATGCTTGAAAAGGTCTGGGGCTAGAGCCTGTCTTCTTGAACTTGGTACAGTCTCCGGACTGTAGGGAGTGGTCTTTGGACCATTTAGTTTGGTTTCTGAATAATTTGTATTATTTATCTTTTCTTTATATTACTGTTGCTGGTGTTATACTTGTCCGTTAGGGACAGTGCATGTGTCTTATATTAAGATGCCTTGCTTATGCAAATTGGGGTGTTTTGGATGTCGGTGTTGTTATACTGAGGCTCGATTGGAAGAGAGTCAGCCTGCGCCTCCGGAGGATACCCCAAATTTTGATGTATACGTCAAGCATGGTATTGGCCCTATTATGTTTAGCACATTGTGGAATAAATATACGAGGGACAATACTGAGTTACAGTGGCCACTTACTGGCTCGTTTGATGAGCAAAAATTGAATTTCTTGCAGGACAAATTGTTTGCCAAAAAGAGCAGGCAGTCGATGTTTGATTCTCTAAGAGAATGGCAGAAGGAAGCAAAGCAGCGGCGTATGAGAGCAGAGAAAGAGGCCCGGAAGAGGCAGACACAAACCATAACGCAGAAAGCAGAGGCCTATGAAAGGGCAAAGATAGAGAAAGGCATAGAATGTGCAGATAGAAAGTTTCGATTGCAGACAGATAAATGTTATGTCACTAGAGAGGAAGGTGATGTTTTCGTTGAAGAGCTATTGGATTCTCGCCCTCCTCCACCTTATGCTCCTGAGCGGATATACCCAAGGGTCCCCACATCTCAGTCCCCGGCCTCTGGTGCCGCTCTTCCTATTATCTCGGCCCCTAGTCCAACTGCTTCGGCCCCAGCCCCACCTGCTTCCTCTCTGGCTGGCTGCAGTAACAGGGGCGGGAGCTGTTAGCTCTCCTGTTCCGTCTACTGACTCTGTATCTACTGCTACACCCCCTTTCACCCCTACAGCATTGTCTCCTTTCATGATGATACCTGTCTCCTCATCTGCTCTTTCTCCCTCAAGTATGACACCCCTAGCACTGCCGAATGGCGAGACCCCTGTACGGGGAATACATGAAGGGAACTGGGCGGCAGCACAAGATCGTATGGACAAAGTGTTGGTGCGTTCTGCTGTGGGTGAGGAGAAGCAAATGGTGGCGAACCAGGTGGCTCAGTGGGCTCGGAACCCGATCTATGGTGTGGAAGATGTGTGGAATGTGATGAGAGATTATGAGCCCTTCATACAGCCCTTAAGCACATGTCGGCCACGCTAAAAGGACTGTGGGAGCAGTGTTTTCAAGGTATTGCACCGCAGATCATCTATGACATACGGGACATGGTATATGCTGCAGATATGGCTCCTAATGAGGTTTTTAGCAATGTAACGACATTGGTGGGTTATCGGGGCAGATTGCATCAAAAGAATCTGACGATGGTGACTCAGTACCCCATGAGAGAGGTCCATCCCATTTATCATCCTGAAATACCAGAACTGCGCGACTCCACAAATGCTGTAATTAGGCCGCGAGTCGATGCTCGGTTCCAGGAACAGTGGATATATACTCCTTGGAAGAGGAGTGAGGTAATATCCCTTAAAAGTCAGTTGCCAGACCCTCGGAAAAACCCAACTGCGTATTATAAGGAGTTGACAGAGGCGGCCTCCTCCACGGTGATGACGTTAGCAGATATTGAGTTGTTCTTTGGCTTGTTGGTACCGGTGGATATTTGGAGGCAAGTGCATACACAGGATCATGTGGTGGAATTGGGAGGAACATGGGATCAGATCAGGGCGTGGGATAAGGACCGCAAGCCGGGTGACAAGCCGAGGGCGGAGATATTGGCTTTACCGGGCCGCATTATCACCTATATGCATTCCCTTATCCCGCCGAGACGGGTGGATTGGGACAAGTTGACTGCATGTCGTCAGAAGAAGGACGAGAGTGTGTCTGATTTCTTTACTAGGTTTGAAGGGGTGTTTCTCGACTTTAGAGGCCAGGATCTGTCATTGGAAGGTGGTATCCGGTTGTTTGTCAGCAGGTTCGTTACCAATTTGTTTCCTGAGATTGCGACTAGGTTGCAGGCTTCAGAAAGCACCTGGAGCACTTCTTCCCCGTCAGTAATTTTGAGTATGGCACAGTACTACGAGCATAGAGAGAATGAGGACAAAGAGAAGGTGGAGAAAAAGTCAAAGGATTTGAAGACGAGGGTGTTGATGCAGCAAGTTGCAAGAGGAAGAGGGAGAGGTTCGGCCCAGCGGCTGCCCCGGACTAACAGGGGTGGTACTTCGAATGCACCCCTTGGGCTCAATCAATGTGCATATTGCAAGCAAGAGGGACATTGGCGGAATGAGTGCCCGGAGTTGTCGCAGAGAGGTGAGGCTCCGAGAGGTGGGGGGTTTGGAGGACGTGGACGGGGAGGAGGAGGCCGCGGGGACATGCGATCAGAGAACACATTATCCAATAGACAGAGCGGCAACTACTTCGACGACCCCCGAGGGAGACAGTACTATCATGACGACTATGACATGGACGAAGTAACAGGGATGTCTCACAGCTAGGACAGCCAGGGACAGGGTAAGGGACCAGTTCCGGTGCCTGTAGATCAGAGTGGCCCCTATGTCACCGCAGATTTACATGGTACGACTGAGAAATTCTTAGTTGATACAGGGGCTATGAATAGCTCTGTTTCCCGTTCACTGGTCCCGGGGGCAACTCTGTCTGGCCAAAATAATGTTTCGGTGGGTTTCTCAGGCGTGCCGGTTGTCAGCCCCATTTCCAAACCTCTTGCTTTGACTATTGGCCCCTTCACGGTTGATTCACCATTTCGATTAACGTCAAATTGTGGGGAAAATTTGTTAGGGTTGGATTTGTTAAAAAGGTTGCATGCGACAATATTTTGTTCCCCAGACGGTGTTTACATGACTATTGGACCGCACGTGGCCCGTGCCAAACAATGCCTCGCAAAAGATGCCCCCCTCCCCGCTGAGTTTCAGGATGTGCCATGTACACTGTGGGCTACAGGAGACACGGATGTGGGGTTACTCCAGATCCCACCAGTCTCTATACAGATCAAAGACAATGCTGTATTACCACGTATTCCCCAGTACAAGGTATCCCAGGTAGGAGAAAAGGCCTTATTGCAAATAATACAGGATTTGATTAAGTCTGGTGTGGTTGAAGAGACGGCGGCGAATGTGTGTAACAGCCCTATTCTTCCTATTCTTAAAAAGGCACCTTGGATTCTTCTGATGCTCACCCTGACGTGTACCGCTTCGTAATTGACCTTAGAGAGGTGAGCAAGATAGTGGTTCCCCAGTATCCTGTAGTCCCAGACATTACCGCGTATTTGACAATGATTCCCCCGTCTGCGAAATTCTTTTCAGTCATCGATTTGAAGAATGCTTTCTTCATCATTCCAATCCATACAGATAGCAGACATCTGTTTGGATTTGCAATAGCCGGAAAGGAGCTTTAGATTCTGCCGTGCTCCACAAGGCTATACAGAAAGTCCGAGTATCTATAGTCAAACTTTGAAAGCTCAATTGGATTCTTTGGAACTTCCCCCTGGTAATGTGCTGTTGCAGTACGTTGATGACCTCCTGGTGGCTTCAGACACTGAAGATGGTTGTAAAAAGGCCACAGTTAAATTGTTTTTACATTTGGCACACCATGAACACAAGGTGTCACTTTCGAAATTTCAATATTGTCGACAGGAGGTCACCTATTTAGGTCACCTACTGTCGAAGGAGGGTCGCAGACTAACACCTGAACGCATAGCTGCTATTACTAATATGCCTGTTCCTAAGACCCAACGAGAGGTACGCGCCTTCATTGGTATAACTTCATATTGTCGCACTGGATCCCTAACTATTCCTTACTAACGAAACCCCTCCTTTCCCTGACCACTAAAGATGTGCATTAACCCTTGCCTTGGACATCTGCATGCCAGCAAGCTTTTGAGCAATTAAAGGTTGCGCTTTGCTCTGCTCCTGTGCTTGGTATTCCTGATTACCAGAAGCCTTTTGTGCTCTATGTACATGAGGCGGACGGTTGCGCGCTTTCTGTTCTAACACAGGGCTTTGGTGGTAAGCAGAGACCCTGCGCGTATTTCTCTGCTATTCTTGATAACGTCCCCAGAGCTCTCCCGAGCTGCCTGAGGGCTGCTGCGGCGGTGGCAGTTTCTATCAGACAATCAGCAGGGCTCGTCCTTGATACGGATCTCACAGTCATGGTACCTCATGCTGTGGACACACTGTTGAATAAGACAAAGACACAGCACCTTACTAGTGCGCGTCTGACTGGATATGAGTTAACCTTGTTTGCTCCGCACATTACCATCAAAAGATGTGCTACTCTGAACCCAGCCACGTTACTGCCCCTCCCTTCGGAAGAAAAGGACAATGATGTCCATGATTGTTTATTTCGGACTGAGGAAGAAATGAAGGGAGGGGTAGACCTGACTGATGTTCCCTTATCTCACCCCCAAGGGGAACTATATGTCTATGGCTCTTGTTTCAAACTACCAGATGGCACTACAACTGCAGCTTATGCAATCACAACGTTACACACTGTAGTTGAGACATCCCGTATTCCATACCAATCGGCCCAGGCTGCAGAGTTGGTTGCCCTCCTTAGGGCTTGCAAGTTGAGTGAGGGACTGACTGTCAATGTCTACACCGACAGCCAGTATGCCTTTGGGGTGGCCCATACTTTCGGGCGCCTCTGGGCGGAGAGAGGGTTCTTGACCTCGCATGGGTTGCGCATACAGCATGGTCCATTGATACATAGACTGTTGACAGCACTGACACTTCCTGATAAGTTGGCAATAATAAAATGTAGCGCTCACAAAGCAGTAACAGACGATGTTGGAAGGGGCAATGCTTTTGCAGATCAGACAGCTACGGAGACAGCTAGATCGAAGATGAAAAAGATGTTCGTGGCAGGTCCCGCTAGGTGGGTTCCAGACAATGGAATGTTCGAGGACACATTAGACAATGTCAGGGAAATACAGAGTGAGGCGACAGTAGATGAACTGGCAGAATGGGAGGAGAGGATAGGGCGTTTGGACGAGGATGGGTGTTGGACTGACTTGTCTGGGAAACAGAGATGGTTGCTGCCCAACGCATATGTGCTCCCTGTTGTTACCATGGCCCACGGCCCAGCACACATTAGTGCCAAAGGAATATGTAAGCTACTGGACCCAGTATGGCGAAATGATAATATCCCTAAGGTAGCCACACACTTAGTGAAACACTGCATCATTTGTCTGAAACATAATCCTGGGAAAGGTACTCCTACACCCGCAGGGAATTTTGCACCGCCTTCCTTCCCTTTCGAGGTTCTCCAGATGGATTTCATCGAAATGGAACGAGTTAACAATTTGAAGTATGTGCTGGTAGTGATTTGCGCATTCAGTAAATGGATTGAGGCTTACCCCACTAAGGAGAATACGGCCATGGCGACGGCGAAGGTGCTCTTAAAAGAGTTCTTCCCGCGCTATGGATTACCACGTGTGATCTGGAGTGACAACGGAAGTCATTTCAATTCAAAGGTCATTGAATTGGTGTGTAAAGGCTTGCATATTAGACAGAAGTTTCATGCAGCGAACTACCCTCAGTCAGCAGGCTTGGTTGAGAAGTACAATGGTACTCTCAAACTGAAGTATGCAAAGATTCAAGAAAGCAAAGGATTGCGATGGCCCGATGCTCTACCTTTGGCTTTGTTATCAACCAGAGTGACAGCGCATTCTAGAACAGGGTTGTCCCCGTACGAGGTGGTCTTTGGACGCCCCGCCAACGTCTGGGGCGTCCCAAGACCTAAGCGCTTCTCCGAAATGGAGTACCCCCTGCTGATAGATTATCTGTATGAATTGTCTAAAGATCTCTGTTCTGTCCACACCAACAGATTCACGCCACGCTGCAACCAGTACCAGAGGGGCCTGGGCATCAGCTACAACCCGGGAACTTTGTAATGGTCAAGAATTTTCAACGGAAGAACTGCCTGGAGCCGAGGTGGAAGGGGCCCCTGATTGTCCTGCTCGCCACCCGCACCGCAGTGAAGCTTGAAGGCCGGAAGCACTGGGTGCATGCATCGCATGTAAAAAGGGTACCTCTACCACTTCCGTATGATCAGTGGGTCCTCGACGGCATTGCTGACCAGGAAGGGGAGCGCGTGCCCCGTTTCGTTCCTTTCTCTGATGCCCGATTGAGGTGGGCGCAGACAGATGAAGAAAGCAACGAGGCCTTACTTGAGGCGGTCCCCCCAGAGATAAGGGCCGCCCCGGATGCTCCCGCTTCTGGTGCACAGTCACCTGAGTCTCAATGCCCTGCTGAGCCTGAATTTCTTCCCCTTTTTGTTGATGAAGGGCCTGGGGTTGCCAGGTACAACTTGCGGCCCCGACGGAAGGACAGTGCGCCAGTAGGGCAGTCCAGGAGTTAGGGAAGGACTTGAGCTTAGGATGTAGGTGCTATGCCTAAGGTGCCTGCTTTAGATTAGAGTGAGTTACACTGGTGCACTGCCCTGGATACTGGACAGGATTAGCTGAGGGTGTCTTCCAAGGAGGGAGGGTGCCCTATCCTGAAAGAAGAGGATTTGTTTTCCAGCAAGGGCTGCGATCGCGCAGCTCCCCGTGGGAGTGCTTCATAGCACCGTCGTTGATCAACAATAGGAGTCTACCAGTGAGGCTCTGAAGGACACTGGGTGATTTGTACCCCTCTGGTTGGTTGTATTTTTGTGGCTCCAATTCCTAAAGTTTCTTTCTATGTTTCCATTTGGCCGCGCAATTATGAAGGAGGAACAGCCTCTGGTGGCCCCACCATTACAGCAGAATAGTCCTGTGTGGTCTAGTTGGTCTACTGGGAGTAAGGTGGTAGGGGTAGTGGTCCTTCTCATCGTAACGATAACACTATTCGGGGTGGTGTGGTACTTAGAAGAACAGCATCCTGGGCACACATTGATAGGGACTACATCCGCTCCATCTGAGCATTCATTTGTTACACTGGCCCCGCGTAAAGAGAGGCATAGACAGACCTATGTCGAGAACGCGTTTCTGCAGATGCTTCATCAGGTACACAGTACCACTAATGCCACGAATTGCTGGGTATGTGGGTTACTTCCCTCCGTTATGCACAAGAACGATCTATTGGTGTCATTGCCCCTGTCATACTTGGGTAGCTGTGAGGCATGGTTCCAATTGCTTTCTATGGTGTACATGCACTATTATGCTGGCGCGCTGAATATGGAAGAGTCTGATTACGAAGCAGTGTTGGAATATATAGTGGTACACCAAGGATATACACCTGGGGCAGATGTAAAGGAGGGTACCCTAAATCCAGAAGCTTGTATGAATATTTTCGAGGATAATAAAAATGTCACTTGGTTACAAAACGAAATGCTGGATTTTCAAGGGTGTAATGTTACTGAATATTTTAAATGTTTCCAGGAACGAAATATAACTGAAGACAAAGCCATGCCCGTCCCTGTGATCAATACAGCAGACAGTTTCTATGTTGAAGGTACAGGGAACATTCCAGTAGGCCAGAGCAGTTGTAACTATACATACCGATTGAACACTGATAGTAGCCCACCTTTGCTCACACCTCCAAATGTATACTTTGTTTGCGGGGAGCAGGCCTATACCTGGCTCCCCAGGGGATGGTCTGGCCGGTGTTATGTCTCTTTTCTCTTGCCCCCTGTTTATATTGCACCATTCAACTATCACAAGGATCATAGACTACAGCGTAGGGATCTCCATTTGCATCGAGCCAAGAGAGTTGTCAATACAGAAGATATAGATCAAACAGATACTTCCCTACAGCAATTTACTGATATCATGAAGGGCATTCTGCCGTTCTGGGGCCCTATGTTCAATAGCCGTATTAGCCGTCGCCTTGCTAGAGTAGTTGAAGGAGTTATTAACACTACTGCAGGTATACTTACTAATATTACAGTCGAGCTTCAGGCTACGAGGCTCGTTGCTCTTCAAAACCGGATGGTTTTAGACATCATCCTTGCTGATAGGGGCGGAGCCTGCCGCATCATCGGCTGCAGCTGTTGTGTTTACATTCCTGTTACCGCCCCTAATGTATACTCCGCCATACAGAAATTACACAGGCTTGCTTCAGATATCCATCAGGATAATGGTTCATGGTCCCTCACAGGGTGGTTCTGGGATCTGCTGACATCATGGGGTTGGAAGATACTATTGCCCTCATAGCTATCGCAGGTGTCATCTTCACATGTTGTCTATGTATTAATTACCTTCCAGCATGTTGCACCTATTGTATGAGCAAGCTCACCCATACCCCTAAATTGCCAGAACGTGATACTAAGGTCTCTGCAATGATGATGCAGGATATCCAGGATATCATGCTCATCAATGAAGGTATTTTTGAGTACTAAGTAGACGTTGATTCTCATGTGCTGTTTTCTTTTTTCTTGTAACGTGAAGTGAGCATGCATTTTCTTCCTTCCACTTAGAATTGTAGAGACCCTACCGGATAGCCCAATAAAGCATTTAGCCACCCCTGCTAAAAGGAGGGTCTGTTAGATTTGAAAATCCCATTCCTGCTATGCACTCGTATCATGCTACATTAGGTTAGCAGTGTGTGGCTAAATAGATGCCATTCGTATTCACGTTATGCAACCCACTGAGTTATCCCTGCAACGTGCAAGCTTTAGTTAGCAAGTGTGACTCCATTTTGTATTTCGTATTCCCTATTAGGCTGTGTCTGAACTAGGCCTCATTATTCGTACTGCTTGCCTCAGCAGAATACTCTGTTTAGTTATTATTTTCCTTTCCTGTTCAAAGCTGCATCTCGACTTACTAATGAATAGGCCATTCTGCCCTTGCATGCCTATCCGAGTGTGTAGTTCTGCTCCCAGGTTAGGAGATGCTGAGACTCAGCGCGGTGACCTTGAGTTGCCGATAGTATGTACCCATCTGGCAGGTGGTAGCCCATCCTTCTGTGCCTTCTTTTGTTCATGTTCGGCTCAGGCTGGTAACTTTCCACTGTGGGCGTGGTTGGGGGGTTCTTGGAGGAATGATCATGCATTGCAGGCCGTTGGGGAGCCAGTCCCCCTGCAGACATCTTAGGGTGCAGGTCAGATTGGACTCCTCTGCAGAGTATTGCTAATAAAGGTATGTTTGTATTCTCTACTGTCTGACCGACTCTTCATTACTTGGGAAGGCCTAGTAGGTGGTTGTAAGTAACCCGGGTGGCCCCTAAGGGCCACTTCCTTCAGTACCTAGAGTGTGTGTAGGTGTAGAGCTAAGAATCCCCGCATGGGATGATCCAACCCCATTACCTGATGTGATAGAGTGAAGGACCCCGTCTTGGTCTCGAATTGAACACCCCTCACGGAATGTCAGACCAGCGCATAGTGGATTCTCAGCATGCACGGACCCTCAGTGTCAGAGGAAGTACCTCCACTCCCAATCTATCAGTATGCCTATTATTTATAATAAAAGGCAACCTCGCGATGTGCGCGTTAGATTAGTAATGTTATGGATATGTAGAGAGCATTGTTGCCTCGTGGATGAAGATAGGACGACTTTTGTATCCAGTGCGTAGACAGACCTAGTACATGATATTCAAGGCGTTGTGATAATGTTGTGCAAAGTTAGATGTGTAAACAAAGGAATTTCCAAGAAACTAATCCAACATTGTCGTGCATGCAAATCTGTGCAAAAGTTCACAGCTGAAAGGTTATTTTCCAGGGCAATGTAAGAAATAAGTTGCTTCGTAAGATGGGCCTAACTCAGGAATATAACAATGGAGCCTCTGACAAAGGCTCTCTGGTAGATGAATGTTTTGTACGAATCAGAATATATAGGATCCGGCTGCACTGGAGTGGAGTCACAGCGCAAGGTCAGTCTGGGTCGAGAAAGATTTGGTTCAGGGATGGACAATGGAGGCAGAAGGAGCACAATTTGGTGCAGGTGATATCTGGATTGGCGTAGATGATATAGCAGCCAATGCAGGTCATGGAGCTGTAGTAGAAGTCACCACTGGAGTCGGTACGGAACCCGAGGCAGGTTCAAGGGGCTCAGATGGCACCAAGGGAGGACATCACCGAAGGTAACCCATCTGAGAATCCTGGGGGCATGAAGGCACATTGGAGGGAGCTGGAAGAGTATTCCAAATATGCACCATGGCCTCCTTAAAGCCCTTGACCTGCTGCAGCGACACTGATGACCTGGGAAATCCAGGATGCAGTGGGCCAGTTGTGGAATCTATTGACTCTTTGATCAGGGATTGGGTGCGAGATCGATTATCACATTGATGCCCTCCCTACTTTTCTTTGGATAGAGAGTGGCGGATGGGGTCGTGTCCCGCTTTGACTTCTTATACTTTTTGTTTGACATTGACTTCCACTTAAAGGATGACTTCAACCACAAAGAAGACCTGTCACAGGAAGGGCTTCAAGAGTGGGAAAGGGTCAGAACTCTTGACTTGGAGCGGGACCGGGACTTGCAAAAGGTCCTTTACTTCCTTCAATGCTCCACGACATATATCTTCGCTTCACGGTCCTGTATCACATTTGGGTGCATGAGGGCACATTCTTTGCACATTTTAGGCTCATGCCCCAAGCCCAAACATCTGTTTCCAACAGTCAAGGCACAGTTTAAAATGTGTAGTGTTCAGTGGGGACATCATTCATTACACACTGGAAAAAGAGAATTTGAAAGGATTCGTTAATTGACAAAAAAGGGATTAAGTTCCAGATCCGCATTTGGAGGCATAGAAAGAAAGGAACTGACATCGGAAATCAGGAGTGGTGCCTGCACGCGGCCCCACCTTGTGGTTCACGGCAGCACTGCTGTTATAAATTCCGGATCCATTCTGGTGTTTAAAATGGATCACTGACATAATATCGACGGACAGAATATCGACCTACAACAATATCGAGTCCAGAATATCGATGGACAGAATATCGACATCCTATCTCTACAAAGGTAAGTACAAAAATATCGAAACCAAAATATCGTTGTTTAAAATATCGTTGTATAAAATATCGGTTTTTTTAAATGTCTTAAAAATAATGTAAAATTAGTTAAAAAATAAATATAATTAATAAAAACACAGTTACAATTATTTAAAATAGTTAAAAATGATAAACAATAAATGTAATATATAAAAAAAACATACATATTTTAAAAATATTATATATATATTAACGTAAAAATATGAATTAATTAATTATTTTATTTAATTATAAAATGTTAGAAACATAATAAAAAGTATAAATACATATATATATACATAAAGCTGTAATATAAATATAAAAATAAATTATATATATAATAAATTAAAATATTAAAATTAATATCTATTTCAAAAAAATATTTTACACTACATTAACTATAACAATAGGAAAATGTTGGATAACGTAGGAAATAAAATTACTATTCCCACTCCAAAAACTGCAACAGTAGGGAAAGTTTTGGATAGCGGAGGGGAATAATTTACTAATCCCACTCCAGCAAGTGCAACAGTAGGGAAAGTGTTGGATAGCGGAAGAGAATAATTTACTATTCCCACTCCACAAAGTGTAACAGTAGGGAAAGTGTTGGATAGCGGAGAGGTTAAAATTACTATTCCCACTCCAGTTATTGCAATAGTAGGGAAAGTGTTGGATACTGTAGGGTAAAAATTACTATTCCCACTCCAGAAAATGCAACAGTAGGGTAAGTGTTGGATAGCGGGTGGATAAAAATTACTATTCCCACTCCACTGAGTGCAGCAGTAGGGAACGTGTTGGATAGCGGAGAGGTAAAAATTAATATTCCCACTCCAACTAGTGTAACAGTAGGGAAAGAGTTGGATAGCGGAGTGGTAAAATGTACTATTCCTACTCCAGCGAGTGCAACAGTAGGGAAAGTGTTGGATAGCAGGTGGATAAAAATTACTATTCCCACTCCACTTAGTGCAACAGTAGGGAAAGTGTTGGATAGTGGGAAGGTAAAAATTACTATTCCCACTCCAAGGAGTGTAACAGTAGGGAAAGTGTTGAATACCGGAGTACTAAAAATTACTATTCCTACTCGAGTCAGTGCAACAGTAGGGAAAGTGTTGGATAGCGGGTGGGTAAAAAGTACTATTCCCACTCCAATGAGTGCAACACTAGGGAAAGTGTTGGATAGCGGGTATGTAAGAATTACTATTCCCACTCCAGCGAGTGCAACAGTAGGGAAAGTGTTGGATAGCGGGTGTGTAAAAATTACTATTCCCACTCCAGTGAGTGCAACAGTAGGGAAAGTGTTGGATAGCGGGTGGGAATAATTTTCTATTCCCACTCCACCAAGTGTAACAGTAGGAAAAATGTTGGATAGCGTAGGGGAATAATTTACTATTCCCACTCCAGCAAATGCAACAGTAGGGAAATTGTTGGATAGCGGGTTGGTAAAAATTACTATTTCCACTCCAGCGAATGCAACAGTAGGGAAAGTGTTGGATAGCGGGGGGTAAAAATTACTATTCCCACTCCAGTGAGTGCAACAGTAGTGAAAGTGTTGGATAGCGAGTGGGAATAATTTACTATTCCCACTCCACCAAGTGTAACAGTAGGGTAAATGTTGGATAGCGTAGGGGAATAAATTACTATTCCCACTCCAGCAAATGCAACAGTAGGGAAAGTGTTGGATAGCGGAGGGGAATAATTTAGTATTCCCACTCCTGCAAAATAATTAACATTATTTAACAAATAATTAATTTCTCAAAAATAATTAACCTTCCACCATATTCCCCTATAAACAACAACACCAACATTATAAAATATTACACAATTAACATAATTAAATATCAATTAATTAATTAATTAATAACAATTAACAAGCAAATTAAAAACCATCAAAAATAAATTAGATCACACAATTAACACTTTAAAATAACTTTAAATAAATATTATATATAAAAATATTAAACATTTTATTACAATTAAATTACTTCCCACCCTACTCCCCTATCAACCCACAACCCACCCTAAAAAAATTACACAATTAACATATTTACCAATTAATTATTAATAATTAAAAAATTAGCGCAATTAACAATATTAAATATTAATTACATAAATATTAATTAATAAACGTATTAATTAATTAATTATAATTAAATTACTTCCCACCCTACTCCCCTATAAAACCACAACCCACACCTAAAAAATTACACATTTACCATATTTACCAATTAATTATTATTAATTAATAATCAATTAAAATTTAATGAATAACCAATTAATTAACACAATTAACATTATAAATTATTAAATACATTAATATTAATTAATAAATGTATTAATTAATTAATTTCAATTAAATTACTTCCCACCCAATTCCCCTATAAACCCACAACCCGCTACGGAACGAATATACGCAAAAAAAATTCACATAAAATTAATTATTTAGAAAAAATTCAAACATACCTTAAAAAAATAACCTATACTGTTAACACATATACTAACATAAAAAACACTAAAAAAAATTCGATATTAACAACGATATTTTGACATACGATATTACTAACTTCGATATTAAGTAAAACGATATTTCTTACCTGCATGTCGATATTCTTGTAGTCGATATTCTTGCAGGTCGATATTCTGTCATATCGAAAATTAAACATCGATATTATGGCATATCGATATTTACAACTCGATATTATGTCTGCGTACCGTTTAAAAAATTCAAAAGGTGAGGAATCTATAGTCAGACGTATCCATCAGAATTAGATATACAAGATTATTAGACAACTATCAAGAGAGTAGTAGTAAAGCCACGGTGGGTAGATAGAGGGAAATTCTATCTGACAGCAGTGTACAGATTGTACATGAATGAATGCATGGATGGATAGACCACAGTTGATTATTTCATTTATATTGTAAAGTGCCCAGCAATATTAAAGCGTGCAAGAATCAAACATCAGACAGAACCAAGACGGTAAAACTCACCCAGCCACCTTTGAATTCAGAAGCCTCTGAAACTATAGCTTAACCTGGTAGACAGGTGCATTAACACAAGAAAGATCAACTCTACCTATACTTCCAAGTTGGTCTCATTAATCAATACACTTTCATCAGTTCAACACTGGTGCTGATATATCTGATCTGCAGAGTTTCAGTATGAACTGAGGAGCACTCCACTAGCATCCTGGATGACTGATCCCTGAAAGATGCATGATTGTCAGAAAGAAAGCTAAAAGGGCAAAGGAGGAAGAAAAATCATAATCTATATATCAGGTCTTTCCTGCACAGGATCAGTGGAGTAAACATCACCTCATTCAAATATCTGATTTCCTAATATCCTGCTGGATTGTATGAGCCAAAGTCCCTTCACTGGGTAACAGTCGCCAGCCACCAAGTTGCAAAGAGGATAATAAGTGGTTCAACACTTACTGAGAACGTTTGAAATGAGAGGTTAGGAAAATAAAATGAAACTGATGTAAATCCAAGGCTGAGGTGGGAAGGACCTGCTGCAATATCCACAAAAGAGGTAGTCTCATCATATGCTGCAGGCATGCACATCTAGGGAGTCCACTTCACATACAGAAGCCTGAGGGATGCAAGCTGAATTCTTCCAGATTGTATATGAAACAAAGGACAAATGAATGTCTGAAGTCAATGTTGCAAACATTTCCAAAACTTCTGCACAAGTATTGAAAAACCTATGAAATGACCTGTGCAAAGATATTCAAAAATCTGGAAACAGAGTGCCACATCAGGGGTCATGTGGTTGTTTATCACGCTTCCCACGGTTGGGATCTCACTCACAGGGAATTGATCTTCTATGACACTCTATCATAATCCCAATCGTGAAAGAAACATTGACCCAAATAATTAACAACCAATTTCAGAAACCATCCTTCTCAAGCAAAATCCTACAAATCAAAATGAATGAGCAACACATATTTGGGGTACAATAACATATTGCAAAACTAATAATTAAATTCAGACCTGTGAAAAGTGAGGGTCTGCATTGGTGGACATCCCTGAACACCTCATGACTGGTCTGCAAAAAGATGACGCATCAGCCATAAAACGCCTTTACATGTTAGATGTCTAGATCATGCTGGACCACTAGGGCCTCTGTGAGTAGGTTGGTATACCCAGAATTTCACACAAATCGACCACTTACTTTCTCATCAGTTGTAGCACCAGAGTGAGAAATGGACTTGAATTGTCTATATCCCAAAGCTGACATATGGAATTCCTCTAGGGTCCACCTAGCCCCCATTGCTGCTTTACATTTACACTGTGCCGATTGCCTTGGTTCACATAATCACACCACCTACTTCTACAAAAAAATGCAGACAACACTCAGGTCCATGTCGAAGTGGTTTTGGCCCTATAGTGACATCTAAGAACAATGGAACATACCTACTTATGGATGAGTGACAACTGTCTGTGTCTGAATGACTTAAAAATAGAGGCTGTGTCAATGGTATACATCAACATTGAATTCCTTTCCTTCAGTTATGTTCGATTTAGAGCTCACATTGCTACCACATAGCAATACTGAGTTCAAAAACCTTAAAGATCAACTGTATTTCTCAAAAACAGTTTTCATGCTTCTGGTTTCTGACCATCGAAGTGAGCTTTGGAGATCTGATTCTTTTGAAGCTGAACTATTTTAACATTGTGCCCTTCAACCAGAGCCCCAATCCAAAACGTCTATGGTAAACCATGACAAAAATAACGGGTTTAAACCTTGGGTAGTATTTACTCGTATGCTCAGACACGAAAGCATCCCTCTGCCTTTCAAAGGAGCAAAGAAAAAAAATCAACGGCCTACTTAAAATGCACTAAACCTTTGAGGGTACAGACCCGAACTAGCTGATCAAACTACAAACAACCCATGTGGTGCCTGCGCTGGGGCCAGGCCTACTTGATAAGTCCAAAGAGGTTCAAAAGAAAGACACATGGAGGAAGAACTGCAAAAGTGATGGGAGCAATTGTCTAGAACAATTTGAACTGATCTGTTATGTTGCAATATCGCTCATCAACAGACCTCCCCAATATTCCCTCAGTGGCATTGAGCAATATATAGCTGAGCTCCACTACAGATGCAACCACAGCATCAGCAAAACCTAATTACCAGACCAACATCAGGGTGATGATTAGCCAAGCATGATGCTGTCAAAAGATAAGGACTTTGCACCAGTGCCTTCACTTTTCATTGGGATTGGAAATCAGAGCACACTGAAGCAAACAAGGAGGCATATTGCACTTCACAAAACTCAAAGAAACACATCAAGCAAACGTCCTGAAAATCATCTTAAAAATTATGTTCCATGAAGTGCAACTGGACTATAATTTACAGGAAATGATGGATCTGATTCACAAAGGTAAACGTACACTTTGTATAAGCGTACGATTGTTTGCTATTCACAAAGGGATTTATGAGTAATATTTTTATGAGCGCGAAGTCCCAGCACATAAAAAGATAGGACTGTGCTATCTTTTTATGTGTAGAGACTCTGCACTCGCAAAGATACTACTCGTAAATCTCTTTATAACATAACCTGTGTATTTGCAAAGCACACGTTCACCCTGAAGGGCCTCTTGGCGATGAATAACAGATGTTTAGTGTTACCCAACTCAATGGAACTCATTTTATCGAACTCAGTAGGATGAAATGCTGAGTGGACCCTCCGGGATTTGAGCCTGTGACCTTGAGGTCAAACACAGGCGGCCCCTGCAGTGGACTCATTATTCCACTGAGTCACCAGACCCTTCGATATTAGGAATAGCAACCAATCGTAAACTTACACAAAAAGTGTATGTTTACTTTTGTGAATGAGGCCCATAGAGTTCATATTGATACAATTAGGCATAAGAAAATACAAGTGCATCATTCGCCCCTGTAGCATCACTTTGGCCCTGATTTAAAGTTTGGCGGCTGGTTTGCTCCGTGACAACGCCACGGAAATTCCATCTGCCTTATCACAAGGGTCTTAGGGTATAATGCACTTGTGATAAGACGTTGTGACACACTATCCGTCCGCCAACCTCTAAATCAGGCCTTCTGATTCGCCATTTGAGGCTACGCTTCTTTCTTGCCGTTGTAGAACTCAGATGCTAGTTTGCATTGTTATTGGAAAGTAGCGAACATCTGTCAATGTTTATTTGAATGCAGGAGCCGTTTCTAGAGCATTGCTTTTGCCTTGCCATATTTTGCAGCGGCTCACTCCCTCAGAACATGGAACGCTTACAAATTAAACTCTATGAGGATTGATGTGCCGAGAGCCACATCAATTAGACATTACACAGTCATTCTCAATTGCCACGCTAGCTGCTTCATCCATTATACATCTCAAAGTGTTTAGGAACAGATGTGCCATCAGCTCTGCCTGAAAGTTTGCAGGATGCGCCTTGAATAGCCTACTCCTTGCATTCAGGTATTCTGAGGAAGCAAAAAGCGCAGGTCTCTTTCTCCAAGCACCCCATAAGGCAGAATCTATATATATACATGTGTGGTGTCAGAGATGGGCCCTTGACTCCTGGGAGCACAACCTCGAGCCAGTGTTCCCTGAGCTGCAACACTATGTTAGATTGTCCCCTTGTCCACTGCACTAGCCAGAGATGTTTTAAGGCATGGGTAAAGTGGGCTCTGGCCCAGGGCCCCAACCTTTTCAGGTGGCCCCCTGATAGAGCCATCTCTGTTCTGCAGAGAATCTTTACCTGATGACCTTGAATAATTCTTAACTTAAACAGATTGTTTTAAATACAGTTTTCCTTTAATTTATTTTTAATGTGGATGATGTGTGACATTCTATTGCAGACATTTTTCAGAGCAATGTTGTGTTTATGTTTCATGCAACACCCATAAAACTTTTTCTTTTAGATCAAAGGGGACCTCGCATGAGAAATGGGAGGGCATCACAGAGATTATTTGCAGTAATATTAGTCAGCTGCTACTGTGTTACAATATTGAAAACCCATGTCACTATCCCTGAATATTAGTTGTAAACACATTTAGAATTTGGACGAGTGTGCCTGTGCACTCTCAGCAATCTGGCCACAAAGGACTTGAAAGAGCTGAAATTGGATCATAAATTCATAGCTGTTCTGAACAGGGGCCCCCAAAATTCTTAAAATGGCCCTGGCACTAGCACTACATAATGCTGCATACTGCACGATGAGCAAAGTGCAAGAGGAAGCTCATGAAATGACACACTGCATTTTATATATTACTGCTTGCTTTCATACTCGCTCCCTCAGGCCGGGTCCCTGAACCTAAAAAAGCTTTTCCATTTTCTCACAATCCCAACCTAGGAATTAGGAGGAAGCAGAATGTTGTTTAAGGCACAGAATCTGTATCAGGCAATATAAGCAGCAGGGCATGGATGATCCTTCGGCTTATTCACCCCACACCACTTACAATGACTCTCACATTCATCCATTAAATCCATGCACTCAAAGCTACTTGGCATTTTACGCTCACGTGGCATAACTCATACCACATTCTCCAACAGATCAGATCACTGTTATCATACACATGGGAAACACGGCTGGTCCAGCATGGTCCTGTTCTCTGAAAAGGAAACGTAGTGTGATGTGAGTATATCTATACACTGGATTCAATTTATTGCATTTCATAACACCATAAAATCCAGCCTACACAAGATATAGCATGCCAAGGTGACACCATTTTTCCTTATTGATTTATTTTCCTCGACAAAGGCTCCTCAGCCACATGTTAAGAGAAGCCCTGTTTCATCCTGCAATTCCTTCTTCCATTATCCGAGTCATGAGAATCTTTTACCATAACTAAATTGTCTGATCATACAGCAATTTTTATTTGTAAACCTTTTTCTCTACCCAGAGCCTGGCGATGTTATAAAGAGAATCCACTGATTAAGGGATATCAAGAACAAATAACAAAATACAATTTTAAAGTTCTATGCCAGTCAGCGCTACAAAGTGTGTTTGTTTCATAACACAGTAGAGGAGCACCATATCCCAATTATCATGACAATATTACATCAGCTGACCACAAAATATCCTTGACCATTCATCAACAGCCACCATTACATCAACCTGCTGTTAACCTCAGCCTCTGCTTATTTTGTGTTAGTGGTCGCCGCTGGACAGCGCCCGCATACCTTTTTGGGGCCGGGACTTAATTTTTTCATCGCGCTTTTACTCTGAGCAAGAAAGGAAAAGGTGGAAAAGACAGAAAGGAGGAGGCTGAGAAAGATCGTGTGACAGTGATAAAGGGAGAAAGCAGGGAAGATCAAAAACGGTAGGAGTGGGATAAAGACACAGGCAGTGTACATTAGTGGCTGGAAGAGGCATGAGGTGGAATCAAGACTAGGCAGCCTTGGTATTCGGCAACCTTGGCATTTGGCAGCACCTGTGGCAGACTCTAGGAAAACTTTGGGTCCCTGCATGGATGTCTTTATTATTATTTTTTTCGTAGTTCTATATACGCAAACGTGACCCGAAGGTATCAGTGCGCTTTACATGAGCACCAGTTGCATTACAGACGGACACATTCATTTTTTTGGGCACGGGGAGATTAAGTGATTTGCCCAGAATCATAGGATGTTGAGCGTCCCAGCCGAGACTCGAAACCGGTTTCTCAGGTTCGAGGTCGACCGCTCTAGCCGTTACGCTACATCCTCTCCCCTTCATGTATTATTATTTTTATTATTAGTTTACAAATGAATTAAGCACTGACCGCACTCCAAATCCCAGTCTGATTAGGACTGGATTTAGAATAGTACAGCGGCCCAGGCAAAGTAATGGAAGTCGCTGTAATGGTTAAGGATGATGCAATGGTCATCAGGTTAATATAGTGATCAGTTGCAGTAATGAGGATCAGGATCATGACAAACATCCTAAAGAGAGGGGGGGGGGGGGTCTCCCGGAACTCCGCACCCCAGACCCCCACGGGAATTAGCTTCTTTCTTGACTGCAGGTGAGCTCACTAGACATCTTTTTTTTCAGATAACTTTAAATATACCCTACTGGCTTTCTCCATTAAAAATGTATGACTTTAACCAGCCTCATGACGCTGCGTGGACTATTCTTGTTTCTTGCTTGTGTATGATCAAAGCTCTTCCGGGGGCGGGCACCCCCGTCCAATTAAACCCAATGGGTTGGCCTCATTTTGTTGTGATTATTAATGGGGGTTGGTGTCTGGGCCGTAGCACTCTCATTACAGAAATGGGCACGCGCGCATTATCAAGCCACGCGGTTGAAGAACACATTACTGTAACGCTTCCTAATGCATTGTTCTGTGAAATTAAAAGCTTAAAGCATTGTAAACTGCTCAAGTACGAAACGAAATTAAAATGGAGTCAACCACTGCCTAATGCAATTAAATAATTTCTAAAGCATTTTACTAAGTTTTGGGTCTCTGTTTCGTGCAGCTGAATGTACTTCAGTAATGAACTGCAGAGGAAAGGGAGGAGACCCCATTACCAGCCCATAAAATCCAACACAACTGTGATCTCAAGCCCGTAATACACCAAAACACCATCACCGGAGGCCACGAATGAGGCGAGGTTTCTTTCTTTTCCAAGCCAAAAATATACATTTTTTCATGTGCATACATACACACACAATCTCCCTCGATCCCCATCTACCTCCATCCCTTTTGCTGTTACTCTCATTTCCCATTTCTCTCATTGCCCTTTACTTTGTCTCTTTATCATTGTCTTGCTATCTCCCTCCCGCTGTTCCTCTCTCTTTTGCTCTCTCTCCCCTCGTTTAATGCTGCTGCTTCCACGGTCTCACTTTCACTTTACCTCTCTTTCCATCCCTCTCTCGCTTTTTTGCTTTCTTTGTCCTTCTTGCTCTCTGGGTCTTTCTCCCTGCTTCTCTCTCTCCTACCTCTTACTTGCTGTTTACTTCTCTCTTTCCCTAACCCTCTCACCACCTTACTTTCTTCCTCAGTTTCTCTAACATTCCCTGTCTCGTCACTCTCCTTTTTAGGTCGAGCTTGGGCAGCGCATGCGTTGCTCTGTGAGGCATGCTGTATTCAGGTATGGACTTGAAACTCTGCCCATATTTTTCATTGGCGTGTGTCATTGTCCTTTGTAAACTGTAGCTTTTCATTGGTCAATAGGCTTAGTAGTCCCTCCTTAGTACCGCCTTGTCTCATCTTGTAACCACCCATAAGGACTGGCCCTCTTATGTGTGTTGGTACTCGGTAGACTTTAATTACAGCCTCCAAGCGCTATTTCGTTAAATTGTTTTCACCTGACTGCTATTGCAGGCAAGGCACGCTCTCTCCTAACCTTTATTTATATTTTTTTATAGCATGGCATACAACAGTGGCAGCAGCGCATTTGGTTTATATGCAGCGCCGAACGCAGCTGCATGTTTTTATTTTACTATTTATTCACTTGTTGTTGTTTACAAGCGCCCTATGCCGCGCCTTCACGTTAATAGAGGCTGCGCCCCTCTTTTAGACGAGCTGTGTCTAAAAAAACAAGGTCTGCGGCCGGTATTAAAGTAAAAGTGCGGCATGGGGCACTTTTACAAAAAAAAAACCATTTGTTTGTCAATTTGACAAACAAATGCTTTTTTATGAAAAAGCGCCCCATACCGTGCTTTCACTTTAATGGTGGCCGCGACCCTTTCTTTAGATGCGGCAAATCTAAAGAAGGGGGGAGGCCTCTATTAACGTGAAAGCACGGCATAGGGCGCTTGTAAACAACAAAAAATATTTGCAATGCAATAGGTCTCGCATTTGCGACAATTTAAGCTATTGTCATTTGCAATTCCAATAGCTTAAATTCTCGTAAATGCGAGATCTATTGCATTGCAAATGCTTGTTCTATCTGTTACTGTCTCTTTCTCCTAACCTAGCTCACTTTACCAGCCTCAAAGATCAATTCACCTCAATGTGATAGTGCTTTATTGACATGGCCTCTGGAGTTTAAAAGTGTTGACAGCACTTTATGAATTTACGGGTGCTGCAACAGTCATACGCAATGAATTATGAGTCTATGACTGTGGCACTTGCTGACTAGCACTTGGCAGCTTGATTCCATCATTCTATAATGCTGTTTTTTCCGTACCGTCACGGCCCACGGGACTAACAAAAAAAAGCCGACCCACTGGCCCTCTCTTGCTGGCCCATCTGGCAGTGCCAGAGTGCCCGAAAGTCTTGTTCATTATTTGCATACGCAGAGTGATATTCGCTGTAAATAGATAGACTGATACGTGAGGTTTCTATACAGCATTCTGCAGCATTTTATTTTGCTTTTTGACTGTATTTCCATGAGGGTTCTTAGGGCCCGGCCAAACAAAGTCATAAAATAGATTAACTCTACTAACCACTAACCATCAGTACAGCAATGTGTCCAAACCTTTCAATTTCGAAGCCCTTGTAAAGAACAAGTGAATCCTTCAAGACATAAAAAGTGCTAAAGATAATAGATCAATGCCACACTCATAAAGACCCCTCTCAGAATACATTAACAAACAGCATGCCCAACTCCATACATGGGCATAAATGGCAATATGAAATGCCTATGCTATCATATGAAATACAGCCTGATTTGAAATTGCCTTACCATTTCATGAAAATGAGGACATTTCTCCAGAAAGCCACATGGTACGACAGTCACATTCGTGCCCAGAATGAAGTCAAAGATCAGAGCTTACCAAAGTTCATGCACTTTGGAAAAAGAAGTCTGCGTGCTACTGTTCAGCGCTTTGTACCGTATTGTACTGTGTTAGGAGTGGGGCCTTCTGATCACCGGGGCGCACAGGCGCCTCAGTATCCTCGGGGTCTAGAACAGTCTCATATGAGCAGTGTAGGAAAGTGGGTTTCTGTTGCAGTAACCCCCCCACTTTTTGCCAGACTACTGATGCACTTTGACTTGATGTGCCCTGGGTCCCTGCCAATCAGGTTCCCAGGGCCTGTGTCCTTTCCCCAAAACTAACCCAATTGGCAACTCTGGCCACAGGTCAGCCCCTGGTAAATAGTACCACAGGTACCCAGGGCACTGTGACCAGGGAAGACCTCTAAGGGCTGCAACACTTATTGTTCCACCCTTAGAGGCCCTGTACCTTTACACACACAGACACTGCCTTTGCAGGCTGCGTGTTTTGGTGCAGAACAAAGTGAAGAGTCAACATGGCACACATCCCTGTGTAAAAAAAATAACACAAAAGAGAGGTAAGAGGATAAATCCCTGGTCGCCCTCCTGCAAGCTATAGATCCACACAACATGGACCAGGGACTAATAGGATCATAAATCGTGAAGGGTAAAAGATAGGGGGGTAAGAAGGTGTAGAGAAGGGCACAAGCAGTGTGTGTAAAATTGCCCTCACACACAGCAAGCTGTGTCATGCTTCATCATAGGGCCTGCTAAACACACCTCCGCGCTAGCCAACGCTGGAGGTGGAGCAATAGGGAGGGGGAAACAAACAAACACACAACATAAACGTGAACAAATTGTGTGGGATTAAGAAGGTGAAAAAATGTGGCAGAGAAAAATTTAAAAAGCTGGTGACAGTGTATCCCTACACTGACTTTAATGGTGGGTACACTGTCCAGACACAAGAACTGGCCCTATCGGACCAGTGGGTGGTGGTAATGGCTACTGGTAAAGCGAGCCCTACCCCCTCACACTGCTAAAATGTCGACATGTTTCAGCCGAATAAAGATACTACCTCGGCTTTCTTCAGGACTTTCACCTGAACAATCCCAACAAGGATAAAATCCCTACCTCCTTAAAAAATCCAGGGGTAAGGGAAAGAAAACGGCACCTTATTTTAGTGCGCACTCTGGTACAGGGAGTAGAGCCCCTTGCTCTCAATAAGGAACCTGTAAAAGATAAAATCAAATAAACACGCACATAGAGAAGTAAAGTACAGTGTGCAAAAGTGCTGTGCCCCACCTCATAATCCAAACCATCAGTGTGAGTGGTGGCCCCCCTAGGAAACACATCTATACAAGATCCCTAGATGGTCTAAAGTACCCAAACACCACGTGAATGTATCATGATCCTTAATACGTCTAGCCAAATCGGCCCAGAACGAGTAGCACTGCCCCTATAGAGTACTCGGTGGTTGTGACCTGGTAAATTAATATTACAAACATGTTAAAGAAGTAAACAAGGTGGAGATGTAATAAGGCGTCTAAATCCAACGCAATAAACTCCCCATAACTATATCTAAACTAGAGACAGAGATTTCCTACGATAGAGAATGCCAAACAACCAGATCCATCGCAAGGGTCTTACCGAGTTTATTATACAGTCAAACTCGAACTGGCGGGGGGGGTGCAAGTAGCTCCCTGTAGTCACACTCTATATTTCGACAAGGGAACATACAAAAAGGAAAGGGTTCTGATAATGCAGGTAAACTAAAAACACGAAAAACACATAGGGAAAAATAGGGAAAAACTTGTGCGTGGTAGCGGGAATCACCAGTCAAAATACACAAGCCCTCCGGGACAAAAGTTTCGAGTCCCATTAGTTTCAGAAGTCGCAATGGATCAGAAACCCCAGAACACTAAACTACTCTATCCCACTTACTTCGTCAAGGTAAGCTAGTATCCGCCATCTGTACCCGCTCCCAACACCGTGTAGAGTGTTACAAGGGCGTTCTAAGCGTCATTACATAGGCGGTAAAGGGAAGACGTCCATCACGCACTCGCGTCAACGCGGAGTGCGTACAACTGCTAAAACGTCACCCTTTCGGCCATGTTGGAGATGGCAAGTGACGGATAAACATAGCCAAAAGACGCTATTGGGACATAGAGAAAGGATGTGAGGCCAACACTAAGAGGAAAGCAGTACAGCCATGAGGGAGGTTAATGTACTCTCGTGAGCGGCCTCGAAAAGTCATTAAACTTTACCAAGTTCAAAGGAGGGGGCATTCTAGAACATAATACATGTAATAAGACCCTCCATACATAACCGACTCATCCCCACTCTCAACATCTCGGTGAGCTGATAAACGTCTTTTCAACACGTCATTTCAACACATTCCCAACAGCGTGTAGAATGTTACAAGGGCCTTCCAGTCGTCATTATATGGGCAATGAGGGAAAACGTCCACTGCTTATACGTGTTAGCGCGGGGTGCGTACAACGACTACAAAGTCACCCTCACGGTCCAGTTGGAAATAGCAAGCAACACATAGATACAGCCGTGGAACGCTGTTAGAAGTCAGAGGAAAGGGTAAAAGCTCAACATTACAGACAGGGCGGTATAGCAAGGAAAGATATTCAATGGATACTAAAAGTTTAGGCTGTTCCAGGGAATATCATCGTTCAAGCCGCTCACATGACTACGTAGCCTGTAAACCCATCGTTGTTCCCTCATGAAAAGCACTCTCTCTGGTTTATTCTGCGTCCTGTCAATAAAGGGCTTGTCAATAACAGTCCAGAAAAAATCATCGGCCGAATGATTTTTTTCTTTGAAGTGTGTAGTAAGTCGACTCACAGACCTCTGGCATCTAAAGGTAGACCTATGTTCCATTATTCTAACCTTTACCTTCCTTGTGGTCATACCTATGTAAATAAGCTCACATGCACATTTAATCAAGTAGATAACATACATGGAGTTACAATTTGTGTGTTTTCTTTGTTCCCACGGATGGGGGAGCCCAATGTCTATGGTTTTGGTATTTGCAGTCAAATGACAAACATCACAAGACCCACATCTCGTGTGACCAATAACGGGTGGTAAAAGAAGTCCAGATCGTCTAGCCCCGGCCGCGATGTTAATACTCTGAAATTGGGGCCTGGGTCTGGTATGAACTAGGAGATCCCTGATGTTATTGCTCCTTTTGTAGGAAAACAATGGTTTATCCAGGTTAACCCCATTGGAATTCAGGATTCGCCAGTGTCGTGTGATGATTTTCTGAATGTGATTGGAGGCCGTATTAAAAGTAGTAACACAGATGGGTCTAACAGTCGATGGTTTAATGACTGTTTCTAACAGAGCCTCACGGTTACAATTGGCAGCTCTCTTGTTAGCTCTCTTAACAATCCTGCTGGGATAGTTCCTCCGAATCAGTTTATTGTGTAAGGCCCGGGATTCAGATCTAAACTCATCTATGTCAGAACAGTTCCGGCGAAGACGTAGGAACTGTCCCACGGGGAGATTTTCCCATAGGGATCTGGGATGAAAACTGTTAAATGATAGTAGACTGTTTCTATCAGTGATTTTGTGAAACATTTTAGTCTCAAGGCCGCCCCGATGAGGAAAGATGGTCAGGTCGAGGAAAGGTAGGCTCTCTTTAGTGATGGTGGAAGTGAACAGCAACAAGGCATTCCGGCTATTAAGCCATAACATAAAGTCATCAATAGATTGTCTGTCCCCCTTCCAGATGAGGAGGACGTCGTCAATATAACGACGCCACATTTTTACATTGTTAGTCCAGATGTTGTTGGGAGCATAAATATACTGGTCCTCAAAGGCTGACATAAAGAGCCCTGCCAAACTGGGGGCGAAAACGCTCCCCATGGATGTCCCATGCGACTGTAGATAGTATGTGCCCTGAAACTCAAAATAGTTTTTGGTGAGGGCAATTTCTGCCAAGTTCAGAATGAAAGGTCTGGGTGTGGTATATATCCACTCTTCCGAGTAGATGATCTCTTCCACCACCCTCAAGGTTTCCAACTGGGGAATGTTAGTATACAAAGACTCTACGTCCAAACCCACCAAAAATTCACTCTCCGGATCAAAGGATAAATCTTTAAGCAGGTTAAGGACTTCTGTAGTATCCTTGAGATAGGCCCGCCTAGATTGTACAATGGGTTTCAAGAAAAATCGCAAAACTGCGATAAAGGTTCCAACAGAGAACCCATACCCGACACTATAGGTCTTCCCGGTGGTGGACGTGTGGGTTTGTGCACTTTAGGGAGAGTGTAGAAGTAAGGGGTCACAGGTTCGTGTTGGCAAAGAAAAGCCCCTTCTTTGTCAGTGATCCAATCATTATGTACGGCTTCTTCCACCACTGAGGTAATCTCTCTTCTTAGTGTTTCAGTGGGATCTTCTCTCAGAATAGTATAATTTCTTCTGTCAGCCAGGAGTCTCAGACATTCTGTCTCGTAGGCGGTTTTATCAAGAACCACAATTGCGCCACCCTTATCAGCTGGCTTAATAACCAACTCCTCATTGTTTCTCAGTTCTTCAAGGGCTTTGGTTTCAATACTCGAGAGATTCTTGTAAGGGGAGCGGTGTGAGGCAACCCAAGTTTCCACCTCGTTCACAACTGCTTGTTCAAAAGCCTCAACCTCCACTGGGAGACCACCCAGTGCAGGGGTGAATTTGGATTTGGGTCTGAAGTCAGTATCCCCTTCAGAGATAGGACGCTCCTCTTGGTGACCAAAGAAAATCCGAAGTCTGATGTTCCGGAAAAAGGATGCTAATTCCTGGCGAATTTTGAAAATATCACATCCCTGTGTGCCATGCCTACAACCCACTGCCCTGGCATAGATCAGTCACCCCTCTAGCTGGGTGCCCTATACCAGTGGTAAGGGTACAGGTGCATGAGCCCAGTACCCCTACAGTGTCTAAGTCCCTTCTTAGACATTGTAAGTGTAGTGCTGCCATTAAGAATATATGGTGCTGGGAGCTTGTCATTACGAACTCCACAGCACCATAATGGCTACACTGAAAACTGAGAAGTTTGGTATCAAACTTCTCAGCACATTAAACCCACATTGATTCCAGTGTGGGATTTAATGAAAAATGCACACAGAGGGCATCTTAGAGATGCCCCCTGAAAAATGACCAGCCTCTGGTGGGTTCCCTGACTCGTACACACCAGCCTGCCACCACGAGACATGTTTCTGGACCCCTAGGATGGGAGCCTTCGCTCCCTGAGCCCAGAAACAAAGCCATTCCTGGGCGGAGGTGTTCACACCTCCCCCAGGCCAGGAAGAGCCATCTGTGGCAGGGGGGCTTCAAAGGCCGGGCAGCCTTTGTAATGCGACCCCCAGCCTCTCCTACTATCAGGAGCAGGTCCCCTTCCTGGCTCGCCTGCTTTTCGGCGGGAAGACAGGCGGGAAAAACTAGCCAGCCCAGAAGGTGTGCCCACCTCTGCCAACTCCACCCCTCAGGTGGGGGAGGCGAGGTGAAGCCCACTCTTCAGTGCCCGCCATCTTGCAGATGAAAAAGATGGAAAGGATGATCTGCGTCACAAGTTTCAATACCTGCAGCAACGCCATCAGACAAGTCGTTAACAAACATTGGGATATCATTGCTGACGACCTGGAAGCACAGGATCCTCCAATGCACTCTTTTAAGAAAGGGAAGAACATTAAGGACTATGTGGTTAGGTCCTTACTTGAAATAACACCGGAACCAACCATCCAATCACTTTGGCAGCTTCCTGCGGTTGTTGGCCATTTTAAGTGTAGCCGCTGTAAAGCGTGTAAGATGACTCTGCAAACCAAACAATTCTGCTACCGCCAGCACAAGATTGATCTCACTGTACACACTAACTGCAATACGTCGGAGGTGATTTATGCCATTCTATGTCCCTGCGGCCTAATCTATGTTGGCCAAACCAGACAGAAAGTAAGAGTACGGATACTCCAACATTGCAGCAGGATTAGGTGTAACACTGCTGGGGCCCCATTTGTGGAACACTTTCAAGCAAAAATCATCAACCAGAATCCTTACAATGGGTGGTTCTTGAAAAAATCACATTGGGCCCCAGGGGAGCAATCTGGATTCAATACTAAGCATTCGCGAATGCAAATGGATGGACCTTTTGATTCCGTCAGGGATGGCCTTAATGAGATGGATGCCACATACGCCCAACTGTCCCGTGTAGTTAAAGACTAGTACACCTACACTATGAGATCTCTAATAACATATGGGGATTTGGCAGCGTTCTCGCCTTTGACCTTTTATCTTCTTCACCCTGAATAACAACGCTTTCATTAGACCTCCTTTGTGACCATTTGTCTCTGGTCGTCCATACTAGTTAGCCTGTAATCGAATGGGTAACATAACTTTCTGCATGTCTAACTATGTTAAATAACATCCAGATTAGGCAATGAATAAAGTACATGTGATGTGCCTAAATGCTAAGTTCATATATATATTGTGCACTATTCAATTGCACTGTGACAAGGTGTACAATTATCAGGAACACATAGTGATGTTAGGACAAGCGGTGGTGCGTGACTTGTTAAGGACCCATCAGGATATTTGCCATGTGCGATGTTTTCCAATTGTATTCTGTGCGCCATCTGTTTGCATAAGTAACTATGTCCTAAATTATCAGGACCATTCAGTGCCTTTTGTACTAATGATGTTGTATGATTTGTAAAAATACCTAAATGACATTTGCTAATGTGAAATGTTTTCCCACATGTATACTGTGAGCCTTTTTAGTGGACAGTAACCCCTGGATATTTCTTCTACATAACAATACGCTATGTGTGATACTGCCAATGCGACCAGCATCAACTGCCCTTTTATTAGAATGTCCACAGATTTATGTCTGAAACTTATTCTGCACCTTAAATTTTTAAATTTTTACATTTTTATTCCCTAAAACAGCCGATCTTTTCACTATGCCCACTCCTAGTTACGTGATGCTACTGCTAGCATCAAGCGTCTTTTGAGCGGCGCCACTAACGTGCACGCGGCCCAACTCGCGTTAAATAGAAACCGCTACTGCGGCCGTGCAGCTTCTTTCGAGTCAGACTTGGAGCTGCCGGCGGTGAGTAAACAGCTCTGCCCTTTGTCCTGCGCTATGTATATATTTTTTCTAGGTGTAGAGGAGTTTGGCGATCATATTTAAGATTGAGTCTCTGTTCAGTACGGGCTTCAATTATGAGTATTAAGATGTTACAAGGATCTGTTAACCCGCTCAGGTTTCCTCTTTTCTAAATATTTAATACTGGCTCTTTTGCCTATTTCACCTTCCACATAGCACCTTGCCACACTCCTAATGAAGTTTAAATCAATCTTGGCAGTCTTACAGTTTTCCAATCGAGAAGATATAATCTTTCTTTATCAACTTTGGGTTATCGCTGTAATCATTGCCCGATCTTAATATCGGGATGTTATTTTTTGGTACGCATCGGATGCGCAGATGTTACTCATGATTATTTCTCTTGACAAGGAACCGTGCATTGAGGCCTTACCTTAACTTACCTCGCACGAGATTTGCTTTATCTGTCCGCCTATGACTATTTTGAATAATACGTTTCGCGCATAACTTTATGACCTCAGTGTGCGCGCCCCACAAACCCTGTGTTGTTTTTGCGGATTGGTTTTGCTTAACAAGATTTGAGGTGGTCTGTAGCATTTCTTTATCTATTCTGTAGGTTACTAACCAACCGATTCCAGACACTAAGGTGTACCCGTGACACCCCTCAATCAATTTTACTGGAATTAGTTTCCACTTCTCAAGTGAGTTTCATCAAATATATATCACTATGGGAATGTATGTTTACGGGTCATTGAGTGACCGTTCTTCTCCGTCTCTGATTTCCTGTTTAGGAGCTTACGGGCCCTCATTTTGAAAACACAGCCGGAATGTTCGTGCTGTCTCCCAATGGTAATTACCACTGACTATTTTTTAATATAGCACTGTTTCTCTATCAACGTCACCTAATTTTAGATTATTTACTTTTAGGTGCTCCTTCACCTCCTTCACTATTTCCTTGAGTCCTGATGAAGACCCCCCAATAACGATGAAGCTACCTTTATGATAATAGGGGTCGAAACGTTGACATATATCTCTATTTATTTCAAACATAGGCAACAGAGACATGTTTATCTGTGCCTAGAGTGTTATGTTTATTTTTACATTGTTTTGTCAAGTAAGAGACCGGATTGGTTCTAAAAAGCTTGAATGTATTTGAACCACATTACCTTTCCGTTCCTACGCACAATCACTCAACTCTCCCTGAGCACTCACTCCCTCCCTCTCTTTCTGAGCACCAATGTGTACCAATGTTGATTAATTTCATATCCATATGTTTTGATTAAATCTATTTCTGTGATGCAAATTAAATCACAAGAAATCATCCGTTTGTGCAGTGACGTTTTGAATCATTTAATGCATTTGAATTGAGTTCTACGTACATGATTTTGTAATCAGCTTTCCACTGTGACCTTTTTTCTTGTACCATCTTGCAGATGGCAGGCACTCCCCAATCAGGATTAGGGATTGTGCTCACGCTCCCACGTGGGGTCAGCACACCAAGGGTGTAGTCACCCTAAGGTCTGTAGCCCATTGGCTACTGACCTCGAGACCACTAAAGCGCCCCCTAAATACAGTATTTAGGGGGCAGCCGCTGAGGGTGCACCTTTGGTGCTATTTTGTTTCCCCATTTGCCCTGAGCTAAAGTCCAGGAGCTTTGCTCCCACAACCAAGTGGCCTGCTCGTTAGCAGCCACCAACCGGAGGCCCCCTATCCCCCATTGGATAACATTGGGCCTCAGCACTCTGCACCCGTCCGCCCTAGTGCCACTGAGGGTGTAACAAGAGTGCATCCTTGACCCTGGGGGACCCCTGAGTCTACCCCCAGAACCTCAACTCCTACTACCAAATACTTACCTCAAAACGGATAACACTATTTTCCTCCATAGGATAACATTGACTGTTTTTCTTGGAAAAGTTTCTGTGTGGAGTTTGAAAACTTAAAGAAATTCTTTAAAATTGTACTATTTAACCAAAACGATTTTACTTACCTGTTTACTGGAAATGTCCCAGAGTAGTATCGAGGTATACTACTCTGAGTAAGAAAAGTAATCTAAAAGTAACTTACCTGTATTTTACTGAAAAGCCCATTCAAGTCTATGTACTGTATTTACAAAGTATTGCATTTCTCTGCAACCATACTGTAAGTCAAAACAAAGTACATATACAATTACAATTCAAACTGTTTACAAACTGCATTACGACTGTAAAGTATTTATTGCTTACCTGTGCCAGGCTTGCTTGGT
Source organism: Calotriton arnoldi (assembly GCA_963921515.1). NCBI lineage: Eukaryota > Metazoa > Chordata > Amphibia > Caudata > Salamandridae > Calotriton > Calotriton arnoldi. The sequence goes on along the minus strand of CAWUFW010005885.1, from coordinate 1,090,140 downwards.
TCTAGGAAATAAAATAACTAAAAGAATATTTTTATACAAAAACAATTGGTCTGAAGTTCAGTCTTTGAGTGTGTGAATTCATTTGCTGACTGAGTGTGTACAACAAATGCTTAACACTGTCCTTTGATACTGCCTTACTGCTCGACCACACTACCACAAATAGAGAGTGAGGTGCTATCTAACTTTACCTCTGCCTACCTTTGGGGTTCCACTGGACTCTGTGCCCACTATACCTCACTTTGGTATAGTATATACAGAGCCAGCTTCCTACAGGCAGTGAATGGCACCGAGTGCAGATGGTAGAAGCAGGCCTCCAGAAGACTTCATGGTGCATGGAATGTCAAATTTGGGATTCCTCTCTGGAATCACAGCTGCCTGAGATCCCAGTTAAAGAAGGAGTTTGAGCATATAAACTGCCCAGTACAAAATGGTGGTCTCTCCTTTTGAAGTTATTGGAATTTAGCAATCCACGGTGTGGCAGTGTCTTTTTTATGAGGTCAATTTCTGTTTATCCATATAAAAGGTGGCATTTGAAAAAGGCAAGATGCTTTGCAATGCATTCATTTCCTGATTTTTCATTGCACTCTTCATTCCCCCTTCTTATACATTTTTGTCTCAGATTTTTCTCAGCAGATTAGATTCTTCCTTTCGGATTATCTCTTTCAACCCTTGTCTTGGTTTTCATGTTTTGCTATTGTTGTCATTTTTCCCTCAAGCAGTTTGGATCCACTTCCTTGAGGATCTTTCGACTCTGGACCTGTATCTTCCTCAGCTCCTCTCTCTATCCTTATATAAGGAGGAGTTTGGTGCCTTGCTGATTTCATCAATGCAGTCTACATCCTCAATCATGAATTACATATGTATTTTTTCTCCTAGATGTGACCCTCCCAAGGAGGCATCTGTCACCTTTCCGCATATAATACAGTGATCAGTGTGGACCAGTCACTGGTGGGAGGAGTCACACTTTCTTCGGGGAATCTCTCAAGGCACTCAACAGACTTACTTCGCATCCAATCCTTGACAATGACATTTCCAAGTGACCCCATACAGAGACACAACACAGTCAAGCATTTAGAGCTGTTCTAACATTAAACCAAAAAGTTGAAAGCCCTCCAGAAAGTCACATAGTGTGACATATGCAAGTGTTTGTACGCAGAGTCAAGCTGTGGTACAGCCAAAAGTCTAATACCACCAGATGTGAATGTCAATGAAAAAACATCTTGTTCAGAGACAGGCAGAGCTGATAACATGCCATAAAACTCTTGCAACATGACAGAATGGGAGATCGTATGGCACAAGGTCTCATCTGAGAATAAGTAGGTTTACTAGCCAGTACTGGATCAACGCGGATGAGAACCTGTTCACAACTAACCAGCCAGAAGGGGGTATCACGTCCATAGTGGTGCAGTGACAAACAAAGCCATGGCTATATACAACACAGCCAGGGCCGGCTTTAGTACTGGTGGCGCCCTGTGCTTCAATGTTTGTTGGCGCCTCCCCCCCCTGACCACCTCGCCACGGATTCCCTCACTACCACCATTTGACAATGCCCCCCAAGTCTCCATAACCACTGTCACTTAGATCAATTTAGTTTTATAGCGCCACTCATACCAGTTTAAGGTGTCAGAACACTTTACATCACACATACGTTGCATGGAGACAATCATACGTGTGTAAATCAGTATATAGGAAATGTTACATAAGACAGAGGCCTACAAGGTGTAGGAATCACATGTCGTCCATACTGGTAGGCAGTATAGTTTAAGAGTCCTTGGTCTGGAAAATCACAAATTCAGAATTTAAAATGTAACACCATTGTTAGGGGGTTTTCTTTAATAATAAGAATTGATTTCTACCCAAATGAACACTTTTTGTAATATTAGGATAAGAAAAGACTGGGCAAAAAAACATGTAGCTCTAATATATTCCTTGCAGTTTGCATGCAGCTCTTTGAGGACAGTTAATAGCTCACTGCTCTATATTAGGATTTTAACTTTGAAACTACAAGTAAGAAAGGATCTCTCTGACAAAAGCGATAATCCATTGACCTATTTATAGTGAATGCACTTTGTGATCTGAATGCAACACGTTCATTGCAGCAGGCATATATTACGCTATGATGAGTAACCAGACACAGTTCCGGTCTCTCTTCAGGAAGAACATTAATCACTGGCATTATCTTGACATTTTTATTGATGCTTTAAAATTGCTGGGACAAGGACCGTGGCCTCAGGTGCTTTTAAAACAATAAATATAGCGCCCCCAACCGAAGTCAGCGACCGGTGCGGTAGCACCAATCGCACCGCCCTAGAGCCGGCCCTGAACACAGCAGACTTACAACAGAGTAGCCTAGGTGTTTATGACTTTTTAAACACATAGTGGATGAAAAAGAGAAGGGGTGGGGAGGTATGTAGAAGAAGGATTCCTCAGTTCTGAGGCCATGTTGAGGGTACATTTTTCAAACCCTATGTTTATGCATCTTTATGGAAGTGTGCTGGTTGTGATAGAAATGTTGTGTCCAAGTGGACAATATTATTATATCTCCAGCTATTTCAAGAAACATACATGGTCTGGCCACACCCAGAGCAGAGGAGTTTTTTGGAGAAGGCAGGTTTATTAAATCCATTTTTACTTTCTTCACAGTATTACTTGGCATGCCATGCCATGCTTATTGAGTGGTACCATCCTTTTTTTTTTTAAAGATATTTTTATTGATTAAAACATAAAACATACCTCACATATCAATTAGTTACACAGAGTGCAACACATTTATAACATTCACATGGTCAAAGGAATCAATAATGACTTGGTTCTATGCTCATATCTCATTTCTACCACTCTGGCTCATTTCCATATCTACAGTTGGTGAAGTACACAACTCTCCTCGATACACATTTCATTTACCCCATTTCCTATCCCATTTCTTAGGGCAGCCCTGGGATTTGAAAACCTCTTTCTCCGCTATCATACTTTTATCTAATTCCTGCGCCCAATTTGTTGGTGATGGCTCCTCCCCCACCCCCCACTTCATTGCAATGGCCCGCTTGACTAGTGTATATCCCAGTGTGGTCATTTGTTGTTCTACCTCTGTTAGGTCCGTTGCCTCCCAAATATTAAGAAGCCCTAAGCGTGGCGTAAGACTAATTTCTTTATCTAGCGCCTGTTGCATATGACTTGTAGCTCTGTCCCATAGAATTTGTATGCGAGGACATTCCCAAATAATGTGGTAAAAAGTTGCCTCCTGGCCACAGCGTCTAAGACACATGGGGTCTGGTCTATGCCCAATTTGTGCTAGCATGACCCCAGTGAGGTATGTTCTGTGAAGGATTTTTAATTGAATCAAGCGGAGCCTTAGAGGAATGGATGCCTCTTTTGGGGACAATAATACTGTTTGCCAATCATCATCTTCAATCTGTCCGACCTCAGCTTGCCACCTCTCCCGAAGAGTGTGAAACTGATCAGGTAGGTTATTGCATAATTTCTTATATGTCAGCGATACGGCTTTCTCTGACATAGGTTCCGACAGCAATTGATCCTCTAGAGGAGAGGACTCCGGAAGATTGGCGAAGTCTGAAATAGCTCCTGTAAGGGCATGCCGGATCTGTAGATAACGAAAAATTTCCCCCTGAGCTAGTTCATATTGGTTTTGTAGTTCCGTGAAAGTTAACATTTTACCCTTTTTCACTAGGTGGCCTATGGATGAGATACCTATGGTATCCCATTTATCAAATCCCGGTTGGTGACATAGCAAACCCAGTTGTTGGGTGGACCATAGCGGAGTGGCTTGAGTCAGTCGGCCCGACCATCCCAAACTTCGATTAGCTTGACGCCATATTTCCACTGTGTGGGCCATCGGACCCAGGTATCGACCTTTCCGAACCTTTGAGTAGAGGGCTCCGAGGAAGCCCTCCCGTCCCATTTGATATTTATCCAGCAGATACGCTGGGTCCACTGGTGAGCGGTATATCCAGTGGTTCACCACTATCAATTGGGAGGCCCAGTAGTACAGTCGCATATCAGGGAGTGCAATGGCACCATCGTACCAGCCCTTGGTCAGTTTCTTTAATGCTATTCGAGGCGCCTTCCCATCCCAGAGCAGAGTTCTAACCTCACTTTCAATATGTCTAAAGTAAGAGTCGGGGACCTTATGTGGGCAGTTTTGGAGAATATACAAAAACCGGGGGAGCGCCAGCATCTTAAAAAGCGCCGCTCGACCCAGTAGGGAGAGGGGAAGCGACCTCCAATGCTTGACATCGTTACAGAGTCTCTCCAGTGGAACAGCCAGGTTTTTGTCATAAAAGGTCTGAGGGTCTGGAGTTATAAAAACTCCCAGGTATCTGAATCCCACTGTAGCCACCTCCACCTCACATCCCAGAGGTAGTTTTGGTATTGGACCCTGAATTGCAAAAATCACCGACTTAGTCCAGTTTATTGAATAACCGGAGTATTTCCCAAAGTTTGTAAATATATTTAGGATTCTATACACCGATGTGTAGGGGGACGCTAGGTACAACAGGATATCATCTGCGTATAGAGATATCCTATCTTCTTGTCCTTCTGCCCACTTCAGCCCTCTGATGAGTGGATCCCTCCGCACCCAGGATGCCAGAGGTTCAAGAATTAGTGAAAAGATATGGGGAGACAGGGGACATCCCTGTCTGGTGCCTCTTTTCAAGGAGAACGTTCTAGACACACGGTTGTTGACCCTAACCTGCCCTTTTAGGTCAGTATAGAGCAACTTGACCCAGTTTCTAAATTTCGGGCCAAACCCCAGGCGCCGCAGTACCTCGAATAGATATGGCCATTCTATAGAATCAAACGCCATTTTGGCGTCCAGTGACAATACCACTGCGTCTTCTGCTATTACGTGTTTGCGGCCAAGGACATTGTGGAGTCGGCGGATGTTCAATGCCGTGTTCCGGCCAGGCACAAAGCCCGACTGATCTGCATGGACTAATGACGGAAGCTTCGAGATCAGGCGAGTCGCTAGGAGTTTCGTTAAAATTTTCGCCTCCACGTTTATAAGTGATATCGGCCTGTAGGAACCACAGCGGCCTGCAGGCTTCCCTGGTTTACGGATAACCACAATGGAGGCCAGCCGTTGGTCTTCTGGCAGAACCCCTTTTTGGTAGCTTTCATTATACATGTCTCGCAGATGAGGCACGACATGTAGAGCCGTCATTTTAAGGAATTCAATGGGGACCCCATTGGGTCCCATCGCTTTCCCTTATTGGATACTATTTATTGCCAGATGGATTTCGTCATCAGAGAGATCCTCCTCCAATGCCTCTCTATCTTTTAATGACAAGATAGGCAGCAGGATGTCAGCTAACAATTGTTGGGAGTCGTCCGCTGTGGCGGTGGTCGAGGAGGTATAGACCTCTTCTTAATGATCCGCAAATGCATCGGCAACCTCTTGCGGATCTGAGATATGTTGCTGGTTGTCGAGTGTCAATCTGGGCACCCATCTCTCTTCCTGTTCCCTTTTCTTCAACCACGCCAACAATTTGCCAGCTCTATCACCCATCTCATAGAGCCTATGCCGTGTGGCTAGCATGGGGGCCCGTTCCCTCTCGCCAGCCAACATTCTATATTCAGCTTGTTTAAGGTCTAAACGATGGGCCGTAATTTCACTAGGGGACTGTGTGTGGTCTATTTCGAGCTGTTGGAGATCACTTTCCAACTGTATTAGTTGCTGCTGCTGCTTTTTCCGATAGCCCACCTTGAGCGCCAATGCCTGCCCTTTCAAAACCACCTTAAAGGCCTCCCAGACTATCTGCGTCGAATCAACAGAACCTACGTTTTCAGTAAAATAATTTTCTGTGTGTGTCAATAGACTCTCCTTTATATTTGGGATTTGAAGTAGCCAGGGGTTGATCACTATCGTGTTTTGTTGTCTCTGATTATAATATGTGAGCTCCACCCATACCGGGGAGTGATCAGAAATGCCTCTTGGTAGGCAACGTGGGTTACGCAGATTGCCAATGTCCCCCACATTAGTAAGAAAATAGTCTATACGCGATAGACTTTTGTGGGCGTTCGAATAATATGTAAAATGGGTGAGGTCCGGATGAAAGAACCGCCATACATCTGTGAGTCCCATGGCCGTAGCGAATTCTGAGAGGGGTGTGCTGGGGCGCGCCTGGAGGCGCACTGGCTGCCTGTCTAATTGATCAATAAAGGTCATATTAAAATCCCCGCCTAGGATCAGGGTTCCTCCCGGGAGGTCTATCATAATTTTACCAAGATCTTTAAGTGCTTCCTTACCCAGCGCTGGTGGAAGATATGCAGAGATAACATTAAGCACCCTACCCTCCCAGCTGGCCTCCAGTATAGCAAATCTTCCCTGGGGGTCTGCCCATGTCCTTAGCGGAGTGAGTGCTAAACTTTTTTTAACGAGGATACCTGTTCCCCTTGACCCCGATGTAAATCCTGCGTGGACCACAAGCTTATAACCCCAACGCGACAAGGCATTGCACTTATTTCCAACTAAATGCGTTTCTTGTAGTAGGACCAGATCCGGGGCCTGTCTTTTAATGTATTGTAAGACGACTACTCTTTTTATTTTATCCCCCAGCCCACGGACATTCCAGGTTAAGACCGAGAGTGATGTGTTAACCGATTTACCCGCCATATTCCACCAACACAAAGGCCAGGGAGCCCGAGGGCCGACCATATGAGACACAGATTTCCATACCTACTGGCTCCATCATATCTGTACGCTGAAAATGCCTGTGAAGCCCAGGACTCCCAAATGACTGCATAGAGACATATATAACACAGTTAGGAATGTTACATGTGGTTATTTAAAATATTTCAAACCATGTGACTGAATTACACATACAAAACACACCCCCCCTCCACCCAACTCCCAACTCCCCCCTCCCTGCCCCCCTGCCTGTGGATTCAAAACTACCCACTCCCAAACTAGGCAGAGGGCCTGTCGCCCCTCCCCCAGTTGAAGGTGCCTGGTCTACAGCCCCTACCCCCCCACCCAGATCTATCTATGTCTATTTAAAACTGATATACCGTGGGGAGACCCTCGTCCCATCCTCCGGCTGTTGCCCATCGGACAACATTAGCAGATTTCTCAACGCCGGGGGGTACATATTTAGATCGAGTAAGCCCAACTACCGCAATAAGCAGGCCCCATCTATGTCTGCGAATAATACCTAACTCCCCCAGAGTCACTTATCTATGGACTGCGACGGTCACTGCTTGAACCAGAGCCTGTCCGCATTTAGCTGCGAGTGGTTGAGTTTGTTTCGTTGTTGAGTGAGTTACTTTGTAGCCCTCGAAGGTGGGCCGGTATGTTATTCCGGGGCCTCCCTTGTCCCTCCTTATGGGGTTTCTCCACATGCCTCCATCCGTCTATCCAGTCCCATGCTTCCTACGGTGTGGAGAAGAACCAGGCCTTTCCATCAGCTTCTACGTGGAGTTTTGCTGGAAACATCATATCATATTTCACCTCTTTGTCCCGCAATGCTTTTTTAACCGCTAAGAAACTGCGGCGTTGAGCTTGGACTTTCGTGGTAAAGTCAGGAAAAAAGGAAACCACACTGTCTTCCAGCTTGAGTGGCGAGTTGGCTCGCGCCGCTTGAAGTATAACGTCCCGATCTCTGAAGTTGAAGATTCTGGCTATTATCGGTTGAGGGGGAGCACCCGGCTTAGGTCTACCCCCTGGGACACGATGAGCCCGTTCCACAGAGAAATAGGTTGAGAGTCTCTTTGGTTGCAGATGTTTCAATACTAGCTCCTCTACGAACAAGTCCGTTGCAGGGCCTTCCGCACGTTCCGGCACTCCTAGGATACGCACGTTGTTTCGTCGTGCCCTCCCTTCATAGTCGTCGAGCTGTAGTTCCATTTTTGCTTGCTTGTCTTGCAATTGGAGGACCTGTTGTTTGAGCTCAGAGGTGTCCTTATGGAGTTCAGTGGTTGCATCTTCTACTACTTTAACTCTGGTGTCCATCTTCCGGAGATCTGCGCGGATGAGCGAGACCTCTATGTTCACGGTATTGAGATGGGACTCGAGAGAGGAATGTACGCCTGTGATTGCCGCCATGATGTCTTGGAGCGTCAGGTCTTGTTGTGCTTGGGGGAATTCCGACTGTTCCGGAGCTGCCTGGTGAGTATTTCCTGTGCCCTCTTCTGTCTTGTTCCATGCAAACTTTGCCAGTTTGCTCTGCACTGTTGCCTTAGTTCCTCTCCCTCCTGCCATTTCTGCCAGGTACTGGTTCACTACCAGGGGTCCAGGTAACCAGGGGTCAGACCTGCTACTCACCGCCGCCTGCCCAGGGGATTAGATCCTCCAGGGGCCTGTCGGTTTTCCCAGTGTCGCCACCCCGGAACCCCGCTAAGCGCCGTTCGGTATCTCGAGTGCAGGAGGGAGTGCCCACTTAACTGTGCTGTTAGCTTCAAGGATGCGTTCAGCCAGAACGAGCTGCCAACCTGGCACAATGGATCTTGTCTACTTTACGCAAGGGTGCAAACGCTGCGTCGTAGTTCCAAATAAATGTGCCTTGCGGAGAACTAAGCTTCTCACCTCTGTGACGTTGCATGGCCAGTGGGAAGGATCGACTGCCTGGTCCGTGAGGCCTGGATCTCTTTGTTGTGATTCGGCGGACTCTGATGTAGAGAATATACGTTTATTGCTCAGGTAGAGAGCCGCAAGCACGGAACCTCACAGGCCTGGCTGGGTATGACTGATAGTCACTGCTGCGTGTCGCCAGCAAGTTCCAGAGTTCGCCTCACTATAGAGGCCTTCAGCTGCCGCACCCGTGCCCACCGCCGTAGGCCGTTTCAACACTGGCACCGTTTGGGCCTTAATGCCACACGCCTGTGGGCGTCAATCGGCCGTTCTGCCTCTACACGCTGGATTCACTTCAGTGCCAGTGATACTGCAACGCAGGGTGCTGTACCCCGGTTTCTCTTGACTGGTAGGCGCGCTGGTATTCTTCGCGGGTATGGCGCACCCCGCTTCCCCCAGAGAGTTGGTGTCAGGGCCTGTAATCTTCCCGGATCCGCTCCTATATCGCACCCCTACTTCTGGGCCACAGATACCTCCCAGGCCTCACACGAAAGGACAAGCCAGCTTTCAGCCCTGCCTGAGGATCATTAGTGGTGACATCCCGCACTCATCCGACTGCCGCCTCTCAGGTCCACACTGTTCCTATGCAGCCTCCACCTAATGCACACTTTCAGCAATACTGGCCTGGTATTTTCACGGCCGCGCACCAGCTCCACATAGCCCACGGTGCACGGGCAGTCAGGGGGCAGGACACGCCGGGCCGCTAGGTACTGGGCGTATGTTCAATTTCCTCCACTGTGCCCTGCACCTGGGTTTTTTCGCGGCGGCCGGGATTCAATTTTGCCGGGAGGCCACTGAACTCAGGCTGCCTCACACTGTTCTTCCCCGCTTCCTGTGTCAGCTAGTTCCCGGGCTCCAAACATCGTCAAGGCTGACAGCGACAACTAACGCTAATGCCATGTAGAGTAGGCGTTCCCGTCCAAAAACTCACGGTAACACCACTTCGCGATATTTTCAACGACCAGCCAGATCAGCGATGCGGTCCAAAAACAGGCGATAAGGCGCGTTAGCAGCAGGGACTTAAGACCTGCTTTTTTCTGGTCTTAAGTAGGACGAAAACCTGCAGTATAAAGGGAGCCCAGCCCAGAGCCACATCTGAAGACCAACAGATGCCATGGAGCTACTAATCATGCAGCTTGGAGACCCAAGAGGGCCACAACACCCTCCGCCACCACCCCCAGGACCACCCCCGCACCCAGGACCACCCCCCCCGGACTACCACCGAGGCAGCGCAGAACAAGACAGCGGACCTTCCGAAAACGCACCAGCCTCAGAGACAACGCCAGAGGATGACATTGCCCACAACAGGCTCAAAAGGACAACCATCCTCCGCATCCTGACCCACATTGCCCACAGGCTGACGGTACCAACACAGCGGACAACCAACATCCCTCCGCAGACAAAGCTGCTGGCTGTGCTGCACTTGTTGGCCTCTGGTACCTTCCAATCAACAACTGCCAGAGTCGGAGGAGTCTCACAGCCAGCCCAATCAAAGTTCCTCACACCTGTCATGGATGCCATCATCAGGTTCATACCCCAGCACCTTCACTTCCCACACACTGCGCAGGAACAGCTGGAGACCAAGCATGGCATCTACGCCATAGCTGGGTTCCCGCACATGTTGGGGGCAATTGACTGCACACATGTCCTACTTGTGCCCCCTGCCGACACTGCACACAAGTACCGCAACAGAAAGCACACGCATTCCATCAACGTGCAGGCAATAGTGGACCACCGGGGACTGTTCACCAATGTTGTCGCCAACTTCCCAGGCAGTGTGCATGATTCCAACAGCTTCCGACAGTCCATCATCAACCAGCGCTTTCAGGATGGCACCTATGGAAATGCACTGCTCGTTGGTAAGTACCAACGGAACACACCACACACCTCAACTCCACAATCATACAACTCACAACTGTGGGAATACACACGTAACAATATCACATACAACATGCCAACAAACGTGCCCACCTACCAGACACGACAACACAAGGAACTGTGGTAACAGGGGCCAGATATGTAGACAAACCATCCACAAAGGCATAGCCCCTCTGCCACACAATTGCAGAATGTGGGGAGAGGTGGGAACCAAGAATGTGCGAAGGGGGCAATTGACCCATGAATAAGAATGTACACAATGCCAAGTGTGGCGGTGATGTGCTGGACAGCCTTGAGTATGCAGAGCACAGACATGTCCATTTGGACATATACTGCAGGTGCCTGCAGTGTTGTGGACAGTGGACGCAACCATGGTACCTCAGGCAGTGGGGAAGACCTTGGACATGTAGCTATGTCGCCCCCCCTGTAAGCGTAAGCGTAGTGGGCTGGGCCGGCGTATGCCAGTCCAGCGCAGGAGTGTGAAGAAATGGCCCGGGGCTCTAGGTGTGGTACAGTTCTGGGCTCTGGGCGTGGTTCAGTTCCGGGCTGGCCACAAAAGTGACTATGGCGTGTCTCTGTTGTGGTGTCGGCGCCACCCGGCCCTTAATCGACAATGTTGCAATGTGGTGTTGTAGGGATTCTGCACATACACAGAACTATGCACAGCAATGCGGGACTTCGGTATCTAGGGGCTACGCCTTCCTACAGCCTTAGTACTCACAAGCCCACGACCGGCTAGCTATAGTGTCCCACCTGCCCTCCTATACACAGATAGAGAAACAGGCGTTTAGACAACCCAGAACACAACACTCCCCTAATCACTCAGGGATCGTGGTAACAGGTCATTCCCTTTCGCTCAGACTCTCGTACTCATCCACAACAAGATATTGACCGAGTCACTGAGTTAGTTTAAAATGTTTATTTTAACTAACGTGCTCTAAAATGCAGTATACGAGCCACTACTAAAATCAGAATGCAAAATACAAACATTGTCAGCATTGTAGCAAGTCCATACATTATAAAAGGAGAAATCATTGTATATTGATTCTGGAGACAGGACTATAAAACCTACTCTTCCTCCCCATGGACGGGAAAACTAAGATGATATCATAGAAGATCTCTGGGTTTGTATAGCAGACCCCATACCTCTAAGACATAGATCGTGTCTCTACATCACAGCTCCATACAGCTCTTCATTCCTGAAAAGTCTCCCATCAAGTGTGTCTGCGTGTAACATGCATTCTCCTAATATCCCAAAAAAGATGTGTGTCCCACAAACAGCAGCTGCAGGGTATGTTTAGTCTATGTGCTAGGGCCTGACCAGATCAAAATAACAAGGGACGGTGTTGTTTGACCTTGCTCACGATGTTCAGACTAAACTCCAGGAACAAGTAGGGAACCAGCGCAGCCAGCGGGTCGCAGGTGACCAGTGAAAACATTCTTGCATAAGAATAAGCCTGTAGTGTCGTGTGCAAAAGCAGCAGCATTACCTCCGGACCCATTCTAATCTAAAGATGCCAACGGGGTCCCTTAAATCCACATGACACCCTCCCCTGGCCAGGTTGCAGATTAATAGAAAAAACAAGGTCCAAGTCGCAAGCATAGTCAAAGCACTGAGCATAGCAGGGGCAAAGTTCCAAAAAATCAAAATCATTATAAGGTTGATTAGTGGTAAAATACGAGAAGAAGAAAAAAAAAAAAATGTCTTGTTGAACATTAATCATCGGAATCATATGAGATCCGTTGAACCTTGGAAGGCAAGGTGTTCCAAAAGACGGTCCCCCTCCTCAGAGACAAGGAGGGACAACATCCAATTCAACAACTCGAAGGAGCATACATGCTCATCATAATCCATAGCTTCAAAAAGCATGGTCATACATCCTGTATCGTACTCAATGTAGCTGTGGTGCAGCAGGCGCCACGCCCCTTCACAGATGTCCCATTGTGCCAGCACTCCATTCACGGCCGCCATCAGCATGCGGGTACCAGTTGCACATGATTGATCATGACGCAATAGGGCCCACAGCAACAGGTTGTAATCAGGGCAAGGCCGTATGGCGTTTGAGAGACACAAATCCAAAGCCCAGCAGAAAGGACAGTCGCGGCACCAAAAAACTGGATGGACGCACGTAAAGTATGCATATCTGTAAGTCACATTGTAGTCAGCACCCACAACAGCCATAGGCAGGCAACCAAGGAATTCCTGCAATCGGCTACGGTACAGCTCCAGCTGAACCGGATGATCGAGTACCACATGAAGGGCAGCCATTACGAAGTAGTAAAACAAGTACCAGGACAGCACCAGCAAGCAGGAGGATCAACGTCAAGCCACCAAAAGCGCTGGAAAAAATGGAATGAATGAAAGCCGGAATTACAACTAATATCGTTTGAAACGAGGACACCAGACCTCAGCCCACCAATTTAAAAAAGGTGCAAGGCCTTCTGCGTCAGAAACATTGAATATTTGGTGTATCAACTCCCCAAAATGTAGTGGGAGATTGGTATTTAATAGGGATTGTATTTCACTTGATGTCCGAGCCACCTGTAGCTCGAATGTTTCACGGCCTGAGGTCAAGGCAAGTTCATGTTGGAATAACAGTGCTTTGAGCCTACTTAATTGGTTGAAGCTTGCTTTCATAGCGGGAACAGAAGGCCACAGAGAGCTATCAGCAATGCCATGCGGGGGCGGAAACAGTACGTTGCTGCAAGAGGGACACCGTTGCCGATACACCTGCGTGCGCCGAAGCCATGCCCTCATGTGCAGCTGTGATCAACGCATGTCTGCGGTCCTCGTTGGGAATCAGCGGATCCCCAACGGAAGGAATTGTTACTGTCGGAACTTGTTCCGGAGACAATTGGTATTTATATTTGGACGGAAACACCTGTGGGTATTTCGCCCCGTCTCTGGTAGCCGCTACGGCTGCCAGTATGTCGGTATCGACTTTTGTCATAGACCTTGTGACTGCTGCTAATGAACAAGTGGCTACTGAATTTCTGGCTGCCTCGTCAGCCAGAGCGTTGCCTACAGCGTGTGATCCCACGCGCTGATGGCCAAGAGTATGTATTACATGTGTAAGTGGCAAGCCCTCCTTGAGAGCCGCCACTCGTACCCAAAGCGTTTTATGCTTGATCGTGTTACCTGCATGACATGACATGACATGACAGTAGCATGCACCCGGAGGGCGGGCTCACCCGAATGGAAAAATAAAGGAGCGTTCGGGGTCTTGGCTCATACATGCCAACTGTTGTGTGTGTATCTTCATTACTGCAGCCTCAATCGTAGCGCGAGTTCAGCCAGGCCTGAAATCCACATCTGTGTCCGCCCTATCCTTACCATGGGCCTACACACACGTGGCCGCCCACCTTCAACGGCCAACATTACAGTGTTGTTGTCATGCCTGCGGACATGCGCAGACAGGCATGACAATGGTGTGCCGTAGGAGTGCAAGTGATGCAACCGCACAGCGCACACAAGTAAATAGGCTGGGGTGGAGAGACGAGCAGCTGTGAGGCTACGTAATACACATTGATCCCGCACATTGGCCAGAAGCAATACATGGCAAACATGAATCCCAAAGTCGCACAAATCACACACCACAAAACTTGCAAGTCTGCCAACACAGTATGCTGAACCACCAATTTACACTAATCTCACTTACCTCTCACAGGTGATCAAGGATATGCACTCTGCCCGTGGATGATGACACCCCTCCGAGCCCCGAACACCCCGGCCCAGAGGCAGTACAACGTGGCCCACAAACGCACCAGGGGCATAGTTGAGCGCACATTTGGCGTGTTAAAGTCACGTTTCAGGTGCCTGGACATCACAGGTGGAAGACTCCTGTACAGCCCAGAAATAGTGTGCAAGATGATCATTGCATGTTGTGTATTGCACTACATTAGTGTATGCATCAATGCCCCATGGATCCAAGTGCCAGATGCACCGGACGATGATGAGGAAGATGAGGCAGGTGGACCACACCCCACTGCAGCTGCAGCAGGAATAGCCCGAAGGAACACAATCATTAACAATTTCTTCGCATGAGCAGTCACATTGTGACTGTCCTTAGCAATCATGGAACAGTACAAAATGACCACATGAACAGCATGTGCAAATAAGTTCATTGCAACACACATTCCCTGTGTGCATGTCAGTCCTCTGCATTAGCACATCACTCTGACAAGTGTAAGTGCTACATTAAGTGCTAACAATCTCACAATTAGCATATAGATGGTGGGTATGTCACCTCTGTACAGAGAGGCTGTTTAGGGTGTCACGTATTCTAAATGCCATTTCAGGGTGTCAAATGTAGTACATAATCCCATTCATCAGCGTATCACATGTGTACAATAACATGACATGAAGGCTGCCATTGGTGTTCAAAAAAAGACAACAGGGTGTCATTTGGGGTCAAATATGACATTTCGGGTGTCATTTGGGGTCAGATATGAATTGCGGGTGTCATTTGGGGTCAAATATGGAATTGCGGGTGTCATTTGGGGTCCAATATGGAATTGCGGGTGTCATTTGGGGTCAAATATGGAATTGCGGGTGTCATTTGGGGTCAAATATGAACCACCCTGATGCAGAGATGCACCCTGTGACTCAAGTCCCACAACATGTGCAACATGGACGTAAGGGGGATGGGGGCACAGTGAACACCTCAGCAACATGGGAGATGCACACCAGCCAAAAAGCCAGCAGGAATGCCTTGCGTGGAACACACCTAGGTGTCCCCTGGACATATGTGCCATGTACAGATCACATGTGTACACGGACGTCATCCATCAATAGTAGTGAACAGTGTCAGCTAATAGATGCAAGGTGAGAAGTCACGCGCCTCCTCACAGCTACCTGTACACATCACTGTCGGACTGCAGCCAAACAACACTGCTACATCTGAGCATGCAAAATTGACCGTGAGGGCACGTACATGGCTGGTTAGGGTTCAACCGTGCCGGAAGGCGAAGCAGTGACATCCCCCCCCCCCCAACCCACATCACTTTTCCAGAATGCAGGCAGATGACAAACTAACATTAGGGATGTAAGCACCTTTGTCTGAACTAGAAGGCGGTAGCACACCTGCACCTCCGACCTTGGAATTGCATGCGCCCAGCACCCCCTGAGAGATACCATAGCAGCTGATGTCGACTCCCACACTACGCACAGCGCTAACCAAAGACCAACGTATACACACCCCACACACAGAGTTCCTTGCTCGCAGTTCTCTTGCATGGAATGACCTTGACACTTACGCACAGACCATCCCAGGAGTCAAACAGCTGCCCACTCAAACAAATCATTGCTCCGAGCTGTGGCATCCACAAAACTTAGACTTAGGCTTTTTTACACACAGCCCTATTTCCTGCATTGACGTGGGGCTAAGTTGGGAAATTGCGAGATTGTTGTTTTGGAGCAATGAGGCCACAGGTAGTTCACACATTCCCAGTCATCTCACTGCCTGTCTGGGTCACGGTCAAACATGTGCATTGTTATCAGATCCCAGGGAGTTCCTTTTTTTGGAATCACTGCCCCTACATTCATCCATACTTTCATACTTGCTTGATCATAGACATGACACATCTGTGTGATTTAGAATGTTTTGGTCCCATTCGGTGGAGTGTTGAAGCTGGACCAGTACATGGCCATGCAAACCCCACTTTGCATTGTTGCCCCGTGGAGGGCCAGCCTTGTGCATGTGCATGGGTTTGCACATGCATGGGTTTGTTGTGAGATTGGTGATGTGTGGGGAGGGCCCCCTCTGGGCACATTGTCGACGGGGGCCTACTTGCTGTTTCTATGTGTGCTGCAGTATGCCAAGGAGATCAGGGACATGATCCATAGTCATTGTGGGTGTGCACTGTGCTATACTTAATTGTGCATGTGTGCCGTTGTGCCCATCTCCCCCCGTCCCCCCAGTCCCTGGTCATTACTCACCCTGTTGCTGTTGGGTCAGGTCATGTTTAGCAGTGTCCGGTCCCCCAACTCCTGGCACCGTCTCCCCACTGATGACTGTGGTCACCATTTCCTCCATCTCATCCAGCTCCTGCTGTGGCGCTGGACTCCCACCTCCAGTCTGCATTGCTGCTTTCCGGTTGTTAGCGAGTTTCAGCTTGGTTTTGCGCTTCACATCATTCCAGCGCTTCTTGCAGTCATCCACTTCCCTTCTCTTCACTCCGACTGCATTCACCTTGGCCAAGATGGACTGCCTTATTGCATTTTTAGTTGCCAATGACACAGTGGAGGTGATGAACAGTTGTTGGTGGTGTTCTATCACCTCCGTAGTCAGGATCTTGTTTTCCTGCAGACTGAATCGCGGGTTCCTCTTCTTCTTCTCCTTGCCCTTCTCCTTCCCCGAGGTCCCTGGCTGGTCCTCCGGGGGGTTTGTGGGGTTCTGGTTGGGCTCTGTAGTTGCTCCAGTGTCCTCCATGGTGCTTCTCAGTTGTTTGGGTTTTTCATTTTTTTTTTGTAGCAGCTTTTATGGTGATTTTTCCCGCCTGACGTGGGGATAGCAAGCCTGGCGCTGCTTATCACTGTTGTTTTTATCGCTGTTGGGCCCATCGCCACTTTTTTCACGTTCGGGTTTCCTTTTTTATCGGCGTCCCGCTAATTTTAACGCAGACATTTGACGCGTTATCGGGGAACTATCGCCTTTTGCCGGCGTGTTGAGAATACGCCGTTAACATGGCGTTAGTTTCCCGCGATAGACGGCGTTATGTATAATTGTGTTAACCTAGTTTTGCGATAATTATCGCCCGTTCTTGAGAATATCCCCCTCTGTATCAAAAACCAACTGGCCACATTTCTTGGCTTTTACTGGAACCACATTTCCTTGTCAACATGCATGTGCACTTTGCCCATCTAATATTCAGTCACATTGACTTACACAGATTCATCTTTCTCTCATATGGAGTCATAACTTAACATAATTTCATACTCAAGGTTGCCATCACCACAAGTAGAGCCTGAAGCAGTCCCAAATACAATGTCAGTTGAAGGGATAACACAGACCTCAATTCCTGAACATATGTTTTCTGTTGAATACTTGACTGAACGGGTTGAGAGGACAATTACCTGTATACGTAAGTGATCAGTATGTAAAAAGAGAGAGAGACCCCTTGTTGTAGCCAAGGGAGTAGGGTACTCTTGACAAGTAAAACAAATATTCCCTTGGGTTGTGAAAAGAACAGGGAAGGACACAAGTCTCAACTCACAACTAACTCGTACCTTACAGGGCACACAATGATACAGCTCATCAAAGAAACTCCCACATGATATTTGAATCATATGCTAAATGACTCGCTGAAATTATTGCAAAAATCTTTTATTATTAAAAAACTTATTACAATGTTAAAAATTCACTACACATCCTCTGTATCACAATTTTGTACAAAACAATTTATAAAAACAATTCATAAAATATCCCAAATTACATATAATACAATCAAATTACACAATATACCATGACATAAAAAGAGAAAAGAGATTAGACAGTATACTTTGTCTTTCAAAGAAACATATCCTATGGGACAATTTAAAAACTCGGCCTGGATACACTAGTTACTTTCGTATCTGCAGGTCCAAATTTTCCCTTGGATTATGTACAGTGATGCGTCAACGCGTTTCGATGGATTTAATTATTGTTCCATCTTTATCAAGACAATAGTTAGTTCGATTCTCTCTATGTTCCTTGTTGTATAGCCTGGTTTACATGCCCTCTTGAGGCAAAGGTCTTATGGGCGCATTCAGTTCTTCTACTGTTTAAGTTTGTTTTTTACTCGAATTTTCATCTGTTAATGCCAATACTCTGGTTAATATAATCGGTGTACTTATGCGTTCTAGCTTTCCTTATGGCCAAACCGAGACGTCACTTAAATTTCGTGCCAAATGGCTGCTATATTTAAGGGCCTTATTTACGTATTCACTTTCTTATGCGCTCTCCCGCCTCCGTTCATTCACGAGAGTAGAGGGGCTTTAGGTTCTACACCTCCTTTAGGAAATATAGCAGCCATTTGGCACGAAATTTAAGTGACGTCTCGGTTTGGCCATAAGGAAAGCTAGAACGCATAAGTACACCGATTATATTAACCAGAGTATTGGCATTAACAGATGAAAATTCGAATAAAAAACAAACTTAAACAGTAGAAGAACTGAATGCGCCCATAAGACCTTTGCCTCAAGAGGGCATGTAAACCAGGCTATACAAGTGAGAGGAGGTGTAGAACCTAAAGCCCCTCTACTCTCGTGAATGAACGGAGGCGGGAGAGCGTATAAGAAAGTGAATACGTAAATAAGGCCCTTAAATATAGCAGCCATTTGGCACGAAATTTAAGTGACGTCTCGGTTTGGCCATAAGGAAAGCTAGAACGCATAAGTACACCGATTATATTAACCAGAGTATTGGCATTAACAGATGAAAATTCGAATAAAAAACAAACTTAAACAGTAGAAGAACTGAATGCGCCCATAAGACCTTTGCCTCAAGAGGGCATGTAAACCAGGCTATACAACAAGGAACATAGAGAGAATCGAACTAACTATTGTCTTGATAAAGATGGAACAATAATTAAATCCATCGAAACGCGTCGACGCATCACTGTACATAATCCAAGGGAAAATTTGGACCTGCAGATACAAAAGTAACTAGTGTATCCAGGCCGAGTTTTTAAATTGTCCCATAGGATATGTTTCTTTGAAAGACAAAGTATACTGTCTAATCTCTTTTCTCTTTTTATGTCATGGTATATTGTGTAATTTGATTGTATTATATGTAATTTGGGATATTTTATGAATTGTTTTGTACAAAATTGTGATACAGAGGATGTGTAGTGAATTTTTAACATTGTAATAAGTTTTTTAATAATAAAAGATTTTTGCAATAATTTCAGCGAGTCATTTAGCATATGATTCAAATATTATGTGGGAGTTTCTTTGATGAGCTGTATCATTGTGTGCCCTGTAAGGTACGAGTTAGTTGTGAGTTGAGACTTGTGTCCTTCCCTGTTCTTTTCACAACCCAAGGGAATATTTGTTTTACTACGTAAGTGATCAGGACATCATACACGTGGCTCGTTAGCCAAATGGATCCTACATCACTTTTGCTGGGCACAGAGCCTCGATATCAGGTAGGGACATGGTGGAGTCAGACATCACGTGCATATCTATAGATGGTGGATTTCATAGGATTCAAGGGACTCAAGCACAGTTACAGGGAGCGAGGAAGGAACCGATGAGGATAGAGAAAAAGTGTGTAGTGGGGCCTCTGAGTTGGCAACAGTTGATGAGGCCAGGCAGAAGGTGGATATGATATTCTAGATAGCCAAGGTGCTCCACCCAGTTAACAACAGGCAATATCACCTACATAAGTGATAACAGGCATGTGGAAAAAGATGCATAAGGAGTGGCCTGCTTTGCATGATTCACAGAATGATTACAAAAGAAAATGATGAGGACTCATGAAACAGAGGCACAGCAAGGCCAGTAATTGTTATGATGTTGTAAGTGCAAAGGGAAATTCTTATGCTTTTGAATAAACTCTATAATGATATGTGACAGAAGCATATTTGTGACAGGTCTAATGGGAGAAAAGCAAGTATGGGCTAGTCTCGTGGTAGGCAGATGCATCATCATGATCGTGATAGTGAAGGCACAAGCAGTGACAAGGCTTTTGGTGAGGGTATTACGTCTCCATCTGTGACAACACTGGAAAGTATAGCTGGGGAATTGCATCAATGGACGAGTTACTTACCTTCGGTAACGATGTATCTGGTAGAGACAAAGTCTAGCCGCATATTCCTTAACTTAGAATATCTCCCCAGGCGTCAGACTGGATCCGGAAAATCTTTTTTCCCCAGCAATACCTCTGCACGCCGGGACGTGGCGTCGCCCGGCTCCGTCCTGACGTCGTCCACGGAAGTGACGTCAATGGAGCCATATAAGCCCCCCCCCCGGCGTGCTGACGTCAGTTTTCTACAAGAAACTTTTCCGCGCCACAACGCGGAGCCATGACAAAAACTGCGATAGCATAGGAACAGTGTGTGGTAAAAAAGAGCAAAGTTGTTGAAACAACAACGATAAGTAACATGAAAATGAGTGTCAAATTATTTAGAATGAGAAACAATAGTAAGTTGAAAAAGCACCCAGTACCAGGAGGGACTGAAGGGAGCTCACAGAGCACTTGCTGAAAGCAAGGGCCCAACAAAGCGCCAAGCCGTGCCCCACCTCGAGGGGGGTAACGGCTGCGGCACAAAAGATATGACAAGCCAGGCACAGCTCGTCACCACAGGAGGGAAGTGAAAAGAACCACAATATTGAAGCAACATGTTGCAAGACAAGTGACTAGAAGTGAACGACCACAAGAATGTTCACTACACACACCCTCCAGTGATCGAAGGACTGTAGTACCAAAGAGAACCCAACCCAACCGACTGTCATAGAAGGAAGGAGGCACAGGCGTGGGCGGTGGGAGGGAACTAAAAACAGAAGAACTCCACGCGTGAGGAACACAGGTGGAGCAACATTAGAAGGCAGTGAAAAGCATAGGCCTTAACCACCTAAAAACGTGGACGGAGAACCAAAGGGCTCGAAAGCCGAACAACACCCCCTGCGCCAAAGGAAGGTGCGAGAACACGCCACCAACCAAACACTAGGACGGAGGGGAGGCCGAAGGGCCCCACGCCGAACAACACACCCTACCCAGAGTGAGGTGCGAGAGCACACCTCCGGAAGACCAAGGCCACCAGAAAGGGGGTGGGTTAGGTGGAAAAACACCATCTGAAAAGGTCTTCGCAGAGCGGGGAGGATGGGCGGGCGTTAAGGAATCTGCGGCTAGACTGTGTCTCTACCAGATACATTGTTACCGAAGGTAAGTAACTCGTCCATCTGATAGAGACATCTAGCCGCAGATTCCTTAACTTAGAATAGATACCAAAGCCATACCCCATAGGAGGAGGGTCTGCGAGACAACCACCAAGTTCCAGGAGAACATATTAGTCAAAAGGCTGACGAAACACGGTGGGAACCGCAATGCCAGGGCAACTGACATCAGACCCAAGAAACTCCGTAAGGAACATGAACAAGGGATGGCAAAGACACCACAATCCGGCAAGGGACGTTGTGAGACCTCACTCGTCCAGAGACAGACGAAAGGTCAGTGCCAAACATAAGAAAAATGCAGGGACTCCTTCAAAAGAAGGATCCCAGCACCGGTTCCCATGGAACCATGAGAAACGAAGCCCCAAAGGGGCAAAACAGCATGACAACGGTAGAGTATACCGCCTGAACATACACCACAGTGGATGCCAAAAATGAAACAGGGTACAGTCTGAAGACTGTCCGGCCAAGAACAGGAGCCGCAACAGGAGGCCCGTGTGGGTAAAGAAAACACACGCTTAAAAGTGTACCCCCTTATATAATGTGACAACAGTGGCAGGTCCGAACCCAGTGTCCAGTGCCAACAGAGACAGTAGATTTACCATCGAGCAAAATCTCAGTAGGTAGACATGCAGCCAAACGTACCAAAAGGTACCACTGTGAGGGGATAACCGGCAAAGCCAGGAACACATAGAGGACTCTATCCCGAAGGAGAGAGCGAGCAAGAATTCCTGATACTAGGGCAAAAAGAACCTAGTATGCGAGCACCCCTGTGGCGTGTAGAACCCACGACATAACACAAAGAGACAGGAATGTAGCCCATACACCTGAAGTGACGTAACCCTAAATAGGGGAAGTCGCTCAATTGGTACCACGGCACCGGTGTGCGGCATAATAGTCACAGAACGCAGAAACCTGGACTCCCGTGAGGCAGGTGGGAACATAGACCACGACACTCCCAGTAAAGGATTGAGAGAAGACACAGACAGAAGCCTATCGCCAAAAAGCATACACCGCCACATACCGACACCGTCTACCAACAAGGAGAATGTCGAGAAGAATATATATATATATATGCACTAAAATGCTACCTAAAGAAGCAACAGTGCCAGAAATGGGAGTATGAACTCACACTTAGAGAAACAGCTGGTGGGGAGTCCAACACCAGTGCCACAAATGTGAGTAAGAACCCACACCCTGAGAAACAGCTGGGGTGGAGCACAGAACCGGTGGAAGAAACTCATAGACAAGAGCCACACCTTGAAGAGCTAAGAAATATGCACAAGGACCGGAGACCCTGCTAGGGAAGCGGGGTAGGAGGCCACGCACAGCCGAGACAGGGCCGGCAGAAACTCCCCTTGCCCTAGGCAAGAACCCCGATAGTGCGTAAGCCACAAGAAAAAGACGTAGAGCACAACCTGTGTGCACCAATACGGCGAGTATTCAGAGAATACAGAAGAGACCGTTCCGGATCGGAACAGAGGGACCTGCCCCCCAGGTGCGCATGTCCACTTGTAGACAGGCAAGACAGGCACAGCAAGGCTGCAAGAACACGCCAGGAAAAAACAGGCGTGACAAAACACCAAGGAAACAGCAGGGAAGGGCGCCCCTACTGAGGCGGGGACGTACTACGGACCAACCGTAGACAACCAATCGTAACCCCCGGAGAGAAACCGACCCCATGGATCTCACCAGAGGAGACATCCTACAACAGTAGGAAGAGTCAACTTGCGGCAAAAC
This sequence comes from Calotriton arnoldi, assembly GCA_963921515.1. NCBI lineage: Eukaryota > Metazoa > Chordata > Amphibia > Caudata > Salamandridae > Calotriton > Calotriton arnoldi. The sequence goes on along the minus strand of CAWUFW010005885.1, from coordinate 1,067,062 downwards.
TTCCTGGGTAAGGAAGAGTAGCTATATAACAGCCAACAAATACCCCACAAAGGGTAAGGCACAACCCTACAAAAGAAGGGTCCCTCTTGAGACTAGCTCGTAGGCAGAGGCTCAAAAGAAAAGGAAACACAGCTTAACTAGCTGTACCAGAATAAGGAAATAACACGGCTGAACAGCCGCACAACCCAGAACATCTGTTACCCACAACGAGTAACAGAAAAGAAAAAGGATGGCACCGTCACCAAACCAAAAAATTGTCCACGAGGATTAAAACCTGGGAAGACAATCAACCATAGACAGGAGGCGCCTGACCGCCGAATCAGCATGTGCGTCAAAAAGAGTGACCCCATTAAATGGTAGATCTCGAAGCCGCTCCTGAACATGCTCTGGGAAAACGCCATTGCGCAACCACGCATGGCGGCGCAAGACAACCGACCTGGCCATAGCCCGACCCACGGAGTCAGTGGCGTCCATGGCAGACCGAATCGAAAATTGCGCCATATCATGGCCATCACGGATTAGGCGGGCCAGATCGACACAAGAGCTCTCCGACAAGGAGGGGAGGAGCTGCTCGACAGAGTACCAAAGGGCAAATGTAGCCCGAGCAAACACACACAACGTGTTTAGGGACCGGAGCCCCGAGCTGGCAGATGCAAACACATCGCGGCCACATGACTCCAACCACCGAGACTCCAGAGTGGGAGGATGCAACAGAACAGGAGTGGTAGACAGAGCTGCCTGAATCACAAGTCCTCCAGCCCCAGGATGGAGGGTCAAACATGCGGGGTCATCGGGAGCCGGACGATGACGATGTGCCACAGCACGATCCACGGGGTCCCCGGAAGAGGGCCTCGCCCACGTCCCGAGAAGGATGTCAAATAATGACTCTGCAAACGGCAACAATGGCTCCATGTCCCCCGCGCCCTGGTGGAGAAGATCCAGCAAGGGCTCCGAAGGTCTAGAGACTGAGGGCGGCTGCATCCTCAAAATGTCTGCAGCCCTGCAAACAGCTCGGACAAATGTCCCACTAGCCTCCGTGGCCCCGCGAGGCGGTGACAGCAAGTTATCAGTAGGTGACAGACGCAAGCTAATCCGGCCACCTAACAGAGGCTCAGCAAAAGCATGAGTAGGCCAATGCCTCACTGGCACCCGCTCCGGGGAGTGTGGAAATGACTCAGGGGGTGGGGAATCCACTGGGACCACATCCTCCACCAATAAAGCCGGAGATGGTACCGGCGTCGAACGGCATCGAGCCGGCGTCGACGAACTCCGAAAATGCCTCGACAGGTGGAGTGGAGCAAGCGTCGGCGACCTCCGTAAAGGCTTCGACCGGCCGAGTCGAACCGACTTCGACCGGCCGAGTCGAAATGGTGTCGACGACCTCCGAAAAGGCCTCGACCGGCCGGAGTCGGACCGGCGTCGACTCAACATCCCCCGAGGTGGAAACCTGCGGGGAGAGAGTGCGTCGAGGTGGTGTCGAGCACCGCGCCGCAGCCACCTCCAGCAACGCTGCAGGGAGCCTCGGAAGGCTGTGCGATGGCGCTTTGGGAAGGCTAGACGTCGTGGGATGCCCCTCCGGTCCATGTCCCGACATCGCAGCGACTCCGGAGTCGGAGTCAGGGCACTCGGTCGGTGCCGAGGGTAAACCCGCCGGCGGAGTCCCGACCTGAGTCCCTACCCCCCCTGTGGGGCCCGAAGGCGCACCAGGGAGGGGGGGCAAAGCAAGAAAGGACTGCAGGGCCCTGCAGTAGTCCTCCATCTGAGGACGAGTCGCCCCAGCACCTGGAAACGGGGGATATGCGGGGTCCGACTCCTGGGGGCCGAGTCCGGCAAAGACCGGTAACTGCGGGCCCCGACGTGATGTCGACGCGAAGCCGACGACTTCCGCGACTTCCGTTTGTGCTTACCTGAAGTAGGCAATTGACGGCGACGGTCCCGGGACCTGCCCCGAACAGGAACGTCCTCCTGTGAGGACCGGCGCCGCGTGGACGTCTCCGCTGAAGAAGGAGACCGGTGTCGCGAAGGGTCCGTTCGGGACATCCGGGCAGACAGCAGCTTCATGCGGCACTCCCGCAGGGATTTCGTCCGCAGCTGGCGGCAGGCGTCGCACTCCACGGAGTCGTGGTGCTCGCCCAATCACCACATACAGATTGCATGTGGGTCCGTCGCTGACATCTGTCGCGAGCAGGACCGGCATGGCTTGAAGCCCGCAGGCATCGAACACACTGTTCCTTGATGCAAAAGGCGTCGAGAAGGCCTGAAGGTAACAAAAACAGGCCAGAGGTATCACTTTCCCAGATCCGCGTTAGGACGCGGAAAAGAAGAAAAACTGACGTCAGCACGCTGGGGGGGGGGGCTTATATGGCTCCATTGACGTCACTTCCGTGGACGACGTCAGGACGGAGCCGGGCGACGCCACCTCCCGGCGTGCAGAGGTATTGCTGGGGAAAAAAGATTTTCCGGATCCAGTCTGACGCCTGGGGAGATATATCTAAGTTAAGGAATCTGCGGCTAGATGTCTCTATCAGATAAGGCATGCAGGTTGTTGGTGAAGTTTCAGCCTCTTATATGAAGGCTGCATTGACAGTAAGCACCACCCCTTTCCATACCATATGCTGCAGTGTCATTACTGGCTGGCTGAAAGAAATGCTTGGCCTGGACATCTTCCATAGCCCCCACCCCATCTCTGTGCAGGCTGTGTTGCCTGGACTTAGTGAGATTTCTGTGGTGCTCAGCATCCAGGTAGGAGTCTTGTGCATTGGCGTATTCCCGAAGGCAGAAGCCAGAAGACTCCTCAGGCATCCCACTACTTGCTGTGCTCCTGTAGTAGCTTGCAGGATCCTCTGCAGTGAGCGCCTTTGTATTTGTCAGCCATGCTAATGCACACTTCTGTGCTTGGTGGCTCTTCCATAACCGTGGTGTTGCAATGGTTGCCTGACCACCTCATGCTCGAGTAGTTGTTCTGCTATCCCCAGCAGAGGCTGCCTGTCATCTGTGGCTATCATGTAACTCGTTAACAAGCATTTTCTGGTTTAAGAGGCAGACATTCATTTGGTCCCCTGCTTTGAGTGTTTTTCTTGCCTCTTGTGTATGTCCTTATGCAGGTACAAGAATCATTGTTTAAGCATCTTGATGGCCTGCTTCATGTTGCACTGTGTGAAGATGCGTTACCTGTTTGTCTTATTATGGTAGGGAGTCTTCATCACTGTTGTCAGTGATTATCCATTGTGTCCTGTTTGGGTTGGAAAGAAGACGTGTGATTGCAGTATTGTGCAAATTGGCTCCATATGTTTGTTTGGATGTGTGACTCACCTAGGAAGACACACTTTCAGTACAATGGTCTTGGAATTCTTTACAAGACTATATACTCAGCCACCACAGATTGGAATCACATGCTAACTGGATGTTGAGGCTGGAGTTTGCTTTGAGGATGAAGTACGTAGAGGAGCACCTCTGCTATGTTATGAGTATTTGTAAAGTGAATTACCACACGCAAGGGTATTCTGGTGCTGAACAGGTGTGTGTGCCTCTGGGGCTTCTTAATGGTTATGTGTGAGCAATTAAGGGTGTCTATGATAAAGGGAAGGGCAATGGTATCATGGAAGTCCTCTGTTACTACTGAAACATCTCTGAAATGTGTATGAGGTTGATGTAGAGTGCTACACAGGGTTTAAGGCGATTGATGTGCCATGTTTCGCTGCAAACAGATGATTATGAGAGGCAGATTAAGTCTCCAGTAGCTCACAGTAGGGATCCAGTGGCATAATGCACACAATGGAGTGTGGTGTATCTGTCTTGGGTGTGGGAGGTGCCATGAATATGCATAGGACGTCATTTATAGTGACATTGCTAAGTACGAATCTTTATCTGTATATGCAGTGGAGTTATTCTAAAGGACTGTATCGGACCTGAGACATCTATTCCTGAGTATTTCATCCTTCTCCTGAAATGCTGCTTTAACTTTTGTGCAATGTTGAGGTGTTCAGTTTCTACTGCTCCTTTTCTTCTTTCTCCCACTAGATGAACATGTCGCTCAATCTCGCTCTCGTTGAGTCTCTCAATCTAAATCTCAGGTAACCAAGACCAGTAGAACACAATTCTGACTGTATATTACCACGCTTACGCTTCAACAACACAATCGTGATATTAACTAGCAAAAAATGTATTGGCAAGAAGAACTGATGGAACAGAAGAAAAGGAGCCATAGCCAACACTGCACAGTAGCTCTCTAATATTTGGCATACAATGAATGAGTGGTGGGTGGGTAGTTGTATTCTTACAAATCATCTCCTGCCAATCAAACATCCTACCAGTGGATGCTTAATGTATGTCTGGCCAGCATTTTTAGCCAATTAGGAGGCAGCACTTTCATCTGGATCCCATGCTTTTTGATGGACAAGGCACTCACCCCAGATAAGATCATAGACAAGGACTTAACAAGGGATGAGTGCAGAAACACCAGGCACCAGGCACTGTTCTCTGGGATGAGAAAGGTCAGGTGATGGAGTGAGGTTGGAAGGAGAGAACTCTTACGTGTGTGACATGCTCAGTGAGGATGGCCCTAGATGATAGTGGTTCATAATAGGCAATGATTAGTAAACAAGGTGCTTAGATAAACGTCTGTGAATGTGATGAAAGAATAAATAAAATTGCAAGGTGGCGCAATGAGAAAATGTTATTATTTTATTAGTTTATGTTAAGTAATTGATATAGTGCAAACCTACATCCAGGGAAAATTAACAAGAAGAACTGGGCATAGCAAAGTATATGGCTTTCAGTGGGGAACAGATTCTAGGAACCAGAATGAAATGGGTATGAACATGCTTTTGGACAATGCTACACAGCACACAGAAATGCTTTCTTTTTTGGTCATGTGCCAGGTGCAAAGGTAAGCAGCTAACCACTTGATCAAGTTACCGCATCTGCTGGACAAATTGCTTGTTTCAGCCAAAGAATGCCAAAACACTGGCATTTAAAATCACAGTAGGAAAGGAGGACTGTCTGAGTTGTGGTAATTTGTGGGACAGCAATAATGCAGAGAGGTTCATCAGGAGGTTGAGGAAGATGTCTAGTTGCATCAGAGCACTTGGATTATATTTGGATTATATTTTGGAATAATCTAATGACAAAATCCTTCATGAAATTAATTCAGCCACTTCCACATAATTCCTTAAAGTAAATAGATCTGATATTTTCAACCAACCCCTCTCCGCAAACTCACAGTACACCCATCCGATTTAGAGATGGGCAGACCAACAGTATGTCAACTACATAGCCTACTCCAGCTACGTCGCCGACATATTCCTGTATGGAGGAAAGCCATCCGACAGTATGTCCAATTTAGAGAGGGCGGTCAGATGGGTTCTTTTTGCTGTCCTGTGACAGGCAGTAAAAACTTTTTTTTAAACACGCCATCGGAGATAACTCCCAGTGTGTGTAGGTCATTCGTTTTTTTTTAACAAACAAACCTTCACTTTGGAAGTTTGTTTCTAAAAAAGTAAAACTTTGAAAAAGTTTGATGGCCAGTCATCATGTTTGATCGAGGCGTCCGTCTAACTCTTACAACCTAGACAGGAACCACCATGATGGCAGTTCCTACAAACTTTAAGATATGTCCAAGGGGCCACCACAGCGGATATCTCTGAATTTGGAGGACGGTATGTCCATCAGGGCAACGAACATTACTCCATCCTCCAAACTCTAAATCAGGCCCAGAACCATTTAGACCAAAGAACTAGTGAAAGAAATGCTCAAACTTTTCTTGCGCTAGCGCTAACCATAAACAGACTGTAATTTTGACCCGCTGGTGTTTTTCACAGGTCCTTACCAATCGCTGATGAAACACCAAAAGGAAATTAAAAAGAAGGGTATTAACTTTAACAAAATGGTCACAAATCACATTTTCATGTGTTTAGTCCCATTTTTTATCCCAAGGTGCAAAACTGTATCCAGTACCAAATGTTTTTCGTGCTGGGTTATTGTTGCGCTGGTAATTAACAGCCAGATCAAAATGAACTCCTCATTAGGCCTGGGCGGTGAACTCCACTCCGTTCGCGGAGTTTGCAGAGTTTTCCTTACTCTGTGCTCCACAAAGCACGAAGAGTTCCGAAAAACTCCACTCTGCAGTTTTTTTCCTCGCTCGCCAACATTAAGTTGGTGAGCGCGAGTGAGAAAAATCCACCTCCCGGCAAGATTTTCCAACGCGGGTGGTCGGATTTCTCATCACTGGCGGTCGCAGATAGTCGCGACCACTTGCATTGAGAAACCTTCCGTTAGCGTTGAGAAAGCTGCCGCTCAAGTAGAAAATCTGCTTGAGCGGCAGAAAACAAGTAGCACACTCTTGAAATGCGCATGGTGCCGTTCTCGCTGATTTTACAGAGCAGGACAAACACCCGGTGCTGAAAATCAACGTGAACGGTGGGACCAAACGCACTCCACCGCTTGCGGAACTCCACTTAGCGCTGCAGAGTTTTTGGTCACTTACGCGGAACTCCGCAAACTCCGCCCAGGTCTACTCATCATCCTTTCTGTTCTGCAGGATGAATGGCGCTTATGCGCTCTTGAATTGACCAGAAACAGAAATGAAAACTAAATAAAAAACAAGTGAAAAACTGCATGCATATTTCACTGTCTGTGCAGTAAAAAAGGGCGAAAACATGGATTGTTCCAAGTTGTAAAACAAATATTTTTGCTCCAAGGCAATAAAAGGAATCAAATAAAATGTGATACATTATTTATCTGCTTACATAATGATAAGAATTGGAACAAATATGTTTTTCCACCTTTTAAAAGTAAGAGATGGATGCAAGTTTAAGAACCTTTCAGTTTAATACATTTCCTATCACAAAAGCAGCCTTAATATTAGAAAATATCACAAATGAGCGCACCCACAGTCAAGCTAAAATATGTTTTCAAAGAAATTAAAGTGAGAGCAATGGTTTAAATTTCATCAAACTAATGCCCTCATAGACATAGCTTAAACACTTTACTGTGCAGTATCATTGTAAACAAGCATTGGCATAGCCAATAGGTTATGCCTTTACAATGCATTTGCTAAAGCTACTGGCTTTGCCAATGATTGCTTGTAAAGCATTGTTATAAAAGTAAAAGAAAAACAAATCAAAATTCATGAGGAAAAGCAAACCCTTGCCTTAAAGTATCTCGAAACAGAATTTTTAAGTCAATATTATTAATCATTATAAAAGGCATGGTTTATTTTTCAAATGTCTCACTCGAAACTGAACAGAATTCAAGAAACCTTTCACACGTGATGCAGCTAAAAAATAATGCAGAGGACTAGTTGCAGGCTCTTAAAAACATAATAGCTGTCTGAGGAAGTGTCAGAATTTAAAGGAAAATGCTTACCATTTACTTTCCAAATGAAAAGGAGCTGGAACAAATGCTCCAACTATTTGGTATTTGCAGCAGCACAGGGAGTAAATGTATGGGCCTCTAAGACAAATGTCATTTTTAAAGTTAATCTTCTGCCTCAAGCACAAGCAGAGGGATTGCAACTCCTTGCCTCTTCCCCCACCGCCAAAAATGCTACCTTTGTGTGCCATATCCTGAGCTTTCATGCAGCACGTGGAAAGCAGTAGATAAAAGAAAACTATATTCACTCACAATGTGATGTTTGGTGCAGCAGCTGAACGTTAGCGCTTGTATGGCATCATTAATTTGAGTCTTCCAATTTACAGTTTGCATGAGGAAATACTGACCCATAGCTCTGTGCACAAGGTTCTGTACTTTGTGTGTGTGTCCAAACTGCTGGGACAGTTTGGTGCTTGGCACCTGCCACCTTTTGCCTCACCAAATTTCAGCATTTTTGCAATAATTAATCATAGCATTGTATTATATGTCATCAGACTTGCTGCAGTTTTGCAATCTTCATTGACAGTATTGTGTGTATATATATATATATATATCGTAACGCTTCCTATCTGCCAATTGACGACAGACCCAGTAGGCACTGACCTCAGCCACACTCAGAGAAAGGCTTGAATCAAAGTTCTTCGTGGAGTTTGCAGTAAAATTTATTGTGAAATACACCACAAAATTAACACAGGCATAATGCCTGCCATGACGCGTTTCACTCGTCAAAGCGAGCTTGATCACATGATGCGCCTCAATTTAGAGAACCACATATAAACCATTTACGTGCACAATTGCCTATAAAAACAACACCCATCGTTAATAAACATAGGAGGCAGACTAGAGAATGACACAAAATCAAAATAAAAGAAACAATTTAGATGCACAATTGGACAAAATATCAATACTTTCAACCCCATGCTATAGCAAAATTAGCAAAATGTAAATATCAAAAATATAACTAAATGAATAAATTCATCTATATGTCACAGACAGTGCTGAAATTGTTATAATAGCTTTTGATAAATACATAAAAATCTAATAACGATAGTTGCTGCAGGGTATAAAAAGAATAAAAAGTGAAGTCACTCTAGGGTCTCTTGACGTCACATTTTGTGCAAATAAGCATGTCAATTTATCAGCATATATGCAAAATAGGCAACACAATAGACACAATAAATATATATTAATATGTTTGGATTACACGCAGGAAACCAGTATTTTCTGACAATTGCCCTGGCTAATCCTACTATTTATTGGATGATGGACAAAAATATTGTAACACAAAAATGGTCACAGTATCCTGCTGATATCATAAACCCAAATATCTATATATGTTGAACAAAGTGTAAAATCCAGTCTGGAGCCTCATCTAAAAATACTAAAAATAGTGATAAAAAAGTGCAAAACAGTGCTGTGCAAAATACAATATCCATAGCAGCCTCAACCTAATCATTAATACCTAATGATTGTAAAGTGCAAGTGCCAATAATTTTATATAGTTACCAGAAAAAACCTCTAAAATCAATATCTAATATTTAATGAAAATTGGGGGAGAGCTTAAAAAATCCAAGTAAGGCTTAATAGAAATTCTTATGAGATAAGCCCAATCGTTACAGTACGGGGATAACATAGTTAAGAATGCGTGGAATAGGATAAATTGATTAAAAATCTTAGATCTCTAAAATAATGTCACAGAATAGTATATAGCATAGGTACAAATAAATCCATTAGAGGAAGTTATGTAAATCTTCACTCATGTTTAATCCATTGGGCATCCGGGTATCGAGAGCTAAAATAAAGTGATATTCTCGTTGCCGAAGCAGTTTCTCACGGTTCCCACCCCGTCCGGGTGTGGGAACAGCTCCCAAAACAGTATATTCTAAATCTTTTAATTTATTATTATGTACTGATTTGAAGTGTCTAGCAACCGGATAGTTACTATCGGAATTTACTATGGCACGTACATGCTGTAAGATACGTTTATGCACAGGGAGTTTAGTGCTTCCTATATACTCCAAACCACAGCTACATTTAAGTTTGTAGATAGCAAATTCAGTACGACAATTCAAACTTTCCTTAATTTCAATTTCCTTCTCGCTAAAAGCTGTCTTATAGTGAGTTGCATTAGTGGCAAATGTGCATGCCCGGCAGGAATTGCATTTAAAAAAGCCCATTTTCTTAAGCCAAGTACCTTTCAGAACTACTTCGGGCATAGGTTTAACCAAAGCATCACTCATGGATGGTGCCCTTCTGTAGGTAATAGTAGGAAGAGTGGGCAGAATAGGGCCCAGAGTGATGTCAGTAAGAACTATGGGCCATTCTGAATATATTATCTTACGTAGTTTCTGTTCCTGTTGACTGAAGGTGGTAATCAGTCGAATATTCAGCTTTTCTCTTTGTGGGGCAAGGTCTGGACTACTAGTTTGGCTCTGTTTTGGAAGCAAAAGTGTATTCCTCGGTTGATTATTTGCTTTTGTCAGTGCCTGGATCAAATGCGGCCTTTTATAGCCTTGATCTAAAAATCGACATAGTGCATCCTGCTGACATTCAGCAGAGACTGAGTCCAGACTGCAAATACGGCGAATCCGTACAAATTCGCCATATGGTATGCTCCTAATTAGATGGCGTGGGTGTGAGCTATCGGCATGAAGTATAGAGTTTCCTGCCGTGGATTTACGATGAAGTTTAGTGTGAATTCTTTCTTCTTTTATATACACTAAAACATCCAAAAACTCCACATTAATCCTGTCTTTCGTTGCAGTGAACTTCAAATTTAGGTTGTTGGAATTAATGCTTTCAATAAATTCCAATGCTGTCTGCTTACTACCATTCCAAACTAAACACACATCATCAATGTAGCGCCAATAGTGAACAATTTGTTTGTGCCATTCTTTATGTGTAATCTTGAGGACACACTCCTCCCACCAGCCAACATGTAAACATGCATAACTGGGGTAGAAGCATGCCCCCATAGCAACTCCTCTCAACTGCTGATAAATTACCTGGTTAAAACCCAAAAAGTTATTACACAGACATAAATCAATCATTTCTAAAAGCATATCATTGTACTCTTTCATGTTAATATCTCTGTTCTCTAAAAAATATTTAGTAGCTGCAATTCCATCCACATGATTGATACTCATATATAACGACTCTATATCCATGACTACCAACAAATAGCATGGTTGCCATATCACCTTATTGATTTTTAATATAAAATCCGACGTGTCCCTTATATATGAAACCAGAGTTCTTACATGTGGTTGCAGAAAAAAGTCAACATAACTTGATAGGTTTGCACTCATGCTTTTCTGTGCAGAAATAATTGGACGTCCTGGTATGGGATTTGATTTTTTATGGACTTTTGGAAGAAAGTATAGCATTGGAGTCACTGGATGTTCCACATGTAATAAATTAAATTCATCTTTTGTCAGTAACCCATTCCTTTTCCAATGATGGAGTCGTTTGCGCAGTACTTCATATGCCGCATTCATTTCAAATTTGCTTGATTTTTTATAGCAACTTTCATCTGATAAATGGCGATTGGCTTCTGCCATATATTGACTTCTGGACCACAACACTGTATTGCCACCCTTATCTGACTTGTTGATAATCAGGTCATGATCCATTTGTAGTTTTTTGATTAAAGCATGATACTGCATATTTTTATAGTTTTTCTTTTTTGTGCGAGTGGCGAGCATTGTTCTATTCAGGTTTTTCAATTCAGTAATGACTCTCTCACTAAACACATCCACGGCATCCCTCGGCATTACAGGCAGGAATGTGGATGCAGGACGAAACGGACTTGGCGCAGCTTTGTTACCACTAATACCCAAAGCAGTTGCCGTGATTTGTGAGCCGACACTCTGTGTATCTGTGGACAAAGCATATAGTGTTTGTAGGTTAGGTATATCTTTAACCTGAAGAGTCCCATCCGTAGTGACCATATCAGGAGGTACAGCCACCTGAATCACAGAGGGAGCAGTGAACTTGTTTAATTGAAAATGTTTAATCAACTTAATTTTTCGAATGAATTTAAAAATATCAATCCTAGTGGAATTATATGAGAATTGGTTAGTGGGACAGTACAATAGGCCAAGAGCAAGAAGTTGGGTTTCAGCTTTTGATAAAGTAACGTCTGATAAATTAATGACAGTGTTATATTCCCCAATGCTTATCGTTTCCAATTCTTTCGAAAATTCCCTCTCATGGTGGTTTTTGCGGTGTTTGCGCCTCCTTTCACACCTGCGCTGACTGATTGTTCTCCCTGCTTCTGTTGAGGTTTGCGGGGGCGCAAGGTTCTGTACTTTGTGTGTGTGTCCAAACTGCTGGGACAGTTTGGTGCTTGGCACCTGTCACCTTTTGCCTCACCAAATTTCAGCATTTTTGCAATAATTAACCATAGCATTGTATTATATGTCATCAGACTTGCTGCAGTTTTGCAATTTTGCAATCTTCATTGACAGTATTGTGTGTATATATATATATATATATATATATATGTATATTATCTACTGGCGGTCGCCAGTAGATAGTTATAGTTAGGACCTATTTTCCATAGGAAATCCGCAACATTCTATTTGAAATAACGTTGGCGCCGGTTGACGAATCTTCGCGAAAGTTTCCAATTTGTTGGGGCGCTCCGGTCCGCTCCTTTCCTGAAAGTCTCGGGGTGATTCGTCAAGCGGGGGCCGAGAAAAAAGGGGGGTCCCAAAACGTGTTTTCCCCATTCATTTTTCCATAGGAACCTTTAGTCGCAGCTACAGCCCGAACGGCTGAACGGAATTACACCAAATTTGGCAAAGAGGTAGCCCTTGGTTCAGTGTTGTGCCTTTTGCTTAAATGGTGTAAATCCGTTCAGTAGTTCCTGAGAAAATCAAAAGTAAAATCACATATATATCTGGGCGGAGCCTAACCACACATGTCATTGTGAGATCTGATTGGCTGTCAGCACTTCATCCTGGAATTGCTGGCAGCCATCTTGAGACCAATATACATGATAGTACCCCATTGAAATGTATTGTAGTGAATCAAAGATTTTGAGGGTTACCAAAAGGAGAACTATAAAGGGTGATAACAGACTTTAGTTACATTAAAATTCATTTGTTGATGGTACCATACTAATTTCAGGAATTGTGGTGTGTTCTAAGGTGATTTTACCCTGTGAAAAACCTTCTGCTGGGATATCATGATTCATGTTTGAGAGAAAACTATTTTCACATGCTTGTCCCATAGAGTTTTGGAATGTGCTCCAGAAGCTAAAATGAGAGCATATTTTCTGTAAATTCACATTATCTTTCTCAGTCATGTGAGAATGAAGTCTGACATTCTCAGTAAAACATGTACATCCAACAAGGGCAGAGACTGTCAGTTGATTCCTTTGTGTTCTACTGCAGCTTCCCAGAGTGTTCTAAATAACAACTAGAGTGCTAACAGCCTTACTTATGACAAAAGTATGGCACACCTGAAGCCATCTTGATTGGAATAAACTGGTAACACTTAAAACATTTAATTTAAAAAGGAACAAAATGATGGGGTTCATTTTGTCATAGAAATTATGGTTAGTGCTGTAGAAAGAAAAATTAGGACATGTTTCAAGTGTGATCTCAAATATCTTCCTGTTATATTTCAACAGGAGCAGCCTGCCAGTTGATGCCTTTGTGTTCTACTGCAGCTTCCCAGAGTGTTCTAAAGAACAACTAGAGCGCTAACAGCCTTACTTATGACAAAAGTATCGCACACCTGAAGCCATCTTGATTGGAATAAACCGGTAACACTTAAAACATTTAATTTAAAAAGGAACAAAATGAGGGGGTTCTTTTTGAAATAGAAATTATGGTTAGTGCTGTAGAAAGAAAAATTAGGGCATGTTTTAAGTGAGATCTCAAATCCTCTTCTATTTCATTAGAACATTCTGACATGCAGACTGAAACAATCACTTTCAATACCAGCAGCAGACTTCCAGTTAACTCCCTGGTGAGCAGTAGCTTTACTACAGTGATCTAATGAGCAACTAGAGTGCTAACATTCTGAATTTATGGCAAATGTGAGACACATCTGAATGCCTTCTTGATGGAATCAAAGTAAAAAACTGAAAGCATTTCCTACTGAGGAGACTGCAGTAAATGAGGAAATTAGGAAACTTCATAACAAAGAAGTCTTCCAAGATGGCCACCAGTGAAAAAAGAGCCCAAATGTAGCACAAATATTACCCAGATGTAGCCCACATATAGCCCAATGACAAAAGTGTGCAAAACACTTTTTATTTTTAGTTTTTGTGCAGTTTTTGTAGTGCAGACTGGTCAGGTATTGGAGCGTTGCATCTTAAAACATAACCCCCCTACACTACAAAAACACCACTGCACTACACTACCCCCAGCACGACCCCCTACACTACACAAGCACCACTGCACTACCCTAAACCCTAAAACACTACCCCCAGCATGACCCCCTACACTACACAAACACCACTGCACTACCCTAAACCCTAAAACACTACCCCCAGCACGACCCCCTACACTACCCAGACACCACTGCACTAACCTAAATCCTAAAACACTACCCCCAGCACGACCCCCTACACTATCCAAACACCACTGCACTACCCTAAAACATGACCCCCTACACTACACAAACACCACTGCACTACCCTAAACCCTAAAACACTACCCCCAGCACAACCCCCTACACTACACAAGCACCACTGCACTACCCTCAACCCTAAAACACTAACCCCAGCACGACCCCTACACTACACAAACACCACTGCACTACCCTAAAACACTACCCCCAGCACGACCCCCTACACTACCTAAAAACCACTGCACTAACCTAAATCCTAAAACAAAACCCCCAGCACGACCCCCTACACTACCCAAACACCACTGCACTACCCTATAACATGACCCCCTACACTACACAAACACCACTGCACTACCCTAAACCCTAAAACACTACCCCCAGCACGACCCCCTACACTACACAAGCACCACTGCACTACCCTAAACCCTAAAACACTACCCCCAGCACGACCCCCTATACTGCCTGAACACCACTGCACTGCCCTAAACCCTGAAACACCAGCCCCTGCACGACCCCCTACACTGCCCGAACACCACTGCACTGCCCTAAACCCTGAAACACATCCCCTAGCACGACCCCCTACACTGCCCGAATAAATACTGCACTGCCCTAAACCCCGAAACACCACCCCCTTCACGACCCCCTACACTGCCCGAACACCACTGCACTGCCCTAAACCCTGAAACACCACCCCCAGCACGACCCCCTACACTGCCCGAACACCACTGCACTGCCCTAAACCCTGAAACACCACCCCCAGCACGACCCCCTACACTGCCCGAACACCACTGCTCTGCCCAAAACCCTGAAACACCAGCCCCAGCACGACCCCCTACACTGCCCGAACACCACTGCACTGCCCTAAACCTTGAAACACCAGCCCCAGCACGACCCCCTACACTGCCCGAACACCACTGCACTGCCCTAAACCCTGAAACACCACCCCCAGCACGACCCCCTACACTGCCCGAGCACCACTGCACTGCCCTAAACCCTGAAACACCAGCTCCAGCACGACCCCCTACACTGCCCGAACACCACTGCACTGCCCTAAACCCTGAAACACCAGCCCCAGCACGACCCCCTACACTGCCCTAAACCGTGAAACACCAGCCTCAGCACGACCCCTACACTGCCTGAACACCACTGCACTGCCCTGAACCCTGAAACACCAGCCCCAGCACGACCCCCTACACTGCCCGAACACAACTGCACTGCCCTAAACCCTGAAACACGACCCCGTGCACGACCCCCTACACTGCCCGAACACCACTGCACTGCCCTAAACCCTGAAACACCAGCCCCAGCACGACCCCCTACACTGCCCTAAACCGTGAAACATGAGCCTCAGCACGACCCCCTACACTGCCTGAACACCACTGCACTGCCCTAAACCCTGAAACATCAGCCCCAGCACGACCCCCTACACTGCCCAAACACCACTGCACTGCCCTAAACCCTGAAACACCACCCCGTGCACGACCCCCTACACCGCCCAAACACCACTGCACTGCCCTAAACCTTGAAACACCACCCCCAGCACGACCCCTACACTGCCCGAACACCACTGCACTGCCCTAAACCCTGAAACACCAGCCCCAGCACGACCCCCTACACTGCCCGAACACCACTGCACTGCCCTAAACCCTGAAACACCAGCCCCAGCACGACCCCCTACACTGCCCGAACACCACTGCACTGCCCTAAACCCCGAAACACCACCCCCAGCACGACCCCCTACACTGCCCGAACACCACTGCACTGCCCTAAACCCTGAAACACCAGCCCCAGCACGACCGCCTACACTGCCCGAAAACCACTGCACTGCCCTAAACCCTGAAACACCACCCCCAGCACAACCCCCTACACTGCACGAACACCACTGCACTGCCCTAAACCCTGAAACACTACCCCCAGCAAGACCCCCTACACTGCCCGAACACCACTGCACTGCCCTAAACCCTGAAACATCACCCCCAGCAAGACCCCCTACACTGCCCGAACACCACTGCCCTAAACCCTGACACACCACCCCCAGCAAGACCCCCTACACTGCCCGAACACCACTGCACTGCCCTAAACCCTAAAACACCACCCCCAGCACGACCCCTACACTGCCCGAACACCACTGCTCTGCCCAAAACCCTGAAACACCAGCCCCAGCACGACCCCCAACACTGCCCAAACACCACTGCACTGCACTAAACCCTGAAACACCAGCCCCAGCACGACACCCTACACTGCCCGAACACCACTGCACTGCCCTAAACCCTGAAACACCACCCCCAGCACGACCCCCTACACTGCCCGAACACCACTGCACTGCCCTAAACCCTGAAACACCAGCCCCAGCACAAACCCGTATACTGCCCGAACACCACTGCACTGCCCTAAACCCTGAAACACCAGCCCCAGCACGACCGCCTACACTGCCCGAAAACCACTGCACTGCCCTAAACCCTGAAACACCAGCCCCAGCACGACCCCCTACACTGCCCTTACACCACTGCACTGCCCTAAACCCTGAAACACCAGCCCCAGCAAGACCCCCTACACTGCCCGAACACCACTGCACTAAACCCTGAAACACCACCCCCAGCAAGACCACCGACACTGGCCAAACACCACTGCACTGCCCTAAACCCTGAAACACCACCCCCTGCACGACCCCCTACACTGCCCAAACACCACTGCACTGCCCTAAACCCTGAAACACCACCCCCTGCATGACCCCCTACACTGCCCGAACACCACTGCACTGCCCTAAACCCTGAAACACCACCCCTCAGCACGACACCCTACACTGCCCGAACACCACTGCACTGCCCTAAACCCTGAAACACCACCCCCAGCATGACCCCCTACACTGCCCGAACACCACTGCACTGCCCTAAACCCTGAAACACCACTCCCTGCACGACCCCCTACACTGTCGGAACACCACTGCACTGCCCTAAACCCTGAAACACCACCCCCAGCACGACCCCCTACACTGCCCGAACACCACTGCACTGCCCTAAACCCTGAAACACCACTCCCTGCACGACCCCCTACACTGCCGGAACACCACTGCACTGCCCTAAACCCTGAAACACCACCCCCAGCAAGACCCCCTACACTGCCCGAACACCACTGCACTGCCCTAGACTCTGAAACACCAGCCCCAGCAAGACCCCCTACACTGCCCGAACACCACTGTACTGCCCTAAACCCTGAAACACCAGCTCCAGCATGACCCCCTCCACTGCCCGAACACCACTGCACTGCACTAAACCCTGAAACACCAGCTCCAGCACGACCACCTACACTGCCCGAACACCACTGCACTGCCCTAAACCCTGAAACACCAGCCCCAGCATGACCCCCTACACTGCCCAAACACCACTGCACTGCCCTAAACCCTGACACACCACCCCCTGCACGACCCCCTACACTGCCCGAACACCACTGCACTGCCCTAAACCCTGAAACACCACCCCCTGCACCACCCCCAACACTGCCCGAACACCACTGCACTGCCCTAAACCCTGAAACACCACCCCTGCACCGCCCCCTACACTGCCCGAACACCACTGCACTGCCCTAAACCCTGAAACACCACCCCCAGCACGACCCCCTTTACTGCTCGAACACCACTGCACTGCCCCAAACCCTGAAACACCACCCCCAGCACGACCCCCTACACTGCCCGAACACCACTGCCCTAAACCCTGAAACACCACCCCCTGCACGATCCCCTACACTGCCCGAACACCACTGCACTGCCCTAAACCCTGAAACACCACCCCCTGCACGACCCCCTACACTGCCCGAACACCACTGCACTGCCCTAAACCCTGAAACACCACCCCCAGCACGACCCCCTACACTGCCCGAACACCACTGCACTGCCCTAAATCCTGAAACACCACCCCCAGCACGACCCCCTACACTGCCCGAACACCACTGCAGTACCCTAAACCCTAAAACACTCCCCCAGCACGACTCCCTACACTACCCAAACACCACTGCACTACCCTAAATCTACCCCCAGCATGACCCCCTACACTACACAAACACCACTGCACTACCCTAAACCCTAAAACACTACCCGCAGCACGACCCTCTTCACTACCTAAACATAACTGCACAATTTGTTACAGGCGTTGCAACGCAGGCCTGTGGTGCTTACTGGAAGTACCTGGTGGGCTAGTTGGGCCCCAGGGACCCTCAGGATTCAAGGTGACCTAATCCCGCAACTTAAAACGCGCCACGGGGTGCGTTTGCACAGTGGTGAACGGAGGGGGCGGGGCCTCAGGTGACATGTGCGCAAAAACGCCCTGTGGTGCGTTTTAAGTTGGGGAATTAATTCCCTTTGAATCCTGAGGGACCCTGGGGGCCAACTAGCCCACCAGGTACCTTCAGTAAGCACAACAGAGTTGCGTTGCAGAGAGGTGAAAAAAGGTGCGTGGCCTCGGAACGCCTTTCTGCAACTCAGCTCTGTGGTCCTAACTGTAGGTACCTGGGGGGCTAGTTGGGCCCCAGGGACCCTCAGGATTCAAGGGGACTTAATCCCGCAACTTAAAACGCGCCACGGGGCGCGTTTGCACACATGTCACCTCAGGCCCCCCCTCCCTTCACCACTGTGTAAAAGCGCCCTGTAGCGCGTTTTAAGAGGTAGTTTTAATCCCCCAGCCCTATTACGTACTAAGGACTTACAGAGGAGATCATGCTAATCACAGGGGTACCCCAACGCATAGTTCCCTAGTGTATGTAGGTGTTTCACTGTATTCTAAGTGTCTTTTAGCATAGCACTGGCTCTGGTTAGTCAGAGTCAGTTACCACCAGTACCTGTCTGAAAAAGTTGTGGGCACAGGATGATTTTGCAACAAGGCCTCTTTCTGCTCCTCTGTTGGTTCTTTCTGCACATCTTTTGCTTCTTTCTGTGCATTTTTTCTTCTTTCTTCACATGTCCTACCTCTGTAGGCATAGTTAGAAACTAGCATTTAAAAAACCTTTGAAATTCACTTAAAAATCATAGGTTTCAGGCACGTTATAGTTAGAAATTAGCATTTAAAAAACCTTTGAAATTCACTGAAAAACCATAGGTTTCAGACACGTTATAGTTAGAAATTAGCATTTAAAAAACCTTTGAAATTCACTGAAAAAACCATAGGTTTTAGGGACAGTTATAGTTAGTTGGACATTTCACTCGTACAAAACCATAGGAATTCCCCCGTTATAGTTAGTTCAGCTAACTATAACTCGCGCCCCCGCAATGCACTGCTGATGACGTCACATATTACATCACTCATGACATGGTCAGTGACATCACTGATGACATCACTGATGACATCTCAAATGACATCACTGATGACATCATCCATGTGATAATTTCATGCATCTTCTCACACCCTAATATAACTTTTGATACACCCACTCTAAATTACAGACTGCCATTCTCAAAACCATAGACACTCCAACATCAAAAACTATATACCCACTCACTGATTCTTAGGTCTACAAAACACATCCACTCACTCACCCGTACAGTCACTCATACTTACAGTCACTCAATACAGGACTATCATATGCACTCATACACCTATATAAACACTCACACACCGCCACTCATCCATAGAGGTACTCACACACCTAGTCAGTCATGCAAAAAATTAATCACACACCCATTTACTCACCTATACAGTTATACACACACCAGCTCACTTACTCATACAAATAATAGCACATTCTTACGCTCTTATACAATAACTGATACAAGCACACACTCATCCATACAGCCACTCTCACAATCACACACTCTCACTTATAGCCATTTAAATACTCTAACACACATATATACTGCCTTTTACATATGTAGTTACTCGCACATGTACCACTGAGATATACATTCACTCACTAACACACCCATACACACACTCACCCACCCAAGCAGTCCATCACAGATGCACTCTTGAAATCATGCACCCAGTGAATCACCCGCTCACACATCTATGTACAGAGTCACACACACCCCACCCACACAAACACTCAGGCAGCCATACAGATACTCAGAGAACCAATCAATAACCCATATAGACACTCATGTAGCTATTCGCAAATCCATGCATCCACTTACACACCAACAAACAGACGGATACAGACATTCACACAGTTTAGTCACTAACCCATGCATTCAGTAAGATACGTTTAATCACTCACTTGTAGAGTCAGTCACTCACGTACTAAATCATCCATTCAGACACTTATACACCCACTCATTCTTCAATACGCCTTTCCCTACATATACACCAGCCCCAGCACGACCGCCTACACTGCCCGAAAACCACTGCACTGCCCTAAACCCTGAAACACCACCCCCAGCACAACCCCCTACACTGCACGAACACCACTGCACTGCCCTAAACCCTGAAACACCACCCCCAGCACAACCCCCTACACTGCACGAACACCACTGCACTGCCCTAAACCCTGAAACACTACCCCCAGCAAGACCCCCTACACTGCCCGAACACCACTGCACTGCCCTAAACCCTGAAACACCAGCCCCAGCACGACCGCCTACACTGCCCAAAAACCACTGCACTGCCCTAAACCCTGAAACACCACCCCCAGCACGACCCCCTACACTGCCCGAACACCACTGCACTGCCCTAAACCCTGAAACACCACTCCCTGCACGACCCCCTACACTGCCGGAACACCACTGCACTGCCCTAAACCCTGAAACACCACCCCCAGCAAGACCCCCTACACTGCCCGAAAACCACTGCACTGCCCTAAACCCTGAAACACCACCTCCAGCACAACCCCCTACACTGCCTGAACACCATTGCTCTGCCCTAAACCCTGAAACACTAGCCCCAGCAAGACCCCCTACACTGCCCGAACACCACTGCACTGCCCTAGACTCTGAAACACCAGCCCCAGCAAGACCCCCTACACTGCCCGAACACCACTGCACTGCCCTAAACCCTGAAACACCAGCTCCAGCATGACCCCTACACTGCCCGAACACCACTGCACTGCCCTAAACCCTGAAACACCAGCTCCAGCACGACCACCTACACTGCCCGAACACCACTGCACTGCCCTAAACCCTGAAACACCAGCCCCAGCATGACCCCCTACACTGCCCAAACACCACTGCACTGCCCTAAACCCTGACACACCACCCCCTGCACGACCCCCTACACTGCCCGAACACCACTGCACTGCCCTAAACCCTGAAACACCACCCCCTGCACCACCCCCAACACTGCCCGAACACCACTGCACTGCCCTAAACCCTGAAACACCACCCCCTGCACCGCCCCCTACACTGCCCGAACACCACTGCACTGCCCTAAACCCTGAAACACCACCCCCAGCACGACCCCCTTTACTGCTCGAACATCACTGCACTGCCCCAAACCCTGAAACACCACCCCCAGCACGACCCCCTACACTGCCCGAACACCACTGCCCTAAACCCTGAAACACCACCCCCTGCACGATCCCCTACACTGCCCGAACACCACTGCACTGCCCTAAACCCTGAAACACCACGCCCTGCACGACCCCCTACACTGCCCGAACACCACTGCACTGCCCTAAACCCTGAAACACCACCCCCAGCACGACCCCCTACACTGCCCGAACACCACTGCACTGCCCTAAACCCTGAAACACCACCCCCAGCACGACCCCCTACACTGCCCGAACACCACTGCAGTACCCTAAACCCTAAAACACTCCCCCCAGCACGACTCCCTACACTACCCAAACACCACTGCACTACCCTAAACCCTAAATCTACCCCCAGCATGACCCCCTACACTACACAAACACCACTGCACTACCCTAAACCCTAAAACACTACCCCCAGCACGACCCTCTTCACTACCTAAACACAACTGCACAATTTGTTACAGGCGTTGCAACGCAGGCCTGTGGTGTTACTGGAAGTACCTGGTGGGCTAGTTGGGCCCCAGGGACCCTCAGGATTCAAGGTGACCTAATCCCGCAACTTAAAACGCGCCACGGGGTGCGTTTGCACAGTGGTGAACGGAGGGGGCGGGGCCTCAGGTGACATGTGCGCAAAACGCCCTGTGGTGCGTTTTAAGTTGGGGAATTAATTCTCTTTGAATCCTGAGGGACCCTGGGGCCAACTAGCCCACCAGGTACCTTCAGTAAGCACAACAGAGTTGCGTTGCAGAGAGGTGAAAAAAGGTGCGTGGCCTCGGAACGCCTTTCTGCAACTCAGCTCTGTGGTCCTAACTGTAGGTACCTGGGGGCTAGTTGGGCCCCAGGGACCCTCAGGATTCAAGGGGACTTAATCCCGCAACTTAAAACGCGCCACGGGGCGCGTTTGCACACATGTCACCTCAGGCCCCCTCCCTTCACCACTGTGTAAAAGCGCCCTGTAGCGCGTTTTAAGAGGTAGTTTTAATCCCCCAGCCCTATTACGTACTAAGGACTTACAGAGGAGATCATGCTAATCACAGGGGTACCCCAACGCATAGTTCCCTAGTGTATGTAGGTGTTTTCACTGTATTCTAAGTGTCTTTTAGCATAGCACTGGCTCTGGTTAGTCAGAGTCAGTTACCACCAGTACCTGTCTGAAAAAGTTGTGGGCACAGGATGATTTTGCAACAAGGCCTCTTTCTGCTCCTCTGTTGGTTCTTTCTGCACATCTTTTGCTTCTTTCTGTGCATTTTTTCTTCTTTCTTCACATGTCCTACCTCTGTAGGCATAGTTAGAAACTAGCATTTAAAAAACCTTTGAAATTCACTTAAAAAATCATAGGTTTCAGGCACGTTATAGTTAGAAATTAGCATTTAAAAAACCTTTGAAATTCACTGAAAAACCATAGGTTTCAGACACGTTATAGTTAGAAATTAGCATTTAGAAAACCTTTGAAATTCACTGAAAAAACCATAGGTTTTAGGGACAGTTATAGTTAGTTGGACATTTCACTCGTACAAAACCATAGAAATTCCCCCGTTATAGTTAGTTCAGCTAACTATAACTCGCGCCCCGCAATGCACTGCTGATGACGTCACATATTACATCACTCATGACATGGTCAGTGACATCACTCATGACATCACTGATGACATCTCAAATGACATCACTGATGACATCATCCATGTGATAATTTCATGCATCTTCTCACACCCTAATATAACTTTTGATACACCCACTCTAAATTACAGACTGCCATTCTCAAAACCATAGACACTCCAACACCAAAAACTATATACCCACTCACTGATTCTTAGGTCTACAAAACACATCCACTCACTCACCCGTACAGTCACTCATACTTACAGTCACTCAGTACAGGACTATCATATGCACTCATACACCTATATAAACACTCACACACCGCCACTCATCCATAGAGGTACTCACACACCTAGTCAGTCATGCAAAAAATTAATCACACACCCATTTACTCACCTATACAGTTATACACACACCAGCTCACTTACTCATACAAATAATAGCACATTCTTACGCTCTTATACAATAACTGATACAAGCACACACTCATCCATACAGCCACTCTCACAATCACACACTCTCACTTATAGCCATTTAAATACTCTAACACACATATATACTGCCTTTTACATATGTAGTTACTCGCACATGTACCACTGAGATATACATTCACTCACTAACACACCCATACACACACTCACCCACCCAAGCAGTCCATCACAGATGCACTCTTGAAATCATGCACCCAGTGAATCACCCGCTCACACATCTATGTACAGAGTCACACACACCCCACCCACACAAACACTCAGGCAGCCATACAGATACTCAGAGAACCAATCAATAACCCATATAGACACTCATGTAGCTATTCGCAAATCCATGCATCCACTTACACACCAACAAACAGACGGATACAGACATTCACACAGTTTAGTCACTAACCCATGCATTCAGTAAGATACGTTTAATCACTCACTTGTAGAGTCAGTCACTCACGTACTAAATCATCCATTCAGACACTTATACACCCACTCATTCTTCAATACGCCTTTCCCTATATATACACCAGCCCCAGCACGACCGCCTACACTGCCCGAAAACCACTGCACTGCCCTAAACCCTGAAACACCACCCCCAGCACAACCCCCTACACTGCACGAACACCACTGCACTGCCCTAAACCCTGAAACACTACCCCCAGCAAGACCCCCTACACTGCCCGAACACCACTGCACTGCCCTAAACCCTGAAACACCAGCCCCAGCACAAACCCGTATACTGCCCGAACACCACTGCACTGCCCTAAACCCTGAAACACCAGCCCCAGCACGACCGCCTACACTGCCCGAAAGCCACTGCACTGCCCTAAACCCTGAAACACCAGCCCCAGCACGACCCCCTACACTGCCCGAACACCACTGCACTGCCCTAAACCCTCAAACACCAGCCCCAGCAAGACCCCCTACACTGCCCGAACACCACTGCACTGCCCTAAACCCTGAAACACCACCCCCAGCAAGACCCCCTACACTGCCCGAACACCACTGCACTAAACCCTGAAACACCACCCCCAGCAAGACCACCGACACTGGCCAAACACCACTGCACTGCCCTAAACCCTGAAACACCACCCCCTACACGACCCCCTACACTGCCCAAACACCACTGCACTGCCCTAAACCCTGAAACACCACCCCCTGCACGACCCCCTACACTGCCCGAACACCACTGCACTGCCCTAAACCCTGAAACACCACCCCTCAGCACGACACCCTACACTGCCCGAACACCACTGCACTGCCCTAAACCCTGAAACACCACCCCCAGCATGACCCCCTACACTGCCCGAACACCACTGCACTGCCCTAAACCCTGAAACACCATTCCCTGCACGACCCCCTACACTGCCGGAACACCACTGCACTGCCCTAAACCCTGAAACACCACCCCCAGCACCACCCCCTACACTGCCCGAACACCACTGCACTGCCCTAAACCCTGAAACACCACTCCCTGCACGACCCCCTACACTGCCGGAACACCACTGCACTGCCCTAAACCCTGAAACACCACCCCCAGCATGACCCCCTACACTGCCCGATCACCACTGCACTGCCCTAAACCCTGAAACATCACCCCCAGCAAGACCCCCTACACTACCTGACACCACTGCCCTAAACCCTGAAACACCACCCCCAGCAAGACCCCCTACACTGCCTGAACAACACTGCACTGCCCTAAACCCTGAAACACCACCTCCAGCACAACCCCCTACACTGCCGGAACACCATTGCTCTGCCCTAAACCCTGAAACACTAGCCCCAGCAAGACCCCCTACACTGCCCGAACACCACTGCACTGCCCTAAACCCTGAAACACCAGCTCCAGCATGACCCCCTACACTGCCCGAACACCACTGCACTGCCCTAAACCCTGAAACACCAGCTCCAGCACGACCACCTACACTGCCCGAACACCACTGCACTGCCCAAACCCTGAAACACCAGCACAACCCCCTACACTGCCCGAACACCACTGCACTGCCCTAACCCCTGAAACACCAGCCCCAGCACGACCCCCTACACTGCCCGAACACCACTGTACTGCCCTAAACCCTGAAACACCAGCCCCAGCATGACCCCTACACTGCCCAAACACCACTGCACTGCCCTAAACCCTGAAACACCACCCCCTGCACGACCCCCTACACTGCCCGAACACCACTGCACTGCCCTAAACCCTGAAACACCACCCCCTGCACCACCCCCAACACTGCCCGAACACCACTGCACTGCCCTAAACCCTGAAACACCACCCCCTGCACCGCCCCCTACACTGCCCGAACACCACTGCACTGCCCTAAACCCTGAAACACCACCCCCAGCACGACCCCCTTTACTGCTCGAACACCACTGCACTGCCCCAAACCCTGAAACACCACCCCCAGCACGACCCCCTACACTGCCCGAACACCACTGCCCTAAACCCTGAAACACCACCCCCTGCACGATCCCCTACACTGCCCGAACACCACTGCACTGCCCTAAACCCTGAAACACCACCCCCTGCACGACCCCCTACACTGCCCGAACACCACTGCACTGCCCTAAACCCTGAAACACCACCCCCAGCACGACCCCCTACACTGCCCGAACACCACTGCACTGCCCTAAACCCTGAAACACCACCCCCAGCACGACCCCCTACACTGCCCGAACACCACTGTACTGCCCTAAACCCTGAAACACCAGCCCCAGCATGACCCCCTACACTGCCCAAACACCACTGCCCTGCCCTAAACCCTGAAACACCACCCCCTGCACGACCCCCTACACTGCCCGAACACCACTGCACTGCCCTAAACCCTGAAACACCACCCCCTGCACCACCCCCAACACTGCCCGAACACCACTGCACTGCCCTAAACCCTGAAACACCACCCCCTGCACCGCCCCCTACACTGCCCGAACACCACTGCACTGCCCTAAACCCTGAAACACCACCCCCAGCACGACCCCCTTTACTGCTCGAACACCACTGCACTGCCCCAAACCCTGAAACACCACCCCCAGCACGACCCCCTACACTGCCCGAACACCACTGCCCTAAACCCTGAAACACCACCCCCTGCACGATCCCCTACACTGCCCGAACACCACTGCACTGCCCTAAACCCTGAAACACCACCCCCTGCACGACCCCCTACACTGCCCGAACACCACTGCACTGCCCTAAACCCTGAAACACCACCCCCAGCACGACCCCCTACACTGCCCGAACACCACTGCAATGCCCTAAACCCTGAAACACCACCCCCAGCACGACCCCCTACACTGCCCGAACACCACTGCAGTACCCTAAACCCTAAAACACTCCCCCAGCACGACTCCCTACACTACCCAAACACCACTGCACTACCCTAAACCCTAAATCTACCCCCAGCATGACCCCCTACACTACACAAACACCACTGCACTACCCTAAACCCTAAAACACTACCCCCAGTACGACCCTCTTCACTACCTAAACACAACTGCACAATTTGTTACAGGCGTTGCAACCAGGGGCGGTGCGTCCATTGGGGGCGTTGGGCGTTGCCCCCCCGCCCGTGCCCGCAGCTCCCTCGGCATCTCTGAACTTAGTTTACTTAAGTTCAGAGATGCCGTCACCGAGGGAGAACTGAGTCTGACAATCATGTCAGTCAGCATGACGTCGGACCGCCCACCCCCTTCAGAGTCTGAAGGGGGTGGGTGGTCCGGCGTCATGTTGACTGACGTGCATTGCAGACCAGC
This sequence comes from Calotriton arnoldi, assembly GCA_963921515.1. Lineage (NCBI taxonomy): Eukaryota > Metazoa > Chordata > Amphibia > Caudata > Salamandridae > Calotriton > Calotriton arnoldi. Next base: position 1,039,823 of record CAWUFW010005885.1, on the reverse strand, counting down.
CAGGGTCAGGCAGCAGCACAAGTGCGCATGAGTGGGGAAGGTGAGCGAATTTTTCGCCCGTGCCCATTCATGCGCACTTGTGTTTCCACTGGCTTGCGCATGCCCATTAGGAGCCCCTCGGTCTCCTAATGGGCAGGCAGCGGGCGAAGAGTAACCGTGCCCTCAGCCAATCCTGGCGCTGCAGCAGCGCCAGCATTGGCTGAGGGGTTGCCACTCCACTCCTGATCGAAGAGGCGCCATTGCTGCAACGCGGACCAGGAGCAGAGGCGGTCAGGTAAGTTTTCTTAAATTTGTATTCTCCCTCGGCCCCCACCCCCGCGCGACCCCCCCGCCGCGAGTACTGCGAGCCGCGGCTGAGCAGGTGTGCTGTATTCCATCTGTTGTTGTCTGTGTTTATTGCTCGGGACGGACACTGGCACCGGCTGCAGTCACAGCATAGCACTGCAGATTATTGACAGGCTGGGGTGTGACAACAGGTAAGTACAATGAGCTGCAATGACTCGCAAGTTGTGTTACATGCGTGTGTGACGAGATCATTCCTCTTAGTATTACGGAATGCCTCAGACTGCGCATGTAAAATGTCTCCTTGTATTGGTCTGCACAGATTTTTCGTGGGTTTGAATGTTCTCTCTTTAATTTGTTTTTATTAGTGACTTGTTCTCAGTCTTTCTTCTGACTTGACTCATCACGCTGCTAAAATGTGGTGTTTCGTTCTCTGTTTTGATTCATAATTGTCAGTTTTATTGCTTCAGCTTTCCCTGTCATCTTATGTGGGCAGCTGCTTTTAATCGGCACTTCGCAGTCCCTTTAAGTGGTGACGGTAAGACACTTACAGAGAAAAGGGAAGGCGTTCTGAAAACCATTCCCAGGGGGTAGTGGTGACCCCGCTTCAGCACTTATCCCTGTAGCGTCGAAGCACCGATAGGAGGTGGGTGAGGGTGTCTGGGCTTTGATTGACCTTTCACCGTCACTGCCAAAGAACACATTCCCACCTGCTAGCAGAGCTGGGCCAGACTTTTGTGAAATGAGATTTTCAATAGGAAGTTGCTAGTGAGGAGCCGGAAGGGCTGGGGCAGTGTTAAGATTGTGTCATATGAAGCTGATTGGGGTTTATGTCAGAACACCAGGAAAGAAATCAATTTATCAGCCTTCTGGCTTCCTGGCATGTTCAGCACAGCACAGGGTGAGGCCCTCTCACCCTGTGTTATGGAAGTGGTCTGAAATTTGTCCTGGCATACAGGGATAGTGTTGGTATCATATAACTGGCAACACCCCACAAGCCCACCTGTACCTGGCGTTGATTTCCCTGTTGCAGCCGGAGCAGTGCAAGGCCTGTAGAGAACTGCAAAGAATATTCTGTGAAATTAGTCTTGTTTACGGGGGATGTATAGGTGGTCATGCCGTTTTGGGCATGCTGTCACAAATATATTACTAAAGGATTGTGTGCAAATATATTACTAAAGGATGGTGCAGTAGCGCACTGCCATTCACATAATGCACATTTTCACTGAAATGGGCATTACATTTTAACAATCATGCACTTCTACTGATAATTCTATAAAGCAATGATTTGCCCACTCTTTAAAAAAAACAAAAAAACTCCCCAGAACCTCCCTTATGATAGTCAGGCTACCTCGCTTAGCTTGCAACATAACACTCATCCACGACTTTTACGCCCTACCACTTTCAAATGTCACCAGCCGCCACTGGTTGCAACGCAGGCCTGTGGTGCTTACTGGAAGTACCTGGTGGGCTAGTTGGGCCCCAGGGACCCTCAGGATTCAAGGTGACCTAATCCCGCAACTTAAAACGCGCCACGGGGTGCGTTTGCACAGTGGTGAACGGAGGGGGCGGGGCCTCAGGTGACATGTGCGCAAAACGCCCTGTGGTGCGTTTTAAGTTGGGAATTAATTCCTTTGAATCCTGAGGGACCCTGGGGGCCAACTAGCCCACCAGGTACCTTCATAAAGCACAACAGAGTTGCGTTGCAGAGAGGTGAAAAAGGTGCGTGGCCTCGGAACGCCTTTCTGCAACTCAGCTCTGTGGTCCTAACTGTAGGTACCTGGGGGCTAGTTGGGCCCCAGGGACCCTCAGGATTCAAGGGGACTTAATCCCGCAACTTAAAACACGCCACGGGGCGCGTTTGCACACATGTCACCTCAGGCCCCCCCTCCCTTCACCACTGTGTAAAAGCGCCCTGTAGCGCGTTTTAAGAGGTAGTTTTAATCCCCCAGCCCTATTACGTACTAAGGACTTACAGAGGAGATCATGCTAATCACAGGGGTACCCCAACGCATAGTTCCCTAGTGTATGTAGGTGTTTTCACTGTATTCTAAGTGTCTTTTAGCATAGCACTGGCTCTGGTTAGTCAGAGTCAGTTACCACCAGTACCTGTCTGAAAAAGTTGTGGGCACAGGATGATTTTGCAACAAGGCCTCTTTCTGCTCCTCTGTTGGTTCTTTCTGCACATCTTTTGCTTCTTTCTGTGCATTTTTTCTTCTTTCTTCACATGTCCTACCTCTGTAGGCATAGTTAGAAACTAGCATTTAAAAAACCTTTGAAATTCACTTAAAAAATCATAGGTTTCAGGCACGTTATAGTTAGAAATTAGCATTTAAAAAACCTTTGAAATTCACTGAAAAACCATAGGTTTCAGACACGTTATAGTTAGAAATTAGCATTTAAAAAACCTTTGAAATTCACTGAAAAAACCATAGGTTTTAGGGACAGTTATAGTTAGTTGGACATTTCACTCGTACAAAACCATAGAAATTCCCCCGTTATAGTTAGTTCAGCTAACTATAACTCGCGCCCCCGCAATGCACTGCTGATGACGTCACATATTACATCACTCATGACATGGTCAGTGACATCACTCATGACATCACTGATGACATCTCAAATGACATCACTGATGACATCATCCATGTGATAATTTCATGCATCTACTCACACCCTAATATAACTTTTGATACACCCACTCTAAATTACAGACTGCCATTCTCAAAACCATAGACACTCCAACACCAAAAACTATATACCCACTCACTGATTCTTAGGTCTACAAAACACATCCACTCACTCACCCGTACAGTCACTCATACTTACAGTCACTCAGTACAGGACTATCATATGCACTCATACACCTATATAAACACTCACACACCGCCACTCATCCATAGAGGTACTCACACACCTAGTCAGTCATGCAAAAAATTAATCACACACCCATTTACTCACCTATACAGTTATACACACACCAGCTCACTTACTCATACAAATAATAGCACATTCTTACGCTCTTATACAATAACTGATACAAGCACACACTCATCCATACAGCCACTCTCACAATCACACACTCTCACTTATAGCCATTTAAATACTCTAACACACATATATACTGCCTTTTACATATGTAGTTACTCGCACATGTACCACTGAGATATACATTCACTCACTAACACACCCATACACACACTCACCCACCCAAGCAGTCCATCACAGATGCACTCTTGAAATCATGCACCCAGTGAATCACCCGCTCACACATCTATGTACAGAGTCACACACACCCCACCCACACAAACACTCAGGCAGCCATACAGATACTCAGAGAACCAATCAATAACCCATATAGACACTCATGTAGCTATTCGCAAATCCATGCATCCACTTACACACCAACAAACAGACGGATACAGACATTCACACAGTTTAGTCACTAACCCATGCATTCAGTAAGATACGTTTAATCACTCACTTGTAGAGTCAGTCACTTACGTACTAAATCATCCATTCAGACACTTATACACCCACTCATTCTTCAATACGCCTTTCCCTATATATACACCAGCCCCAGCACGACCGCCTACACTGCCCGAAAACCACTGCACTGCCCTAAACCCTGAAACACCACCCCCAGCACAACCCCCTACACTGCACGAACACCACTGCACTGCCCTAAACCCTGAAACACTACCCCCAGCAAGACCCCCTACACTGCCCGAACACCACTGCACTGCCCTAAACCCTGAAACACCAGCCCCAGCACAAACCCGTATACTGCCCGAACACCACTGCACTGCCCTAAACCCTGAAACACCAGCCCCAGCACGACCGCCTACACTGCCCGAAAACCACTGCACTGCCCTAAACCCTGAAACACCAGCCCCAGCACGACCCCCTACACTGCCCGAACACCACTGCACTGCCCTAAACCCTCAAACACCAGCCCCAGCAAGACCCCCTACACTGCCCGAACACCACTGCACTGCCCTAAACCCTGAAACACCACCCCCAGCAAGACCACCGACACTGGCCAAACACCACTGCACTGCCCTAAACCCTGAAACACCACCCCCTACACGACCCCCTACACTGCCCAAACACCACTGCACTGCCCTAAACCCTGAAACACCACCCCCTGCACGACCCCCTACACTGCCCGAACACCACTGCACTGCCCTAAACCCTGAAACACCACCCCCAGCACGACCCCCTACACTGCCCGAACACCACTGCACTGCCCTAAACCCTGAAACACCACTCCCTGCACGACCCCCTACACTGCCGGAACACCACTGCACTGCCCTAAACCCTGAAACACCACCCCCAGCATGACCCCCTACACTGCCCGAACACCACTGCACTGCCCTAAACCCTGAAACATCACCCCCAGCAAGACCCCCTACACTACCTGAACACCACTGCCCTAAACCCTGAAACACCACCCCCAGCAAGACCCCCTACACTGCCCGAACACCACTGCACTGCCCTAAACCCTGAAACACCACCTCCAGCACAACCCCCTACACTGCCTGAACACCATTGCTCTGCCCTAAACCCTGAAACACTAGCCCCAGCAAGACCCCCTACACTGCCCGAACACCACTGCACTGCCCTAAACCCTGAAACACCAGCTCCAGCATGACCCCCTACACTGCCCGAACACCACTGCACTGCCCTAAACCCTGAAACACCAGCTCCAGCACGACCACCTACACTGCCCGAACACCACTGCACTGCCCAAACCCTGAAACACCAGCACAACCCCCTACACTGCCCGAACACCACTGCACTGCCCTAACCCCTGAAACACCAGCCCCAGCACGACCCCCTACACTGCCCGAACACCACTGTACTGCCCTAAACCCTGAAACACCAGCCCCAGCATGACCCCCTACACTGCCCAAACACCACTGCACTGCCCTAAACCCTGAAACACCACCCCCTGCACGACCCCCTACACTGCCCGAACACCACTGCACTGCCCTAAACCCTGAAACACCACCCCCAACACTGCCCGAACACCACTGCACTGCCCTAAACCCTGAAACACCACCCCCTGCACCGCCCCCTACACTGCCCGAACACCACTGCACTGCCCTAAACCCTGAAACACCACCCCCAGCACGACCCCCTTTACTGCTCGAACACCACTGCACTGCCCCAAACCCTGAAACACCACCCCCAGCACGACCCCCTACACTGCCCGAACACCACTGCCCTAAACCCTGAAACACCACCCCTGCACGATCCCCTACACTGCCCGAACACCACTGCACTGCCCTAAACCCTGAAACACCACCCCCTGCACGACCCCCTACACTGCCCGAACACCACTGCACTGCCCTAAACCCTGAAACACCACCCCCAGCACGACCCCCTAAACTGCCCGAACACCACTGCACTGCCCTAAACCCTGAAACACCACCCCCAGCACGACCCCTACACTGCCCGAACACCACTGTACTGCCCTAAACCCTGAAACACCAGCCCCAGCATGACCCCCTACACTGCCCAAACACCACTGCACTGCCCTAAACCCTGAAACACCACCCCCTGCACGACCCCCTACACTGCCCGAACACCACTGCACTGCCCTAAACCCTGAAACACCACCCCCAGCACGACCCCCTTTACTGCTCGAACACCACTGCACTGCCCCAAACCCTGAAACACCACCCCCAGCATGACCCCCTACACTGCCCGAACACCACTGCCCTAAACCCTGAAACACCACCCCCAGCATGACCCCCTACACTGCCCGAACACCACTGCCCTAAACCCTGAAACACCACCCCCTGCACGATCCCCTACACTGCCCGAACACCACTGCACTGCCCTAAACCCTGAAACACCACCCCCAGCATGACCCCCTACACTGCCCGAACACCACTGCCCTAAACCCTGAAACACCACCCCCTGCACGACCCCCTACACTGCCCGAACACAACTGCACTGCCCTAAACCCTGAAACACCACCCCCAGCACGACCCCCTACACTGCCCGAACACCACTGCACTGCCCTAAACCCTGAAACACCACCCCCAGCACGACCCCCTACACTGCCCGAACACCACTGTACTGCCCTAAACCCTGAAACACCAGCCCCAGCATGACCCCCTACACTGCCCAAACACCACTGCCCTGCCCTAAACCCTGAAACACCACCCCCTGCACGACCCCCTACACTGCCGAACACCACTGCACTGCCCTAAACCCTGAAACACCACCCCTGCACCACCCCCAACACTGCCCGAACACCACTGCACTGCCCTAAACCCTGAAACACCACCCCCTGCACCGCCCCCTACACTGCCCGAACACCACTGCACTGCCCTAAACCCTGAAACACCACCCCCAGCACGACCCCCTTTACTGCTCGAACACCACTGCACTGCCCCAAACCCTGAAACACCACCCCCAGCACGACCCCCTACACTGCCCGAACACCACTGCCCTAAACCCTGAAACACCACACCCTGCACGATCCCCTACACTGCCCGAACACCACTGCACTGCCCTAAACCCTGAAACACCACCCCCTGCACAACCCCCTACACTGCCCGAACACCACTGCACTGCCCTAAACCCTGAAACACCACCCCCAGCACGACCCCCTACACTGCCCGAACACCACTGCACTGCCCTAAACCCTGAAACACCACCCCCAGCACGACCCCCTACACTGCCCAAACACCACTGCAGTACCCTAAACCCTAAAACACTCCCCCCAGCACGACTCCCTACACTACCCAAACACCACTGCACTACCCTAAACCCTAAATCTACCCCCAGCATGACCCCCTACACTACACAAACACCACTGCACTACCCTAAACCCTAAAACACTACCCCCAGTACGACCCTCTTCACTACCTAAACACAACTGCACAATTTGTTACAGGCGTTGCAACCAGGGGCGGTGCGTCCATTGGGGGCGTTGGGGCGTTGCCCCCCCCCGCCCGTGCCCGCAGCTCCCTCGGCATCTCTGAACTTAGTTTACTTAAGTTCAGAGATGCCGTCACCGAGGGAGAACTGAGTCTGACAATCATGTCAGTCAGCATGACGTCGGACCGCCCACCCCCTTCAGAGTCTAAAGGGGGTGGGCGGTCCGGCGTCATGTTGACTGACGTGCATTGCAGACCAGCCAGGGTCAGGCAGCAGCACAAGTGCGCATGAGTGGGGAAGGTGAGCGAATTTTTCGCCCGTGCCCATTCATGCGCACTTGTGTTTCCACTGGCTTGCGCATGCCCATTAGGAGCCCCTCGGTCTCCTAATGGGCAGGCAGCGGGCGAAGAGTAACCGTGCCCTCAGCCAATCCTGGCGCTGCAGCAGCGCCAGCATTGGCTGAGGGGTTGCCACTCCACTCCTGATCGAAGAGGCGCCATTGCTGCAACGCGGACCAGGAGCAGAGGCGGTCAGGTAAGTTTTCTTAAATTTGTATTCTCCCTCGGCCCCCCACCCCCGCGCGACCCCCCCGCCGCGAGTACTGCGAGCCGCGGCTGAGCAGGTGTGCTGTATTCCATCTGTTGTTGTCTGTGTTTATTGCTCGGGACGGACACTGGCACCGGCTGCAGTCACAGCATAGCACTGCAGATTATTGACAGGCTGGGGTGTGACAACAGGTAAGTACAATGAGCTGCAATGACTCGCAAGTTGTGTTACATGCGTGTGTGACGAGATCATTCCTCTTAGTATTACGGAATGCCTCAGACTGCGCATGTAAAATGTCTCCTTGTATTGGTCTGCACAGATTTTTCGTGGGTTTGAATGTTCTCTCTTTAATTTGTTTTTATTAGTGACTTGTTCTCAGTCTTTCTTCTGACTTGACTCATCACGCTGCTAAAATGTGGTGTTTCGTTCTCTGTTTTGATTCATAATTGTCAGTTTTATTGCTTCAGCTTTCCCTGTCATCTTATGTGGGCAGCTGCTTTTAATCGGCACTTCGCAGTCCCTTTAAGTGGTGACGGTAAGACACTTACAGAGAAAAGGGAAGGCGTTCTGAAAACCATTCCCAGGGGGTAGTGGTGACCCCGCTTCAGCACTTATCCCTGTAGCGTCGAAGCACCGATAGGAGGTGGGTGAGGGTGTCTGGGCTTTGATTGACCTTTCACCGTCACTGCCAAAGAACACATTCCCACCTGCTAGCAGAGCTGGGCCAGACTTTTGTAAAATGAGATTTTCAATAGGAAGTTGCTAGTGAGGAGCCGGAAGGGCTGGGGCAGTGTTAAGATTGTGTCATATGAAGCTGATTGGGGTTTATGTCAGAACACCAGGAAAGAAATCAATTTATCAGCCTTCTGGCTTCCTGGCATGTTCAGCACAGCACAGGGTGAGGCCCTCTCACCCTGTGTTATGGAAGTGGTCTGAAATTTGTCCTGGCATACAGGGATAGTGTTGGTATCATATAACTGGCAACACCCCACAAGCCCACCTGTACCTGGCGTTGATTTCCCTGTTGCAGCCGGAGCAGTGCAAGGCCTGTAGAGAACTGCAAAGAATATTCTGTGAAATTAGTCTTGTTTACGGGGGATGTATAGGTGGTCATGCCGTTTTGGGCATGCTGTCACAAATATATTACTAAAGGATTGTGTGCAAATATATTACTAAAGGATGGTGCAGTAGCGCACTGCCATTCACATAATGCACATTTTCACTGAAATGGGCATTACATTTTAACAATCATGCACTTCTACTGATAATTCTATAAAGCAATGATTTGCCCACTCTTTAAAAAAAACAAAAAAACTCCCCAGAACCTCCCTTATGATAGTCAGGCTACCTCGCTTAGCTTGCAACATAACACTCATCCACGACTTTTACGCCCTACCACTTTCAAATGTCACCAGCCGCCACTGGTTGCAACGCAGGCCTGTGGTGCTTACTGGAAGTACCTGGTGGGCTAGTTGGGCCCCAGGGACCCTCAGGATTCAAGGTGACCTAATCCCGCAACTTAAAACGCGCCACGGGGTGCGTTTGCACAGTGGTGAACGGAGGGGGCGGGGCCTCAGGTGACATGTGCGCAAAAACGCCCTGTGGTGCGTTTTAAGTTGGGAATTAATTCCCTTTGAATCCTGAGGGACCCTGGGGGCCAACTAGCCCACCAGGTACCTTCATAAAGCACAACAGAGTTGCGTTGCAGAGAGGTGAAAAAAGGTGCGTGGCCTCGGAACGCCTTTCTGCAACTCAGCTCTGTGGTCCTAACTGTAGGTACCTGGGGGCTAGTTGGGCCCCAGGGACCCTCAGGATTCAAGGGGACTTAATCCCGCAACTTAAAACACGCCACGGGGCGCGTTTGCACACATGTCACCTCAGGCCCCCCCTCCCTTCACCACTGTGTAAAAGCGCCCTGTAGCACGTTTTAAGAGGTAGTTTTAATCCCCCAGCCCTATTACGTACTAAGGACTTACAGAGGAGATCATGCTAATCACAGGGGTACCCCAACGCATAGTTCCCTAGTGTATGTAGGTGTTTTCACTGTATTCTAAGTGTCTTTTAGCATAGCACTGGCTCTGGTTAGTCAGAGTCAGTTACCACCAGTACCTGTCTGAAAAAGTTGTGGGCACAGGATGATTTTGCAACAAGGCCTCTTTCTGCTCCTCTGTTGGTTCTTTCTGCACATCTTTTGCTTCTTTCTGTGCATTTTTTCTTCTTTCTTCACATGTCCTACCTCTGTAGGCATAGTTAGAAACTAGCATTTAAAAACCTTTGAAATTCACTTAAAAAATCATAGGTTTCAGGCACGTTATAGTTAGAAATTAGCATTTAAAAACCTTTGAAATTCACTGAAAAACCATAGGTTTCAGACACGTTATAGTTAGAAATTAGCATTTAAAAAACCTTTGAAATTCACTGAAAAAACCATAGGTTTTAGGGACAGTTATAGTTAGTTGGACATTTCACTCGTACAAAACCATAGAAATTCCCCCGTTATAGTTAGTTCAGCTAACTATAACTCGCGCCCCGCAATGCACTGCTGATGACGTCACATATTACATCACTCATGACATGGTCAGTGACATCACTCATGACATCACTGATGACATCTCAAATGACATCACTGATGACATCATCCATGTGATAATTTCATGCATCTTCTCACACCCTAATATAACTTTTGATACACCCACTCTAAATTACAGACTGCCATTCTCAAAACCATAGACACTCCAACACCAAAAACTATATACCCACTCACTGATTCTTAGGTCTACAAAACACATCCACTCACTCACCCGTACAGTCACTCATACTTACAGTCACTCAGTACAGGACTATCATATGCACTCATACACCTATATAAACACTCACACACCGCCACTCATCCATAGAGGTACTCACACACCTAGTCAGTCATGCAAAAAATTAATCACACACCCATTTACTCACCTATACAGTTATACACACACCAGCTCACTTACTCATACAAATAATAGCACATTCTTACGCTCTTATACAATAACTGATACAAGCACACACTCATCCATACAGCCACTCTCACAATCACACACTCTCACTTATAGCCATTTAAATACTCTAACACACATATATACTGCCTTTTACATATGTAGTTACTCGCACATGTACCACTGAGATATACATTCACTCACTAACACACCCATACACACACTCACCCACCCAAGCAGTCCATCACAGATGCACTCTTGAAATCATGCACCCAGTGAATCACCCGCTCACACATCTATGTACAGAGTCACACACACCCCACCCACACAAACACTCAGGCAGCCATACAGATACTCAGAGAACCAATCAATAACCCATATAGACACTCATGTAGCTATTCGCAAATCCATGCATCCACTTACACACCAACAAACAGACGGATACAGACATTCACACAGTTTAGTCACTAACCCATGCATTCAGTAAGATACGTTTAATCACTCACTTGTAGAGTCAGTCACTCACGTACTAAATCATCCATTCAGACACTTATACACCCACTCATTCTTCAATACGCCTTTCCCTATATATACACCAGCCCCAGCACGACCGCCTACACTGCCCGAAAACCACTGCACTGCCCTAAACCCTGAAACACCACCCCCAGCACAACCCCCTACACTGCACGAACACCACTGCACTGCCCTAAACCCTGAAACACTACCCCCAGCAAGACCCCCTACACTGCCCGAACACCACTGCACTGCCCTAAACCCTGAAACACCAGCCCCAGCACAAACCCGTATACTGCCCGAACACCACTGCACTGCCCTAAACCCTGAAACACCAGCCCCAGCACGACCGCCTACACTGCCCGAAAACCACTGCACTGCCCTAAACCCTGAAACACCAGCCCCAGCACGACCCCCTACACTGCCCGAACACCACTGCACTGCCCTAAACCCTCAAACACCAGCCCCAGCAAGAACCCCTACACTGCCCGAACACCACTGCACTGCCCTAAACCCTGAAACACCACCCCCAGCAAGACCACCGACACTGGCCAAACACCACTGCACTGCCCTAAACCCTGAAACACCACCCCCTACACGACCCCCTACACTGCCCAAACACCACTGCACTGCCCTAAACCCTGAAACACCACCCCCTGCACGACCCCCTACACTGCCCGAACACCACTGCACTGCCCTAAACCCTGAAACACCACCCCCAGCACGACCCCCTACACTGCCCGAACACCACTGCACTGCCCTAAACCCTGAAACACCACTCCCTGCACGACCCCCTACACTGCCGGAACACCACTGCACTGCCCTAAACCCTGAAACACCACCCCCAGCATGACCCCCTACACTGCCCGAACACCACTGCACTGCCCTAAACCCTGAAACATCACCCCCAGCAAGACCCCCTACACTACCTGAACACCACTGCCCTAAACCCTGAAACACCACCCCCAGCAAGACCCCCTACACTGCCCGAACACCACTGCACTGCCCTAAACCCTGAAACACCACCTCCAGCACAACCCCCTACACTGCCTGAACACCATTGCTCTGCCCTAAACCCTGAAACACTAGCCCCAGCAAGACCCCCTACACTGCCCGAACACCACTGCACTGCCCTAAACCCTGAAACACCAGCTCCAGCATGACCCCCTACACTGCCCGAACACCACTGCACTGCCCTAAACCCTGAAACACCAGCTCCAGCACGACCACCTACACTGCCCGAACACCACTGCACTGCCCAAACCCTGAAACACCAGCACAACCCCCTACACTGCCCGAACACCACTGCACTGCCCTAACCCCTGAAACACCAGCCCCAGCACGACCCCCTACACTGCCCGAACACCACTGTACTGCCCTAAACCCTGAAACACCAGCCCCAGCATGACCCCCTACACTGCCCAAACACCACTGCACTGCCCTAAACCCTGAAACACCACCCCCTGCACGACCCCCTACACTGCCCGAACACCACTGCACTGCCCTAAACCCTGAAACACCACCCCCAACACTGCCCGAACACCACTGCACTGCCCTAAACCCTGAAACACCACCCCCTGCACCGCCCCCTACACTGCCCGAACACCACTGCACTGCCCTAAACCCTGAAACACCACCCCCAGCACGACCCCCTTTACTGCTCGAACACCACTGCACTGCCCCAAACCCTGAAACACCACCCCCAGCACGACCCCCTACACTGCCCGAACACCACTGCCCTAAACCCTGAAACACCACCCCCTGCACGATCCCCTACACTGCCCGAACACCACTGCACTGCCCTAAACCCTGAAACACCACCCCCTGCACGACCCCCTACACTGCCCGAACACCACTGCACTGCCCTAAACCCTGAAACACCACCCCCAGCACGACCCCCTACACTGCCCGAACACCACTGCACTGCCCTAAACCCTGAAACACCACCCCCAGCACGACCCCCTACACTGCCCGAACACCACTGTACTGCCCTAAACCCTGAAACACCAGCCCCAGCATGACCCCCTACACTGCCCAAACACCACTGCACTGCCCTAAACCCTGAAACACCACCCCCTGCACGACCCCCTACACTGCCCGAACACCACTGCACTGCCCTAAACCCTGAAACACCACCCCCTGCACCGCCCCCTACACTGCCCGAACACCACTGCACTGCCCTAAACCCTGAAACACCACCCCCAGCACGACCCCCTTTACTGCTCGAACACCACTGCACTGCCCCAAACCCTGAAACACCACCCCCAGCACGACCCCCTACACTGCCCGAACACCACTGCCCTAAACCCTGAAACACCACCCCCTGCACGATCCCCTACACTGCCCGAACACCACTGCACTGCCCTAAACCCTGAAACACCACCCCTGCACGACCCCCTACACTGCCCGAACACCACTGCACTGCCCTAAACCCTGAAACACCACCCCCAGCACCACCCCCTACACTGCCCGAACACCACTGCACTGCCCTAAACCCTGAAACACCACCCCCAGCACGACCCCCTACACTGCCCGAACACCACTGCAGTACCCTAAACCCTAAAACACTCCCCCAGCACGACTCCCTACACTACCCAAACACCACTGCACTACCCTAAACCCTAAATCTACCCCCAGCATGACCCCCTACACTACACAAACACCACTGCACTACCCTAAACCCTAAAACACTACCCCCATCACGACCCTCTTCACTACCTAAACACAACTGCACAATTTGTTACAGGCGTTGCAACCAGGGGCGGTGCGTACATTGGGGGCGTTGCCCCCCCCGCCCGTGCCCGCAGCTCACTCGGCATCTCTGAACTTAGTTTACTTAAGTTCAGAGATGCCGTCACCGAGGGAGAACTGAGTCTGACAATCATGTCAGTCAGCATGACGTCGGACCGCCCACCCCCTTCAGAGTCTGAAGGGGGTGGGCGGTCTGGCGTCATGTTGACTGACGTGCATTGCAGACCAGCCAGGGTCAGGCAGCAGCACAAGTGCGCATGAGTGGGGAAGGTGAGCGAATTTTTCGCCGGTGCCCATTCATGCGCACTTGTGTTTCCACTGGCTTGCGCATGCCCATTAGGAGCCCCTCGGTCTCCTAATGGGCAGGCAGCGGGCGAAGAGTAACCGTGCCCTCAGCCAATCCTGGCGCTGCAGCAGCGCCAGCATTGGCTGAGGGGTTGCCACTCCACTCCTGATCGAAGAGGCACCATTGCTGCAACGCGGACCAGGAGCAGAGGCGGTCAGGTAAGTTTTCTTAAATTTGTATTCTCCCTCGGCCCCCCACCCCCGCGCGACCCCTCCGCCGCGAGTACTGCGAGCCGCGGCTGAGCAGGTGTGCTGTATTCCATCTGTTGTTGTCTGTGTTTATTGCTCGGGACGGACACTGGCACCGGCTGCAGTCACAGCATAGCACTGCAGATTATTGACAGGCTGGGGTGTGACAACAGGTAAGTACAATGAGCTGCAATGACTCGCAAGTTGTGTTACATGCGTGTGTGACGAGATCATTCCTCTTAGTATTACGGAATGCCTCAGACTGCGCATGTAAAATGTCTCCTTGTATTGGTCTGCACAGATTTTTCGTGGGTTTGAATGTTCTCTCTTTAATTTGTTTTTATTAGTGACTTGTTCTCAGTCTTTCTTCTGACTTGACTCATCACGCTGCTAAAATGTGGTGTTTCGTTCTCTGTTTTGATTCATAATTGTCAGTTTTATTGCTTCAGCTTTCCCTGTCATCTTATGTGGGCAGCTGCTTTTAATCGGCACTTCGCAGTCCCTTTAAGTGGTGACGGTAAGACACTTACAGAGAAAAGGGAAGGCGTTCTGAAAACCATTCCCAGGGGTAGTGGTGACCCCGCTTCAGCACTTATCCCTGTAGCGTCGAAGCACCGATAGGAGGTGGGTGAGGGTGTCTGGGCTTTGATTGACATTTCACCGTCACTGCCAAAGAACACATTCCCACCTGCTAGCAGAGCTGGGCCAGACTTTTGTGAAATGAGATTTTCAATAGGAAGTTGCTAGTGAGGAGCCGGAAGGGCTGGGGCAGTGTTAAGATTGTGTCATATGAAGCTGATTGGGGTTTATGTCAGAACACCAGGAAAGAAATCAATTTATCAGCCTTCTGGCTTCCTGGCATGTTCAGCACAGGGTGAGGCCCTCTCACCCTGTGTTATGGAAGTGGTCTGAAATTTGTCCTGGCATACAGGGATAGTGTTGGTATCATATAACTGGCAACACCCCACAAGCCCACCTGTACCTGGCGTTGATTTCCCTGTTGCAGCCGGAGCAGTGCAAGGCCGATAGAGAACTGCAAAGAATATTCTGTGAAATTAGTCTTGTTTACGGGGGATGTATAGGTGGTCATGCCGTTTTGGGCATGCTGTCACAAATATATTACTAAAGGATTGTGTGCAAATATATTACTAAAGGATGGTGTAGTAGCGCACTGCCATTCACATAATGCACATTTTCACTGAAATGGGCATTACATTTTAACAATCATGCACTTCTACTGATAATTTTATAAAGCAATGATTTGCCCACTCTTTAAAAAAAAAAAAAAACTCCCCAGAACCTCCCTTCTGATAGTCAGGCTACCTCGCTTAGCTTGCAACATAACACTCATCCACGACTTTTACGCCCTACCACTTTCAAATGTCACCAGCCGCCACTGGTTGCAACGCAGGCCTGTGGTGCTTACTGGAAGTACCTGGTGGGCTAGTTGGGCCCCAGGGACCCTCAGGATTCAAGGTGACCTAATCCCGCAACTTAAAACGCGCCACGGGGTGCGTTTGCACAGTGGTGAACGGAGGGGCGGGGCCTCAGGTGACATGTGCGCAAAAACGCCCTGTGGTGCGTTTTAAGTTGGGGAATTAATTCCCTTTGAATCCTGAGGGACCCTGGGGCCAACTAGCCCACCAGGTACCTTCAGTAAGCACAACAGAGTTGCGTTGCAGAGAGGTGAAAAAGGTGCGTGGCCTCGGAACGCCTTTCTGCAACTCAGCTCTGTGGTCCTAACTGTAGGTACCTGGGGGGCTAGTTGGGCCCCAGGGACCCTCAGGATTCAAGGGGACTTAATCCTGCAACTTAAAACGCGCCACGGGGCGCGTTTGCACACATGTCACCTCAGGCCCCCCCTCCCTTCACCACTGTGTAAAAGCGCCCTGTAGCGCGTTTTAAGAGGTAGTTTTAATCCCCCAGCCCTATTACGTACTAAGGACTTACAGAGGAGATCATGCTAATCACAGGGGTACCCCAACGCATAGTTCCCTAGTGTATGTAGGTGTTTTCACTGTATTCTAAGTGTCTTTTAGCATAGCACTGGCTCTGGTTAGTCAGAGTCAGTTACCATCAGTACCTGTCTGAAAAAGTTGTGGGCACAGGATGATTTTGCAACAAGGCCTCTTTCTGCTCCTCTGTTGGTTCTTTCTGCACATCTTTTGCTTCTTTCTGTGCATTTTTTCTTCTTTCTTCACATGTCCTACCTCTGTAGGCATAGTTAGAAACTAGCATTTAAAAAAACCTATGAAATTCACTTAAAAAATCATAGGTTTCAGGCACGTTATAGTTAGAAATTAGCATTTAAAAACCTTTGAAATTCACTGAAAAACCATAGGTTTCAGACACGTTATAGTTAGAAATTAGCATTTAAAAAACCTTTGAAATTCACTGAAAAAACCATAGGTTTTAGGGACAGTTATAGTTAGTTGGACATTTCACTCGTACAAAACCATAGAAATTCCCCGTTATAGTTAGTTCAGCTAACTATAACTCGCGCCCCGCAATGCACTGCTGATGACGTCACATATTACATCACTCATGACATGGTCAGTGACATCACTCATGACATCACTGATGACATCTCAAATGACATCACTGATGACATCATCCATGTGATAATTTCATGCATCTTCTCACACCCTAATATAACTTTTGATACACCCACTCTAAATTACAGACTGCCATTCTCAAAACCATAGACACTCCAACACCAAAAACTATATACCCACTCACTGATTCTTAGGTCTACAAAACACATCCACTCACTCACCCGTACAGTCACTCATACTTACAGTCACTCAGTACAGGACTATCATATGCACTCATACACCTATATAAACACTCACACACCGCCACTCATCCATAGAGGTACTCACACACCTAGTCAGTCATGCAAAAAATTAATCACACACCCATTTACTCACCTATACAGTTATACACACACCAGCTCACTTATTCATACAAATAATAGCACATTCTTACGCTCTTATACAATAACTGATACAAGCACACACTCATCCATACAGCCACTCTCACAATCACACACTCTCACTTATAGCCATTTAAATACTCTAACACACATATATACTGCCTTTTACATATGTAGTAACTCGCACATGTACCACTGAGATATACATTCACTCACTAACACACCCATACACACACTCACCCACCCAAGCAGTCCATCACAGATGCACTCTTGAAATCATGCACCCAGTGAATCACCCGCTCACACATCTATGTACAGAGTCACACACACCCCACCCACACAAACACTCAGGCAGCCATTCAGATACTCAGAGAACCAATCAATAACCCATATAGACACTCATGTAGCTATTCGCAAATCCATGCATCCACTTACACACCAACAAACAGTCGGATACAGACATTCACACAGTTTAGTCACTAACCCATGCATTCAGTAAGATACGTTTAATCACTCACTTGTAGAGTCAGTCACTCACGTACTAAATCATCCATTCAGACACTTATACACCCACTCATTCTTCAATACGCCTTTCCCTATATATATTAAACATATTTAAACTTTACAGAAACACACAGTCACTGGATGATGTCATCAGTGATGTCATCAGTGATGTCATTTGAGATGTCATCAGTGATGTCATCAGTGATGTCACTGACCATGTCATGAGTGATGTAATATGTGACATCATCAGCAGTGCATTGCGGGCGCGAGTTATAGTTAGCTGAACTAACTATAACGGGGGAATTTCTATGGTTTTGTACGAGTGAAATGTCCAACTAACTATAACTGTCCCTAAAACCTATGGTTTTTTCAGTGAATTTCAAAGGTTTTTTAAATGTTAATTTCTAACTATAACGTGTCTGAAACCTATGGTTTTTTCAGTGAATATATATATATATATACGTATATATATATATATATGTATATATATATATTCACTGAAACAACCATAGGTTTCAGGACGTTATAGTTAGAAATTAGCATGGTTTTTTCAGTGAATTTCAAAGGTTTTTTAAATGCTAATTTCTAACTATAACGTCCCTGAAACCTATGGTTTTTTCAGTGAATTTCAAAGGTTTTTTAAATGGTAATTTTTAAGTATAATAGTAGTTATACCTATGTTTATTGTACTGAATTTCTAGATTTTTTTAACTGTTTATTTGTAAATACATTGGTTATTAAACAATATTATATACTTTTCTGAAAATTGTAAAAAAATTAAAATAAAAAAAATTAAAACTGAAATATAGTATAATTATTTTGTTTTATTTTTTTATTTTAATATATTTATATTATTTTCTTTAAAAAAAAAAATTGGAGTCGCGCACCCCTCGCGTTCACACCAGGGGGCCACGCTGAGCGCTGCGCTAGGGTCGCGACTCCAAATTTTTCGAAAAAACCCCCCGGCTCCTACCAGTAATTTATATTCGCCCCGTGGACCCCATCCCCCGGGGCCTATGCACTTCGATGGGGACCATGGGGGGAGCCCCAATGCCCCCACGGTCCCGCTGGCTCCCCGCGTCCTCCGGGAGCCGGCATTGCTTTTCCACATGGGGAGCTGCTGACATGCAGCTCCCCGTGTAGAAAAGCAATTCTGCTTTGGATTTTGGAAGAGAGAGCAGGTTTCCCTGCTCTCTCTTCCAAAATCCAAAGCAGAGTTTGCTACGGTAGGGTGGGAGACGTGCTCCAGCCCTACCATAGCAAACAGCAGTGCCCGGGGGTGGGCACCCCGGGACACTGCAGGAGCCGGCCCTGGGGGGTGGCGGTCCCCAGGGCCATCGAACTCTCCTGGAGGGGGGCCCCTTGGCCCCCCCTCACAACTTTTGCAAAGCCCCAGGGAGGTGGTGGTCCCCGGGGCTCGGGGGTCCAAACTGGAGCCCCGCATTTTAACAGGTAGTGCCCCGGGGAGGTGGTGGTCCCAGGGGCTGCGGGGGCCATCGCGGGCCCCCGCTTTCGATTTTGAAATCTCCCCGGGACCTGGCCCACCCGGGGGGTTAAAAATAACGAAGCGAGGAAGCCCTCGCTTCTTTTTTTTAAATTTTTCATCTGGATCCGCGCACCCAGCGCGCATTCCGCTGTTTTTCTGTTTTTAAAAAAAAAATGTTTTTTTTGGCCCTGGGGGTCCTTGTGGGACCCCCTAAGCAGGCCTACGGGGTCAGGGTGTTTCTACCCTGCCCCCTTTTCTTTTTTTTTCACCTTAGTTTCCCTGTTTTCTTCTGAATCCCTCTTCTACCGATTCACAAGATGGCTGCCAACACTTCCTGGTTTGGAGTGTTGACAGCCAATTAGAATGAAGCTCGTGGTCGGAAGGGTGCGCGGATCCACCGCGCCTCTAAATATCGAAACTTTTATTTTTGATTTTCTCAGCAACTACTGAACGGATTTACACCATTTAAGAAAAAGAGTTCTTTCTGAAACAAGGGCTACCTTTGTGCCAAATTTGGTGTAATTCCGTTCAGCAGTTCCAGCTGTAGCCGTGTCTCAAAGTTTCCTATGGGAAATGCATTTTTCGACCTCTTTTTTTAAATTTCTCATGAACTACTGAACGGATTTACACCATTTAACAAAAAGAGTTCTTTCTGAAACAAGGGCTACCTTTTTGCCAAATTTGGTGCAATTCCGTTCAGCAGTTCGGGCTGTAGCCGTGTCTAAAGTTTCCTATGGGAATTAACATGGAGAAAACACGTTTTGGGACCCCCCTTTTTTCTCGGCCCCCGCTTGCCGAATCACCCCGAAACTTTCAAAACAGGAGCTGACCGGAGCGCCACACTAGTTTTGAAAATTTCGCAATGATTCGTCAACCGGCGCCAATTTTTGGGAAAAGAAAAAACGCTTTTTGAATAGAAACAAGGTCCTAACTATATCTACCTACTGGCGACCGCCAGTAGGTAATATATATATATATATATATATATTTCAAAACAAATGACCTTGCACCCGATAAATACTAATAAACAATATATACGCGGAATTATTGTCCACAGTCCAAAACAGTTCACACTGTATTTTGAAGACTTCCCAAACTCAAGAATGAAAAGGAACGTGTATTTCATTGCTTTCAAATTTGTCACAATGGATGTGGAAAGTTTATATACATGCATTGAGAAGCAACAGTGCTTAAGAGCACTAATATATTTTCTTTATAAACGCAATGCATGCCATTTGGAACACACGCAGATGTTGATAGAAATGTCTGAATTAATTCTCACTCAGAATGCCTTTATGCTTGGTATTTGCAGAAACAGGGGACAGCCATGGGCTCCAGGTTTGCTCCTTCTTATGCTAACCTCTTTATGGGGTTGTATGAGAGGGAGCATGCCTGGGGCCCAGGTGCACATAATTGGATAGAGAATATTTTGTTCTACGTCAGATATATTGATGACGTGTTCCTAGTTTGGAAAGGCTGTAATGATGAACTTAATCAATATTTTGCATATTTAAATGATAACATCTTCAATGTCAGACTAACGATGAACAGCTCCAAAAAAGATATTGTGTACCTTGATTTAAGACTATATGCAGTTGATGATATCATACAGAGTGATGTCTTTATAAAAAAGACATCCTGTAATAGTGTACTTCACGCTGACAGCTGTCACCCTAGGTCTACCATTTCTGCGATACCATATGGCGAAATGGTACGTGCTCGCCGCAATTGCAGTCAAAATGACAACTTTGACAGAAATGTGAAGAGGATCAAAAGGGACTTTAGAGTGAGAGGATATGATAACAGCTGCCTTAACAAAGCAGAGGAGAAGGCTAAGAAATTGGACAGGAGGAATATTCTGGTCCCCAAGACTATTCAGGTAGATAAGAGATATCAGGATCAGGTTATATTCATTACTGAATATAATATGTACAGTGGTCATGTGTATAACATACTAAGAAAAAACTGGCATTTGCTCCAATCCAATTCCTTGCCTTCAAAAATTGTACCATCAAAACCGCGAGTAGTTTATCGTAAAGGCAAAACATTAAGAGATATGCTATGTCCCAGCTATGTTAGAGAACTTAAAGTTCCAGCACAAACTTGGTTACCAGAAAAACCACAGGGTTTCTATATATGTGGCAATTGTTGCATTTGTAATTTGGGTCTCAATAGGTGCACCAACTTTCGGTATAATATCTCGAGAGAGTATAAGATCACATATTTCATAAACTGCAATTCGACATATGTGGTCTATTTGATCAAATGTGCATGTGATAAAATATACGTAGGCAGTAGCATACGGAGTCTGAAAGTTCGCATACAGGAACACGTAAGAAGTATTAAAAACATAGGTGAACGTTATCCTGTAGCACAGCATATACATATGAACCATCCAAATAGAACTAATATCACATTTCATGCCTTAGAACAGGTCAAAAGTAACGACAGAGGTGGAGATAAGATCAACCATCTGAGACAGACTGAGGCGATGTGGATCTGTCGCCTCAGAGCGGTATCTCTTGGTCTAAACATTAATAATGAATTTCATCATTTTTTATGAAATAATTTAGATCACCATATTTTTAATCTGTAATCTTTTGGTTTTGGTAAATATGGGGCTCCATATTACGAGGTGAAACTGGGCCTTGGCACGTGATGAAGTGTTTCTGAGTAATGACACCTTGATTTTGGTTCTACACTGCTATGGAAATATGGGGGTCTGCATTATGAGTGAATATAGTTATGGTGCTTTAGTAATCATATAAAGTAATATTAGCATGTCTATGATATCTTTCAAATAGATGTGCTTTTTATTGACGTGGCATTCAATTTTTACATCTAACAGGGCTTATATATGTATAATTTGAGCTCTGTTTTTGGCCCTAACATTGGAGCTTTCAAACATCTGAAGATGACGTGATTTGTATATTTCGGTTATGCGATTGGTCGTGCATCTTTTTATTGAGATCCCGTACTCACTAGGGTCACTAAATACATCTACATGATATCGGCCCCAATATTGGAGCTTTTATACATTTTAAGATACCGTGACTTGTGTATTTTAGCCACGTAATTGGTCGAGTATCTCTTCATTGGGATCTCGTACTCACTAGGGTCACTAAATATATCTACATGATATCGGCCCCAATATTGGAGCTTTTATACATTCTAAGATAACGTGACCTGTGTACTTTAGTCACGTAATTGGTTGAGTATCTCTTCATTGGGATCTCGTACTTACCCGGGTTAGTAAATACATCTATATGACATAATTGGAGTATCCGTTAGATATTCCAACATGGCGTGACTCATATATTATAGTTACGCGATCAGTCGCGTTACGTTTCATCAGGATCGCGTCCTTTGGTACACTATTATGTACTGAGACAGGAATAGGGTATTTGAATGTTCAATGCGATTACTCTCATATGTTGTTCACTGATTATGTTTACATTTAGCCGTAATTCATGTAAAAAGAGAAAAAACCATCGAGCTCTGATAACCTTCCAGGTTTATGGAGAATCACTTTTTTCGTATTTAAAGATGGCGCCCTCGTATTCTGTAGGAACCACAAGACTTGTGGTATCAATTCTTGCCGGGCTTTTTAATTCATTACTGATACCGGAATAAGATTTTTATTTTGGTCAATACAATTACCTTTATAAGTATTTTACTGATTATCCGTAGTAAAGTAGAAATTATTTAGTTGAGACAACTTTTGATGATTATGGAGAATTACAACTCTTTACATTTAAAGATGGCGCTCTTGTGTCTCACATGAATCATGTGACTTGTAGTATTGGTTTTTGCCGGGCTTTTTGAATCTCGCAGGTGCGTAGTCCCTCTGGATGAGTATAAAGAGACTAAAATCAGGTTGCTCGGTTCGTTTTAACTTTCTTCGAACCGGACAACCGCATACTTGTGGGGGAGATACGCGCCCAGTGAGTATTAAGACAAAAGTTACTATATGTTTTATTAGTTGGCGACTGGCATTGTTATGCCTTTTGTGAGTTGCTAGTATATGTGTCATTTTATATATTTGAGCGTTTGATAATTAGAAGCATACCTTTTAATATCGAAATAGCAAAACATGTGCATTTAAACTCTATATGTGCCATGTGACATTATTGAGTATTACAGATTTAAGTTAGGCTATATCATGTTTAGCACACCATTCCAATATGGCGGTGGCTGTTTCGTAAGGCAATATACCGTATGCATCCTTATAAACAAAGGATGTTCTTTGACGGTTTTCTAATTGTGACACACTAAAGAGCTTATTCTTGCCTCTTGTGAGTTGTTAGTATATGTGTCATTACATATATTTGAGCGCTTGACAAATTAGAAGTATACTTTTTTAACATCTAAATAGGAAAACATGCGCATCTAATTCCATATGTGCTATGTGGCACTACTGATTTTCACAGATTTAAGTTAGGCCACATTATGCTCAGTACACCACTCCAATATGGTGGTGGTGGTTTCAATAGGCATTATATTGTATGCACGTTTACAACTAAAGGACGCTTTTTGACGGTTTTTCTAATTGTGACACGGTCAGGATACCACAGCATGATTTTCGTGCTTTTAGATTTTGAATTGTGAGACAGTCTTGGTTTCTTTCGATGAAAAGTTATAAGCCAGTCCCATGTTTAATCGAGCGTACTTTCTAGATATGAATGTCACAACTTTTTGTATAGAAATATCTTCTTAATATGGTTATCACATCTAGTTGAGGTGCAATATAATGAAAATAAGTATTGCACTTCATTTGTTGAGGTACAATAAAATGTAAATAAGTATTGTATTTCATCTGTCGTACTCTCATTAAATGGAAATGAATTACTTCATTTGTTACAGATAATTTTATACTGGAAGAGCCCTGAACAGTGCGTCCGAGTGATGCTTGGTGCTCTCTTTATTATCAGATACATGAATGTGAATATGAGACAAATTGTAAGTCCTTTTTAAACATACGTGCTTTCTTTTGTGGTTAGCTTATTGTGTCGTTTAGGAAGAACACTATCATTAAAGGTTGTCTGAATTTGACAAACAATTGTAATCTGGTTAAAATACAACAATGTATATGTGTATCTTAAAATAATGTAAATAAGGTGTAAAGATGTTTCGATTCAAATGGAAAACGATATGGAATTGTTAGTATACTTATTTGAACACACAAACTTTATGCGATGGCACACAATTGTGCTCATAGTAAAATTATATTAGTTGGGTATAATAATCAAATTATTTGAAGATTAAACATTATAGAAGTGTCTGTGGTGGTAGATAATTTAAAAGGTTTAAGTGTGAACTTCTACTTTGCTTATTCACAGATCGACTCATTTTTTTCTTTGATCGGAACCTATACATAGGAAACGTATATTTAGAAAATAACGGATCTTTTAAGGTATGGTGTAATGAATTGAAAAATACCATGAATTTTATGCGATTGATATAGTGACAAATTTTGAATTGAATATATATTATTCTGTGATAACAAATTAGACATGGTTCTATTCATAAAGTTTAAGTGCCTGAATTACTGAAATGTAACTAATTTTCTAACACAACCTCCCTATAAGATATTTATAGTTCTTGCTCTTGTTCTTGTACTTGTCTTTTCTCCCAGTTCTAAATCATGTACATACATTACTCAGGTTAGTTAAAGAATGATCTTCCCGTAATCATATACAGTGAGCAGTTAAGGTGCTGTAATTTGAATATGACCCTATATGAGGTTTATAACTATAAATTGTCTGGTTCTTTTGTATAGCTTGTTTTTATTGTGAGTGAATTGTAAATAGTTTTTTTGTATGTGTTTTTAGACCTGAAGAAGTCCCATGAGGGACGAAACGCGTTGGCAGTTTTGTCGAATATGCGTCTGCATTTTAAAGAAAATGTTAATGGATTAAAAGAATAAAGATACCATCCTCGACAATCAAATACACGTTCCTTTTCATTCTTGAGTTTGGGAAGTCTTCAAATTACAGTGTGAACTGTTTTGGACTGTGGACAATAATTCCGCGTATATATTGTTTATTAGTATTTATCGGGTGCAAGGTCATTTGTTTTGAATTATGTGTGGTGGTTTGTTAACCGCCTTTATGGGATGTATGTTGGTCACATCCCAGGACCAGTGCACCGAGTGACCACCATATTATCAAAGCCACAATACGTTATAAAGACCGGTGCTGGATTGTTGTGCTCTGACCTTCGTTTTGTGTTTATATATATATATATATATATATATATATATATATCACGCAGTCGCCGCTGTAATCCAAGGATTTCTCCACAGTACGGACACGGACCCAAGTTGGTGCTATGTATAAGATACTTTATTTAATCGCCATTACGCGTTTCGGCTCCCTTGAGCCTTGTTCACATGACATGGTTTGAAAACTAAGTGCGAATTTTATAGTGCCGATAACAACCAATTAAAAACATATATCACGTGATACCTTCAACAGTAGACATGGAAGACATACTTTCTCTTTCACATGATTGGAAAATATAAAATATTACCAGAACCTAAAATGCAACTGTTATTTGACATTTAATCTGTTAATAGATAGCTTTTATTCAATATATGGATAAATCCAAAATGGCAAACTGTGTAATGTAGCTGCCTGATTGTCCTACTGTTGTGGTATTCGATTGTGATAAATAAAATTACGTGTTAAAAAGTGCAAAAAGTGAAAAAAGTGCAAAGTGCTGAAATATTAGTGCTTTAATATTTCTATTAAAAAGGTTCCATTCTGTATTATGATCTTATAAAAATAAGAAAGATAAATAAGCTAAAACCTGTACCATCGTTACGTTTTCCCTTAATTAAATCAGTGTATGCATCATGCCTTATTCTACTTCTATATACATATGATAATACCATAGCAGGGCTTCCTCCAATACTTTTACAATGATTTGTCCCTTATGTATGTAATATTGTCCCTTATTTGGATATATAACTGTATCAGTGTTCAGATGTACCAATATGTGCAAATTGCAATCAGTGCATGTACAAAATTAAATAAATATATAAATACATTATTGGACTCATTACATGTATAAAATAAGGTCATAAAAATATTTCATTATATACGTTAAATACTGTATAAAAAGATCGACCTTAAATAAATACATATATAAATACAAGTCTATATAAATACATATACCAATCTGTCAATACACTCAAAAAACACTTGATAAAAATATATCTAAGAGACTAAAACATTGAATCACTATGTTAAGGATACCCATGCTATATCAATGGCTTAGAGCTATGGCTACAATATATAACTAGATCACAGACGATCACCTGATTTCATCTTCTCCAGTGTATCTATGTTAAGCAAGTGTGCAGATCCTCAGTGGCATTCAAACCTCCCGGGTGTTTAGAATCCAACTGTAATATATACCTTGTCTCTAGCTTTCTTAACTTGTTGGTTCTATCACCTCCCCGTCTACTCGGAGGGACAGCGTCTAAGACAAAATATTTTAAATCGGTGTTGTTTGAATTGTGTTTCTCCTTAAAATGCCGTGCCACCGGATATGTATTGTCCTGATTCGTGATGGCTCGTAAGTGCTGCAACACTCGCTTGTGAACCTGCAAGACCGTGCTGCCCACGTACTGCAAGCCGCATGGGCAAACAAGTACGTAGACTGCATATTCGGTCTTGCAAGTCAACAATTTAGTAATCTTAAAATCCCTGTCACTGAAAGATGTTCTGTATGTGCTTCTATTGATGCCATGTGTACAAGCCTTGCATGTTTTGCATTTGTAAAAACCTTTTCTCATATTGAGCCAGCTGCTTCCTTCAATTATTTCAGAACTGGTTTTGACTAACTTGTCCCTTGTTGATGGAGATTTGCTATAGGTAATGGACACCCTCTGCGGTAGCAGGGGTCCTATTACCGGGTCCGATAATACCATGGCCCAATTCCTTTGTATGATTCTTTGTAAAGATTTCTGCTGTCTGCTGTATTTCATGATCAGTCGAAATGCCCCACTATTATTATCTGGCTCACTCATCTTTGCTGCCTTTTCTTTGTCTTGTAGGGCCTCAGTTCTGGATAGATGCATAGATTTCGCTATTGCTTTATCTATGATGTGTTCAGGATACCCTCTTGCTTGAAATCTTGTTTTGCTATCACTCTGTGCTCTAACTAGTTCCCCTTCGTTACTGCAAATACGTCTTAAACGTAGCATCTCACCATATGGTATACTGTTGATGAGATGCACGGGGTGAGAGCTGCTTGCGTGCAAGGCAGAGTTACCTGCCGTCTTTTTCCGAAACAGCCGAGTTTCCATCTTTTGATCATGTATATATATTTGAGTGTCAAGAAATTCAACAGTCGTAACGCTAATTGTTGATGTGAAATGAAGGTTGAGTGTGTTACTATTTATTGCAGTAACGAATCTAGTTGCCTCTTCCTCCGTTCCCTGCCAGATCACAAATATATCGTCTATATAACGTAACCATAACCTCACGTTATTAGTCATTTGATGGCTGTGTTTAGCCGTGAGGACTAGCTCCTCCCACATGCCCATATGCAAACAGGCATAACTGGGAGAGAAGCTGGCCCCCATGGCTACCCCTCTTTCTTGACGATATAGCTGGCTGTTAAACATGAAAATGTTATTGTGCAGGCAGAATCTGATCATTTCCTTTAACATTGTACTGTGCTGTTCATATTGCTGCAGTCTGCCCATCAAATAGTATTCAATTGCTTTTAAGCCATCAACATGTTCAATACTTGTGTATAACGAGGATACATCTAAAGTCATCAACAGAAAGTCATTTTGCCATATTACATTTGAAATGTCTCTTAAAAAGTCACTTGTATCTCTTACGTAACTGGGTAACTTCTTGACATATTCCTGTAAAAAATAATCCACATATACCGTAGTGTGTTCTAATAACCCTCCTCTCGCAGAGATGATTGGTCTGCCCGGGGGCATATCGGATCCTTGTGGATTTTGGGAATAAAGTAAAGTGAAGGTGTTGTAGGGTTTTCGTTTTTCAAATATTTGTATTCATTCTGGGTTATAAGATTAGCATTCCTCCAACCGTTCAATTTTGCAAAATATTCCTTGTATGATGTATTGAGACATGTAGAATTGCTACGGCTGTAGCAAGACCTATCGTTGAGTTGACTATATGCCTCTTTATTATATTCATCAGTTGACCATAACACAATATTACCGCCCTTGTCACTATTGCGGATAACGACTTTATTATCCCCTTTCAATTTTTTGATTAATTTGTCATACTGTTGATCTTTGTTGCTCCTCTTCTTTTCCTGCATGGTTACAGTTTTATTCAATTTTTTAATTTGAGCTGTTACTGTTTCATGAAAAATGTCGATAGAATCACGAACCATGATAGGATTAAATGATGATTTAGGTTTGAATGGGGTTGTTAATTGATGTGTTCGAGTCGTTTGCTCCGTTTCTCCATGGGTAGTTCCGCTGTTGTTTTCATTAGATAAATCCTCCATGATTCTGAGTAAAGGCAAGTCTGATTGAGATAAGTTCGAGTTTGGGTTAAGTCCTCCAAATATGGGATCACGGTGTATGTTAAATTCTGTTTGAGTTTGAGTTTTTGTCATCAGATGGAACTTTTTCAATTTTAACTTGCGTACCCCCTTGTAGATATCCAGTCTAGTTGAGGCATAATCAAAATTCCCTCCAGGGGCGTATGACAAACCTAGATTTAAAATATGTTTCTCTCGTGCTGATAGCTCAGTTGTAGTCAAATTGATAATGGTGTTTTCAGTCATATTGTTCATCATTATTTGTTCTGCCAAGTTTTCTTTCCTCTTTTCCTGTAGTGATTTTGCACGTTTTGAGCTGGCCCTGCGCCTCTGCCTTCGCTTGTAGTTGTCGATGATTCGACGTTCCCTCTTTGTTGTTGGGGCCTCGGGCGGAGTGTTTGTCTTCGCTCGTGGCAAATAAAATTCAATTCTTCCCCCGGGGATGGTTTAGGGATTTGTTTGTCCCCTCCCACCATTCTTCTCATCTCCGATTCGGATTCACTTCCCTCAGCTGAGCTTGCCTCTGAATGTGAAGTTTCTATCGTGAGCCCACTGCGTGTAGATGTCGTGATATTCGAACCTTCAATGTTTTTAAACTTAGACACTCTTATCGCATCATAGCGTTTCGCAAAGGTGAATATTTGCCCCATTTCGTAGTCTTGTTTATCTCTTAGGAATTTAAACGTTTTTCTTTCTTTGATTTTATCCTCCTCTTTCGTTAGTCTCATCAGCATTTCTTTACGTAATTTAGCCTGTTCCTCTTTATTGTTCATTTTGTCAAGGTCTTCATTGATTTCATCTATTTCTTTTAGAAGCTTGTTTCTGTCAATGTCTGCATATTTAATTAAAATGAGGGTCAACCTTCTAGATGAATCCAGGTTGCAATCAGCCCACTCACGCATAAGATCAGGGTTAGGGTCATCGTAACTTGGTGCAGTCAAGATCCTAAGACCCTGGGAATTCTTCCTACGTCAATATATCTCTGGAGGGATCGTGACTCCCACCATTTGCTTAGTTCCGATTTCATTTTTTTCTCCAGGACTCTAAATTTATTCTTAATGGAACCAGATTCATTGGAACTGTTGACTACTGTACTCGTGACACTGGATGTGGATGGGAGGTCATCAGAGAACATTGCCATTGCTGCTGCCTCCC
The DNA here is from genome assembly GCA_963921515.1 of Calotriton arnoldi. Lineage (NCBI taxonomy): Eukaryota > Metazoa > Chordata > Amphibia > Caudata > Salamandridae > Calotriton > Calotriton arnoldi. The sequence continues at coordinate 1,009,711 of CAWUFW010005885.1, read as the reverse complement.
TCGCGCGCACCATGTCGGCCGACATAATATACTTTGCTGTTAGAAAGCTGTGAGTGACGTGAATGGTTATTTGTGTGTCCCAAACTATTCACTTGCTTAGCACACCCCTTCACCCTGCATTTGCCTCCTATCCTACCTGGGTCGCGCAGACGCTGCCCAGTCCTCCGACTCAGCCCCGACGGCGTTCCAGCAGGTATCGGATGTCTCAGGCTGCAGGGGGTCAGACGTTCCGTATCCTTTCCGGATCAAAGATATGCTGCCAGGTTACCCCGGAAGTAATGTTCCACTTTGAACGACGACCTTTGCTAAGAGGGGGTCCGTGGTTGATCGAGTGAAACAACAAGCCGATCAATTACATCACGCAGTCGCCGCTGTAATCCAAGGATTTCTCCACAGTACGGACACGGACCCAAGTTGGTGCTATGTATAAGATACTTTATTTAATCGCCATTACGCGTTTCGGCTCCCTTGAGCCTTGTTCACATGACATGGTTTAAAAACTAAGTGCGAATTTTATAGTGCCGATAACAACCAATTAAAAACATATATCACGTGATACCTTCAACAGTAGACATGGAAGACATACTTTCTCTTTCACATGATTGGAAAATATAAAATATTGCCAGAACCTAAAATGCAACTGTTATTTGACATTTAATCTGTTAATAGATAGCTTTATTCAATATATGGATAAATCCAAAATGGCAAACTGTGTAATGTAGCTGCCTGATTGTCCTACTGTTGTGGTATTCGATTGTGATAAATAAAATTACGTGTTAAAAAGTGCAAAAAGTGAAAAAAGTGCAAAGTGCTGAAATGTTAGTGCTTTAATATTTCTATTAAAAAGGTTCCATTATGTATTATGATCTTATAAAAATAAGAAAGATAAATAAGCTAAAACCTGTACCATCGTTACGTTTTCCCTTAATTAAATCAGTGTATGCATCATGCCTTATTCTACTTCTATATACATATGATAATACCATAGCAGGGCTTCCTCCAATACTTTTACAATGATTTGTCCCTTATGTATGTAATATTGTCCCTTATTTGGATATATAACTGTATCAGTGTTCAGATGTACCAATATGTGCAAATTGCAATCAGTGCATGTACAAAATTAAATAAATATATAAATACATTATTGGACTCATTACATGTATAAAATAAGGTCATAAAAATATTTCATTATATATATAGTGTGTGTGTCAAGGACTAGACACTCTGAAGCTTTTCTTAGTTGTTTTCTTGATTGCTACATGAGATTCCAACTCCTCCCAGTAGTTATGGTGATGCCCTGCACTTAAAATAGACATGGTAGGTGTTAAGTGTCTCTTTATGAGCATCCCATTTAGAAGGAATATATCACCAAGGCCAGTAAACCTTCTTGGCAATATTGGCATTTCATGATTTATGATGACTGGTGATACTGATGTTCACAAGCAAGACACCAAAACTACCTTGAGAACCCACCATAAGGTCTTCCAAAGGAGGGAATCCACATGAATCCCGCTTCTGAAAATGGAAGCAAAATTCAGAAACAAGAATGCATCAGAGAGGGTGATGAACATAACAAAAATAGGGAACAAATGTGTTGCAACTCATTTTTATTTGGCTAAAATCTCCTTCTATGTATACTAGGCAAGAAATTACATTAATGGAAAAAAGACTGACTCCTTGAATTGAAAACTTCAGGTAAAAAACACTGGGAAGGTGATCATCTTGCTTAGGAATAGATTCCAGACCAGTCAGTCCCACTGCTTCAGAGAATGTTGGTTTCCAGAAAAGGCGGCCTGAAAAGAATCCTATGTTTATTATTGTGAGACCTGGCCCTTTTTGCAGGTTTATCCCCAAAATGTTTGCCTCCTATTTTCTGACCCTGTTTTTGTTGGCTATAGGATTCTGGGCACTTCACCAATGCTGATCAGTGCTATAGTGCATGTGCTCCCTCTGTAAATTGTTGAATATGATTGGTTATCCGTGATTGGCATATTTGATTTACTGGTAAGTCCCTAGTAAAGTGTACTGAGTGTGCCAAAGCCTGTAAATCAAATCCTACTAGTGGGACTGGTTGTGCTATCCACATGAGTAGCCCTGTAAATGTGTCTTAGACCTACCAATGTAGTGTTTGTGTGCAAAGTTTTCAACTGCCATATCGACCTGGCAAGTGCACCCAGTTGCCAGGCACAAACCTTCCTTTTCTTACATGTAAGGCACCCCTCAGGTTGGCCCAAGGTACCCCCATGGGCAGGGTGCAGTGTATGTGAAAGGTAGGACATGTACTGGTGTGTGTGAAATGTCCTGATAGTGAAATACTATGTATTTAGTTTTTCACTGTTGAAAGGCTGTCTGTTCCATAGGCTATCATTGGAGTTGCACTGTAACATTTTACATGTGTAACTTCCAATTGGGAAAAGATAGAGAAATGGAGTTTAGGCTCTCTGAACTCAGAATTTAATGACACACCTTGGTGGTTTTTAAATTGTGTGTTTGAAAAGGCCATTTTTAGAAAGTGGGCATTTTCTCACTTGACCATTCTGTGTGCCTTTGACTGTTTGTGTATTCAGCGTCTGGTTTCGGAGTGACAGGAGCAGGGGATGTGCATTCAGTCTAGACAGTCACAAGGGGGATTGAGGTGTGCCCTGCCTTGCCTGGGTGACTCATCACTGGGCTGAATAGACCTGGTCTGCATTTAGAGTGGTGGGAGGAGTTTCGCTTGCACCTGAATAGGCTGTGTCTCCTTTGCACAATGCTGTCTCCACCCCCTGTGGTCATGCTGCACCAGGGAGGACAGGACTGATTTGGACTGGGTTCAGAGACCCTGCCACAAAGAGAACAATGACAAAATCGGGTACAAGTATAAGACCTAAAACCCCAGGATTTTAGATTACTTCAAGAAACAAGATGACCTTGCCAAGAAGAAGAGCAGAAGAACTGTGTGAGGAGCGCTGCCTTTTCTGTGTGAGGGGTGGGTTGGCCTGCAGTTGCTGCTCCTGTCTGTGGTGGAGGAAAAGGCCTGACTCTTTTTGACCTGCTGTGGTATCCTACTAGTGAAGAATCTCCAAGGGCTTGCGTGTGCTGGCCACCTGTTGTTAAAAGACTCAGGGACATCAAATTCTTCCTTCTGTTTGCGTCACTTGATTTGAAATCTCTGGTGTGTCACTTCATTCTGAGGTTTCTGGTGGTTCGCTTTATGGTAAAAGTCCTGGAGCTGCCCTGAACTCCCCTGTGCTGCTGGGGAATTCATGTACCGACCTTGAAAACCACCGGGTGCTTGATTTGCTTTAAAACGCCTCTGGCTCTGGGCTCAGCCCCCACCTGCAGTGCAGAAAAAGAAACCTGAGCGCTCACAGGGAAGCCGCTCGTCAGCGAGCGAGCGCCGCCGAGCACCAGGCATTGCCTAGCAACCTGCTGAAGCCTGAAATATGCGAGGAAGACAGCAGCTCGTCGCAGCCCTGACCGGCAGCATGCCGCACCAAGTACTGAGAGCAGCGAGGACGCTCTCACTTGACCAGAAGCCTCGCAGCTGCGCTGCGGTGGAAACAATCCCTTGCACCTCCCACTCCGTGTAGCCTGAGAGGCACCAACGTCAGTAGTCAGCTGCTCTCAGCCGGGGGACGAGGTGAGTGCCCTTCCTCCTCCTCTTCGTTCTCATGAAGCCCTTACTGAGGTCCGCTGGAGTGCGAGCAGCCGCTATTGTTATCTGAGGAAGGGGGCATTTCCAGATCGGCTACCACACGGCTGATGGTAGCGCACCAGCGTCCGTGCAGCCTGGGATACAAAACCGGTTTGCTTCTGCTATCAGTCAAAACCCTCATTTTTAGGGTTGGCCTGTTTGTGGGAATGGTCTGTAACCTGTCTACCTGATAGGTATCAAAGCACGGCCTATCTTTCCACGGCCTGTGACATTTCTACATAATAAGTATTAATGCAATGCCCATTTTCTAATGGTCTGTGATGTATGTAATACCTAAATATTCATGGTTGTGCCCTATTCATGCTTATGACAATTGACCAGTTGGTCAACTGTTTCTGATTTATGTGATTGTGGTCAAATGTATTTGACCTATAATAATGAAGTGATTATGGCCTAATGTGTTTTGCCTATAATACAGACGATATTTTTATATAATCTTGTGTGGAGTCTCTCTTTGTGGTGTGCCTTGTGTGTCACTGGTGTATGTGTGTTGCACAAACGCTTTACACATTGCCTCTGGGATAAGCCTGACTCCTCTGCCAAGCTACTAAGGGGATGAGCAGGGGTTATCTTGGGTGTGTAACTCCCTTACCCTGACTAGAGTGGTGGATTCTGCCTGGCTTAGGTACATACCCAAGCCAACCAGAAACCTCATTTCTAACAATTATCCTTCATCTCCTCGCTGCCTCTATACTTCGCCAACTGTTTCCTTAGTTGAGTGCTCAACACAAACCTCAGCTCAACCCTCCAGTAGACTGTGGAAATGAGGAACCTAACTAGGGGGAATAAAAGAAGAATGCTCAGCAAGTACTGAACGCAAAGAACTAAAACATATTGTTTTCTATTCTATGGGCGTGAGGCCGAGCGAGCATGTTGCTGCCTCTGGTGGGTCTGGTGCCCAGATGTTACACTATATTTTATAGGTATTTATATAGTGTTTTACATGCCCCTTGTAAGACATAAAGTACTGTTTAGAATCCTTCCCATAAATTACTTTGTGAACAATACGTAAGTTGCTTCAAGTTGCTGCAAATGCCTGTATGGACTGCAGGAATTCAGGGTACTGCAGTAAACAGTGGGCAAGAGGAGCGTGATAGGAAGAGGAGGGTGATAATGGTGGCAGAGGAGAGGAGACGTTAGGCAAAAGAAGCAGAGGTGGGTTAGGGGCGGGTAGTAATGCAGGGGAGATGTTGGACGAGAAGAATTGATTTAGAGAAAGGAAAATGGGCGGATGAGATGTGAGGACATGTTGACAGTAGGAGGCAGAAGGGACAGAAGAGTTTCATAACAGAGAAGAGAATGGGAAAGACAACTGCGAATGAGGAGAGGATCATCATTACAGGGTAAAGGATGAGGAAAGAAGGGTGGAGGATTGGGAAAAGAGTCATAATACCTAGTTTGGGAGCAACTACAGGAAGTTAGTAGAAGGAATGATACCTGCCTGTTCTGGAAAACTGTAAATTACTTTTTTTTGGAGACAGTCACAATGCTATTATGGACACGACCATTCCCCCACATCTGTGGGTTGAGCATTTCTCAAGGGTGTATGACAGTAGCACTGAATCAGATAGCCATTGTAATACAAAACTGGGTGACCGCATACAAGGCAGCAGTATCCTTGCACCCATTACTTTGGAGGAGGTAAAATCTGCGATCGAACAGAGCCTAAGGAACAAGGCCCCAGGTCCCGATGGGGTACCACTCGATTTATTTAAGGACAACATAGATTTATGGGCTTCCTTAATTGTTAATGTATTAAGGAGTGCTATCACCATAGGTCCCCCTAAGTCATGGTTGAATTCCATCATTGTCCTCATTTATAAGAAGGGTGACAGAGCCATCGCTCACTGCTATCGACCCATTTCTTTAATTGATTCGACAGCGAAGGCACTGGGAAGAATTTTTGTAGATTGATTAGAGGGCTGGGTTTTAGAAAAAGGTATTCTCTACACTGTTCATTACGGGTTCAGAAAGGGTCTAGGTACCATAGATCAATGCCTGAACCTCCACTTAATTATTGGCAAGTATACAATGGCGAAGAACAGTTGTTTACACGGAGCATTTATGAACCTTAGCTTAGCGTTCAATTGTGTTAATCAAGGCGAGGAAAATTATGGGGAAATATGCTAGAAATGGGAATGGAGACCCCAATTGTGCATTTTTAGGTCAACTCCATGCAGAGTTTACTGGGTGCATCAGGTATGGGCCTAATGGTGAATGCACAGCTACGATTAAGATCAAGCGTGGTGTGAAGCAAGAATGTGCCTTGGCCCCTTTTCTTTTTTGCCTATATATTAATGACCTTGATTTATTTTTCTCACAGGAAGAGATGGATGTTCCCAGGGTGAGAGCTCGGAGTCTCCCTGCATTGCTATATTCAGATGACTGTGTTTCACTGTCAAGAACTGAAGTGGGTCTTCAGAGATTATTGAACAGATTCCTGGTCATGATTGACCTAGGTCTGGCAACTAATATAGCCAAGACACATACCATGGTTTGTGGGCTCGTTTCTAGCAACTTGAAATCTCATTATATTAACAGGACTAAATTACTCCGTGTTCCAACTTTTACGTATCTGGGGGTAACTTTTGACAACAAGTGCAACTGGACGCATCTAATGAAAGTAAGGAAACCCCAATTTGATCAACCCATAGAGGCAATGTTTAGGTTCTCTGGGAAGCTAGGATCCAAACTCCTATATGCAATGGTCAATATATATAGAGCACAATTTATTTCTGTTGTGATGTTTGGTGCAGGCATATGAGGGCATTGTACCACATCACATTTGCAGGTCAGTGAGAATGCGTTTGTGAGAAGACTGTTATCTGTTTCCACTAGTGTGCCCACCTATGCCTGCCACACCGAGCTAGGCCTATCGTATTTGGAAGATCGTGCTAAGTTAGCGCATGGCTCTCCATTTGGTCAATGTGAAACCCTTCTAAACCAGGATATAATCACTGACTGTCTTCGACATGATTACGCCTGCAAAATTCCCTGGCTGAAATGTGTAAAAGACCAATGTAATATGGTGAGGCCCAAATTTGTTAACAGTCCTCGTGATATTAGTGCTCCAGTTAAAGATCGGTTTAAGACAGATTTACTCACCTTGTTGGAAAGGAGAAGGGAAGCCCAAGAGCTTGCCAAGAAGAGAGTGGCTGCCAACCACATTTTTAATCACCATTGATCGTATGGATCCCTATCTATTTTTTATATTGCATCACCGTCAGAGATTTTTTTTGCTTAGGTTCAGATTTAATCTAGCCCATTTCATGGTCCCTTATCCAAGAGACACAGATGATGAAGCAAGACTTAAGTTATGTCCATGTGATTCTCCGTCTGAGCAATCTATGCTACACTTCTTCTTTTTCTGTAAATTGTATTCTGTGCCCAGGAAACAGTTTTCAATCCCACTACTTACCTGCCTGATTAGTAGATGTGTGCCTCCTCTACTTCACCTTCAACTACTGCAATCGGAATTTGTCTGTTTAATGGTTTATAAATACACCACGACTACAGTGAGAATGAGGAACATGGTGGGCAAGTAATGTTTTAATCGTTTTTTATTTATTTAATTTGCTATTAGTTTTCCTGATGAATCACAGAAAATTAATTGTTTCTTGCACACAGGGCTGGATTATTTATCTGTTGTTTTAATATTTTAACTTTTTATGCTCAAGTTACTTTATGAACTAATCCTCACAAGTGATTACTGGATTGCCGCTGTTAATATCTCCTCCACCTGCACAAGTCACTTTATGAATCACTTTATGTAATTCTTGTCAAAATTATTGCTGAGTTTTTATTTTTTTTAGCGAGTTACATGCTATATACTCTTTTATGGTTCTATGAGCTAAATAAAGATTATGTGATTGAGTGAGTCATAATACCGGAAAAGAGCGTGGTTTTATAGAGTAGAGAGTGACTGACACCTTAGGGGCTAAGAGTGTATGAAGTCATTTCCGGTGACATCATCACTAAGCTAATTTGTAATTCTGAACCCTAAACAATCCTTACTCTTTTTGTTCATAGAATGTAGTCATTTATGTGAACATGAGGCAGTAATTGATGTAGGGGTGCGAATGATTATGGATAAATGTTTGCTGCTGCATTCTCAGAAGTAATTTGCTGACTTGGAAGAAGCCTGCTTGGTAATTCATCTTGTAGTGGCTAAAAGTAAAGGGACATGACGAGTGCAGTGCAGTATACTCACTCCACAAGCTGTCCTTGTTTACCTGACACCTGAGATCTGTTTTTATCCAACAAACAAACGCATGGTCTGAGGTAAAAGGTTCATGGTTCAATATAACTGCGAAGGAGATAGTCGCTAGGGGGGCCTTGCATTCCCACTGTCCTTTGGAATTCACGGTTCGTGTTGCAGTTGCAGGCTTAGAAAGGGCACTAAAATGCGCGCGCGAAAAAGCAGGTCACTGCGCGCCAGCATCTCTGATAAAGCGAATAACGTCTGTTTGCCTGGTAAATGCAAACATCTTTCTTGTCCAATGTTTCTGCTTAACCCAGCACCCAGCGATGATTAAGAAAATCTTGCAAATGTGTTTTTCTTACACAGTGTCACAGCAGACCTTTGGGGCTCGCCAGACTATCTTAACAGCAAAGGCGAGAATGCAATTTCTAATGGAATGCAATGCTTCTAGGAAGAGGGAATGAGAAAAGTCTGAAAACAGACCCCGTGAGATATCGCAGGATGTCAACAGTAGGAAAACGATAAAATTAGGGCAAAGTTCACACCTACAATGTTCACAGGAGCAAGCTGTAATGTGCCTTGGGTTAACAAATTCCAGTAAACATCTTTGCTTTGTTTGTATAAACTACGAGAACAGCAGCGTATGCCGGTTTTCTATCTTGTTAGCAGAGGGATGGCGGCGATTTCTGAATAGATATTAGAACTTTGGAATGTTGGGAGCTCCATTGAAGACAATGGAGTTGCTCTGGGCTTATAATGGCTGGTATAAGCCCAGCGCTCCAACATTCCAATGTTTGTCTTTTTGTTTCTCCATTTTTAATTTAGAACATTCTACCGTTAGTGGGTGGAATGTTCTAATAGCCTTATAGCCCTTCTGTCTCAGGCTATACCGGTTGTTAAAGGCCCTCTCCCTCGTTATAGGCCCTCGCCTGCGGCTCGGGCCTATAACTCGGGATCAGGGCCTTTAACAGCCGGTATAGCCCTCAGCAGCGGGCTATAAGGCTATATTATAAGCCCACTCAATAGCTTTCCTCTTACTGACGCCTGACGGATAAAAAGATGACTCGGTCCTGTTTCGACCCAGTCCTGCGATGTGTCCTTTACGTACAGGCAAGGGTGCTTTTGGCCTTAGTGCAAGCAAGGAAAATGGACCTCATAATTGCTGCCTCAGTAGTAAAATAACCAGGGGTCAATGGACCCCCAGGCTGCTGGCCCTGGTGCCACTGCATCTGCTTCACCACTGCTTAGCTATGCCTCTGGTCTGCGGCAGCGACTCGATCCAGGGAGCAATCTTAATATATAACTATTTCTGTTTCAATATAGGCCTCTCCTTATGTCAAAATCATCACCCCTCATGTCAAGTGGCTGAACATTAGATTAGTGCTGTCTGTCTCCAGGGACGGTACTGTCACAGCCAGCGAATTACCGCTTACAAAGCAGAACTAGGGGAGTGTGCAATTGGGCACAAGTCCTAAAAAAAAGAAGTGGAGGGACTAACCAAGGTGGCAGTATGCAAGTGACATCAAGGTGCGTGATACTGCGTGAGACATCGCAGGAAGTGGAGTCATGGCCCTTGAGCTCAAAGGAAGTGACATCACAAGAAGTGACATTAGATCTTAGGACCTTCCACATTAGACAGTCTATCAAGAGTTCATTAGAGTGCATAACAAGATTTAACAAACAAAGCTGATCAGTACATACATCCGTGACTTAACTTCATTGACTAAAGAAATTAACAGCTCAAATGTGGATGACGTTTGGTGACTAACTGATGAGCAGAGAAGACACTAAGTGCTACAAGCTAGGCACACTAAACCTGGCACCAAGAGCAAAGACGTTCGAGCATTGAATTTAAAATGCTATGAGCTATAACTGTGAATGTCAAAACTATAACATGTATTAACCTACTTAGCATACAACCATTGTATACACTGACAATTGTATCCCACTATGACCATTATCAAAAAAATGCAAGTTGAACACTGCATTAGGTATTCCAAGTATGGCAAACATTATTCCCTAAGAAAGATACAGTTATAACTGGGTATTCTGCAAATATATTATTTCAGACATTATGGACCATGCTATGGGGCCGATTCCGATTCGGGCCGGAAATCTCACCGACCGAGCCGGACCCGGAGAGATTTCCGACCGAATCGGACCCTAGCAGCCCGACCGAACGAGTACGATGCGTACGCATGCTATCGGACTCGATTCGGTCGGACTCCCATTGAAGTCAATGGGAGCCGGTCGTACAACGCGTACGCGGGCTCCCATTGACTCAATGGGTGCGAGGCGAACAAGGGCGCCCCTACAGCGTGTACGCAGCGAAGCGACTCGCGCCGTACACACACAGGTAGGGGGACCCATGGGTCCCCCTGTGTGTGACTCGCGTGGCTACGCGTACAGGGAGTCCGACACGGACCCCCGAAGTACGGCTCCGACTGCTTCTTCGAGCCGGACGGCGTGAGTCGGTCGGACTGCTCGTGGCGCGCATCGTACTTGCCCGGCCGGGGAACGTCTCCATTGCGCGGTGCGAGGCACATCCGTGCGAGTCGGTCGGAGCGGTTGGGACGGGCGTACGAGTCGGTCGGCGAATTCGCACGCGCTCGCATCGTACTCGCTCGCCCGGACGCACGTACGAATCGGTCGGGAAAGAGGGCTCCGAATCGGATCCGGTTAAGCCAAATCCGATTCGGTGCCCTACCGGCCGAGATCGGAATCGGCCCCTCAATTGCCACAGGATGTTTAACCATAAGAAATGAGTAAATAGTGAGACCTTTTACATCATTGAATCCCTAGCATGTGGGTAGCAAAATCACTTAAAAAATATCATGCACCTGGTGTCTTTGTTGTGATGGGCAGTGGGATCTACCCTACTATACTGAGCATCATCCACATGCCGATGAGCAGTCAGCCATCTGTTAACATACAGCAATGGCTTCTAAAGAGGAACAGGAGGGCCCATAAGACCTATGAACATTGCTGAAGAAAGGCATACAATACCAAGACAGTTTCGTAATGGTGACATTATCACGTTCATGGTGCTGAGACCTCTTTTGCAGTCACCAGTAACTTGTTTATCAGCCTCAACACAGGTTGCAGTTGTTCTGTAATCTCATTTCCAACATTGTCAATGTAGTCTTTGAAACCTAATATAAGTTTATGATTAGGAGAGACTATCCTGCACACGTCTATACACTAACAAAAACTACACGCACTCAAAAAAACGTTGTTGTGCATTTGTTTGATGGGCCTTCTAAGAGGGTGTTTCTGCAAGTAGGACGGGTCCTAACGTACATGGACAGCCAGCACTTGCTGTGCATGCTCTGTGGGTGCAATTACTTCATATTTAACCCCTCAACTTACAAAGTCCTAAGAAAAAGTAGTAAAAGAATACAGGAAGAATATTTCTGAATCCAACATTCAACATTATTAAAGAAAAAAATAAAACATGGGGGATTTTTAAATTCCTAAAAAGCTTAAATGTATAAAGTAAAATTTTGAACATAGTGGTGAACTGATCATTTAGCTATTTGAGTTAAAAGTCTGCTACTGCAGAGACCTATGTGTAGCCTCTAGACTCATTTGAATCATAGCCATGCAACCTCAAACTTGCACCATTGTGAAAAACTGATGTAATCATAGCCACAGAGTTGAAATAGGTACATCTAAAGTTATGAGGTAGGTACACTGACTGGAGTGAGACCCTAGTAACTGCAGAAAGCAGTGCTAAAACTTGTCAGACAGATAACAGGCCAAGGCATGGGACACATAAGTGTGAGCTTGAGCTATGTAAGAGATTTCTAAAGGTTTGCAATTGTGTGCATTTTTAACAATGAGCAGAATGCATTTTCTTACTCAATTTCATATGTATACATTGATTTAGTGCCATTGCCCTTGAAACAAATTTTATATGATGTGTAGAAGTGTGTTTTTCTAATGAATGTTAAATAGGCCACATTTTAGTGCAGACTCCATTTTGCTTAAAGTGCAAGTCATCTCTAGCAATCATTCTGATTACCCCCTTCCCCGTCCACTTTCTCTCCTCACAAACTCTGCAGCACACAGTGAAGCTGTAGGAGGCTGTATGGTGCACACTTATTTAAGTGAAGTACCTTGCACTAATCCAGACAACCCTTATGGTGATTTTAGCGGTCTTAGACAACCATAGAAAGCACTCTAAGTGGTAGCTGTGGAGAGCAGCCTTCAGGCTTAGTCCAGGAGTGTTAAGCAGCTTGTTTTACCAGATCTAATCATATAGAGTAGGTTAAATGAAAAAGAACCACACAGTGTAGTTATAAAAATATGTCTATTTATTATACACACTCACTAACACACTGGTATATCTCCTACCCGGAGATATCAACACAAATACACACAAAACTTCAACTGTAAACAGGTAAGTAAGCACAAATACACAGTAGTCTCTAGGGGAGACCAAACCATATACTAAAGAAGTGGAATGCGAACTGCTTGGACCAGAAGACTCAGAAGAGCTGGGGACACCAGGAACCACCCGAGGTAAGTACCCAGGGACCCCACAGAGGCTGTGGGCAGAGTGGAAACACAGCTGCGTACTCAACACAAGTCAATGGGAAAGTTGCGGTTGCAGTTTTAAAGAAGCACCCTTCCCAGTGGACCCGGAAGAAACCCCGTGGAAGACAGAAGGTTGGATATCACACACCCCTGCACCGCAGGGGCTGCAGAGGCTATTGTTACGCCACTGGAGTGAGCTATGAACCGGCATCAATGACCTGCATGCAAACTGGAAGGCATGGGTTTAGCCAGCCTCACTGGTTTTATGTGATTCCACAGCTGCAGAGTTTTCCACATAATTATAGATTTGCAACACTTTCCACATAAGCCATCATCTGCTGCATGATCTGCAGATTTTAACAAAAAAAACTGTATCTAACTGCAACACATCAAAAATGACAAAAAATGTTGTTCCATGTGTCCTTGCGCATTGGAAAACCCTTCGCAAATGTTGATTGGTCATCTTTCAGTTGTTAAATGCTGTATTTAGGTATTAAACTGGTACTAATAAGGTGAAATCTTTTCTAGACAATGTTATTGCGTAAAAATGACAAAATAATGAAGTAATGCAATCACAAAAAGTGCCACATTACGTCCCATAATTAGCATTTTTTTGCTGCATGATTTAGTCAACCCTTCTGCATAATTTGGTACTCCGCTGCCGCATAATTACAGTGCCTCTGGTTTGAACCTTATTGTTTTTTCTCAATCTGTTGTTATTATAAAGCTGCTAAAAAGGGGTTGTTTGGGCAGTAATAAAGTGTTATTAGTACAGACAACCAAATGCACTGCGTTGCATTTGAAATCCTGACTTCATGTTTCTCCCGGCCATGCACTCTTAACACATAATGCCTATCTGTAAGGGCAATATGTAACTCCTAAACCTTGTAACCCTCATTGCCTTTTGTAATGCATACTCTAGATCAATTTACACACTTGTATGATTTATTGTCAATGTATGTGTCTGATGTAAAGTGTTCTGACACCCTATATGGGATGTGTAGCTCTAAAAAAGAATAACATTATAAAAATAGTGGTATATTAATTGTTATTTGTGTAAATACTCATACAGACAGATACATCTGACATTCCTAAGTGGATCATATCAATTGTATATAGAGAGCGAACAAAGTGAAAAACTTGCCTCCAGATCATAGTTTCTTTTAAATACTTGTAAAGTGAGAAGTTGTGTGCCTTTGTTTGCCCTCCGTTGTATAGGCATCTAAGTGTTGAGCCCCAAATAGCCCTCAGCCATGTTCCTACTGGAACAAAAGGAGGGCTGATGGCCACTTAAACTGGGTCTTTGTTATGGGCCCAGCTGGACTCACTGATAAGAAAGCCCCCTTGCCGCCTGCACTTTGCTGCTCAAAACGGAAAGCAGAGAACGTGCAGGTGTTGCTGAATGTGTCCCAGTATCGAAAAATAAGACCAGGAAGCATTCAGAATATTTCACTGGGGCCCAACTTCGATGCAAGGGAGATGGCGTCCACCCTGAGAAAATAGTAGGGGACGCCGTCCACCCGCATGTGCCCCCGACTTGTGCCCTGCATATCACTCACAATACACAAAATGCATAACTTTTTTATATGACATACCTCGTGTAAAAATTTATTAACATTATCTGTGGGAGACCGGTTTCTCCTATCCATGGCACATATTGGTTTCAGTGGTCTAACAAGGCATTTTGTCCTCGAACCAGTCTCTTTTGGGCAAAGATTATGCAAAAAGCATAACTGCCTGATAAAAAATATTAGCACGAAATCCAAATATGGGAATTACACGACCTTACGCTTGCAAACTAAAAAATTCACTTGACCTTAATTAGAACACAGACATTATAAGGGGCAAATCATCAATATGTACAAATTGTTTCATCAATACTTTTGCATTGCACAAAAAGGAAGCCAGAACCAGGAATTAACACCTTAAATGCTGAGGATTTTCCACACCAGTGCTGATCCCTTTTTGGCTATTTGGAGTACTTCGCGCTTAGGCCTCCAAAACCTTTTTTCCACATACGGTATCCGAGTCAAATTTGTGTCTTTTTTCCCAACATCATGGGGATTCTAAAGGTACCTAGATTTTGTGTATTCTCCATAAAGGGGCCAAGAAAATATCCAAAATATAGCTAAATCTTGGGTTTTTCCATGTGAAAAATTGGAAATAAAGTGCTGCACAAGAAAGTGTATATTTATTTCCTAATGATAATACAAAACTATGTACGGTTAGGCCCGTAATCAGTAAGGCTCTACCCTATATAACTTCAAAAAACAACACAAGTGCCAGTACTGATTTCAGTCCTTAATTTCATTAACATACCACGATCATACACCTCAATTATCGTGACCATCAATTAATTTATTCATTTTTAACTTTTTCTCTTTTTTTACAAAAATTCCTTTTTCAATACGTTATTCATATAATTAGAAAAGGCGACTTTTTAAACTTTTCAATACACAGGGACATTACTAATACAATATTTACAACAGAAGACTGATCACATACACAGTCCACAAAACAATTATAACATTATATACAGACATTACAAAAACCACTTTAAAGCTCATGTTCCGTTCTTTATAAAAACTTATTTTGAAACAACTGCCCTTGGAACTTGCATTGTTGCCCAGTAATTCTATTTCCTCTTACAAGGGCTAAAACTAAACAGTGGCCCTACTGAGCTCAAAGAAAAATCACAAATACTTGAAAATGTAGTTACTAATGAGCTTCAGTGGTATCACATACATAGTACACTTGTTTGGTAGATCTTTTTTCCTAATGATGGCATCAACGAAAGCTTTAGTGTGCTAAAATCACAACTTTCCCAGCTTTCAAAAACAAGCAGAGGTGAATCAACAAAAACATTTTTTTACCACAGTTTTGGCATTTTTCTAATGGGTAGCCCATTTTTCCTACTTTTTGTGCTATCAACCTACTTCCAGTTTGGGGTAGAAACAGGAGTGAAACCCAGATGGGATCTTGGAAAAATGGTACCTCACTTGTGTGAGTGGGACTATCACCTGCAACAGGAAAGGGCCAAAAACGCAACATGAAGAGATACAAATTTTCCACTCAAAATTGGCCCTTTCTTTGCAATTTGTGAAGCTGTGGATTTTGGGCTCTAGTTCAGACGGCACCTAGGGAAATCTACCAACCCTGAACATTTCTGAAAACTAGACACCCATAGCAGTTCAGGGTGGGATGACGTGTGTGGCTGTCACTGGGGTTTCTTACCTAGGAACCCTTACAAACCTCAAATTTTGGCTAAAAATACGTGTTTTCCTCACATTTTGGTGAGGGAAAGTCCTGGAATCTGTGGGGAACCACACATTTCCTACCATCCAGCGTCCCCACCATGTCTCCCGATACAAATAGTACCTATCTCATGTGGATGGGCGTAGCGCTAGGGACAGGAAAAGGTCAAAACACAATGTGGAAACATCAACATTTCCTGTCAAAGAAATTACCTGATTTGGCAATGGGGGTTGCTCCCTGAAAGGCAGAGAGGAAGTTTACACCCAATTTGTCCCCAAGGAGCAGAAAGTCCACAGTATGACAAGACTATTTTTTAAAATAAAATAATGAGGTGGGTCTGGCCCTTCCTGACATCAGACCCCACCCTCACCCCCTGATGCCCTGCTACCCTGCAGACTAAAGCATTCCATCTCAATGGTAAGCAAGAGGATATTTGATTCTGTTTGGTGTTGTTTTTACATATAGGCCAGGAGAGTGTGTCTAAATCCCAATATCATCCTCTTGCAACGGTGAATGGCTGCACTTTTTGGGCTTGAGTAGGCTGCCACCTGGAGAAAACAACCAGACCCAGACGTTTTGGAAAACTAGACATTGGTGGGAGTCCATGGTGGATACCATGATGTTTTCTTACTCAAAATGATCTGCATACCTCAAACTCTGCCTAACATCACACATTTCCTTGCATTTCTGCGATGTAAACTTCTAGAATACACAAGGATCCACAAAATTCCTATTGTCCAGCATCCCCCCACTTGTTCCGATAAAAACACTATCCATCTAGTATGGGTGGGCCTAACGTTCACAACAGGAAAAGCCCCAAAATGTAATGTGAAACCACCAACATTTCCTGTAAAAAGACTAACCTGTATTGGTAATGGGGTTAACTGCGTTAACTAGGCTTGGCTTGGCCTCCACCTAGGGAAACCTACCAGACCCACACATTTCTGAAAACTGAACACCCTGGGTAGTCCAGGGTAGTATGGCTCACCTGGATCCTACAAAGGCTTCTTACACACATTGTTCTGCAAACCTCAACCTTTGCCTCATGAGAACACCCATTGACCCTGGTTTCATCTGTTCCTGTCACGGGCACTAGGCCCAGCAACGCAAGGGAGGTCGTGTTTTTATTGGGACCCATGGGGGAACGCTGGGAGGTTGGAATTTTTTGGCTCTCTGCTGACTTCGGAAGCTCACCAAGGTTTCTCTGGTGGCTGATCTGCCCGCGCACACATACCACCGCTATCCCTATTGCCGATTTCTCCATGTTATGATTTGGAGTCTTTCATATTGCGGGAAAGCCACACAAGTGGGGTACCATTTTTATCAGAACAAATGGTGGAATGCTGGGTGATAGGAAAGCTGGTGGTAGGAAATTTGTGACTCTGTAGATTCCAGAACTTTTCATCACAGAGAATAGAGGAAAATGTGTGATTTTAGACAAAGTTTGGGGTTTGTGGGGCACTGTGGGGAAGAAAACACTGCGTGATCCATGCATGCTCACCTTCCTGAAGTCCTCTAGGTGTCTAGTTTTCAAATTTCCTGGGTTTAGTAGATTTTCCTGAGTAGCAGAGCACGGGCCCGAATAGTGCAACCATTCACCATGGCAAGTAGGAAGAAGAAATATGTATTTACTTCTACTATGCAAGTCTATATGTCAAAACTTCGGCCAAACAAATAAATATTTCCTCTTGCTTGCAATGGGAATGGAGATACACCGCACCCCAGGTGGGCAGAAAGACTGTCCATATTTTAGGGCTGGAAGATAGGCCCAACATCAGGGTGGTCCACCTACACACCATATTTTCTACAACAAAAATATATCCCTGGTATCTAGTGAGCTTTATGTCTTCCAGGGGGTGCAGATTGGAGGTGAACTCCTCCAGTTTATCCTGGGGGGGGGGGCAAAAAGACTGTTGAGCACATTCTGGGGTGGGGCACAGCCCAATGCCTTGACAAGCAGCCCCCTTGCCCCTTCGTTTCTTGGAACTATATTTTCCCTGGCTTTCTACTGGGCTTTCTGCCCCTGGGGGCATATTGGGGTAAACTCTCCAAATCTGCCCTCGGGGGGGGGGGGCAGATTGGGGTGTATACCCAGAACTGCACCCCCGGATGGCAGAAAGAGTAACCTGGCCTGGTGCAAGAAGCAGGTCCTTGTGCCAGCTCTCCCCTTGCCTCCGCGCTCAGCTGGTCTCCCGTTTCCCCCCTTGGTTTGCCGTTTCTGCGTTCTGCCATTGTATTTGCCTCTTAGTTAGCCTGTGTTGTCGCATTTCAAGATAGTTGTTTTTCTCCTGTTTCTTTTCTTTTCGTTCACTGCTGTGTTGCCTTTCCTTTGTTGACTATTGCTTTTTGCTGTTATTGTCTGTTTTGCCTTGCCTTCGCTGTCCGTTGTCAACTGCTGTTTTGCACATTGTATCTGTCTGGTTAAAAACAGAGTTTTTCTCCTCTGTTTTCTTCTTGTATTTTTCACCTCTCGCCACTCCTTTCATGCATGTTTTTGCCATCTGCTTGCCGCCTCCCGCTTGGCCCACCCACTGCCACCAAGTGCCCCTCCCTTCTCCCAGGACCTTCTTAATGGGGGCCACACCGCGACCGCAGAGCGGGAGCACTCGCAATGCTCCGAAGGTGCGCCAAAGGCAAGTCCGTTTGTGCCCATCCGTGCCTGGACCGCGCCCAGCGACAGGAACCCTGGTTGACCAGCTATATTTATGAGGCGAGGTCCTTGAGGACAGACTCACCAGAGGCATCTGATGGGGGTGATTCATATCACCATTAATTACAAAATCTGTCTTAGTTAATTTTGATATTGGATCTCCCTCTTGTTTGAATCTCTTTTATGTATGAGTGCAGGTTTGAATGAGCAGGTCTGAATGGTGAGAGTGTATTTGTTTGTTGGCATTTGTGGGGTTAGGTATATGTTTACTTATGAAATGTATCAAATTTTGATAAAAATTTTCCATTGGATATTATTCATGTCGCATCTATAAAATATTGCTAATGCTAATTCATGACTTTATGGACTAATTGATTTGTGACCATTGCACATTCATATTAATTGTGATTATCCAGTCATTTAGGCAACTATTTTTTTTGCTTTGTATACATGTTTGTGACAATGATGTTTTTGTCCTTCTTTTTATATAAAAAAAGATATGTATTATGATAAAAATATTGTATTAAAAAAATGTGTTTGTATACAGAATAACTAAAAACAAAAAAAATAAATAATAATAAAAAATAATTTGC
The DNA here is from genome assembly GCA_963921515.1 of Calotriton arnoldi. Classification (NCBI taxonomy): domain Eukaryota; kingdom Metazoa; phylum Chordata; class Amphibia; order Caudata; family Salamandridae; genus Calotriton; species Calotriton arnoldi. The sequence continues at coordinate 990,776 of CAWUFW010005885.1, read as the reverse complement.
TTATTATTATTTGTGTTATATAACAGTGTCATTGGGGTCTTAAAGCATTAGAGTATTTTATGGCCATATCAAAAGCAATATAGGTCAGTTTAGAGGTTGTTCTTTATTAGTTTTTGCTTCCCCCTCCTCTTAGACCTCTAAGTATTTAGGGGGTACCTCCATTTATAATTGATTGGAACCCTGGTTATTCCACTACACGCACATACACCGTCACCAAGCTCCAAGCCCTGGACCCCCACAACAACAACTGCTGCCACACCTCTCTACGATCAACGGCAGGACCTTTTTTCTGTCGACACTGTCTCTTCTTCTGCAACACCGGAGCACCCACATATACAACAACCACCACACTGACCAACGCGATGTTAGAGCAACTCCAATGCCTCCTGCTCAACACACAGTCACTCTGCAACCACGCCACTAAGATCTGCGACACCATCACCTCCCTCACCCCCGATGTCATCTTCCTCACCGAGTCCTGGCTCATCTCTGCTTCCGCACCCGAATCGCCTCAGCAATGCCAGACGGCTACAAGATAGCACACCGAGACTGCATGAACAGACATGGAGATGGAATTGCCATCATCTACAAAGAAACTATCTACTGCACCACCATCGCAGACAACACCACCCTGATCGTGGAACACCTCAACTTCCAACTTCATACCGACTGCAAAACCACTATCAGAGGCACCCTCGCCTACAAACCTCCAGGACCTCACCCCAGCATCGCAGGGCATACACTCGACACCATTTTCACGGCCAGCAACAGAGTCAAGTACAGCCATGTCACGGAGCTCACCTGGACAGACCGAGTCATTGTCCACTTCACCATCACAGGATCCCCCGGCACTGCCGCCAAGCCGCACAGCACCTCACACCGCAGCTGGAACAAAGCATCAGAGCGCCAGTGGACCGACGTCCACAACACCTCCAACCCTGAAACCTCAACCAACCTACAACAGGTTCTCAAGAATTTCTCCGCCTTGATCACTGACTGTGCCGAAGGAGTCACCTCAGTCAAGCCCACCAAACTCAAGAGATCCTCCAAACAGGCCATTTAGTACACCATGGAACTGAGAACCACAAAACGCAACTGCAAGTGACTAGAAAGGAAATGGGGCACCAGCAAGGAAAGCACAGACCGTGTCATATTCAAGACATCCCTCAACCAATATCACCAACTCCTGAAAGAGACGAAAAGGAGTGCCCTTGCCGACCACATTGAAGCCAGTTCTAACCACAGCATAGAACTTTTCATCATAGTCAGAGAGTTCTCCAACACATCAGCCACTGAAAACATCATCAGCCCACTACAAAACCCTGGCGGACTTCTTCCACAACAAGATCTCCACCATCTACAAAAACTTCAAAACCCAACTCACCTCCACTGATACTCTCAGCCTCCCCACCCTCACAGATGCAAACCCTGACCACCTGCTCACCACTTGGGACCAACTTTTTACTCAAAACACCACACCCATCATTAACTTCGTCCACTCAGGAGCTCCCATGGACCCCTATCCCCACCACATTTTCAACCTTGGGAGCAAGACAATCAGCACCAAATTTATCGTTATCTTCAGCGTATCCATCCCCACTGCCACCTTCCCCGAAGAATGGAAACACGCAGTGGTCAAAGCCCTTCTCATGAAACAGTCCGCCGACCCCAGAGAACTCAAGACTTACCGTCCCATCTCTCTGTTCCCTTTTTCCGCCAAAGTTCTCGAAAAGGCCATCAACCGCCAACTCACGGAACACCTGAAAAACAACAATTTTCTGGACACCTCCTAGTCTGGATTCCACGCCAACCACAGCACCGAAACCACCCTGATCGCTGCCACCGATGACATCAGAACCCTCTTTGACCGGGGAGAAATGGCATCCTTGATCCTTCTCGACCTCTCAGCAGCTTTTGACACTGTATCCAAACACACACATACCAAGAGGCTTTACCACATTGGAACCCAAGGAGACACCCTAAAATGGATAGTTTCCTTCCTCACCGGAAGAACCCAAAGAATACGCCTGCCACCTTTCACCTCAGAACTTAAGCATATCATCTGCAGCGTCTCTCAAATCTCATCCCTCAGCCCTACACTGTTCAACACCTACATGACCTCCTTGGCCAACATCGACAGAACCCATGGACTAAACATCATATCCTACGACACCCAGCTCATCCTCTCACTATTAGAAGACCCCTATACCACGATGGCTAACTTCCGCAGGTGCATGACGAGTGTCACCAACTGGATGAAAGACAACTGGCTAAAACTCAACACAGAGAAAAAAGGGAAGTGCACATCTTTTGGAACAACACCTCCCTGTGGAGTGACACCTTGTGGCCTTCCGAACTAGGACCCTCGCCCACTCCGACAGACTATGCCCGCAACCATGGCATCATCCTGGACAGCAAGCTCACCATGAAAAACCAGACCAACACAGTCTCCTCCACCTGCTTCCTCACTCTTTGCATGCTTCATAAGATCTTTAAATGGTTTCCTGTCAACACCAGATGAACCGTCACTCAAGCCCTATTCACCAGCCAGCCGGACTACGGCAACACACTCCACATAGGAATTACCTTGCACCTCCTGAAGAGACTGCAAACCATACAGAATTCAGAGGCCAGACTCATCCTCGATGTCCCAAAGTGAACCCACATCACTCCCCCCTCAAGAAGCTCCACTGGATCTCCAATGAGAAGAGATGTCAACTGAAGATGCTGATCCACACCTACAAAGCCTTACACAAACAAGGACCAGCATACATCAACCATCGCCTGAGCTTCCACCAACCAACAGAACACCTGCACTGTGCATCCCTCTCCCTCGCTCACACTCCCCGCATCCACCGAAGCAACAGTGGAGGTCGCTCCTTCTTCTACTTCACTGCAAAGCCATGGCATGACCTCTCCCTTCACCTCAGGACTTCATCCTGTTTGTTGGAATTCAGGAAGGGACTCAAGACCTTGCTGTTCAGCTGAACACTTTCTAAGCAGCAGGTTCTCAGTGCCTGGATACCCTCATGGGTGAATAACTGCGCTCTATAAGTCCTGTTTTGATTGATTGAGAGCACTGGTACATGCCATGGGGGCTGCTCTCCCCACCAAAAAAGACTGACCTTCAATTATCCTTGGTGTCTAGTAAGCTTTCTGCTCCCTGGGGTGCAGATTGGGGATAAACATCCCCATATGCCTTCTGGAGGAGGCGAGGGGGGGCACTGGTACATGCCATGGGGACGCTCTCCCCCCAAAAATACTGACTTTCACCTATCTCTGGTGTCTAGTGAGCTTTCTGCCCCCTCCCCCTGGGAGGGAGCAGATTGGGGATGAACACCCTCTTCTGCCCTCAGGAGGGGCCAAAAGAGTATCTGGGCCTGGAGGAGCACAGGCCCATGCCATGGGGGCCATTCTCGCCCCCCAAAAATACTGCCCTTCACCCATCCCTGGTGTGTAGTGGGCTTTCTGTCACCACGGGGGGAGGGGCAGATTAGGGTGAACACCCCCATCTGTCCCCGAGGGAAGACTAGGTGAGCATGGGGTGGGTGGAACACAGACCCATGTTTTTGGGGCTGCACCCCACCCCCCAAATAAATACTAACATAAACATATCCCCTAATGCCTAGTGGGGGGTGGGAAGATTGAGGTGAACAGCCTATCCACCTCCCGGGAGGGCAGGAAGACTAAGTTAGCTTGAGGTGAGGGGGGAGCACATGCTTACATCTTTGGGGCTGCCACCCCCAAAAAAATACTGATATAAACATATTATTTGTGTGTAGTGGGATCCCCCTGGGGGGGGGTAGCAGATTGAGGGTGAATTTAAGACTAAGTGAGCCCAGGGTGGGGGGAGCACAGTCCCATGTAACTGTGGCCGCTCCACCCCATCCCACCCCGTCAGCAATGCTTGTCCCTGGTAGTCCAGTGGAGCATATCCCTGCATGTGGGTCGCATGCCCAGTGCAATCGCCAAGCAAGGGTCCACTAGGGAAAGGCAGCATTGGAAAGGGGACATTGTCTCCTTTCCAATGCTGTCTATCCCATGATGATTGGTAGTCAGAGGGCCAGAGTTATGCTCTTCAGCACCCATCAAATGTGAAATCTGACGGTGCCATTACCACAATCTACTTTCACTTTTGTTTTGCTATGATGTCATCGTGCTATACAAACTGCGTTACAGCAAAAAAAGAAAATACAACTTGGGACATGAGGGAAGTTATTTCCTCACATCCCGACTTGAATTTTGAAAAAGAAAGTGATTCTGATTTAAAAAACAGAAGCATTTTCTCTTTCAATACCTAAGGTGACCTGTTGATGTCCTCAGCACTACAGAGGTAGTGCTGAAGACATCAACAGGTCGTCCACTGCACTTAAGTTGTCATGTAGTTCCTACAAATCTATATAGGATCTGCGTGTTTAGACAACATAAACTAAGGGATTGATGTCCAGGCTGATTCCAGACACCCCCAAAGGATATGCTAGCCTTTAGACCAGCTAGCTCACAGTGCCACTATAAGCCCCCTAATCTTACCAAGGAGCAAACAGTTTCTGGCAACCATCGAACATGACAACCCTTGATCCTTCAAGGATCGTGGAAACAGTACAGAACTTTTTGCTCAGTCACACATGCTCACTTAGTCTCAGAGAGATACACAGAATAAACGGTGGGGACGTTTTCAATAAGCATTTATTGAACCAGCGTCATTCTAGTATAAAACAGGTTTGCTGCGATAATCATTAGACAGAAACAGATGTATAAGATTACAAGCACCAACAGAGTAAATAAAAGGTAGAATTGTACCATGGTGCTAAAACAGTGAATTTATGCAGGAATATAGATACATGGCAGTAATCATGTGTACTCCTAATTTTGCAAACCCTATCTAAGTGTACCTAGCATGTATGTTAGTGTAAAGCCAAGATTCCCCTAGGAAAGAGCCAACCCCATTACCTGATGGGAGAGAACGAAGGACCCCGTCTTGGTCCCGAGTTGGACAACCCGCAAGGGATGTCAGAGCACTGAGTGCTGTCGCTTCTGTAGGCCGGGACCCCAGCGTCTTGTGTCAGCCTGGAAGCTTCTCCTCTTCTATCTAGTCTTGGTATGGGGCTTTTATGCCATAAAGATAGCTTCGGGGTTCCTTACATAATCAATATGTTGTGAGTGCGATTATGCAAATGAGCCTCTAACAATAACTGCGATTATGCTAAGCAGTTTTTTCGCCCTAGGATGAAGATGACCATGACTTTTAAAGAGAGTATGTTCATGCTGTTACGTGCGTCATATGCAGGGACTTTTCTAAGAATCCTCGTGCATAATAAATGAGGCTAGTTTCAAGGAAACAGATCAACATTTATTCAGCACATAACTGGGTAAAAGGTCAGTGCTAGAGCCGTTATGCAGAGCAAGGTAGGACAAATGTAGGTAAAAGGTTGTGTAGCTACCTAGGCCTAGATTGAGGTACATTGGGATTTAAAACAAAGTGTTTAAGAACTTGGGATTCTAGCTTCATTCAGAGTTTTGGTTATTGACATAGATTTGTTGAGCAACCTGAGTCAGATTTTTCCATCTGAAGCGACAGAAAAAGGTCTTGCCATTACTTGGCATACCTTCATGGAAATGGAAAGGGAGATGCAGTTTCTGCTAATATAGGGTCTGGAGTAGACTTTGGTAATACCGTTCACTTGGGCACCGCCAAGGTCTTTCTTCAACAGTGGAAACTGATTCAAAATGCAGCTTCCAGACTTACCCTGTAATCTTTCACAGTGAATAGACCACTCTGCTTTTGAGCTTCATACAATGTTTTCATATAGACATCAGGATATCTTTTAATGTTCTTTGTATTGTGCACAGAACTTTTTTTTTCCTCCAGATTTCCTGGAAAAACAGATTCTGAAATACACCCCTGCTTGCCCTCTACTTACAGTGGTCTTGGCCTCTGCCTAAGCCAATCTTCCACCATTAGACTTGGTGGTAGTTCTTTTTTTTTTGGTACACTTCTACAGAACTCTATGCTGCTCATTCCGAAAAAACAATACTCTGCTACTCCTTCAAAACTCACATAAAAACTGACACAATAAAATCCTTTGCGGCATATGCACACACTAGACGTACCTATGAAAATAACATAACATCCTTACTGATGTACTTTTAGGACTGTATTATCACTGCTATAACTCCATTCAGAGGCCTGATCCTATAAGACTGGTTCTAAAATGTTAGGTCTCTGTAACCTTACACGTAGCTCTCCTGAAAAGTCCTGATATTTTGAGGTCTGTGTGACTTTTCGTGTAGATTCTCTGTAATAATACATGACTGAAAAACTACCGGGAAGAGGCAATGACGTAAATGAAAGAAATCTAAGGTAGAGGCAGAGGGATGTGTTTTATATAATTTGTACAATGATGCCATGTCAAATGACGTATTCCTATTATTCACACTGCCTGTTAAACCAATGGCATTTTAAGCAGTTCCCTATGGATATTTTGTGAGTAAAATACAGTCAATTCTCCATTTTTTATTAAGAGAATTGCCAAACTCACTTAGGGGATGAGCTCAATAAGTGGGTGGTCAGAACTCAGAGCAACATCTGCCTGGTGCACTTTGAGATATGTATTTGCATGCCACCACTTTGAAAGTTCACACACTACCACTGATCAGCAGTCATCTCTTAGCTACAGTTGTAGCAAGGAGATGTTCTGTTACATTGTGTCTTTGGGATTGATGTGCAGGTTTTTAAGATAAGCAGTGGAAGTCCTAGCAACAGTGGAGGCAGAGTGGATTAAAATGTAGGTAGAGCCTGGCTAGGAGTTCAGCATGTTGTGAATTGGCGTAATGATCCAACAGTGGAGGGGACGGCTGAGGGAAAATGGACTTTAAATGCGAAGAGGGCACATTCCAGCCAAGTTACACATTGTGACCTAGAGATCCCAGAATAATATGTTAATTTTATAAAAAATTAAGTTCCATCTGCATATGGATCTCTGGAATTTCTTCAAGGTGTGTAGCATCTTGCGGCACACCAGTGTGCAAACACAAGCTACTAGGTAATTAAAACAGATAGCCATGTTGAAAAGCCTAATGTTCGAACCCTACAGTTAGTTACCAGCATTAGAATAATCACCACAAATAACCTATATTGCTTAAGTAATAAATGGTGGTTCATGAACTTTTTAATGTTGCCCTCAAAAGCCTTCAAAACCTGACAAACGTTTGCAGGACTGCTTGGAAGGGTTGTGTCATGCACACACATATAGGAGTATAGCCCCAATCTAGATAAATGTTTTTTAATGCAGAAAGATTTACAAAAATAAATCAAGACACAAAAAGAAGGTTAAATCATATTCTTTAGTCTTTTCACTTCATCTAAGTCAAAGCATTTCCAGACCTCGACCCCTTGCTACACAAATACATTTTGGCTTTGCAATGTATTGATATTCAGTAGCATTTCCTCAAGCTCAACCTTCACCAGGATAGTCTTCGAGGAGATCGTATACCTAGTTGTACGATTCACGCTGTAAAAGTGTATGGGAACTCTGCGTATGAGAACTCTGTAGATGTAATTTACTGTATGATGGATCGATCAGTCTTCAATCCACTAAAGAAATTGACATGCATGCAATATTTCATTGAAATAACAACATGGAAAATTGCATTATGGTCCTGCAAGATTCAGAGCATTTACAAAGCCGATAAAGTTAACGTTTCTTCAAAATTTCTGGGTGTTCCGGCATCCTTCAGTTGTTTATACTGCTTACATAATATTATCATGAGATAAGCATGGAACTAATTTAAAGATTTGTCAGTATATGTTCTTTGGGTGCTGGCAGATAGCCAAGTTGTATGGATGCTGGCAGATAGCCATGTTGTGTGTCTAATGTGTGAGGCCTATGTGACCGCTGACCAGTGATATATAACCCAGCTTCTACCATGTGACTTCTATTCCTGTGTCAGTGGCTGTGTATAAGGCCTGTATCATTTGAGTTGCAAGGCTTGTGTTTTAGTATTGTTGACTACTTTTGTTCATGATAGGATGACTATATTTTATGTACACACCATATACATGCTGTTATTAGTGACATACAGTTCTGACTTTGTATATGACAAACAGGCCAGGATTTTTAAGTTCACCATATAAACATATTATCACAACAAAATGCTAAGGCTGTTGTTCTCACCATACACTACTACAGCAAAGGTCAGTTCTTAATGCACCATGAGAGATGATAACAAATTGATCCGTACATTCAAGGTGAGCGACCAGCAAAATCATCCACGCAGCAGCGCCCACAACAATGTCTGGCATACCTCTGCATCATCTGTAGACTGTGCAGACTAAAGGCTGTGTTCAGCCTGGCTCAGCTATGTGACTTCGTATTTCGTTTCTCATAATGGCAGAACGTAGCTTATATCAATTAGAGCTGGGATACATGGGGGAGATATCTACAATAATATACCATACTTGGATTCTTCTTCTTGTACATTTTTGTCATGTTTGCTATTGCCAGTATAACTGGTGTATTTGCTACTGTTTTGCTTCTTATGTTCTGCACTAGCCTAGTCCATAATAATGACCTATAGTATATGAACTATATGCCTCCTCTCGGGCGCGGCACTGAAGGGGTGTGGGTCTAGGTAGCTCACAAATAAATATGTCGGGTCTCAAGCAGGACTGACTGTACATACCAGAATGGGTCCTTTCAACAATATAATGTGAGGGGTTAGTTTATGGAACACCCCAGTCTGTTTTCTCTGCTCTCCTCGACTGGGTAGGTAGACCGTCATGTCTAGGGTGCCACAAACAATCTACAAGATGTGACCAGATATAACCCCAGGCATAGACATAGAAACTCCAATATGAACGTCCAGTTATAATCACAGCTTTTTGGGGCCACTTACTAATATGAAATAACAAAAAATTTGCGTATTATTCACTTATATTTGTGATAATCCCTCTTGCAAAACTGACTTTGTGAATCACTTGTTAGTTTTACATGCAACATACAGTCAGATGCACACACAATGTAAGTATCTGAATGTCTATAGAGCAGGTTACTATAATTTTATAATACAGGGGAGCCTGCAATCCCTTTATAAAAGCCTGTCTCTAATTTCCTTATTATAGGTGACATGTAACAACAGAGCCAGCAGGCACGGTGAAAGGCAGGACAAATAAAGCAAACAAAAGTTAGTGTTTCCTTTTTCTGCTATGTTTTTCTAGATGAAGAGTGATCAGCAGAAAGTAGATATTCTGGCAAAATGATTACTTTTTGCAAGCTTTAGGTAATTATAAGAATTTTTCTGCACGTTTCTATACATTCTGATCTACAGAATATGGGTACTTTATTCCATATATAATAGATTCACAGAAGTGACAGGCACATACAATTGTTTTTGTAATTCCCCTACTGTATGCCTGTCTCTCTAAACCCTCTTGGCCTGATTCATGAAAGGAAATGTAAACGTAGGTTTGGAAATTGAACTCTCCTACATGAACATACTTTTACATATTTTATTATTTACAAACCTTTCCAGGAGTATGCCTGTAAAGCTGGGCCAGCTTTTCATGTGTACCTCTGAGAAAGGCATATGACTTTTTCATACATTACCATTTCCATAATACAGAATTGTACAATACAACATTATACACACAGTAGACTTCCACATTAGTGGCACAGCTGTGCACAGTTGCTCATATTTTCTTTTTTTACTCTCCTGCACCCAGAATATTGGGATTACACAATGCCCTTTCCCACCTTGAAAAAGGATTTACTACAGCAATTGACTCAAATAATTCTATGACTGTTTCCAGTGTGGAAAATGGTCAGAGAGAAAACCAAGAATGTTCACAAATAGAAAAAAGTCCATCCAAGCATATCTCTGCACTATGTCCCCCTCCAACCTATGCTGTTCAGAATCATAAACTTTAAACTAAACATCTCAGAATGTACAAACCAGTGTGGTAACCAGCTTAGTGGACTGTGATCATAAGAAATACCAAAAATGGGCCGGCAGAGCTGCCAGCTTACTGAAGACCATAAACTGCGCGTTGCTACTTCCCATAACACGATAACCGCATCTCGGTGGTCATCCTGCATGACATGAAAACACTTACCACATAGGATCAAAATAAAGACAACATGCTTCCAACCACACTCCCTACATGGTGCAGAATGCTTCTTATGAAGGTAAGTGCTCAATAAATGTTACAATACAATATATTTAACCCCCCCCTCCCAAATGGAAGGGGCTCGGGTGTCAACTGGAAATTGTGCCTAAACCTCAGAACACCCTGGAAGCATGGATTCTCCCCATGGACTATTATCATACTTTCAAGTTTTATGGCCAGATCACTGCTTTGTAAAGAACAGCACACTGACGTTTAGGCACTGGGATGCAGTTGCCATGTGCTGAAGCTTTTTCAATGTCATACCCCTTTCAAACCAAACAAAAATAGAGTCATAAAAAGGAAGAAAAGATGCATTTTGGAAAGGGACAGTTTTTTGAATACATACAATTACCAGATTCATCCATCCGATTTAAATTTAAAAAAATTGACATTTTGTAGAGTACAATATATTAGTTGTTTTCAACAATCAAGTTATTTTAGATTCAAGATTTCTCTTACTCATCGCGTCAATGTCACATGACATCCCAATTTCTAGGTGTTTCAAAGCAAAATTTTGGTTTCAGCAGATTAGGTTGTATTTTGACCTCTCATGTCCCTCACTAAGGTGGGGGTATAAATTGCTTCTTTGTTTGGTCAATGTTGGTCACTGTTCATGCACTTGATACTCATTGCAATTGAAAATCTTACTTAACAATCCTCAATAAAACGTATCCAATCAGCAGGTTCATTCAAGTAGTTTATGTATCTATCTAGCAGCACATATAAGTATGTATATAATGTAGGGCTTCGGTACCGAAATAGGGGGTGGAGTGCTTGAAATAGTAAAGATATCCCTTGTGGGGATGATTGCAAAGGTAAATTCAAGATTTTCTAAATTAGGCTTTATGATATCAGCTTTAATGTGCATATGAGGGGAAGCAACGGCATTTAAAAACCTCCATTCTAATCATTTCAGATACAACTCTCTCCTTTTTTACTTTCTTTATTTCATGACTTTGAACTAAATGCTACAGTTAAAGGTTAAATCAAGGAAGCCATTATTAGTTTTTGTTTGATCTGTTTATTGTAATTTTTTCTGTTTCACAATTTTATATAACAGATTGATAAATATCTCTCAGTGTTTACCCCTGATACATAAATCATCTTTACAAGTAGTCTTCATGAGAGTCTATTACAGCATATATTGCATCAAGGAAGCCATTATTATTGTACTTTGAAAACTGGATAAAAATAATACTTCTGTAGCCAATTATCATCCAATATCTCCTATATACTAGGCTTGTGCAATTTACGGTAACATATTAGTAAACAGTTTAACCTCAATTCTGAATTGAGTACTACAGTTGGACCGAATGGGATTGATGAAAAGTAGACTCTGCCCATAATACTCAACTTGTATGTCATGTTCTATCCACCATTGATAACATCAAAGCTCCTGCTGGTATGTTAGCCTTAGCTGATGAAAAAGCATTTCATACAGTACATTGGCAATTTATATTTAAAACATTAAACTTTTTCATTTTGGTCCTCATTTTTTTAATATGTTAGAAGCATTGTATGCTAGTTCATCATCTAGAATCTCTGTTAATGGCATTTTCCCCTTTTTTCATTTACATAAAGGTACTGGACAAGGATGTCTCCTTTCAACTATTTTATTTCTGATTGCTATAGTTATTATGATACAAGACGTTGCTTTTAAAGTTTCAACATATGCTGATGATATATTGCTGTATGTTGAAAATGATTCTGAATCAATTACGATTATTTTAAATATTATTAACCAATATGCTTTTGCCTCTGGTTATACATTGAATATTAGTAAAACAGATTTTTTTCCTTTAAATATTTTATGTACCTCTGATATATTAGCAGTCATGAGTATATTATGGAATCGCCTCACACCCTAATACCTTACTCTCATTTTCTCCACTTCTATCAAAAATGATTGAGATAAATTGTTCAAATCTAATTAATTAAACCAGGGTAAAATTGGAGAAATTATCATCTGAATTATCATTTGAACGGGAGGGAGGTAGAATCAGAGCTGTTGAAATGGTATTCACTACACAAATATTGTATACATTATCTGTGTTTTCATTGTGCCTCCCATCTAGCTTCTATAATAATTTGAATAATTTACTTAACACATTTATTTGGAATAACAACCGTCCCGCATATGTTATAAAGCTTTACAGTTGACCAAAAGGACCATGTTATTGGGTTACCAGATTTTAAGAAATATCACTCTTTGTTTCTAACTGCACAAGTTTTGTTGGGGTTTCTAAATAATACCCCTTTTTATATCCCAAAATGGATGTTAATAAAGCGTAATTTCCTAAATCCTTTCCATTTACAAACTTTCTTAATTATTTCTAACAGTAAATTTGGCAAAATGTCACGAATTATTAATGTTACAAAATGTGATTTAATTTTTATGCGCAGTTTAGCACTAATATGAAAGTCTCTAGAAAGTTCTCTCTTTGATATATTTCTAAATTAAAAACAAATAAGCCTATTACCTTCTGAAAAAACTTGACTGAAGCTGGCCTTTTGTATATTAGTAAGATATGTCAAGGAGACATGTTTTATCTTTTTTCAGAGCTACAATATCAATGTCATCTACCTAAAACAGAATATCTTAAATATAAATTACTATTTAACACTATTCTCCATGAATATATGCATTTTTTTACTGGGATGCAGTTGCCATGTGCTGAAGCTTTTTCAATGTCATACCCCTTTCAAACCAAACACAAAGTTGTTCTCCCAGTCCATTTATATATAATAAAAAGAGAAAAGGGGCCAGGACACACCCCTGCCTTACCCCTATGTCGGAGGGGAATTCTTCTGTAAGATCTCCTCCGGTACTATAACGTAATGAGGCTGAGGTGCATTCGTGAAGTCTATTTAGCAGAGTAATAATTGCACCATCAATCGCCATGTTTGACATTATGGACCATAATTTACAACGATTTACTGTGTCAAAAGCACAGGTTAGGTCCATAAATGCTAAGTGAATACTGCCCCTTTGTGCTTTTGTGTACTTTTGGACAATTAATGCCAAATTTAATGTTTGTTCCACTGTACTCAGGCCGGGCCGAAATCAGAACTGGTATATTTAAAGTGCTTGGTGCTCGACCGCCCAGATTTCCAATTTGGCCAAGATCACCCTGCCCAGGATCTTGACTGAACTATCTAGCAAAGAGATTGGGCGATAGCAATGAGGCTGGGATTTATCCCCCTTTTTAAAAATTGGAACTATGGTGGCTTCCTGCCAGGTCTTAACTAGTGGGCCTACTATTGCTGCCTTAAGGACATTTGTTATCACCGGGGCCCAGAAATCTGGTAAGTGCTTGTATAGATCAACAGGGATCCTATCCGGGCCTGGGGCTTTTGCTGGGCGACTATTTTCTATTGCCAATTTAACGTCCCCAACCTCTATTGAGTCACTTAAAGCCTTGGCAGAACTCCTATCATAAACAATTTCTGGTGTAGAAGAGTCCTTTAATAATCCTGGTTTTGGTGAAAAAATAGCGAGAAGTGATTAACCCAGGCTTCAGCTGGAACAACAGTTTCTAATTTAATCACTTCATCACCAGTCATGGGGGATGAAGTTACCACCTCCCAAAATACACGTGAGTCTTTGAGGTTTGAGGCAGTTTTTAAGTCTTCCCAGGCCTTATCCTTCAGAAACCGTTTCCGTTCCTCGATAACCCTTTTATAATCTTTCCTGGCTTTTGCTATTTCCTCTTGGTTCTTCGGGGGTCTTTTTTAAGGCAGACCATAGGGTCCTATGTGCTTCAGAGCAGGTATTATTAAACCATCATGGGTTATCAGGGACTTTTTTGCTGGGCTTAGTTAATTCATGTGACATAGTAATATTTAAATTTGTAAAAGCCTCTATATCATTTTCGGCGGAAGCGAAATCTGAGAGCACTATCTCAATGTTGGATTTATTGCTTTTCATAAGGTCTATTAAAAAAGACCTTTTGTCAACTTTTTCCCATTTAAAGTTAGTCCCCTTATTTCTGTTATATTCTACACCAGGCTTTATTTTCTTATCCCTTTTTGTATTCGCAAAAAAATTTAGAGTTAGAACAATAGGATTATGATCACTCACACAACTTGCCTTAACTATGCAGCCCTTGCAAAATTGTGAGAGTCCTTCACTAATTAAAATGTGGTCAATAGTCGAAACCGATGTGGGGCCCACATATGTTGGAATCTGGGGGGTGCTTGTCGCTATCATTTCTTGTGCAAATTTCAGATTAGATTTACTCTATGCATTAGGTTGCATTTGTAACTCAGCTGCAGAACAAACCCTCTTTCTAGGAAATACATTAGCATTCAATGGATTAATATCACTACTTTGGTGTAAGGCTCGTTTTCATTTTCTTGGCTCTTTATTTATCCCTATAAATTCACCAACCAGAAATAGTATACAAACACTTGATATTTGATTATAAAAATACTATTGCATGCAGGAACTGTAGGCCCTGAAATTATGTCGGCTCAGAGAAAGAGTATTCCATAATATAAAGCCTGTTACAACATGCAATTAAGTTTCAAGAAATAAAATCCTCTTATCAAAGATAATATTGGGATTCCATGCACAAATGAAGGAAAAGTACATAAAAGATATACATGAAAAAGCAATAAAAAATTACTCCACAAGCTCTTTTTCTTAAACAACAAGGTCTAAGTATTATACTAACAAGCAAAGAACCAATATGGAGTAGCATAGTCTATACTATAAAGAAGAGGGAGAAGTTAATGACCTGTTAAAGTCAGACATTTAGGTTTCGTCAATTGAATTATATTGCCCCTGGGCAGAGAACAGAGTGCAAAAATTACCTATAGAAGGTACTTACCTAATCTGAAGCCAGGTCAACATAGTGGTGGTGCCGCCGCCAAAGACCCACACTGTGAAGAACACAATAAGCAGTGTTGTGGTGAACATCATTTGTTTGGGTTGAGAATCGGTGTCCCGTATCGCCAACGCGAATGCTATTGCACCACGTAAACCTAAGGGAGGAAAGCCATACTTGAAAATGTTAATTATTAGGTCACATAAAATATGCAGCAGATTTGTCTGTAGCACTACTTCAGACTCAAAAACGCATGACTATGTGAGCCTACTTATTCTAATCTGAGGAGGCTGGTAGCAGTAAACTCAAATTTTTTTCTGGACTTGGCTGAGCTCAGGAAAAAGGCAAATTGTTGAGTGCAAATTAAAGTGTACCCAACATAAAATCGGAGAACTGAGTTATATTGCTGCTTCCTCACGTAGTATGCGAGTACATCATTTCTGTCCAAATATAATTACATATACAAATACAAAAAAATGATTACAGTTCTCCTCATAAATATCCTGCTCCATGAATGATCAATCCTAAACAAGACAGAACGTTTTGACAGCAAAACACAAGACCATGCACGTCCTTCCCATTGCTGCCCTTACATTTTACTAGTGGAATATGTCTTTGGTTCACTCATGAGAATGTTGTCACTGACATAATTGTGCACAAACTCAAGCACCAGCCTTGGGGAGCAGGGTGGTAAGGGCTAAAAAAAAATACAGGAAAGCGGCGTGACACAGCCTAAGATATTATCTATTGATATGTCTTGACAATAGTATTGCTATAGGTGTGTTTTCCATGTGTTGACTTAATCCATACTCCTATTCCCCATTAGGCAGGATGGATGACAATACAAAATACAAAAGGTAGTACTAGTTGAGAGCAGCCCCCATCGTAATCTTGGTTTTATCTAAGAGCCTAAAGATAATGAATTTGCACAGATTCCAAATCCACAAATACTGCTACACTGGTATTGCTTCATTTTTGCTCAGGTGAAGTTATCCCAGCTCAACTTTCTCTGTCTAAGGCCCAGAGAGTACCGGCATCTGCAACAGCTCCTGCTCCCACAAACTCCGGCTTCATCACCAATCTCACTTTTTTTAAGTAAAAATTATTCTCTTCATAAAGGGGAGTTAGCACACTTTCAATGTTTAATACAACCAAATTAGGTTATGGATAACTGTAAGATCACTATGGTAATGCCAACGCTATTAAATTGACTTTTGGTTGCTATGCTGAATGTAGTGCCTTCTTTTTCCTCTCCAGTCTGCCATGCAATCCACCTCAAGGCAGTACTTCTCAGAAGACAGGAGTTGGAGATTCTATTTAGAGGAGGAACACAATGGTATGAAAAAGATTTAGAGAGGGAGGACGAGGACTGTTATATAGAGCGTCTCACGTAGATAGATGGAAGGAAAATGGCTTGTTCAGAAAGAAGGGAGATCAACTCTACTGGCAGAAAGTACTTAACAGGATACAGAAAAGTGGAAGCAGGGATGTATTATGCTCCCTGGGGTAGGAGGGGAGAGTGAGATTATTGGCATAACCTAAAGGTGAATCACATTCATGTGATGGAGGGGACTTTCATAAGTTGGGGCATTATTTTCCAGTCAGGTAGCTATTCCTCTGGTGTCCCCAAGGCCACCAAATACCACTCTGCCTCTTCTCTGTAGCTCCCTCTACCTCTCCGTTTAGCCCTATAAAATTGAAGAAAGGCAAAAAGACTTCGGTACTAACCGCAGACATAATCCCAAACCAAACCTGCAAATAAAGCCTGAGGTGTGAAGGGATTTGGAGAGCACATAATATGATTAGGAAGGCAATGGGCAAGAGTCTGGGATGGGTGTGTGGTCCAGGTGTCTTAAAGACTAGGATCAGAAACTTTAAAACCTGTTTCTGACAGCCAGCCTGGTGATTGTTGGATGACATAGGTGTTTGCCAAGGAGGGTTGAAGAAGTCTTTCATTTGTGCCAGTGGTTGCAGGTGCTTGGTACCAGCACTTATTTTTCAACACCGGAACTTATTTCAGGCTGGCCCCCACATGGTGGCGCTGTCTTTTTATTTTTAAGAAAAACACACTGAAAGAGCATTACAAAATTAAATATACACTGAAGTTAATATAATAGTACATCGTTCAGGTCATTTTTACAACTTTGGTGACATGGAATATTCCAAATAGTCACAATTGTTGGAGTGTAATGGGGAGTACATAATGGTGACACTTGTATATTTCAGCACTGGTAGGGTGTGAAAGGTGCCATCGCCTCCCATGAAATACCTTGGGCAATGACATTTGGGGCCTGATTTAGAGTTTGGCGTATGGGATACTCTGTCACAAATGTGACGGATATCCCACCCGGTGTATTATAAGTGCCATTGAATATAATGCACTTGTAATACGGCAAATGGGATATTCATCACGTTTGTGACAGAGTATCCCATCCGCCAAACTCTAAAATAGGCCCTTAGGTTTTTTTTTATAAATTAAGCACTGGCTTAAAGAGAGCTTAGTTTGCAAAGTTTATAATTTAGTGCAGAACAGAAAAGAGTGGAATAGTGGTCTGATATGATAGTTGGTTCAGTAGTGCATCTTAGTTATTACTAGTTGATTACAGCTTTGGCAAAGTGGAAGGATGAGAAAAGTTGGATATGTTATATAATTGGAACTTGAAACCAGGCAGTGCCTGCTGTGGTGATTATGAACAACTCAAGCACACTCTCAAGTTAATTAATGCATCAAGATTTCTGTCAGAGGGGGCAGTGTCACGGTGCAGGCAGGAAACTAAATGAGTTTAGATCTGTGTGCAAGGTAGGCATCCCGCCGACTTGGCGCAAGTCAGTTATTGTTCCAGTCTTCAAGAAGGGAAATGTGCGTGACCCGGTGTGATACCGGCCCATTTCTCTTCTTGACTCAGCCACAAAAATAATTGGGCATATCGTATTGGATCGCCTGCTAGAGTGGACAAAAGAGAAAGAGATTATTTCTCCTGCCAAATACGGCTTTAGAAAAGGCCTTGGCACTATTGAGCAGTATTTAAATCTCTACCTGCTAGTAGCTAAATACAAGGACGCCAAGTGTAGCTCTCTCCAGCTGGCATTTATGGACTTGTCAAGTGCCTTTGACTGTGTTAATCGGTCAAAGCTGTGGGGAATTTTAACATCTTTGGGCCTGAAGGCTGGTTTTGTTGCTTTCTTGTGCCATCTTCACTGGCACTTGAAAGCGTCTGTTAGGTATGGCGAAAACAGTAAGTGTTACTTTTTCGGTCAATCGTGGGGTTCGCCACGGGTGCGTGCTCGTTCCGATCCTGTTTTTGGTCTACATAAATGAGCTTGAACTGGCTCTTGTGAATGTGGGGGTTGATGTACCTACTGTTAACAACAAGCCCATGCCGGCTCTCCTCTATGAGCATGACGCCGTACTGTTGGCCAGGACTGCAAACGGCCTGAAGCTATTGATAACGAGCTTTGTTAGCTTTATGGAGAAATTAGATCTGCAGACCAACTTTTCTAAGACTTATATAATGGTATGTGGTCCCAAAAACATGCTCTATAAGCAATGGGGAGAAATTAATTGCAAGAGTAAACCAGTTTCCTGGAACTGACATTTCATGAGGCGTGTTCTTGGGCTCCACGTGTTGGAAATAGGATAGGTCGCTACTCTTGAGCAGTAGGTTCTATTTTTTCCCTGGCAACTTCTTTGGGGGGGGGGGGCAAACCAATTATCCCTCTATTGGAAATCTATAAGAGAAAGTGCACCCTTCTTTGACCTACGGTTCGGGGTATGAGGCTACAGGAACATAAGCTGGGTCCAAGCTGAAGAGAATAGAGTCTGTAGGCGGATCTTGGGAGTTCCTCCCTAATACCCCCACTTTTATCGCCCACCAGGAGCTTGGCTTGGAATACGTGGAGGACCATTTAAATCTTGCTCCTCTAGTATTATTGTGCTCAATCTGGCTGAATGTTGAGGCCAGTATTAACCGTGCCATTATATCTGATTTACTTTTATGCCATCATAGTCCCAACATCCCCTGGCTCTGATATATTAGAGAGACCACTCTTGCTTTAGGTTGTCCATATATTTTTGAAAATCCTGAAAGCATTACCAAGAAAGATAGAGGGTGGATTAAGGACTGTTTTCTAACCCAGAGAAGAGCACAGAGAGGGAACAAAATAATGAAATCAACAGTTACTGAAGCAGTAGCCCCTTACCTCTCCATCGTACAGAGTACTAAGCCTGTGCGGAGGTCGCAGAGTTCCGCTACGCAGAACTCTGCGAAGTGCGAAACAAACTCCGCCGCGCTACTTGGAGCTCCGGAAGCGGCGGAGTGCTTTAGATAAATGCCGTTTGCGGTGATTTTCTGTGCCAGGTGCTTGTTCGCACTATGCAATCATCGCGAACAGCACCATGTACAGCGCAAGCGGGCACGGGTTCCTTTCTGCCGCTCGAGTAGATTTTTACTCGAGCGGCAGCTTTCTCAACGCGAGCGGACGGTTTCTCAACACGAGCGGTCGCGAGCATACGTGACCACTTGCAATGAGAAATCTGACCGCCCGCGTTGAGTAATCTCGCCGGGAAGTTGATTTTCCACGCTCGCGCTTGCCAACTTGATGTTGACGATCGCAAACGAGGAAAATTCTCGCCGGGAGGTAGATTTTCCACGCTCGCGCTCGCCAACTTGACGTTGACGAACGCGAGTGACGGAAAAAACTCTGCTCCGCTATGCGGAGCGGAGTTTTTCGGAACTCCGCGAGCTCCGCGTAGCGCGGAAAACTCCGCAAACTCCGCGAGCGGAGCGAAGTTCACCACCCAGACTTACAGAGTACCTGGTAATGGATGTTATTAACGCGCTTTAGAACATGCTCTACTAGATGGCTTTCGTGGTTCCCTCAGGACCAATTTGCACCTCCTGATATATTATTTTGTCCCTGTGATGAATTGTCGGCCAAGACCTTACTACACTTTGTATTTTTGCAAGTTTTATGCATCATTTACCAAACGTTTTTTACTCCCTCTTTTACGTAAGCACAAGTTTAGTAGGTGCAGAGCTGCGTTGATTTTTCAACAACTTGTAGGTCCCCTCACTTGTAAGGCGGTGGGCTCCTTCCTAAAAAAGCACTTTGTTTTTGCAAATCTATGCTGTTTTAATGATTGATTTTGTTGACATGTATCAATTGACTTTGATGTCTATAATGTTCTTTTTAGTACTCCTTTTACCTGTTGAATAATGTTTTTATTGCATTTTTATCATGTATCTTTTATGATCTATTTTCATTAGCTCGAATAAAGATTAATTTGAATTTGAGTTTAGATATGAAAAAATAGTTTATTTCAGTTTTAGAGGAGTGAGGTTCATCCACTGGAGGACATCAGCACGACTGCTAATTACAGAATATGAAGTAAAGCCTGGCAAATATATGCAAGAAAGAAAACCATATCTTCCTGCAGGGGCCTTGCATCAGTAGTCCGCAAAACACAGCCATAGCTGTTGCACCCTCTCGGGAGTCTTTATAAGAGGATAGATTTCAATATTTTGACAAATAGCGTACACTTTGATGATATAGTTCATTTTTGTTTAAATCCCTAAATCAATCAGTGGGTGCTTCTTTGTGAAAATGAGCAATCTGACTGCTCTGCAAGTATCTTTATTTTGGGGAGGGTATGTTTTCATAGAAAAATCATGTATTTTAACAAACTCTGGAGCAATTTTTTGCCCAAAGATAGGGCTTCGTTTAAGCAAACTCAATTTTAGAAACTAATGTATATGGCAGATGTACCTCTAATGCCTGAAACTCACTATCATTGTTACATCCACAACTACTAAAGAAGTCATTATCGATCATAACAACTAATAATGTTAGGAATTATTTGGTTAAAAAAATCTTGGAATGGGCGATCGAATCAATATTAGAATTTCATTAGACTAAAGTGTGCGAAGCAGAAGTAGTTTTTACTTTATTATCCCAGCACACATGTGGCAAAAGGACCGCTAGAGCCATACAAATGTAGCATGTGTCTCACTGCCATGACTTGCTGCCCCTGTGGGTTGGCAAACACCTAGAATATTTTTAACTGAGCAGCGTAGGGGAGTCAAAGTATTTTTATTCACATCAGTCATTTAATTTAGGTAACTGTCTTGAATTCACACTTTCCATGGCTAAGATTTGACAATGTATTAGTTATGAATGTAACATTTCCATTATTGACAATTTTCTGAGAGCTTTTGTGTTCTACTTGTACAGAAATGAAAGTTCATAGCCCTAATCTAACAATCATACATTCTGAAAGAATAATCAACTCCTTAATAACAGCATTTAAGCAGTGGACGCGGTTTGCTCTGTGTTTCACTAGATACAACACTAGGTATATATAACATTAAATCTAGATAATACACTAAATAAAAGAGTGCACCTAGGTATGACTCTAAAAACAACTGCATGTTTAGATTCAACACTAAATACAACACCACACCTACATACAACACTAGTTAACACAGCATACTTAGATACAAAACTAGATGCAACAGATCACCTAGATACAAGACTAGGAACAACAGCGCACCTGGATACAACACTAGATGCAACAGTGCTTCTGCATACAACAATAGACACAAGAGTGCACCTTACCACTGTATGTTTGTGCACGCAATCCCCTTGGGTGGACAAGGTGGTAGAGCAGTTACATGTGGTTACATTTGATTTAGCTCAACAATCACAGAAACCATACTAGGAAGCAAAGTCTCCTTAAAGTATCCTTTCCTCACTCTTTGGCAGGGTGTTGTTATGAAGTTGTAACAGGCTTAAAATGTACAAAAAAACTAGTTAAAGTATTAAAGAATAAAGCCCTGGAATTGGATTTTGGCAGACAGGGTACTCTGACATAAGCATGGTGGAGTACCTTTTCTGTCAAACTGATGGTCCACCTGCTCTATTTAGAGTCAGGAAGACCATTATGTTTTCGCTGTTTGTTGCCCTACCTACGCTGCAGGTGGACACCTTACACCGACAGCCCGAAAGACTTGTGGTCATCGGTGTAAATGCATCAGATCGTCTATTTACAGTGGACAGTCTGATGCACTTTTTTCTTGTCCGGGACAGCCAGTAAATGCCTGGTGGCCAGAAGATGAAAAAAGAAAAATTAACTGCCAGAATATCTGGGTCATTTTTTTGTTTTCCAAATTCAAACTCCTCCTTTGGGAGTTTGTTATTGAAAAACAAAAAAGTCTGCTGAGTGGCACATGAAACATGAAACCATGTGGCTGTTCAGCAAACTTTGAAAGCCTTTAGAGAAGCAGCCCCGCAGAGACATGGCCTAGTTAGAGCCTGCGGTGTAGAGATCGTGTCATATGCAGATGACACGCAACTACTGTTTTCCTTTGCTCCTGACCCTGACAAGGTGAAGAGTAAATTCACAAACTGCATGATGGAAGTCGCTCTCTGGTTGAGTAACAACTGTCTCCAATTAAACAGCGACAAGACAGGGATCATGCTTTTTGGTCAGCCGATTGGTGGCCCGCACATCTTGGTTCGGCTCCTACACCTAAGCAGGTATTAAAAAATCTTGGCATGAGGCTGGATCAATTACTCTCCATGAAAGATCAAGTCAGCTTCACCTGCGGCACATGTTTTGCTAACTTGAGGCTTCTAATACAAGCCCTGCCCTGGAAGACTCTTGTCCAGGCTCTTATCACCAGTCGCCTGGACTATGGGAACACCTTGCTGACCTCGGTGAATGATACCCTGCTGTCAAAGCCGCCTTCTTCTCCATTCCTTAGAAAGCTTCACTGGTTGCCTATTAGGAAGCGTGCCATCTTTAAACTTTGCTGTTTGACACACAAAGCTCTCTTTAAGTCCCTACTAAATCCTTATCTTCCTTCTAGATGTCTGAGATTGTTGGACAAGGCATTTTTGGTGATTCCTCGCATCCGCACCTGAAGATATGGGGGCAGATCATTTTCCTACACTGCCCCCTACCATTGGAACAAACTTCCTTTTGGCCTTCGCTCTTGACCTGACTTTCCTTCCTTCAAGAAGGGGCTTAAGACTTGGCTATTTCAGATTTTTTTTTTCTCCTCTCGTGCAGTGCCGAGATGCTCCTTCGGGAGTGGGTCGCGCATGATACCAAGGGAATAAATAAATAAATATTGCAAGTGTAGTCCTCCTGACCAACAGAGGTCATCACCGCCGTTCCTCTGGAGGCCAGCAGGCTGCTTGCCCAACTCTAATTCAGGACCTTAATGTCCAAACATATTTTACAAAATATATATCATAAATCAACTTGGGAAAATGTACTATAAGCAGAGAAAATTAGCTTTGAGAATTTTTATAGAAATCAATAGGGCCAACCAGTGTCCCAGAAGTCTATTGGAGTGAATGTGAGTATATGGGAAATGGTTTTAAATCTAAAGAATGCGTAAGTGGTGCAATGGGCCTTTTTAAAGAAGACTGCGGAGCTCAGGATTTTCCCCAGCAAACACATTTTTATTCAAATGATGACAGGAAGGTACTTCTTTAATAGGCTAACATGGCTCCTTTCCTGGTATCATGTGACCATTAAACATACCCAAACATAAAGTACACATTCAGGAATTTGTGATCACTAAAAATTAACCTGGGGGCGTGGCTTGCTACAGAATGGCGCCGGTTGACTGAGGACCGAACTCTGCTCCCGGCCCACGGGATACAGTTATCCTTAACTCCCACACCCCCCCGGAGGGGCAACTGTCGGCTGCTGTGGGGAGCAGAAGTTGTGGGGACACACCCGGACGGTGGCACCGAGCAGCGGCTCCATTGGAGGCCACGTGAGGCACCGGAGACCGCGGCTCTCGGCCCTGCCGCCATCTTCCCTTTGTGTCAGGCATGGCACGGGGAGGCAGTGAGGGCTACGGCGGAGACACTTCTCCTCCCCCCCATCTTTCACCGCCCCAGGAGGACAGCATAGGAAAGGGGGCCCAACAGCACTTGGGGAAATGTGGCTCTCGGGGCTGTCATCAGCCCGGCCACCATTGTCCGAGGTGAAATTAAGATGGACATTCTTTGATGGACGACGCCCCGGAGATTGTGGAGGCAGCGGATACGATGGTAGTGGGCTGCGAGGGCTGCACAAACAGCTTAAATAAAGATCACACTATCTCTCCCTCCTCCTTTCCTACCGCCTACAGCTGTATATTTGACCAGGGGACTGGGGGACCAGCACTGAAGTGGGGGACGGCGTGGTGACTTCAGGGCGGGAGTTAGGGGCTGAGCTGTGCTGGACTAAGTGCAAGCCCCGGGGGACAACTGAACGACTGGGAGGCCTTTGATATTGGATGAGCTCGTCTGCCCTCTGAGGGGGTTCAGCCTGGCTGGTTGTCAGCCAGGGGGCCATAGGGGCTATCTGCAGTACGTAGCGGCCACCCCAGGGACAGAGTGGTTGCCTGGATGCTGATGCTGGGACCTTTGAGGATTTCCTGAGGCTGCAGGGGGACCCCACTGGAAACACGCCTTGGGAACTCGGGGCTGGTGGCTCCCTTTGAAAGGAGACGCCTACTACTCCCCCTCCCCATTGGAGTTAATGTCTGGGGGAACTGGAGCCAAAAGACTGGACAGAGGTACTGCCATACGAGGGGAGCGCTCATGCCCGGGGTGCTCGGGGGCACTGATCTGCCCCCCGGAGGACTGCTCTGCCTGGCCTGCTATATCAAGAGTGGGACCCGGCTCTCCCTGATCGTAAGTGGTGACAGAGGGGGTGAACACCCAGCGCCTGTTGGTAGTGGCTCCCGGACTATTTCATCATGGTCTGTCCTAAGGTGGTTGAGACTGTGGGTGAAAGGGCTACACACCTGGAGGCTCGGGGAGGCAACAAACCGATCCTATGGGTGGACAGCGGTCCTGAGGCACACATGCTCATCATTCTGGCTGCAATAAAGGAGACAAAGAGCACTGTAGCCCAGGTTCACCCAACGGTGACGGAGAACAGCACCCACCTGAGGGCCCTGGAAAGGGAGGTGGCCTCGTTAGTGGACAAACAGGATGACTTTGAGGATCTATCCCACCGTAACAAAATTCAAGTAGTGGGGTTCCGGAAGGGGTTGGAGGGTTCCAGTGCTGAACTATACCTAGAGGAATGGCTCTTGACGGAGGTGCTACAAGGAAAACATCAAAGTGGTTCATGGTGCAGAGAGCCCATAGGGTGCCCGACTGGCCTCCCCCTCCGGGCGGCTCCGGGGGCTGAGTGGTGGCTCGGCTGATGAACTTTCGGGATCGGGACACCATACTGCAGGCAGTGAGAGCACATGGACCGTAGACAGCGCACAGCTGAACATCTTCCCTGACTAACAACGGCAGTCCAGCATCAGTGGGAATCCTTTTGCGCATTTAAGCAACAACCATCGTCAGCCATCCGGTATGCTCTCTTATTCCCAGTGAAACTTCAGATTGTGGGTCGGGGAGAGAATAAATTTGTCATGGTGGGAGATGCCGTATGGGGCTGGATGAAAAAGAAGGGATATCACCCACCAGCGGAGGAGGAAAAGTTTCAGGTCCTGAGATAGCAGGAACGGAAACAACGACGGAAGACATGGCAGAAGAGGTTGCATCCCATCAAAGGAGCAAGCGCTGACAGAGCAACGGTGGTGGCAGATCTCCAACATCAATCCTCCCTGGAGACTGCCAACTGGTGGAGGGTCCTAGAGACCGACCCAGGGGATTCTTTGAAGGAGACACTGGTTTGTGATGCAGATGGTAATCTGGGGCTCCCCCCTTCAAAAGATACCCCAATGACTTCGGAGGAAATAGAGTGACAGGTTTGCTGGGGGGTGTGGGGATGAAGGAGTGTCACTGGGCCTGTGCGCACAGTGAGAGACTCGGACCTAGCTCATGGAATTGGCCTGAGGGGTTGGAGGAACAGGACAGGTAATACTGAGACTGGGTATCTCATGGGCCAGAGATGGGCCGACTCGACAACCACACAGTAGTGTGGGTCTGAGGATGGCATTTCATGTGGCTCTGTATTTTTGTGTGTGTTGGGCCACAGACATATCATGCATTGGGGTGGAGGCCACTGTCAAGTACACAGCATGGTTAGGTAGGGAGGGTGGGGAGTTGCGGTGTTGTTGTGGTTTTTGCTTTTATGCATGCAGCTGGGGTGGGAACCGGGATCCATATCTGGGTGCCCTTTCCCCCTGAGAGACCAGCTCCCATAATTGCGATACACATATAAACCTCACAATGCAGATGCGCCCCCGTCGTGTTTGCTCAAATGGAACATTAATGGGCTGGGTAGCGAGATCAAGAGGGGACTAGTAGCCAAGGCACTCACACAGTACATGGCGGATGTCGTGTTTCTACAGGAAACACACTTAAAGGGTTCCAGCCGCACCCCCCCTGGGCAGGGGACAATATGTAGTTGTAGGACACACGGACTACATGGCGGGATCTAGAGGAGTAGCGATCTTGATCAGGAAGTCTCTCCATTTTCAGTTGACTGGAACGCACTCAATCTCGGCCGCTACACAGTGGTCATGGGCATGTGGGAAGGAGAATCTTTAGTTTTGATTAACATTAATGTCCCTCCGGGGCTCCAGGTGGAATCCTCGCTGCTCCTGGAACAACTACTCTGGGATCTCTGGGAAGACTGGTGACTCTGTAAAGGCCATGGGGCTGGGGGACATATGGCGGTCCTTGCACAATGAGGACAGGGGGTACTCTTATTATTCTGGGGCTCATGCCACTCACTCGTACCTGGATTGTTTTTTGACATCCCTATCGACACTTCATAGGTTTACGGTGGCTGAATTTCAGGCACAGGGGATTTCGGGCCACTCCCTGCTGAGTGTTACTTTAACAACTGCCAGGCAGAGGGGAAGGACAGAATGGAGGATGTTGTCTTGGCGCGTGTTAAATGAGAAAGTGGTGGCCCATCTTGATAAGGCAATGGAACACTACTTTAATGACAACTCTGAGAGTGAGATGAACTTGCTGATTCGATGGGAGGCATATAAGGCTACCCTCGGTGGGGTCATTATTGCAGACAAGGTAGAGGAAAAGAGGGAGCGTACGCATTGTCGTGTAGACCTGCAGCAAGAAATTCTGGACAGGGAGGCAGACTATCATGTAGAGCTGTCAGCGGTCAAGAGGATGGGCATTATGACCAAAATAGAGGAGCTCCGCTCCCTGGTCACAAAGGAGGTTAAACTGGCACATATCACTAAGCAAAAACGTATCTATGAGCTGGGGGATAAGGTGGGGAAACTGCTGGCGTGGCTGAGTGAGGGTGATCGAAAGCAGAGCCACATTACAGGGATCATAGCACTGGACGGTCACTGGTCACAGGGAGCGAACCTCGGACACGTTGGCCGGCTATATGCGAACCTTCTATGCAAGCCAATCTGGGGATCCGGAGTCAGAAATACGCGACTTTGCATGAGACTGTCCTTCTAGGCCGTTAGGGGGTGCCGAGTCTTTGGAGCTAGTGGATGAGCTCATACAGGAAGAAGTTCTCCTGGCACTCACGCAGCTCCATACTATGAGACCCTCAGGGCCAAATGGCCTCCCGGTGGAGTACCTCAAGATGATGGCAACAAGGATAGCTGGGCCCCTCCATGAGATGTATCTCTTGGCCTATGAAACGGGGGAGCTACCGGGGAATCTTTGCATGGTCACCAAGGTTCTGATCCCCAAGGAGGGTAAACCCCGGGAGCTTTGGGACTCATACAGGCCGATCTCTCTCCTAAATGCAGATGCCAAGGTTCTTGCCAAGGCATTGGCAAATAGATTGCAAGATGTGATTTCAGAGCTGATCCTCCCGGAACAGAATCGGTTTATCCCTCACCAGTCGACTAGGCTGAATCTCCGCCATCTCCAAAACAACACTGCAGTGGTGGGTGGGCTGGCGATCTCCCTAGTGCTAGCGTCTTTAGATGCATGTAGGGCTTTTGACTCCATTTACCGGCCCCTCTTGTTTGCTATAATGGGGAAGATGAGATTCGGACCTTGGTTTCTGAGGTGGATCTGCCTCCTGTACAACCGCCGCAAGGCTAGTATGAAGGTAAACGGGATCCTCTCCCATGACTTTCCAATTGGATGGGGCACGCGCCAGGGCTGCCCCCTCTCACTGATGTTGTTTGCCATCACCATAGAAGCGCTGGCGGAAAGGATCAGGGAGGATGCTCAGGTGTGGGGCTGGCACTGGAGTGTATTGTGGGAGGATAGGATCTCACTGTACCCAGATGACATTCTGTTGTGCATCCCGGACCTGGTAGTCTCGTTGAGGCGCTTGGAGTATATCTTTGCGATTTATGGCACTTACTTAGGCCTGAGAATTAATTGGGAGAAATCCTTGATATTCCTGTTAGGGGGATGGTTCGTAGGAAGCGGTCTCCCCTTCCCATTGTATGTAGACCCGTTGCATTTTAAGTACCTGGGTATAAGGATCTCCTGTGAGGGTGATACGCATTACATGGATAATGTGGGTACCTTGCTGCGTAGACAAGAGGGGGACATAAAGCACTGCAGGGCCCTGCCGCTCTTGCTTCTAGGCAGGGCAGCATTGTTTAAGATCATTGCACTGCCACGGTTCACCTACGTATTGCAGAATAGTCCCTTTGTGCTTCCAGACGCATTCTTCTGGGCCACGGACGTACTTCTGAGGTCCCTCCTCTGTTTGGACTGCCCGGCACGAATAGCGTTGCCCACCTTGCGGAGATCGTTTTTGAGGGGATATCACACTCCTGAATGTCCAAAGGTAATATGAGGCGGCTCAAGTGTAGATTGTTAACGAATGGGCATACTCCCCTCTGTCGGACCCCACGTTCTGTATGGACTGGGAGGTTCTGGGACCAGGCGGTTATCTGCATGTGCTATATAGCGGGCGATGGCCACAGAGTGTAACCCCGGCCACTGCCATGGTCATATTGGTTTGGCAGAAACTGATGAGAGAGATGGGATGGGAGCAGCGTCTGACACCACACACCCCATTGTGGGTGGGTACATGACTCTGCCCCAGTCCGGACTTGTCAAGGTTCAAGAAATGGGGCTTGATCGGTCTCACGGCCCTGGAGGACGTCTGGAACGCCAATGGAATCATTCCTTTTGCAAATTTGCAGGCGGAATACGATATGGCCCCCTCTCAAATATTTAAATATTTGCAGTTAAGGCACATGTTACAGGCTAGAATCCTCAGAGAAAAGGAAACAAAGGAAGACTCCCAGCTGGAGTTACGATTGCTTGATGGTCATTTGACCACTAAGGCTATCTGGCTCGCATATGCCACAGTGATGAGGAACACACAGGAGAAGCTCACACGCTTGCAGGAACGTTGGCAGGGAATTGGAAGACGAGGACTGGAGGAATGCCTTACAGTTCCCATGTTTGGTGGCGTTTTGGGCCAACTTTCATTTGATACAATTGAAAATCCTACACAGGACATATTACACCCGGGTCCCGATACATAAAATAGGTAGAGCCGTGTACGATTGTTGTCTTCAGCAGTATGGTCAGCGGGGCACCTTCTTGCATACACTCTGGGGCTGTCTGACGCTTCATTCCTTCTGGGAGTGAGTAACGGCATCCCTGGCGGAGGCCCTGGGAGTGCCTATACCGGTGGCCACATCGATAGGGTTGTTCGGGATCTGTACACACTCAGAGGTCGTATTGTACGCTAGGCTTTTGGTCAATTTGGGTTACATTGTGGCTAAGAGGGACATAGCAAGACATGGGGGTAGCCTGCACTGCCTGGGGTTGACGGAGTGGCGGGAGGGAATGGAACTGTGCAGGGTTACAGAGAGAATGATATATGAGAGCCGTCTGTGTATATGCAAATATGAGAAGATCTAGGGGACCTGGGAGGGGATGGAACTTGGTGTGGGTCCGGGGTAGGTACAGACCGGGGTGGACTGAAGCATGGGAGGGACTGGGACACTGGTTTGGGGGGGTTGGTAGTAGGGTTGTGTCAATTATCCGCTGGTGAGAGGGGAAGGGGGAGAGGTTAGGGGGTAACTGGACGTTGGTTGTCCCACGCTGGCAGCTAAGTTTGTTTTGTGCGGACATGTTAGAGTCCTGTATAATGTTCTAACCTTCGAAAAATCATTTAAAAGTCTTGGGAAAAAAACAATTACCGTGGTTTTCTGCCAAATGTTTCTTTGGCAATCTTCCCACAATTCTCTCAAATTCTACAGTTACCACCCAAAGTGTGCAAAGATGTCTAAATGTGGACTTTCACGTTAAAATTGTGGCTTTTGCCTACCTTGCCATTCGAGAAAAAAAGATAGCT
The DNA here is from genome assembly GCA_963921515.1 of Calotriton arnoldi. Lineage (NCBI taxonomy): Eukaryota > Metazoa > Chordata > Amphibia > Caudata > Salamandridae > Calotriton > Calotriton arnoldi. Next base: position 960,544 of record CAWUFW010005885.1, on the reverse strand, counting down.
AATACATAGGTAACTCGCTAGAAAACATTACATTTATTTCCAGTGCCAACTAGCACTCATTATGAAATTTTGACACTTTGCAGAAAGAAATCTACATGCATGGTCAGGAAAATAATCGGCATCTATGTGAGATAAAAAGCTTGGACACCCCTAAATATGTGCAAAAGAGCTCCAAGCGACCTCCTTTTTCACCAATGCAGGTCTAGGACATTTAATTTTAACATTGATGCCTGGGGGGCGTGGCCAAGACCCGGAGCGAGATGGCCGCCTAAACTGACTGCTCCGTGAAAACTGTTCTCCTCACATAAATCCGGCACATTCATCCGTGTTCCCGAGGTGGGGGCGAGCACCGGAAGGTAGGCGGAAGGTATTGAACCGCCTCCAGTGGCTGAAAACGGCCGGTGGCGACACCCGTGGATCCCGTAAAGCGAGCGGCCTGCAGGGACCTCGGAGCCGGGGAATCGATTACACGCAACTGGCCGAGGTGGAGTGTCGCGGCGCGGACTCCTTGCCGCTTTGGTCTATCGGGGATTGCCTGCGCCCCTGGAGAGCTAAATGTGCTGGCGGAGGGTACCGGAGGCGCTGTGGTCCCTGGGGAGCCACGGGGAGCGAAAGTGAAGAGCTGTTGCGGCCCGCTCCTGCTGCCCGAAGTGAGGACCGGATTGAAGGGGACGACCGGCCGTAGCCGAGAAGAGGTGGGGCGGTGAGGTGCCCCCTCCCGGGGGAGTGAGCGAAACGTTGGGGGGCCCCCCCATCCCACTCGAGGCTCAGCTGAGAGAGCACCGACTGGTCCTTGTGTGCGGGCGCATTGCTGGAGGCGCGGGACCCACCCATCCCTCGCTGCATCGGGAGCGCTGCGGAATCAATATGGGCAGTGAGGGCCTCACATGCAGTGACTGATCATAGTGAGCCTTCATGGGGCCCCGAGATTGACCGAGCAGGGGAGCGCACGAGCAGTGGAGCATTGGAGACCTGGCGGGTGGCGAGACGGATCCACTGAACCACATAGGGTCAGACATCATCACCTGGAGGGTAGACTGCGAACAAAGTAAGCGCTGAGCTGGGGTAATAACGGCGCCCCCGTATCGCTACCTGGACATTGACTACATCTGAGGACTAGAGGGTGGGGTGGTAGTGCCCTGGATTGTGTGGTGGCCGAGCTAAAGGCCAAGAAATTAAGGGGCCACGGAGGCGCCTGTGGGCAGAAATGGAGAAGAGCAAATCAGCAAGCACAAGGGGGCACAAGACGGTGCAAACAAATAAACTCGACCACTACACGCTCTCGAAGGACATGCTCCAGAGCCGACAATCCAGGGGCAGCCCCACGAGTGATCAAGGAGGGGAAGACCAAGAGCTGTCACTTAAAGATGTCATGGAAGCAATTTCCGGTGTCAAAACCTCCTTGGAACACAAAATGGACACCATTGCCATAGACGTCAATTTAATCCGAGCTGACCTCACCAAACTCAACGAAAAAGTCAAGCAGGTGGAAATTACTACCGCTAGCCTGGTGGGAGACGTCGCCCAAATCCAAGGGGAAATGCAGGACATGGGGGCATTTCGTAACTACGCTGAACTCAAATTGGATGACTATGAAGGACGCCTACGTCGCAACAATCTACGGATCTTAGGGGTTCGGGAGAGGGTCGAGGGGCAGTCGCCAGACCTCTTCGTAGAGGAACTTATCACGCAGCACCTGCAGCCCAAGGGACTCAGCAAATTTTTTGTCATTGAAAGGGCGCACAGAGTCCCCGGAGGTCGCCCCAGGCCGGGAGCGCCCCCATGCCCCAATATTAGCAAGAGTGCTAAACTTCCGCGATAGGGATGTCATTCTCCAAAACGCCAGGACAAGGGCTGCCCTCCGATATGAGAATGCAGACATCTCTTTCTTTCCGGACTTTACGCAACGAGTTCAGAAGCAGAGACGGTCATTCATCGCGGTGAAGCAATCGCTGCGAGGCGGAGGATTCAAGTATTCTATGCTGTTCCCGGCACGCCTTCGGGTGGAGGCTGATGGTAAGGCTTGGTTCTTCGAACGACCGGAAGAAGCAGCGGAATGGCTCGAGCGACACTGGGGGAGGGCCGTAAGTGAACGCGATGCTGGAACGAACACTGCCTCTCAGCCTCACGGCTGATGGGGCCAAGAGGGGCACAGTGACTCCACTGGGTGGACACTTCCTTGTGGAGGCCCACAGCGGGGGACATACGGTATGGTCCGATCATCGACGGGGGTGTTCCCTACTGATGGCCGTCACTTTGAACTGGGGTGCGTGGCTCACTGAGGGAACTACACAATTATCAAGCTGGGGGGGAACAGGTAAACGACAGGTCACGCCCCTACTTTTTCTACTTTTAGTACAGTTACAGGGTGACAGGCACTCTGCAGAGTTTCCAGATCGGCAGTTTTATGCCTGTAGTGCAGGGCAGCAAGGAGGGGGGGAGTTGGGTGGGGGGTTTCTATTTTTATGTTAATGTTTCTACATCGGTGCTAGTTCTTGATTTTAGAACAGAGGAAGCTGCGGCTTTTGCATTGTCTAATGGGTACGCAGGGGGACAAAAATGTTAAGATACTGAGTTGAATGTTAACGGACTTGGGGATAGGATTAAGTGTGGGATTGTGCTCCAATATATTAAACGAAAAGACCCTGATATTGTTTTATTACAGGAAACACATCTGATAGGAAATTTATGCAAGGCGATGCACAGGTGGGGGTATAAGATGGTGGCTCATGCAGGATTTACCTCTGGATCACGGGGGGTGGGTATTATGATGAAAAACTCCTTCTCCTTTATGGTGAGCTCCATGTGGACAGACGACCATGGCAGATACATAGGGGTGTCGGGCAGGTGGGAGGGACGCACTATTACATTTATGTCCATATACGTACCACCAGGACTGCAGAGTGTTACATTTGCAGACCTGGGAGCAGTCCTACTCACTATCCCAGACAGCATCCTAGTCCTGGGGGGCGACTTTAATGCTGTAGTTTCTGGTACACTGGACCGATACCCCCCACGGGAGATGGGGTCTTCGGCTCAGTGGCTTCCCGACTTTCTTGACTCCATGGGGCTGGTGGACGGGTGGAGAACATTTCATCCGGCACAGACACAATATACCTTTCATTCCGGGGCCCATCAAAGTCTCTCCCGTCTAGATTACTGTCTAATGCCCGCTGCGCAAGCCACCCACATACAGGAAATCAAACATTTAGCCAGGGGTATCTCGGACCATTCACCAATATGGGTTCACATAGCTCTAAACCAGGGTACAGTGGGAAGAATAGCCCCCATTAATCCATGGTATCTTAAAGATCCGAAAATCCGCAAAGATCTAGTGAAGACCATGGATAACTACTTTCAGGAGAATGATGGATCCGCGCCCTCGTCCCGGACATTGTGGGAAGCATTTAAGACGGTAATCCGGGGTCAGGCTTTGTCCTTGATTTCGGGAACGAAAAAAGAAAAACACAAGGAGGTCGCAGACATTGAGACTGAGATTCAGGGGTTGGAGGGTGATCTAGAATCTGGGGTGACGCCGGAAGGGCTCCACCTGCTGAGCCTGAAGCAACACGACTATAAGGCATTGGTGACGGACAGAGCAAAGGCACTGGGCAGGGAGCGCTTGGGCAGGATTTATGACCTGGAGAATAAAGCAGGGAAACTTATAGCTTGGCTGGATAGAAAGCAACAGGCGAACAGACTGGTCCCGGAACTTAGGGTAGAGGAAGATGTAACTCTTACTGAGCCGCAGGAAATAGTTGACAGATTCGCTAGCCATTTTTCTAGTATATATACGACGGCAACCTCACACACTGTAGAGGACTCCCGGGAACTACTACGAGATATTAAACTTCCCCAACTCTCCTTAGAAGACCGTGAATATATGGAAAGTGACTTGACGACAGACGAGATAGGGCTAGCAATCCGATCATTGAACTTGGGGAAAGCTTTAGGTCCTAACGGACTCCCCATTGAGCTATACAAACTTCGACCCGATAAATTGGCACCATATTTGAAATCAATGTATGAAGAATCCAGGGAGGAAGGGATGCTGCCTAGGGAACAGAGGATCGCTACCATAGTCACAATACACAAGGAAGGCAAACCCAAAACTGATTGCGCTTCGTATAGACCCATCTCCCTCCTTAATGCTGAACCCAAAATACTAGCCAAGTTATTGGCCACTCGGCTGACCAAAATAATTAGTGACCTGGTCCATCCGGATCAATCCGAATTTATGCCTCATAGAAACACGGCCCTAAACTTGCGCAGGGTTCACGGTGTAATGAGTAGGGCACCTAGCATCCAAGAGCCAGCGGTAGTCGTATCCTTGGACGCGACTATGGCATTTGACACTATAGAATGGCCTTACCTTTGGGTAGTTCTGTCCAAGATGGGCTTTGGCCCCAAATACATTCAATGGGTACGCCTCTTGTATAGTGAGCCCTTGGCCCAGGTCGTAGTCAACAACAAACTGTCGGCCGTATTTCAACTTAGTCGGGGAACCCGACAGGGGTGCCCACTTTCCCCACTCCTGTTTGCCCTCGCCATTGAACCTCTGGCGGCGTGGATCCGGTGGGACCCCAGGATACGAGGATTGAGGTGGTCCCCGGACTGGGAGGACCGCATCTCCTTATATGCGGACGATATTCTATTATATCTGGCCTCCCCTAGGAAATCACTTATAGTGATTCTAGATATTCTGGCAAGTTTTGGCAGATTCTCGGGCTTCACTGTCAACTGGAACAAGTCCCTCTTGTATGTCCTTCGAGGGGACCCGCCCACTCCCCCGAGAAAATGTCCGATACAGGTGACCACCACTGGATTCAAGTATTTGGGGATCTTCATTTCTCTCGACCCCTCACTCCGATACGCTCAAAATCTCCTCCCACCCCTACATAGACTTAGAAGGGACATTGCCAGTTGGAAAGCACTCCCACTTTCGCTTTTAGGCAGGGCAGCCTTGTTTAAAATGATGGCGTTACCCAGATTCCTCTACGCCTTACAGAACACATTAGATCCTGTGCCCGCCCAATACTTTAAGGAAATTTAGAGTCTTCAGAGAGATCTATTATGGGAAGGCAGGCCACGAATAGCTCTGACCAAGTTGACACTCTCTTGGTACGATGGAGGCATCAGCCTCCCAGATATCAAAAAATACTATTGGGCGGCCCACTTGGCAGCCATTAACCATGGCACCTACGGCCGCCTAGATGACCCGGGCTATGCAATGGACAGGTGGCTTCTGCCGGGGGGGAATTATGGGAGGGCATTGTACTCATAGCCTAGACGATACCCGTTAACAGGCCCCACTGGACATTCGGTCCAAATTTGGCATAATGTGACTAACTCGCTCGGATGGGGACATAGATTGACTTTAGCGACTCCACTGTGGGACTCCGAGAGACTGGGAAGCTTATGGAGGTCAAAGGGCTTTGACAGGTGGGACCTTCTCGGAATTTCACACATCAAGGACCTTTGGGGAAAGGATGGGGTCAGGTCCTTCGCCGAGCTGCAACAGGAATACCAGCTGGCAGACACTGAATATTTCCGATATGCGCAGGTTCTGCATTCACTCCATACCACGGGGCACTATCCCTCCCGACGCATAGCCGTTGGAGGACAGAATTTTGGACGGATACATACCAGACAGCACTATCTCCCTAATATATCAAAAACTAATAAACAACATGGAAGACCCCCTCCAATCACTGCGGGCGAAATGGACACGAGACGGCATTGAACTAGATGACGAAGACTGGAGGGAGGCGGTGTCCTCTCCCAGAGTAGTTGCCATCCCGGCGCGCCTTAGATTAGTTCAGCTTAAAATCCTTCATAGGGCATACATCACGGGACCCCGCCTGATACGAATGGGAGGGGTGAATGAAGGGGAGTGCAAGAGGAGATGCGGACACATGGGAACATTCCTGCATATTATTTGGGAGTGTGCTCCCATCACCCTCTACTGGCGCAAGGTGCACGACATCATTAACACAGTACTCTCGGTCTCTCTCCGCCCGGAGGCACGGAGGTGCCTCCTGAACATTTGGGAGCCCACGGATTTGAATGCCTATCAGATACAATGGTCCACATTTGGGTTTATGTTAGCGAAAAGAAACATTGCGCAACTATGGGGCGCAGGTCAGCCACCCACAATAGAAGCCTGGGAGAAAGATCTAGATTGGAGCATGTACAGGGAAAAAACGGTGTATTCGGCCAGGGGTTGCCCCAAAAAGTGGTCCCGCATTTGGAGCGCTTGGAATGCCTATCGTGGAGACATATGCACACCGCCGCGCAGTATTGACCAGGATGACCCCCCTTCCCCGTGACATTCCACTGTGTATGTAATAAAAATGATACTATTTTCCCTCTTCAGGATATTGCTGGATACAAATGTGTAGACTCCTCTGTTATGTTTACTCGCACTGATGTATGTTCAATAAAAAGAATTATAAAAAAAACATTGATGCCTTTGAAACTCCAACAAATTGCTGTCTTGCCTCTTGCTGAAAAAGGAAGTGCATTTTCCACTTGTCCTTTATTAATTAAAGAACAGCTAATTGACAGTGTTGCTAGGACACAGCGCTTTTGTCATTGTAAGTTTGCTTTTCCGTCAATACTGATGCCCTTGCACACCAGTAACTGGGGCGCCCGAGCCATTTACAGTCACACTAAGTAAGTGATATAATAACTACCGTTTAGTGGTCTTTGTGCTGTTAATGAGTGAAACGTACTCTAGGATGTGTTTGCCATATCTCTAGTTTTTTTGCAGGTACAGACAAATGAAAACAGCATGAGGGTCAATATACTATAGTACAACGTTGTATGCTAACAATGAAACTGCAACAAGTATTGTCCTATTGAAATCCAATTTTTAAATGGGCAGAAACACATGTCGACTGCTTGGAAGACTTGACTCTCAATAAATTGGATATTTTGGGGGAATTCTGGGCATTGGAAAGATTCGGCACCTTCACAGGTCACTTTCCCCTTCACTGATTTGATTTCGTTTTGGTCTGCGGTTTTAGTTCAGCGATGAAATATTTTATTGGCCTCCATTTGTGTTTTTTGAGTTTCATGCATGTCATTTTCCTTACATTGTTCCTTCTTTTTCTTCGTGACAATTACCAATCTATAGCTTATTCAAACTCTTGGGGGCAGATTTACAAGCCCCTTACGCCGCCGGTGCGTCACGTTGCGTGACGCACCAGCGGCGCAACCTGCTGTGTGATATTTATAAGCACAGGTAAAGCCACCCTGCGTGACTTTACCTGTGCTTGTAAATATCGTCCCTTTTCACGCAACACTTTGCATGTTAAGGGCCTGACATGGGTGTTGCTGTGGGTGTTCCCACGCAACACCAATGTCCACAGATGCATTTCCAGATTTACGAGGAATCGTAAATCTGGAAATGCATCAGAATGCTACGCCGGGTGGCGTAGCGAGGTGCAACGAGAAGAAATGTTTTCCTCTTCCAATACGTGCTGCATTCTACAGCACACATTGGAAGATGAAATCACCTCAAATGATTGTTTTTGTGCAGGAAGGTACCCCTTCCTGCACAAAAACAATCTCCCCACGACTCAGGCATCCTTGCACCATCGTGCAAGGGTGCCTGCGCTGGCGCATGGCAGCAGTTTGTGCGCCAGCACAGGAGGAAGCACAGAGATGCGACATATTGTTGTAAATATGTCGCATCCCTGTGCTTCGAAACTAACGCAGAGCAGCAAAATGACTTGCTGCACTGCGCTGAGTTACTTTCTTGTAAATCTGCCCCCATATGCATGAAAATGGCTTAAGTTTCGAATGCAGGAGAAAGCCTATGAGTTAAACATGGACTAGGCTCTTTCAAACTTTTTTTCACGGTATGTGAATTTTATCCCTGCCCCTCATTACCGATTCAATATATGACCAGTTGTGAGATGTCCCCTCGTATATCCCGTCCTCCCCAAGGACAAACTTTTCGTACTAGGTCTAATTCTAGCACTAGAAGACGCCTTTTCGAAAAAGGGAGGCCATTTGACTGTTTAACTGGACTTTCCCTGAACCTTATGGAGTTCCCCTGTCACCAACCACTAGCGCCATGGTGGAGAGGGTAAATAGACACTGCAGTATTTATTTTAGGGCCAGATTCTTTCTCCATTAACTTTGTAGGCCGAAAATGACAATTTAACTTTTGGATGACGGGGTTTTGGGTTCAAGTAAACTGTATTGCCCTTCCTTGCACATAGGGCCATTAAGAAACTAGGACAACAGCTGGCCTACAACACAATGTGTATTTTTCAACATTTTGTCAGCCACCAAGCCTATTTGAGAAACAACGGCTATAACAAGAGAATGACATCAGGAGATGTCCGCATTCGTCATGTTGTTAACTCACAAAGCTGCAGTCCAATCCTGTGCACACGTATTCGTCTAGTTTGAATGTTCATTCCAAAGTTCGAAATCAGAGCCAGTAAAGTCTTTTTGCAATAATTCTTATTCTTTATTCCAAAGAACACCACAGGGTCCAGCAAACACATGTTTCGTCGTTGGGATAATAACCCTCGACTTCTTCAGGGCTGTATGGCTACCCAAAAGCCAGTTCTATGCCTAGTTCAAGGTTATACTTCCGACCCGGCTAGGTCTTTCCAAATAAGAATTGTGTCCAAAGAGTAAGGTTTGCCAATCTTCAAAATTTGCTTGTTTTGACTATCAAATTTGAAGCGGTGTGTATGGCACAGTAGATAAAAACGATGTGTATCTTCCTAATCTAAAGCGAGTCCGCTATCCTTTTAAGATGATGGCCCAAGTATGCCACAAGATCTAGCGAGTACGCTGATCCCAACACCACTGCCGGCGAAGCATTCTGACCGGAAAGGATAGCGCACTCGCTTTAGATTAGGAAGATACACATCGTTTTTATCTACTGTGCCATACACACCGCTACAAATTTGATAGTCAAAACAAGCAAATTTTGAAGATTGGCGAACCTTACTCTTTGGACACAATTCTTATTTGGAAAGACCTAGCAGAGCAAAGACCTGGACTGGATCACCAACTCACGTATGGACCAAGGCAGGGTCGGACTGGCCTAATCTGGCAGTGCCGGAAGGGCTGGTCTGACAGGTCAGTGCGTAGACTGTTTTTTGCCTGACTGTTGACCTGTTGAGCTTAAGAACTCTTGGGATAGTGGCTTTCATATATTTATGGAGGGGGAGGGGTCCAGAGACGTTTTAAGGTATGGGGAAAGAGGTCTCTGGCCCCGGGCCCCAGCCTTTAAGGGGGCCCTCTGACAGAGCCAGCCTTGTTCTGCAGGGAGTCTTGCCCTTATGACCATTGAATAGTACTTAAACAGAGTGTTTTAAATACCGTTTTCCTTTCAATGTTGGTGATGTTGCAGTCTATTATAGACAGAGAAATGTGATTCTATTTCATGCAACATCCATAAATAAAGTTTAATATTCAGATCAAAACAGGACCTCACATATGAGAAATGGGAGGGCGTCACAGATTATCTGCACCGGGCGGGCTCTACGGGGGTGCGATCGGTGCCACCGCACCGGGCGCTGACGGGGTGGGGGCGTCATTTTTTGCAAGTGTATTATCATTTAAGCACCTGCTGCTGCGTTCCTTGCCTCCAGCAATTTTCAGGCATAAATTAAAATGTCAAGATAACTCTAGTGATTAATCGTCTAGAGACCGGAGGTTTGTCTAGTGGAAGTTTTGACTCGTCCTAAGGTAGCACAGATGGTTAAAATGCCTGCTGCTAATAACGTGAACCATGCATAATACAAAGTGCATATAATGTAAATAGGTCAGTGGGTTACTGCTTCTGTAAGAGAGCTCCTTTTTATTACTTGTCGTTTACAAGTCAAAATCCTAATATAGAACATTGAGCTGTCATCAAAGAGCTGCATGCAAGCTGCAAGGTATATGTTAGAGCTATATGTTTTTTTGCCCAGTTTTTCATTATACTAACCTTGCCAAAGGGTTCATTTGGTAGAAAACAATTCTTATTATTAAAGAGAACCCTAACAATGATGTTATGTTTTAAATTCTGAATTTGTGCTTTTCCAGAAACGACTCTTAAGCTATATTACCTACTAGTATCGATGACATGTCACTCCTACACTACACCTTGTAGTCCTGTCTGATGTAACATTTCCTAAACACTGATTTACACACATATGATTGTCTCTGTGCAATGTGTGTGTGATGTAAAGTGCTCTGACACTGGTATGAGTGGTGCTATAAAACTAAATGAATCTGAGAGACAGTGGTTATGGAGACTTGAAGGACACTGTTAAAGGGTGCTAGTGAGGGAATCCGTGGCATTGGAGAGGTGGTCATTGGGGGGGGAGGGGGGGCGCCAACAAACATTGTCGCACAGGGTGCCACCAGTGTTAAAGCCGGCCATGTATCTGCAGTAATATTAGTGAGCAGCTGCTGTGTTACAACACTGAAAACACTCATCACTATCCCTGAATATTAGATGTAAACACATTTAGAATTTGGGGGAGTGTGCATGTGCACGGTCAGTGCAGTGACCTGGCCAAAGAGGGCATGAAAGAGTTGAAATTGGATCATAAACTCAGAGCTTTTAGGAACAGGGGCCCCCAAAATACCTTTGGCTCAGGGCCCCCAAAATCCTTAAGATGACCCAGGAGGGGCCAGGGAGGACAGAAAAAGAGAGTCCAGCAGCGACCTCTCTCAACAGCCACTTTTTTTTTATTTCTTTGCCAGTTCTGAACTCTGGCAGGATCCGTCCAGTAAGAACACTGGAGTAAAGGCATCTGCAAATATCTCTGTGCATCCAGCAAGTTTAAGAGTAACTTATCTCTCCAACAAGAGCATTAACCACCAGAGTTATGCATGTCATCTCTGGTTGCAGGTTTGAAGGATTCTAAAACAGCGCAGCACAGTATGCCTGCTTTAGAGCACACCCTATCACGTGTAGGCCACAACTTTGTGCTTTTATGTAAGATAGACCAGTGTGTTCATGATGTTGTTGCAGAAACCCCTGTGTCACCTGCAGGTCACAATTTACAATCCTGGTAAAATACTTGAATGAGTAATGTGGCTGCTTCAAATTATTCCTTGTAGACTGTAAAGCATTAGTTTTTAAGACTGGGGCTTTTAACTCAATCTGCTGCTATTTGAAGATTGATAAAAATTATTTCCCTGGGGTAGTATTTGGCACTTATTAAGAATCAAAAAATTAAGCTTGTGTTGTGTGCTGGATAGGTAACCATTCACACAGATAGGCAAAACGCAACTGACATTCTCACAGGCCCTCATATCTTACAAATATCCCGAGGCTGAGAAACGTTTGATAAGAACTTTTAGAAGTCAGGGCCTTTGTTAACAACCTGTGACCTGCTCTCAGGTTCCCCTCCTCACATTAGGCTCCAGCCAGTGCTTAGTTTGAGCCGGTGGTTTCCGGTGCTTGGCACTGGCACTTGTCGGCATCGGCACTTGTGATAGTCTGCCACATGGTTGCGCTGTTTGTGTAATTTGATGATGAGCAGAACAACAGTTGATTGTTGTTTCAATATGCTTTTAAAACAACATATACCTGTTACCAAGTCATTCCTAATGCTTTGGGGGCCTTGAACAATCTGAATTGTCCCGCTTGTAGCAGTGTGATGGTTGGTAGTTGTGTTGGTGCTGTCATTGGCGGCGCTAGCAGTGGCAATGGGTGGTCCAGGTGCGGTGTCCTCCTGGGGAGGGCCCTCGACCTTAGTTTTTTACAAATCAAGCACTGGATCCAGCAATGCTCGTTATGAGCTCCAAGAGGTCCCTGGCCAGGATGTTGCTTGGACAGAAGCATTTCATCATCCATAAGGGAGTCATTTGGATCTCACCTGCAGGCTCATGGAAGGACACGGTCAGCGTGTACCGGCGCCACTTCCCTGTCCGGGTGCCCGCACGAGACACCAATGGAAGATACAGCAGGGACCGGCCTGGGTCCCGGATCCGGATCAAGAGTAAATGTGGGAGCTGGCTGGATCCCACTCTTTTCCAATACTGGTTGGACCACTCCCCACTCTCACCTCACAGTCAGACCCCCCCCCCCCTTAGATGGACTACTCTGCACTCCCATGTCAGCATCAGACCTCTCTTCCCTCTTAGTTACACCTCTCTCCGCTCTCATCCAAGAATCACACCTCTCCCCCCTCCTGGTTGCACCATTCTCCGCTCTCATCTCAGCATCAGAACTCTCTCCCGTGTTAGTTTCACCACCTTCAACACAGAATCCAACCTTTCTCCCCTCATAGATTCCCATCCAATCTTTCGCTATCATCTCACAGCCAGACGCCAACCCCTTGGGGAACAGTTACTTTTAGCATGAATAGTGCTGGAAGGAATGGAGACAGAGACACGATTTGTGTTCTCTCAGTGAGGTGGGATGGGATTCATTGTAGGGCGTTGCCCTTAATGCACAAGTTACTACTTGTGTAACGATATATCTGTAAGAGACATTAGTTAGTGATAGATTCCTTACCTTAGAATACCCCCAGGCGTCAGACTGGATCCGGAAAGTTTTTCGTCAGCAGTACCCCTGCGCGTCGGTAGGTGGCGTTGTGCGGCTGCGCGTTCGTCGCTGGCGTAGTAAGCGCCGAGATGACATCATGGATACTACTTAGGCGCCACCCATGCGCGCTGACGTCAGTTCTGTACACGACTTTCCGCGCCAGGAACGCAGAGCCATGCAAGAAACTGACCACTGGTGCCATGAAACTAGGGCCCTGAAAGGGATGACCTTAACCCTAGAATCAGTTCGCAGAACGGGGAGGATGGGTGGGGCGGTAAGGAATCTATCACTAACTAATGTCTCTTACAGATATATCGTTACACAAGTAGTAACTTGTGCATCTGAAAGAGACACGTTAGTGATAGATTCCTTACCTTAGAATAGATACCCCAGCAATACCAACCCCGGTGGTGGGTCTGCGAATAGATTACACCAGAAAGTCACGGAGAACAGAACGGGAAAAGAAGCCGTCTCTCCGGACTTGACTGTCAAGGCAGTAATGCTTGGTAAATGTGTGCAGCGAGGCCCACGTGGCTGCCTGACAAATATCTAGCAAGGGAACGCCGCGTCCCAAGGCAGTAGTGGCTGCTGTGGCCCTGGTAGAATGGGCACGCAGCCCTACAGGAGGCTCCTTTTTAGCCAACGAGTAACACGCTTTGATGCACAAAACGACCCACCGAGAGATGGTGCGTTTGTGCACGGCACGACCTTTTCTGGCGCCCACGTAGCCAACAAAGAGCTGGTCATCCACCCGGAACTGTTGTGTGCGCTTCAGATAGAACGAGAGCGCACGTTTTGGGTCCAGACGATGGAGCCTCTCTTCCTCTTTTGAAGGATGAGGAGGCGGAAAGAAGGTGGGCAAAGTGATGGTCTGCCCGATGTGGAAGGGCGTGACAACCTTTGGCAAGAAAGAAGGACGGGTCCTTAAAACCACCTTGTCCGGATGAACCGAAAGGAAAGGAGGTTTAGAAGAAAGAGCCTGGAGCTCACTCACTCTTCTGGCAGAGGTGATAGCTACCAGGAAAGCCGTCTTTAGAGTAAGAAGATGTAAAGGACAGTTATGAAGGGGCTCAAAGGGAGCGCACATCAGATAGGTCAAGACGAGATTTAAGTCCCATTGAGGCATTATGAAAGGCACGGGAGGAAACGTGTGTGTAATGCCTTTCAGGAAACGGTTAACAACCGGGGACTTAAAGAGAGAAGGCTGATCTGGAAGCCGGAGAAAGGCGGAGAGGGCCGAAAGATAACCTTTGATAGTGCCCAGAGCAGAGCCCTGCTGGGCCAAGGATAGTAGGAACAGAAGGACCTCAGAAAGAGGGGCAGAGAGGGGATCCACAGACTTAGCTGTGCACCATGCCACAAACTTGTTCCAGCTGCAGGCGTATACCGTCTTAGTGGAGGGACGCCTGGCTGCCAGAATGACATCACAGACTTCGGGAGGAAGATCGAAAGCTGTCAACTGTCGCCGCTGAATCTCCACGCATGGAGGTGGAGGCTGGACAGGTTCGGGTGGAGGACCGTCCCCTGCTGCTGCGACAGAAGATCCTCCCGAAGAGGCAGTCGGATCGGGGTATCGATCGCCATGTTGAGTAGCTCGGGATACCAGTATCTTCGTGCCCAATCCGGAGCCACAAGGATGACATGGGCCCGGTCGCGCTGAATCTTCTTCAGCACTCTGGGCAGAAGTGGTATAGGCGGAAAGGCGTACAACAGACCGCAGCTCCACTCGCGACGAAAAGCGTCGCCGAGCGAGTGCCGCCTTGGAAATTCCAACGCACAGAACTGATGACATTGCGCGTTCTCTTCGGTGGCGAATAGATCTAACCAAGGCTCTCCCCACTGAAGAAAGAGACCTTGCGCCACGTCCGAGTTCAGACGCCATTCGTGATCCATCAAGCACCGGCGGCTGAGTTCGTCCACCCTGGCGATCAGAGAACCTGCCAGGTGTTGAACCACCAAGGTAATGCCTTGATGTTCCAGCCATGTCCAGAGGCGCAGAGCCTCCTGACATAGGGTCCACGACCCCACCCCGCCCTGTTTGTTGCAATACCACATCGCGGTGGTGTTGTCCGTGAACACCTGCACTACACTGCCCCGGATAGAGGGAAGGAATGCCTTCAGTGCAAGTTGGATCGCCCGAAGCTCCAAAAGATTGATATGGAGCCGGGACTCCGCCGGAGACCAGAGGCCTCTGATCTCCGCCTCTCCCAAGTGGCCACCCCATCCCAGGAGGGACGCATCCGTCACCACTGTGTGCTCCGGTTGGGGGAGGGAGAGGGATCTGCCATTGACCCAATCGCGATTCGTGAGCCACCACCGCAATTGTCGTGCAGTGCCCTCCGAGATCTGGACATGATCGGACAGGTTGCCCTGATGCTGTGCCCACTGGAACTTCAGGTCCCACTGCAGAGCCCGCATATGCCACCTGGCATGTTGCACTAGCAGAATGCAGGAGGCCATCAGGCCCAGGAGCCGGAGGGTCATCCTGACTGAAACCCAGGATAGAGGCTGAAAGATCGGAATCATAGCCTGAATATCTCGGACTCGCTGCTCGGGAGGATAAACCCAAAACGGCGTCGAATCCAGAACCGCTCCGATGAAGGGGAGCTTCCGAGAGGGACTCAGGTGCGACTTCGGCACGTTGATGGAGAACCCCAGCGAATGCAGGAGGTCGGCTGTAGTCTGGAGGTGGGAGACGACTGACTGGGGCGAGCCCGCCTTCAACAGCCAATCGTCGAGATAGGGGAAGACTGAAACCCCTGATCTGCGCAGATGAGCTGCGACCACCGCCATCACTTTCGTGAACACCCGAGGGGCGCTTGTAAGGCCAAAGGGGAGCACGGTAAACTGAAAATGCTCCTGGCCTATCGTGAACCGCAGGCAACGCCGGTGGGCCGGCAGGACGGGAATGTGAAAATATGCGTCCTGCAAGTCCAACGCTACCATCCAGTCTCCAGGGTCGAGGGCAGCCAAGACCTGAGCCAGAGTCAACATCTTGAACGTCTCCTTCCGAAGGAAGCGATTGACGTTCCGGAGGTCCACGATGGGGCGCAAGCCCCCTTTGTCCTTCTTGGGGACCAGAAAGTAGTGGGAATAACAACCATGTCCTACTTCTGGCCCAGGAACGCGCTCGATGGCCCCCTTAGCCAAGAGGGCCGTGACTTCCTGTTGGAGAAGTGCTAAGTGATCCCCCGAAATGCGGTGGAACTGAGGTGGCATGGACGGGGGGCAGACTCGAAGGGGAGGGAGTAACCCCTTCGGACGATTTGCAGCACCCAGCTGTCCGAAGTGACAGAGCGCCAGTGGGGGAGGTGATGTTGAATCCTGCCTCCCACCGGCGTGGGGTGCACCCCAAAGCGCGGACTAGGAAGGCTTTGAGGCGGATGCTGCGGGAGCGGAGGTGGGCTGACCCGCACGCTGGCCCCCTGTGCCGCCACGGCGGCCACCACGCCCGCGGCCGCGCTGAGGCTGGTTCTGCGCAGGCCTTTGGTTGAACGGACGTGTAGGGGCGCCCCTTCCGCGGCCACAAAAGGAACGAAAGGGAGACGTGGCCGGGCGGGTGGAGGGACCCAAGGACTTGGCGGTAGCTCGAGAGTCCTTAAAACGCTCCAGCGCACTGTCTGCCTTATCGCCAAATAGGCGAGTACCATCAAAAGGCATGTCCATGAGGGAACTCTGGACATCCCCTGAAAACCCCGTGGACCGCAGCCAGGCATGTCGCCGCAAGGCCACCGTTGTGGAGATGGCTCTTCCCAAAGAGTCCGCGGTGTCCAACCCACACCGAATGGCGAACTTCGCAGCATCCTTCCCATCTGCAACAGCTTGGGAAAGCACAGCTCAAACCTCTTCCGGGCACTGGGGCAGAGTTTGCGCCACCGTGTCACACACAGCGTGAGAATAGCGGCCCAAGAGGCATGCGATATTGACCGACCTCAGCCCCAGGGTGGCAGAGGATAACAACCGTTTGCCAAGCTGCTCCAACCTTTTGGATTCCTTATCCGGCGGAGCGGTAGGGAATGCTGTTTGGGAAGTGGAAGCCTGAATGACCAGGCTCTCCGGTGTCAGATGAGTCGTCAAAAAGGCAGGGTCACCCGGTGCTGGGCGGTGACGCCTGGCCACGTTTTTATCCACAGGAACCCCTGTGGCTGGCTTAGACCAGGTACTCATCAAAACATACGTTAAGGCCTCATTAAACGGAAGCAGAGCTTCTATAGAACTTGCCGCCGGCTGAAGCACTTCAGTAAGGAGGTTAGTCTGGAGGTTAACAGTAGGCAATTCAAGGCCAAGAGCCTCAGCTGCTCTACGGAGCACCACAGTGTATGTTGCGCCTTCCTCCATGACAGTGGGAGGAGACACAAACCCAGGCTCAGAGGAGAGGTCAAGGCCACCTGCATCCTCTGAGTCTTCTGCCCACTCCTGTTCGGAGTCACACTGCCGTGCAAGAGGGTCCTCCGACCCCTCCCAGTCCTCCCCGTCCACAACAGCCCGAGGCACAGGCTGCAGCGGCGAGGGAGGCACAGGGGAAAACAAATGCTCCACCAGCGCCGGGAACGGCGCTGAGAACGGCGCCGGTCGACGCCGCTCCGGCTTCAAGGCCCAATAGGGGTCCCAAGCTGGGAACGCGGGCAAGGGCGGAGGTGGGACGAACGGCACCCAGGGCGGCGCCGGGAAGGGAGCCGCAGGGGGCGCCGGAGCCGCCGGCGGAGGACCTTGCGGCGTCGACGGCGGAGCCGGCGGCAACCAAGGGCCCCCAAGAGGGACCGCGGGGCCCGAAGGCGCACCGGCGGGAGCCCTAGGCCTGAAAAGGCGTCCATGGCAGCAAGAAACTCTTGCACCTGGGCTGGAGTCGCCGACGGACCCGGGTATGGCGGGTAGGCCGCGGGACTCACAGGCTCCAACGGGGCCGCGGGGGAAAGACCGAAGACCGACGGGGGGAGGTCGGAGAGCGTACGTGCTTCTTCGACTTCTTTTTGTGACGTCGCTTACCCGAATCCGACGGTGAAGACTTGGACCTCGAGGAGCGATGATGACGACTCCGCGGCCGGTCCCTCGAGCGACCCCTGGACCTGGTACGGCGCGGAGACAACTGTCGGGCCTCTAGCAGCTTTCGGGACCGCTCCCGCAAAGCCTTCGGAGCCATGGGCAGACAGTCGGAACATGACCGGGAGTCATGGTCGCGCTCCAGACAGTAGAGACAGACGCCATGGGGGTCGGCCACCGACATCGTACGGCGGCAGGCCCCGCAGGATTTAAACCCAGGCATCCCTACGTGGCACCAGGAGTCAGAATTTGAAAAGTAGAGACAAAAGTCCCAAAAACAACTAGTCAAAAAGGGACTAAGGTACGTGCTCTAACCGGATCTGCGCTTGCTGGCGCGGAAAAAGAAAGAACTGACGTCAGCGCGCATGGGTGGCGCCTAAGTAGTCTCCGTGACGTCATCTCGGCGCTTACGACGCCAGCGACGAACGCAGAGCCGCACGGCGCCACCTACCGACGCGCAGGGGTACTGCTGACGAAAAACTTTCCGGATCCAGTCTGACGCCTGGGGATATTCTAAGGTAAGGAATCTATCACTAACGTGTCTCTTTCAGATTCGAGCGTCATCTAGTCATTGGAGTAGAAGTTGGTAGCCTACTGTAACAAAGTCTGCTGATAGGTCAAGCAGGAGGGATGCATCAACTCCAACACAATCAACTGGCCTCTTGAGGTTATCCCCCATAATTAATGCCAATTCAGAGCTTCTTCCGTGTTGGAAACCCGTCTGTTGGTTCAGAGAGAAGGTCGCTTCTCTTGAGGAACTCTGAGATATGACTGAATGCTGCTTTTTCTACCTATTTACCCAGAAGTGGTCCATTTGAAATAGGTCTGTGTTTAATCAATCAATCATTCAGTAGATTTGTAGAGCGCTACTTGTCATCCGTGAGGGGCTCCAGGTGCTGTTCGGGTCTTTTGTTGTCAGGTCCATGGTTCTTGAGGGTTGGCTTGATGTAGTGCTTAATTTGAGCCAGTGGTTTCCGGTGCTCAGCACCAGCACTTAATCATCGACAACCTTTTCATGAGCACCAGTTAAGAACACATTCATGGTAGGCACAGAAGATTAAGTGATATGCCCAGAATCACAGGATGTTGAGCAGATGCTGAGGCTCGAACATGGTTCCCCAGCTCCCAACTCAGCAGCTCTGGCCATTACACCACATCCCCTCCTCACTTTAATGGTTAGTAGTTGGTTCTGTTTTAGGCGGCGCTAACAGGAGAAATGGGCTGGTGCAAGCTGCATCCTGAATCGAGCCCTGGCACTTTTTTTTTTTACAAATTGACCACTGGTTTGATGTAAGATGTTTTTAACATGCTGGGGGTTCTCCAAATGGGACAGAGGTGGCTTTAAGAATGTACTTGGACATACTTGGGGGCCAAGGGTCAACAGGTGGTCCAGCCCTGTAGATTGTCATAATTAGTTCTGTTTTCCTTATGGAGAGAAGATTAAGGTGACATAGTCTTGGATGCCTAATAATGAGGTAATAATTCCACCTGATTGGCAGGGGGATTTCGCTACTGACTCTCCCTTTGAGGAAGTGGGTCGTCAGTTCTTTTGCTTTTTTTTTGCAAAGTCTTCTGTGAAATGGTTGCAGAATTCTTGCAAGTAATGAGCACGGTCTAGGCTGCAGTCCAGTTTTTGAAATTTGTCAGTAATTTTGAATAGTCCTTTTGTTAGTTGGTGGCAACTGAGATACTTTGGGAGTAAATGGACTTCTTCACCTTCTTAATTGTTGCCTTCTAGTTTTTGTATTGCTTTTGATCCAGGGTGTCTCTTCCAGGTCATGTTTTTATCCACTGTTTTTCTAGAAGTCTAATTTTTATTTTTTTCTAGGGTTCTGTTCGAATTGAGTCAGTCCACTTTCTTTCGTGTTGTAGTTCCCTCTGTAGAGAAGCATAAAAAAAACACTTTATGGAAAACATCAGTGAGCCCGTGGTAAAATTGGTTAACAAACATCAATGGGTTCAGTACTCTTGTCACAGAGAGTTCTAACTAGAATGTGTCAACGTTGAAACTCAACTATGATTTATTTTTTTGTGGAGTTTTATATAGCGGAAACTCGACCCGAAGGTATCAGAGCGCTTTACATGAGCACCAGTTGCGTTACAGACGGACACATTCCTTTTGTTAGGCACTGGGAGATTAAGTGATTTGCCCAAAATCATAGGATGTTGAGCGTCCCTGCTGAGACCCGAACCCCAGTACCCCAGCTTTGAGGTCGACTGCTCTAGCGTTAAGCCACATCCTCTGATCTGTTAAAAGAGACGGCGCTGGATGGGCAGGCAGGTAATGCAGTTGGGAGGCTCACTTTGAAGTGATATGACGACCGTTCCCAATAATGAGCTGTATCCTTTTGACCACCAAGATGCCCTTTGCGGTGAATATGCCATGAGGATATGAACTGCTCTGTTGATTGGGATGGCCAGTGCTTAATTTGAGCCAGTGGTTTCCGGTGCTCGGCACCGCCACTTCATTGTCGAGACCAGAACTTATGACAGCTGCCACATGGTGGCACTGTTTGTATAATTTAGAGATGAGCAGAACAGCAATTATTTATATCAGTATGCATTAAAAACAACGAATACCTGCCACCCAAGCTATTTTTATAGCTTTGGGGGCCTGGAATAGTCCAAATTGTCATACTTGTAGCAGTGTACTGGTTAGTAGTTGTGTAGTTACTGTCATTGGCAACACTGCCGGAGGCAAAGGGTGGTGCAAGCTGCAGAGGCCTCCTGACTAGAGCCCTGGCACTTATTTTGTTAACAATTAAGCACTGGGGAAGGCTCGTTTGAGCGTGCCATGCGTGAGCAGAGATTGACATAGGAACACTTTGGTGGTAGTTCTAGTGGTTGCTCTGTGAGTTTCTCAATGTCTTGCTCTGACAGCTGCTGTGACTAGTATGGCCTTAATGATGGTGTCCAGGAGAGTCCTCTGTTTACATGATTTTCATGCCTGAAAGTAAAGACCTGGGCTGTGTCTTCCCTGTTGGGCGAGATGTTAGGTGATTTGTGGTATGATGGTTGTACCATTGCCTGCTTGGACCAGTTTGTTGGCAGAGTTTCTAAGTATGGTGTTGAGTCCTGTTCATCAGACTCATCCAAGGGATGAACTAAGGATTTTGCAAGGTTAGGGGTGGGGAAGAGCTGAGTAGTAAGATAGTTGGTAGAGTTAATAATGCTAAGACTAGCAGGATGTATGATGAATTGCCATTAGACAGGCCTGGGCTAAGAACCCGAAGCAGCCTGGATTTTGTTTTAATAACAGCCACAAACTTCAGCACACAAACATAGCAACAGACAATCTCCAGTGTGAAAAATGGGGAGGAACAATGTTTTGGAAAAAATAGGTCAAATGGTGCACTATGCAGCAAAATCTTTCAAAAATATTGTTAAAAAGCAATAGATTTTACTTGAAGTTCTGAAGGGTAACTAATGAGATATGCTGGTATTTCAGAACCACCCACAGGACCCAAGAGACATATTTTACCCTTACAATAAATCACCTGTCTCCATAATGTGGTATATGCCCAGGTGGTGATCCCAGTTCATCAGGCCAGGCGGCAAGCGGGTAATAATGTTTCCAATCGCCACACGTGAGTATTTCTGTTTTGGAAGCATTCAATTTGAGGTGGCTCCAAGTCATCCACTGATCCACGGCTCTGAGACAACTGAAAATTGGGGAGTTTCCAATGTCTTTGGGGCATTCCAGTTGAAGGAGTATTTGTGTGTCATCTGCATAGTTATAGCACGTGAGGTGAAATTGATTGATCAGTACCTGTAATGACTTCATGTAGATGTTGAAAAGCATGGGCGAGATGATAGAGCCTTGAGGGACCCCTGCTTTTGTGGAGTATGGTTTGGATGAGAAAGGTGGGGTATGGATGACATTAGTTCTGTTTCGAAGGTAGGACGCGATCCAGTCTAGAGCAGTCCCCTCTATGCCGGCTTCATAGAGTCTTTGTTTCAGAGTGTCATGGTCAACCATGTCAAAGGCAGCCGAGAGGTCCAAGAGGAGAAGCGATCCCCAAAACAAACCTTTCTAAACTCTTCCCTCTGACTCTTCCCCTCCACAACCCCTTTTTACTCATCCAAAAGCCTCCTCCTACTGCTATGACCTCCCCAAAAACTAAAATCAAAATCCTTCACTCTCCTATCCCTCCACTATCCTTTTCAATCAAAATAACAGACTAACATGTTCACTTCTCAAATTTCATATTTCACTAAACTAATTCACCACTAATCCTTTATGGGTCCCAGCGTAGCGTGCTACTCGCCAAAAAAGCGCTTCAACACCTCATCAGAGGTAAGCAAGCATTATATAAATGCAAACCTTTTTTCCCTCTTCTATCCCTCCGCTACCTTTCTCTATCCAACTGAATAACACATCCACCACTCAAACTACTTTCATATCTCACTACACTAATTTTTCAACACTAATCCTTTATGGGTTCCGGAGTAGCGTGCTACTCGCCAATCAAGCGCTTCAACACCCCATCAGGGTTACAAGCGCTATATAAATGCAAACCTTTTCCCCTTTCTACCCCTCCTCAACCCTTCTCAATCCAAACAACTGACTAACATATCCACCACTCAAATTACTTTCATATTTCACTATACTAATTCTACACTAATCCTTATGGGTTCCAGAGTAGCGTGCTACTCACCCAAAAAAAAAAAGCGCTTCAAACCCCATCAGGGGTAGCAAGCGCTATATAAATACAAACCTCTTTTCCCTCTTCTATCCTGCCGCTACCCTTCTCTATCCAAATAACTGAATAACATATCCACCACTCAAATTACTTCATATTTCACTATACAAATTTTCAACACTAATCCTTTTATGGGTTACGGAGTAGCGTGCTACTCGCCAGAAAAGCACTTCAACACCCCTTCAGGGGTAACAAGCGCTATATGAATGCAAACCTTTCTCCCCCTTCTATCCCTCCGCTATCCTTCTCACTCCAAATAACTGACTAATATCCACCACTCAAATTACTTTCATATTTCACCATACTAATTCACCACTAATCCTTTATGGGTTTCCGGAGTAGCGTGCTACTGCCCAAAAAAAAAAAAAGGCGCTTTAACACCCCATCAGGGGTAACAAGCGCTATATAAATACAAACCTTTTTTCCTCTTCTATCCTTCCGCTATCCTTCCAAATCCAAATAACTGACTAATCTATCCACCACTTTAATTACTTTCATATTTCACTATACTAATTCAACACTAATCCTTTATGGGTCCCGGAGTAGCGTGCTACTCGCCGAAAAAGCGCTTCGACGCCTCGTCAGGGGTAGTAAGCGCTATATAAATGCAATTACAATACAATTACAATACAATTACTCTTGATTCATCAGACTGAACCAGGACCCAGGAGACAAACAACGCCGGAATTATGTCCCACTCTTCTGCAACATGAACTGAAGCTTCTGCATCACCGCGGACAGGAATGCTCCAAGCCATTCAAGTAAATGAGCCTGGAGAGCACCAATCTAACACCTCCCGAGGGCAACCCGAAAGCATGTATTTGTGGTTTTTGCAATGCCCTTTTTCTGAAAAAAGTTGTGGAAAGGACAACAACACTAGGCCTAATAGTGTATTTGGATGATTTTCTCCTCATGGATCAGAGCCCGCACAAGCTGTCTGCCCACCTCCAAATGGCAGTAGATCTTCTTCAGAGTTTGGGGTTCATGGTGAACAAGCAAAAATCTGTCTTGACTCCGGCTCAAAGGTTGACCTTCCTGGGTTTCGTCATAGACTCGATTTCATCCACTCTAAGTCTGCCCTCCAGAAAAAAGTCAAAGATTCGCCACAAGTTGAGACGTACTCTCGCACAACAGGTTTCACTGAGACCGCTGGCCCGGGTTTTGGGCCTCCTCTCCTCATCAATTCAGGCCATTTTCCCAGGTCCCCTTCACTTTCGGGCACTGCAATGCCTGAAGGCTGCACATCTATGCAGAGGTCTTCCCTACTCTCACAGAGTGTTGCTATCTGAAGAAGCTCGGGAAGAGATCCAAGGGTGGATAGCCCACATGGACACCTGGAATGGCCGGGCAATCTTCGGCTCCGCCCCAGACCTTGTCATAGAATTCGACGCCAGCAGGGCAGGCTGGGGGACCAGATGGGGTGCTTTTTCCATGGGAGGATTGTGATCTCCACAAGAACAGAGGTTGCATATCAACTGTTTGGTGCTACTGGCAGGCTTCTTCGCAGTCCGTTCGGGGCGGAGGATTCCATCCAGTCCTGTGTCCTCCTCAAGATGGACAACATCTCGGCGGTCCAGTAAATCAATCATTTAGGGGGCATTCGTTCCAAAGCTCTCTCGGACCTCGCCGCCAGCTTTTTGCAGTATTGTCTAGAGCGACAGATATCGGTGACTGCGGAGTACTCACCTGGTCAGGTGAACCAGGTGGCCGATTTCCAGTCCCGCAATTTTTGGGACTCCAGTCTTTGGAGGCTCGACCCGGAAGTCTTTGCGTCCCTGCAGAGCCATAGGGGGCCTTTCTCGGTGGACGTTTTTGCCTCAAGATTAGATCACCAGCTTCCCCGCTTCTTCAGCTGTAGGCCGGACCCACTGGCAGTGGTCACGGTTGTTTTACTCCAGGACTGCAGCCGGGAAAAGGGTTACGCCTTCCCGCCCTTCGCAATGATCACGAGGACCTCCGCGCAGGTCAGGAGACAGGGGGCAGAAGTGGTTCTGATCACTCCCATTTGGAGATCGCAAGTTTGGTTTCCAGTTCTTCTGGAACTTTCCTGGGATTCTCCAGTCCCACTCCCCCGGCTTCCAACTCTCCTCCTGAATCCTGAGCTAGCTCTGCATCCATTGATTCAGAAAAGATTGTTGTCACTCATGGCATGGCGGATTACAAGAGACAATGGGCGGTCCTGGGCCTTTCGGAAAAAGCTGAAATCTTCATGTCCAAGGCCTGGTCTGACAGCACGGTCAAGAGATACCATTCTGCATGGGGTAGATAGTTCCATTGGTGTATACAACGGAGTCTTGATCCCGTGGCTGCAGATGTAGTCCACATCCTTAACTTTCTAGCACACTTGACCTTTAGTGGTTTAGCTTACAGATCGGTGAATACCTTTCGGTCAGTTATCTCGGCCGGTCACGTTCCACTCAATGCTGCGGCGGTTGGGGAGCACCCCCTCGTATGCCGTTTGTTGCGCAGAATCAGACTTTTCCTACCACCAGAGCCCCGATATTTGGCTCTTTGGGATGTGAACCAGGTGCTTAACCTATTCCTCTCCTGGCAAACTAACCGTTTTCTCTCGAGAAAGGAACTGTCCGCCAAGCTAGCCTTGCTGCTCTGCCTAATTTTTTGCCGTCACGTCTCTGACGTGAGAGCATTGGACATTACGGGCAGGATCTTCTCCCCCAACGGAGTGACTTTCACACTCCACAGACGAACAAAGTGTCATACAAAAGTTATAACTTACCCGTCATTTCCGGAATCCCCAAAGTTGTGTGTTGTCCAATGTCTGAAGGCATATGAAGAACTTACCGAAGAGTTTCGTCCCCCGGGGGAGCGTCAGCTCCTCATTGCCCTGCGTAAGCCCTTTAAGACGATTTCTTCCCCGACCATTGCCAGATGGGTTAGGTGGGTGATGCAGGAAGCAGGGATTGACCTTCGAAACTTTGGGGCCCATTCAGCACGAGGTGCAATGGCCTCCAAGGCATTTGGCTTGGGTGCCCGCTTAGAGGATATCCTCAACGCGGCAGACTGGTCTTCGGACTCTACCTTCAAGAGGTTTTACTTCAAGCCAGTGCTGGATATGGCTCACCTCGTGGTGAGCAAGCTTTGAACGAGCATAATCCTCGCCTCCGGTCCTGACATGGAATGAAAAATTTCCTAGCTATCGTAACAGAAAGTTTGAATTCTATTAAGGACTTGGAGGCGAGGATTATCCCACCCTGGATATTTCTATGAAGATTTCGTCCTCCCCCATAAAAAGTAAGTAATACAATTAATTGGATCTGAGATTGTTGTAATATATACGACTGAATATCCTGTACTCTGACTACTTACACTGCTGTTGTCCTGCAGGTGATATTGGGTTACGGTGCTCTGTGGTGACAATGTTCCTTTTTCATTGTAGGGACTGACGCAAATAAACAGGACTCATGAAGGTGATCCAGCGGCTGACTTCGCGCGAGGAAAGAGGGAGAAAGGGCATTGAAGAGGGACTATATTTGGACACTGTGCCTCCTGATTGGATATTGTGGGGCAGTTTCCCCATTGGTTGTTTATTTTCTACTTCTTTCCAAGAGTCATGAGAGATGTAGTTGATGTTGACGTTTAAATAATGGCAGCTAAAGAAAATAAAGTGAAGAAAGAAGGCATAATCCTCGCCTCCAAGTCCTTAATAGAATTGAAATTTTCTGTTACAAAAGCTAGGAAATGTTTCATTATTTAGCAGTGGACAACCAAATTATGCAGTAGGGTTGACACAACTGTGTGGCAAGAAAAGACAAATTGTGCAGCATAATTTGGCACACTGTGCCAGTATTATATGACATTTTAATACAAATTATTAATGCCTGTGGAAAGGTTTAACACCTGGCTAAACACCTGGAAACATCAGTCATCAATTGATAAAGATGACTTCTTAACCTTTGCCAAGGGCCTGCCACTGTCTCTCTTAGTGGTTCTTGATCCTTTTGTGCAAGAAACATTTTTGTTGAAATCTGGAAATTCTAGAGCAGATAGTGGACAATGTGCAAGTGTAGAAAAATACTTAATTATGCGGAAAATACTTCAGCCGCAAAATCACATAATTCTAGTGACCGTGATTATTGCTATGTAGAAATAATGCTCAAGAGCACCGTGGTAGACTCTGAAATGTCCACACCGCTGGATTTTTAGACAATATTTGAAAAAAAATTCTGTTGTGAAATGCAAATCATTCTGTCCTCCAATTCCAAAAGAGATTTCTTGGCATCTTCACCTCTCTTTTCCAGTAGGATCACCCCACTATTTTTTAGGTCAAGCTTGACTAGCCAACCTGCGCTTTAAAATATACACAGAGAAGGCTTTGACTCCTCCCATAGGAGTATTTCTCTCTTACCTCTTCTTACCTCCTAACATTGGCTGTTTGATGTATCATTCCACACCCTGTGGAGTGCTTGGATAGCACTGCATGGGGACTATTTTGCACCTCAAAAGTAGACTGAGTTGTGAAACAATAAATTCTTCATCTCATAGATGCCCTGTATATGGAAATCAATTGTGTTTTGTTTACTTTTAACCTGTAGCAGTGTTTTTTGATGTTTTAGTCTGGACTCAAAATGCAAGCCAGACATATTGGCTTTGCTAATGCATGTTCCTTATGTCGTCTCAAAAGTGAACTTGTGACTGTTCAACCCGACTCCCACCAACCTGATGCACAATATTGAACTCTAGCAAGCCCTTGGCACTCTTGCAGCATACACGTAAACTGGAGGTATATTACTCGAAGTCCAAGGTCCATGGATCATTAGACTCAGGTGGTGTCTGATTTAGCACTTGCCATATAATGAGCTGAGCTCAAATTGCGCTAGCTTCCATTTTTGCCATTTAAGCTTCTTATTACTGCGCAGGTAACAAGTAAACAGTGGAGTATTAATGCTGAAAAAAAGGCACAAACCTCGATTTTTTTATCAACAGTATTTAAATGCATCCCGTCAGTGGCGTAGCTGGGGGACGGCACTGTTTTGGGGGCGGCAGTGAGCGTAAGGTACAATTCTTAATTTTTTTTATCCTCCCTCATCGTTTGTTGCCAGCACCCCCTGCTCCTTGTCGTCTGTCGCCAGCCCCCCCTGCCCTCGCTCATCGTCATCTGTCGCCAGCACTCGTCCCCTAGCTCTTATCTGCTCCGCCCGTCCCTGGGCGGCAAACACAGGGATTGCCCCTGGTGGCAAAAGGTCTAGCCATGCCACTGCATCCCGTTTCCGCCACAAACATTTTTGCACTGGGCTTTTGCACCCGGTATTCTCACAGGAATCTTAATTACCCCATATGTATTTTGGAATGGGCTAAAAAGATTGCGAAATACTCGAACTATAAGCACTGTCAAATTATCGTAATTCAGCCTCATTATTCTTATTTTGAAATTACAATGTACTCATGGTTGATTTAGGAAGCCCCATGGTGCTGATGATGTCAACAAAAGGTTCACGCAATGCTATAATGTAATGTAGGAATATAAAAAAGTGATGGATGGAACACCTCGATTGATCAGACCCATTGGTAATTACTTGAGCCGCATCCCAGTCCATCATTTTTGCTGGATCTAATCTGAATTAGCATGGGCAAAAAAACGAAGGACTGGGATGCCACCTGAGTAATTACCAGTGGCTGATGTTAATTCAAACATTCTATCACTCACTTCATTGTATTCTTCATGGTGATGCCTCCAGTGTGATGGGTATGCCCAGACCTGGATCCAATGCTCACTGTGCCACCGGAAAAAACCTGCACATGACTAAAGAGGTCCAAATAGGCCAGAACTGGTCTAAGGTTGCTTATGATCCAGTTTAGAGAGGACCTGGCCTGGCAGTTCGGGCTGGACTGTTGCAACTGGAGCAGGAACAAGGCCGATTTGCATATGGCTGGGTATAATATGAGGTGCCATTGAGATTAATTTAAGCATTCCATTACTATTTTAAATTCTTCATACTGTAATGTAAGATATGGTTGTTACACCAATGTAATTTTGAAATATAAATACACCCCTATATAGATTATGGCGATGGAGTCTGGAGGTGGTGCTTACTATAGAACGTGTTCATCATTAAGAGTTCTTGTATGCTGTTCAATTGCTTAGAACAAAATTCAGTACCCCCAATTTAAGTTTTGCATAACTTATATTACAATATACTCTATTCTTGTGTGTAAGCTTTCTAACACTTTTGCACAGGAGTGGGAGGATTAGAGTATTTATGTGGTTAATTACTCGTCTAGAATGCGTCTGTGCAAGAAGTGAGGTTGAACTTAGATTAATAAATTCCTAACTGCTGACACTCAAAATGTTTTTGAAAAGAATTCAAAAAACATTTTTTCCAGAAAGGTTATGATTGTGACAGCAAAGACATGAACCCTAAGCCCCTCATTTTGGGTCGGGCACAAGATTGGGCTCATAATACATACCAAGTGAAAATCAAAAGAGTGCACACCCAACTTGCAAGCTTTTGCGATTAACACACCTCGAAATGGGAGATAACGCACTAATTGCACTTTTTATTTCGTATTCTGAGGTGGCCTGGGGCCAGATGTACAAACGTTTCATTTTGCGAGTCTCTAATTGTGATTTTTGCGACTCGCAATTAGAGACTTCATAAAATGAAATGTACTAATGGTTCTCAAACACAGTACCGATTCCCACATGGATTGCAAGAAACCTGCCTCATCATTATTCACGAGAAAGGTCACAATTTGCGACCAATTGGGAATGGGCAACAACACAGGAATGGTGGCCTGCTGGGGACAGCCGTCCACCATGTCTGTGTTTGCTTTTTAACAAAGCAACTTTTTTTTTTTAAATGCAGCCCATTTTCCTTAAAGGAAAATGGGATGCATTTCAAAAAGAAAAATGAAACGTTTCTGTTTAATTTATTAAGAGTACGCAGTTGTTTGTCCATGGCCTGCTGTGACCACTGCCTGCTCTTAAAAAACGTTTTCTCTACCATTCACAAAGGGGAAGCAGTCCCCTGGAGACCCCTTCCTCTTTGCAACTGGCTTACCACCTACTTGAAGTAGGTGGTAAACTGCGATTGTTTTACGACCACATTCTGGTAGCAAAACAATTGTACATTCCCCTGCGACTCGCTATTAGGAAGGGAAGCCCTTGGCACACCCCTTCCTATAGCGACTTACTGACTCATAAAATAGGGTTTGTACATAGCAAAATGCATTTTACTGGTCCGAATCGGCCCATAAAATGTGTCATACATCTTGCCTCTAGTTCTTTGAGTGATTTGCACCAGGTTTTGCCTGGTCAATATTGACCGGCAAAAAACCCAGTGACCTATTTGTGCTTGGGTTTGAATCTTAATTCCATTTACACCTGCATCAGGATTCGCAACCCAGAATAGACTGAAGTGCTTACTGTTTAGGCCCCAATACTAGTCGTGCGAAGCGGTATTCTTGGTGGGATACCACCCAGCCCGATGTGAGAATTTCTGGCCTGCAAGAAAGCACTTGATACAACCTAATCAGTATCTTGAAAACAGTTTGACCTGCTGAAACCAGGAGTAAAATGTGCACAGAAACCAGCCCGGGTTCGTGGAAAACAAGCAGAACTGGACCTGGTAAATCCAGACCCCATATATATCCCCTGATTAAGGCGCTAGGGCCTAAGAACCCGTGATGTTCGGTAGCTGGTGGGGAGATACTGATGGTATGGTCACTCAGGCCCCTTTAGATCTCTGACTAATTACTCTACTTCTCATAATGAGGCCTAGCTTGTCAACTTTATTGCCAATACGAGTTGAGAAGAGTTATCTTCCTGGCTGTCTCTTAGTATTAAACCAGGAGAATGAAGTTCAGAAGTTCAGATTTTCTCAGTTTCCAGGTCTGCAGTTTAGCTTTCTGAGGTAACATTCATATGCAGGATTGCACCTGTCATTATTTTAAACATGGCTTAGAAACTTTAGAACACATTTTGTTAGTATCAGTGCTAAATTTGAGCTGGTGGTTGCCGGTGCTCGGCACCAGCACTTTATTGTCAACACCGGATCTTATGACAGTATCGCTGTTTGTCATATTTTTTGAGAAGCACAACAGCGGTTGTTTAATAATTAAATATACATTAAAATCCCTATTACCTGCCACCCAAAGCTATAAGAACAGCTTGTGCTGCATGTATTAGTCATTTTAATGTATTTTAAAAGTCTGAATTGTCACACTTGTATGAGTGTGAAGGCTAGTAGTGAGAGGACTGTCATTGGCAGTGCTAGTGGGAGCAATGGGTGATGCAAGCTGCAGTGGCCTCTTGACAAGGGCCCTGGCACTTCTTATTTTACAAATTAATTACTGGTTAGTATGTTGATTTGTGTTGAATCTACAGAGGCATTTGCTTTGAGCATTGTTTCTACATAATAAGGTCACAGTAAGGGAACAGATAATTTACTTTTTATAAGAAGGAACATGTAATTAGTTAAGCAGCACTTCTACTTCAAAAAATGTAATATATTCCCAATCACTGTAATTTTTTCAATTATGGTTTTAAAATATATATATACTCACATTCATTTCAATAGTATCATGCATTTATTTTATAACTGTATATGTATCCATAACCATGCATTTAAAATGTGTATTGAAGTGTTTTGCTACATTAACTTGACCAAAGGCCTTAAGCACTTGGACTCTGTTTAACCTTCAACTTGAAAGTTACTCGGTTGCAATGTTTTCTTCTTCTTTGCAGGTGTGTTCACATGATCTCATAGTTAGTGAAAGGCCCATTGTGTATGAGAGATAGTGAGGCTCGGGAGGAGAACTCTTGGCAAAGATGAGAGGCACTACCGAACAAAGGAAGAACCCTGACTCATGTAATATCAGGAGACGGGGGAGTCCAAGGACGTTCTGATGTTCAGACCAAGAGATGGGAGTATTGAACGAAACAGCCAAGTTCTACTGTGAGGAGGTGGAAAAGTACTGAGACACGTGATGTGGGATTCTCTAATGTTCTGTGAAGTTTTAATCAGTGGTCACACTTTAGCTTTAGTCAAATTCTCTTGAGACTCAGAGGGATGCAGACCTCTTTGCTATATTTCTGTTGTGTGGTTTTATGCTATACAATGCTACCGATTTTGGAGAACATCTACAGACGTCTCTGCAGTGTTGACACCTTCCTGTTTTACTGGACCTAATTAGGGTTTACCCAATGAGTGCTTCTTAGTTTAGGATTCGTTTAGGTAATTTAGATTTACTCATGTATATACTGATCATCAGATTTTATTCCTTAATTTATGTATTGCTATTACTGAATTTCTTGAATGCTTTATGCTATTGAGGTTACACTTTGTCAGACGATATGGACTACCAGTAGTGATCCTATATTTTTTACAATATATTCTTGAGGCTTGTATACATCAGTTTCGCTTTGAATTTATAATAAACCTACATTTAATTCCATTTATTGACTTTTCGGTCCTCACTTTGTAGCCAAATGGGCTACACTGTAAATTGAACCTTTGGATGTTGTTAACTCCTCTTTATTTCATAGGCATACAAAAAGTTCCATCACAGGGAAATTTGGATATTCAGCTCAGTGCTCTGACAACACTACAAAGAGAAGCAGAAAAGAAAATGTCTTTAGATGCTTACAAAAGATTATCAAACACTCCATCCGTCCTTCCTTCCTAATGCCCTACATGCAGCTCATGCCGTTCAGCCCCTACATGTGGTGCATGCCTTTCTGTCCATACTTTTCCATTGTCTCCCTGAACGTCCTGCCCCTGACTCTTGTGCCTCCCCACCATGACCATCTGTTGCCCCTTCCCAACATGGTCCTCATGGCCTGTCCGCTCAAGGCTCTCCTGTGCTCTACTGTTCTGTGCCGCCCTGCCAGGTCCTCATTGAGCCATCATCTGCCTGCCCATGCTTACATGCATCACTGGGCATCTCACCTTTTGGCCCTAACTGCCACCATCACATCCATGCTTTTGAATACACTCGCACAAAACCCCAGTGCTATGCTCTGCCTTTTGGCCCTCCCATACATGTGTCATTGGGAAACTTTCACTGCCTCATCCTTTGCCACCATAATCCTTACCACGTGGCTTCATGCCCTCTGTTCTGCCACATTTGTCTCTCTACATTTGTCTCGTATTTATGCATTTGTGTCTCCTTTTCCATGTGGCATATCATCTCTTTGATGATGTTTTACTGTCAGACCCTGTTCCAGGGGCCACAGGCAATAGAATGCTACTGGGCGTCAACCGTGGGGTTTGAGGTCATTTGCCTCTGATGTCCTAGGGTGCGACCTACTATAGCTCTGCAAACTGGACCAACTACACCTTTTTTTGCACTTGACTCTCGGGGTACCAATACAAGCAGCCAAAGGATTTTCAGAGAAGCAGTGCGCAGGAGGGCTAGAGCTCAGAACTCAACAGCCAACTTACCAACACAATAACCTATTTTCCAGTCCAGTTCTAAATGTGGTTCATGCTCACAGCAAAAAGAAAATATATCACAATTCAATATAAGTTTCAGGTACAGTATTTATATCTCATCTACCATCCTCAAAGAGGTGCCGCACCCTTCTGTGCCCTTTCTCCGGCTATAGGAATTAGCCAATGTCTACAGTTGCAGGTATGGCATGGGTCTAGGCATTGATTAGGCACAGGTGCATTTAACTTTGGATTACCCCAACTGCTAGATGAGTGAATAAATTCAATGGGTTTCGCAAACTCTTGTTCACTCAGTTAAATGTCTTTAGTTTGTATAGCAGATTGCTGTAGACACTCAATCTGTTGTGCCGCTCACAGCTGTATTTACCTGCTCTGTAGAAATGCAGGTCTGGTGGCGGCATGCCCATTCCTGCAGTGTAGGACTCTCTCAAACCTCGAGTCATGGACAGGATCAGCATGGCAGATCTGTGTGGTGGACACTCATCTTCGACAATTGCCGCATCCCAGGCTGGGTGCTGTGTCATGGCAGTTGCAGTCTCTGAGCCGGGACCTCAGTACGTGTGTGCCTAAGGCCGTTGTGGCCTCTGGGTTGAGCAGGGCTTCCACAGTGGCATTGTGGGAGCAAAACCATACCTCAACATTCATACACCTCAAAATTTACCTTAATTGGTTCTTCCACAATTTGCTGGATCAGAGATGGTGTTAAACCTCAATTTCATGAAGCAATATGCCCCCGCATTAAGGCACCTCTCCAAACATCAATTATCAGAGTAAAAACTGCTTATTAAATAATGGGGTCCACTCAATAATTGAGTTTTAGATCAATGAAAAGTTGAATGGTATTACAAAATTATTCAAAATAAACAGTACGGAGTCATCGCGCTATATGCAGATGACATTTTATTCTTCCTCACAGACCTCCATAAGTCCGGCCCTAGGATTATCCGCATCATGCAAATCTCTGGAAAAACATCATGTCTGTATATGAATGTTAATAAATCTATACTTTGGCCACTGTGAGGAACCCCCAGCTCTAGTTCGTGGGCCACAGACCTAACTATTACGTCAGAAGGGCTGCGATACTCGGGAGTATTTCTATCAGCATCTCAACCAGTTTTGTGGGAGCGCAATCTAGTTCCATTGACAAACCGCGTCAAGGCGGAGGTTAAAACCTGGTCAAATCTGCCCTTGACACTCTACGGACCATCCGCTATCTTTAAGATGGTCTCCCTCCCACGCCTTCTTTATCAGCTACAGAATCACCCATTCCCGATCCCTGTGGCATGGTTCCGGCAGGTAAATGCACTCTTGAGTCTGTTTCTCTGGGGTGGGGGCTGTTTGGGTGGCGCTACGCACTTGTTTCCAGTCTACCTGCTGTGGAGGCATAGCCACTCCAGACATTCAATCTTACCATGCGGCCTCACATTTACAAGCCTTAAATGAATGGTGGTACTGTGCAATGGATGATACCGCCTATGCTGTAGAGCATTGGATAATGAGTGATACCTCCCCTTACACATACCTCTATAGTAGATCACAGACCCGGGCCCTGCTGCCCGCTGCTGGGGTGGTCTTGCTGGTATGGAGACAGTCGCTCTGACGAATGGGGTGGTGGGGGTGCCTAACACGTGAGACTCCCCTATGGCATAATGAACTCTTACCCCAGTTGGCAAACCTGTCCAGGTTCCGTGGTCGGGACCACATAGGTATCTCCTCCTTGGGAGTTATTATCCGTGGTACATCCCTTAAATCCTTCCAAGATCTTCAGACCGAATTCTCCATGCCCCGTAGTCAGTTTTATAAATACCTGCAATTTCGCCATGCCCTGACCCCTTACATCCAGAATCTAGAGTCCCTTCCCGATTTCAATCCATTAGAGGGTAAACTGCTGATGGGGGATCTGAGTGACCATAAGATAACTAAGATCTATCAAACATTAATAAACAATACTGCGTCCACACTGGTTGTCCTCAGGGAGGCTTGTCAAAACGACTTGGGTCAAATAGATGAAGATGATTGGGCTGAGGCCCTAGAATCCTCGCGGGGCGCGGGTATTGACTTGCATTTACGTCTGATTCAATTTAAATATCTCCACCATGCATATTACACCCGACATAGGCTTTGGGGAATGGGTCTGGTTGCCACCCCCATGTGCATGCGTTGCGGGAACAGCGAGGGCACCTTTCTCCACACAGTGTGGTTCTGCAGTGCGCTGACTGAGAGTCAGGATATGCCTGTCAGAAGTCCTGGCTTGGGATCTCTCCATGTCCCCAAAACTAATCCTCCTATATACCACAGACGAGATTAGGGGTACAGGTATAAAAGCCATTTATTGTTTCTTGGACTTACCTTTGCCAAAAGAGACATCGCCAGGTTATGGAAAGCCAATTCCCCTCCTCTGCTGAGCATATGGAAACAGGGTCTGGACTTCTGTATGGGCCTGGAGATACCGATCTTTAAGGTACGAGGTTGCCCACAGAAACATTTCAGGATCTGGAAGCGCTGGTCAAACTACCGAGGGCTACCCTTGGACCCCCAACCCCTGTGGAAATGTAACTGATCTAGTTCTCATGATTCTTGGTTTTGGTACTTGAGTCAGCTGTGTTTCTTTGAAGCTGTTATCGTCGTTGAAGCTGTGAGGGCGAGGAGCACAGATGGGATAGTACTCACAGGATTGTTTTTGTTTAATAACAGTTTGTTGTTGCCATGTACCAATGCAAATTATTGGGCCGCAAGAATATGTAACGCAATGAATATGGTTGTTTGGGCCTCGCAAGGCCGTACTGTGGCAGGTTATGCAATAAAATATGTTTTGAAAAAAATAAATAAACAGTACAGATTCAATGCCATGAAGGCTCTCAGACACAACATTATACAGAGTATAGAAAAATCTGAAAATATTCCAAGTCACAATGGGGAGCAAAATTTAGAAAGAATTTGGGCAGCATCCCTAGTAGAATAGGAAAGTCTTCTTAAAATCTGGTTCGCTCCCATAATCCAGGGGTTCTTACACACAATTCTTGCATAGTATATTTGGAAAGCTGCAGAATCATTGTGGTGGGAGCAAAAGTATCATTTATTTAGCAAATCAGAACACAAGAATAATACACATCATTACCTTAACACCTAAGAGCTATCCCATTTATAACAAGCATTGGCATAGCCAATAGGTCTCGCTTTTGGGACCTTATAAGTATTCAGTTATGCAGCACAATATCCTTGGTGCAACAACAACTGTTGCATGGCTAAACACTTATAAGGTCCCAAAGGCGAGACCTATTGGCTATGCCAATGCTTGTTTCTTTTGTTCAACAATTAAATAAGTATCTACACTTAATTTACAGTAATATTTAACATAAAAATCTGTCACATTCTCTACCACCTTGTTCAAACCTCTAGCCTAAAATAGCTGATCAGACATCTTGCTGCCCATTGTATCACACATCTCAGCTCACTTAGACCCATCAACCAACCTACTTTTACCACCCAGTACTCTACCATGTCACATCGTTCCCCTCCTATCATCGTGCCCTGTTGCACATCACCCAGTCAACTCTAAATCTTTAACTTGACTAGTCACTCAGCCCACCCTTTCGTTTGTCGCACCTAGAAGGTGTACATTGTGGTTATCTTTTTCTTGGCTGGAGTTGAAATATGAATGTTGTGTGTGCTTTCAGTGAGA
Source organism: Calotriton arnoldi (assembly GCA_963921515.1). Taxonomy (NCBI): domain Eukaryota; kingdom Metazoa; phylum Chordata; class Amphibia; order Caudata; family Salamandridae; genus Calotriton; species Calotriton arnoldi. The sequence continues at coordinate 924,190 of CAWUFW010005885.1, read as the reverse complement.
GGAATAGCCAAAAGCTGCAGAATTTCTGTGATAATGTCATGGGGAGTTGAGGCTACAATTGACCAAACCCTGGGACAGTTGGTTTAAGAAAGTCAAATGTAGTTGAATACTGAAAGGATCTTTGCATCAAGCATCATGAAGATCCATTGGTGGTGTTCACTTTCGAAACCTACTGAGGACCTCTGTCATGTTACATTATGATAGTGCTGCAAAGTCTCCCAAAGCCTTTTCTGAATTTAGAACCAAAACCTTGTCCAAGTGAGCGGTCAATCCAGTGGTCAATAGGATTACACTAGGATCACATATAGAGTGCCATTCATAGACTGTATTTTCTTAGGACTTTGACACTAGGTAGGAATGAGTAAATGCATGGAGGAAGCAGTGTTAGCTACGTGTCCCTTTGAGAAACCAAAGTCCTTAGTACTCAAGTTTTAGGATTGATAGGAGGCATTCAGTTAACAATTGTGACACAGGAATGGGGATGTTAAAGTAAAGAGTACAGGTCACACAAATTAAAAAGTTCAGATTTTAATGAAGGTTTGATATTTATTTGGTTTCCTCGTGATTGTGGCTATTGAATAATGTTGGATCCTTATGTCACGTCTTGCTCCTGTACTCTGGGAGTACCCGCTAGTCCTTCCACATTTCCATAGTGTTAGTTGTTTGAGACACCATCAGGTTGGAGATCGTCAGGTAACAACATCAGGGCTGGGCATTTCAGCTCCAAGATGCAGGGCATTGCCAAATGTATCAGCTGCCCAGCCAGATGGTGTGGCAAATGGACGAGCTCAGTCCTCCTGTGGTGTCTCTGTTCTGTTCACACCAGTACCTGCCGACAGCAAGATCATGTGCACACATGCCTCCATTTCTTAGGCTCTAAGTCAGAACGTAGGCCACACCTCCTTTAGTAAATACACTCCCAGTGGTGACAGCGTTATTTTGGCAATTCAGTGTTAATATGTCTCTTCTTTTATTTTGAATCTAGTGGCCTACATCTAAGCATATCAGAGAGGTTGTGGTGTGAGAATCTCGCAGGTAAGAGGCCACCAAAGGTAAGGCCTCCCTAAAGAAAAATATTGTTTGCAATCGCTTGCATAACAGAAACTAAAAATGGGGATTTCAGTAGATTATTTTATGGATAAATTATTATAGTGAGCCACGGATGCTTTAAAAATGTTGCACGCTAGGTGTGGTTTAAAAATTTGGAGTGGGCAGTATTGACATTTTAGGAGAAAAAATTACACTAGAAGCGAAAATTGGTAAATGGCTGCAAACTGAAATGAAGGCAGCACTATTTATTAACAGCAATGTGTCTGCATCCCCCAAGCTAAGAGTTGTAGAGCAGGATTTCTTCTAATGAAAAAAACAGGCTTTATTCGAAAGAGGCCCAGCTCATGACAAACTCCGGCCCGAGTTTGGATGCAGATAACGCTAGGCATGGAAAATAGGATGCGTGGCTGGCTGTGCTAACAGGTGTCACCTGAAAGCCAATGCGTCCACTGGGCAGACAGCCATCAGGTAAACGCGGCTGGCGGTATTGAAAGCAGAAGGCGTGGCTTTCCTTCAGAATAGGGAATTATTTGCAAGGTGAAGGGTTGGGCTGGGGGACTGGGTCTAATAGAGCAGAAACAGGAAGCGCTTCTCCGTCACCTGGTGGACATGCAGTAGAACAGAAGCAATGACTCAGTGACATCAGGGAACAAAGTCGACCCTGAAACTGAGGAAGGAACGTCAGGTGATACTCGGGCAGAAAGTGACGGAGGTAAAAAACACAAAGCGTTACATGAGGGACGTGGAAGTCACCTACTCAGCCACAAATTATTTATTTGCTAACCTACAAAATGCCTCTGGGGATAAGGGGAAGAAGAAAGCCAAGTCAAAGGAGAGGTCGAAGCTTGTGGACAGCGATGAGGTCGGCGGCCGAGCGGGTGCACCCGGGACGAGTGCCGCCAAACAAGTTGCCAACGGAGCTGCTGGCCTGCCGCCTCCCCCGCCAAGCTGGTCTTCCACACGCAGCTGGCGCACGGGAGCCCTACAGGCCGGATCGAGGGCTTCACCAGCGTCAAAGAATTATATTTAAAAATCGCCGAAGCTTTTCAGATATCTACAGCAGAGGTAAGGGCACACGTGCATTGTGCCACTGAAATGACCGTGGCACGGCGAGGGGCGGGCAAACTGGCACTCGGTTTGACAGGAGACTTTGGTAAATGGGTTTGCAGCGCTGATAGCTAACTGAGCGGCGTAGGTCGTTTTAAGTCTGCGGTACTGTATTACCACAGTCTTGCATCTTTAAAGACAAACACGAACAAACGCCAGGTTTCCTGCTTTCGTTGGTGTTACTTTGAGAGGCAAACTCGTTCTTGGTGTTTGGCGGTGCTCATTGGAGCAAGGCTCCATTTCAACATTATTAACAAGCAAACAAGTGAAGTGCTGGACAGCAGAGACGTCGGCAGCGGGAGCGAGCGAGCGCGGCAGCCTGGGCTTTCGAAAGCTGACCAGACGCTCGTGCGTCATGGCCTTTTCCCCGCACGGCCGGCATGTGTTTCCAATTATCGCGCCCGCGTCTGGGCATGATAATGGGAAACAGATGTCGGCCCTGCGCGCGTAACCGCCCGAAAAAGGCCACGACGCACGAGCGTGTGGTCAGCTTTTGAAACCCCCTAACATAAAGTCTTCGCCTAGCAGCGCTTGCGCGCTACTCGAGGCTCGACCTAAAAACTCATTCAACACCCTTTATGCTAATGTCATCCGGAGATGTTCAAACAAATAAGAAACACTAAGACAATAAGACTTTCAGCAAATGACTAGACTAGTGATCATAGCGCAAGGCAGCAGAAGGACCTTGATAAACGTTACAGGTCATAGGGAACAGGAACAAATTCATTGAAAGCAATATAATCATAAAAGTGGAAATAAACTACCACACATCAGCTTGATTGTGCTCTATGGAGCATGTGGGGAGAGGATGTGTGGAGGGGGAAAGCAAGAGTGAGTGAAAGACGTGGCATCCATCTTGTTCAAAATGGAGATTTATACAGACACGTGGCCTAAATAAAATACATTAATAACTTCACTTCTATACATCGTATGAAATCAGTTTCAATTGCAGTTAGTTTAATCTAGTCTGTTTATACAGGATCATGTGTCAATCCATTTCACACACTATTATTAATGCACAAAAATATAGACTTAAAACAATCCCACAGAAGAGACGAGGGGCCTTCTGCTTTTTCGTTAGGCAGCAGCACCATCGGTTCCTCAATCTCACAGCAGGATGCTGGACGATGTTGATGCTTCACTCTTGAAAGTATTGAGACAGTTCACAATGGGAACTGCTTGGGAGCAGGAGAAACCCTCACAACACAGGTCACTTCTGGCTTCACTCCTGCTCTCATTCAGTTTCCTCCGGATGTTCCTCATGCCAAGAACATGCGGGAATTCTCATCCCGGACAGTCTCTCCTTTTGTAGGGCCAGGACTCTTCTTTACTCTCTCAGCAGACAGGCAAGCTGACCTTTAGGCACTAGGCAGACTCTCTGTTCCTTTAACAAGAAGTACAGACTTCTGCTCCAGATGTCCTCTCACCGCTGGCAGACTGGCTGTCAGGCAGACACCAGCCCTGGTCACACGGCAGTCCTTTTAGTACTCTGCAGAGCAGGCCCTTTCATGGTATAGAGAATATGGAACTGGAACTGATAGGAGTGGTTTGGTACACACTTTTATACTCATTTTCCATATTAGGAAGTAGTTACTCTGACTACGTTTTCAGAATCAGTTTGGGGTGGTTCTCTTTCAGATGTCATTTTCTGCCTGTTTCTCAGACACAAACCTTGCACAGGGTGATGGATTTCACAGCAGGAACCAATGATGCTGGCTTCAAGCCGGAGTATCCAGATGTAGGGCACAATGAAGTGTGAGATCTCTGCAACTGGCTGTCATCAGCCTTTCTGAAGCAGTAATCAGGGACACACATAAGAGCCAGCACTGCCTAGAAACTGCCTCACCTTTAACAATGTATTCTGCAGTCCTACCGTTCATGCCTACCATCCACCAAATGGAAGTGCTCAGGAAGAGCTAGCAAGTAAACAAGAACAATGGTTCCGTTGGCGAGAAATGCTTACATTTCATATAATCACTTTTGTCATTACCACTACAAGAGCTAATCAGCAGACCTCTGCTAGCAAGGTCTTCATTGAATTTCTACGGGTGGCTCTGTCTCCACCCTTCATTAATTCAGTAGCTGGGTCTTAACACTTTAGGTACATGAATGCAGTCAATACATTTTCACTCCTTGAGGGAATCAGTGTCAATCTTGTGCCAGGCTAAACCAGGGGCATAAGAATTGGTACTCATACTCTTACCGCTCATCCACTACATATGTACACACACTCAAAATGTGCATGTAATGTCAGAACAAGAGAGTCTGTGGTCCACATAAAAGAGGAACTTTATACGAAAGAGGCCAGTAGGCAGGCACTCTCCTTTGACACACAAGAAACAGGTCAAGTCAAACTAATGATTACCAGAAACTTTGTAATCTGCCACCACTTTTAGCGACTTACCAGGGCATCGACAGTAGCCCTAAGCTTGCTATAAGGGAATGCTTGGTGCGCCGCTTAGGGTCACAGAACAGGTTCTTGACCTCATATTTCCATCGACATTCCTAGTCCTCTGCGTATACGCTACTTTCGTGTACTAGCAGAGTCAACCACAAAGTCAAGATACCAGTTTCATATGCTGTCGGCCATTCAGGGCAGTGGTACACACTCGTGTACCACACAGGGCCACTATCTTTCTAACAGTGATGGACAATCGTGTCCGCTGTGCCTCTAAGCGGTCCAACTATAGAGACATGCAACTGACAAGCTCATTGATAACAAGCTCAGTGACTATGTTTTTCTGGTTTACGCAACAGTGCATCTCTTAGGAAAAATTAGGTGTGTGCACTACATTGTTATTTGGTGCTGAGTTTCATATTAAAACCAATAAAATACATTTAAACTATCAATATTTAATATCTAAAAGTAAAATCAAAAGCTTTTTAGATATAGGGCAAGACTTTGCTTCTAAACCCTTTACAATGTGAAATATAGGGTCAACTTACCTGCTAAAACAAACAGAAAAGTCTAAAAAAAGATATTAGGTTGTGTAAGATTCAAGAGGCTAAAAGAACACAGTTTATTTTTTGGAATTTCAAAACCAGAAGCAAGCTCATAGCATTCTCCCTCTTACTCCTAATATTTTAAACCTCAAGCAGTGTTTCCAAGCTTGGCTAACCATAGTAATTTGAAAGACCTCCGCCTGGTGTTACCACATTGTTTTTGGCACAGTAGTCGATTCATTTTAGTCTTACCTACCGGATCTGCTGCTAAACCATTAAACTTTTCTTGGACAGGGAGCAATGTTGGAGGCTCAGACATGGGCAGAGAGCCTACAACCACATAAGCTGTAACTGAGCTACGTTGTATGGTGTTTAAGCACTTTCCCCATCCCTCCTGTCTCCTTTTGTACCTCAGATCATCTGTCTAAAATCATCTCTCATCAGTTATGCAAAATATATCCAATTATGCCATCGGTGGGAACACTCCTCTGACCACAGTTCTTATGTGCATGCCTGCTGGTTCATTAGAGACTGGAAACTTGTTAATAAACAATATGTAAAAAAACACACACAATTTGTAGTCTTTGTTAAAAATACTTGTTGACGCTTGAAATCACAACAGTTTACTGTGGATCAAGGAGGAGACCAAATTGCTGTGTCATTCTACATCAATTATTTGTGGCCATTCAGATGGATTATGTTAAATGAATTAGCAGGAACATTCTAAAATGTGTGAATGTAGTCAGGATAAAGTATGTTTTGTCAGCATTCAGAATGTTTGATTTTGTGTACATCCAGAAATTGGTTGTTAAAACAGAAGAAATCATTATTTTTTTCTCTCTCAGTACACTCTGCTAGGAAGACTAGAGTATCTCCTATTGTTGCCCTTATGATGAATAGACTATCTCTTATTACGATCCTACCACGAAGATGATAATATCTAGTTTTCTTTGCGTCTAGGAAGAATAGCATATCTCCCAATATTGTGCCACTAGGAAGAATAGAACATTTCACATTATGTTCACCCTGGGAAGAGGAGAGTATTTCCCATCACATGCTCCTAGGCAGAATAGACTACCTAAGATTATTTGTTCCCCTAAGAAGAATAGCATATCTCCCATTATATTGCCTACAGAAAGAGGGGAGTATTTCCAATTATACTACCCCAGGATAGGACAGAGTATCTCCTGTTATATTGCTCTTAGGAAGAATAAGGTAGCTCCCATTATACTGCCCCTAGGTAGAAAACAGTATTTTCCGTTGTAGTACCCCTAGAAAGAATAGAGTTTCTCACATTATTTTGCCAATAGGAAGAATAGAATATATTCCATTATATTGCCCATAGGAATTAAAGTATATCCCACTATACTGCCCCAGGGCAGAATAGGGTAGCTCCCATTATTTTACCCCTACGAAGAATAGAATATCTCTCATTATATTGTCCCTGGGTAGAATAGAGTATCTCTCATTATATTGCCTCTAGGAAGACTATAGTATCTCTCATATTTTATTACCATATGTAAAGTCAACCCCCGCCACGCACAGCCTTCATCCAGGCCCTATGAAAAACCCTACGCTGGCAGCCAACCCCATGCTGCGCTCGACCTCCGACCGTGCACAGGAAGGGGTTGGTAAACAGGCAAAGGCCTGTGGCCAGGCCCTGTAGCCAACCCATCCAGAGGAGGCAGTCAACCCCATACTGCACACATCCTTTGGTAATAAGCAGCACGGGGTTGGCCGCAGGTCAATGCTACTTTGTGGCAAAAATGCATTATGGGGTGCTTTTGATAACAAACACTTATTTTGTCACAGCAGCGTGTCCCTGAGTGCGCATTCATGCTGCCATAGCTTTGTCTTTGGATATTTTGCTGGTTTGCTCCCCTAATTTGGCACACCACCCCCATGGGTCGCGGTCCTATTGAGGAGCATGTGGTGGAGATATATATATATTCCAAAAGAAAAGGCCTCTGCATCCAGAGACAAGTAGAGCCCACCAGGCAGTATAGTAGTACATCAATATTCTTTTATTCGTAGAAGGTTCAAGCATAACGCATTTTAGCCTCCTCCAGGCTTTAATCATATGCATCATGTGATGTGGTCAGTTGGTCTGCTTTTAAATCTACAGGTCATAAAACACTGAAGATGAAGTACGAGTGAAGTTCAATTCACTATTATAAAAACTTTAGTAGTTTTTCATGGTGCTGTGGTCGAAGTAGATAAGTGTAAATGTTTTGTTCAATATCCATGCCAAAAGTTGGCACACAAATCGGGGCTTATCTTTAAACCATTTAGCTATTTTCATTCGTAGTCCATCTTCAGTGTTTTATGACTTGTAGATTTAAAAGCAGACCAACTGACCACATCACATGATGCATATGATTAAAGCCTGGAGGAGGCTGAAACGCGTTATGCTTGAACCTTCTACGAATAAAAGAATATAAAAGAATATTGATGTACTACCAGTGGCGGCTGGTGGAATTTGAAAGTGGTGAGGCATAAACAGAACGAATCAACGCATGCGAGCGCAGCGAGCGAGCCCGCCGGCAATAAAGGGGGTTCGGGGGGGTTCTCCCCCCGTGACGAAATTTCTTTTAAATTGGCATCATTTTGGTGCGATTTTCAGCACTATTTCTGTGATAAATGGACTAAAAATTCAGTTCTTCTAGGCCTTCATAACAGAAAACTCATACATTATTTCAGAGAATTTGTGGGTTGCCAAGCAAGTCTGACTTCTGAAGAGGGCTAGGGCTTTACCCTTTCCAATAGAAAACAATAGTTAGCGATGTGAACAAGTTCAATGGACAAACCTGGGGTCCAAGGAAAGTCCCTCTCCTGAGAAAGAAATTTAAAAAAGATTGGCAAATGGTGCATTTTAAAGCAAATGAATGCAGCGATAAAGCAAGGCTTATTAAGCAGTGGGAACGTATAGTCTTGAAATATTAAAAACATTAAAAACTGCCCCGTATCTTCTTGCATTAATTTGTTTAACAGTTACTGTAATATGTATATTGTTCTGCATGACAACTTTTAGCCCTTTAAAATGTATGCTTGCCCAGTGTCTTGCACTACATGCAGCATTAACTTTGGAAAAATATGCTCTAACCAGACTTCTGGAAGCACCCACAGCTGCTGGCTGTAACCAGTCATATAGACATATGTGCAGACAGGTCTTTAAATGAGATGAAAAAAGTGGTTGCTCCCTATAAAGGAACATGGTGTGCCATCAGACCGGTATTTTGGTTTCTCTCTGAGATGTAATTTTATCCAGATAAATGGCACAGCAACTGACATACTCCTAAAGCCTGTCAGTATGATTGGCTTTGTCACTGGCTGTTAGCTGTTTAAGATAAATGAGTAACAACAATGATTTCTTATAAATTATTAACATTGAAAATGTTTAAATTCTGAAATAGTGAGTCTGTGAATTAAATAGCATTGAGGCCTGTCGAAGGAGTTTTGGCCTTCAATTATGTGTGCTTTATGTTAGATATGTATCCTCTTTTTCTCTGCATATCTTGTCCATCTGCACATCTTCAACCCCCTCTCTTTCCTCTTCAGCATCCTCTTTTCACTCTTCCCCGAATGCCCTTCCTCACATCTCTGTCACTTCACCGCCCCCAACATGCACTGCACTCCCTCAAATATAAGCACTTTAATTTGTCTTACTTTTGCCTTGCAAATATTTTGACATCAGTGTACCTCCTTCACACACATTTCCACAGAATTTCAGTTGCAAATGGAATACACAAATATTGTTCTGTGTGCTCTGCAGAGAGGCCAAACCACTGACAGGCACTTTGTTTGGCTTTAGCCTTAGCGCCTGCGTGCTCAATCAAAGCCCCTCATAAACACCTGGCATGGCTCAAGCCTCAAAGTATGCACAGAAAAAAATACAGATAAACAACAACATTATAAAATAGCTAACTCGTGGGGAATGCAAGATCAAGTAAACATGTAAAATAAGAGAGGAACTAAATCGTTGAAATGTATTCCCTCGACGTTTTTTACATTCATTGTTTGCAAGTCAATCCATGTTTTTGGCATCAGTGTTAACTTAGGGGCATGTACACAGGGCCAGTTTTAATGCCATACATCAGAGGACTGGACAATGTAAGCACATGTTACACACTAAGCACATCTCTCGCTTTGGGCCTGACTCGGATATTTGGATCCATTTCACAAGGGAGCAAATGCCGCAGCTCCACTTCTAAAGGAGCGAGCAATGTGCATCGCGGGGGCCTGGGGTGTCAGTGGGGGAGGTAAGCATGATGAGGGGTCTCGGCACAATATACAGAACACAGCATTAGCTTGCAAGCACTTAGCGAAGGGGCACCCTAAAAGGGTGTTAATGTCCCGGTCTGACACAAATCTATCCCACATGTAGGACTGAAGGAGCGAGCAATGTGCAGCGAGGGCCTGGGGTGTCAGTGGGGGAGGTAAGCATGATGAGGGGTCTCGGCACAATATACAGAACACAGCATTAGCTTGCAAACACTTACCATTACCGAGAACAAGGCACCGGATCAGACGTGCTTACAGTTAGATACACATTTACACACCAGAAAACAGTCTAGATGTAGTGTACTGTCACAAAAAGATGGCAATCAGACAATTTCCACAACGGCAGACAGCTGGGACCAATTGTGTGCTTATTAGTGGATAGATTGCCTCGTTGCATAAGGGTGATTTACCAGTTAACGGTCATGAGGAAGCAGTGTATTCTCGCGCTCGGTCTTATCAAAGCAACAGGCTCTACTATTGCGAGTCCCACTGAATCTGGCTCGCGCCCAAAAATTCTATTTTTACTTTGGGTTTCCAGCTGAGCCCAGGACTCACTGTTCCTGAGGTGAGGCACGCCTGTTGCTTGTCTATGCCAAACAAAGCCACACAGGACAGGCTCTTTGCCTCACTTTAACCCGTTGGAGATGCCAGGGACCTGATCTGCCTATGTATCCCCGGGCCTGTATACGTTTTTCCAGGTTAAGCACCCCAGCTATGCATTCTCCTCTGCATTCCCGGGTCTCGGAAAGAAAACTTCACCAGTCGTCGCTTAGCCTCCTATTTCACTGTTCTGCTTGTGTCTCGTTACTCTTATCTACCGAAGTTTGCATCATTTTAATCTGGTTCATAGGCTCGCGCTAGGCTCTATTTAATAACAGAACGTTTACATATTTCAAGTGTTCTATGCACCTTTACATCTCCGCTCGAATGACTCATCAATCTTTTGAAACAATAGTGTGCACGATCACCTCGCCTCGGTCCAATGTATACATCTTATGCATACATGCTACAACTACAGTACCATTTATGCATCTCTTGCCATTCACCTTTGTGTGCCCCCTGCGTACTCTTCCCAGAGTCAGTGACACAGATCGTCCTCCAGCAGTCACACTGGCACCGTTCACCATCTTCGTGCAAACACCGGGGCAAAGAGAGGAGAGCACAGTATTTCTCACCTTCCTCGTGCAAAGTGGTACAGCTGACCACCCTCTCGCGGACACAGTAACATGCCTAACATTCCTGCCAAGACCCCGCAGAGAGAGGCCTGATCCTGTGCCCACGCGGCGGTGCCAGCCAGCTCAGTGTTACCACAACTTCTACTTTTAAGCACAGTTGGGTTGCTCTGCTCTTCCGTGCACACCAGGAGATTCACACCCAATCCCGACATATATAAACACAGCAGCCCACATGCCCCCTGATTCCGAGGCTTTCAAGTGATGTCTTGAGGGAGTGTGTGCTACAAATACGAAGATTTATGGACGTGTACCTACAATCCCAAATTAAATGCCTCATGGGTAGATGCATCTGACTTTTAATGCAGCATAGAGACAGCTGTACTGCCTGACCCACCACAGGAGACTACCCAAGAAGACTAACTCCCTACGCACCCCGGCACAGCCTCGCAAACACGCCCCCAACAATGGCGGTCTCCAGCCTCCCCAGTACTTGAATATCCTCACAGGAAAGCTCACCCCTTTTTTTCCACACGGTCTCCACCTCCTCCAAGCACTGGGGTCGTTCAAGTTGAAACACTGGTCTCACTCCTATGTTATGTGTATTTTTATAGCGCGCTGTCACCCGTGAGGGTATCAGAAGAATAGCCCAAAGGTGTGCACACCCAATGGTCTCTCACTGCTCTCAGCTGGATACTCCAGCCCTCCTAGCACAAGAATAGCCACAGTGACCACACACTGGATTGGTTCACTTTCACTCACTCTCCCATCACAAGCACAGTCACACGGCCCATACACACCTTGTATCACCCCTGCCACTGTGAAAGAGTCGAGTCACACATACACTCTCACTGGCCATGCACCTGTATTTTCTCACCCGCTCAATCCTTTAATCGGGTTAGCGCCCCCTCCGCTCTGCACAGGGATTACCCCGGCTCAGACACTTGGATCCAGAGCTGCCCGTCACTGGGTTGATCTCCAGTACTGGACCTATCCCACCACAAGCACAGTCACAAGGCTCGCACACCTGGCTTCACTCCTTTCTCTCTGGCAGTCTCCCACCAGAGAGACGGTCCCAGGGCTCACAGACTGACTTCCACCCTTATTATTGGATTAGGCTGCACACACACACACGGTTTGACTCGACATTGTTATAATCTCTCTTCACAAGCATAATAGCCCCACGTCCCGCCACCGTGTCAGTCTCCTATTACTGGGATACTCCACAGTTTACACCTCGGTGGTCTCACCGCTCACTCCCTTCATCGGGAAAGTCTCCCACCACAGGCCTAGTGCCGTGCCTCACACATCGGTTCCCACACGTTGCTATTGTGTTACAGCTCTCACACTTGGTCTGAGCCGCGTCAGAGCGATCGTAGTCTCCCAACACAACCAAAGCCCAAGGCTCACACACCTGGCCTCCAGTCGCAGCTCGAGTCGCAATACTCGCGCGGGGGTGGGGGCCGGGGGAGGTTAAAATTAAAAGAAAACTTACCTGACCGCCGGGTCCCGCCGCGTTGGCGCTCTTCTTCAACTGAACGAACAGGAACAGCCGCGTCACTGCGGCAACCCCGCTCTCAGCCAATACTGACGCTGCTCCAGCAGCGCCAGGATTGGCTTGAGCAGGGACTGTCCCCGCCCATAGGAGACCGGGGGCTGCGGCCACTGGCCAGTAGCAACCCTCGCTCTCCTAATGTGCAGGGGGGCACTGCAGGCTAGTACAGTGCGCATGTTCGGGCTGGTCAGAAAAATGACCAGCCCAAACGCGAACATGCGCACTATTGCTGCTGTGCTACTAAGTCTGTCAGTGTCAATCAACAAAAAACCCTGCAGTGCTGCCCCACCCCCTTCGCGATCGCGTCCTGACTGACTCGAACGGCCGGCCCGATTTCGAGACAGGACTGGTGAGGTGAAGTGTAAGTTGTGTAACGAGTCTGTGGCCATGCTGTTCATGCTGTGGCCAGGTGGCATTAGTGGGGCAACGCCCCAACGCCCCAATGGACGCACCGCCACTGTGTACTACTATACCGGCTGGTGGGCTCTACTTGTCTCTGGATGCAGAGGCCTTTTCTTTTGGAATTTATACACGGACGACGCCCGTGTAAAGAGCCCCGATCCGCCAAGGCGTGCAAAAGCAGCGTGTTCCGTAGGGAACTCGTACAGAGAACCCGCAAGAAAACCATCACTCAATTCCTTACCTGCAGCACCACATGCGTAGTATATGCCATAGAATGTCAGTGTAAACTTTGGTATATCGGGAGTACCACCCTGATGGCCAAAAAAAGAATACTTGAACACATGAGGGCAATAACGAACAAAGATCACAAATATCCAGTTGCCCGACATTATCAAGAGAAACATTTTTCTGATTCCACTCTTCTCAGTTATTTTGCATTAGAGCAGATTTCCAAAGATCCAAGAGGTGGGGACAGGGTTCTCAAACTGAGACAAAGAGAATCAAAATACATTGTGGATTTCCAAACAAAGACCCCGGGGGGACTGAATCAAGATGAGGAGTTAGCCATACACCTCAGAGAAGAATAACTAGACTCTTCTCCCTTCGTCTAATGCTGCTTCTGAATGTTTAATATTCTGTGTTGTTGTGACATGTTGTTTCATACTGCTTGGACACTTCTATGTTTTTAACTGTGTGTTTTACCGCACTATGCCGGAACATTGCATATTTCTTCCTCCCTTTAGTTTTTGTGCATAAGAAACTGTAGATTATTTTGTGGTTAATAGCCTTAGGGGTAGTACTATGTGACTAGTAGTTTCACTTATCAACATGAGTACTATGGTGGTTCACCATTTTTAACTTTGTTTTTTCTTTCTTTTGTTTCTTTTGCAGGAGGAAAGGAAGGGGCCCATTCACTTGGAATCACTTTCACGGGCGACCTAACCTTTTCTTCATCTTCACTTCACTGTTTCATGAATTTTCTACATGGTGTGATACTGTGAGTGGTGACAGGTGGGGCTCCGCCTACTAGATTTACTGACTCTGCTGGTTTTTTTCTTGGTGATATTCATCCTCAAGTCTGCCACTGCTGGCTTTGATTTATGCTATGCTGTTATACATATGTCAGGCCCAAAACACTTCTGTGTTGGTCACGGATAGATCCCCTTCATTTTGTTGAATATATTAAGTAAGGCACTTGCCAATACCGTGATTTTTCCATCCAGACACGGGGGCCCCATAATTTGCAATGCACATTATGGCCACATTGATACTTGTACACACAACGGGGCAGAGCAATTTTTACTTGTTACTTTTCACTTTTGATCGCATTGACGGGGGCATTGTCATCAGACTCTGTTATTGCACCGGGACATGTTGGTTGCGCCTTATTTTGCCACCGGTCAAGCGATACATCGCAACAACATTTGACTATCCACGGCTCATGATTTAGGTCCAGCACAACACATGTGATATCTAACCCACATGAGAATGTTCCACGGCAGTCGTTGTCATTTTACTGAAAAATTTACCATTAATGCACAATTTGGTATTATGATTGTTTGTTGCTGGACCCTTACAGAACATGTTGCGTTCATGCTTTTATGAATTGTCCTTGGATATAACTATGATTTGTTACCTTAGTATTTCGCCATCCATGTGACTATAAGTTTTTGATTTTTGCAACATCTGGTTTTATCTAAAACGATGTTTGTTTACCTTAACTGCCAAAGTCGAGTCTTTCTATGTAGTTTATCACCACTCCAATATGGCCGAAAGTCTATTTGCATTTGACTCTGTACATTGCCGTTTTCTATCTTTACCACGTTGTTTTATATAAGCCAGTCACTGGTGGTGCACCTTACACGTGATCAAGACTGCGGATGCAGTTGAAACGCGTTGTGTAAATAAACACTTTGCAACTTACTTGAGCTTGGTTCCTGGTTTTCCTGAGAGCGCACGTACTTGGACTTGTTTGGAATATATATATATATATATATATATATATATATATATATATATATATATATATATATATATATATATATATATATATATATATATATATATATATATATATATATATGTGCAAAGGAGAACAGTCGCTCGCACACTCAGAAAGATAAGGCAGGATCGGGAAAACAGAGATTTATTCCATCATAAATCAACGTGACGCGTTTCGCCTTGCGGCTTGATCACACAAAGTGCACGAAGTGAAAGCCTCGTTACATACTGATAGACAGAAATTGACAAAGGACTTCTTGGCTATGGGCGAATCACCCGTGATACCAGTCGCCATCTTGTAACGTGTTACATATCATTACTCGTATAAGCATATTAAGTATATCTGCCAATTTTCATGGTCTATGTGGGCAATGTCATATGAGTTGACAATATGTATGCATCCTCAGTACCAAATAAAATAAAGCAAAGTATGTTGGGTGTGCCTGTCCCCACGATCTATAATGGTCCGGCCGGCTATGGTCGCCATTTTGTAGTGGCTGTACGTGTATGGTATATCTGATCATCAGTATGCATGAAAGTGAAGTAAAGCCTGTCCATTGCCTGTAAGCCCCGAGTGGGTTATTGCGCGGACATCAAACATCTATAATGCATTCATGGTTGATGGTTACAGGAAAGGAAACACAGTTCACATTGCATATCTCATATTGCATATCCGCCCTTAGTGGGTACAAAATCAGTGAATATGTCGAGGCATGGAAAACCTAAGTGACAGCGTGTATATACAGTGTATGACAAAAGTCAAATGAAAAAAATGCAAAATCTAAATAGAAAAATTAGAAAAGATCATTCTTATCTGCGGCATATGGCCATTCCAGGAGAATGATACCACGAAGTAAAGGGTAGGGACCCGATCTATCTGTTCCATCCGGTGTGTCCCTTCCTTTCCTCCTGTAAATAAAGAGAAAAGGATCGACAGTTAGAATGTTATAAAAGGCAGCAGATCGTTAAAATACATAGAATTACAATACAGTATGTAGAAGTCAACAGAAACCGTAATTGACTCAGCATGTACTGACACTCCTATTCATCATGGAGATGTACTGCTATTTCTTCGTCCATATTGTGTCCCTTGGGATGACGTGTTCCTAGCTCAATGATGTATCTGGATTCCTGTTTTCTTAATTGGAGTTCTCGGTTCCCACCCCTGGGGTTGCTCCCTATTTGTTCAAGGACAAAAAACTGTAATTTGGTATTGTCTGAGTAGTGATGTGTCGCAAAGTGTCTGGCTATGGGGTAATGTGTATCTTTCTTAGCTATTGCCCTCATGTGTTCCAGGACACGTTTCTTAGCCATGTGCGTTGTACTACCAATGTAACGGAGGTTGCATGGGCATTCCAAGGCATAAATGACGAAAGAGGAGCTACAGGTGAGGAACTGTCGGATGGGTATGATTTTGTTACTGTTGGGATTGAGGTATTCTTTCCGCATGCGACTGCCGCGGCACGCCTTGCAGTGACCGCAAGGGAAGAATCCCTGTAAGTTAAGACTCCTTAAAAAGGAAAGGAAGAGGAAGGGGCCGAGCCAGAGGAGGAAAAGGAGAAAACGAGACAAGCAGAGGAAGAGGAAGAGGGAATTCCAGAGGGCGCATGGGAAGCATGGCAACTCGCTCAAATACAGCCCGATAATGGATGATGCTGAGGTACAACGTACAATCATCAATCTCACACCCAAACCCCTGAGCAATTTAGAAACTAGAACACTGTGCTTAGGATTATCATTCTGTCCCTCTGAACTATGTCAACACCCGGATTGATGTTTTTAAGTTTTGCCGCAAGCTTAAACTTAAGAAGTGGCATAAGCTCAAACCTCATACCAATAAAGACCTATGTACTATTGACAATGTCAATGAGGATCTTAACATTAGTGATATTGATACCCTGATCACACTCAATGAATTGGAGAATGAACAGGCACTCGCAACTCAGGATGTACACCAGATGTTAACTGAATATGACATTAGCTTTGATAAAGCGGCTTCCACCAAGTTTAGACCCAAGTCTACCTTTTTACCAATGATGACACATGACAAAATCGACACATTCCAAGATATTGTCTCTGAACAATTGTTGAAATACAAACAGAAAGTATGGTTTAAAAAAACTGTACCCATGATATACAACATGACTGTGGCACAAAAAAATGCAATCACTAATCTAGCCACTGACAGCACAATCGTAGCGAGGCCTGCTGACAAAGGGGGAAATGTGGTCATCATGACCAGAGAGATGTATATATCAGAGGCGAATCGCCAGTTAAATAACCCCTTTTTTTACTCCATCACTAACAGAAATGAGTACAGTAAAAGTGTCACGACAATATGGAATTATGTTTCTGAGTGGCGAGAGAGAGGGTTACTAGAGTGGGAAGAATATTGCTTTTTAAAAAAAGATTTTCCCAAACTCCCTGTACTCTACCTCCTCCCCAAGATCCACAAGGACATGACCAACCCCCCGGGGCGACCTATAGTCTCTTCTAGAGGGAGTGCCCTGGTGAACGTATCGAGATATGTAGACCATTTCCTTAAAGATCAGGTGGTCCTTCTTCCCTCGTATGTGAGAGATACGAAAGATTTTCTCACCAAAATACAGGGTGTGGTCTGGCAGGAAGGATACATACTAATAACTATGGACGTGAGCTCTTTGTACACCATCATCGAGCACGAGGCAGGAGTTTCAGCATGTCAGAAATACTTATTCAAGAGACCCATCAAGTTTTTGGAACATACTAACATGATTATTGCCATGATCAGGTTTTGCCTCAATGACAACTTCTTCCTTTTCAATGGCAATATATACAGACAAACCCTTGGCTCGGCCATGGGAACTTGCTTCGCGCCGAGCTTCGCGAACTTGTTCCTAGGGCGTGGGAGGAGGAGCTCAGGCAAGACATCACTTTCAAAAGTGACTTTGACAGAGTAGCGTTATGGCTGAGGTACATCGATGACCTCTTCATAATCTGGAGGGGCACGACCAGTGAAGCAGAAGAATTCATACACAGGGCAACTGAGAAGGTCAAGAACATCAGTAGGGAGACCATCCTCAACACCAATGACAGAGTAGATGAAAGTGAGAACACTACGAGAGTCATCCTGACTTACAATGGTGGTTCCAAAGAAGTACAACGCATCTTAGCTAAAAACTGGGAATTTCTGAAGAAAGATCCCATTATAGGTTCCACCATGACTCCCAGACCCCAGATCACCTACAGGAAGGGACGCAGTATGAGGGACATTCTAGTACACAGCGACATCACCCAAAATGAAGACAGGAGTCTTAACTTACAGGGATTCTTCCCTTGCGGTCACTGCAAGGCGTGCCGCGGCAGTCGCATGCGGAAAGAATACCTCAATCCCAACAGTAACAAAATCATACCCATCCGACAGTTCCTCACCTGTAGCTCCTCTTTCATCATTTATGCCTTGGAATGCCCATGCAACCTCCGTTACATTGGTAGTACAACGCACATGGCTAAGAAACGTGTCCTGGAACACATGAGGGCAATAGCTAAGAAAGATACACATTACCCCATAGCCAGACACTTTACGACACATCACTACTCAGACAATACCAAATTACAGTTTTTTGTCCTTGAACAAATAGGGAGCAACCCCAGGGGTGGGAACCGAGAACTCCAATTAAGAAAACAGGAATCCAGATACATCATTGAGCTAGGAACACGTCATCCCAAGGGACACAATATGGACGAAGAAATAGCAATACATCTCCATGATGAATAGGAGTGTCAGTACATGCTGAGTCAATTACGGTTTCTGTTGACTTCTACATACTGTATTGTAATTCTATGTATTTTAACGATCTGCTGCCTTTTATAACATTCTAACTGTCGATCCTTTTCTCTTCATTTACAGGAGGAAAGGAAGGGACACACCGGATGGAACAGATAGATCGGGTCCCTACCCTTTTCTTCGTGGTATCATTCTCCTGGAATGGCCATATGCCGCAGATAAGAATTATCTTTTCTAATTTTTCTATTTAGATTTTGCATTTTTTTCACTTGACTTTTGTCATACACTGTATATACACGCTGTCACTTAGGTTTTCCATGCCTCGACATATTCACTGATTTTGTACCCACTAAGGGCGGATATGCAATATGAGATATGCAATGTGAACTGTGTTTCCTTTCCTGTAACCATCAACCATGAATGCATTATAGATGTTTGATGTCCGCGCAATAACCCACTCGGGGCTTACAGGCAATGGACAGGCTTTACTTCACTTTCATGCATACTGATGATCAGATATACCATACACGTACAGCCACTACAAAATGGCGACCATAGCCGGCCGGACCATTATAGATCGTGGGGACAGGCACACCCAACATACTTTGCTTTATTTTATTTGGTACTGAGGATGCATACATATTGTCAACTCATATGACATTGCCCACATAGACCATGAAAATTGGCAGATATACTTAATATGCTTATACGAGTAATGATATGTAACACATTACAAGATGGCGACTGCTATCACGGGTGATTCGCACATAGCCAAGAAGTCCTTTGTCAATTTCTGTCTATCAGTATGTAACGAGGCTTTCACTTCGTGCACTTTGTGTGATCAAGCCGCAAGGCGAAACGCGTCACGTTGATTTATGATGGAATAAATCTCTGTTTTCCCGATCCTGCCTTATCTTTCTGAGTGTGCGAGCGACTGTTCTCCTTTGCACTTATTTGGATTATCGGCTGCTCCGCCGACTCTCGCGCCATCTTCCACGGGACTCCGGCTTCCAGCAGGAGCATTTTTCTCGATTGGATATATATATATATCTTCGAGCAATTGTGAATAGTGACACAACTTATCCTGTCGCAAGACATTTTAAGTTAACACATAACAATGACCTTAATTGTCTGAGATATTTTGTAATAGCATCAGTATCCAAACCACGCAGAGGAGGCAACAGGGAGCGTTCCCTTCGCCAATTGGAATCTCGGATAATCCTTGAATTAGACAGCAAATTCCCTAAAGGACTGAATAACACGGAAGATTTGCATAATTTTTTGTAAATACCAATATCACATCACTATTTTCAGTCTCAGATGTAATCGTAACATTTCAAAACCTTACACAGTAATTCACAATTATAAACTAAGATGTGTATAGGCAGAGATCCTATTGAAGAATATTTTCGAGTCTTATGTTGCTGCTAAAGGTAGTCAACACTACAATATCTGAATGATTTAATTTAGATTTTAGAATGTTTAGTTCCCTTCCTGCTGCCAATCGTTCTGATTATTATTATCAAAAAATATTTTTTTAATCTATGGTCTTAATATTTATTACACTTTTTAAGTATCAGCACTTTTATTGGATAGGTGAGTTACTTGAGTCCTATCACACAGCACACAGCACTTTTTACTGGGAGCACTGAATTTTTAAGTCGTATATAAATCATGGTTTGAATTTTTTAGTCTATTTTATTTCATTAGCAGTAGGTCTGTACAACATAGCCAGGGATCATACCACTGCCTCTACATAAATTATGATAGAGGAGTCGAGTCAGAACCAGCATTTATGCAGGAAGAGTAGTGTGACTCCACAACTAGATAAATCCCTGGCCCAATTCATTTATATATACATATCTTTTATCTATTTAGATACTGGTCATAAATCATATTGAGATCTTCAATTGCGTATTTGCACAAATTCAGTGCTGATCATGTTTATGTTTCATTTTTATGCATTAATGCAGTAATAATTTGGAACATTCTCAGTATTATGTGTCTTGCTTAAAAATGAGGTATCAAATGACATTTTAAAAAAAGATATTTCTTAAAGGACATTTACATTTGAAATTATTAATTAATCAGTAATGTATTTCGAATGGGTATCTTTAATGGAGGTAAACTTTTTTTAAATGATAAGACTTCTATTTTTAGTTAATTATGTATGTATAATATAATGTGCAATAGAATATCTCTGTTGAAGAAAACAGTACAGAAAGAACCTGCAATGAAGCAAATAGAGAAACTAGCAGACTAGAGGAAAGACTATACGACAAGTTCGAGTATGTTGTTTCTGTTCATTTAGGTGTTTTAACACGTGACACGGGTGTATGAAGAAAAAATGCATTATAAAAATAGAAGACGGACTGCGTTTCCGTATGTGATCAAGGGCATTTTGTGGCCCGAAACGCGTCATACGGCTACTTTGAAATAAAATACCATCTTTTTGCCACGAAGTCTGGGTCCGTGACTCTCTTTCTAGAAGGAAGCAGGAGGGAGTTCTCACTTTGTTCGAATATATATATATATATATATATATATTTGCACATTTGCTCCAAATGGTTGCCCTCCACTCGGGCTCAGCTTTCCACACGTTTACCAGGGCAAAAAGAAGCACAGCACTTACAGGAACTGACTTCAAAAGGGCTTTATTAAAATATTACAAAAAGCCTCTTCATACGAAGCCTTCACAAGCTAAGTGCAGGGGTGCATACAAAACGATGACCTACGCGTTTCGGCTTGCGCCTTCTACTGGGTCCAAAGTGTGCTAACAACGTGTCCATTTAAAGGGGAAGCATAGTTCATTTCCCCCCCACCACCAATTAAAAAACAAGGTCAATTTCTTAAAGGAGCCACGTTCAAAATTGGAATCATGTATAGTTTAGACATAAACAAAATCGCTTTATCTTACTTTACATTCTTTCTCTATTTTTCAAAGTGACATGGATAAAAACATATTATCAATTTGTGAAGTACACCATCTAATCCTTCATATTTATGTCATTTTCTTATTAATAATCAAAAGAGCCCCAGACTTCCAGTATTATGTCAATTATGTGTAATGGTTCGATCTCTCCCAAAACATCATGCTACTCTTTTAATTCAATCTCTAGTAACACCCCTTATATTGCTTCAAGTTTATTTATATGTTCTTACTTCTAGATTCAAATTTATATACTAATAAAAATGACAAACACTGCCGAAAGGTGCAATGTGCATATTTCCTGAGCTCCAGGGAAAAATCTGCGAGAAGTGCCAGGAAGGTCTAAAGTACCTGTGCTTATACAAGTACAAAGTGCAAATGTCCTCTATCAGCAAGTGAAAAAATCTAAAAAGATCTAAAACGAGGAGGTCACTAAAAGCATTATATTCAAAAAGATGGGTTCTATAAAACCCGCTCTTAACTTACTATACCTTTCAGTACTATATATTTACACCATAAATATAAAGTGCTTAGTGCTTATTCGTAGAAACTTTTCCGTATTCTACTCTGTATAATATTACCTCAACTGACCTCCATACAGTATTCCAAACAATTTTCCACTGGACCATTCAAATCCACATTATCAGATGTATACATTGCTGATCGATATATGATGGAGTAAAACTCCATCATTAATGTCTGTTAGTGGAAAAAATTATGTTCAGATATACTTCATCATTATACACTTGAAAATATAAGCCCTTAAATGATCAACTTACTCGCCATTTCAAGGAATAATACCTAATGCAACAATTGCACATATGCGGTGCTCAATAAGGTGATAAAAAGTTATAAAAAGAGAGATTGTCAAAAGGAGGGAGATAAAACACAATAACTGGGCCCATTGATTAAAATTGCGGTACACTTCAAACCCAAGGATACCAAGTTTTAAGACATGTCTGAGGCAGGTTAAATGATAAACATTACTACAAGAAGGTGTATAGTTCCGCATCCGCATTCAGGCCCCACGGCATCTCTGTACCCAAATTGACAATCCATCTTGATTCTGCACGTCTCAATAACAACTCTCTGTCTCCCCCTCTGATATTCGTTGTTATATGTTCAATACCAGAGTACGAATGTGTGTTTTTATCTAAAATCCCTTCATGCTCTCTCCAGATATGTTTGGCCATCACATACGCAAAGTCCTTTTTCAATATGGCTCGCAAATGTTGGAGGATGCGCAATTTTAGTTTATTCACTGTACTTCCGATATATCTTTGGCCGCATTTACATTCCAAAAGGTAAACCACGTGGGTGGTTTCACACGTGATCCTTTCCTTAATTGTTTTTTTCAAACCTTGAATGGTCATAACTTCTGTCATATTGCGGCCATAGTTACAGGCTTTACATTTTGCGCATTTCACAAAGCCCTTCTGTGATAACCAAGTTGTTTTTTGTAGATGTACCGGTTTATTGGAGAAGTAGCTTTGTGTCAATAGTCCCCTTAGTGAGGGTACTTTTCTGTAGGTGACATTGGCCTGTTGTTTGATGAAGGGTTTTAATTCCTGATCTTTCTTAAGGACACCCCAATGTTTGTTGAGCGTCTGTTTCACCTTCTGATTCGAGCTGTTAAAATCTGTGATGAATCTCACTGGTTCCACATTCAACTCAGACGACATTTTCATGTTCTTGGGTAACAATAAATTCTCTCTTATGGCATTGGTTGCTCTTTCCCGTGCATTCTCTAAGACCATCAAAGGATACCCTCTTCTTTGGAAACGAACCATCATTATAGACATCTGTTTAATAAACTCCTCCTCCTCAGAGCAGTTCCTACGCGCCCGCAGGAACTCTCCATAGGGATACTCCACTTAAGGGCTTTTGGATGTGCGCTGTTAGCGTGCAGAATGCTGTTGCATGATGTGGTCTTTCGGAAGAGGGTGGTGCAAATTCTCTCATTTTCAATGTAGACCCTTATGTCCAAATAATCCACCACAGTTCTACTGTATGTATACGTGAATTGAAGGTTGAGTGAGTTGATGTTCAAAGATGACAAAAAACATTTTAACTCTTCCTCCTCTCCTTCCCAAATGAGAAACAGGTCATCTATATAACGGACCCAGAGCACCACCCTCTCCAGGTTGATGTTGTTATTTTCTGACCACAAGCATTCTGTCTCCCAGAAGCCCATGGTGAGATTGGCATATGTTGGCGCAAATGATGTCCCCATGGCAGTCCCTTGGTTTTGCCTATAGAATTTTCCATCAAATACAAAGATATTATTGTTCAAACAAAAGGACATCATTTCGAGGAGCATGTTGGTATGGCTCAATAAACTCAATGATCTCGATCTCAGAAAATACTCACATGCCTTAAGACCGTCTGTGTGAATGATGGAGGTATATAATGAAACCACATCAATTGTGGCCATGATGTAATTAGGTTTCCAATGGGTGTTATTAATTCTATTGAGGAAATCCATTGAGTCTCGTAAGTACGATGGAAGATCAGCAACATAGGGGAAGAGGAAAATATCAATGAACCTCGAGGTGTTTTCGAGTAATGAGCCACATGAACTCACAATTGGTCGCCCAGGAGGATTTTCTAAGCTCTTGTGTACTTTGGGCAGTACATACAGAGTCGGCAGGATTGGGTGCTCTGTCTTCAGATAACGCAATTCATCATCATCAATTACGCCTATTCCATGCCATTGTTTTAATTTCTCATGGAAGATTACTTTAATGTCGTTGGTGGGATTAGATTTCAACTTTTCATACTTGGTGGCATCTCCCAACTGTCTTCTGACCTCTAGAAGATATTTATTCCGATCCATCACAACGACATTGCCACCCTTGTCGGATTGTTTGATGATTATACTTATATCTTGTCGGAGATCTGACAGTGCCCACCAGTCGTCCCTTGACATGTTGGTATTTGTCGGATTATTGTGCTCTTTTTCTTTAACATAGATGTCCCTCAGGTCTTCTGCCACTAGTTCCTGAAAGACATCTACCCTGTTCCCTGGTGGTAACTGTGGGCAAAACTTTGATTTTCCTTTACATCCACTCCTGGTGGACATGTTCGTCTCAATACCTAGAGCCACACATACATCAGTTGCTGTTGCATTATCTGGCATAGATTCTTGCTGAGTTTCCTCATTCATCAGATCCTGTATGGTTCTCAGGGACTCAATGTCTTCACTTGTAAGATTCGTGAGTGATGTTCCAAGCTCTGTTTTTGAGAGACGGGTAGATCTGTTCATAAAGTATTTTTTTAATTTTAATTTTCTACAAAATTTATAAAGATCTACACGCGTAGATGCCAAATCCATGCCAGAGTTAGGACAAAACGTTAATCCTTTATTAAGTAGGTTCATGTGTTTGATGTTCAGTTTTTTGCTGGAAAGATTGATCACAAGGTTGTCTTCCATTGCTGATTCTTTATTTGTTATTTCCCCTTCTTTCCTTTTCCTCTTCCCCTGCCTCTTCCTACTGCGCCTTGTTCTGTTCGTTCTTCCAGTGCGGTTGGGGGTGATGGAGCTCCTCTTCCCCTTGTCGTCATGCGCAACAGTCGCATCTCCCGGGAAAACCCATCCTTGATCTTCCCAGTGCTGCTCCTACGTCCCCCGAGCTCACTTCAGAGCTTTCCGCACTGGACATTCTTGTTTGGTCTAGCTGCTGAATTTGCTCCATGGATTGTTTTTTGTAATTGGAGTCAAAGCGACGTGCGAAGGTGTAGACTCTACCTGAGGCATAATCAATCCTGTCTCTGTTAAACTTCTTTACTTTTTTAAGCTGTATTTCATTCTCATGCTTCTCAAGTCTTTTTTCCAGTTCTTCCAGAGATTTTTTACCCTCCGCTGTTTCCCAAAACTTCTCAAGGGATTTCTCTAGTGCGGCAATTTTCTCCATTGCCTCTTTAAGTCTCCTTTCAGCATGTATTATTAAGGTCTCCAATAGTTTCATGGAACAATCTGTGGTATCACTCTGCCATTTAAGTAAGAGGTCAGTATCAAGATCACTTAAGGTGGGTAGCACAAAAATTCTCAAACCCCTTGGAATACGTTTGCAATCAATATATTTCTTTAGTGTCACGCTTTCCCACCATTTATTGACTTCCATCACCCTGGCTTGTTCCAACTCTTTCATTTGTACTCGTGGTGTATTTGATGTGCTTGGTGTTTGACTAGATCTTAGTCCTTCTGTTAGATCCCCACTGTCATTAAACAAATCCTTGAGTGCAGATTCGCGTTTGCTCCATCTATCTGCCATGTTATTAAAGACTGGATTACCGGTTCCTCGGTTTTAATCACAAGGAGATAAAAGTCAAGTCACTTAAATTTTGAAAAATGTTGTTCGTCTCCCACGCTGACCTTGCATTTCAATGTATGCACCCCTATAAAATTACTGCAGTTTACGATATGCCCTTCGTGAAATGTCAGTTACTGAAAAAACACAAGCAGAATTCCCTTTCGGTTTCGTACCGTCTGCTTTGTCCGCCGGAAAACAATCCTGAGCCTCGGATTCACCAAGGATACAATGTTACGAGATCAGCGAAGGGAGAGATCAACAAAGCAAGCGTCGGGTGCCGGGCGTCCGCAAAGACCTCACCAGCCTACGCAGGCGTTCCGGTTACCTCCCGCTTTTAAGTTTCTCATCTCACCTTCACAATAAGTCTCGATGCGGGTTTCCTTCTGTACCTCCGCCATCCACCGAGGCTCACAGGTTGGAGCGCGCTCCGATTCTCGCTGCCACGCCACTCACTGTCGGTAATTCAGAGCCGCTTCACTTCCGGTTTTAGGGACAGTTATAGTTAGTTGGACATTGCACTCGTACAAAACCCGTGAAATTCCCCCGTTATAGTTAGTTCAGCTAACTATAACTCGCGCCCCCGCAATGCACTGCTGATGACGTCACATATTACATCACTCATGACATGGTCAGTGACATCACTGATGACATCACTGATGACATCTCAAATGACATCACTGATGACATCATGCAGTGACTGTGTGTTTCTATAAAGTTTAAATATGTTTTCTATATATGCCAAGGTGTATTGAATAATGAGTGGGTGTATAAGTGTCTGGATGGATGATTTAGTAGGTGCGTGACTGACTCTATAAGTGAGTGATTAAACGTATCTTACTAAATGCATGGGTTAGTGACTAAACTGTGTGAATGTCTTTATTCGTCTGTCTGTTGGAGTGTAAGTGGCTGCATGGGTTTGTAAATAGCTACATGAGTGTCTATGAGTTATTGATTGGTTGTCTGAGTATCTGTATGGGTGCCTGAGTGTTTGTGTGGATGGGGTGTGTGTGACTGCACATAGATGTATCAGTGGGTGATTCACTGGGTGCATGGTTTCAAGAGTGCATTTGTGATGGACTGTATGGGTGGGGGAGTGTGTGTATGGGTGTGTTAGTGAGTGAATGTATATCTCAGTGGTACATGTGTGAGTAACTACATATGTGAAAGGCAGTATATATGTGTGTTGGAGTATATAAATAGCTATAAGCGAGAGTGTGTGATTGTGAGAGTGACTGTATGGATGAGTGTGTGCTTGTATCAGTGATTGTATAAGAGCGTAAGAATGTGCTAGTATTTGTATGAGTAAGTGAGCTGGTGTGTGTATAACTGTATAGGTGAGTAAATGGCAGTGTGATTAATTATTTGCATGACTGACTAGGTTTGTGAGTACCTCTATGGATGAGTGGCGGTGTGTGAGTGTCTATGTAGGTGTATGAGTGCATATGATAGTCCTGTACTGAGTGACTGTAAGTATGAGTGACTGTACGGGTGAGTGAGTGGATGTGTGTAGACCTAAGAATCAGTGAGTGGGTATGTAGTTATTGGTGTTGGAGTGTCTATGGTTTTGAGAATGGCAGTCTGTAATTTACAGTGGGTGCATCAAAAGTTATATTAGGGTGTGAGAAGATGCATGAAATTATCACATGGATGATGTCATCAGTGATGTCATTTGAGATGTCATCAGTGATGTCATCAGTGATGTCACTGACCATGTCATGAGTGATGTAATATGTGACGTCATCAGCAGTGCATTGCGGGGGCGCGAGTTATAGTTAGCTGAACTAACTATAATGGGGGAATTTCACGGGTTTTGTACGAGTGCAATGTCCAACTAACTATAACTGTCCCTAAAACCTATGGTTTTTTCAGTGAATTTCAAAGGTTTTTTAAATGCAAATTTCTAACTATAAGGTGTCTGAAACCTGTGGTTTTTTCAGTGAATTTCAAAGGTTTTTTAAATGCTAATTTCTAACTATAACGTGCCTGAAACCTATGGTTTTTTCAGTGAATTTCAAAGGTTTTTCAAATGCTAATTTCTAACTATAACGTGTCTGAAACCTATGGTTTTTTTCAGTGAATTTCAAAGGTTTTTAAATGCTAATTTCTAACTATAACGTGCCTGAAACCTATGGTTTTTTCAGTGAATTTCAAAGGTTTTTTAAATGCTAATTTCTAACTATAACGTGCCTGAAACCTATGGTTTTTCAGTGAATTTCAAAGGTTTTTTAAATGCTAATTCCTAACTATAACATGTCTGAAACCTATGGTTTTTTTCAGTGAATTTCCAAGGTTTTGTAAATGACAATTTTTAAATGTATTAATTGTTAACTTTATTTTTTTGATACTGATTTACTACATTTTTTTAAACTATTTATTTTTTAAATTACATTGTAATTACATTATACATTACATTACAAAATATACTTTCTCAGAATGAATTACTTTAGTTTAAATTCTTTGCAAATAGGCAATAGACTTTTAAGTACAGTAGTTACAGTTGTTGCAATGGGCAACACAATTTCAAACACAATGCAACATTGAGCTCAATGTGAATTTCTAGTTAAATGCAATTAGTTACTTTATGGATTACTTTTCTAACCACAGGACTGGATCCTAGATTCAGTCCTGGGACATCTCCTGTAAACAGTTGAGTAAAAGCGTTTTGGTTACAGTACTGATTTTTAAGGAATATTATTGTATTTTAAAAGTTGACACACAGAAACTTTTTCACATAGAATCACCAATGTTATCCTTTGGCAGGAAATTCACTTAGCAGGTAAGTAGTGTTATCGTTACTTTTTCTTACTCAGTGGTGGATCCTGGATCCAGCACTGGTGCATCTCCTGTAAACAGTTGAAAGAATGCGTTTAAGTCATACAGGCGATTTTTAAGGAATATTTGTAGTTTGTGAAAATCGACACTTTGAAACTTTTCTGCTGAAAACCAGACAATGGATTCCTATGGAAGGAAATACAATTTACTGGTAAGTACGGTTAGAATTACTTTTCAGGGTCAGTGCTGGGCTAAAAGATGCAGCACTGGGTTCTCTCCTGATAACAGGTGAGTAAATCGGAATTCGTAGTTCGGCTGATTTTAGAGGAATATTATAAAGTTCCAAAACTCCACACTTAGAAGAATTTCCAAGTGAAACCAGTCAATGTTAGCCTATGGAAGGAAATTCAAGTTGCTGGTAAGTACGGTTAAAATTACTTTTCAGGATCAGTACTGGGCTGAAAGATGCAGCACTGAGGTCTCTCCTGATAACAGGTGAGTAAATCGGAATTCGTATTTCGGCTGATTTTAGAGGAATATTCTAAAGTTCCAAAACTGCACACTTAGAAGAATTTCCAAGTGAAACCAGTGAATGATATCCTATGGAAGGAAATTCAAGTTACTGGTAAGTACGGTTAAAATTTCTTTTCAGGATCAGTACTGGGCTGAAAGATGCAGCACTGAGGTCTCTCCTGATAACAGGTGAGTAAATCGGAATTCGTATTTCGGCTGATTTTAGAGGAATATTATAAAGTTCCAAAATTCCACACTTAGAAGAATTTCCAAGTGAAACCAGTGAATGATATCCTATGGAAGGAAATTCAAGTTACTGGTAAATACGGTTAAAATTACTTTTCAGGATCAGTACTGGGCTGAAAGATGCAGCACTGAGGTCTCTCCTGATAACAGGTGAGTAAATCGGAATTCGTATTTCGGTTGATTTTAGAGGAATATTATAAAGTTCCAAAACTCCACACTTAGAAGAATTTCCAAGTGAATCCAGTCAATGATATCCTATGGAAGGAAATTCAAGTTACTGGTAAGTACGGTTAAAATTACTTTTCAGGATCAGTACTGGGCTGAAAGATGCAGCACTGAGGTCTCTCCTGATAACAGGTGAGTAAATCGGAATTCGTAGTTCGGCTGATTTTAGAGGAATATTTGCACAATGGTGAAGGGAGGGGCGTGGCCTGAGGTGACATCTGTGCAAACGCGCCCCGTGGCGCGTTTTAGGTTGGGGGATTAAGGCCCCTTGAATCATGAGGGTCCCTGGGGTCCAACTAGCCCACCCTGTACCTCCAGTAGCGCCAGGGAGCTGCGTTGCAGAGAGGTGTTCAGAGGCCACACCCCTTTTACACCTCTCTGCAACGCAGCTCTGTGGCGCTTTTTAGAAGTACATGGTGGGCTAGTTGGCCCCAGGGACCCTCAGGATTGAAGGGATTTAATTCCCCATCTTAAAACGCGCCACGGGGCCTGTTTGCACACATGTCACCTGAAGCCCCGCCCCTCCCTTCACCACTGTGCAAACGCGCCCGTGGCGCGTTTTAAGTTGGGGGATTAAGTCCCCTTCAATTCTGAGGGTCCCTGGAGTGCAACTAGCCCACCATGTACTTCTAAAAGCGCCACAGAGCTGCGTTGCAGAGAGGTGTAAAAGGGGCGTGGCCTCTGTACACCTCTCTGCAACGCAGCCCCTGGCGCATACTGGAAGGTTCCTGGTGGGCTAGTTGGCCCCCAGGGACCCCCAGTATTCAAGGGGAATTACTTCCCCTTCTTAAAACGCGCCAGGGGGCGCTTTTGCAGAGTACTGCAGGGAGGGGGCGGGGCCTCCGGCACGATGCCGGTCGTTTTTTTTTTTTTTACATTTTTTTTTAATGGGAGGGGGGCTGCGTGGCCCCTTTCCCCTTGCCCACTTTTGGCCCCGGGGACCCTATCCCCCGGGGCCTGAGCATTTTATTTTTTAAATTTAAAAAAAAAAACGGGAAGGGGCCGTGTGGCCCCCTTCCCTGGGCCTGTATTGGCCCCGGGGACCCCATCCCCGGGGCATGCCCTTGGTTTTTATTTTATAGATTTGAAGGGGGCTGCGTGGCCCCCTCCTCAGGCCATTTAAGGCCCCGGGGACCCCATCCCCCGAAGCCGGCCTTGCACTTTTTTTTTAATTTTTTAATTTTTATTTAATTTGGGGAGGGGGCTGCGTGGCCCCCTCCTGGCCACTTATGGCCCCGGGGACCCCATCCCCGGGGCCTGGCCTCTGGTTGGGGACTGTGGGGGTCCCCAATCCCCCACAGTCCCGCCGGCTCCCGCGTCCCTTGGGAGCCGGCATTGCTTTCCACATGGGGAGCAGCTAACATGCTGCTCCCCGTGTGAAAAGCAATCAGCTTTGAATATTGGAGCGAGAGCAGGTTTCCTGCTCTCTCTTCCAATATCCAAAGCAAGTTTGCAATGACAGGACGGGAGCCGCGAGGCTCCCGTCCTGCCATTGCAAACTACAGTGTCCCGGGGGTAGGCACCCCGGGATACTGCAGGAGCCGGCCCTGGGGGTGGCGGTCCCCAGGGCCATCAAGGGCTCCGGGAGGGGGCCGCGCGGCCCCCTCCCTTGAGTTGCACAGCCCGGGGAGGTGGTGGTCCCCGGGGCTCTGGGGTCCGTAACGGACCCCCACATTTATTTTCTATGTGCCCCGGGGAGGTGGTGGTCCCGGGCGTGTGGAGGGCTGGAGCCCCCCCCCACACGTTATTAAAATTTTAAAAAAGAAGCCCCGGGGTGTGGCGGTCCCCGGGGCAGCGGGAGGGCAAAGTTCCAAAACTCCACACTTAGAAGAATTTCGAAGTGAAACCAGTGAATGATATCCTATGGAAGGAAATTCAAGCCCCGGGGGGTGGCGGTCCCCGGGGCTTGGGGGGCCTTAGAGGCCCCCCATATAAACAATAAACACACCCCCCGCATGCCCCCGGGACTTGGGCCACCCGGGGGCAAATTAACATCGAAGCGCGGAGACCGTGCGTCGATTTTTTTTTTCCGGCAGGATCCGCGCACCCTGAGCGCATCCTGCCGATTTTTTTTTTTTGCCCAGGGGGTCCTTGTGGGACCCCCTGAGCAGGCCTAGGGGGTTAGGGTGTTTCTACCCTGCCCCCTTTGTGCGCTTTGCGCACTTGTTTCTGTCCCTCGGTTCTACCGAGGGACAAAATGGCTGCCAACACTTCCTGAATCGGAATGTTGACAGCCAGCTGACAGCCAATTAGCATGCAGCTCGTGATCGGGAGGGTACGCGGACCCTACTCGGCCATAGATATATATGTGACTTTACTTGTGAATTTCTCAGGAACTACTGAACGGATTTACACCATTTAAGCAAAAGGCACCAGTCTGAACCAAGGGCTACCTCTTTGCCAAATTTGGTGTAATTCCGTTCAGCAGTTCGGGCTGTAGCTGCGACTAAAGGTTCCTATGGAAAAATGAATGGGGAAAACGCGTTTTGGGAACCCCCTTTTTCTCGGCCCCCGCTTGACGAATCAACCCGAGACTTTCAGGGTAGGAGCGGAGCGGAGCGCCCCAACAAGTTGGAAACTTTCGCGAAGATTCGTCAACCGGCGCCAACGTTATTTCAAATAGAATGTCGCGGATTTCCTATGGATAATAGGTCCTAACTATAACTATCTACTGGCGACCGCCAGTAGATATATATATATATATATATATATATATATATATATATATATATATATATATTCAGTGAAAAAAAACAAAGGTTAAAGGGACGTTATAGTTAGGTGAAAATTAGGTGAAAATGTCAGTTAAAACATACCATTTTATGCTATGCTCATTTATTATTCTTTATTTGATTATGTTTTTTGGGTTCCCCGGTGCCCACCCGGGGCACCCACACCTTTTTTTATGTTGGGGCTGTGGGGGAGACCCCATAGGCCTCAGCGACTTTGGCCCACTCCTCAGCCACCATTGTGGTGGGAGTCAGCCACTTTGTTATTTTATGGTGGGTGTCTCAGAGTTTACCAAGGGCACTCACATGCTTGATTTTATTGGGGGGGCGGGGGGGGCAGGGCCCCCTCAGCCCCTGCCAGCTCCACTGGTGGGAGCCGGCCACTTTCTCACTTTTTGGTATGTGCCCACCTGGGGCACCCACAGTCTGTCCTCTGTTGGAGGCTGGGGGGGAAACCCTAAGCCCCCCACAGCCCCAGCTGCCCCCCTGGCTCGCACCATACTGGGTGCTGGCAGAAGCCAGCACAATTCCTTTGCACCCACTGGCAGGAGCAGCCTTTTAAGTTGTTTTCTGACCAGGTGAATGCGAGCAGGGTATGCCCGCAGGGCATGACAGCAGTGTATCAGGGAGGGGGTCCCCAGACACTGCAGCTGTATCGGTCCCCAGTTGATGGGGTCCACAGTGTGATCATTGGCTAAGGGAGGGTGGCCCCATGAACGCCCCCTCCTCTTTTCGAAATTACCGGCCCTGAGGGATGGAACCCTGGGGCCTCTTCAAGGCTCAGAGAGATGCCACACCCCCGTCCCCTTAAAATGCTATATAGCACCAGGAGATGGGGTCCCAGCAGCTTGTTTAAGGCTCTAAGAGGGCGGGCCGCATGCCACCCTCCTCTTACAATTCAATGCAGAGTCTCCGGAGCCTGTTTAAGGCTCTATGAGGGGGCCGTACACACCTCCTTCCCTTAATATTACCAAACCAGCCCCAGTGCTGTGAGTGGGGGGGGGAACGAATATCCCCTCCGATTATTTATTAACATGTGCTGCCCCTCCAAGCCCTGGCCCACCAGAGGGGCCTTGTTTATAGCGCTGGAGCTCGCCCTTTTTATAAAAATGTTTTACTGCTGACTAGGCAGATCCACCGCAAATAAGCAGTCATTTTTTTATTGTTTTTTTTCCCCACCAGGTCTGGGGGCAGGGTATTCCTACCCTGCCCCCTTTTATGTATTTTGTACCTTTTTTCTTGTAGTCGGACTAAGTCCTGAGTCCTAAGATGCCTGCCGCCATGTCAATGTTGATGTGGTGGCAGCCAATCAGATTTCATCTCGAAATCTGCTGGAATGAAATATTTATACATTTTGAGGCTTAATTTCTCTAAAACTACTGAATGGATTTACATTAAATCACAAAAATAGCGCTTTGTAGACCAAGATCTAGCTTTCTTCCAAATTTGGTGTAATTCCATACAGCCGTTTGGGCTGTAGCTATATCTTCATTTCCTATAGAAAAATGAGCGGGGAAAATACATTTTGGGACCCCCTTTCTCTTGGACCCCGCTTGACAGATCACCCTGAATCTTTCCAGGAAGGAGCTGAGATGGATGGGACTTTTTTTTTTTTTTTTTTAAAGTTTAGTGAAGATTTGCCAAATGGTGCAAAAGTTATAAGTAAATCAAAACATGTTTTTCCTATGGAAATGTGATCTTAACTATAACTAACCAGTGGCGACTGAATATATAAAATATATATATTCACTAAAGAAAACCAAAGGTTTTTTTTGTTTGAAATAATATGTTTCAACTGCCAACTTTTGTCATCAATGATGTCTTTAGAGTTGTTATCAGTGATGTCCTTATATGGTAATCTTATTACCATACCCAAATCTCCATGGACCGAC
The DNA here is from genome assembly GCA_963921515.1 of Calotriton arnoldi. Taxonomy (NCBI): domain Eukaryota; kingdom Metazoa; phylum Chordata; class Amphibia; order Caudata; family Salamandridae; genus Calotriton; species Calotriton arnoldi. Next base: position 890,294 of record CAWUFW010005885.1, on the reverse strand, counting down.
AACCCCTGCAGTGCACGTCCTTTCAGTGTGCATGGTATCTGGTTGGGAGCAGAGTGTGGCTGTTGCCAAGCCCTGCACCCAGCCTCCCATGGGATCTCTATGTAATCAGTACTCTCGGTTCAAAGCTAGGAACTCAGAACAAGACATCCTAGTGCCTTTTCGGAGACAGCTTCTAACATCTAGACATATCATTGCATCTGAGCTGTATCTCTAACACAGTGGTTTTTAATATGTAAACGGTGCACTGCCCTTTTACGGGTCAGAGGGGCACTCTGGTCATGACTGTCCTGGAACAAATTTTGTGAACGACATGCAGCTCTATTGATGCTGATCTTCTATCCCACAGAGAAGGATTGCCAAACCTACTTCAGGCCGATTCCCTGGCCCAGGAATCCAGGTATGGTGGCTCAGGCTAACTTACGAGATCGGGCAGAGGGTACACCCACTATGGTCTCAGAAGAGGGGTAGTGAAAGGTAGAGAAGTATAAAAATGAAACTGCCATGGTTGGACTGTTTATTCTGTTCACCATGTTCATAATGCTGGTTACACTGCTCTGTTTTATCCACCTAATAATCACAGCTCATTCTTTCTAAGCAAGACTACTATTGTTTCAAGAAATGTATTGAAAACTTTATTCGTATCTTTCTTGTGTCTACCATGGGCATGCATAAGTAAACAATGAAAGGGGTAAGATCTGTTTCCACAATTCCCTTGGGGATCAGTGTCATGTTCAATGTTGCCAAAATAACCTGCTACCCCAGGAAGGTTAGGGGTTCGGGTGAGGCACTGTGAGCTAGCTAGGAATTGGGCTGACATTCTCTGATTGTGTAGATGGACTCAGGCCCTACATTCTGAAGTTCTGTCGTCCTAATACGCAGTCCTACCTTTTTAGTGGGAACCGTATAAAAGGCTGTGCTCTCTGCGCTCGTTTGGGGCAATATGGGCTCATATTATAACACTTTTCGGGGCAGCTCTTTGCTGCCACTCTTTGCAGCGCTAAGTGTCTGGGGTGAACTGGGCCAAAGTACTGTCACCTACCTACCGCTGCAAACATGTGGGCATATACTTCAACTTGACTTTAGGAGGGTAACGCACCCTTAACTAACATGGCCCCTTAAATACCACATTATTAACGTCCAGGCTTTTGTTTCAAATCTGAATGGATTGTCACTAAAATGTTCGCACATTTTTCCTGCTCGACGTTAGCAGATATTATTTGCAGTAGAGTGCCTTACAAGTTCCTCTGGAATACATCACCTCTTCCTCTCCTTGAGTTTGTTTAGCATTTGAAAGGGGCCCACTTAAGGAAAGCCCCGAATGACAGCACGTCAGTCCCTCGGCCTGTGGGTAATGGAAAATGGCATAAGCTGTTTGCTCTGCACCTCGGTGAAACGTTTACAGGCTGAGCACACAGAGAGGCAGTGATTTCTACCGCAGGCAATCAATACGGGCCACTCCTGAATAAACACGGCCTGAACGAGGCCAAGCAAGATGCGTGATCTGTCGGGTGCATTTAATGCTCAATTTCTGCTAAAGCTACAGCGACAAACACGTATAAAAGCTGAATTATCATGTCGAGAATTATATCTGAAAAGACAAGACACTCTTTCGTTCATGTGCATCGTAATTACGGGTATGCGACATAGGTACAACAGGACCTATAACAATTGCTATGTAAATTGGTTGACTTAGTTGTATTCTATGTACATTTACCTTATATGACTATCGTGATAGTCTGCACGGCTCTGTCCACCCAGAACTCTGTTGGACACCCCTTATCTGAATGTTTAATCTTTTGACTGTATATATAAATTATAATAAATGTTATGCTTGTTATCTATGTTGTAAACATTTACTGTTGTAAAGCGCTCTGACTCAAGTGCCCTTTATAGACGTATGTTTGATGTGACAATTTACTGTTGTAAAGCGCTCTGATACCTTCGGGTCTAGCTAGCGTTATAGAAAACTCTCAAATAAATTAATAAATGATAGACAAAATTTGCTACCTTAATCGACTATTTGGCATCTGCTTTCAACACCTGAAAGTACTGTCCAAAGTAAAGGTGCTTATGCGTTAGCAGAACGAAGCAATAACCAAAGTTTTGGTTACATTTTTGAAGGAGGCAGTCACAATCTTCCATTCCTAAAAATGCGTATGTCACCGTATTTGCCGTTTTTTGAAATTCTTTTAGGAGGTAACAGAAGATGTCTTCGCTGACCCAGCCACAAGTTGTCCGTTATGAAAACATTTTTTATGTTTTTTTCTCAAGATATTTGCGGTGGATCGCAAACTCCGAGCAAAGTAGCAATATGCTCAGCTCACATGTCCAGGTAAAAAAAAAGGGAACACAAAACGTATGCTCCTATTTTGAGCTCTGCGTCCGGCTCTAAATGATGGACGTGGCTAAGATACCATATGGAATGATTTCATCTCTGCTTTTCATGCACGAGAAAAAATACCCAGAACGCATTCAGAAGCGGGAGACTTTCAGGGATAAAAAAAGGTCGGTAGCCACTTTTAGAATTATTTTGACTTCCTGGAACTGTTTGCTCATTCTAATCTTAAACATGCCCAGAATAAGGGGCCAGCCTAGAATCCTGGCAGTAAGCACTTGTGCAGTGACATGGTGATTTTATTAACAGGTAGAAAGTGAAACGCGGTTACTAAATCTCTGCTTTGACAAACGAGAATGCTGCTGCGCCGCCGGTTGGTAATGTATTGTTTGAGTGAGGAAGTCACTGTGGACTTAGAAAACTGACAGGCTGACTACAGTAAGGCAAGTAAATAGCCTAACTTGCTCCAGAAGTTCAACAACAAATGCCGAAGAGATGCAGTGGCAGAAAAACGCTTAATTGCACTGCAGTTTCCCATACTCCATAGATATGATGCACACAAGATGGGCTTTAACAAAGACTGTTGCTCGTTTGGTGAAGAAGTGCGCGGACAGGATTCGAACTTGCATTTTCTAACAAGCGTTCACAATGCCAATAGGTCTTACTTATGAACGAAAGGGCCTTTTAAGCAGTGCTTTAAATGGAAATACAGAAGTGCAGGCACTCACTATTTAGAGTACCTCTTTGCTCTTGAGAAGTGTGGGTACTCTTCCAATAAATGTACTGCAGCCATGTTGAGAAGTGCAGGTACTCTCCCTTTCAAATTAAAGAAGTGCAGGTACTTAGCAGCGGGCAGCATCTACCTATTTAAAGCACTGTTTTTGTGTCATTGATGCGTTTAGGGCTGGCGCTCAATAAGTCAACATACAGGCGCTCTGTCACTTTTCATGCACTCAGGCATCCATTCATGCATCCAGTGACTCATTCTTGCATTCACCCTCTGACACACCTGCAATAAAACAGAGACAAACGCAATAGCATGCATGATAAATTAAAAGGATACAATTAGAAAAAAGAAAACATGTTGCGGTCTAACAACAGTAGGTACAAACTTGCAGTAATGAAACTAAACATAGCAGCGGGTGTCCATCTTGCAGAGGCATTGTACACAGTCCATTGTTGTTTTAAAGTTCCAGCATGACCGTTACATTCAGAACCAACGTGTTGGTCATCTCAGAATGCTAAAACAATGATACATTATGGACAACAGCATAGCATAATGGGTGCCTGGTTTAGAGGAGTTGACCAAGTGGAGTGTGGCGCACTGTAGATTAAATCAATGGCAAGCAAGCGACCCATAAGCACTGCCTGGAGCGCTGTAATACACTCATAAGATAAATTAAAATAAAAAGAGGAGAAGCAAAGAAATGAATGGGGAACTAAAAAAGTAGAAAACTGAAAATTAATGGACTGGCCAACCAGCCCGGACACTGAAACACACTCATTTTCAGGTGGTTGTGCACATGTGATCAGAAAGTGCATCATTCAAAGAGGAAGAGAGCCAGTGACTAATGTAGATAGAACCACTACCCCACACAGTATGCTGTCATGGGTTGAAGCAGAGTGTAAATGACCCTGAGACAGATCAAAGTCAGAAGAGGGATAACAAAAGTTCCTCTATTTATCTATAAAGATATGTATTTATATATATGGATGTATGATTATTTAACAATTTTTTATTACAAGATGCTGGTAGACAGCTAAGCCTGTCAGGCCTTCCAAAGAATTTCTAGCAAGAATTATAATAGTGCAAATCTTCTACCCCAAAATTCTGTCAGAATCCAAAATCCTTCCATACAAAGATAATCTGTGAGATTTCATGTGACAAAATACCTACCTGTAAGCTTTAATACAGAATAATAACAATCCATCCTTAAATGCCTATTGACTTTAACATATGTTTTTCATAATAAATATGGTAGGCCTACTGCCTTTATCATAACTTTAATCATAAACAGATTAGACCAATGGCATTTGAAATATATTTTCCTAGTGAACCAATCAGGCCTATGGCTATCATTGGTTTGTCATCGACATCAACATCAACTCAAGCCTCATGAATTGAGCTTAAGCTTTCCAACAAGGCAACCATCAGTCATGCAGTCATACAATTACCAAAGTATACAGTTGTGCTGTTAAGCCAGACCTAAAAAGAATAATGAGCATGTTGCACAGAAATTATGAAAGCATTTTACTGTTTACTTGGATAGATTTAAAGTGTACCATATAAAATTAGTCATATGTAAGCAAGTTCATGTCTGTATATTTTTACATATATACAGTCGCGTTTTTGATCACATGCAGTCAAGAACCTGTGCTCTCTCTGAAACGGAAATTTATTGGGCATGGCACATGCAGTTGGATTACCAGGCCTTTTGTGAAATTGGGCGCTGTTCAAAGATCTTTATGGGTGGTGTTTATGGCTCAGTCGGCTAATGCATTTCATGGATCTGTTTATGATCACATGTTCTCAGTTTCAAGTCTGGGTGCATCAACTCAGACTTCCATTTCGGAATGAAATAAAACAAAAAGGGCACCATTGACGTTTGTAACAATAAACATCAGTTATCTGTCAACAGCACCACAAGACCTCCTGGCAAGAGATGGCTGGACAGTTCTTACTGGAGGAAAACCAAGGCTGATTTACATATAGTTGGGTCTAATCTGAGCTGGTATAGTGAGCAAAAGCACACATGGGTTGGAATGATGCCCTAAGCAATTGCCAGTGGTTAGACTATTTGCCAGTGCTTGATTTGTTAAAGAAAGAGTGCCGGTGGCTGCAGCTCTGCTAAGAAGCCCATGGCTGGTGCAATTAGAGGTTGGCTCGTCAAATAACAAGGCTGGTAGTCTTTAATCCACTACCAGACACTCTCTGCCCTGTTTTCTCACTCCTGCAGGTTGCTGCTTTCTCCCTTTGAGACGGTTTTGCCGTCTTTCTCTTCCGCCCTCTTTCAGATCTGTGCGTTTTCCCTCTCTCTTGCACTCAGTAAATACCTGATGCGGAAAATAAGTGCTGATCCCTAAAAATAAGTGCCGGTTGCCCCACTGGCAACCAACGGCTCAAATAAAAATTTGCAAGCATTCTTCTCATCACCTTTTGTGTGTTTGATGTAACCCAGCTAGTAAACTCTCCATGAAAGAGGGAAAATATGGAGCCCTTTTGTCCCTCACAGCTTCTGTACCTGCCTTTGCCATTTTAGTAGAGTGGCAACTGAATATGGCTTTCTTTTTTGCCAATGTAATTCATTTAGGGGCCTGGATAAAAAGCCTCTGAACTGCATAAGTGGGACCCAGAAATGTGCAATTTTATTTTTATATTTGATGGTGTATCAGATTTATACTGTATATTTTCTGCAAAACCGTTTTTTCCAATGTTTCACTGAAGCCCTGGACTCATTAATCTTCAGTTATTTGTAAACACATTTCCCTCCACTCTGCATTAATTGAGGGCTCCTAAATCCATCTGTGAGGTTAGACCCATCTGTAAAGTTACTCCTCGCCTATGGAGTACACGCCTCATGCAATTCTTTAAATATTCTTACAGCAGCAAAAGCTGGCGAAAAACCATCTACGACCATTAAGTTTAGCCAATTAAGTCAGTGCTGCTATCTAATAAAATACTGCAACACACGTTTCATTAAAAGTTTATGCAACGTGGCTTTTCAGCGAAATGGTGAAAAATATATGAATAATGCAATCGGGTGCCTCACAATTATTAACTGCCAGACCCATTAAGCAGAAAAGAGACCAGCTAGGCACATATTAAGTCCTTAATTACATATGCAAAAAGCATTGCAAAGTCAATTGGTTTGGCATTGGCTACCAGCCTTTTGACTTTGCCAATGCTTCTTTTGTTTTGGTAAAACTATATTGTTCGGAGATCCGCTCGCTCTCACCAATATATATAGAAAACAAATTTTCTACAAGCAAGCATCCATAGTTTGTGTTGCAAAGCCTGATCTACTAAAATAGCCAGACTGGACTTAGCATAAAAAAAAATCCCCTCCTTAAAACAAGGACCAACATGAAGCAATTCTTTAACCCCTTGACCGCGATCGGAATTCCGCTCGTGTGCTGGACATTCCGATCGCGGGTGGGGTCGTGACGAGCTCAGCTCGTCATGCGCACAGCGCTACCGCGCAGCATGACGAGCTGAGCTCGTCATGAGCACGGAAGGGGTTAAATTCACCAAACGTACACATTGTATGTGTGGTGCACTGTACAGCACACATAAAATGTATTGAATGTTTAAGTACTGTCTAGCCACAGAATTTTGTACTAGAAGAGTATGCTTCCACTTCAAATCCCATGCTAGACAGCACACACACACACACACACACACTTTTGCACCGTGGTGCAAAGGCCGCACGTGGCATTAGGCAGCCTGCTTATGCGCCAGCATAGGGGTAGTGAGAAGAAGCACGGCCACTTGGTTGCTGTATTGCACTAAAAAATAATAATTCTGATCCTTAGTGTGCATGCCTGGGCTGGCCTAGTAACCCTTAATCCTTGCAGTGTGAGGAAGTTGGTGGTAATTAAATTGAAAAATAATCTTTCTGTGCCATTTCTTTCTCCTTACTTCACCTCACCTTTCCTATTCTATCTTAACCGCCTTGAACAACCTCTTTCTTTATCTCTACTTCTGTATGTACCTTTAGGCTCTCTATCTCAACTCTCTCTACCACACCTTTGTCTACCTCACCTTTCTCTCGATATACCTCACTCAACTTCATCTCCGTCTATCTTTTTCTCATGACCTTGCACCTCTCTCTATCATGTTTTGCACCTACATCTATATCTATCACTCAATCCTCTCTCTACCTCATGCCTCTGTACCTCTTAGTTTTTTTCCATCTGACCTCGCAGTAGCTTTCCTTCATCTACTTTGTCACACAACCTAATTTCTAGCTTTACCTCGCCTCTCTATCGCTCTGTCTTGACTGTCCTACCTCTCTCAGACGTTTCTCTACCGCACCCCTCCCCATCACCATTCTATCTCATTACTTTCTTTACCTCACATCTCCCTTACTACTTCACATCTTTCTACCCCACTGCTCTCTCTCTCACTCACTACTTATCCTCTCAATTTACCTCACCATTAATTCACTACCTCGCCTCTCCATCTACTCTTTCTCTTGTTCTACCTCTACTCCCTCTCCTTCACCTCTGAAAATATCTTACTCCTTTCTGGCTACATCTATTCCTCTACCTCTTTTTCTCTACTATCAACTCCTCCCTCTGATTTTTCCCTCTCACAAAACACATATCTGTGGATGGACCTCCTTCTTCATTTCAACTCACTCACTCCGCCTCAACTATCATTCTCACCCTCTTTTATGGATCTACCACAACATCTCTCAACTCACAACTCTTTAGTTCTGTATAAACCTCACCTCTCCTTCTCTATTGCATGTTTGTCTTTCAACCTCCTCCTTATGCTCTACTACATGTTTCTGTTTCTACCTTTCAACCCTCTCTATCTTTCTGCCTTACTCACTATTCTCTTTACCTGACCCATTTCTATACTTCTTCATATTTTCCTTTCTCTCTACCTTGCATCTCTTTGTTTTTCCTCATGTCTTTCTGTCTAACTCTTGCTGCATTTACCTCTCTCCAATTCATCTCTTTTTCCACATTACGTCTCTTTCTCGCTCACTTCTTGAAGTACTGCACTCTGTCTTTCTACATCTCCTTCTCCCTGTCTGTATCTCCCTCTACCTCTCTGCTTCACTCTGCTACCGTACAATTTCTCTCTCTCTCTCTCTCTCTATATATATATATATATATATATATATATTTGTCATACAATAAAACAGTTTTGGCTAACACCAGCCTTAGAAAAGTGAATGAGATACTTCTTGTACTTCATTCATTTATTAACCATAAATGGTGTGGACTCCAGTTATTCGAGAAAGACATGCAGCAGTTTGTATTTGAGGCTCAATGTAATATTACAACCCATAATGCAGCAAACATTGTACTCTAGGGGCCAGATGTACGACCATTCAGTTTAGCAAGTCGCAAACTGAGCAGAATTGCGACTCGCAATTTGCGACTCGCTAAACTGAATGTACAGCAGTGTCTCAGACACTGTTTGCGATTCCCAATGGGGTCGTAAATTGCATGCCTCGTCAATATTCATGAGGCAAGCGCAATTTGCAACCCCATTGGGAATGGCTGGCACTCACAGGGATGGTGGCCATGCCTGTGACTGCTTTTTCAATAAAGCAGTTTAAAAAAAAAAAAAATGCAGCCCGTTTTCCTTAAAGGAAAACGGGATGCATTTAAAAAAGAAAAATGAAACTTTTCAGTTTCATTTTTTAAGGGCAGGCAGTGGTCCCTGCTCTTAAAAAATATTTTCGCACCCATTCACAATGGGGAAGGGTCCCCTGGGGACCCCTTCCCGTTTGCGAGTGGTTTATCACCTACTTGAAGTAGGTGGTAAACTGCGATTTTTTTGCGACCGCAAACGCGGTCGCAAAACAATCATACATTGGTGTTAGACTCGCTATTAGGAAGGGATACCCTTGGCACGCCCCTTCCTAATACCTAGTCGCAAACCATATTTTGCGAGTTGCTAATAGGTTAGCGAGTCGCAAAATATGGTTTGTGCATGGGGTAGACCAATTTTGCGGTCGCAAACCGGCCGAATTCCCGTTTGCGACCGCAAAAAGCGGTCGTACATCTGCCCCCTAAGACTGTTGTTAACACAAAAAGTAGCCACAAAAACTACCTTCAACAATAACATCTTTCATCTTGGAACGTCTAAGTAAATGAACACATGCAGCTTCTACCTTGGTTATCTAACCCTAGAGCCAACCCTCCATGAATGAATCAATAGTCAACCTCTGGATTGGCTACATTTATGCACAAAATAAGGATTTGATTTTGTCTATAATCGTTGTTCCTGGTCTGTTACAAAAACAATTCTTTGTTGAAAATGTTTTAAATCTGTCCATGTTTTAGAATGAGAATACTGTGAGCACGACTCAGTATGTCTGATTGAGTGATTGTGAGTTTGATTGTTTTGTTTGGGTTTGATGGAGCCTGGGGTTACCGAGGATATACCTGTATATATAGTCACTGTTAGACCTGGCACCATTGGCGTGGGTCTCCCTTCCATTTTTCGCTGTTGTCTCCTCTGTTTTACTGGTGTTAGATGCTCTGGGCGCTGTGCCACTGCCATTCAGTGTCACAGCGCGAATGCTCCCTGTATAAATATGTCTATGTGAATTGGTATATCCCTGATTGGCTTATTTGGTTTACCTGTTAGTCCCTAGTAGTGTGGCCTATGTGTGCCCAGGGCTGGTAAACCAAATGCTGCTGGTGGGCCTGCAGCACTGATGTGTGCCACCCACAGAAGCAGCTTGTAAAGTGTGTCTCAGACCTGCCACTGCAGTGTTTGTGTGCAGTCCAGAACTGCCATCTTGGCTGTGAAGTGCACTCACTTCCCAGCCCCTGAACCTTCCCTTAGCATCCTGTAAGTCACCCCTATGGTAGGGTGCCTTGTATGTGTAAGGCAGGACATGCCTTGGGGTGTGTAGCATGTCCTGGTAGTGAATTATGCACCATTTCGTTTTTCACTACTGTAAGGCTACCTGTTCCTCATAGGCTAGAATGGGCAGTTTGACTATTACATGCTATAGTCCTAACTGACCCCAGGAACATGGTAGAAAAACGAATTTAGTATGCCTGAGCTCAGAATATTAAAATACACCTTTTAGTGAAGTTTATTTTTATATTCTGTGTTTGAAAATACCACTTTTAGAAAGTAGGTATTTTCTTGCCTAAGCCTTCCAGTGTGCTCTGCCGTTATGTGTATTGGCTGTCTGGTTTTAGAGGGGCAGGACAGGCTGAGTCAGACCTGGGTGGAATAGAGAGATCTGCATTTAGAGTGTGGGGAGGGGTGGCTCTTTGATCTGAATAGGGCTGTGCCTGGCAAGGTGAATGCTGGCTCCACCTCCCACTGTGTGTCTGCTAGCAGACCCCTCTTTCTGAAAGGAAGGATGCAGCCTGGTAAACAAAGTGCTCCAGGCCTGAGCAGAACTGGTTCTGGCTAGGTTCAGGGACTGGTAGCTTCAAGGATCAAAGGTTTTTGGGGTATGAATATCTGTGCTCAAACCCCCTACTTTTGTATTGCTTTTGGATCTGGAGAGGAAACTCTGTCCGTGCCACTGGAGGAATCTGCAGGAAGTGACTGTCCCTGTGCTGTGTGTTGTTTCTTGCACTGGCCTGCAGCAGTGACCACTGGACCTTGAAGAAGAGGAAAAGGAACTCTTGAGAGAACTTTTATTTTTGTACAGCAATCACCCAAGGGCTAGGAAAAGAGCTAGCCTCCTGCTGGAGTCTCAGGCACATCAGACTCCACCACCGATCTCCTGCTTCCTCCCTGCGAGGACTGCTATCTGCTGAGGAGGCTCCTGTGAGTTCCAGGGCCTCCAGTCTGCAGCAGAGAAAAGAGGGTAAGAAATCGACGCTAACGCATCTTTGCGGGCCGCTGCAGTCGAGAGCGCTGGGAAAATCATCGCGCTACTGCCGCCGAGGGCCCGCAACCCGAAACCATCACTGACGCCCCTTTGCGAGCCGCTGCAGCCGAGACGCGCTGGAAAGATCATCGCGCTGCTGTCGCCGCGCACTCGCAACCCTGAAAGAAATCATCGCTTCGAGACATCGCAGTGCGGACGCCGTGCGTTCGCCACTTTGATCGCATCGTACCGAATTTCGTCGCTCCCTCGCGGAGCGTCTTGTCTTCGCATCGCAACACGATCGCACAGCACAACAGGATCACCACATCGACTTCTCCCACGCGGCAAGAAAGTCATCGCATCAGCGGTCCAGCGTGCAGAAGTTTGTCGCATCGTCTCCGCACGCATCCCGCAGATCGGCGCATCATCCTCCCTTGCGGCAAGGATTTCAACGCATCGCCGGCCTCGCGTGCCGAGAATCATCGCTACAGCTTATTTGCGACACTTTGTTGGTTTTGCTACTAAACCCAGGTACTTTGTGAAAGAAAGGGTCGCAGAGACCACTGCTTTGAACTTGAACCTTATTTTTGCAACCTTTGAACTATTTTTGACAGCCCTTCAACAGCTATCCTATTTTTGACAGTATTGTGGCTTTTACAGTTATTGGTCTTGTGATAAATCTGCCTTTATATAAAGATACTTATTTTTTATAATAACTACTTGTGTGGTGTCCCTTTGTAGTGTTCCTCATTGTGTTACTGTGTATGATCATAAATGCTTCACACCCTGCCTCTGAGATAAGCCTACCTGCTCGTGCTACGTTACCACAGGGTTGAGCAGGGGTATTAAAGAGGGTAGCCCTCTCACTCTGACTTAGGAAGAAGGGTCCCTACTTGGACAGTGGCCAGCCATTGCCAACTAGAGACCCCCATTTCTAACATTGGTGGTCAGCGGTGAGGATCTGGACTTGCATTTATGATCGCATACAGTAATTATAGTGTACACTACTAGTGAGTGCAGACCATAACGTACCGCATACATTTTTTGGGGAGAATTTTTTTTGCTCCTATATTGTGATTGATATTGCCGGTGATTTTTCACCCGCGCACATTTTCTGAGAGTTTTTGGGATCCTATATTGTGATTGATATTACCGGTGATTTTTCACCCGCGCCCATTTATTGAAAGTTTTTGATCCCCTATTGTGATTGATATTGCTGGTGATTTTTCACCCACGCACATTTCTGAGAGTTTTTGGGATCCTATATTGTGATTGATATTGCCGGTGATTTTTCACCCGCGCCCATTTATTGAAAGTTTTTGATCCCCTATTGTGATTGATATTGCTGGTGATTTTTCACCCACGCACATTTCTGAGAGTTTTTAGGATCCTATATTGTGATTGATATTGCCGGTGATTTTTCACCCGCTTACATTTTTTGAGAAGTTTTCTTCTGTCCTTTATTGATATTGCCAGTTATTTCTACAATGGGCAAGCCCAGATCCAATGCCTCAGAAGATCTCTCCTGGGAAGAAGAGAAAATAGAAACCTACAATGCCAAGCAGCTCAAATATTTTTGCAAGCAATTCACAGTCCCTATCACAGGTCTCACTAGGAGGGAGGAGTATTACAAGGCGCTGAAGGCCTGGCTAGAAGCCAGGGATGCCCCTAAGGATCTAGGAGAGCTTGTGGAGGGAGGAGAGCAGCAGGGCGATGTAGTAGACTTAGTAGGAGACCCAGCCCTTTCCAACCCGGGCTCTAGTGTGTCCGCTAAGGGTCTGTCCCCAGAAGAGCTGGAGGACAGGGAGAGAGATAGGCGGCATAATATGGAGATGGCTAAGCTTAAAATGGATGGTCACCGGGACCTAGAGAACAAGAAGTTAGAAATTGAGATTATGAGGATGAAGCTTGAGCATGAGAGAGTATTGAGGGAGTTGGAGATTAAAGCTAAGAGCATGGTAATCTCCCCCTCTGGTGGCAGCGTACCTGTAGTGCACCCTGAGAGTAGGGTGTATATACCCAAGGAGGTTATTAAAGATTTCCACAAAAGTGAAGATATTGGGCAATGGTTTGCCGCTTATGAAGTAGCCATGGTGTCCCACCGGGTCCCTGAGAAGGATTGGGGAGCGGGGTTGTGGGGACGCTTTGTGAGTGAGGGGAGGGATACCTTGTTGGACCTGCCCCCAGAAAGTAGGATGGTTTATGCCCACATGAAGGAAGCGTTGGTGACCCGCTATGGTTTGACCCCTGAGATGTATAGACAGAGGTTTAGGGTCTGTAAGAAGCTAGAGGGTACCACGTGGGTTGAATATGTGTCCTTTTTTGCAGAGCCATGGAACGCTGGGTAAGAGGTAGCAAAGTAGAAACTTTTGCACAGTTTTATGATTTGATTGCATGGGAGCATTTATCTAGTAATTGTTTTCCTGAGCTACGCCAGCACCTAATTGATTGCAAGCTGACTAACCCTAGAAAGCTTGCTGAGGAGGCGGACCGCTGGGTGAGCACCCGGGTCCGCAAGGGTCCAGTGGGAGACGTCGCCAAAGGTGGGCAGGGTCCCCAGCAGAGGAGTGGGGGACAAGGGTCAACAGAGGGAGTTCCACCGAGGGCCCCAAAGTAATCCCCCAGGGAACCAAGCAGTGGTGTCCCAGCCCCCCAAGAAAGGAGGACCGGGCCCCCAACAGGTAGGCCTGTTCCCAGGGGGCCCCCACGTGTTACAACTGTGGTCAAGTGGGCCACAGATATTTTGATCCCCAGTGCCCCCAAGGGGAGCCAGTGCACCCCCGTGCACCACCCCGCCAGATTGCTAGAGTAGCCCTGGGAGAGGAGGAGATGGGTGCCCAAGAGGGGTGGGATCCCGTAGAATTGACCCTTGTCTCATTAGGGGACTTTGAGATGGTCCCCAAGCCTGCACTGCCTGCTAACACTAAAAATACAGGCAGTGGGTGACCATCAATGGCCATAGGGTGGAGGCTCTAAGAGACACAGGGGCCAGTGTAACTGCTGTCAGCTCCCGGTTGGTGTCCAAAGAGCAGGTTGTCCCCCATGCATTCTACCCAGTAGTGTCCGCCGACAACTCAGAGAGCCAATGTGAGGTGGCTCAGGTTCCCTTTGAGTGGGGGGGTCTCAGGAACTCTTCAGGTAGCTGTGAGGCCCGCCATGCCTGTAGACTGTATGCTGGGCAATGATTTAGAGAACTCCCCGTGGGCTACGGTGGAGAGGAAGGCTCACTTAGAGATGTTGGGTCTGCCTGAGTGGGCGTGTGCTACCACTCGGTCCATGGCAGCCAAGGAGGGTGTTGAAAAGGATCTGGAGCCTGAGAGTAGGGCCCAGATCCCTGCCTTAGAGAGAAGGGGCAGGGGCGCGGGAAGCCGGCCCCCTTGGTTCCCACGGCCCAGGAAGGAGCAGACCCTGAGGGGGATGCCCTGGAGCCTACCGGGGAGCAGATCACCGAACTGGGGGACCTGCCTGAGCTGACCCATTGGCAGCAGGAAGGGGGACCCACCAGGGAGGAATTTTGTGAGCAGCAGAGAGTTTGCCCCTCTCTTGAGGGTATGCGGCGACAGGCTGCAGCCCAGGCAGAAGGTGACATGTCTGGTTCACATCTGATTTATTGGGAGAACAGTCTCCTGTATAGTGAGCCTAAGGTTGCTGAGCCAGGGTCAGCCCGTGTGCTGGTGGTACCCGAGTGCTTCAGAACCTTCCTACTGGGGTTGGCTCATGACATTCCATTGGCAGGACATCTAGGGCAGACCAAGACCTTTGAGAGGCTGGCTGCCCACTTTTATTGGCCCCAGATGCACAAGAGTTCAGACTCTCATTGCAGGACCTGTGAGACTTGCCAGGCAAGTGGGAAGAGTGGGGGAAGATCAAGGCCCCACTCCAGCCCTTTCCAGTTGTGAGTACCCCATTCGAGCGAGTGGGCATTGACATTGTGGGGCCTCTGGACCCCAAGACAGCCATGGGCAACAGGTTCATCCTGGTCTTGGTGGACCATGCCACCCGGTACCCTGAAGCCATCCCGCTCAGGACAGTGACGGCCCCCGTGGTGGGACGTGCACTGATGGGGATTTTCTCCCGTGTGGGATTCCCCAGAGAGGTGGTGTCTGACAGGGGGACCAACTTCATCTCCCAGTACATGAAGTCTCTGTGGAAGGAGTGTGGGGTAACGTATAAGTTCACCACTCCTTACCACCCCCAAGGTAATGGTCTGGTTGAAAGGTTCAACCGGACCTTGAAGGGCATGATCATGGGCCTAGAAGAGCCCCTGAGGCGTAAGTGGGACGTCCTCTTGCCATGCCTGTTGTTTGCCTACCGGGAGGTGCCACAGAAGTCCTTAGGGTTCAGTCCCTTTGAACTCCTCTATGGCCACCCGGTTAGAGGACCTCTGAGTCTGGTCAAGGAAGGCTGGGAGCAATCTCCCAGGAAACCTCCCCAAGATGTATTTAGCTACATGTTGGCCTTCAGGAACCAGACTCGGCGTTTCAGAAAAATTGCTGAGGCAAATCTGGAAGCCAGCCAAGAAGAAATGAAACGTTGGCACGACCAGAATGCCACTCTGGTCGAATTTCAACCTGGTCAGAAGGTTTGGGTACTGGCCCCAGTGGAGCCTTGTGCGCTCCAAGATAAGTGGACCGGTCCCTTTGAGGTGGTGGAGCGCAAAAGTCCAGTTACCTACTTGGTGGACTTTCAGTCTCCCAGGAACCCCTTGCGGGTCCTGCATGTGAACCGCCTAAAGCCCCACTTTGAGAGGTCTGAAGTGGGCATGCTTCTTGCCACAGATGATGGGGTTGAGGAGGAGAGTGAGCCTCTCCCTGACCTCCTGTGTGCAGAAGAGAAGGATGGGTCAGTGGAGGGTGTGATCCTCTCCACCACACTGACCCCTGAGCAGCAGAGAGATTGTCACCACCTGTTGGGGCAATTTTCTGATTTGTTCTCCCTGGTACCTGGTGTCACTGATTGGTGCGTCCATGAGGTGGATACCGGGGACAGTTCTCCTGTCAAGCACAAGGCTTACAGGGTAACTGACAGGGTCAGGGCTTGCATTAAGGAGGAGGTCTCCAAAATGTTCGCCCTAATGGTGGTTGAGTCCTCTAGCAGCCCCTGGTCCAGCCCCGTGGTCTTGGTACCAAAAGCTGCGACGCCTGGTGCCACTCCTGAACTTAGGTTCTGTGTGGACTACCGAGGTCTCAATTCGGTCACCAAGACCGACGCGCACCCCATCCCCAGAGCTGATGAGCTCATAGACCGGTTAGGGGCTGCCCGGTACCTCAGCACGTTTGATCTGACGTCTGGGTACTGGCAG
The DNA here is from genome assembly GCA_963921515.1 of Calotriton arnoldi. Lineage (NCBI taxonomy): Eukaryota > Metazoa > Chordata > Amphibia > Caudata > Salamandridae > Calotriton > Calotriton arnoldi. The sequence goes on along the minus strand of CAWUFW010005885.1, from coordinate 874,132 downwards.
ATCGCCTTAACGGAGGGGGCAAAGGAGAGGTCAGCATTCTCCACACCAGATGGGCACTACCAGTTCCGTGTGATGCCCTTTGGGATGAAGAATGCCCCTGCCACCTTCCAGAGATTGGTCAACCAGGTGTTGGTTGGGCTGGAGGCTTTCAGTGCCGCCTACCTGGATGACATTGCAGTGTTTAGTTCCTCCTGGGAGGACCACTTGCGCCACCTCTGGGAAGTGTTGATGGCGCTGCGCAGAGCAGGCCTCACAATCAAGGCCAGTAAGTGCCAGATTGGGCAGGGTTCTGTGGTGTACTTGGGACACCAGGTGGGGAGCGGCCAGGTGGCGCCCCTGCAGCCCAAGATTGAAACCATCCTGACTTGGGAGCCCCCAAGGACCCAGACCCAGGTGAGGGCCTTCTTAGGACTCACGGGTTATTACAGGAGGTTTGTCAAGGGGTATGGCAACATTGTTGCACCCTTGACTGAGCTGACTTCCAAGAAGCGGCCAAAGATTGTGAACTGGACTGACACCTGTCAGAAAGCCTTTGATGCCCTCAAAACTGCTATGTGTACAGCACCCGTACTCCAGGCGCCCAATTTTGCTAAGGAATTTGTTGTCCAGACAGACGCTTCAGAGCATGGGGTGGGGGCCGTTCTGTCACAGATAAATGAGGAGGGACTAGACCAACCTGTAGCCTTCATCAGTAGGAGGTTGCTTCCACGGGAACAGAGGTGGAGTGCAATTGAGCGTGAGGCATTTGCTGTGGTCTGGGCACTGAAGAAGCTGAGACCATACCTGTTTGGGACTCACTTCCGGGTTCAGACAGACCACAGGCCCCTCAGATGGCTGATGCAGATGAGGGGTGAGAATCCCAAGTTGTTGAGGTGGTCCATTTCCCTACAGGGTATGGACTTCACGGTGGAACACCGCCCTGGTACAGAACACGCCAATGCTGATGGTCTGTCCAGATTTTTCCGCCTTAGCGATGAGAACTTCCAAGGGGATGGGTAGTTCTCCCACATTTCAGCTGGAGGGGACGTGTGTTAGACCTGGCACCATTGGCGTGGGTCTCCCTTCCATTTTTCGCTGTTGTCTCCTCTGTTTTACTGGTGTTAGATGCTCTGGGCGCTGTGCCACTGCCATTCAGTGTCACAGCGCGAATGCTCCCTGTATAAATATGTCTATGTGAATTGGTATATCCCTGATTGGCTTATTTGGTTTACCTGTTAGTCCCTAGTAGTGTGGCCTATGTGTGCCCAGGGCTGGTAAACCAAATGCTGCTGGTGGGCCTGCAGCACTGATGTGTGCCACCCACAGAAGCAGCTTGTAAAGTGTGTCTCAGACCTGCCACTGCAGTGTCTGTGTGCAGTCCAGAACTGCCATCTTGGCTGTGAAGTGCACTCACTTCCCAGCCCCTGAACCTTCCCTTAGCATCCTGTAAGTCACCCCTATGGTAGGGTGCCTTGTATGTGTAAGGCAGGACATGCCTTGGGGTGTGTAGCATGTCCTGGTAGTGAATTATGCACCATTTCGTTTTTCACTACTGTAAGGCTACCTGTTCCTCATAGGCTAGAATGGGCAGTTTGACTATTACATGCTATAGTCCTAACTGACCCCAGGAACATGGTAGAAAAACGAATTTAGTATGCCTGAGCTCAGAATATTAAAATACACCTTTTAGTGAAGTTTATTTTTATATTCTGTGTTTGAAAATACCACTTTTAGAAAGTAGGTATTTTCTTGCCTAAGCCTTCCAGTGTGCTCTGCCGTTATGTGTATTGGCTGTCTGGTTTTAGAGGGGCAGGACAGGCTGAGTCAGACCTGGGTGGAATAGAGAGATCTGCATTTAGAGTGTGGGGAGGGGTGGCTCTTTGATCTGAATAGGGCTGTGCCTGGCAAGGTGAATGCTGGCTCCACCTCCCACTGTGTGTCTGCTAGCAGACCCCCTCTTTCTGAAAGGAAGGATGCAGCCTGGTAAACAAATTGCTCCAGGCCTGAGCAGAACTGGTTCTGGCTAGGTTCAGGGACTGGTAGCTTCAAGGATCAAAGGTTTTTGGGGTATAAATATCTGTGCTCAAACCCCCTACCTTTGTATTGCTTTTGGATCTGGAGAGGAAACTCTGTCCGTGCCACTGGAGGAATCTGCAGGAAGTGACAGTCCCTGTGCTGTGTGTTGTTTCTTGCACTGGCCTGCAGCAGTGACCACTGGACCTTGAAGAAGAGGAAAAGGAACTCTTGAGAGAACTTTTATTTTTGTACAGCAATCACCCAAGGGCTAGGAAAAGAGCTAGCCTCCTGCTGGAGTCTCAGGCACATCAGACTCCACCACCGACCTCCTGCTTCCTCCCTGCGAGGACTGCTATCTGCTGAGGAGGCTCCTGTGAGTTCCAGGGCCTCTAGTCTGCAGCAGAGAAAAGAGGGTAAGAAATCAACGCTAACGCATCTTTGCGGGCCGCTGCAGTCGAGAGTGCTGGGAAAATCATCGCGCTACTGCCGCCGAGGGCCCGCAACCCGAAACCATCGCTGACGCCCCTTTGCGAGCCGCTGCAGCCGAGACGCGCTGGAAAGATCATCGCGCTGCTGTCGCCGCGCACTCGCAACCCTGAAAGAAATCATCGCTTCGAGACATCGCAGTGCGGACGCCGTGCGTTCGCCACTTTGATCGCATCGTACCGAATTTCGTCGCTCCCTCGCGGAGCGTCTTGTCTTCGCATCGCAACACGATCGCACAGCGCAACAGGATCACCGCATCGACTTCTCCCACGCGGCAAGAAAGTCATCGCATCGGCGGTCCAGCGTGCAGAAGTTTGTCGCATCGTCTCCGCACGCATCCCGCAGATCGGCGCATCATCCTCCCTTGTGGCAAGGATTTCAACGCATCGCCGGCCTCGCGTGCCGAGAATCATCGCTACAGCTTATTTGCGACACTTTGTTGGTTTTGCTACTAAACCCAGGTACTTTGTGAAAGAAAGGGTCGCAGAGACCACTGCTTTGAACTTGAACCTTATTTTTGCAACCTTTGAACTATTTTTGACAGCCCTTCAACAGCTATCCTATTTTTGACAGTATTGTGGCTTTTACAGTTATTGGTCTTGTGATAAATCTGCCTTTATATAAAGATACTTATTTTTTATAATAACTACTTGTGTGGTGTCCCTTTGTAGTGTTCCTCATTGTGTTACTGTGTATGATCATAAATGCTTCACACCCTGCCTCTGAGATAAGCCTACCTGCTCGTGCTACGTTACCACAGGGTTGAGCAGGGGTATTAAAGAGGGTAGCCCTCTCACTCTGACTTAGGAAGAAGGGTCCCTACTTGGACAGTGGCCAGCCATTGCCAACTAGAGACCCCCATTTCTAACAGTCACTAATACTGTTTACCTTGGTTTGAATATTTGAATATACTGTATAGACTTTTTGAATATATGTCATAAATATTACGAATACACTTGATGCATTCAATGAACTGATAAACAATGGTCTATGGGATTTGTCTTGTTTATACAAAAAAGAGTGTTGGGGCTATATAGTGACTGATTGTGCATCAGAATTACTGATTAGATATAGTGTCTTCATTTTTTACCAGGTAGGTTATTGTTTTTCTCTCTTAGGGCCAGATGTAACAAAGGGTTTTACCCATTCTATGTCTATGGGAAAATCTGTTCGTACATATGGCCCTTGGTGGTTTATTACCCCTGCTGGTTTATTTGCTTTACAGGGCCCCTCTTTCTTTTGTCATTTACCAATCCACAACTTTGTCTGAAACGTATGTCCTTATCAGTAGTCAGAAGCAGATTCAGTGAGATGAAGCTAGGGGCAAGAGCAGAATTCTAAAGGGGTTGAGTCCTATTACAAAAGGAGCATAGGATCCTGGCTCAGGGGAAATCTTGCTAGGCCAGGAGTAATGCAGTGAACTGCTTCCCATTACATAAAGTGTGCCCCACTCAGGAGTGTAGCGGCTGTATTATACATAAGTTCTTAGGGGCGCAACCGTTATTGGTGCCTTCTTTTTACACCCCTGGGGCACTATTATATTACAGAAGAGGCCGTAGATGGTGATGCCAAGCAATCTGTAACATGGATTGTGCTGATGCACATCTTGCACTGGTGAATCACAAGGGAGCACTGGCTTCCTTGCATGGGGTTGTGGTCCTATACAAAAGAGGCAACTCTTTGACTTTGCATCAGCGATATTACAGATAGAGGAGCAGGGGCAAAGAAGCCGTCAAGAGGCGTAATGATTGTGTACCACATTTAAAGTTGTGCCCGGTCAGTGCACCAACTGAGGGATCCACTTTGGAGGATGGCGCTCTGTCAAAGGGATCCCCAAGGCATACACTTGCAGGATGGTATAGTAACACACGACATCCACCTGCAAGGGAATCCTTGGCTGTACCTTCAACGTGAGGCTGGGTTTCTGCGGCTTGAAATTGTTAGTCCAACTTTTACTAAGGCATTGTTCACAGTACAGTTGCAAGTTTGTGCCTGAACCGTGAACAGCACATTTTTTATAATCAGGCTCACTGTCCTGGTCTGCACCAGGCAGACACAGTTTAGAAAGCACTGAGGCGCAAACAGGGACAGTGAGCCTAAATTGCAATTCAGGCCATGTGTTCTAGGTGTTAAAAAGTTGATAGCAGTCCAGCCGTCAGATAGTACATAGAAAGAGGGAAAGCAGACAAGCATCTATGAAACCTCACCAAGTGGGGCAAGTAGCACATAACAGAACAGTATGAAACCACACCCTCAAACACAACAGCACAATTTATTAAGAGGTACAAATACATTATTGAAAACTGGGAATGCGGTGCTATTTGAAACTCTGTAGCATAACATAACACAACACAATACAAGAAAATGGCAGTCTCCCTCCCCCTTTCCGCTGAGATGCCGGTAGGCCCCTTGACCTTTCCATTGTACTTGAAGTCCTCCAAAGTGTGGGGGTTGCATAAGCTACTGAAAAGGCAATATATTAGAGTTAATTGGAACAGACACTGGCAGCATGCCACTTACTGCATTGCCTGTGTCTGTGCCAAGGATCTCCCATCTTTTTAGGTCTCGCCTAGCGTTGCAGCGCATGCGCTGCTCGCTCAGCGAGATTTATTGTCAACCAGAAGTTTGAGAAAAGGGCTTGAAGCCCCGCCCCTTTTTTCCATTGGCTGGCGTCACCGTTTATGGTAAACGGTGGGTTGCCATTGAAAATGAGCTGTTTGGGTTTCCTCCCTTTGGCTTTTTGGGCCGGCCCACCCGGACTGGCTCGTCTGCTTTCCTTCTGTCGCAAAGGTATTTCTTATCTTAAGGGCCAGCCATCTGTTTTCACTCAGCCCCGTGTTTATAAACAAGCGGCTGAATGAAAACAGATGGCGAGCGCTTGTATTTTATAGCATGGGCCTAACGCCGAGAGTAGTGGGAGGGATGTGGCCCAAAGACCAGAGCTGCCGACTTTAGAACTAGGAATCAGGTTCGAGTCCGGCGTCTGCTCTACATCCTGTGATTCTGGGCAAATCGGCTAATCTCCGCGTGCCTACAAACATGTTCTTGTTACTATCGTTGTGAAAAGGGTGACTTCACGCCAGCAGTGAGGGGTCACACAGGGTAAGAGCCGCTGCTCCATCGCCACTGGCAAAGTTGCCCGGGGACTCTGCCTCAGTTCTTCACGGTGAGGTTTGTTTAATCGGTTCTAGCAGTTTTAAGCAGCTCATACAAAGCCTGCGTTTTGTTTTTAACACACGCACTGCATTTACCAAAGAGAGAGTGGCTCTTTTATGGCAGCCGATACTATTAATTTTATTTTATTGGGGTATTTTATAGCATGGACCTAACGCCGAGAGTAGTGGGAGGGATGTGGCCCAAAGACCAGAGCTGCTGACTTTAGAACTAGGAAACAGGTTTGAGTCCCGGCGTGTGCTCTACATCCTGTGATTCTGGGCAAATCGGCTAATCTCCGCGTGCCTACAAACATGTTCTTCACGGTGCAGTTTGTTTAATCGGTTCTAGCAGTTTTAAGCAGCTCGTAAAAAGCCAGCGTTTTGTTTTAACACACGCACTGCATTTACCAAGGAGAGAGTGGCTCTTTTATGGCAGCCGATACTATTCATTTTATTTTAGTATTTTATAGCATGGGCCTAACGCCGAGAGTAGTGGGAGGGATGTGGCCCAAAGACCAGAGCTGCCGACTTTAGAACTAGGAAACAGGTTCGAGTCCTGGCGTGTGCTCTACATCCTGTGATTCTGGGCAAATCGGCTAATCTCCGCGTGCCTACAAACATGTTCTTCACAGTGCGGTTTGTTTAATCGGTTCTAGCAGTTTTAAGCAGCTCATGTTTTCACTCAGCCCCATGTTTATAAACAAGCGGCTGAATGAAAACAGATGGCGAGCGCTTGTATTTTATAGCATGGGCCTAACGCCGAGAGTAGTGGGAGGGAAGTGGCCCAAAGACCAGAGCTGCCGGCTTTAGAACTAGGAATCAGGTTCGAGTCCCGGCGTCTGCTCTACATCCTGTGATTCTGGGCTAATCTCCGCGTGCCTACAAACATGTTCTTGTTACTATCGTTGTGAAAAGGGTGACTTCACGCCAGCAGTGAGGGGTCACACAGGGTAAGAGCCGCTGCTCCATCGCCACTGGCAGAGCTGCCCGGGGACTCTGCCTCAGTTCTTCACGGTGAGGTTTGTTTAATTGGTTCTAGCAGTTTTAAGCAGCTCATACAAAGCCCGCATTTTGTTTTTAACACACGCACTGCATTTACCAAGGAGAGAGTGGCTCTTTTATGGCAGCCGATACTATTCATTTTATTTTACTGGGGTATTTTATAGCATGGGCCTAACGCCGAGAGTAGTGGGAGGGATGTGGCCCAAAGACCAGAGCTGCCGACTTTAGAACTAGGAAACAGGTTCGAGTCCCGGCGTGTGCTCTACATCCTGTGATTCTGGGCAAATTGGCTAATCTCCGCGTGCCTACAAACATGTTCTTCACGGTGCGGTTTGTTTAATCGGTTCTAGCAGTTTTAAGCAGCTCATAAAAAGCCCGCGTTTTGTTTTTAACACACGCACTGCATTTACCAAGGAGAGAGTGGCTCTTTTATGGCAGCCGATACTATTCATTTTATTTTACTGGGGTATTTTATAGCATGGGCCTAACGCCGAGAGTAGTGGGAGGGATGTGGCCCAAAGACCAGAGCTGCCGACTTTAGAACTAGGAAACAGGTTCGAGTCCCGGCGTGTGCTCTACATCCTGTGATTCTGGGCAAATTGGCTAATCTCTGCGTGCCTACAAACATGTTCTTCACGGTGCGGTTTGTTTAATCGGTTCTAGCAGTTTTAAGCAGCTCATAAAAAGCCCGCGTTTTGTTTTTAACACACGCACTGCATTTACCAAGGAGAGAGTGGCTCTTTTATGGCAGCCGATACTATTCATTTTATTTTACTGGGGTATTTTATAGCATGGGCCTAACGCCGAGAGTAGTGGGAGGGATGTGGCCCAAAGACCAGAGCTGCCGACTTTAGAACTAGGAAACAGGTTCGAGTCCCGGCGTCTGCTCTACATCCTGTGATTCTGGGCAAATCGGCTAATCTCCGCGTGCCTACAAACATGTTCTTCACGGTGCGGTTTGTTTAATCGGTTCTAGCAGTTTTAAGCAGCTCATACAAAGCCCGCGTTTTGTTTTTAACACACGCACTGCATTTACCAAGGAGAGAGTGGCTCTTTTATGGCAGCCGATACTATTCATTTTATTTTATTGGGGTATTTTATAGCATGGGCCTAACGCCAAGAGTAGTGGGAGGGATGTGGCCCAAAGACCAGAGCTGCCGACTTTAGAACTAGGAAACAGGTTCGAGTCCCGGCGTCTACTCTACATCCTGTGATTCTGGGCAAATTGGCTAATCTCTGCGTGCCTACAAACATGACTAACCTTATGTAATGTAATCTGGTGGTCCTATAAAGCCCCACAGTGCCCTTGAAGCAACTTTGTGCTATATAAAAACTGCAGGAAAAAAACACATGTACATAAAGCTGGGTCCGAGCGGTCTGAAACAGACTCACCGGTCCAGGCGGCTACTTGCCAGAGTAGCACGCAGGCTTACAACAAGGGTTTTTCAAGGGTAAGGTTTGGCATGAAATAAAGAAATACACACATTTTACGTACATTTTATAAAAATAATACAGTGAGGCTGACAAATGCAGCGAGACAGAGAACGAGAGTTTGAATTGCTTCAAGGCAGACTCAGCCTTTCATCCCTCCAAGGTGGATCCATTGATCAGCATATGTTAAGTAATAGTAACATCTGTTATTTACAGTGCCGCTTTGTTGCCGTAGAAAGGAGCTATGTGAGCGGTACATTCGGCGTGTGGGCGCTATATTGTAGTGCTGGGGTTCCACCTGCAGATACAGCGGCTTCGTCCCTCTGGATCTCCGCAGGGGCTCAGGTAGGTTCCACTTCCTGCTTTGTGTGGCTTGAACGTGACGTTTCAAGAGTTTTCCAGTTGTTTCAAGCTTTGCTCTGTTTGGTTTGCCGGCGCCGCCCCCTGGTTCGGTCAGCTGCATACGCTGGAGCCGGTGGTGCCTGGCAAGAAGGACGGCTGCTGCAGCGCCCTGAAGCACCCCACCCTCTCTAAACCAGTCACCCTGCTCAATGGACCCTGGGATGCTGCAGGGAGCCCTCCTCTTCCTCAGACACTGCTGGCAGCTGAACTACAGCACCCAGAATGCACCGGAGGTTCCTGGAACTTGTGTTATTTCCCTCCCGAGGTGGGTTGTTGTGCCCGGAGACGTGAATCGTCTAATTCCTTGAAATCCAGGGCCTGCCTGAACTTTAAAAGCAGACACTGTACTGTCCAATATATTCTCTAACTGTGAATCTTGCTGTGTACGTGTGAGATTTGTATAGTGCATATCTGGCTACAAAGCCACAGCACTGCACAGAAATAGCGCCCAAGTGAGGGGGTGCAGAAGGGGCGGGGCTCGCACGAGGACACGTGACAGAGAGACTCGCACCATTGAGCAGGTCATTACAGGCTGAGGGGTAAGAGCTGGAGGTGACGGGGTGCCAGGCGGCCACCTAGCCTCCAACGCGTAAACATGCACCTCACTTCCATGGCCTCACAGTTCACTACTGGAACAGACCAAACGTGTTCACTTCCTCAACCGGCGAGGCACCTGAGTGGGTTAATGCACCTTCTAGAGAATTGAGTGCAATGTGCATGCCACGGGTCTCTTCTTCCTGACATCCATAAAAGGAGTACAGTCAACAACTCAAAGTGCTACTAAGAAGCAAGACTACGACGCTACATAAAACACTTACTATCGTTGTGAAAAGGGTGACTTCACGCCAGCAGTGAGGGGTCACACAGGGTAAGAGCCACTGCTCCGTCGCCACTGGCAGAGCTGCCCGGGGACTCTCCTCAGTTTTTCACGGTGCGGTTTGTTTAATCGGTTCTAGCAGTTTTAAGCAGCTCATACAAAGCCCGCGTTTTGTTTTTAACACACGCACTGCATTTACCAAGGAGAGAGTGGCTCTTTTATGGCAGCTGATACTATTCATTTTATTTTATTGGGGTATTTTATAGCATGGGCCTAACGCCGAGAGTAGTGGGAGGGATGTGGCCCAAAGACCAGAGCTGCCGACTTTAGAACTAGGAAACAGGTTCGAGTCCCGGCGTCTGCTTTACATCCTGTGATTCTGGGCAAATCGGCTAATCTCTGCATGCCTACAAACATGACTAACCTTATGTAATGTAATCTGGTGGTCCTATAAAGCCCCACAGTGCCCTTGAAGCAACTTTGTGCTATATAAAAACTGCAGGGAAAAACACATGTACATAAAGCTGGGTCCGAGCGGTCTGAAACAGACTCACCGGTCCAGGCGGCTACTTGCCAGAGTAGCATGCAGGCTTACAACAAGGGTTTTGAAGGGTAAGGTTTGGCATGAAATAAGGAAATACACACATTTTACGTACATTTTATAACAAGCATTAAAAATGCAATAGGTCTCGCCTTTCATTAAGTTAAAGCCATTTGCTTTGCTACACAATACAATTAGCAAAGCAAATAGCGTTAACTTAATCAAAGGCGAGACCTATTCCATTTTCAATGCTTGTTTTGTTAAGGAGCCTGGGACCCACCTTCAGTGTACACTCACAATGTCCTTGTGAGTCTACTGTACCCGCCACAAAACTTCTAATTATTGTAGATGCCTCCATGAGGCGGTCCAGGCTGCTTGCCCAGCCTTTTGATTACCTTACGGTATGGAATGCTCTTCCTTTTCAATTCCATTCCTCATCTAAAAATCAGGAAACGTGAAAACCTATCTCTTTAACTATACACTTTTGCTCAAATTCCGCATCTGTATGATATGCAACGGCAGAACATCCACAGGAGAATCAGAGCACTTTATAAAAAAAAATTCGATAGTCAGTCACAAGTGCCTCTCAGTTCATGCCGCCTTTAGTAGGCATGCCTGCCTCATGCCCCACTCCTCAGTAGGCATGGCCCTTGTTCTTTAAAGGGATATGCACAAGTCCAACTGGAACGCCATCATTTTCTTTGGGACCACACCCATGCAGATGATCGATCAGCCTCTTTTTAATGTAACAGCTGTAGTTTTCCCGATGCTTGGGGTATTTCATGAGTTAGGTGTTACCTTCTAAAATAGCAAGGTGCAGAAAAACAGAAAAAAGGACTACTCATCCCTTTTGTTTTTTTGTACCATTTTTTTGTGTCCTATGCTCTTTAAGCAATATGTTTGATGATCTAAACAACTTTTTTGTTAGTCCTTGTGCTGATCTGGACAAGAGGGGGTGATGAGAGGCATCATACACAACATATATAATGTGTTAACAGACAAAGGGCCTAATTTAGAGTTTGGCGGATGTGAGATGTCATGTTTCCCCTATTCTTAGGTTATAGTCTTTGAATGCACACTAAATAGGGTGAACGGGACATGGCGGTGGTGTTGTGTTTGAGGACCTGTACGTGTCTTCCTTTAATGGGTGGAAAGAAGGCCTTCAGCCCAAGGCAGATGGCCCGCAGATCCAATAAGTTGATGTGGAGTTCGGTTTCCACCTGATACCAGAGTCCTCTGATCTCCAACTCTCCCCATTGACACCCCCCGTCCCAGCAGTGACACATACATCACCACCATCAGCTTTTGGTAGGGAAGAGAGAGTGGTTTGGATGGAATCTGACAGGTTCCCTTGGTGCTTGGTCGACTGAGACTACAGGTTTTACTGCAGAGCCTGCATATGCCACCTCACGTTAGTCAGCAAACAGGATGTAGAAGGACAATAGGCCAAGGAGTCTTAGAGATGCCTGACCGAGGCTGAAACATTAGGATCATAGCCTCAATGTCCTGAACTCATTGCGACGGAAGGAAAGCCCTGAACTGCACCGTATCCAAGATGGCCTATATGAACGGGAGGCCCCTGTGAAGGAATCAGGTATGACTTCAGCATGGTGATTGTGAACCTCAAAGATGTTAGGAGGTTTGCCGTCGTCTGGAGCTGGTCTACAACTGACTCTGGCGAGCCTATCTTTAACAGTTGGCCACTGATGTTAGATAAAACTGGTATCCACGACCTCTAAAAGTGTGATGTGACTACCGCTATTACGTTCGTGAACACCCAAGGGGCACTTATGAGGCCAAAGGAGAGTACGAAAAGTGAAAGTGCTCCTGGCCTACCTTGTACTGCAGGTAATATCTGTGGGACTGGAGAATGGGTATATGAAAATTTGCGTCCTTTATGTCTAGGGCCACCATCCAGTCACCCTGATCCAGGTTAGACAGAACCTGGGCCAGCGTAAACATCTTCAGTTTGCCCCTTCACAGAAAGGTGTTCTTAGGGCAGACTTTAAGACAGGATGAAGGCCTTCGTCATTCTTTGGCACAAGGAAATAGCGGGACTAAAACCAGTCCCTATTTCCAATGCCAGTACCCTCTCTATGGCCACTTAGACAATAGAGCCTGCACCTCCTGCAACAAGATGACCAGATGCTCCTCTGAAACCTCCTCTAATGTGGGTGGAGGATGTGGGAAGTTGGAAAGGAATGCAGGGACCCATCTGTTGGAGGTGTTGAATCCGGCCTCCAACAGGGGATTGTCTGCCAGTAAGGGCAAGCTAAAGAACCTTGGAAGCGGATGCCATAGATTTGGGGGGCCAGGATGGTCTCTGTCCCTGGTGACTTGCACGTTGTTTGCCTGAGCCCAGGCCCCTTCCCCGAAAAGTCTGGCATGCAAGCTGCAGGGTCATGGGGGCCTGGCACTGCCTGTATGCCAACCCTCTACAATACCCACAAAAGGTGAGAAATGACTGGGAAAACCGCTTGGTAGGTACCAAAAGGCCCAAGGAATGAGCTGTGACTCAGATTTCTGTAAAGCGTTTCAGGGCTAAATATGCCTTCTCGCCGAACAAGCAAGATCCTTTAAGGAAAATGTTGATAAGGGTTGCCTGGACATCCCCAGATAAGCTTGCAGACCTCATGAAAGCGTGGCAAAGGAACACCACACTTGCTGATTTCTCCACCCAAGCAATTGGTAGTATCCAGATCATACCTTACAATGCATCTGACTGCATCCTGACTAACCTGAATGGTCTAAACCAGGGAGGCCCTCAAGTCTTTAGGGACTGCCAGCAAGATTTTGCCGACTGCATCCCGGAGGGAGTGAGTATATTGACCAAAGAGGCAACTAGCAATGAGGGACCTCAAGTTTAGACTTGCTGATGAGAACATTCACTTCACAAATGCTTCAATTCTCTATCTGGGATGGTGGTGGGAAATGAATAGGTGTTCACCTTGTTGTTGTGTCAGAAAATCAGGGTCACCATATGTTGGTCTATGGTATCTGGCAACCTGTCTGTTCAGTGGCGGGCAAGAGCAAGGGGGAAGAGGTGTGGCGCCGCGGCCAGGGCGACTGACGCTGGACGCTGGGGATCACGGTTCGATCCCCAGCTCCGGCGGCAGGGGTCTGCCCAGCACCATGCGACTCTGGGCAATAGCTCGCTTAATCTTCCCAACGGCCCCCAGCGCCGAGAGACCCCTTTGGGGGTGATTCGTGCGCTATACAAATAATGGACTTTACTTTACTTTACTTTGCCCAAGTTTCATCAATGTGCCATTAAGGGTTTCATTAAAAGATAGCAAAGGCTCATAGGAAGCCTGCCCAGGCTGCAACAACAATATGAGCATAATATTAGTCTCCACTTCCACAGAAGAGATTTGTAGGTCCAAAACGTTCTACTGCATACCAAATTCCTACCGAAAAGGAAGCACTTTCCTCCATTGATGGTCCAGGAGGGGAAAACTACCCTTAATCATGGGAAGTATCCAGCCCACTGGCCTCCTGCAAGTCCATGTAAGATTGTGGTCATCTGATTGTATGGGGGCCATGGGTGTCTAAGTGGATAGAAGACACGACCTCGGTCGAGGCCAAGATGCACTCAGTTCGGAGTCGGACACCAGTGTCAGTAGGGGGTCCTAGGCTGGCATTAAGTCGAAGGGACCGGTACAGATCTTGGAGCACTTACAGGCAGTCATGGGGTAGACACCCCACATGTTCCCCAGGAGCCAACATTGTTGTCTTGAGCAGCAACAAAGAAGGGGGCGCTAGATTAGAGGAAAGGGTTTGCATGCTTCTGCCCCCGCCACTTACCTCACCAACTCGATCCTTCCTGCTGCCCACTCTCTCGTCTCTGGCGTGGTTCCCACACCCAGGCCGCACAGTCTGTGCAAGCGCTCATTTTCATCTCTTGGTATGGTCACCACAGCACCTTCTCTTTTGGAGTCCTCACCACTAAGTCAAGGATCCTTGGAAAGTGGCGCTGGCGCATGGGTCGGCCGATCACAATCTCCCCAGGGTCCTTAACGCAAATGCCACCATCACTACAGTCTGTACCACAATGGCTCTGACTCTGTCTCAGAGACATACCCTTCACTGTGTCGATGCTGCATCACTAATGAAACTCCCCACATATTGAGTTGTCAATTTATCAGTAACCATCTTTCCCTAGGCCTCAGTAGCGGCCGGTGTATTGATACAGTGGCGGGCGGGGGGCTATGGAGGGAGCGCGGACGGACAAGACAAAAATAACCACAAAAAAAAACACTTAACTGCATCGCCGCATTGCGCCCCTCTCTTCTGCAGGCACAGGCTCCCAGAGTGCACTGCGGCCATTCCTGACACTGCTTTCATGCTGCTGAAAGCAGTGTCAGGATCGGCCTGAGCGCTGAGGATTTGCACTCCCAGTTAGACTGGGAACCTGTGCCTGCTCTCTCCAACCCAGCAAAGCAGCTCAGGTTGGAGAGAGTTTCAGTGCACATGACGGTTTGGCAGGCCTGAGACGGCAGCCAAACTGTGATGCACGCTGATAACAGTGCCCACCACTCCCCCTCAGTGCCTGTCATCCCCTGGCCCCACCCACCCCCAAGACTCCATGGGAGGAGAAAAATAAAACGATAATTAACATGGTTTATTATGGTTTCATTTTTCAAGTTTTGCAGCTACTGCTGCTGGCAGGAGGGGCGATGCTCCTCCGCCATAGCGGAGGAACCGCCGCTGCTAGGCCTTACTGAGCAGGATGTTGGCGAATCATCAGGTGCGGAGCAGGAGTTCCGCTAAATTACACCCACCAAGTTCGGTGGTTCGGCCGTGCTCCCTACAGATTTCATGTTTATTGTAAAATGTAAAACAGATAATGCAATTACTTTTTGAAGTACTGCATATAAGAGACTCTATGGCTGATAAAATCTTATTATTGATAATGTGCCTGTTGTACATTTTATTATGTCAATTGCCTTGTATTTTTATTTCCTAACTTTTCTTACATTAAAGATAGCTTAACTTTTGCAGTGGTGAATATGTAAGTTTCACTGGAATAATCTGCTTGTTCTATATTTCATGGGATTTAAAGAGGACATCTGTTATCTGAATCAATGTATTCTGTATACCTGTTCCGCTCCCTCCCCTTGTAAAGTAAGATAGGACATGCAGCGATATGTAGTTTATAGTAGGCACTTAATAAAATCGATTTAATAACCAAAAGGGCTTTGCACATTCAGCAACAGTATATACATCATTCGACAAAGTTAATGCTAAGAATAGTTTAAGAATGAAGCAAGATAGCTATCTCAGCTGCAATAATGAGTCAAATACTGGAGTATGAACACCATTAAATATAGATGGCAGAGATCATTAATTAATTAAACAGGATAGAACTAAATCTGTGCCTTTCATTCCTGTGTGTCAGAACAGTAACAGCCAGAAGCGATACCTCATTGCTCAAAAAAGAGTTTCTGCTCGGTTTAACAATTCACAGCACATGCAGCAAGCTCCACTCTACTTTTTAATGCTTACCGTCTGATGATAACTGGGTGCTGCTGGGCCCAGATAATCACTTGCAAACAGACAGCAGTTTGGACACAACACGCAGGTATTTGATTACGAAATGCCAGAGAGAAAATGAAACTCAGAGATGTTCAACAACAAGAGCATGTGGCTCAGGAAGATACTTCAATGGACTGCACACTAATGCAGCAGAAAGACACCATAACCTTTAACTGGCATGCAGTGAACAGCTTTTATTGTATGTAACGGTTGTGGGCACTAGGCCCACATACTGGATCAATGACCACACAGACACAGGGTATGCAGTACTGGAACTGGCCATGTGCACGTGCGCCTGGCCCCTTTTATTAGCAGGGTCACCTGACCGGTGACGCCTGTGATGGGTGGGTGTGCAGTGTGGGGTGCAAAGAGAGGTGGAACACTAGAACGTGTCCAGCAGGACACTACAACGCTATACACCCGGTGCCATCTTACGTTCTAGCCGGAACAGCCTAATCCTTTGAATTTTGTGTCATGCTTGTTACCCGAAGTTCACAACATGATGCCATGTGGCAAGACTTTAGCACCGTAGCACAGGAACAATGCAAATGACTAGAAGCTGTTGTTCATGCCACTGGGGGTGTTTGCACTATTTCTCTTTACCATGAAATGCGACCTCGTGCCCAAAATGGACAGGAGGATACATCTATGGCAAAAATATATTGCTAATTGCCAGTTTTCCATTTCACAAAAGTTTGTGAATTTTCGTGCTACCCGTGCTACCCTAGTTATGGAGACCCATTAGAATGAAGAGGCCAGTCATAATTGGGGGGCTAGAATAATATGGATTTCAACTAGAAATGTTTTTCTGAAATTCACCTGGAAATCGTTGTGCTTGCAAAAAAGTGCCTGGTAATTCACAAATGGGTCCTTTCTAAACCTCACGAGTTTGATCATGACCATCAGCACAGTAGCAGCTGTATCTATGTTAGTGTAGTCATTGAGACAACTTTCAAGAAAATTCCAGCCCGACAAACATGAAACAATTTTGGAAAGGCAACACTACATTTCCAGAGGAACCCTCTGCTTTCCCTTTGACAGAAGAAACTGAGACTTAGGCTCTGTCAAATGACTTTAAAATGATCTGTCCTGTTCTTTATGACAGTGAAAAAACGTTGTTACATGTAATGTGTGACATGAATTCTCTACTGGCAGTGGTGGACTTGGAAAGAATGCTGGTAACGAAATGTACTGGTTAAAGTGGAATGTCATTCATAAGATCTTAAACAAACAATAAGAGGAGTACAACCTGGAGACACAGTGAAGTCTCCAAAGTATTGGGATAAAGGGCACAAGAGAGGAAATATCCTTTCTTAAGAAGACCCCTCACTCACCAACCTAGTTGGTGACATGCTTCATCATCGGGGTCCCACCCGAATGGCCGAATGCCATCCGGGTGTGCTTCAACACCTGATTACAGTGGAGCAGGTTTATTTTCTGTGTAGGTGAATGAAATAGTGATTTAAAAATTGGCCAAATATTACTCAAAATTAGTATTTTTAATAATAGAGCACCTGGACAATATTAAAAGAATTATAAGACACCCTTTTGGTTAAATTGACCAACTGGTATCTTTAGGTAAAAAGTGCAAAAGTGCGAAAAGGAGGTCTACATGTTTCAACCTAATGTCGATATTACTAGGTTTTCGTCAGGACCAAGAGTACGTGACCCGGGTGGTCTACACACGCTAAGGTGTATCCTGCCCTTGATCACTGCTACCTAACTCTGTACTCACAGTTAGGAGACCTTTCATCCTAGTAGTTGAAAGGAAAGAATCTGAAAGAACAAAAATGTACAATCACAGACAAACAACACATAAAAATATAGCGAAGATTCTCCAAAGTTAAGTGCTCAAAAATATCCCAAATGCGAGTTATGAAAAAAGCGTTAAAAAGTACACATTTAGTGAACATCTGTCGCCAAAATTCAGAGACACTATATGGCAATGTGCACATGCATTTCAGTGAAAAATTAAAGAAAAAGTATCAGCCATTCACGACATTCGATCCAGTTGTTTCTATTTACACTCTGGCTGGCAGTACTTATCACGAGATGCAAACAAAAATAAAAATAATAATAATGATAATAAAACAAACTTGAATAAACGCGGACAACAACTAGAAAGAATGGGACTATCACGTTACTTGTGATTATTATTTAAGGAATGAGTGTCTACGCTCGCATTACATAGATAAGGACATACTTAGTGTAATTTTGATATTAATAAAATCGAGCGTATCATGATAAATTACAGCAATGTCAAGAGCTTACTATGTAACGCATGATTGCGTGCCTCATGGGAAAGGGGGTCATGGTGCTGGCTCAGTCGCGTGATCTGGAAAAATGAGCGTTATGAGGTAAATGACCAGAAAAGAGGAAAGTAGCGGAGCCCACCCGCGTTGAGAATGGAGTACTTACAGCGAGTCACCAGTCACTGGCTGCTATGCCTATACTAAAGACCTGCCACCGCTCCCGAGGGTTCTCAAAACAGAACGTCCTCGTTAGTTAAATACTGGGCGCTTCCGGGTTCAGGCGTGGTGACGTGGTCACATGACTAACGTCAGTACGTAACGGGGCGTGTTCCTAAAAACCCTCGATAGTAAGTAGGGGCCGCTGAAGCGCATTCAATTGTTTTAAAGCGTTGGGATCCCTTGAAAGGAGGTGCAAGAAAAGTTTAATGAGCCGACAGGGGAATAATGAATAAAAAGGCGCATAAACCCATTAAGTATGTCTAATGGGGATTCCCTCTATTTATAAAACGAATCAACAAATAGTCGGTGACTACCTCAAAAGGCACGCATACACTCGTTATTTAACAGAAAGAAAGTGTGTTGTGCATGCATTCAGTGAAATACCTAGAGAAATTCAGAACTATCACTAGTGCAAGCATGCATGCATATAGGCAGCAATAATCAACAGGAGTAGTGACCTACATTAATGTTGACAGTAGTCATTATTTTTCAAAAGGAAACGTATGTATAACATAACACATGGACTTATTTCAAAAGGACCGAATTCCAAGGAATATTATCATTCAATCCTTCTTTATGGGTGGATAGCCTATATATCCATCGTTGTTCCTTTTCGAATAGGCGTTGTTGTATTTTAACTCCTGTTTTTACCTGTTCGATTATAGTCCATTTCATGTCATTGGTTGTATGGTTCATTTGAAGGAAGTGTTCAGTGAGTTTTGTAATACTTTTTTACACCTGATAGTGCTTCGATGTTCACAGATTCTTTGTTTTATTTTCCTGCAAGTCATGCCCACATATGCAAGATTACAGGGGCACTTTATCAGATAGACCACATTGGTACTGTTACAATTCGTGTGTACTCGTTGGTACCATACTTTTCCTGGTTCTAATACAAGTGTTTTGGTGTTACTAGTCAGATGACAAACACTACAATTTCCACACTGATAATGTCCTACGATATTAGGTAGGCCCCATGCCATGGTTACAGTTGGTGTCATTTCTTGTCTGTTCTCCTTTGGGCGTGTATTGACAAGGGAGTCCTTCAAGCTTCTTGCTTTCTTGAAAGAAAAGAGTGGTTTTCCCAGTGCAAATTCCCAGTGTTAATGATAGACCAGTGCTTATTGATAGATTTGGTCATTTGATTAGAGGCTGTGCTGTAAGTTGTTACACATGTCAGTGGTATCTCCTCGTTCTTCTGTGTTCTATCTTCCAGAAGTGCCTCCCTTGGTTGGTTGCGAGCTCTTTTTGGCATTTATTGAGAATCCCATTAGGATAGCCTCTGTATGAAAGCTTCTTAGTGAGGTCTTTTGCTTGATTATGGTAGTCGGTAGTTTTACTACAATTTCGCCGTAACCTCAGATATTGGCCATATGGTAAGTTTTCCCTCAACGGTCTAGGATGGAAGCTCTCAAATCTCAGTAAGTTGTTCCTCGCACTAGGTTTGTGGTAAGTTTTTGTCTCTAGATGACCGTTCTCCTTGGTGATTGTTACATCCAGGAAAATCATAGTATTGGGGTCCATAATATGGGTGAACCTCAGATTATGGTCACATGAATTGATCCATATTGTAAATTCTTTTAGTGTCTCGATCGGTCCCTGCCAGATGGCTAGGACATCGTCGATATATCTTTTCCAGAAGATGATATTCGAGAGAAAGGGATTCCGGTTATTCAATATGAATCTTTTTCGAAATCGAATACATAAAGCCCTGCCACACTAGGAGCAAAAATGCTCCCCATTGAAGTGCCCCCTGTCTGGAGGTATAAGGTTCCCTCATATTCAAAATAGTTTTTCTTCAAGGCTAAATTGGCACATTCCAAGATAAAGGATTTGGGTGTCCTGTGTGTCCAGATGATTTCATGCAGGGCTTTTTAAGTACTTCCAGTGTGTCGTCCTGTGGGATGCTGGTGTACAGACTTTCAATATCGAGGCTTACTAGGATGGTGTCCTCATCCACTGTGATGTCTTTAAGAAATTTGAGGAGACATTTGGTATCTTGTAGGTAGGTGGTGGTTTTTTGCACCAAGGGTTTCAAGAAAAAGTCACAAAAGCGTGACAGTGGTTCAAGTAAAGAACCTATACCTGACACAATGGGTCTGCCAGGAGGGGGGATTTTCCTCTCTTGTGCCCTTTATCCCAATTCTTTGGAGACTTCACTGTGTCTCCAGGTTGTACTCCTCTTATTGTTTGTTTACGTAATTTAAAGGGGATCAGGAGTATACCCCTCCACTTTTTGTGGGTATCCCTTTCTCTCTCTTGTGTTTTTGAATATCAGGCAGCGCACAGCTGTGAGAGTTCTCTTACTTAGAATATAACCTGAAAAATTACCCGTAAACTATGGGGGAGAATCAGGGACTATCTTATTCCACCGAGGAGGTGGATGCAATTCTAGGTGATCTTACTATATTTGCTGACGCCGGCATTGCACAGACGATATCACAAACTACCGATTGGGAAAAACTAACGGAAATGAAAAGAAACCGGATAAGAACTATATTACATGGGACTATCTTAAAAGAATACCTTAAAAACAACATGGCACCGAAAGGCCTTCTAGTCACTAATGCCCCACGCATCTTCTTAGAGGACCCAGTTTTTAGAAAAGACTGGGCCCAGATTGCATGGCATTGCACTCGAGACTGGATAGTACTGATCTTAAAAACTGCCTTACGCCTCTCAGAAAAAATACTGGTTGATATTCAATTGACAGAAGGTCAAATTAAAACTACCATTTCTGGTTACAAGAAAATACTTGATGAACTAAATAAGGAGATAAATGAATATAAGGATAATCTCACCCAACAAAAAGTACAGAAGTTTCAAAAAGATCTCAAACGAATCTCATATGTCAAGACTTATCCGTACTCTGATCCAGACTACGTATCCTCAATAAAATCTGATCAGGATTCAGATATCTCAAGTATCGATTCAACCGGGAGTAGTGGCTCCAGTACAGGAAGTGGTAGACAGAGACAAAGAGGGAAAAACAGAACCCAGAACAATTGGCCTATATATAATTCACATGTACCACTCGGGTTCCAAGGTCCATACAACCATCAGCAACCCTACCCAATGTATGGGTGGCAACCACCATACCCACCACCACTTTTTCCGCCCAACAGTTTTAGGCCCCCTTTTTTAGGCAGGGGCAGGAGGGGAAGAGGAAGAAGAAAGGGCCCAAACCAAGTACATTGGGAGGAAGAGGACCCTGTAGGCAGTTACACACGGAGCAAGACACGGGATCCACAAGCAGGGACGAGCAACAACAGAATCTAGTTACCAATCTTGCTACCAGGCCTCTATCAACGATGGAAGAAAAAGTCCTGAACAAAGGCTTAGGTTTTGTCCCTACAACACGCCTTGATAAATTTCAACTTCATTGCGAATTGGCAGGCTTTTTCAGGAAACTGAGATTGAAAGCTTTTTTGAAAAACAGGGCGAAACAACACCTACAGAAGACCCAAATGAAACCGGACTACGAGTAAAGTCCACTTACATTCCCCCTCCACATGCTATCCCAGTAGAGATATCAGCATTTGAACAGGCTGTCTTCAAGGACATTGAGAACATAAGTCCCAAACAACCTTTTCAAAATATGAGCAAAGAGGAGAATCTGGCCTTAGAAACTCTGAAGACTTGTGATAGCATTGTGATCAAACCGGCAGATAAAGGAGGTGGTGTGGTGATTCTAGACAAGGAGACTTACCGTGCAGAGTGCCAAAGGCAGTTGTCTGATGTTAGGAACTATAGCCCACTACTAGTCGATCCGACTAATGAACTCAAACAAGAAATTAGAACCCTTGTGGACTACGCTGAAACAATGGGGCATATTTCGAAACAAGAAGCAATGTTTCTCTGCAATTGTGAGGGAAAAATTCCATATTTTTACATCTTGCCCAAAATGCACAAAAATAAAATCTCCCCTCCTGGCAGACCCATTGTGTCAGGTATAGGTTCTTTACTTGAACCACTGTCACGCTTTTGTGACTTTTTCTTGAAACCCTTGGTGCAAAAAACCACCACCTACCTACAAGATACCAAATGTCTCCTCAAATTTCTTAAAGACATCACAGTGGATGAGGACACCATCCTAGTAAGCCTCGATATTGAAAGTCTGTACACCAGCATCCCACAGGACGACACACTGGAAGTACTTAAAAAGCCCTGCATGAAATCATCTGGACACACAGGACACCCAAATCCTTTATCTTGGAATGTGCCAATTTAGCCTTGAAGAAAAACTATTTTGAATATGAGGGAACCTTATACCTCCAGACAGGGGGCACTTCAATGGGGAGCATTTCTGCTCCTAGTGTGGCAGGGCTTTATGTATTCGATTTCGAAAAAGATTCATATTGAATAACCGGAATCCCTTTCTCTCGAATATCATCTTCTGGAAAAGATATATCGACGATGTCCTAGCCATCTGGCAGGGACCGATCGAGACACTAAAAGAATTTACAATATGGATCAATTCATGTGACCATAATCTGAGGTTCACCCATATTATGGACCCCAATACTATGATTTTCCTGGATGTAACAATCACCAAGGAGAACGGTCATCTAGAGACAAAAACTTACCACAAACCTAGTGCGAGGAACAACTTACTGAGATTTGAGAGCTTCCATCCTAGACCGTTGAGGGAAAACTTACCATATGGCCAATATCTGAGGTTACGGCGAAATTGTAGTAAAACTACCGACTACCATAATCAAGCAAAAGACCTCACTAAGAAGCTTTCATACAGAGGCTATCCTAATGGGATTCTCAATAAATGCCAAAAAAGAGCTCGCAACCAACCAAGGGAGGCACTTCTGGAAGATAGAACACAGAAGAACGAGGAGATACCACTGACATGTGTAACAACTTACAGCACAGCCTCTAATCAAATGACCAAATCTATCAATAAGCACTGGTCTATCATTAACACTGGGAATTTGCACTGGGAAAAACCACTCTTTTCTTTCAAGAAAGCAAGAAGCTTGAAGGACTCCCTTGTCAATACACGCCCAAAGGAGAACAGACAAGAAATGACACCAACTGTAACCATGGCATGGGGCCTACCTAATATCGTAGGACATTATCAGTGTGGAAATTGTAGTGTTTGTCATCTGACTAGTAACACCAAAACACTTGTATTAGAACCAGGAAAAGTATGGTACCAACGAGTACACACGAATTGTAACAGTACCAATGTGGTCTATCTGATAAAGTGCCCCTGTAATCTTGCATATGTGGGCATGACTTGCAGGAAAATAAAACAAAGAATCTGTGAACATCGAAGCACTATCAGGTGTAAAAAAGTATTACAAAACTCACTGAACACTTCCTTCAAATGAACCATACAACCAATGACATGAAATGGACTATAATCGAACAGGTAAAAACAGGAGTTAAAATACAACAACGCCTATTCGAAAAGGAACAACGATGGATATATAGGCTATCCACCCATAAAGAAGGATTGAACGATAATATTCCTTGGAATTCGGTCCTTTTGAAATAAGTCCATGTGTTATGTTATACATACGTTTCCTTTTGAAAAATAATGACTACTGTCAACATTAATGTAGGTCACTACTCCTGTTGATTATTGCTGCCTATATGCATGCATGCTTGCACTAGTGATAGTTCTGAATTTCTCTAGGTATTTCACTGAATGCATGCACAACACACTTTCTTTCTGTTAAATAACGAGTGTATGCGTGCCTTTTGAGGTAGTCACCGACTATTTGTTGATTCGTTTTATAAATAGAGGGAATCCCCATTAGACATACTTAATGGGTTTATGCGCCTTTTTTTATTCATTATTCCCCTGTCGGCTCATTAAACTTTTCTTGCACCTCCTTTCAAGGGATCCCAACGCTTTAAAACAATTGAATGCGCTTCAGCGGCCCCTACTTACTATCGAGGGTTTTTAGGAACACGCCCCCGTTACGTACTGACGTTAGTCATGTGACCACGTCACCACGCCTGAACCCGGAAGCGCCCAGTATTTAACTAACGAGGACGTTCTGTTTTGAGAACCCTCGGGGAGCGGTGGCAGGTCTTTAGTATAGGCATAGCAGCCGGTGACTGGTGACTCGCTGTAAGTACTCCATTCTCAACGCGGGTGGGCTCCGCTTACTTTCCTCTTTTCTGGTCATTTACCTCATAACGCTCATTTTTCCAGATCACGCGACTGAGCCAGCACCATGACCCCCTTTCCCATGAGGCACGCAATCATGCGTTACATAGTAAGCTCTTGACATTGCTGTAATTTATCATGATACGCTCGATTTTATTAATATCAAAATTACACTAAGTATGTCCTTATCTATGTAATGCGAGCGTAGACACTCATTCCTTAAATAATAATCACAAGTAACGTGATAGTCCCATTCTTTCTAGTTGTTGTCCGCGTTTATTCAAGTTTGTTTTATTATCATTATTATTATTTTTATTTTTGTTTGCATCTCGTGATAAGTACTGCCAGCCAGAGTGTAAATAGAAACAACTGGATCGAATGTCGTGAATGGCTGATACTTTTTCTTTAATTTTTCACTGAAATGCATGTGCACATTGCCATATACTGTCTCTGAATTTTGGCGACAGATGTTCACTAAATGTGTACTTTTTAACGCTTTTTTCATAACTCGCATTTGGGATATTTTTGAGCACTTAACTTTGGAGAATCTTCGCTATATTTTTATGTGTTGTTTGTCTGTGATTGTACATTTTTGTTCTTTCAGATTCTTTCCTTTCAACTACTAGGATGAAAGGTCTCCTAACTGTGAGTACAGAGTTAGGTAGCAGTGATCAAGGGCAGGATACACCTTAGCGTGTGTAGACCACCCGGGTCACGTACTCTTGGTCCTGACGAAAACCTAGTAATATCGACATTAGGTTGAAACATGTAGACCTCCTTTTTCGCACTTTTTGCACTTTTTTACCTAAAGATACCAGTTGGTCAATTTAACCAAAAAGGGTGTCTTATAATTCTTTTTAATATTGTCCAGGTGCTCTATTATTAAAAATACTAATTTTGAGTAATATTTGGCCAATTTTTAAATCACTATTTCATTCACCTACACAGAAAATAAACCTGCTCCACTGTAATCAGGTGTTGAAGCACACCCGGATGGCATTCGGCCATTCGGGTGGGACCCCGATGATGAAGCATGTCACCAACTAGGTTGGTGAGTGAGGGGTCTTCTTAAGAAAGGATATTTCCTCTCTTGTGCCCTTTATCCCAATACTTTGGAGACTTCACTGTGTCTCCAGGTTGTACTCCTCTTATTGTTTGTTTACGTAATTTAAAGGGGATCAGGAGTATACCCCTCCACTTTTTGTGGTTATCCCTTTCTCTCTCTTGTGTTTTTGAAATTCATAAGATCTTAACATGAATGCTATAAGCAAGCAGATGAAGTTCAGGCAACATGTTCCTGATCCTGACACTAGTGTAATGTCGTACAATTTTCAGCATTTCACCATACCCTTGTTCACGTGAAACTCCCCAAATCACGCCATCTTGGCTTGTTACGTAATTCAAGGCCATTTGTGCAAAAGTAGTGGCGTAGCGGCTGGGGCGGGTACGAGTTTTGGGGGGCGGCGGCCTCAACGCTGCCACCCCCCCCCCCCCACAACTGCAACCGTCGCCGGGCGGCAAACATAGGAATCGATCGCCAGCAATCTCACAAATTTGTCTTTCAGAAGTAATATCCACCTAATGGCAACTTTCCAGGAAAATATGGTATAGAATGTGGGCCAATCTAACTTTCACCACATTAGGCTGTCAATTAAGAGCCAAAGAACAAATATTTTTGGGTGTTTTTCAGGCCCGGTTCTAGAGGGTGGGCCAGGCCCACCCAAGGAAGATCCTGGCCCACCCAAGGCCATTCAGAAGTGGAAAAGCAGGTGCACATACCTGGCCGGCTTTCCTGCTGGTGCACAACCCAAAAGGCTGCTACAGCTCGAGTGTGACTCTTTGCAAGCCCCAGAGTCAGGCTGGTCCATTCTCATGGGCAGAATGACAATGGGTCGGCAGAGGAGGCACAGCATGGTGCATCTCCTCCCATCCCGGGCCTCAGGAGGTGACTCGGATGCCTTGGGGAGCTGCTGATGCTTTTGAGCAGCACAATTAACAAGTCTTAGGCGGGGGACGTGGCCTTTAGTCCCTCGCAGCAGGCCTCAACGATCGGATAGAAAAGCTGTGGGGGAAGGGGGGCGGGCATTCTAGTGCCAGCATTCTTGGTTTAAAAACTGTGCAGTACAGATTGAGATTGGAAGTTTCATTCTGATGAAGTTCCATCCTTTATGGATTGGGGAGGGAGCTGTACACAGCTAAGAGTGATGGAACTTCAGAAAAACACTAAGGACTGAAATAACTTTACATTTAAAGAAAAATATGACTAGATACGGGTAAAAGGAAAATTCGATTTTGACAATGTTGCAGTGAAAAAAATAATTCACCCTCTATGTAGGGGCAAAAGGAGAGGTAAGAGCAGAGGAGGGATAAAGAGAGAGAGAGAGAGACAAAAGGAAATAAGAGACGGAGTGGAGAGTAGAGACAAACGGAGAGAGGGAGAGGAAAGAAGGAGAAATGATTGACCAGAGAAGAGAAGAAAAGAGGCTAGAGGAGAGGGAAATAATTATAGATAAGCACATTGAGGGAGTGAGAGAGGGGGAAACGAGAGAGGGAAACAGCCAAGGGAAAGATGAAGTGAGGACAGTCTAAGTGGAGAGAAGGGTAGAACAAGAGATTGGTAAAGGTAGGGTAGGAAACAAAAGTGGAGAGAAGGGCGATGGCAAAGGGAGAAAAAAAATTGTGAATGATAAAGTGAAGGTTGGATGCGGAAGAGGCTGTTAGCAGTTTCCTGGTCAGTAATAATAAGTAAAGGACAAATCAAGGCCTCACACACACTTCTTAGTTCTGACGTTCCAGCAGTCTACAGCTTGATTTGGAGGTTGGCGATACCTAGAAGAAGTGCCAAATCAAGAGTAGAACTCCAGAAAAGGCTAATGTTATACTTTCTCTCAAAGAAAGAGATAGTACGGTAAAAGAAATGCCACCTGTGGATTCTCCACCGTATCTAACAATTCCTCCAGAAATAGGTGGATTTTCCCTTACCACTCAACAATAAAACATACTTTTGGTCTGATCTCTACTAAAGGTAGAACAAGGCCTCTCCACTTTCCCGAATAACCTTTGGAAGCTGCAGAACTGACAGCACTTATAAGGACAGAAATCTATTTAATGTCTACGGAGAATGGTCTTCTACAAATGTCAAAGTTTGGTAAAGAAGGCAGCTACTGACAGCATCAACTCAGTAAATGGGCACAAGGAATATAACAGTAGGTGTAGGACACAAACAAGTTCAAGGGCTAGAGGGAAATGAGGGTGACTGACATGAGCAAACACAATTGAAGAAAGGGAGAAGTTTCAAAAGTAAAGACCTGAAGTAAAACTCAAAGAGGCAATAGGAATTGAGGGAGTGGGAATAAGGACATGGTAGGTAGAAAAAGAACGAAGTATAGATTGTATGTGGGAGACAGAGTAGTGAGAAAGAGAAGGGAATTATAGAATAAGAGAGAGGGAGGGAAATAGTACGGGGCAATGGAAATGGGGAAAATCAGGGCAACTACAGAGAGAGAGAGAGACAGAGACAGAAAAAAGAGTGGATAACGAAATAGAGATGGACAAATGTGTGGTACTCAATTTTAATAACCCATCAATATCCAGATGGTTTTTGTCTCAGTTTCATAGAGTACCACCTAGGGTCTCCCAGACCGTAGCCCTTCCCTTAAGTCACTTCTATACCCCTGCCCCCCATATAGCTCTGGGACCAATACGGAACTATAGGGAGGGTCACACAGATCTTAACTCCCAGGGATACTCGGGCATATCTACCTCGAATAGATTTGCCCCACTCTCAGGACTGGACCTCTGCAACTGACTGCCCCCAAGGCCACCTGAGGGGCTCCCCCTACTACAAACTGTACCACCTGACATTAACGAGTTCCCTAGATCGTCTGAGCAGAACTCAAGGGAGCTTAGTACATTTCTATTAGCATCCTGGAATCTTGCGTGTATAATAAATAAGCTGGGTGATGACCAGTGGGCAAAAACTTGGCAGTATTGTGACATAATCTACTTCCAAGAAACCTGGACAACAGACGCAATTTTTGTAAATGGCTATCGCTCTTTCCAAACTAGGGCTGCTCCGTCGTCATCAGGGAGGTCTAAGGGGGTTTTGTTAACACTGATCCCTAACACGTAGGCCCTGAAAATAAAGAAGTTTGTAGCCAAGAGCCAGCTTTTCCACATCCTCATTTTTGAGCTGGCTAAACAAGGCACTTGGCTTTTAATTAACTTCTACAATAACAATTTCGGGCCCAATATGTACCTGGTTGTAGA
Organism: Calotriton arnoldi; assembly: GCA_963921515.1. NCBI lineage: Eukaryota > Metazoa > Chordata > Amphibia > Caudata > Salamandridae > Calotriton > Calotriton arnoldi. The sequence goes on along the minus strand of CAWUFW010005885.1, from coordinate 845,895 downwards.
CGAAGTAAATAGGGAATTGGATGAAATTTTGCAAAGGCTAAAGGAACCCATACATGTTATATGGCTGGGAGATTTCAACATTCATCCGTGTAAATATAACCAAGAGATTGTATGTGGTCTGGTGGACCTTATGGGTAATCCGTTATGTCATTTTTCACACTGCACCTATGGGAATAGTCTCAACCGAATACTATCAGCCAGGAATTTGGTGATTGTGAATAACTATTCTTCTCTCTCGGACTCCCCGTTAGAAACCTTTCGGCGAGCTGACTATGAAGCAACCATTGATTATATTCTGGTCTCAAATCCTCTTAACGAGACCTGTATTAACGTTGATGCCCAATTCACGACTTTTAGCGATCATGTCTTCTTGACCTGCGAGTTTCGATCTGTCCCCAGAGAAGTGCCCACCGAACAGGTTGCTGATCCACCACTCTTAGTGAGAAGGAATGGATATCAACTCAAGTGGGCCCAGATTGATAGCTCTAAACTCCTTTTTGAAATGATGAGCAACTCTCTTGATAGTATCGAAACCTGCTTGGATGTGAATTCCTCTCCCCGCGTAACGCTACTAGGGTTCACGAAAATCCTAGAGAACATAAGTAGTTCGTTAACACACTATAAACCCAAAAGGGCGAAGGGATGGTTTGATACATCCTGTTCAAAATCAAGAAAGGCCCTGGGAATTGCACTCAGGACTCAACCCAGAGACGCATTACTAATCGCATCGTTGCGTAGGGAGTTTAAAATGGCAAGAAAGTCCAGGGAAAGGGTACTAAGGGACGAGATTTGGGCAAGATTAAAGGAGACCTCAGAAACAGGAAACAGTAAAGAGTTCTGGGATGCGATTAATGCCCCCTACTTCAAGACACAAGGAGACCCCACATTAGAGTCCCACGTAGGCGAAGAAGATTGGGTGGCACATTATTCAAGTATTTTTTCTCTAATTGACACCCCGCCCAGTCCCCATAACCTAGCAGGGCCCAACTCTCAGGTTAAATTAGTGTTCTCTCTTTTAGAGGTAAAGGGTGCCTTAGAGGCATGTAGTAAGGGAAAAGTGCCGGGCCCGGACGGGGTCCCCATAGACTTCTTTCAGAGGGACCAGGATCTTTGGGTCCCCCTGTTGACAAACGTCTTTAATAAGATTGCGCAAATAGGCCCACTACCTTCTTGGAGGACGAGTGTAATAGTTCCCATTCACAAAAAGGGAGATAAGGGGAATCCAAAAAACTATAGACCCATATCTTTGATAGACACAACAGCCAAATTGATGGGTCGTCTCCTCCTGTCTAGACTTGAACTCTGGGCCCGAGACAGGAATCTTCTAATGCAGACCCAGTATGGATTCCAACAAGGGAAGGGCACTGTTGACCAGTGCCTGAACCTCTCTCTTACTATGGACAAATATGCCAGAGCCAAGGGTGGGAAGCTATATCTTGCCTTTATGGACTTATCCGCAGCTTTTGACTGCGTGTCCCACCCAAAGCTCTGGAATATTATGGCGGAGATGGGAATCGAACAGCCCCTAACTGATTTCATTTGGCAACTGTATTCTCATGCCTCTGCAACAGTTCGGTTTGGGAAGAATGGGGAGCGAACCCGCCCCTTTAACATCTTAAGAGGGTAAAGCAAGGATGCGTCCTCGCACCGCTTCTTTCAATCTACACCAACGGTGTGGAGGAGCGTTGATGGGTGAAACACTGGGCGTCCCTACTTTCGATTACCAACGTATCCCCATTTTGGCATACGCTGACGATGCCGTACTGCTTTCCAGAACGGGTTTGGGCCTCCAACGCCTCATCACAGCATATGCGGCCTTTATGAACACCTTCGATCTGAAAGTTAATCAGGCCAAGTCTTTTGTATCAATCGCAGGGGCAGGAAAAAAGGAAAAAAAACATATTTTCATATGGATTCTATAAAAATTGAGGTGGTGAACTCGTTCTCTTATTTGGGAGTTCTGTTTGATAACAACACATCTGGTGGAAGGTAGGGTTATGGTTATGGACAGGAGTTTAGAAGCATTAAAATCGTTTTATAGGAGGCTAGGCTCCAAACCTCTAGTCCCTATAAAGAAGATTTACCATGCTAAAACAGTATCAGCAGCGACTTATGGGGCAGGGGTATGGGGGATGGTCCCCATTGACACCCTCCAGTCAACTGAAAATAATTTTTTTAAATCATTAACCTCCCTGCCACAATCTTATTCAAATTACGTTTCCCATGTAGAGTTGGGTCTTCCATATATCACCGATTCAATTCACATGGCCCCTCTCTTGCTGTGGCTATCAATCTGGCGTAGGGTTACTGTTCCCCTTAATCAAATGATCATTACCGATCTATTAAAATTGGAAAACCATAGTAAGAGCAGATGGTTAAATTATGTTGAGCGGGAACTCAACGCCTTAGGTTTGATAAATCTTTTTAAGGATCCCAACTTATGTAAAAAGTTTTCTAAGCATAGACTGGTCGAGACTCTTAACTTGAGGGCTCAATACGAACGCAGGGAGAGGAATTATGGACTACAGATGGTCCGGATGTATCAACTGACCCCTCCACTGGTAGAGGGTCAGTTCTCTTATTTAGCAGAGGTTTCATTTTCAAATCATCAGTTTATTTTGACAAGGTTTCGTCTTAACCTGATTCCCTTGATGTTGGGATATCCAGCCAGAAGATTCAAGCATTCAGATTTGTCCCTGTGCCCCTGTGACCATAAGTCACCCCAAAATGATTTACATCTGGTACTTTTCTGTAGTCTGTATGCCCAGGAAAGAAAGACATTTATTATTCCAATTTTAAAGAGCCACCACTTTCGCTTATGTCGGGTTGCGCTATACTTTTTAAAACCATTACCCAACCCGGTGGTTTGTTTTGCTGTGGCATCCTTCTTGTGAGCATGCATACGGAAAAGGAAATACGTGGCTTATGAATGAATTTTGGGGATCCTCTCACTGCTTGTGGCTTCTTTTAAAACTTTTTAGTAACTTTCTTTTTAATCCATTGTATCTTTTATGACCTTAAGTGCGTAGTAACGGGGGCTTGGGTTTATGAACTTGATTAGGTCAGCCTTTTTAGGATATGAATTGTGATTTTATTCCGTGGTTTTATGTATTTTTTACGTAATTTTATGATCTGATTTAATGAAAGATCGAATAAAGTTTTTTCTAAAGTAAAAGTGAGGGAGAATGATAAAGAAGGGGATTAAAATAGATAGAGGGGTTTGTAGAATGAGAGGAAGACACAGGGAGGGAGACAGAATAAAAAGTTGGTATGATATATGGACAGACATACAGAAGCATAGAAAATCTAATAGATGTGGTTGGTGAGAACGTGAGAGTGCAGGTGAAGTGAGAGAGTAAAGAAAGGGAAGAGAGGGCTAAACACTAGCAAGAGCAGTGTAGGACTGTTCATACTTGTGGGGAACGAAAGAGAGAGCAAGGGCACAGATAATATATAGAAAATGAAAAGAACATCTGTAGTTGAAGTTATTTTCTCAAGCATGTCAAACAAATTCAGATCATGTCTCTTCCCAAATTATAGAAGTCACCAAGTACCAAGCTGTGTTATACCCCCTAAGACATCACACAAAGAGAGACTTTTCTGTGGCAACAAAAAGGGTCCATGAAAGACTTGGATGTGTACAGCCACTGAAGCCTGAAGTTTAACAGTGAGTTTTCTGACTTATGAAAGGTGGGCAGAGATATCAGGAGACCTCAGGGTGACCCGGAAAGTTAGTGATCTGAAGGTAAACAAGATCTTTTGGCAGGTGAAATTGAGAAGAAGATTCAGCAACTTAAGGATGACATGTGCTCCAGGGGTCTAAGGCGGACCGGATCTTCAATGATTAATGTCCCTGAGTAGGAACCTCTGGGCACTTGAGCGTGGCCAGGCAGCACAAGTAAATGGCACTGAGCAGGAAGCTTAGCACCCCTGGTGAGCCAGAGCCATTGGGACAAGCAGGAGCCCTGAAGACCTTGGAGTGACCAGGGTTTCGGGTAACTTAGAGTAAGCATAAACCTCAGGACCCTGAGGGTGAGCTTGAGGCTCAGGGACCTAAACTCAGCTATGTTTCTGAAGTATATGTTCACCCCCAATGCCCATTGTGAGGATTGAGGGTGAGCAGAAGCTTCAGTCATATGGTGGTGATAGTACACCTCATGCCCTTAGGGTTAGCAAAACATCAAGGAAGCTATACGGATATATACGTTTTACGGAATCTCATGGTAAACATGATCCTCAGGGAAATAAGGATGTCCTGGAGCTTCCAAGTAAGAGTGAGCAAGAGCTACAGGGTCTGACGGTGTTCAGGGAAATCAGGTGACCAGATGATGAGCTGGAATCCAAAGGCACCTGTGAGTAAGATGGAACCTTAAGGATCTGAGCCTGAACAGGAATCTCAGAGGACCGGGGAGTGGAAATGAGTTTCAGGGTCCTTTTAATAAGTGGGTAGTGTAGAGACCAACTGATGGTGAGCAAGAGTCTGAAGGCCTTATGATGAGCAGCACCTATGGATTCTTAAGTGTGAACAGAAGCCTACAGACAAGAGGATCCACATGAGCTTCTGGGGTCTTGGTGGTCAGGGCCAAGCAAGGATTCATAAGAATGACCAGGAGTTTTAGGATCTGACTGCAGAGTAAGGGCTTAGAGGATCTAAGAGTGAGCAACTGATTCAGGGACAGATTCGTTGGAAGATGTGTGAGTGAGCTGCAGAGAAATAATAGTGTTTCCAGCAAATGGAGAATGCTAATGGTCCTAGAACATTTGAAAATTTCAATTTATTACAAATGTCTCCCCAGATTAGCTCCCTCATACTATCCAAGCAATGTTTCATGAAAGGTTGCAATCTGCAAAGGTAGGCCACTTGCTTTTGGGTGCCCGGGCCAATTTTTGGTCCTGATTAAACCCAGGACATAGGCTACCTTCAGGCCAGGGACAAGTGTGATGTCAGCAGGGATGGTAGCTGCCGCATGCACAAATGAACAGCACAGATATCCTGAACACTCTCACTCACTCTTACAGATGAGGCTGAAGGCTCTTTTTGCAACCATTTTGCATCATAACACTGATTTTTTTCAAAAGCACCTTACCTGATGTATTTCAGTGCCTTAAAGTTATGTATTTTAAGGTTCATACTGCACTCCCTTTGTACTCTCAACTCCTGTGGAAGTCTTTTTTTATTACATGAGGGTCTAAGCAGACACTGTTGTGCACAGTATAGTGTTGTCTATGCTGAACATGTTTGTTTAGTACAAAGCAATGAAGTATTGTTTTCATAATTAAAGCTTCTTTTATTACTTGGCACACATTAATTACCATTTACACATTGCAATCCAAATACACGCTATAAAACAACCTGACAACTCAATACTAGCATGTTGTTACTTCTTCCGTTAAGGGGGAGATGTGAATGCTGGAAATATTACCACTGCAGGGAAGACTGCCAGAGGCTAGAATGGGCAAAAAGCAATATCTCAGAAAGAAACGTGGATGGCCTCAAAACAGATGGGAGAAAAACCCAGGCCCAGTTGAGAATGGGTTTTGAGCATTACGGCCAATGTGAGTTATGGCCTGTATTGTGTGCGTTGGTTACCATAACTGGTGAGTTTCCTTGGTTTTGCACATTTGTCCAAACCATAACTCAGTTTTTAACTGTGTTTTATTAATGAACATGTGCATAGAAAAGGGAGTATAAACAATTGTAAAGCTGGCATTATTTTATTAGGTAGGAGTGCGCAAAGTTGTCAGAGGGCTTACTGCACCACATTTTTAAACTTCAGTGCTTTGCAAACTGCAAAGCGGACAATTTTGTTTTTAAAAAAACATGAAAGGCTGCAAAGAGATGTGTGGCAGCAGGAATGTTTGTGCTGCTGCACATGACCAGGAGTAGGCTGCAGCCCACCTGCATGCTGCCTCCCTTCCTTTCCACAAAGCCAGAAGCGAAGCAGGGAAAGCGAAGTAGCTACCTCGTTGGTTGGTGGTTATGGTGTTAAAATGTCAAAAGTTGACACTGTCTACCTAAAATATTAGATTTCTACAATACTTTGTACCACTGTCCATTCATCTTCGTGGCCTACCCATCCTTGTCCATGGCCCTCCCTGAGCAGGAATCCTAGAGCCGGGCCTGGTGTTTTTCCATACGTGATAGTAGGAGATAAAGCCACTTTGTTGAATAAGCATCCTAAACCGGCTTTAAAAAGTGAAAAAGACACAGTACAATAAAATACATATATATCACAAGCAAAAGGGCCTGTTTCTCACTGAATTTGAAGAGCTGCAAACAGTTTCCACTCATTGTCGGGTTCTTATAGAATGTTCCCGGGACCCTTGAACATTTCAATGCAGTCTTCAGGGACAATGAAACACCCTAACTCCGGGATTTCATCAGCCGGGTTTCCACCTTACAAAACGCTAGGGTTTGAAGTTTATCTTGTTGTTGCAGATGCAAGACCAAGATTTTATCTGACTGGGACATAGTGCGTTGGACGTATGAAGATGTATTGAATACTAGATTGATCTTATAAGGTGACATGGTATGGTTAAAGACATAACTTGAAAACCTTAAGTAGCAACATAAACTTTGCAAAGAAGAGATGAGGAACCAGTCATTATTTTCTACATTTAACACAGGTAAAGAGAATTCTGTAAACATACATTTTTTCAAACTTTGGGCATACTATTACAATATTGTGCTTTGCTTTGAGTTGCTGATTACTTTCAAAGCTTCTCTGCTCTGAAACGCATTTTACAGGTATTTCCATTTGTTAGAATCGTCAATAGTGGCGTAACATTAGCCCCCGGAGTGAGGGGCGCCAGGGGGCACCCTCAGCACAGCACACTGAGCAAAGTTGTAAGTGGTGGGCTGGGGGCGGGCTCAATGTACTTTGCAGGATGGCCCCCTCAAGTTTCGTTACGCCACTGATCCTCAATATACCCTCTCAAAAAATGTTATCCCCCTGTAAATTACCTATGGACCTACTGCTTATTATTACAGTCTCCGCTGCATTTCATGTCTAAACACAGCTCCACATTCACAGCAACTTGATATGACTAGGCAGTGGCAATCATGCACAACCCTAAAACACCTTCCACACATGCCACACTGACAACAACAACTCCTTCCAATCTCTCTGCCTTTATTTGCTCCTCTACACTACCAGGTGCAGTGACTACAGTACAATAAAAGTACTACTCTGGTCCTGACATAAACACCAAAAAAACGGTGTGTGATCTTTACTTTGCAGGCATTAGATCAGGAACCATTATAACATGGGAGTTACATAAGTACATAGTTTCAGCCTCACAGGATTTTACTTTGCAGCACAGACACACACACACACGTGCAAAAGCTTACACCCATAAGCAGTAAAGAGGCTATTGAAAATTTGTTCGAGATGTACCTCGCTGAATACCTTCCAGTATGATAAGCGAACACAAAACTGTCACATTCATTGGATGATGTCATCAATGATGTCATCAGTGATGTCATCAATAATGCCGTTTGAGATGTCATCGATGATGTTATCAATGATGTCACTGAACACGCCATGACTGATGTAATATATGAGGTCATACGCAGAGCATGGTAGGGGACACAAGTTACAGTAGCTCACTGTAGTATAACTGGGGAGATTCAAGGGGTTTTCAAGGGTTTTTTGGATTTAAAATGTTACATTATTACTGACATTGTCATCTAACTGTACTATTCCTTTAACCATTGATCTTCAGTGAATTCCTAGGGATTTTGTAATGCAAGTCAAGCTCTTTTTCTACACCTAACTATAACATCACTTTAACCTTTGATTTCTTCAATGAATTTCCAAGGTTTTTTAATGGAAAATAAGATGCTATTATGGGTAGGGGTCAGGAAAACCTTTACTATGCATATACCTTTAACATGCATGCCTTTACAATGAAATTCATTATAAAGCCATGAGTAGTAAAGGCATATTCATTATAAAACAAAATGTGTGGTAAAGGTTACGCATTGTAAAGGCATTTGCGTTGTAACGCATGTGTGGTAAAGGCATGCATTGCACCGGAATGCGTTGTTCCATCATACATTGCAATTAATGAGGATACTTTGAGTCTTTTTTTGAAATTGCATCATTTTTGGAATTTGGTACTGCAGGAGCTATGACAGCCAGAAAGACATCTGATTAATTGAAATCACTGTCTTGCTCCATTTTCTGAAAGTTCCCTTCCTTCAGGGGCATCATAAACCCCCCACTTTACCAGCTACAGCGGGGGTAGGTTTCTCTATCGGCCTCTTCTGTCTGCAACTCGGCAGACTGAAGCTCCTAATAAACCAAAGAAAGATAGGAAAGAGAAAGAAGGATGGGAAGTTAAAAGGAAGAAAGAGTGAAAAGCTGCATGGGAGGGTGAAATGATGGGTGAATGGGTAGGTGGATGAAGGGATGGGTGGGTGAAAGGGTGGATGGGTGAAAGGATGCGTGGCTGGGAGAAAGGATGGTTGAAAGGATGCATGTCTGGGGAAAGCATGGATTAAAAAGTGGATGGGTGAAAGGATGTGTGTGTGAGTGAAAGAATAGGTGAAATGGATGGTTAAAAGGATGTATGGGTGGGTGAAATGGTGGGTGGATGATAGGATGGATGTGTGGGTGAAATGTTTTTGAGTGTAAGAAAGGATGGGTGAAAGAATGCGTGCATGGCTGAAAAGATGGAAGAAAGGGTCAATGTGTGAAAGGGTGGATAGGTGATAGGATGCATGGGTGAGTGAAAGGATGGGTTAAAGGGTAGATGCGTGAAAGGATGGATGAAAGGGTGAATGGGTGAAAGGATTAAAGGATGCATGGGTGAAAGGATATGCGGGTGGGTGAAAGGATAGTTGGGTGGGTGAAAGGCTGCATCAGTGGGTTAAAGGATGGGCAAAAGAGTGGATGGGTTAAGGGATGAGTGAAAGGATGGGTGAAGGGGTATGGGGTGAAAGGAAGCACAGGTTGATGATAGGATGGGTGAAAGGCGGATGTGTGAAAGGGTGGGTGGGTGAAAGGATGCATGAGTGAATGAAAGGATGGGTGAAAGGGTATATGCATGTGCGGATGGGTGAAGGGATGCATGGGTAAAAGGGTGGATGGGTGAAAGGATGCATGGGTGGGTGAAAGGGTGGGCAAAAGAGTGGATGGGTTAAGGGGTGAGTGAAAGGATGGGTGAATAGGTGAAAGGATGGAAGTGAAAGGAAGTGAAAGGAATGGTGAAAGAATGCATGGGTGGATGAACATATGGGTGAATGGGGAAAGGGTGGATTGGTGAAAGGATGCATGGGTGAGTGAAAGCATGGCTGAACGGGTAGGTGCGTCTTTGGATGGGTGAAAGAGAAAATGGGTGAAAGAATGCTTGGGTGGGTGAAAGGAAGGGCGAAAGGGTAGATAGGTTAAGGGATGAGTGAAAGAATGGATGGGTGAAAGGATGCAGGGGTGAAAGGATGGACAAAAGGATGCATGGGTGGATAAAATGATGCATAGGTGGGTGAATGGATGAAAGGATGAATAGGTGGGTGAATGGATGAAAGGATGCATGGGTGAAATGATGGGTGAAAGGATGCGTGGGTGGGTGAAAGGATGCATGGGTGGGTGAATGGGTAAAAGGACGGATGAGTGACAGGATGGCTGAAATGATGGATGAGTGAAAGGATGGGTGAAAGGGTGGATCGTGAAAGGATGGGTGAAAAGTTTGATGGCTGGAATGCTGAAAGACTTAATGATGGATGACAGAATGAACGGATGACAGGATGTAAAGATGAAAAGATGGATACATGGATAGATGTTTGGATTGAAGAGGCAAGCGAGCTTTCATAGGGAGGGCCATGCTCACTTGCTCCGATTTTTTAATTTCATCAGCGCTTTGGTTCAAAGTGGGGAGTATTGTGATTTTCTGGCTACTCCCTTGCCTTCCTTTCAACTTTATTTGGGATTAGCACTTAGGAGTGACCACTTCTTCTGTTATGTAAAGTTATGTTATAGAAGATTTCTAAAGCGCACGTACACCAACAGGTCTCTTGGCGCCGAGTTAAGAATTCACCATTTGTGAAAGTCCGTGTCTAACTATATGCTTGGGTGAAAAGCCATGTTTTCAGCTTTTTTTCTAAAGCACATGTAATCTGTTTCTTGTCTCATTGTAATGGGCAAGGAATTCCAAAATTGGGGTCCTTGTATGGAGAAACGCGAGCCTGTCCGTTTGTGTCTGAATCTGGGGACCACCAATAGATTCATATGCGCAGATATAAGAGTGCGCTTCGGGGAGCATCTGTGAATCCTTGAGGATATGTACTTGGGGCCTATGCCGTGAATAGCTTTAAAAATAATGCAGCCCATCTTACACATGGATCGCTGCTCCACCGGGAGCCAGTGAATCTCCTTCATCAGAGGCCTAACATGGCAGCACCTAGGTTGTTGGTAGATTATTCTGGCTGCCTGGTTTTGTATCAGTTGTAATCAATAGTTTTGGTTGCACGGAAGGGCTAGATAAATTGCGTTAGCATAGTCAATTTTTGACAGAATTAGGGTGATAATAATTTGAATACTGGTATCTGTTAAAGAATCTTCTAATTTTCCTAAATTTACGTAATTGCAGAAAACAGGAGGAAGTGACTGAACTTATCTGAGATGTCATGGATAGGTCCGTGTCAATTTGCATGCCAAGGCTCTTTATCGTGCTCTTTGGAGTAGGTACAGAGCCTAACTCCAGAGGCCAATGATCAGGGGTCCAGTGGATGAGTTTATTATTGGGGATAATAATCTCGGTTTTCTCAGAGTTGAGTTTTAGTTGGTTTCGGTTCATCCAGTTCCTAATGTACAACATGGTGTTCCTTAGAGTCTCCTTGGAGTCAGCTGAGTCATTGATAGTGAAAATCAGCTGCATATCATCCGCGTAGTTATAGATTTGTACCTTCATTTGTTGGAGCGTGCGTATTAGGGGTCACATATAGATGTTGAAAAGATAGGGAGACAGAGAGGAGCCCTGCGGTACTCCACAGTTCATGCTAACAATAGCAGAGCTGTGGGGCAATAGCCAGACAGATTGCTTTCAATCCTTTAGAAAGGATTTCATACAGTTTAAGGCAGCACCTCTAAGACCCGATGCAGCAATATGATCCATCAGGATGTCATGGTCGACAGTATCGAATGCTGTAGATAGATCCAATAGGTCCTCCTGCTTTTTTTGAATTTTTTGTGGGATTCAACTTTCACAATGACTTTTGGAGAAGAGATGGAAAAAGAGCAGGAATACTCTCCAAAAATCAGCAGGGAGTCACTTGGCTGGCAGTTCTTCTCAATCCCTCCATGGGAGAAAAGGTGTTGGCCATCGGAGAGCAGAGTCTGTAGGACTGAGAAAATTTGGTCTTGGAACACCAGTGTGAAAAGAAGTCGTTTTTTCGTTAAGTCTCCAAGTTTAGATGTCTTTTTTCTTTTTTATCTTAAATCCCCAAACCATTTAAAAAATACAAAAAAAAATTACAAAGTTTGAAAATAAGTGGAAAATATTCTTTTTAGAACTGCCTTTTTGGTGTCAAAATAGATATCTTTTATTTTGTTTGTCAATTGTGTCTCTTTATGTTAGTGTATCGTAGTAGTCTGCTATAGCGGCCTATACATAATAATAAAAAGTAAGCCTACTGCTATAACTGTAAGCAAAAACTAAACAATTATAACAATAGATTTCTGTCAGATTTATAAAGATTTTGTTTCAGGTTTGCATTACATTTTTAACACAGACCCAACATAAAATTCAGATTGGTATTTATAAACCAAAACATATCACAATTTGTGTTGGATTGTAACCAAAAGTAATGCAACGCAGTGTATTTGAGCTGCCTTGCATTACTTTGCAACATGGGGATGTTCCATGGGTGGTGAATGGGTGTTTCTATACATTCACCATGGATTTTGATGACGAAAAGACATAGAGGAACAACAAAACCTCAGAAACACGCGCCACCTACAGAGCACCCACCACAGCACAGCAGCAACTCATCAAATGCACAAAGAAGAAATCCCTCCAAGACAGAATCCTCACCAATGCTCATAATACCAAAGAACTCTTCTCCATCATCAAGGAATTTGCCAAACCCTGCAGTGAAACAACAGATTTCCCACCCTCCCAAGACCTCTGCAACAGACTCAACACCTTTTTTCCCCTCAAGATTAAGATGATCTGAAGGGCGCCAGTGAGCCCACAGCAAGATGGCTGCACATTAGTGCAGCTCCGCCGATCGGGTTCTGACAATCCGTCAATAATCCTGCCATAGATCCGGCACTGAGCATAAAATGTTCTCCATGCTCTCCTGAGGAGGTCGGTGTTCGCGGGGTGTGCGGAGCAACCAAGCCGTGGGCGCTGCTGTGCGCTGGCAGTGGCGCGGAGTGCGGAGCGGCTGGGCTCGAAACTGAGGCCTCGGTCGCAGGCGCTTGCAACTGACACGGTGAAGTAGTCTTCTGCGACCCCTTGCTCAGCGGACTGCACGGCGATGACTGCGGGCCGCAGTTGTAAACTGTGGCGGTAGAGGAGCAGAGGAACTCGGCGCTTCTGTTGCTGGGACTGGGGCTGCGATCCTGCGAGCTGTGCACATCACATGAGGCCGGTGAGAAGGCCTAACGCGAGCAGTGAGGTAGGATCGCGAGAGCCGCACTGCGGGGCGCCGCAATCAAAAGGAGAAGGTGAGGCAAGCTAAATTGAATGCGCACTGCTGTACTAGTGTGGTGACAGCGGCCGAAGCAAGTGACTTTGCGCTTCCCGGGGTGCTGCAACGAGGAGGCAAGACTGAAGAGGCAACAGGTGAAGGCGATCCTGGGAGTGCTGAGTGTGGCGCAGGCCGCAATGTTGGGCGACTAGACCTCTGCGCAATTACAAAGGAAGGCCTGGCAGGTACCAGCAGTGGACAGAGCCTGGGAAGTGCACCATGCTGATTTAGGGTGGCTGAAAGTGGAAGTGGTGAGCAGAACGGCGGAATAGCAGCTGACAGAGAATAAAGTGGAAGTGCAGCACTGTTCAGTACAATAGACTGTGGAAACTACAATCACTGCCGGGGGTGTGCATAGGCGCACACACTGCCAGCGAATTGCACTTGCTGAGGAGGTGTGGGGGCTGGGCTGCAGTCACAAGTACAACGATCGGATTCTCTTGGTTACAGATGACGCTTGCCCACATATCCTGCAAAGCCAATGTGAGTGTGTGTGCTCAATAGTGCAGGACAATCATCTTTGAATACAGCACACCCCTGCTGTGGAGTGCAAGTGGATTGTGGGTGACAGGCATAGTACACACGCTGGACCCGAAGTAGGTGCTGATTGCCTGTGATCAAAATGGGGAAGGCGGATAAAACACAGGCCAAGCCCACTTTTGAATCGAGGGGATCAGCTAAACAATCTTCAGAACAAGGAGCGGAGGGGGGCAACCTGCTGGGAGAATGGAGGCGAGTGTGCTGGAAGCAACTCTGCTAGCCATGCAGAATAGCCTGCAATCTATAGATGGCAAGATAGATACGCTGAATATACTAATGGATAACATGGCGGCGAAGTTGGATAAACAGGTCACACGAATTGCAGAGGCGGAGCAGAGGATCTCGAAGGCCGAGGATGAGTTGCAAGCCGTGAGTTCGAAAAGCCTGAACATGGAGCGCGTTTTGGCAGTCATCCAGGCCAAAAACGAGGATTTAGAGGCACGCTCCCGGCATAAACACCTACGAATAATAGGGGTGCCAGAATCCACAAATACAGGGAAAATGGAAACCTACATAGAAACTATGTTAACGACGGTATTTGGTGCCGAGAATCTGTCAAAACTGATGGTTGTGGAGCGGGCGCACGGTGCACTCATAGCACGACCCCCGCTGGGAGCACCATCGTGCCCTATAATAGCAAAAGTACTAAATTATAGAGATAGTGATGCAGTGCTTTGAATGGCCAGAGAAAAAGGAGAAATACAATACCAGGGGAATCAGATTGCCTTTTATCCTGACTTCACAGTTGCGGTGCAGTCAGCAAGGAGAGAGTTCTTGCCAGTAAAAAGACAGTTGCAAAAAGCAAATATAACATATGCAATGTTATACCCGGCGCGCCTGCAGGTGGAGTATAAAGGCCAACAGAAGGTTTTTTCGACACCCAAAGCGGCCAAAGAATATCTAAAATCGCTGTCGCCATGCAGAAAGGAGCACAGCACTGCGGACACCGACGAGGAAGCAATATGATGGTATTGATGGTCTATGAAATTTCATTTGGAGCAGCTTAAGGCACGTATGAAGGGTATAGGTGAATAACAAGAGATAATAGGGGGGCTGACATGGAGAGAAATTGATAAAGACAGGATAAAGTCTGGTCGGCCGTAGATGGTTTAAAGAGGCTGCAGAGAACCTGATCACCTCCGCACACCTGGAGGAAAGTTGGGAGCCTGGCGTACCCCTGCGAGGGAGCACCCCGGATGAGTTTAGCACCTTGTGTTATAATATTTTGTATTGTGTATAAGAGTAATGATGACATGTTGTATGTTGATTGTTTTACAGGGATGTCTTTCGCTAGTTGGGGCAGCTGAAGTGGGAGGAGGGTGGGAGGTGGGTTATTTCTGTGTTGTATACCCAGCCATAGCATATATAATCCTATGGGACATTCACTTACACACACATATCGGCATGTGCACTACCCCGATGTGAAAAATATGATAACTGTGAGAGACAGTATAAACTGTATCACGTGGAATGTGCGTGGTCTCAATGACCCTCGTAAGGTGAGGCTGGTATTAAGGTTCCTAGATAGGCACAATGTACATGTGGCTTTTCTACAAGAAATACATTTGGATAAACACTCGGAATTTAAAATGGGCGCATGCTGGGGGCAGTGTAAGTTGGCTTCCTCTTACTCCACGTACTCGAGGGGGGTATTAGTGTGGGTCAAGCAGGGGGGCCCTTTCACGCTTCTGAAGCATTATGCGGAAGACCAGGGTAGGCTTCTCATTGCCCACGGCGTGCTGGCGGGTAGGAATTTTACGTTTGTGAATACATATGCACCAAATACAGACAACCCTGAGTTTTTCACAGCAACATGGAGAAGGATTGTGTCCACCCTGCTGGTGCATGTCATATGGGGAGGGGACCTCATCACATACCTAGACCCAGGGATGGATAGATCGGCAGACACAGAGTGGCGTGGGAAACAGGCAGCCAAGGTAATCAGGGGTGGAATGCAGGAATTTGGACTGGTAGATGCCTGGTGATTATGACACCCTACACAGAAAGAGGGCACGTTTGTGTCTTCGGTGCACAGCACATGGTCCCGGTTAGACTACTGGCTCATGTCTACGGAGGTGTGTCAGTGGATAGTGGAGGTACGGCACTTACCCAAAACGTTATCGGACCATGCGCCGGTGCTTCTGGGATTGCGGGTGCCGGGCGTGACTCCTGCGCCTTTCGGGTGGCGATTTAGGCCGGCTGCCTTGCTGTATGCAGTTTTTAAAGAAGAGCTGCGTAACGCGATAAGTGAATACTTTGAATTGAACACAGGCTCTGTAGATAGCAATTGCACTCTGTGGGAGGGTTTTAAAGTGACAATCCACGGTAAATGTATTGGCACATAAACAGGGGTGCTAAAAGCCATGAGGACACAGCTAAAAAACACTGAAGACAAGCTAAATGCTCTGGAGAGAGAGTATGAAAGGAACCAGCAGCGGGGTTATTAGCAGCCATTAGGGAACAAGTGACAGAATTTGAGGAGCTGGCAGAGCAGGAGGCACACTTTCTGACTAAAAGACACAGGGCACGGGCATACAGTGAGGGTGGGAGACCGGGACATAGCCTTGCGCAAAAACTGCAGTCTCCCAGGGGCGCAGCGGCTGTGGTACATGTAGTGGATAATGAAGGTACTGAGCACTACACTAACGCAGACATATTAGAGACATTTTGGAAACGTTATGCAAAACTATATGAGGCGAGGCCGTCGGCATCGCAGAGTGAATTGGAGCAATATTTGGGGGAGGTGGCGCTGGCGTGGCTCTCACCGGTCCAGAGAGAGTACCTAGCACAACCAGTGACTGTAGACGACGTAAAAGACGCTATCCGCGCCCTGCCAAACACTAAAGCCCCTCGAATTGATGGTATAACTGGGGAATTCTACAAGGAATATATCGAACTGATCGCCCCACATCTACATGCGGTGTATGAGGAGGCATATCAAAATCGCATATTACCGCCGTCATTGAGGGAGGCACTGGTAGTTGCATTGCTCAAACCAGATAAGGCTCCAGAAAGGTGCGAGTCCTACAGGCCTTTGTCCTTAATTAATATAGATGCCAAGATTTAGGCTAAATTAATTGCCATGCACCTACAACCCTTGGTACCCCACCTGGTACTACCTGATCAATCAGGTTTTGTGCCTGGTAGGTCAATCGCACATAATTTGCGCACCATATTTGCCCTATTGCACTATTTAGACCCCAAACTGCAGGCGGTGGCGGTGTTATTAGACGTTGCTAAGGCCTTTGATTCCATTGCATGGACCTACATGTTTGTGGTACTGGGCCGTATGGGAATGCCTGAGTCCTTTATTAGCTGGGTCCGCCCCTCTTATATGAGAGACCAATGGCACACGTGCAGATTAATGGGCACACATCAGGGGTTATTGAAATAGGCAGGGGAACGAGGCAGGGTTGCCCCCTGTCACCCCTTCTTTTTGCGCTAGTGATCGAGCCCTAGCATGCATCGTCCTGCAGAGGTATGCAGAGGCTGCATTGAGATTCCAGCTGTGTCCTCTGATTTTTTCACTTTATGCGGATGATATGGTGCTTTATATAAGAGAGCCTTCTATCCATCTGACACTGGTTATTAGAGAATATGTAAAATTTGAATATTTCTCTGGGTTGAGTATTAATTGGAAGAAATCTGTTACATTACCATTAACACCAGACATAAAAGGCTGCGTAATGGACTATCCTCTGGAATGGGCAACGGGGCCTGTGAAATACCTCGGTGTACATAGGGATCCCACAGTCGTGATGCAAGAAAATTATGGTAGGGCAGTGTCTCGACTGGAGGACCGAGTATCGCGCTGGGTGTCACTCCCACTTTCCCTAGCAGATAGACTGGCCGTTATTAAAATGACAGTACTTCCACAATTTTTGTATCTATTCACTAATGTCCGAATAGTGTTGACCGAGGCCTTTTTCAAGCAACTCCTGTCTATGCTGATTACAATGGTATGGGCAGGAAAGAAGCCTAGGATTAGTTGGGAGGTACTCACTCTACCGTATGGAGATGGTGGATTTTGCGCCCCAGATTTTAAACGGTATTATATGTGCGCGCAAGCGCACTTTGCGCACTATTGGTACACCGCGCATGAGTTTATACCGCATGTGGCGATCAAGCATGATGACGCTACTCCGATACCACTCAAGGCTATATTACCGTATACGCGTAGTGAGATGTCTTGTACTGAGATAAATACTCTACATACGATGTCTCTGGCATGGCGTGGACTAGCTAGGCGGGCAGGGAAGGAGCTGATATATGCCCCGGCACCACCTCTATTACATCACCCGGATATCACAGTGACGCAGGAAAATAAATCACTTCGGTGGTTGCGGGAGGCAGGTTTACATACTATGGGGGTTTTGTATAAAAATGGCTATTTTTTGACAATGACAGATGCAAAGGCAATGCAGGATAACACCCCAATATCGGCCTTTCTCTATTATCGCCTCCGTGTGGCAGAGAAAGCGCTTAACCCGCACTTCCCGGCAGAACCACCTACTCTCCTGGCGCTGCAGGTGCTTATCACTAGTACTTCAGGCAGCATCTCATCACCAAATTATATGCTGCTGCACAGAAGGTTGGGGCATCTGGTGGCGGGAGGGCAATGATGAAATGGAACTTAGAACTAGAACAACCTATAGGGGTTGAAGAGTGGAGATATTGTTGTGAACAATTAGCTACCCTGACGTCAAATTGCAACTTACGAATAATACAGTTCAAATTTCTCCACCAAATGTACTATACCCCTGTCCAACTGTATAAATTTGGGCTAGGGAGGATGCTGGCTGCGTAAGATGTGGGGCTGAGAAGGCAGACTTTAAGCATCTTGCATGGGGATGTCCGCGGTGAAGCAATTTTGGGTGCAAGTCACAGAGACATTATCTGAAATGGTTGGAATGCATGTGGGCTGTGAGCCGACTATTTGCCTGTTGGGACTTTTAAAAGATTTTAAGGCACTAAACAAGAAGTTTCTGTCTGTGAGCCTATTACTTGCAAAGCGTAGAGTGGCATTGCATTGGGACAGTAAATCCAATTCAACAAAGGGGGCATGGCTGTCTGACATGGCATGGTGCCAGAAACAACTTGAGTTGTATGCCAAGGAACAACCACTCTCCTCACGACCGAAGGATTACTGGGGGCCGCTGATGGCTTATTTGCAGTCCAATAGTGGTAATGGTGGGTGATGTTGGAAGCAGAGGATGGACATGGGACTGCTGATACAATATACAAGCCATTGGATAACTTTGACTGCGTTGAATGAGCATGGGATCTATGTGTATTTGCCCTGATATCTGATTTGTCAGCGGGAGAGAGAAGGGGAACGGAAAGTAGTGAATGTAGACACACTATGTAACGATAAGGATATGGTGCGGTATTGTTGATATATGTTTATGTCCATTGTATGTATGTATGTGGGCATTATGTTAACTTGAAAAAGAAAATAAAGAAAACAAAAAAGATTAAGATGATCTACGACAACTTCGATAACCAAGATCTCTGCACCGCTCCAGCTCCCCCCCTAGCAACGCCACCCAACAGACCCTGCTCAATTGGACCCCAATCACGACAGAAAACACCTTAAAGACCATGAAGATCATCCACTCCAGAGCACCCTCAGACCCGGCCCAACCCACATCTTCCACAGAGCCGCCCCAGCCATCGCACCCGAACTACGCCGGACGATCAACTGCTCCCTCAAGACCACCACATTCCCCGACGACTGGAAACACGCAGAAGTCAACCCCATCTTGAAGAAACCCTCCGCAGACCCAACGGACTTCAAAAACTTCAGGCCCATCTCCCTGCTTCCATTCGCAGCCACGGTCATCGAATAGGCCGGCAACACCCAGCTAGCAAACTTCATTGAAGATAATATCGTCCTGGACATCTCCCAATCCGGATTCCGAAGCAACCACAGCACTGAGACCGCCCACCAACAACATCCACTGCCTCCTCAACCAGGCCAAATGACAGCCCTCATCCTCCTGGACCTCTCAGCTGCCTTCAACACCGTCTCCCACCACACACTAGCCATCAGGCTCCACGACGCCAGCATCCGTGGAAAGGCCATCGACTGGATATGCTCATTTCTCACTGGCAGAACTCAGCGAGTGAGACTCCCCCCTCCCTCTCGGAACCTACAGAGACCAACTGTGGAGTGCCCCAGGGATCCTCCCTCAGCCCCACCCTCTTAAATATCTACATGGCCCCCCTCGCAACCATCGTTAGAAACCACAGGCTCAACATCGTCTCCTACGCCGACGACCCCCAGCTTATCCTCCCCCTCACCAACAAACCCAACATCTCCAGACACAACTTCCAAGAAGGGATGAAAGCCGTCGCCACCTGAATGAAGAAATGCTGCCTGAAACTCAACTCAGAGGAAACAGAAATCCTCATTCTTGGCTCCACCTCCTCTGCATGGGACGACTCCTGGTGGACCTCCGTTCTCGGAAACCCCCCCTCAACCCGACAGACCATGAACGAAACATCAGCATCATACTAGACTCATTGCTTACAATGAACCGCCAGATCAACGCCGTCTCCTCAGCCTGCTTCAAAACCCTCTGCATACTCTGAAAAACGTTTAGATGGATCCCATCCAAATCCAGAAAAACTTTCACGCATGCTCTCATCAGTAGCAGACTGGATTACGGCAACGCTCTCTACGCCGGAATCAAAAAGAAACTACTTTGCAAACTCCAGACTGTCCAGAACGCCACAGCAAGACTGATCCTAGACATCTCCATCGCAGCCACATCACCCAACAACTCTGCGATCTCCTCTGGCTCCCTATCGAAAGAAGAATAACCTCCAAACTCCTCACTCACGCATACAAGGCCTTCCACAACAACGGGCCAACATACCTGAACAACCGCCTCACCTTCCACGCACCAAAAAGACACCTCCGATCAGCTGGCCACCGTTCCACGCATCTACAAGACCAGAATGGGAGGAAAGTCCTTCTCCTACCTTGCAGCCAAGGACTGGAACAACCTCCCCCTCCACCTCCGGTAAGCTCCCACACTGCTCCGGCATCAAGACCTAGCTCTTCGGACGACCCCAGCACTCAACGGAGCTGTCCCCCTCCCCCCAAGTGCCTTGAGACCCTCGTGGGTGAATAGTTGCGCTTCACCAACCCCTGATTGATTGACATACAAAGAAGAAATTTTCTAAAACCATATTTTTTTGCGCAGGAAGGGACTATCCTGACCACAACATAGACACTCTTGTACTCTGGCATGAGTGCGTGTGTTAGCGCATGCCTGCAGAATGTGTGCCATCACATGGATGGAGCCGAACTGTCTTCTGCCACTTCTTTGTAAGGGTGGGGTACAGGGAGAAGGCTGTGCATACTATGGTTTTGGCCACCAAATTGGGTTTGGGTGTCTGGAGGGAGTGGGCTCTCTGTGAAGACTTCTGTACAAGGCGAATAAGGCACTTGACCACGTACTTCTAACTGATTGCGCACAAGAGGTCGGCTAACCACAAAGGGTCCAATGCAGGGCGAACGATGTACGTAGTAGGGTCTTGGCTACCTACTGGGTTTTCGGTGTCTGGAGGGAGAGGGCTCTCCCTGAATAGCTGTATACTGGGAAAAGACTGTGTATAGTAGGGGCTTGACCACCTGAGGGCACTTGAGTGTCTGGTGGGAGTGGTTGCTTTTCATGAATAGTTGTAACAGTGCAAACGTGGTGCGTAGTAGGGGCTTGACCACATAGAGCAGCCCTAGACTGAGTGGGCTCTCCTTGAAGAGTTTTGCACAGGGCAAAGGCTGTACATACCACACGGTTGACCACCAAAGGGGGCTTAGTTGTCTGCAGAGAGTGGGTTCTCTGTGTGGCGTTGTGCAAAGGGCAAAGACTGTGTGAGGTAGTGGCTTGGCCAACTACTTGGGCTGGAATGTTTGGATGGAGTGTATGGCTGTGTGAGTGGCTGTGAAGGTGAGTGACTGGTTGTATGAGTGAGTGAATGGTTGTGTGAGTGGCTGTATGAGTGAGTGAGTGGGTGTGTGAGTGGCTCTATGAAGGGGTGAGTAGGTGTGAGTAGTGGTTTGGGACTGTGAATGGGTATGAGTGTTAAGTGGGTGTGTGAGTAGGTGTACAAGAGATTATATGGGGTGTGAGTGGTTCTGTGGATGATGTCATCAATGAAGTCATTTGCGATGCCATCAGTGATGTCATGAGTGATGTCACTGACCATGTCATGAGTGATGTAATATGTGAGTTCATAAGTGGTGCATTGTGGGGGCGTAAGTTATAGTTAGCTCAGGTAACTATACCTGCTGAATTTCTATGGTTTTGTACGAGTGAAATCTGAGCCTAACTATAACGTCCCTGTAAACTTTGGTTTTTTGAGTGAATTTCTATGGTTTTTTTAACTAGTAGTTGTGTTTGCAGAGTGGTGGAGAAAGGTGGTGGGGCCTGCGATCAGCTCTCAGGAATCCCACTGCGTCGGACTTACTGGAGGAAACAGGAGGGCTTCTTGGTCCCCAAGGACCCTCAGCATCCAAGAGGGCTTCATCCCCTAACCAGTAGTGCACCAGGAGGTGCATTTGCAGAGTGGTGGACAAACAGGACGGGCCTCTGACCAGCTCACAGCAATCGCGCTGTATGGGACTTACTGGAGGTAACAGGAGGGGTTCTTTGCCCCCAAGGACCGTCACCATTCAAGGGGACTTCATCCCCCAACCAGTAATGTACCAGGAGGTGCATTTGCAGAGTGGTGGTGAAAGGGGCCGGGGCCTCCGGCAACTTCATGGCCGTCTTTTAAAAAAAAAATATATTAGATGGGGAGGGGGGCAATGTGGTCCCCCCGGGGACCCCATCCCCTGGGGCCAGGCCAATTTGCAATGGTGGAGGGTGTGGCACGGCCCCCGTCCCTGGCCGATTTCAGCCCTGGGGACCCCATCCCCAATGGCACGGCCATTTTTATGTAATTTTTGTTATATAGGGCAGGGGGGCCATGTGTTCCCTCTCCCCAGGCCGATTTCAGCCCCGGGGACCCCATCTCCTAGGGTCCGGCCTCTTTAATCTTGGTGCCCTGTTCCCACCCAGGGCACCCAATTACCTCCTTTGGGGACTGCGGAAGGAGCCTCAAGCACCCCGCGTTCCCTGCGGCTCCCTGCACCTGCAGTAGCCGACATTTCTTTGACACACAAGGAGCTGCAAAACATGAAGTTCCCAGTGTGCAAAAGCAATAGTCCTCTGTTTCCCTGCCTGCATCTGTGCAGGCAGGGAAACAGATGACACCTCAGCTCTCAACAGGCGGGAACGTTTTACAGTTCCAGCTTGCTGACAGCAGAGTGTTTGCTCTGACTTGGCGGGAGCTGTCAAGGCTCCCGCCAAGTCAGAGCAAACTGCTACGTCCCAAGGGTGGGCACCCCGGGATATAGCAGGAGCCGGCCCTGGGGGGGGTGGCGTTCCCCAGGGACATGTATGGCTCCAGGAGGGGTGCCATGCAGCCCTCCTCCTTTGTTGTATTTGGCCCTGGTGAGGTGGTAGTCCCTGAGTCTAGGGCGGGCCCACGACCGCATTACATATTTGAAACTACCCCAGGGAGGGGGCTGCCCCCGAGGCTGCGGGGGCTCCGCGCGGTTCAGTGCTGCCCCCGCATTCAAATGCTGTAAAGCCCCGGGGAGGTGACAGTCTCCAGGACGGCCCCCCGCATTAATTTCCTATTCTTTGCCTTGGGGAGGTGGTGGTCATTGGGCGTGGGTTGGGCCCAGCGGGCCCGCCCACATCCATATTTCATTGTGCCTCGGGGAGGTGGCGGTCCCTGAGGCTGCGAAGGGCAGCGTGGGCACCCCCGCATAATTAAAAAGCAGTGCCCCCAGGATTTGGCCCACCCGGGGGCTTCCTTGAAGAGAAGAGGATCCACTCGTGATTTTGTGGCACAATTGATTACAAAAACAATGTTTTTAAACTTCAGCAAAGTCCCTGCGGGACTCCATCACCAGTTTTAGGGGGTCAGGGTAGTCCTACCTTGCCCCCCTTTCTTTATTTTGTAAGTTTTGGGGACTCAGCTCAAGCCGAGTCCCAAGATGGCTGCCAAAACTTCCTGGTTGAAGTGTTGGCAACCAATCGGATTACAGCATCGGGACTGTTGGATCCGCGTCTCTATATATAGAAATGTATTTTCCAGTTAATATACTTCCAAAATACTACACCAAATCACAAAAAGGAACTATCTGTGTACCAAGATCTAGCTTCTTGCCAAATTTAGTTTAATTCCATCCAGCGGTTCAGACTGTAGTCGTGTTCAAATGTCCTATGGGAATTAATATGGGGAAAATGCGTTTTGGGACCTCCCCCTTTTTCTCGGGCCCTGTTTGACGAATCACACCATATCATTCCAGACACCACCTGAAGTGAGTGTTGTATTAGTTTTGAAAAATTCCTGAAGATTCGTGAAACGACGCTAAAGATATTATCAAGTCATAAAACTTTTTTCCTATGGAAACTAGGTGCTAACTATAACTACCTACTTGTGACTGCAAGTAGGTGATGTATATATTATATATATATATATATTCACTGAAAAAACCATAGGTTTCAGGGACGTTATAGTTAGCTGGACATTTCACTCTTACAAAACCATAGAAATTCCACCGTTATAGTTAGTTCAGCTAACTATAACTCGCGCTACCCAGCAATGCACTGCTCATGACGTCACATATTACATCATTCATTACATGGTCAGTGACATCACTGATGACATCACTGATGACATCTCAAATGACATCACTGATGACATCATCCAGTGACTGTGTGTTTCTGTAAAGTTTAAATATGTTTTATATATATTCCAAGGCGTATTGAAGAATGAGTGGGTTTATAAGTGTCTGGATGGAGGATTTAGTAGGTGCGTGACTGACTGTAAAAGTGAGTGCTTAAATGTGTCTTACTGAATGCATGGGTTAGTGACTAAACTGTGTGAATGTCTGTATCAGTCTGTTGTTGTGCAAGTTGCTGCATGGGTTGGTCAGTAGCTACATGAGTCTCTATATAGGTTATTGATTGGTTGTGTGAGTATTTTTTTGGGAGATTGAGTGTGTGTGTGGGTGGGTGGGAGGTGTGTGACTCTGTGCATAGATGTGTGAGTGGTTGATTCACTGGGTGTATGGGTTCAAGAGTGCATGTGGAAACAGCTGTATGGGTGCGTGAGTGTGTGTATGGGTGTGTTGGTGAGTGAATGGATGTCTCAGTGGTATATGTCCAAGTAACTACATATGTAAAAGGCAGTGTATGTGAGAGTTGAAGTATATAAATGACTCTACCTGATAGTCAGTGATTGTGAGACTGGCTGTATGGATGAGTGTGTACTTGTATCACTGATTATATAAGAGAGAAAGTATGCGTTAGTATCTGTATGAATAAGTGAGGTGGTGTGTGTATAATTGTATAGGTGAGTAAATGGGAGTGTGATTGATTCTTAGCATGACTGACTAGGTGTGTGAGTAACTGCATGGATGAGTGGCGGTGTGTGAGTGTCTGTATAGGTGTATGAATGCATAGGATAGTGTTGTATTGATGAGTGACTGCATGTATGAGTGATTGTATGGATGAATGAGTGGTTGTGTGTGTAGACCTAGGAATCAGTGAGTGCGTATGTAGTAACTGGTATTGGTGTGTCAATGATTTAGAAAATGGTAGTCTGTATTTTACAGTGGGTGTATCAAAGGTTATATTAGAGTGTGAGGAGGTGCATCAGATTTTCACGTGGATGATGTCATCAGTGATGTCATCAGTGATGTCATTTGAGATGTCATCAGTGATGTCATCAGTGATGTCACTGACCATGTCATGAATGATGTAATATGTGACGTCATGAGCAGTGCATTGCGGGTGCGCGAGTTATAGTTAGCTGAACTAACTATAACGGTGGAATTTCTATGGTTTTGTAAGAGTGAAATGTCCAGCTAACTATAACGTCCCTGAAACCTATGGTTTTTTCAGTGAATTTCAATGGTTTTTTAAATGCTAATTTCTAACTATAACGTACCTGAAACCTATGGTTTTTTCAGTGAATTTCAATGGTTTTTTAAATGCTAATTTCTAACTATGACATCCCTATTAAGTCTACCAAACAAAGAACGGTTCAACGCCAGGGGGTCCTAGGGAAAAAATGTTGAGACCTCACAGGATTCAATCCTCAATACTATATCACAAAACAATACAGAATCCTTGGGTCTATGAAAAAAAGAGAAAAGAAACTCCAAAAGTGTAATGAATTACTACTACATAGTTGGAAAGCATACAAATATAAAACACAGAACCTAATGACTAGGTGCCACAGATCTATCTATGGGCACTTCCCTTTCAGGACGAAATCCCTCACTCACCATAGGTGACATGCTTCATCATTTGGGATTCTCCTCCCAGAGGAAAAACCTAGTTCCTCTGAGGGCTACGACCCCCTCTCTAAGAGGGAGGAGCTCAGGGATGTTTTGAATAACTAATAGGATATTATAAATCCTCAAATGAAGAGATAACTGTGTGAATGAGGGCGCAGCGCAACAAATGATTGATAAATGTGAGAATGGTGAAGTTAAAACTAGCTCAAGAGCGTAAACACAATACTTTATTCAAATACGCCCCTTGCCAGGATTAAAAACCGTATACCCGCGGTATAAATTTCAAACCGCAAAGGTAAAGTAGATAATGGTCAACATGTTTCAGCCATACACCTAATCATAGGCAGGGCTTTCATCAGGACCTACAAAGCTGCTGCTGTCTCAGTGCAAGTGCTACAACAAAAAGGATATCAAGACAGAAAATCTTCTTCGTCTTTCCATTCCAAGAGAAAGGATTACCTATGTTCAAAAGAAAAGAATCAAATTTGATCCATAATAATGATCACAGGTATCAACCATAAACTGCAAAAGGTTCTGTGAAGAATAATGAAAAAAAATCAAAATTGAAGAAAAAGCTTACCCGCCACTGCTAGGTAAGTAACCACACCTCTACCTGGCAACTGCTCAGGAAAGGAGCACCTCTCTGAAAAAAACGGTATGTCATGTCATTAACAAATCATGTCCTATCAAAAAACCAGGGTTATAATAATGCTACCAGTACCCAAATAGGCATGTTTTAAGGAGTGAGTGTAAATAAAAAAGAAAACAAGGTGCACTGACCATTTAAAACATAAGATGTAATAGTTAATAAAAAGGCTACATGTATAAAGCCTAAATGGCTGCAACATAGACACCACCATATGGACCCAGCTGAAGATAAATCTCTAAATAAAAACTAAAACAAGTCCTACTGGCCACATAAGCCACAAGAACTCAGAGGATACACCAAAGAGGCCAAGGAGCCTGCTATATGAAGTTCAAATAAGCAAACAGCAGAATCTAAAAATAGTATGACAAAACCTCACTCCGATCAAAATGCAGGAAGATAAAGGAAAGCTCAACCAAGCAGAAAAGAGACTGACCTCTCCGTCGGTACACCGGAGCTTGCAGAGCCTGCAGCCGGAGGTGTAGTCAAGGCTAACTTAGTCTACTTTTATAGCCCAGAATCAAAACTAATTGGCTCCAGATGGGTGCGGACACATGAATAATGTGAGCATGTGTCGAATGAAAGACACTCCTCTCTCGCACATGCGCACTATAAATGAGTTGCTGCTGTGATCATAAGTCAAAAAACAGACCAAAACGCCGCACAGTGTGAAAAACTGCACAATGCAAACCATCGCACATCAATTCCTCTGATATTAAACATCTCAAATGGAAAGGGCGAGTCTGTACTGCGATGTACCAACACCGCGCATGTGTCGTATGAAGATACTTCTCTCTCGCGCATGCGCGTCTTCAAGAGAGTATATCCAAGCTGTAAAAAAGATGCAGTAAATATAGCATCTATTACTCTAAATCGAGCGTTTCTTGTTTCAGACTATAAAAAGCCCGTCAATACAACGCTCATAAATGGAAATCAAACTAGCTTCAAAAGATGGTCACTATATCAAAACCCAGATCTGTGACTGGGGGTGAATGTTTGCCAATGTGCAGCATTCCGTCCATCATCTTGTGTGTTTTGCATTCCGCCCTAAGTGGGAAGGGTATGCCCAGACGTGGGTCCCGTGCTCACTACGCCACTGGAGTCAAGCTATCCTGGCTGATGAAGGCTGATAGCCTGAAACCGGTCCTAGGATGCTTGATTCCGGTCCAGGGAAGACATGGCTTGGCAGTTCGGTCTGGACTGTTCCCATGAGGCACAGGGTCAAGACTGATTTGCATATGGCTATGTCTGAACTGGGGTGGCGTGGTGAAGCAAAATAACGATGGATTAAACCCAGATCTGTGACTGGGGGTGAATGTTTGACAATGTGCAGCATTCCGTCCATCATCTTGTGTGTTTTGCATTTCGCCCTAAGTGGGAAGGGTATGCCCAGACGTGGGTCCCGTGCTCACTACGCCACTGGAGTCAAGCTATCCTGGCTGATGAAGGCTGATAGCCTGAAACCGGTCCTAGGATGCTTGATTCCGGTCCAGGGAAGACATGGCTTGGCAGTTCGGTCTGGACTGTTCCCATGAGGCACAGGGTCAAGACTGATTTGCATATGGCTATGTCTGAACTGGGGTGGCGTGGTGAAGCAAAATAACGATGGATTAAACCCAGATCTGTGACTGGGGGTGAATGTTTGCCAATGTGCAGCATTCCGTCCATCATCTTGTGTGTTTTGCATTTCGCCCTAAGTGGGAAGGGTATGCCCAGACGTGGGTCCCGTGCTCACTACGCCACTGGAGTCAAGCTATCCTGGCTGATGAAGGCTGATAGCCTGAAACCGGTCCTTGGATGCTTGATTCCGGTCCAGGGAAGACATGGCTTGGCAGTTCGGTCTGGACTGTTCCCATGAGGCACAGGGTCAAGACTGATTTGCATATGGCTATGTCTGAACTGGGGTGGCGTGGTGAAGCAAAATAACGATGGATTAAACCCAGATCTGTGACTGGGGGTGAATGTTTGCCAATGTGCAGCATTCCGTCCATCATCTTGTGTGTTTTGCATTTCGCCCTAAGTGGGAAGGGTATGCCCAGACGTGGGTCCCGTGCTCACTACGCCACTGGAGTCAAGCTATCCTGGCTGATGAAGGCTGATAGCCTGAAACCGGTCCTTGGATGCTTGATTCCGGTCCAGGGAAGACATGGCTTGGCAGTTCGGTCTGGACTGTTCCCATGAGGCACAGGGTCAAGACTGATTTGCATATGGCTATGTCTGAACTGGGGTGGCGTGGTGAAGCAAAATAACGATGGATTAAACCCAGATCTGTGACTGGGGGTGAATGTTTGCCAATGTGCAGCATTCCGTCCATCATCTTGTGTGTTTTGCACTATATCAAAAACATATTGCCACAGCGCAGCAGCAACACACAAGAAAACATTAACGTGCTGCATACCTGCTTCACATATATCAATGCACATAGATATCACTCAATAATATGATAATTCTGGATCGAATCACAGACACTATATACTCTTATATGCAATGGTCTGAACCCCGTATATAAACTCATGGATGAGTGTGTATTTCAGGACCCTCACTAGTATTTGGGTTTGTGCAATCAAATGTATAAATATGAGTCCATCGATAACCAAGACATACTACAGTAAAACCCACGGAATCTCATCATTCAAGACCTATACTGTCAGTCCTCAATTTGTGCACCCACCATTGTTCCCGTTTGAACAAGAAAGTTGTGATGTCAGTAATGTGTGGTGGGATAAAAGGTTTTTCCAAGACCGTCCACTTAAGATCTTGTGGGTTATGCTGGGCAGAAAGAAAATGATTAGTCAATTTGGTCGAAGACTTCCTACATCTAATGGTGCTCTTATGCTCAAGGATGCGAGTCGTTACTCTACGTGTGGTCATGCCCACATATCGGAGCGGGCATGGACAATGAATCAAATAAATCAGGTTGTCACTATTGCAGTTTGTGTGGCAAGTCAAAATCCATGGTCTAGATGATCCAATGTCAATTTCCATGGTGCGAATCGTGTGTGGACAAGCCGCACAAGACCCACAGGGGAAATGGCCCCGTACTGGAGGTAAACACCACAGAGTACCCTGTGGATTCTTGTTTCTGGTACGTGGACGTGTATGTACCAAACGATCTTTGATGTTAGTACTGCGCTTGAAAGCGAATAGTGGACGTGGTAAAGAGGTGTCGCCAATATTCAAGATCTTCCAATTGGACAGTATGCTTTTCTTAATCTGATTGGAAAAACTACAGAAGGTATGAACACATGTCAGTCGATTGGTAGTTACTTTAGGAGTACCTGAATCAAGGAGCGACCCCCTATTGTTGTTCCTAGCACGCTTTAAGGCTCTCTTTACAAGCTTCTTAGGATAATGCCTAACTTGTAACTGGTCCGATAAGATCTGGGCATGCTCCTGGTACTTCAAGGACGATGAACAATTCCTCCTTATACGTAAAAATTGCCCATAAGGCAAATTATCACGTAGGGCCTGAGGATGAAAACTATTATATGATAGAAGAGAATTCTTCGTCATTGGTTTTCTATACAGTTCAGTACTCAAGCCCCCTTCAGAGGGAGAAATCATAATGTCCAGAAACGGCAACTGTGTTTTACTAAATTCACAAGTAAAATTCAAATATTGGTTTTGGTTGTTCAGCCAGATCTTAAACTCAATAGTAGATGTGCCTCTCCACACTACAAACACATCGTCGATATACCTTTTCCTTACACGTATATGGTCTCTGTATGGATTATCATCATTCAAAATATGCTCTTGTTCGAAAATATGAACATAGAGATTGGCCAGGCTAGGAGCGAAAACGCTCCCCATTGAAGTACCAGACACCTGGAGAAACAGCTGTTCTTCAAATTTAATTTTTTTTTCTTTCATGGCTAGTCTGGCACAATCAATGATAAATGAGACAGGTGTAATCGAGTCTGGGGGTCTGTTCAGCAAGACTGTTTCAATGGCAGCCAAGGTTTCATCTTGCGGAATACACGTATACAGTGATTCTACGTCAAGAGAGATGAGGTAATCACTTTCAACGTCAAAACTGAGGTCATCAACTAACCTAAGAACCTCTTTAGTGTCCTTCAAATAAGTGGGCATCTCCACTACAAGAGGCCTCAGAAAGTAATCCACAAAAGTGGAAAGAGGTTCCAGTAGAGAGCCTAATCCCGAAATAATCGGGTGACCAGGAGGAGGTCTCTGGCTCTTATGCACCTTAGGGAGTGCATAAAAGTAGGGAACAACGGGATGAATGTTTACTAAAAAGGAGGCTTCATGAGTTGTAATCCAATCATTAGACCGTGCTTCTTCCACAAGAATCTTAATTTCATGTTCCAATCTTCTGGTGGGATCTTCACTCAAAGGTTTATAAAACCGTGTGTCTTCAAGTTGCCTAAGACATTCCGTCCGATAAGAAGAGGTATCCATTACTACAATGGATCCCCCTTTATCAGCGGGTTTAATTGTAATAGTGTCATCAGCATTCAAGGAAGCCATAGCTAGTCGTTCGTTCTTAGTCAAATTCTGATACTGTTTGTTGTCTTTAGCACAAATGGTAGTGACTTGTGAAGTCACGGCTTTCTCAAATGTCAAGACTTGAGAAGGAACCTGACTCGCAAGAGGATTAAATGTGGATTTATTCCTCAAGCCAGTATTAGTATCAAAATCCTCGGTGGCATCTAGAGCTTTGTCTTTGAAGAAAAAGTTCAAGCGGATTTTCCGGAAGAACTGAGCGAGTTCTCGTTTGATCTCAAAAATATCACCCCGGTACGAGGGTACAAAGCCAAGTCCCTTATTAAGAAGGGCTAGTTCATCTGTAGTCAAATCCTTGCTGCGCAAGATGAAACCTTGGCTGCCATTGAAACACTCTTGCTGAACAGACCCCCAGACTCGATTACACCTGTCTCATTTATCATTGATTGTGCCAGACTAGCTGTTTGCTTATTTGAACTTCATATAGCAGGCTCCTTGGCCTTTTTGGTGTATCCTCTGAGTTCTTGTGGCTTATGTGGCCAGTAGGACTTGTTTTAGTTTTTATTTAGAGATTTATCTTCAGCTGGGTCCATGTGGTGGTGTCTATGTTGCAGCCATTTAGGCTTTATACATGATGGCCTTTTTATTAACTATTACATCTTATGTTTTAAATGGTCAGTGCGCCTTGTTTTCTTTTTTATTTACACTCACTCCTTAAAACATGCCTATCTGGGGTACTGGTAGCATTATTATAACCCTGGTTTTTTGATAGGACATGATTTGTTAATGACATGACATACCGTTTTTTTCAGAGCGGTGCTCCTTTCCTGAGCAGTTGCCAGGTAGAGGTGTGGTTACTTACCCAGCAGTGGCGGGTAAGCTTTTTCTTCAATTTTGATTTTTTTTCATTATTCTTCACAGAACCTTTTGCAGTTTATGGTTGATACCTGTGATCATTATTATGGATCAAATTTGATTCTTTTCTTTTGAACATAGGTAATCCTTTCTCTTGGAATGGAAAGACGAAGAAGATTTTCTGTCTTGATATCCTTTTTGTTGTAGCACTTGCACTGAGACAGCAGCAGCTTTATAGGTCCTGATGAAAGCCCTGCCTACGATTAGGTGTATGGCTGAAACATGTTGACCATTATCTACTTTACCTTTGCGGTTTGAAATTTATACCGCGGGTACACGGTTTTTAATCCTGGCAAGGGCGTATTTGAATAAAGTATTGTGTTTACGCTCTTGAGCTAGTTTTAACTTCACCATTCTCACATTTATCAATCTTTTGTTGCGCTGCGCCCTCATTCACACAGTTATCTCTTCATTTGAGGATTTATAATATCCTATTAGTTATTCAAAACATCCCTGAGCTCCTCCCTCTTAGAGAGGGGGTCGTAGCCCTCAGAGGAACTAGGTTTTTCCTCTGGGAGGAGAATCCCAAATGATGAAGCATGTCACCTATGGTGAGTGAGGGATTTCGTCCTGAAAGGGGAAGTGCCCATAGATAGATCTGTGGCACCTAGTCATTAGGTTCTGTGTTTTATATTTGTATGCTTTCCAACTATGTAGTAGTAATTCATTACACTTTTGGAGTTTCTTTTCTCTTTTTTTCATAGACCCAAGGATTCTGTACTGTTTTGTGATCCCTATTAAGTCCTCTTGAATCCTGTAGGTCCCTGGTGGCCAAGTAGCCCACCAGGTACCTCCAGTAAGCGCCACAGACCTGCGTTTCAGAAAGGTGTTCTGAGGCCAACCCCTTTTTACACCACGCTGCAATCGCGGCTTCTGGTGCACTGCTGCTCAGAGGATGAAGTCCACTTGTGTCTTGAGGTCCTCAGGACACAAGAGGGCTCATCGCCCCACCAGCAGTGCATCAGAAGCCGCGTTTGCAGAGTGGTGTAAAATGGGGCGTGGCCTCGGAGCACCTCTCTGCAACGCAGCCCTGTGGCGTTTACAAGAGGTACCTGGTGGACTACCATAGCAAACAGCAGTGTCCCGGGGGTGGGCACCCCGGGACACTGCAGGAGCCGGCCCTGGGGGGTGGCGGTCCCCAGGGCCATCACTGGCTCCATGAGGGGGGCCGTGCGGCCCCCCTCCCTTCAATTAGAAAGCCCCGGGGAGGTGGTGGTCCCCGGGGCTCGGGTGTCCGTAAAGGACCCCGAATTTACCTAATTAGTGCCCCGGGGAGGTGGCGGTCCCCGGGCGTGAGGGGGCTTGAGCCCCCACACAGGTTTATTTATTTTTTGAAGGCCCCCCCACACATGAAAAAGGAAGCCCCGGGGGGTGGCGGTCCCCGGGGCTGCGGGAGGGCTGAGTGTCCTCCCGCACATTATTTTAAGCAAGCCCCGGGGGGTGGCAGTCCCCGGGGCTGCGGGGGCCCCCGTGGGCCCCCGCATATATTTTTGGGCAATGCCCCCGGGACCTGGTTTACCCGGGGGCCTCAATTAAATGAAGCGCGGGAGCCCGCGCTTCATTTTTAAAAAAAAGTTCGGCAGGATTCGCGACCCCAGCGTGAATTTAACCGAGTTTTGTTTTTAAAAAAATGCTTTTTTTGGCCCTGGGGGTCCTTGTGGGACCCCCTAAGCAGGCCTGGGGGGTCAGGGTGTTTCTACCCTGCCCCCTTTTCTTGTTTTTCAGGCTTGTTTTACTGTTTTCTTGTGACTTGGTTCTACTGAGTCAAAAGATGGCTGCCAACACTTCCTGGTTTGGAGTGTTGACAGCCAATTAGAATAAAGCTCGTGGTCGGGAGGGTTCGCGAACCCTCCTCGGCCATAGATATCAAAACTTTTATTTTTTGAATTTCTCAGCAACTACTGAACGGATTTACACCATTTTAAAAAAGGACGCTTTCTGAACCAAGCACTACCTTTTTGCCAAATTTGGTGTAATTCCGTTCAGCAGTTCGGGCTGTAGCCTTGGCTAAAGTTTCCTATGGGAAATTGATTTTCCGACCTCTATTTTTTGAATTTCTCAGGAACTACTGAACGGATTTACACCATTTAACAAAAAGGACTCTTTCTGAACCAAGGGCTACCTTTTTGCAAAATTTGGTGTAATTCCGTTCAGCAGTTCGGGCTGTAGCCGTATCTAAAGTTTCCTATGGAAAATAACATGGAGAAAACACGTTTTGGGACCCCCCCTTTTTTCTCGGCCCCCGCTTGACGAACCACCTTGAACCTTTCAAGACAGGAGCTGAACGGAGCGCCCCACTAGTTTTGAAAATTTCGCGATGATTCGTCAAACGACGCCAAAGTTATTGAGAAAACAAAAATGTTTTTCCTATGGAAAATAGGTCCTAACTATAACTATCTACTGGCGACCGCCAGTAGGTAATATATATATATATATATTCACTGAAAAACCCAAATGTTAAATGGATGTTATAGTTAGGTGAAAATGTTTGTTAAAACATACTTTTTATATGAATAAAACCATTGAAAATCATTAGTTATAGTTATCTCAGTCTCGGGTAACTATAGCTTGTACCCTAAAGTAACTATAACATGCACCCCTACAATGCAATGTGTTGTCATCAACTATTTCAGATGTTGCAGTGATGTTATCAATTATGTTACAGAACATGTCATGAATGATATAATATGGAAGTAATTAGCAGTGAGTGGCTAAAAATGTACCAAAATTTGCTGAGATAGTTCTAAATTACAGATCCACTATGCGTCACTTATGAACTCACATATTACATCACTCATGACATATTCAATGACATCATTGATGACACCACTTGCGTAGTAAAATATCACCATATAAAGGTACTCTTGGTGTAATGACTTCTGATGTAAAAACTAGTGATGTAACAACTGATAGTCCCAAACAATTTCACATGAATACCACCCAAGAAACGCGGACCCATCAAACAGCATGATCTATGAAACACAGTCCTACACACAGGGCTTTAAGTGAGTTGAAAAAATAGGGGTGGGTCTCTCAAACAGGCTTGACCTATGTAATTAGACTGCATGAAATACCTGAGGGCTTATTTACAAACCCCTTGCGCTGCTGGTGCATCATTTTTTTTTAATGAGCGGAGGCGCAGTGTGCTGGCCCACATTTACAAGGCCACGCATAGCCACCCTGTGTGGCTTTCATGGCCTTGTAAATATGGCCCTCTGTCACGCATCACTTTGCGTGAAAGGAGCATGCCATGGATGTTGCTGTGAGTGTTCCCATCAAACACCCATGGATTCTGCCGCATTCCCAGATTTACAACATTTCAAAAACCTGGGAATGCGTCAGAATCCTACGTCTCCCCAGGGGAGGCATAAGTAGGCGCAAACAGGAGAAATACTTTTATTTCTCCTCGTTTTTTTCTCTCTTATGCATTCTGCAGCACACATAAAAAGAGGAAAACACCATCAATGATTGCTTTTGTGCAGGAAGGTATCCCTTCCTGCACAAAACCAACCATTCCCGCAATGCAGGCACCCTTGCATTATGGTGCAAGGGTACCTGCGTTGATGCATGGCAGCCAATTGCGTGCCAGCGAGAGGGGAAAGCACAGTGATGCGCCATATTGTTGTGAATATGACGCATCCCTGTGCTTTTAAAATGACGCAGCTCAGCCCAGCAAAATGGCTTGCGGTGCCGTGCTGTGTCATTTTCTTGTAAATGAGGCCCATGGTATTTTGCTACCTCTTTCAGTTATTGCATCCAGATATATGACATTATCTCTAAAAACAAATCAGGACTATTGGCTTTGCCAGTGGTTGTTAGCTGCATATGATAAATGAGTAGCACCACTGACTTGTAACTAATATTGAAATAATATAACCTTCCATTAGGAACGTTAAATCCAACTCTTTGTAAAATATTTATTGTGGCCTTCAAAAATGATCTAGAAGCTGCCAAGACTTGCAGCCTATACAGCGGGTTTATCGCTGTAGACTTGTTATGCTCAGAGCCTGAGCTCCACCTTTCACCCCTACTGCCCCCTCTGCAGATTCCAGGCGCGCGCTTCCAGATCCCTATCAGGTGACCGCATCTCCCGATGAGCTCCTGCTCGGGGCAGCATGCATAGGAAGGAGTCTCTTTGACGTTTCATCAAAGGCCCGTGATGGGTAGTACCGCCGTGTGGAAATGTAAATTCAGATTTTTGTCGTTTTTTAGGTCGAGCCTCGAGTAGCGCGCAAGCGCTGCGCTGCGAGACTTTAAGTTAGGGAGTTTGAAAAGCTGACCAGACGCTCATGGCCTTTTCCCTGCGGTTACGCGCGCGGCACACATGTTTCCAATTATCGTGCCCAGACGCGGGCGCGATAATTGGAAACGCATGCCGGCCGTGCGGGGAAAAGGCCATGACGCACGAGCGTCTGGTCAGCTTTCAAAAGCCCAGGCTGCCGCGCTCGCTCGCCCCCGCTCCTCTCTTGTTATCTCCTGACGACGATTTTATATAGTTTTCAATCATTATTAAGTTAGAGGATCTCTAAGCAGTCCTATTTATTGTATTTATTGATCAATTTTAAGTATTCTTCGGATATTCTACTCTGTTACAGTCGCTCAACGAATCAACTTTCACTCCTGTCAAAATCCTTTTATCAACTTGCTAAAGTTAAGGGCCAGCGAAAAGGTCACGCCTGGGTCTGTATCCTTTTGGCTTATCTGTAAAACTGAGGGCAGGCAAGCATAAGTTTTCCTGTCACATGGAGTGAGAGTTTCCATTAGACAGCAACACGGCATTCTTAAGAGAGGAAATATTTCTTATTGACAAAACCAGCGTCAGGCTTCATAATCAAGTAAGAAAGGCAAGGTGAAGTGCAACACATTGCTAAAAACAGAGGCAATCGGGGGAATTTAGGGAAGGGACGGATTTCCCTCCACTACCAATGTCTTGTTCACGAGGCTTTGAAATAATTGTGTGCAGAAATTTCATCTCACTATTCACACTACACGTTTCACAGCCGGTGGCGGTCTCCCAGATTCTTCGTGCATCTCTTCAGCGCCTCAGCTGCACCAGTATTTAGCCCAACTTGATAACATCTCACTTTGACCCCAAGGTGGTTATTGTAGAACCACTCTAGAGGTTCATGGCTGGAGTGGGGGCAACACCTCTCCGGTACCCGGGGTGGAGGGGCAGACACAGGGAGGCCATTCATGCAAACATCAATGTCTCTCCCCAGACACCCAAAGGTATGTCACTACTGACCTCGTCTCCCCCTCAGCCCTTCAAACAGAGCAGTGGACCGAGTCCCCTGCTTATAGGCAGCTGACAGGTTACTGTGTTAAGCGACAATTTTCTTCACGTTGGCACATCTACAATAACTTATTGCATCTAGAAAAAAAAAGCGCACGCTTATTGAATTTAGAGTGGCAATCATATGTATTTTAATGCATAATTAGATCGCGCTGTCAGTTTTCTGAGGCCTACTCGTTTTTTTGGCCCTGCAGCAACCATAATTAATTGTTTTGCTTAAAAAAAATATATTTGTGCTATGTTGTGGACACTGTTGTCTACTTACAACAACTTTGTTAAAACATTCTGATGTGAACTTGACTGCAAGCACCGTTTGTGGTCTGAATGAATATATGTTTAAACTCTGGGGCCATGGTTGACATGCTTTTTTGACAACTAAAACCGTGTAGCCTGACTGTACTTTTCTCCCTGTCCGCATCATGTACAACAAACGCAGCGCGCGCGTCACACCATTAACATCTGTGAGAAGAGATGAATCCGAGCTGAACTCCAGCACGGTTGTTCTGCCAATCTCCCACGAGACGTGCGTCGCGAGCCCGCCACGTGACGACTATTAAATAAACGCGGAAGTACCCTCGGGCCAGGCCGTGGCGTTGAAGCGGTGGCATCTGCGACTTTCCACACAGAGGAGGCCCTGGAGCCTCGTCTTCCAGACATGACGTCGAGAGCAGAGTGCATTGCGCACCTCCTCTCGCTCTGCAAGTCCGGCGACTAAGGCGTCTCCGGTGGAAATTCCTGGAATGAATTCACGCTAGCCTATTGCAGCACTAACTACAGGCACAGGCCGTCACAGTCACGAGCAAGCACGCTGTGTAGGGGCACTGGTCTCTAAAACAAGACGCATGTATTTTTCCGTAGAATTTATAATCTATGAGAGCCCATAATCTCCCTGTAATGCACGGAATTTTATTTTCGTAATAAAGGAGCATTCTGATGTCAGAATCAGAACATCCTTGTCTGATTAACCTGGACTGTATGATTTTAGGATTGGATGATAGCAGCATGATTGATCTGGGCTTATTAGGTGAGGGAGCACTTTAGACAATCTGGCAAAACCTTGCCCAATATTAGGCGTTTGTTTCACATACTGGACAGCCCCATGGAGGGGGACCCATTGACGGATGTGGCCTCCACTGGTACAGAGAAAGGATTTGACACCCTGAGAGGGAGGTTTTTGTTTATAGCTATGGGAGAAATGGGGGTTGGGTGGGTCGCTCAGTAATAAAATATTGGGCTGGATCAAGCTCCTCCTCACAAAACCGTAGCCAGAGTTAACAAGCATTGGCATAGCCAATAGCTCTCGCCTTTGGGACCTTATAAGTGTTTAGCCATGCAACACTTGATGTTGTTGCACCAAGGATATTGTGCTGCATAACTAAATACTTATAAGGTCCCAAAAGCGAGACCTATTGGCTATGCCAATGCTTGTTAATTAAGCCATGCCTCATCCATTTTTTTTACTATAAACCCTGACCCTTTCCTCTGGCTATGTTGACCAATCGGTCATCCATTCTATCCATGACCTCTTTGCCAGCTCTGGTTCTAATCCTTGATGCAGCATCTGCACAAATATGCAAACAATCTAGATTAGGGCATTGTGGTTGTGTATACATGCCAAGTCAGCGCAAAAGAACAGCTGGCTTTGCTTAAGGGTTTCTTGAGACAATCGCTGAACTTTAGACAAAGTTACCTAAATAGAGATATCTCGCTATGCAGCCTCAGAACGCCACAATTGTGCAAGACACCAAAGCTGTCAATTCTTTACTCGTGCCACCTGTGTGTATTCTTCGCTTAGCCCTATTTACCTCTGATTGTCCTCAGTACCACCTATGTGCATTCTTCGCTTAACTTGATTGTCCTTTAGTTTGTGAACCCATGTGAACATTGTGAGCATTTGCTATAAAAACCCATGTAACCATCACTCAGTGTGCTCTGCTCCTGAAGTGTCCCTTTGGTGCTTGACAGAGGAGGAGCTCCCATTTGTTCATGAATAAATGACCTGTGAATTTCGTCTTCACTCCAGTGTCGAGTCCTCCTTATTATTGATAGAGAACCCGTGGACTAAGTGATGGCCCCTGCATCAGTAGATTATTATTAATTTACTCCACAGCCGCCCAAGTTTAGACTTTTTTTTTTACTACGAAGGTGGATGCAAAAATGGAGAGCCAGATAGGGGACCCGTATCAGCAGCTCCTTTTCAGAACTGCTGGTGCTGAGCACCGACGGGACCCGGCCCGCTTAAAGCCCTGCCCTGCCTACACATGTATTAAAGTGCATTAGGGCTTACCAGGTGTGTGATGCAACATATAGAGGTAACTACACACAAAAAAGGTAATATATCAAATGTATGGTCTTGGCAATATACACAATTAGGGACAGCTTCATAAAATGAGCACTAACTGATGAAAAACATATTATGCGCATCTACTCTAGTCACAACAGACGGCATGAGCGCGAGCTGATGATTAAGAGTATAAATCACAGAAGCCCGGCTGCACCGGTGCAAACGTAGATGCGCATACCAATTTTTGCATAGACACACATTGGGGCTTATTTACAAGCCCTTTGCGCCGCCGGTACGTCACTTTTCTCATGTTAAAAGTGACGCGTCGGCGGCGCAAGGGGCTTGTAAATAAGCCCCATTGTTCACTGGTAGCAGTATTTTCGGAGATACACTTCATACATTAATGTTTGGAGGACATTTCATCTTCGACAAATGATTTCGTCTCCATCTTAATCTTCATCAATATCTTTATATGTTCTTGATAGGTGCTCCCCACTCCCTGCCTCTTTGCTATTGTTCATATTAATTTCATCAAGTAACTTGCATTTAAAAATCTTCTCTTTTCATAATTCTGTCTATATGTATTTAAGAGGCGGGAGCGACGGTTACAGTGTCAATTTATCAGCACAACATAGTTGAAATCTATTAAAATGGTCCCCGCTGTTTTCACACGAGAAACAGCCATACATCATTTGACTGAAACTAGCAAGAAAAATGTATTTTTATTAGCATTACATAACCATTCAGGGATCTGCGGAAACATATACAGTTCTACGCTGCTTTACAAGAATATATTTTTCCTAAACGTATTCATTTTAATTGGTTGTTCTGCTAGACGACGCAAAAGCATCTATCTATGTTTCTTTTCGAAAAAAAAAAATCTTCAAAGAAAATCTTCAAAGTTCAGAGAATGTGTCTTCTCTTATGGCACAAGTGTCACTCAGTCGAAGGAGAGACTCTGTAAATTCTCATTCACAAAATAAGATGTCAAAAGTCAGAGGTCGTAATGGGTGGGAACTATGGGCCACATGCATCAGTCAGGATTTGCGAATCCTAAATAGCGAATTTTAAGAAATCGCTATTTAGGACTCGCAAATCCCTATGCATGTAGGAATTGCAAAAAAAAATTGCGATTCCTACATATTCCTTAATTGCGACTCGCAAATTGCGAATCGCCATTAAGGAATAGCTACCCATTAATTCCTATGGGCCTAGAGGCCCATAAGAATGAATGGGAATTGCATGCGCAATTTGCAAGTACCAAATTGGTACTCGCAAATTGCGCATGCAATTTCAAGGGTGCAAGGGTGCCAAAAGGACACCCTGTTGCACCCCTGAAATAGCCATGTTACCACATGTTGCACACACACATGCCCCAAGAACATGTGTGTGTGTAACATGAAACTTTGAAAAATGCACTATAGTGCATTTTTCAAAGTTTTTGCAAATTACCATCAAGTTCAAATTGATGGTAATTTGCGATCCCTAATTGCGAATTCACAATTTGAAATTGCATTTAGGGAATCGCAATTTGCGATTCCCTAAATGCATTCGCAATTTAAGTAATCGCAAATTTTGCGATTACTTAAATTGCGATTTTGCATTTTGGTTGATGCATCCCAAATGCAAAAATACCGGTCTCAAAGGGGCAGATTCTGCGAATCTGTCCGTTTGCGATCGATATTTTCGTTGATGCATGTGCCCCTTAATAAATGTAACATTCCTCTACCTGGTCTGTGAAAGAGAAGTTCTGGGACCCAAAAAGTGTGTGCATTTAGACAGTAGAGTGAGGCACGTGCCCAATCAGGTTACATTTAGGGCCAGCCAACACTGCTACTAACTAATCTCTGAACTTGATGACATTCTGCCATACTGGCAACAGATGTGGCATTGCATCTGGCTGCGTCTCACCTCCTCCTGCACACACAGCAGGGCCCATTATTACTATTAATAAAATATTTATAAAGAAGCGCAGCTGATACCTAGAAAGGTGTCCTGGCGCTGGCAACAGCCAAAGGCAGTGTTCTTGACGGCCACAGAGCATATCGAAGGGTGTAGAGCCAGGTTTTCAGAGCTTTCCTGGCGGCTAGCAGCTTCCTAGTGGAGCGAAGAGAAGGAGGAAAAAGGTTCCAAAGATGTGCAGCTCGCACAGAAAAAGCTCTGCCACCTGCGCGTGCCCTTCTTAACTTGGGAAAGATAAGACGGTCCAGTGATTGCGGAGTGTAGAGAGCAGAGTGATCGAGCAGCTCGAGCTCGAGTAGCCGCGGCAGAGTCCGGATGAGAAATCCTGAAGCGGGGAGCGGGTGTAAGCACGGGCCAGGAGAGTACGGCCACCAGCGGGACCCGACGCACGGAGGGAGACGGAGCAAGAGAGCCAGCAGAGCCAGCAGAGCCGGCCGGCCGCCGTGGAAGCATTTGAGGGTTGACCGTGGTAGAGAGCGCGGTGGAGCGCAGAAGCGGCAAAGAGAAGTCAGTCGAGAGACCCAAGAAGGGCCCGTGAAGGCAGTCAAGGCAGTCAAGTGCTCGCCAGCTCGTCCGTCAGCACGCCCGCCAGCTGGTTATTAGGACAGAGCACCCAGCTTCCCCGCCAGCTGGTTACCCCGGGGGCCAAGAGTGGAGCAAGACAGAGTGCAGCGGCGTGGAGAGCAGCAGCCAGTCCTCCAGAGGAGAGGGGGAGGTAAGCTGCCATGCCACTCGCCCATGAAAACACTGTGTGAGCCATTCATACTCCCCAGTGAGAGAGCTTGTTTCCACAGTGAGAGAGAACTTGTTCCCACAGCCCCCCTGCCTTCGCCTCCCCCCACTCAACACACCATCCACCTCTAGGGAGTCACCAGGGAAGCTCCAGGAAAAGCTTTACCGCCCTATCGTCCCGATAGCCTGCCAGCTCACCTCACCACAAACCCATCTGGTTCAACAGGACCACAGGGTAGTCAACACCGGAGCGCAGGCAGCGGTAAAAGACCAAACCTCGACTGGGGAGCTAACTTCCAGTGGCCCTCCAGCAACGCCAGAAGAGGCCCAGGCAGAATCAGCAGACAAAGCTGCGAAACAGCACGGAGGAAAGAGGGAAGCGGGCCCCCTAGGCCAGCAGCAGCAAACCAGCCACCCGGCTAGAGCCAGAAGGAGTGTCAGTCACAAGAGAGAAAGGGAGAGAGCGGCAGCGATAGTCGAAGTGCACTCTTCAGCTAGCGACGGAACACAAGCACAGGCGTGACTACCGACACAAGAAGAGGATGAGATCCGGAAAGATCCGCCAGGTAGTAACAAGGAAAACCAGGAAGAATACCCTCCCATCGGCCCTCACGCCGACGTCAAGTAAAAAAAGAAAGTCGCTTGGGCTAAACGAGAGGCAAGAAGAGAGGCTGGTTCCAGCACCAACTCTCGCACCAACACTTTTCAACTTTGGCAGCAAAAACAGAAAAAGGAAATTCTTTTTTCTAAAGGATCCAATGGCCGCCATATATGCTTCAACAATCCAGTGATTGCGGAGTGTAGAGAGCAGAGTGATCGAGCAGCTCGAGCTCGAGTAGCCGCGGCAGAGTCCGGATGAGAAATCCTGAAGCGGGGAGCGGGTGTAAGCACGGGCCAGGAGAGTACGGCCACCAGCGGGTCCCGACGCACAGAGGGAGACGGAGCGAGAGAGCCAGCAGAGCCGGCCGGCCGCCGTGGAAGCATTTGAGGGTCGACCGTGGTAGAGAGCGCGGTGGAGCGCAGAAGCGGCAAAGAGAAGTCAGTCGAGAGACCCAAGAAGGGCCCGTGAAGGCAGTCAAGGCAGTCAAGTGCTCGCCAGCTTGTCCGTCAGCACGCCCGCCAGCTGGTTATTAGGACAGAGCACCCAGCTTCCCCAGCTTCCCCGCCAGCTGGTTACCCCGGGGGCCAAGAGTGGAGCAAGACGGAGTGCAGCGGCGTGGAGAGCAGCAGCCAGTCCTCCAGAGGAGAGGGGAGGTAAGCTGCCATGCCACTCGCCCATGAAAACACTGTGTGAGCCATTCATACTCCCCAGTGAGAGAGCTTGTTTCCACAGTGAG
Organism: Calotriton arnoldi; assembly: GCA_963921515.1. Classification (NCBI taxonomy): domain Eukaryota; kingdom Metazoa; phylum Chordata; class Amphibia; order Caudata; family Salamandridae; genus Calotriton; species Calotriton arnoldi. Next base: position 802,661 of record CAWUFW010005885.1, on the reverse strand, counting down.
AGAGAACTTGTTCCCACAGCCCCCTGCCTTCGCCTCCCCCACTCAACACACCATCCACCTCTAGGGAGTCACCAGGGAAGCTCCAGGAAAAGCTTTACCGCCCTATCGTCCCGATAGCCTGCCAGCTCACCTCACCACAAACCCATCTGGTTCAACAGGACCACAGGGTAGTCAACACCGGAGCGCAGGCAGCGGTAAAAGACCAAACCTCGACTGGGGAGCTAACTTCCAGTGGCCCTCCAGCAACGCCAGAAGAGGCCCAGGCAGAATCAGCAGACAAAGCTGCGAAACAGCACGGAGGAAAGAGGGAAGCGGGCCCCCTAGGCCAGCAGCAGCAAACCAGCCACCCGGCTAGAGCCAGAAGGAGTGTCAGTCACAAGAGAGAAAGGGAGAGAGCGGCAGCGATAGTCGAAGTGCACTCTTCAGCTAGCGACGGAACACAAGCACAGGCGTGACTACCGACACAAGAAGAGGATGAGATCCGGAAAGATCCGCCAGGTAGTAACAAGGAAAACCAGGAAGAATACCCTCCCATCGGCCCTCACGCCGACGTCAAGTAAAAAAAGAAAGTTGCTTGGGCTAAACGAGAGGCAAGAAGAGAGGCTGGTTCCAGCACCAACTCTCGCACCAACACTTTTCAACTTTGGCAGCAAAAACAGAAAAAGGAAATTCTTTTTTCTAAAGGATCCAATGGCCGCCATATATGCTTCAACAATCCAGTGATTGCGGAGTGTAGAGAGCAGAGTGATCGAGCAGCTCGAGCTCGAGTAGCCGCGGCAGAGTCCGGATGAGAAATCCTGAAGCGGGGAGCGGGTGTAAGCACGGGCCAGGAGAGTACGGCCACCAGCGGGTCCCGACGCACAGAGGGAGACGGAGCGAGAGAGCCAGCAGAGCCGGCCGGCCGCCGTGGAAGCATTTGAGGGTCGACCGTGGTAGAGAGCGCGGTGGAGCGCAGAAGCGGCAAAGAGAAGTCAGTCGAGAGACCCAAGAAGGGCCCGTGAAGGCAGTCAAGGCAGTCAAGTGCTCGCCAGCTTGTCCGTCAGCACGCCCGCCAGCTGGTTATTAGGACAGAGCACCCAGCTTCCCCAGCTTCCCCGCCAGCTGGTTACCCCGGGGGCCAAGAGTGGAGCAAGACGGAGTGCAGCGGCGTGGAGAGCAGCAGCCAGTCCTCCAGAGGAGAGGGGAGGTAAGCTGCCATGCCACGCGCCCATGAAAACTCTGTGTGAGCCATTCATACTCCCCAGTGAGAGAGCTTGTTTCCACAGTGAGAGAGAACTTGTTCCCACAGCCCCCCTGCCTTCGCCTCCCCCCACTCAACACACCATCCACCTCTAGGGAGTCACCAGGGAAGCTCCAGGAAAAGCTTCACCGCCCTATCGTCCCGATAGCCTGCCAGCTCACCTCACCACAAACCCATCTGGTTCAACAGGACCACAGGGTAGTCAACACCGGAGCGCAGGCAGCGGTAAAAGACCAAACCTCGACTGGGGAGCTAACTTCCAGTGGCCCTCCAGCAACGCCAGAAGAGGCCAGGCAGAATCAGCAGACAAAGCTGCGAAACAGCACGGAAGAAAGAGGGAAGCGGGCCCCCTAGGCCAGCAGCAGCAAACCAGCCACCCGGCTAGAGCCAGAAGGAGTGTCAGTCACAAGAGAGAAAGGGAGAGAGCGGCAGCGATAGTCGAAGTGCACTCTTCAGCTAGCGACGGAACACAAGCACAGGCGTGACTACCGACACAAGAAGAGGATGAGATCCGGAAAGATCCGCCAGGTAGTAACAAGGAAAACCAGGAAGAATACCCTCCCATCGGCCCTCACGCCGACGTCAAGTAAAAAAAGAAAGTCGCTTGGGCTAAACGAGAGGCAAGAAGAGAGGCTGGTTCCAGCACCAACTCTCGCACCAACACTTTTCAACTTTGGCAGCAAAAACAGAAAACAGAAATTCTTTTTTCTAAAGGATCCAATGGCCGCCATATATGCTTCAACAGACGAGGCACCAGGCCTACCAAGTCCAATAGCCCCAAGCAGATCAAACAAGAGCTGTTATTTTCCACAAGGATCACCAGGAGTACAGACCAATCCAAATCAAGCTAACTCTAGATCACCTCACCATCAGAAACACAGTAGTGAGACCGGTGCAGAGGAACCGGTGCCACAGGGGACAACCGCACCAAGCAGACAGATGACAACAACTGCACAGGTACATCAAGCCGAACTCGTGCAGGACCAGACCAAGGAAGAAGCAAGAACTCAACACCTAGGCTATGATGCAGCAACAAACGAGGACAAACTAGACAGGACCAGCACCCGGGCACCTCTGTCGGACGGAGTATGGACCAGTTCCTTTTCTTTATCAAATGATGCCGACCTCCTTCAAGCCCTGGAAATCAACACACTAAAGCAGGACGTAACTGATGTAGCAAACATGGAGAAACTCTCCGCCACAGCCACCCCAAAGAGAAGAGCAACAGGGGTGGAAGGGGGCGCTGCCTCCACCCCCATCATACCAACTGCCAGCATAGGGCTGACGGAGAATTTGACAGAGGAAGACCCAAAAGAAGGAAGCCTCCAATTAATCACAAACCAGATGCGTCTGCCATCACCAATCACAATTTCATCAGTAAGTGGCAATGTTTCACTGACGGGGCCACTAGGAACGTCCCCAAAGATCTTCCAATAGTACAATGGAGCAACACCTTGCTAAGCACCCTGGAGCAAGCCATAAGGGTTTTAAACTTCCAATCAGACAAAATGGAAGTACAGATAGATCTGATGAACCTAATCGCAGAACATATTGCGGGAATAAACGCAAAATTGGAACACATCACAACCCATATAACAAAAGAAAATCAACCCAAGGTGCAAGCAAGTGGCCCACAACAAATAAAGAATTGTGGCTGTGGACAGATCATTGATAAGTTGGCAACGCTCCCGGAAATCCTCACAGGCATATTAGGAGCAGTCCGCATAACAGGGAAAAAAGAACACAAACTAGCGGACCAACCAAACAACGAGAACAACGATAGAGAAGAACATCCAAAGTTCACTGAACACGCATTAGATGAAAGTGGAAAAAAAGAGGAGGCGGTAACTGGGGAACCGAAAGACAAAACGGAGATTCAGGTGCAAGTCAATCAATCACCATGCCAAAGCCCACCAAAAGAAAAGCAGACGAAAAGGCAACGAAAACGTGCCAGGAAGGCCAGGCTCAAGTATCAATACCAACCGGCCCTTGGGAACAGACAAATCTATCCCATTTTTTCAAAACTCTCAACTGTCAGAAAAGAAAACATATTAGACACTTCTAATTCAGGGCTAAACTCATCAGACCTCTCAGCCACCTCAAAAAATCAAACCTCACTTCAAGAGCTTACTTTTGACCAAGTTTCTAGAAAAGCAATGACAAAGATTTGGGCAGCAACAAATAAAAACAATTCTTTCGAACACCAACAAGGGGAACAAAAGCCTGAAACCCGGGCGGTGAAAAAAGACCAAAATCAACTGATCGAAAACAAAGAAGGGGCAATAGAGTCCCAAAGAATCCACACAGTAAAAGGGCAAACAGGACATAGTGAGACAAACGAAGGCAAGGAGGACAAAAGATCAAACACAACTGCGCAGGAAAAGCGAATAAACAAACCAGTCACAGAGGAAGAAAAAATCCCAGTAAAACCACCAGATGACATAAAAGCAACGGAATATACAACTCGAAATCAGATAACAGTAAGTTTAAATAAGTCAGGTCGCACCTGCAGATTTCCTTCTGTAGTGGCAATAACCACGAATTCACGGGCAGCATCTAATAAAAAGTCTGGGTGTATTGAAAACGAAACAGCAAGAGCGGGTAGCCCCAATCAAGACGCAGACGGCCACTGGAGGACGCCGATGAACCTCCCTTCCCAAGAGAGGGCCCTAAAAGAGCTCTACGATCAAGACTCACAAAGGATTTCAGAATTCCATAACACTTCAAAATTACGATCAGTCAAAAACCAGAAAACGAAATTGCTAAACTACACACCAGAGACAGCAGCAAAACTGGTTTTTGTACCTGATTATCCAACAAAAGGGAGAGAAGACACTTTAAACCGGGGGAATTTGTTAAGACTGTTCAAAGAGATACCGGAATTAAGGAGAGTAAAATCTACAGACCTCTTAGCCGTAGAATTCCGGCAAATCGCAAATTCTCCAGAAACTGAAGAGACACTCACCACCTGGTCCTCCAAGGAGCTTGCGGACCTGATCTACACGACCAGACCCGTATTTGAAGCTTGGGGGATCATCCTGAGGCCGCACGAACAGCTAAAATACCCATACCCTCTTTTGCAAAAACTAGAGATTGGCCCTAAATCATGCTTAAAAGGCGCTAGAAACTCAACTCCGACAATACAGGAAAACTCGCTGCAGAAAGAACCACCGCTAATTTCCCTAAGGTTGGAAATAGAACCGGGTGAAAACGAGGACTGGTCCTGGGTGCCAAGGGCCCTGATCCAAAACGCTCCTGATGAAAATACACAGCAAAATCCAAACAACACCTCAGGGGCGCTCAACAGTCTAAACCGCGGAGACACAATCAAGATCTGTTCATGGAACGTCCATGGATTTAGAGAAATGGGCCAAGACCAGGAAACATTGTCTTTTCTACAACACCATGATCTAATATTACTGCAGGAAACATGGAATACGCAGCCAGCTTCAATCATAGGCTACGTAGAACACCATATACTGGCTGAAAAATACTCTAACTTTGGGCACCCAAGGGGGTCTATCAATCTACGACGCGGTAAAATACGATTGGTCCACTGAAGAACTAGATGTTGGAGAAAACTGGCTTCAAGTATTAAAACTCATCGGCAAACCCTATTCTAAAGAATTAACCTGGCAATTGATTGTCATCAATGTATACATCCATCCGGAGAAAAGACGGAAGAAGGAAAAACTCTTCTGCCTGGTGAACCTAATAAAGGCTCTGCAAAGGTCCCATCAAGACAGCAAGCTGATTATCTCAGGGGACTTCAATCACAGTCTTGTTGGGAACAACCAAAGTGAAAGGAAGGGGAAAATAGACCCGGATATTCGAAAACTAAATCAAGAGCTAGAAGCTTTGAGCCTAACAATTCTAAACGGAAACACAACACGAGATAGCCCGACCGCCTTCACATACATGGAGATAGCCCGACCGCCTTCACATACATGAGCGGAAATAGGCATTCAACCATTAATTTTACTCTAGCCAGTAATGACCTTTTCCACATGATAGACTCCTTTCACATCTGTTTACATCCAGAAAGTGACCACTTCCCGCAACTCGTGAAGATAAACATCAAACTGGCTACAACATGCAAAGCTAAAACTCTAGTTGAATTCCCAGAAATTTACAATCTAAGGAAACTAAAGTGGCGCGGATCAGACACAAAAGCAATCATGGAAGTTATCAAAGATTATGTAAATCAGACAGGGTCCCTGAGAGAACAAGACATAATTACAAACTGGGAACAACTAGGCGATATTCTCATTCAAAACTTCCCAGTCAAGCACGGATGCAGGAAGAACATCTAAACAAGGAACACACCCTGGTTTCATAGGCAGCTGCATGACCAAAAAAGAATGATCGCTAGAGAGGTGCGAAATCAGGCCTCAGCAGCAAAGAAAGGATTAACCATAGATAAGAGCAAGCTGAAAAAACTGAGAATTACATTTAGGGAAACATGTAGGGAATATAAAGCGGCCTACAGGGAATCTATTTGGAGCAAACTACTCTGGGCAAGTAAACTGCCAAATAGTAGGGAGTTCTGGGGAATAATAAATAACTTAACAAAGGGACCAAGACTCCAACAAGAATCAGGAATAAGCGGAGAAACTTGGAAACAATATGTACTTAAAATGTACAACCACACGGACCACAACAACATCGGTAAAGAAAGAAAGGAACAAGATGACCCACAAGAGCAAAGGCCCAGAGAAAGGAAGATCTGCCCCCAACCACAAGCGGAGCTACACATGGCTGCTGACCCTGACACGTACTCCGAAGGCTTAAATACCCTCACGGATGTAAGGAAATTAAGCGGAATAATAAAAAAACTAAAAACGGAGGGAGCAGCAGGGCCGAATGGCAGCCCCAATGCCCTATTTAAACACGCACCTGATTTCTGGGCAGCCTATCTAACGCCCCTCTTCAACTATATATTTGGGCAGAACAAGACGCCAGACTCTTGGAAAGGTAATATAATCCAGCCAATTTTCAAAAATGGAAACCGCAGCCAGCCTGAAAATTACAGACTTATATCCCTGATCGATGTAGAGGCCAAATTGTATGCATCATGCTTATTATTCCACCTGCAGGCTTGGATAGAGGAGACATGCGTAATCCCGAAGTTCCAAACGGGTTTTAGGCCTGGCATGGGAACAACAACAAACCTGGCAACTCTAGCACTTTTAACGGAAAAAGCCATAAGAAGGAAAACACGACTATTTGCATGCTTCATTGACCTGAAGTCTGCGTTCGACAGAGTAACCCGAAACAGATTATGGGAGAAATTAAAAATATGGGGGCTTCCATCGCAATTACTCGAAGCAATGATCGCCCTGCACAACAAAACATGGGCGAAGGTGAAACTCGGAGACGGGAGGAGAACCACAGCCAGGATAAGCACCCAGTACGGCTTAAAACAGGGCTGCGTCCTGGCACCGAGCCTTTTTAATTTATACCTACCTGACATAGTCAATCATATGCTTTCAGCCAGGAGTAATCCTCCCATTCTGGCTAACGAGCCAATTCCTTACCTACAATATGCAGACGACATCGTGGTGCTGAGCCAAAGTCCGATCGGCTTACAAAGAGCAATAAATAATCTGAAATTATACCTCGATCAGGAAAGGCTTGAATTGAAGAAAAAGAAAACAAAGGTCGTGAGTTTGGTTGACTCCAAGAACAGTAAATTCAAATGGTATGTCAACAGCGACCAAGTGGAAGAGACAGGTTCATACAAATACTTGGGCATTACTCTGGGGCGTGGCTTGATTCACAAGGAATATAAAATGGACTTGAGAGCAAAACTAGCTTTAAACGCTACGTTCCCTCCCGTAGCCTAAGATCATCCAATGCAAATCTACTGACCATTCCAACTTTTAGATTGGTGTCAAAAGGAGGAAAATCACTTGTAGTCATAGGCTCAAAGGCTTGGAATCAACTCCCATCTCAGCTCCGTCAGATTGTTTCCGAGTCTGTCTTTAGGAAGGCACTTAAAACTTGGATCTACAGTGCACCAGATACACTATGCAAAACTCTGATCTAAACACCTATCTCCCCTCTGGCATGAGTAGTAAACCAGGTTTTTTTCCATCTTTGGTTTTCCGTATCAGCGCCAAGATGCTCCTTGGAGTGATAGTAGCGCTTTACAAGTATGCATTTACATTACATTACATTACATTACAAAAGCTCAATCACTAATTTTTGCATACAAATTGTTGAACAAAAAACTTTGCTGCCCCGATTATAGTCATCTTTTGAAAGTGATGGCAGCACAAACACTACCTACTTTATCATACGGCATGGAAACATGGTGTGGCAAGGACGCCGATTTGCTGAACGAGCTTCAGACTAAGGTGTACAAGGCCGTACTTTGCCTCCCCAAATGTGCATCACCAGCCCAGGACCGTCTAGAATTTGGCCTCCTGAATCAGAAGTTTCGAAGTATGAGCGCCTTTGTGAAGCTGTGCTGGAAGCTTCGCGCCTCTGAACCCGGCTCACTAAACAGCATATGTTGGGCTGAGATCCAGGCGCAAATGGCCCAAAAACCTCCAAACTCATGGGGCGCCCATCTAAGTAAATCCTTGGAGGAGCTAGACATCCGAGAGCTTTGGAATAACAAGAACGACAGGGCAACATTTAACAAGTCCTGCAACAACTACGCAAAGAAGAAATCCCTTTTGGAAGACAAACTAATCCTGACCAAACGACGCCACGCATGGACCGTGATAAATTCATATATAGACCTAAAGCCTCAAGCCTACCTGTCTTCATACTTCCGCACAGAGATAAAAAGGAGTTTCATCAAATACCGACTAGGAATGCACGACTCGAAGGACCTCCTGCCAACATGGAAAAGGAAAGCACAATCAACAAGCTGCCGTCTGTGCGGCTATTTTAATGAAACATTAACGCATTTGCTGTGTGTATGCCCAAGCGTCAGTGACCTAAGGAAGATTCTTTTAAAACCTATTTTTAACGTCCTAAAAATTCGAACATGCAGACAGGCAGTGATCCGCTGGATGGAGGGTACATCCAACATCCTGACTTGCCATGGAGTAAAATTCCTCACACAAGTAAACAAACTTCTTCAGGAAGCGTACACAAAAGCCTGCCACGGGAACAGTCCCATTTCAAAATCTTAGGAAGAAGGAAGAAATGCAGCACATGAGTCCTAACAGACCCAAGTCACAAACCCCTAGATATAAGATTAATCAGTTTTAATTTACACTAAATGTATTTAAAAAATTACTTCACACAGCATAGTCGCTTTCTACAATACCTGTACCCCCTAAAAAGCCGAAACGCATCTTAAGATAAACGCACTTGCACTTTATAATGACATTTTAATCCCAGATACGGTTTTTTAAAGTGCCCCTACTTTACGAACACATCCTCACTTGTTTTACTCGCAACCAGAAGATCCAAATGAATTGCATTGTCGTTGCACATGTTTTAATATGTTGTAATGGTTTTAATTAACCAATACAAATAACGTTTTTTTTTAATAAGATGGCTACATCCGCAGGACGCAGATGGCGCGTGGGCCGATGGCGTTCACATTTCTGCTGAAGAAAACGGGCGGGAGCCTTATGAATTCCCTTTTGTACAATGCAGAGGAAGCTAAGCATGACCCTCTTGGGCAGCCGTAGCCAATGTAACGGACCCAAAGCGTCAGAGGCAGACAAGCAGAGAGATTGAGACAAAGCAAGTCTGGCAGCATCAATCAACGGGGATTTGATAGAGACATTTCAGAATGTATTCAGAGGAACCCAGGAATAATGAGTTACAATAATCAAGTGTACCAAAAATTGAAGACTACACATCAAGGGAAGAGTATGAATTGGGAGAAAGGGCAACATTTTGTGCTGTACACACATCAAAGAGAAACACGAGGATGGCAGTCTATTAACTTGACTTGAGAGACATAGGCCCTGGAAGTAGGGGTGTTGGGTGCTGCAGAACTCCCAGAAATAACCATCCTGGAGTTCAGAAGGTGAATGAGCAATAATGATGCCTTGAAATTTTGTCTTTATCTCGTTACATTTGCTGTGCGTTCAAAGCCCAAATGTCAGGCTATGTTTTCTGACAAATTGTTTCTTAATGATTTAACATGGACAATGATGTTTACTTTTCGTTCTCTGACTACAAAGTGAGAGCATTTTGTAAAGTGAATTATGTGGTAATCTTGCTGGAGTAAGGGGACTGTGAAAGGAAAGTTTGTAGGATGTAATTTTTTAACTCAACATTTAAATACCTGTAAATATACTGCACAATTAAATCAAAATATATCAGCAGTTAAGAAAGCACAAAAGAAGCACTTTTTTGTAACTCTGAAGTGTGATGCAAAGAAAGATTTTTAATAGGATCAAAACAAATCAAGGCACTTAACATAGTGATGTGCAAATGATAAATATTGGCTGAAACCTGATTTCCACACATTGTTGTTTGTGTGCTACATAGTTTTATCAGGAAAACCGCTTGTCTGTGAAAATTTAGTGGCCATATAAATGGAAAATGTGCTGTCTATAAATGATGGGGCACTACCATGTAGTGTCCTGCTGGACACATTCTAGTGTTCAGCCTTGTGCTGTAACCCCACTCTACACCCACCCATCACAGGCGTCACCGGTCAGGTGACCCTACTAATAAAAGGGGCCGGGCGCACGTGCCCTGGGCCAGTTATCAGTACCACAACTAGGTGTCGGTGTCACTTACTTGTGTAGCATGTGGGTCTAGGTCCCACAACACTACAATGGCGACGAGTGGGTCTGCCCCAGCGGGTAAAAGCTGGCAGCAGTGTTGCAGTTCATCATGAGGGGAAGTGTTGCCCTGGTCTAAGACACCCCGTCCATCCTGGCAGCACAATAGCGACCACCAGCAATGCCTTGCAGGCCCCGCTTGCCCACCGGCCATGGGGAGAATGATCCATGAAAAGGTGGGAGAGCGCTGCATAGGATAAGTCGACGACGCAAGAATCGTAGCCTGACCGGTGAGGAGGTGCCACATCTGAAAGCACCAGTCAGCGGAGAGACGAGCTTGGAATGTGCTAGAGCAAGTGGTACTGCCCTGCCGACTATCTGTGGAGCACCGAGTCGGCAGTCATCTGATGAGGTGCTGCCGCCCGGTGAGTGGCATCGTACTGCGTGATCTGCGGCACCCCGACAGCACAGGGATGCCCGAAGTGCCCCCCGTTACCTGCATCTTAAGTGCCCATGTGCAAGCATCTGCAGCTAAACGGCCGAGGTGCCCAAGGAGACGGCTTCCCTCTGCCGTGGCCCCTGGTGAACGACACCGCTTGCAGCATTTAAAAGGCTGCCTTGGCCCCTGCAGTTAAAGGGGCAGTAACACTTTGGCAAATCATGTGCAGCAGCTTTGACCGGGCTAGAATGAAAAGGAGACGAGCCGCCCTGCAGTGAGAGCTTCACACCCCCGTCTGCAGCTGAAGCCCCACATGGCCCATGATTGTATTTGAATGGCAACTACCGCCATGGGAAGAGGAGTCACCCGAAGCAGCCAGGCTGATCAAGAGCTGCAGCCCATCCGCAAAATATGAGGGCGATCACGGCGCCTCCTAGGGGTCGCTTTACTTGCACGGCATCCAGCTGGCAGTAATTTGATAACACAGTCCCTACCAAAGTTATAGCAATCACGCCGCCCAACACAGATACGACTCTAATGGCATCACACAGAGCAGTAAAGCACACTGATGATGCTAACAGCAGAACTGAGCCCACATCTACTTTGAAAGTCCTGAAGCTGTACAAGAGTTGAATGACCCAAGCATTTGTGAAGCAACCACCAGAAAACAGACCGCATTGGAAGACTCAAACAGGTACTCGTAAAAGGCTGGCGAAGCGTGGGGAGGCTGCACATGCCCTGATCAGCCCCGCACCTGCAGTGCATAGCTGGCTCCTCAGCAGAGTGCCCACTAGGCCTTCCTCCACAGAGCCACCATGAGAAGCACGGCCCAGGAGTGTTAGCCAGGCTGCCTCGGCCTGTGAATAAAGTGACTGTCGCCACCTAGCAGTACCTTGCTGCGCCGCGCTAAGGACCCAGTAAGGATTACTAAACAAAGCGGCCCGAACAGAAATAAATAAAATAAATGCTGGACAGCTCTACACAAAACAAAACCGCCCTACTACTCCAATATTGTGCAATCCCCTCACCTTCGTTTGGAGCCAAACCAACACCCGCAGATGTGGAAAGACTGCCTGACATGAGTAGAGGTAGCCACTGCTCCACCTAGCGGCAGCCCCTGGAACTGCAACAAAACCAGCAAGTGACTTGCAGGCAGGCCCGAGGAGAAATAAGCTGTGCAAAGCATCAGTCACCAGCAATCACTAAAGAGACTGGTGAAGTGAGTGCCACACGCCCACTGTGGGCTGTTTATTCTTTGAAAGGGGAGAGACTGCTAACCCGCACAGAGAGAGAGAGACCCATAAACCCAAATCTGCTCCAGCTAAGAAGGATGCCACGGGTCTAATGGATTGTGAAAACAGGTAACTGCCCGCATCACAATGAGCCTGATGCCCCCTGCACTATTTAGCAAGACATACAGACACTGAGAGTAGCTCTGCAAGGTATCTAACACTGCCTGCAGCGGCTGAATTAAGGGAAGAGTGATCTGGGAGTCAGGCCACAAACTTAGGCCTCTTCCACGAATGACTGATGGCAGATGAAGGTCCCAGGCACCACGACAAGGGACTGCTAACCCCTGCACAGAGACCCTGCCAAGAGAGCTGCCTGGAGTACAGCCATGCAAAGTCCAGAGTGAAAGACTCCGCACCGTCTCAAAAAGATGGAAAGCCCCAAGCAGCCCAGCCAAAAAGCAATAAGCCTCACGAAAAACGTGCACTGTGCGCACGCAACTCCCAGTGGCTGTTGACACCACCACAAGCGAGAAAACTACATCACACGCCCCTGGTGATGAACGGCCACCACCGCAAGAAAGAAGAGCAAGCTTGCCAAGTGTGAGAAGAGGGCGCCCTGAAGAAGAACCAAGAATGCGAAATCCGAGGTGCGCCAACGCATGCACCCAGAAGTTTGACCGCATGGGCAGGCTCCCAGGAGAGTGAGACCTCTCCACAGAAAGGAAGCAATGCGGAAGGCAACACGGAGAACCTCCACATCTCCACTGAACCAGCACCAGCGAAGCCCCGCAGTGGACTAAAAGACAGCACAGTGTCCTCCCTCACACTGCCTTAAGACGGAGTCGCCAGTGGCCCAAGACAGGCAAGAGGAGAGTCGCATACTCCCAAGTGGCAAGCTGCCACCACAGCATGTGCACTAAGGACCTGCGACACGTGACTGGACGCCACATCGCTCCGCAAGCAAGAAGGAGCACGTCACATGAAGTGACTGACATGGCCAAGCATGCCTGAACAGCGGCAGGAGTAAGCACCGCAACAGCAAAAGCTCGAGGCGCAAGCACAACGCCCTCGAGCGAAGAAGGTGACCTGCCACCCTGGCAGAGGAGCACCGCGAAAAGCCCTGAGGAGGGAATGGGGCCTGCGAGAGGTCCACGAGGAGTAGAAGCAAGTCCTACTGACAGGACAGACCTGCAACGGGTCCCCAGTAAAGAAAGGGCACAGTCCGAAGAACAAGACGCAACCAGTGAGATGTCCATGTGGCGCGAACATGAGACATGTGGCATGACGTCACATCAGAGTGAGGAACCTGGTCGGAAAAAGGAGAAGAGCATGGCAGGACGCCACACTGCGAAGGAGGAGAAGAGAGTGGCACGATGCCACAGGGCGAACAACCACCACATGTGCTCAATAGAAAAGGGAGAAGAGCGATAAGACAGAGGACTCGTGCCAGCACTGGAGAAGGTGTTCAGCGACACAACAAGCCAGCCACCAGGGCGCAGAGATGTCACTGGAGACAGCTTCACGGGAGGACCAACTGCAAACCGATAGCAAGCGCGATCTGTGTCCAGGCCCCACGCTTCACAGTGCGACTGTCCACTCACCTGTCACCGGCTGCTTAGCATCAATGGAATCACAGCTAGGAAGTACACCTACCACAAGACAACCGCAGTGGCCACGAAGTTCCTCCAGTCTTCCTGACTCCAAAATATCACCTCAAGCATGACATCGTCGCCTGTCGCTCAAGCGTAACAAAGTAATCGTACTCATTACCCAGGTGCATCACCACAAACACCTAAGGAGCATCGCACCACCAGAGTGGATCCAAACACCTGATACATCTGGAGACCAATGAGATATCCTTAGTGCCGTGGGAGGCTAGCCACCAGTAAACCTGAGGCCTGCTGAAGAAGAGCATATTCGACCATTGGACTATCCACCCTTGGGACTGCACGAGACTTGGTCGTGGCCCTGTTGGGAGTTCCGCAGTGACCCCTTAGTGCGGCCTATGAGAGGCCCCGCACAGCCCACACAGTCACGTGGCAATCCAGGGGCAAGGGCCTCAAAGGAATTCCGGTGAGAGGGGAATCCCAATAAGAGAGATGCGTCCGCAGCAGCAGCTCCACAACAGGCACTGGGAAGCATGGAGGTCATGGACGTAGACTGGCCACCCGAAGACCACCTGAGGAAGGCATGTGAACCTGAGTCCTGACAGCCAGAGCCCACAGACCCTGAGACATCATCCTCAGCGGGTGCAAGAGTGACTTGGCTGTGGTACTGCTGGCAGTTCCTCAGCGACGCCTTCGCATGGCCTATGAGCGGCCCTGCACAGTACACATGGTCCCGTAGCAGCCCGGCAGAAAGGGCCTCAAGGAGACTCCTGTGAGAGAGGAGGCCAGGCAAGAGAGGGAAGTCTGAAGCTGCTCTGCCAAGACAACTGGGAAGCATCATCGCCTTCAAGGAAGGCCCTCATCAACCAAGGTCATCCTTAATCTTTGCAGGCTTTGCCGGCCAGCCAAACCTGAGCGCCGTCGAAAGGATCTCCAAAGTGGACTCCACCACCGCTTCAGATGCGCCCCTGTTTGAACTGTGTAAATAGTATCCCACACCGTGAGACCAGGCCAGTCCAAACAAACGTGCAGAGGTGGACTAAAGCCTCCTGACTGTGCGGTCCAGAGCTCCAGCACTGCCCGGCAGATGGCCTGAAGAGACTCAATGGTGCTGTGCATTTGTTGTTTGTTTCCCATAGGTTGGACTTTCATTTGTTTTGTTTCCAATAAAGTTTGGGATGGATGTAGTGTCCTGCTAGACACGCTCTAGTGTTCAGCCTTGTGCTGTAACCCCACTCTACACCCACCTATCACAGGTGTCACAGGTCAGGTGACCTTGCTAATAAAAGGGGCAGGGCGCACGTGCCCTGGGCCAGTTATCAGTACCACAACTAGGTATCAGTGTCACTTACTTATGTAGCATGTGAGCCAGGGCCCACAACACTACATACCACACCATGTTTTAGTAATATATTTGAGATAATGCTCTCCAAAATGCACCACTGGATATATACCACAACCCTAACACTCTCCTGCTGAACGGGTGTGACTCATCTGTTACACTTGTTCTTTGTGCGACACTTGGAATTTTCACAAATGCCTATGACTTCATGTGATATTGATGCAGCAAGCACTCCCACTCTGAAAATTGTTCCAGCACCACTGTTGAGAGAGACAAGTCATCGTCAATATGGAAACCAAGATTTCAGACTGAGGAAGAAGCAGATGGAATAGAATCAATCGCCAAAAGTCAGCCGAGAGTGTGCAAAAGGGTCTGCCAATAGAGGGAGACTTGTACAAGAACTCATATATCTCTTTTGTGCACCATTCCCTAAGAGAGGTGGACTCGAATGAATCTTCACTCCTAAAGTAAATTCCTTTAAAAAAACGAATTAATTTTACTATATAGAGCTCCGTGGAGACTCAGACAGTTTTCTCGCCATGACCAGCCCACAGGATTTAATGAAGATATTGGGACACCTGCAGGCTCAGGTTTGGTTGTCTTGTGGCTCAGTTTTCGTTGACTTGTGGACACTTTACCACTTTTTCTGCTGGGCATGGCATGATGGGGGCGTAAGGACTGAAGATTCTTCATAGTCTCATGACTTTCAAATTCCAAGGTTAAATATACGCAGCATCTAGGGTCCAGTGGTACCTTATGGCATGGAGACTCACTGGCTGTATGGTGGAAAAGGCACAGGAGAAGGCATTAGTGATGGGAATCAATTGTCTGAGCTCATGCAAAGCAGCAGGACCTGCCTTGGCAGGTAAGATGACACAGCATTATTGAAAGGAGACTGGCTTATTTGCACACACCTTGAAGCAACATTTTAGAGTGGTCAGTAGGCCCTGATGGTCGGGAAATCACCAAAGGTGGGTTGAAAGAGGCCAATGGAGGCACCCTCTCTTTGTCTTAAGCTTGGAAAAGAAATATTAACAGCAAAAAACATATAATAAAATTAGTATGCAGGACTTCTTCATCACACAACAGAACTCATTGCATAAGCTATAGGGGAATAGTGTGTACAGTGAACATAAGTGCAAGACGTATGAGTATTTAGGGATGGTCGGCTCCCCTTTTTCAATATTTACCAGAGATCTAGTGCAAGTTGTCCTCAACCCAGTTTGTACGATTGACTGCACCATATGTTATCCTGAATATAATTTTGTGCTAATAAAAACTATTTTTTTTTTTAAGTAAGGCAAAGCAGGTGATTATTTATTTGTGCTGTTGTAAATGTGGTGTTGGCATGGTGAACAATTGCTAGGAGCTGGGACAAATGCAATATTTAGGGAGAAGAGAGAGCCTGATAAGATCACAATACTCCCTTTCATGTTCAGGAGTTGAATATTTTTTTGGCTCAGACTATTCAGTTTGATTCAACCCAGTCTAGTCTTGTAGGAAAACCATCTATGTTGAAAGAAGATACTGGGTCAGTCCTATATGAGTCGTACAAGGCTCCTTTTTGGTTTGGAGAACAAACATATGCCACATACATGGCCCGATTCCTTGTAAAATACTTAAAGTGAGTATAATAGACCTTGAGGGTAGGATCTGATTGTTACGGACAACGGTTGGACAACATAGAACATGAGAAAACAAACAGTTCTAGTCCAATTTGGCTTTTGATGAATGAGGGCATCTCCTCTGATGGAAAGGAGTCATTCTCATGTGCAGCAGACATAGCTAGCTCAGAGTGCAACCACACTCTAGATTTCGCTTGACGAATTTAAATTATTTGGTAACCAGGTACAGGACAAAATAAATCACCTATTTAAGGAAAAGAATCATGCCTCCCTCCTTAAAGCAAACAACTTGGAGACATTTCCCTTTGTCAGATATCAGCAAAGACTGACTACCGACACAAGAAGAGGATGAGATCCGGAAAGATCCGCCAGGTAGTAACAAGGAAAACCAGGAAGAATACCCTCCCATCGGCCCTCACGCCGACTTCAAGTAAAAAAAGAAAGTCGCTTGGGCTAAACGAGAGGCAAGAAGAGAGGCTGGTTCCAGCACCAACTCTCGCACCAACACTTTTCAACTTTGGCAGCAAAAACAGAAAACAGAAATTCTTTTTTCTAAAGGATCCAATGGCCGCCATATATGCTTCAACAATCCAGTGATTGCGGAGTGTAGAGAGCAGAGTGATCGAGCAGCTCGAGCTCGAGTAGCCGCGGCAGAGTCCGGATGAGAAATCCTGAAGCGGGGAGCGGGTGTAAGCACGGGCCAGGAGAGTACGGCCACCAGCGGGACCCGACGCACGGAGGGAGACGGAGCGAGAGAGCCAGCAGAGCCGGCCGGCCGCCGTGGAAGCATTTGAGGGTCGACCGTGGTAGAGAGCGCGGTGGAGCGCAGAAGCGGCAAAGAGAAGTCAGTCGAGAGACCCAAGAAGGGCCCGTGAAGGCAGTCAAGTGCTCGCCAGCTCGTCCGTCAGCACGCCCGCCAACTGGTTATTAGGACAGAGCACCCAGCTTCCCCAGCTTCCCCGCCAGCTGGTTACCCCGGGGGCCAAGAGTGGAGCAAGACGGAGTGCAGCGGCGTGGAGAGCAGCAGCCAGTCCTCCAGAGGAGAGGGGGAGGTAAGCTGCCATGCCACGTGCCCATGAAAACACTGTGTGAGCCATTCGTACTCCCCAGTGAGAGAGCTTGTTTCCACAGTGAGAGAGAACTTGTTCCCACAGCCCCCCTGCCTTCGCCTCCCCCCACTCAACACACCATCCACCTCTAGGGAGTCACCAGGGAAGCTCCAGGAAAAGCTTCACTGCCCTATCGTCCCGATAGCCTGCCAGCTCACCTCACCACAAACCCATCTGGTTCAACAGGACCACAGGGTAGTCAACACCGGAGCGCAGGCAGCGGTAAAAGACCAAACCTCGACTGGGGAGCTAACTTCCAGTGGCCCTCCAGCAACGCCAGAAGAGGCCCAGGCAGAATCAGCAGACAAAGCTGCGAAACAGCACAGAGGAAAGAGGGAAGTGGGCCCCCTAGGCCAGCAGCAGCAAACCAGCCACCCGGCTAGAGCCAGAAGGAGTGTCAGTCACAAGAAAGAAAGGGAGAGAGCGGCAGCGATAGTCGAAGTGCACTCTTCAGCTAGCGACGGAACAAAAGCACAGGCGTGACTACCGACACAAGAAGAGGATGAGATCCGGAAAGATCCGCCAGGTAGTAACAAGGAAAACCAGGAAGAATACCCTCCCATCGGCCCTCACGCCGACGTCAAATAAAAAATGAAAGTTGCTTGGGCTAAACGAGAGGCAAGAAGAGAGGCTGGTTCCAGCACCAACACTTTTCAACTTTGGCAGCAAAAACAGAAAACAGAAATTCTTTTTTCTAAAGGATCCAATGGCCGCCATATATGCTTCAACAGACGAGGCACCAGGCCTACCAAGTCCAATAGCCCCAAGCAGATCAAACAAGAGCTGTTATTTTCCACAAGGATCACCAGGAGTACAGACCAATCCAAATCAAGCTAACTCTAGATCACCTCACCATCAGAAACACAGTAGTGAGACCGGTGCAAAGGAACCGGTGCCACAGGGGACAACCGCACCAAGCAGACAGATGACAACAACTGCACAGGTACATCAAGCCGAACTCGTGCAGGACCAGACCAAGGAAGAAGCAAGAACTCAACACCTAGGCAATGATGCAGCAACAAACGAGGACAAACTAGACAGGACCAGCACCCGGGCACCTCTGTCGGACGGAGTATGGACCAGTTCCTTCTCTTTATCAAATGATGCCGACCTCCTTCAAGCCCTGGAAATCAACACACTAAAGCAGGACGTAACTGATGTAGCAAACATGGAGAAACTCTCCGCCACAGCCACCCCAAAGAGAAGAGCAACAGGGGTGGAAGGGGGCGCTGCCTCCACCCCCATCATACCAACTGCCAGCATAGGGCTGACGGAGAATTTGACAGAGGAAGACCCAAAAGAAGGAAGCCTCCAATTAATCACAAACCAGATGCGTCTGCCATCACCAATCACAATTTCATCAGTAAGTGGCAATGTTTCACTGACGGGGCCACTAGGAACGTCCCCCAAAGATCTTCCAATAGTACAATGGAGCAACACCTTGCTAAGCACCCTGGAGCAAGCCATAAGGGTTTTAAACTTCCAATCAGACAAAATGGAAGTACAGATACATCTGATGAACCTAATCGCAGAACATATTGCGGGAATAAACACAAAATTGGAACACATCACAACCCATATAACAAAAGAAAATCAACCCAAGGTGCAAGCAAGTGGCCCACAACAAATCAAGAATTGTGGCTGTGGACAGATCATTGATAAGTTGGCAACGCTCCCGGAAATCCTCACAGGCATATTAGGAGCGGTCCGCATAACAGGGAAAAAAGAACACACACTAGCGGACCAACCAAACAACGAGAACAACGATAGAGAAGATCATCCAAAGTTCACTGAACACGGATTAGATGAAAGTGGAAAAAAAGAGGAGGCGGTAACTGGGGAACCGAAAGACAAAACGGAGATTCAGGTGCAAGTCAATCAATCACCATGCCAAAGCCCACCAAAAGAAAAGCAGACGAAAAGGCAACGAAAACGTGCCAGGAAGGCCAGGCTCAAGTATCAATACCAACCGGCCCTTGGGAACAGACAAATCTATCCCATTTTTTCAAAACTCTCAACTGTCAGAAAAGAAAACACAAACAACAAAGAAGTCATATTAGACACTTCTAATTCAGGGCTAAACTCATCAGACCTCTCAGCCACCTCAAAAAATCAAACCTCACTCCAAGAGCTTACTTTTGACCAAGTTTCTAGAAAAGCAATGACAAAGATTTGGGCAGCAACAAATAAAAACAATTCTTTCGAACACCAACAAGGGGAACAAAAGCCTGAAACCCGGGCGGTGAAAAAAGACCAAAATCAACCGATCGAAAACAAAGAAGGGGCAATAGAGTCCCAAAGAATCCACACAGTAAAAGGGCAAACAGGACGTAGTGAGACAAGCGAAGGCAAGGAGGACAAAAGATCAAACACAACTGCGCAGGAAAAGCGAATAAACAAACCAGTCACAGCGGAAGAAAAAATCCCAGTAAAACCACCAGATGACATAAAAGCAACGGAATATACAACTCGAAATCAGATAACAGTAAGTTTAAATAAGTCAGGTCGCACCTGCAGATTTCCTTCTGTAGTGGCAATAACCACGAATTCACGGGCAGCATCTAATAAAAAGTCTGGGTGTATTGAAAACGAAACAGCAAGAGCGGG
This sequence comes from Calotriton arnoldi, assembly GCA_963921515.1. Classification (NCBI taxonomy): domain Eukaryota; kingdom Metazoa; phylum Chordata; class Amphibia; order Caudata; family Salamandridae; genus Calotriton; species Calotriton arnoldi. The sequence goes on along the minus strand of CAWUFW010005885.1, from coordinate 782,755 downwards.
TAGCCCCAATCAAGACGCAGACGGCCACTGGAGGACGCCGATGAACCTCCCTTCCCAAGAGAGGGCCCTAAAACAACTCTACGATCAAGACTCACAAAGGATTTCAGAATTCCATAACACTTCAAAATTACGATCAGTCAAAAACCAGAAAACGAAATTGCTAAACTACACACCAGAGACAGCAGCAAAACTGGTTTTTGTACCTGATTATCCAACAAAAGGGAGAGAAGACACTTTAAACCGGGGAATTTGTTAAGACTGTTCAAAGAGATACCGGAATTAAGGAGAGTAAAATCTACAGACCTCTTAGCCGTAGAATTCCGGCAAATCGCAAATTCTCCAGAAACTGAAGAGACACTCACCACCTGGTCCTCCAAGGAGCTTGCGGACCTGATCTACACGACCAGACCCGTATTTGAAGCTTGGGGGATCATCCTGAGGCCGCACGAACAGCTAAAATACCCGTACCCTCTTTTGCAAAAACTAGAGATTGGCCCTAAATCATGCTTAAAAGGCGCTAGAAACTCAACTCCGACAATACAGGAAAACTCGCTGCAGAAAGAACCACCGCTAATTTCCCTAAGGTTGGAAATAGAACCGGGTGAAAACGAGGACTGGTCCTGGGTGCCAAGGGCCCTGATCCAAAAACGCTCCTGATGAAAATACACAGCAAAATCCAAACAACACCTCAGGGGCGCTCAACAGTCTAAACCGCGGAGACACAATCAAGATCTGTTCATGGAACATCCATGGATTTAGAGAAATGGGCCAAGACCAGGAAACATTGTCTTTTCTACAACACCATGATCTAATATTACTGCAGGAAACATGGAATACGCAGCCAGCTTCAATCATAGGCTACGTAGAACACCATATACTGGCTGAAAAATACTCTAACTTTGGGCACCCAAGGGGGTCTATCAATCTACGACGCGGTAAAATACGATTGGTCCACTGAAGAACTAGATGTTGGAGAAAACTGGCTTCAAGTATTAAAACTCATCGGCAAACCCTATTCTAAAGAATTAACCTGGCAATTGATTGTCATCAATGTATACATCCATCCGGAGAAAAGACGGAAGAAGGAAAAACTCTTCTGCCTGGTGAACCTAATAAAGGCTCTGCAAAGGTCCCATCAAGACAGCAAGCTGATTATCTCAGGGGACTTCAATCACAGTCTTGTTGGGAACAACCAAAGTGAAAGGAAGGGGAAAATAGACCCGGATATTCGAAAACTAAATCAAGAGCTAGAAGCTTTGAGCCTAACAATTCTAAACGGAAACACAACAAGAGATAGCCCGACCGCCTTCACATACATGAGCGGAAATAGGCATTCAACCATTAATTTTACTCTAGCCAGTAATGACCTTTTCCACATGATAGACTCCTTTCACATCTGTTTACATCCAGAAAGTGACCACTTCCCGCAAATCGTGAAGATAAACATCAAACTGGCTACAACATGCAAAGCTAAAACTCTAGTTGAATTCCCAGAAATTTACAATCTAAGGAAACTAAAGTGGCGCGGATCAGACACAAAAGCAATCATGGAAGTTATCAAAGATTATGTAAATCAGACAGGGTCCCTGAGAGAACAAGACATAATTACAAACTGGGAACAACTAGGCGATATTCTCATTCAAAACTTCCCAGTCAAGCACGGATGCAGGAAGAACATCTAAACAAGGAACACACCCTGGTTTCATAGGCAGCTGCGTGACCAAAAAAGAATGATCGCAAGAGAGGTGCGAAATCAGGCCTCAGCAGCAAAGAAAGGATTAACCATAGATAAGAGCAAGCTGAAAAAACTGAGGATTACATTTAGGGAAACATGTAGGGAATCTAAAGCGGCCTACAGGGAATCTATTTGGAGCAAACTACTATGGGCAAGTAAACTGCCAAATAGTAGGGAGTTCTGGGGAATAATAAATAACTTAACAAAGGGACCAAGACTCCAACAAGAATCAGGAATAAGCGGAGAAACTTGGAAACAATATGTACTTAAAATGTACAACCACACGGACCACAACAACATCGGTAAAGAAAGAAAGGAACAAGATGACCCACAAGAGCAAAGGCCCAGAGAAAGGAAGATCTGCCCCCAACCACAAGCGGAGCTACACATGGCTGCCGACCCTGACACGTACTCCGAAGGCTTAAATACCCTCACGGATGTAAGGAAATTAAGCGGAATAATAAAAAAGCTAAAAACGGAGGGAGCAGCAGGGCCGAATGGCAGCCCCAATGCCCTATTTAAACACGCACCTGATTTCTGGGCAGCCTATCTAACGCCCTCTTCAACTATATATTTGGGCAGAACAAGACGCCAGACTCTTGGAAAGGTAATATAATCCAGCCAATTTTCAAAAATGGAAACCGCAGCCAGCCTGAAAATTACAGACTTATATCCCTGATCGATGTAGAGGCCAAATTGTATGCATCATGCTTATTAGTCCACCTGCAGGCTTGGATAGAGGAGACATGCGTAATCCCGAAGTTCCAAACGGGTTTTAGGCCTGGCATGGGAACAACAACAAACCTGGCAACTCTAGCACTTTTAACGGAAAAAGCCATAAGAAGGAAAACACGACTATTTGCATGCTTCATTGACCTGAAGTCTGCGTTCGACAGAGTAACCCGTAACAGATTATGGGAGAAATTAAAAATATGGGGGCTTCCATCGCAATTACTCGAAGCAATGATCGCCCTGCACAACAAAACATGGGCGAAGGTGAAACTCGGAGACGGGAGGAGAACCACAGCCAGGATAAGCACCCAGTACGGCTTAAAACAGGGCTGCGTCCTGGCACCGAGCCTTTTTAATTTATACCTACCTGACATAGTCAATCATATGCTTTCAGCCAGGAGTAATCCTCCCATTCTGGCTAACGAGCTAATTCCTTACCTACAATATGCAGACGACATCGTGGTGCTGAGCCAAAGTCCGATCGGCTTACAAAGAGCAATAAATAATCTGAAATTATACCTCGATCAGGAAAGGCTTGAATTGAAGAAAAAGAAAACAAAGGTCGTGAGTTTGGTTGACTCCAAGAACAGTAAATTCAAATGGTATGTCAACAGCGACCAAGTGGAAGAGACAGGTTCATACAAATACTTGGGCATTACTCTGGGGCGTGGCTTGATTCACAAGGAATATAAAATGGACTTGAGAGCAAAATCTCAATCACTAATTTTTGCATACAAATTGTTGAACAAAAAACGTTGCTGCCCCGATTATAGTCATCTTTTGAAAGTGATGGCAGCACAAACACTACCTACTTTATCATATGGCATGGAAACATGGTGTGGCAAGGACGCCGATTTGCTGAACGAGCTTCAGACTAAGGTGTACAAGGCCGTACTTTGCCTCCCCAAATGTGCATCACCAGCCCAGGACCATCTAGAATTTGGCCTCCTAAATCAGAAGTTTCGAAGTATGAGCGCCTTTGTGAAGCTGTGCTGGAAGCTTCGCGCCTCTGAACCCGGCTCACTAAACAGCATATGTTGGGCTGAGATCCAGGCGCAAATGGCCCAAAAGACCTCCAAACTCATGGGGCGCCCATCTAAGTAAATCCTTGGAGGAGCTAGACATCCGAGAGCTTTGGAATAACAAGAACTACAGGGCAACATTTAACAAGTCCTGCAACAACTACGCAAAGAAGAAATCCCTTTTGGAAGACAAACTAATCCTGACCAAACGACGCCACGCATGGACCGTGATAAATTCATATATAGACCTAAAGCCTCAAGCCTACCTGTCTTCATACTTCTGCACAGAGATAAAAAGGAGTTTCATCAAATACAGACTAGGAATGCACGACTCGAAGGACCTCCTGCCAACATGGAAAAGGAAAGCACAATCAACAAGCTGCCGTCTGTGCGGCTATTTTAATGAAACATTAACGCATTTGCTGTGTGTATGCCCAAGCGTCAGTGACCTAAGGAAGATTCTTTTAAAACCTATTTTTAACGTCCTAAAAATTCGAACATGCAGACAGGCAGTGATCCGCTGGATGGAGGGTACATCCAACATCCTGACTTGCCATGGAGTAAAATTCCTCACACAAGTAAACAAACTTCTTCAGGAAGCGGACACAAAAGCCTGCCACGGGAACAGTCCCATGTAAAATCTTAGGAAGAAATGCAGCACATGAGTCCTAACAGACCCAAGTCACAAACCCCTAGATATAAGATTAATCAGTTTTAATTTACACTAAATGTATTTTAAAAATTACTTCACACAGCATAGTCGCTTGCTACAATACCTGTACCCCTAAAAGCCGAAACGCATCTTAAGATAAACGCACTTGTACTTTATAATGACATTTTAATCCCAGATACGGTTTTTTAAAGTGCCCCTACTTTACGAACACATCCTCACTTGTTTTACTCGCAACCAGAAGATCCAAATGAATTGCATTGTCGTTGCACGTTTTAATATGTTGTAATGGTTTTAATTAACCAATACAAATAACGTTTTTTTTTTATAAGATGGCTACATCCGCAGGACGCAGATGGCGCGTGGGCCGATGGCGTTCACATTTCTGCTGAAGAAAACGGGCGGGAGCCTGATGAATTCCCTTTTGTACAATGCAGAGGAAGCTAAGCATGACCCTCTTGGGCAGCCGTAGCCAATGTAACGGACCCAAAGCGTCAGAGGCAGACAAGCAGAGAGATTGAGACAAAGCAAGTCTGGCAGCATCAATCAACGGGGATTTGATAGAGACATTTCAGAATGTATTCAGAGGAACCCAGGAATAATGAGTTACAATAATCAAGTGTACCAAAAATTGAAGACTACACATCAAGGGAAGAGTATGAATTGGGAGAAAGGGCAACATTTTGTGCTGTACACACATCAAAGAGAAACACGAGGATGGCAGTCTATTAACTTGACTTGAGAGACATAGGCCCTGGAAGTAGGGGTGCTGGGGTGCTGCAGAACTCCCAGAAATAACCATCCTGGAGTTCAGAAGGTGAATGAGCAATAATGATGCCTTGAAATTTTGTCTTTATCTCGTTACATTTGCTGTGCGTTCAAAGCCCAAATGTCAGGCTATGTTTTCTGACAAATTGTTTCTTAATGATTTAACATGGACAATGATGTTTACTTTTCGTTCTCTGACTACAAAGTGAGAGCATTTTGTAAAGTGAATTATGTGGTAATCTTGCTGGAGTAAGGGGACTGTGAAAGGAAAGTTTGTAGGATGTAATTTTTTAACTCAACATTTAAATACCTGTAAATATACTGCACAATTAAATCAAAATATATCAGCAGTTAAGAAAGCACAAAAGAAGCACTTTTTGTAACTCTGAAGTGTGATGCAAAGAAAGATTTTTAATAGGATCAAAACAAATCAAGGCACTTAACATAGTGATGTGCAAATGATAAATATTGGCTGAAACCTGATTTCCACACATTGTTGTTTGTGTGCTACATAGTTTTATCAGGAAAACCACTTGTCTGTGAAAATTTAGTGGCCATATAAATGGAAAATGTGCTGTCTATAAATGATGGGGCACTACCATGTAGTGTCCTGCTGGACACATTCTAGTGTTCAGCCTTGTGCTGTAACCCCACTCTACACCCACCCATCACAGGCGTCACCGGTCAGGTGACCCTACTAATAAAAGGGGCCGGGCGCACGTGCCCTGGGCCAGTTATCAGTACCACAACTAGGTGTCGGTGTCACTTACTTGTGTAGCATGTGGGTCTAGGGCCCACAACACTACAATGGCGACGAGTGGGTCTGCCCCCGCGGGTAAAAGCTGGCAGCAGTGTTGCAGTTCATCATGAGGGGAAGTGTTGCCCTGGTCTAAGACACCCCATCCATCCTGGCAGCACAATAGCGACCACCAGCAATGCCTTGCAGGCCCCACTTGCCCACCGGCCATGGGGAGAATGATCCATGAAAAGGTGGGAGAGCGCTGCATAGGATAAGTCGACGACGCAAGAATCGTAGCCTGACCGGTGAGGAGGTGCCACATCTGAAAGCACCAGTCAGCGGAGAGACGAGCTTGGAATGTGCTAGAGCAAGTGGTACTGCCCTGCCGACTATCTGTGGAGCACCGAGTCGGCAGTCATCTGATGAGGTGCTGCCGCCCGGTGAGTGGCATCGTACTGCGTGATCTGCGGCACCCCGACAGCACAGGGATGCCCGAAGTGCCCCCCGTTACCTGCATCTTAAGTGCCCATGTGCAAGCATCTGCAGCGAGACGGCCGAGGTGCCCAAGGAGACGGCTTCCCTCTGCCGTGGCCCCTGGTGAACGACACCGCTTGCAGCATTTAAAAGGCTGCCTTGGCCCCTGCAGTTAAAGGGGCAGTAACACTTTGGCAAATCATGTGCAGCAGCTTTGACCGGGCTAGAATGAAAAGGAGACGAGCCGCCCTGCAGTGAGAGCTTCACACCCCCGTCTGCAGCTGAAGCCCCACATGGCCCATGATTGTATTTGAATGGCGACTACCGCCATGGGAAGAGGAGTCACCCGAAGCAGCCAGGCTGATCAAGAGCTGCAGCCCATCCGCAAAATATGAGGGCGATCACGGCGCCTCCTAGGGGTCGCTTTACTTGCACGGCATCCAGCTGGCAGTAATTTGATAACACAGTCCCTACCAAAGTTATAGCAATCACGCCGCCCAACACAGATAAGACTCTAATGGCATCACACAGAGCAGTAAAGCACACTGATGATGCTAACAGCAGAACTGAGCCCACATCTACTTTGAACGTCCTGAAGCTGTACAAGAGTTGAATGACCCAAGCATTTGTGAAGCAACCACCAGAAAACAGACCGCATTGGAAGACTCAAACAGGTACTCGTAAAAGGCTGGCGAAGCGTGGGGAGGCTGCACATGCCCTGATCAGCCCCGCACCTGCAGTGCATAGCTGGCACCTCAGCAGAGTGCCCACTAGGCCTTCCTCCACAGAGCCACCATGAGAAGCACGGCCCAGCAGTGTTAGCCAGGCTGCCTCGGCCTGTGAATAAAGTGACTGTCGCCACCTAGCAGTACCTTGCTGCGCCGCGCTAAGAACCCAGTAAGGATTACTAAACAAAGCGGCCCGAACAGAAATAAATAAAATAAATGCTGGACAGCTCTACACAAAACAAAACCGCCCTCCTACTCCAATATTGTGCAATCCCCTCACCTTCGTTTGGAGCCAAACCAACACCCGCAGATGTGGAAAGACTGCCTGACATGAGTAGAGGTAGCCACTGCTCCACCTAGCGGCAGCCCCTGGAACTGCAACAAAACCAGCAAGTGACTTGCAGGCAGGCCCGAGGAGAAATAAGCTGTGCAAAGCATCAGTCACCAGCAATCACTAAAGAGACTGGTGAAGTGAGTGCCACACGCCCACTGTGGGCTGTTTATTCTTTGAAAGGGGAGAGACTGCTAACCCGCACAGAGAGAGAGACCCATAAACCCAAATCTGCTCCAGCTAAGAAGGATGCCACGGGTCTAATGGATTGTGAAAACAGGTAACTGCCCGCATCACAATGAGCCTGATGCCCCCTGCACTATTTAGCAAGACATACACTGAGAGTAGCTCTGCAAGGTATCTAACACTGCCTGCAGCGGCTGAATTAAGGGAAGAGTGATCTGGGAGTCAGGCCACAAACTTAGGCCTCTTCCCCGAATGACTGATGGCAGATGAAGGTCCCAGGCACCACGACAAGGGACTGCTAACCCCTGCACAGAGACCCTGCCAAGAGAGCTGCCTGGAGTACAGCCATGCAAAGTCCAGTGTGAAAGACTCCGCACCGTCTCAAAAAGATGGAAAGCCCCAAGCAGCCCAGCCAAAAAGCAATAAGCCTCACGAAAAACGTGCACTGTGCGCACGCAACTCCCAGTGGCTGTTGACACCACCACAAGCGAGAAAACGACATCACACGCCCCTGGTGATGAACGGCCACCACCGCAAGAAAGAAGAGCAAGCTTGCCAAGTGTGAGAAGAGGGCGCCCTGAAGAAGAACCAAGAATGCGAAATCCGAGGTGCGCCAACGCATGCACCCAGAAGTTTGACCGCATGGGCAGGCGCCCAGGAGAGTGAGACCTCTCCACAGAAAGGAAGCAATGCGGAAGGCAACATGGAGAACCTCCACATCTCCACTGAACCAGCACCAGCGAAGCCCCGCAGTGGACTAAAAGACAGCACAGTGTCCTCCCTCACACTGCCTTAAGACGGAGTCGCCAGTGGCCCAAGACAGGCAAGAGGAGAGTCGCATACTCCCAAGTGGCAAGCTGCCACCACAGCATGTGCACTAAGGACCTGCGACACGTGACTGGACGCCACATCGCTCCGCAAGCAAGAAGGAGCACGTCACATGAAGTGACTGACATGGCCAAGCATGCCTGGACAGCGGCAGGAGTAAGCACCGCAACAGCACATGCTCGAGGCGCAAGCACAACGCCCTCGAGCGAAGAAGGTGACCTGCCACCCTGGCAGAGGAGCACCGCGAAAAGCCCTGAGGAGGGAATGGGGCCTGCAAGAGGTCCACGAGGAGTAGAAGCAAGTCCTACTGACAGGACAGACCTGCAACGGGTCCCCAGTAAAGAAAGGGCACAGTCCGAAGAACAAGACGCAACCAGTGAGATGTCCATGTGGCGCGAACATGAGACATGTGGCATGACGTCACATCAGAGTGAGGAACCTGGTCGGAAAAAGGAGAAGAGCATGGCAGGACGCCACACTGCGAAGGAGGAGAAGAGAGTGGCACGATGCCACAGGGCGAACAACCACCACATGTGCTCAATAGAAAAGGGAGAAGAGCGATAAGACAGAGGACTCGTGCCAGCACTGGAGAAGGTGTTCAGCGACACAACAAGCCAGCCACCAGGGCGCAGAGATGTCACTGGAGACAGCTTCACGGGAGGACCAACTGCAAACCGATAGCAAGCGCGATCTGTGTCCAGGCCCCACGCTTCACAGTGCGACTGTCCCCTCACCTGTCACCGGCTGCTTAGCATCAATGGAATCACAGCTAGGAAGTACACCTACCACAAGACAACCGCAGTGGCCACGAAGTTCCTCCAGTCTTCCTGACTCCAAAATATCACCTCAAGCATGACATCGCCGTCTGTCGCGCAAGCGTAACAAAGTAATCGTACTCATTACCCAGGTGCATCACCACAAACACCTAAGGAGCATCGCACCACCAGAGTGGATCCAAACACCTGATACATCTGGAGACCAACGAGATATCCTTAGTGCCGTGGGAGGCAAGCCACCAGTAAACCTGAGGCCTGCTGAAGAAGAGCATATTCGACCATTGGACTATCCACCCTTGGGACTGCACGAGACTTGGTCGTGGCCCTGTTGGGAGTTCCGCAGTGACCCCTTAGTGCGGCCTATGAGAGGCCCCGCACAGCCCACACAGTCACGTGGCAATCCAGGGGCAAGGGCCTCAAAGGAATTCCGACAGACCCAAGACCTACTGGCCTTCAGAAGACTCCTCAAGACCTGGCTCTTCGATCAGTAGCAGCACCACCCCCCTCTTCCCCCAGCGCCTTGAGACCCTCGCGGGTATGTAGTGCGCTTTATAAGTGACATGATTGATTGATTGATTGAATAAGAGAGATGCATCCGCAGCAGCTCCACAACAGGCACTGGGAAGCATGGAGGTCATGGACGGAGACTGGCCACCCGAAGACCACCTGAGGAAGGCATGTGAACCTGAGTCCTGACAGCCAGAGCCCACAGACCCTGAGACATCATCCTCAGCGGGTGCAAGAGTGACTTGGCTGTGGTACTGCTGGCAGTTCCTCAGCGACGCCTTCGCATGGCCTATGAGCGGCCCTGCACAGTACACATGGTCCCGTAGCAGCCCGGCAGAAAGGGCCTCAAGGAGACTCCTGTGAGAGAGGAGGCCAGGCAAGAGAGGGAAGTCTGAAGCTGCTCTGCCAAGACAACTGGGAAGCATCATCGCCTTCAAGGAAGGCCCTCATCAACCAAGGTCATCCTTAATCTTTGCAGGCTTTGCCGGCCAGCCAAACCTGAGCGCCATCGAAAGGATCTCCAAAGTGGACTCCACCACCGCTCCAGATGCGCCCCTGTTTGAACTGTGTAAATAGTATCCCACACCGTGAGACCAGGCCAGTCCAAACAAACGTGCAGAGGTGGACTAAAGCCTCCTGACTGTGCGGTCCAGAGCTCCAGCACTGCCCGGCAGATGGCCTGAAGAGACTCAATGGTGCTGTGCATTTGTTGTTTGTTTCCCATAGGTTGGACTTTCATTTGTTTTGTTTCCAATAAAGTTTGGGATGGATGTAGTGTCCTGCTAGACACGCTCTAGTGTTCAGCCTTGTGCTGTAACCCCACTCTACACCCACCTATCACAGGTGTCACAGGTCAGGTGACCTTGCTAGTAAAAGGGGCAGGGCGCACGTGCCCTGGGCCAGTTATCAGTACCACAACTAGGTATCAGTGTCACTTACTTATGTAGCATGTGAGCCCAGGGCCCACAACACTACATACCACACCATGTTTTAGTAATATATTTGAGATAATGCTCTCCAAAATGCACCACTGGATATATACCACAACCCTAACACTCTCCTGCTGAACGGGTGTGACTCATCTGTTACACTTGTTCTTTGTGCGACACTTGGAATTTTCACAAATGCCTATGACTTCATGTGATATTGATGCAGCAAGCACTCCCACTCTGAAAATTGTTCCAGCACCACTGTTGAGAGAGACAAGTCATCGTCAATATGGAAACCAAGATTTCAGACTGAGGAAGAAGCAGATGGAATAGAATCAATCGCCAAAAGTCAGCCGAGAGTGTGCAAAAGGGTCTGCCAATAGAGGGAGACTTGTACAAGAACTCATATATCTCTTTTGTGCACCATTCCCTAAGAGAGGTGGACTCGAATGAATCTTCACTCCTAAAGTAAATTCCTTTAAAAAACGAATTAATTTTACTATATAGAGCTCCGTGGAGACTCAGACAGTTTTCTCGCCATGACCAGCCCACAGGATTTAATGAAGATATTGGGACACCTGCAGGCTCAGGTTTGGTTGTCTTGTGGCTCAGTTTTTGTTGACTTGTGGACACTTTACCACTTTTTCTGCTGGGCATGGCATGATGGGGGCGTAAGGACTGAAGATTCTTCATAGTCTCATGACTTTCAAATTCCAAGGTTAAATATACGCAGCATCTAGGGTCCAGTGGTACCTTATGGCATGGAGACTCACTGGCTGTATGGTGGAAAAGGCACAGGAGAAGGCATTAGTGATGGGAATCAATTGTCTGAGCTCATGCAAAGCAGCAGGACCTGCCTTGGCAGGTAAGATGACACAGCATTATTGAAAGGAGACTGGCTTATTTGCACACACCTTGAAGCAACATTTTAGAGTGGTCAGTAGGCCCTGATGGTCGGGAAATCACCAAAGGTGGGTTGAAAGAGGCCAATGGAGGCACCCTCTCTTTGTCTTAAGCTTGGAAAAGAAATATTAACAGCAAAAAACATATAATAAAATTAGTATGCAGGACTTCTTCATCACACAATAGAACTCATTGCATAAGCTATAGGGGAATAGTGTGTACAGTGAACATAAGTGCAAGACGTATGAGTATTTAGGGATGGTCGGCTCCCCTTTTTCAATATTTACCAGAGATCTAGTGCAAGTTGTCCTCAACCCAGTTTGTACGATTGACTGCACCATATGTTATCCTGAATATAATTTTGTGCTAATAAAAACTATTTTTTTTTTTTTAAAGTAAGGCAAAGCAGGTGATTATTTATTTGTGCTGTTGTAAATGTGGTGTTGGCATGGTGAACAATTGCTAGGAGCTGGGACAAATGCAATATTTAGGGAGAAGAGAGAGCCTGATAAGATCACAATACTCCCTTTCATGTTCAGGAGTTGAATATTTGTTGCCTCAGACTATTCAGTTTGATTCAACCCAGTCTAGACTTGTAGGAAAACCATCTATGTTGAAAGAAGATACTGGGTCAGTCCTATATGAGTCGTACAAGGCTCCTTTTTGGTTTGGGGAACAAACATATGCCACATACATGGCCCGATTCCTTGTAAAATACTTAAAGTGAGTATAATAGACCTTGAGGGTAGGATCTGATTGTTACGGACAACGGTTGGACAACATAGAACATGAGAAAACAAACAGTTCTAGTCCAATTTGGCTTTTGATGAGTGAGGGCATCTCCTCTGATGGAAAGGAGTCATTCTCATGTGCAGCAGACATAGCTAGCTCAGAGTGCAACCACACTCTAGATTTCGCTTGACGAATTTAAATTATTTGGTAACCAGGTACAGGACAAAATAAATCACCTATTTAAGGAAAAGAATCATGCCTCCCTCCTTAAAGCAAACAACTTGGAGACATTTCCCTTTGTCAGATATCAGCAAATTAGATGCCCAGCAAGATTCAGATCAATTAGACCTACTAAGTCAGGAGCAGCTTCACTGCTGGAAACCAGCAATCCTGGCCACGCAAGGGTCAAACATGATTGAGCGAAAGTTCTCATTTTACTAATTAAACTAATATATTTACAAAGTGCAATTCTTAACGTTATATAACATGTGCACAGGAAACGCACACATTTGTAGTAGGCAATCACAATTAGCCATTATTAGCAAGCAGATGAGTTAACATAGTGTAATGAATTAAGTTAGCTTAAATGCTGACACCATTTTCAATGTTGACTTTACATGCTAGGACTAAGAGGCCTGTTTTCGCGTTTAAACTGTTGTTTTGCATGAACTGTTTTTTCTTTCTTCCCACTGCAGATGCTGTAATTTTCCACAAGACTTCTGTTAAGTAGTGAATAGGCATTTGTTATATATTGGACATCTGATAGTGAGTTCTCGCTGGGAGGAGAGGAGATGGCAGGAAACGCAACTGGCGTGAAGGATTGTCTGAACCACAAGATCTGTTCAAAGTAACAAACCAAGGACATGAACGAGTAAAATCCATTGTAAAGACGTCAGAAACTGGGGAGTTTACCTGCTCCCAGGATTTTCCGAAGACTGATTGGTTTGCGGGAACTGGAATGGGAAGAACGTTTCAACCAATGTTTTATTGAATTATATTAACGTGTGCTCCTGAGACTAGACAGGAGACTGCTACAGAATGTAGGAAGCAGATCTTTGAGATGCTTGCTGACTTTGAGCTCAGACGACCCTTATTGCAAAGTAAAACCCTCCAGTTCGAGATTATTAGGATGTTTATTGAGATACAAGACTACAGTCTCACAGCCACATCTTTTTTAAAATATATCTTTATTGGCCCTTTGATGGTACAGGCTTTTTTCAACATGCACAGTCATACAAATAGCATCCACTGGTCATTAGATTCGTATGGCATAACCAAGATTATTCACAGTAAGTTCCATTTTATATTTGTGGGTGGTAACCTATTCTTTAAGCATTACTTGTCTCAGATATGTTCACTGTGCTTTGATCTATGTGAACACGAGGGAGTTACTCATAACCATAGATAAAGATATATCTGAACTCAATCATTATCTAACATCATGTATCAACCTTTAATAAACGTTTGGTGGTGTGCCTCCTAGTGTCTCCCTCGCTACCAGTTCTGTCTTATACTTTTTTTTCCCCCCCTAATGGGGAAAGCTCTACTTAGTTCAGCATATTGGATCTCTGGGTGTCATCGATTGCATGGTGGGGGTGTAGGGGTGTTGGGGGGGTCTCTCCCCTATGTGCTTCTTATATGGATTCCCTCTCTGACTCTACGGATCTGGGGCTATCATCTATGTGATCTTCTATTGTCTCATCTTCCTCTTCAGTTTCTATTTCTTGTCTGGTCTCCCAGGTTCTCAATATTTCCGTCCATAGGTCTGCTAGGGGCCGTCGACGTATTCCCAGAGCATCTTCTTTTTGAAGTGCTCTCTGTTCTGCCCTGACCCAAGTATCTACGTTACTTTCCCAAGTCGCTATTGGAGGGCCTACTTGTGCCTTCCAGCACTGAGCTATCTGTCTCCTCGCCAGGACCAATGCCAGGTCTACAAATCTATGTCCTACTTTCTTGGCTTTCGGTCTAGGGAACAGGCCCAGCAGGCAGACCTCCATTGTTTTAGGAAGGGTACATGCTAGTGTTTTCTTGATCATGTTCAGAACTTTCTCCCAAAACACCCTCAGTCATGTACATTCCCAGGTCATATGGGCAAACCCTGCATCTCCCAATCCGCATCTAGGGCAGCCCCTGGTCTCACCCCCATGTATAACATTCAGTCTGTGTGGTGTTAAATATACCATATGCACGTAGTTAAATTGTATCACCTTAAAATTGGAGTTTCTAGATACTCGTTTCGGGCCCTCTAGAACTTGGTTCCATTCCTTATCGAGTAGCTCTCTTCCAATGATGTTCCCCCATTTCCCTCGAGTACGTTCTAATGGTTTTTTTGCCACGTCTAGTAACTCTCTGTACAACCATTTAATTAAGTGTCTGGCCGCCCCTACGGTTATCAGCTCCTGGAGTAATCCATGCATTTGTGGTTCTTGCTGGCCGCTTTGCCACAGGTCTTGAAATGCCTGTGTCAGTGAGTGGTATGTCAGGAATTGCCCGTGTGGCAGATCATATTGAGATAGAAAGTCATCCATTGAGATTAACACCCACCGTTGTAATCCCGGCCACGGACCATTCTGATAATTGAAGCTTCGTATAAAGGGTCAGTGGGTTGCCATGTGGCATCCCTGTCAGGGGTAGGTCTGGTGCATAGGGATTGCTTCCATGTGTGCGTTGGAGGCATCTTCTCCAGCAGTATAGTGCCACTTGTAGTAGTACACTCGGCCTTGGTAGGATCACCGCTGGGTGTAGAAGCTTAGCCTGCAACCATCCCTAGCTATTCCGCCAACTTTCATTCCCCAATAATTCAAGGTTTTTGCCGTCTAACCACTGGGCCATCCATTGGAGTTGGTCTGCCAGGTAATATAGCTCAAATTCAGAGGCACCCAGTCCTCTCTCCTAAGGTGGCCTCCGTACCATATGAGTTCCCGGAGTATCTGGTTTAAGTCTGCAAACCATGAGGGTGGAACTACCACTGGTAACTTTACAAAACAGTATAGTAGTCTGGGGAACATGATCATGTTCGATAATGCTATGCGGGCCATTAATGGCAGTTTTAGTGAGCGCCAGAACTGGACACATGTTTTTAGTGACCTTATGACCGGATTTAGGTTGCCATCACTCAGGTCCTCTAGTCTATGACATATTTGTACTCCCAGATATTTAAAGGAGCAGGGGCACCATGTTAGTCCCTCAGGAAGATCCTCAGGCGAGGACCGTCCTTCACTAATGGGAAGGCATGTGTCTTAGCTTTATTAATTCTGAGCACGGCTAGCATAGCATAGTTGTTTAATAGAGTCAACGCCTGTTCCGCCCCTCGGCCTCCATCTCTCAAGTATAACAGCAAATCATCGGCATATAGGGAGATTACATGTGTCTTTCCTCCTAGTTGTATGACGTGGAAACCTCTCAGCCACATCTGTTGTCAGATTCCAATCTCATAATCCAGCATCAACTGTCAACAGAATCGCGGCTGGTACCAACTACAAGAAGGGACAGGGGAATTGGGAAAGGGTGAGGAGTAACACATGGGGAACATTGTAAGTGGGAGAATAGATCATCTTCAAAAAATTACATTGGAATAAATTACAACACTTTTCTCCCACCAATAATTAATGAAAAACATAATCTTTGTGCCAAACAGGTAAAGTGTGAACCCTGATATTGCGGGATGGTTTATTGGGCCACAACACCTCTTGAGACTCCTCATCAGGACACACTTTGATCTGAGAAGGGAAACAGGGTTAACAACGCGGTTTTTACAACGCAGTGCTATTACAACGCGGTCGTTACAACGACCGCGTTGTTACTACGCAATACCTTTACATCGCAAGTCATTACAACGACTTGCTGTAGGGGGCGCAAAGGTATTGGATATAAAATCCAACACCTTCCCTGCTGTTGCACAAACTGGAGTAGGAATAGTAAATAATACTATTCCAAAGTCCAGCGCGCCCCCTACAGCAAGTCGTTATAATGACTTGCGATGTAAAGGTATTGCATAGTAACAACACGGTCGTTGTAAAGGCATGCGATCAAATCGCATGCGTTGTAACATACTATATTCTGTGAGAATGGCTGCAGGTTGCAATTCTGTCCATGTTCTATGTCCTGCCATCTTCTAGAGTCACAACATTTTTCCTCACTTTGACCACTTTCACTGGTTTGGAAAATGTACAACTCGTCTTCTTGCAGGAGTCAAGAAGTTTAACCACTACCCAATCACCCACCTTCCATTTACCTCTCTTGGTTTCATGCTTTTGATCATACCTTTTTTGGATTCATTTTGATACAGCTACACATGTTTGCCTATTCTGTCTCTGCACACCCATCTTGGCTCACCACCACCTAGCCAATTCAGACTCAATTTTGTACCTAAAAGTCTACGCTTGAGTGTCAGAAATGGTGATACATTAGTGACTGAATTGAGTGTTGTGTGGTATGACCAGAACCTATTTTGAGGAGCCTTGGCTGCAGAACTTCCTGACATATGTGCCAGCTGAATTCATTCTTTAATCATGCGATTAACTGTTTGCCCTAGGACAATACAATGCTATTTTGTGATGTTGTATAGACATTTTTTCTAAAAGTTCCCTAATTTATTCTGATTTAAATTGAACTCCATTATCTGTTATTATGGTGCTTGGTACTCCTACTGTCATAAATGCATCAGTTAGCAAATTTATGAGGGTTTGAGTAGTAATGTTTTTTACTACTTTGGTAACTATCCAGTGGGAATGATAGTCCACCAGTACCAGCATAAATTTCCCTGCCCACATAGAGAGCTTTAAGGGACAGATGATGTCTAGACCAAGTTTATCCCAAGGTTTGAGTAGCACACTCACAGGGGACCATGGTGCTCCTCCTGTGCTCTTAGTTTTATCACTCGTAGCACAGATCAAACATTCCTAGACTTTATTTTCTACAACATTATCCATACCTGGGAACCAATATGTGGCTCTAAATTTGGATTTGGTGAGGCTCCTACCCAAATGACCTTCATGGGCTAACTCTGCTATCCTGTCCCATAAGTCCTTGGGGGTACCAATCTATTCCCTCTCATGACTCAACATTTATGCTTAACTCATAGCGTATATCCCAAATGCTCTTGAGATCCTCTTCCAAGTTACCGGGCTTATCTGGCCAACCCAGGACAATATTCTCCTTCACCAATTTAAGAGTGTGGTCATTTTCCATGCCTATCTCCCACTCCTCCTTTGTGATCCTAGGAATCTTGACTAACATTACAGATTCTTCTACCCTGACTTCTTCCCCTTCCTCCCCTTTGCAGGGTAATCTGGATAAACAGTCAGCTTCTAAATTGTTTGTGCCAGGGACATATTCAATTTTAAAATTGCATTGTTCCAAACTCATGATCAATTTAGCTACGCGTGGCGAGGTAGTCTCCCTCCCTCTGGTAGAAAAAATATACACAAGGGGTTTATGTCCATGTCTACTGTAAATGTTAACCCCATAAGAAAAATTAGAAATGGGAAATGGCAAGCACATGCTAGGGCCTCACGATCAACTGTAGAATAGTTGCATTCAGCATATTTTAATGCTCTGTAGGCAAAAGCCCCAATCTTCTCCTTACCATCTACAACTTGTGTCAAAGGGGCACCAATTCCTTTCCCACTGGCATATGTGGTTAAAATTGTTTGGCGTCTTGTGTCAAAGTTTCCTAAGGATGGTGATTCTATAATGGCCTTTTTTGTCAACACAAACTGATTTTGGCAGTCTGAATTCTTATGAAAATGAACCCCCTTCTTTAATAAGCATCTCATGGGTGCAGTAAGACGTGCAAAGCTTTTTACAAACTTTGACATGTATTCAACTAGTCCTAAGAAATATTTCAATTCCTCTTTGCTCGAGGGGGGTGGAGTTTCTCTTAGAGCCACTACTAGATCCAATTTGGGTTTGATTCCATTTATAGAAATTGAGTGACCTAAATTGTCTACTGACTCCACGCAAATTTGGCATTTTTCACTCTTGGTGGTTAAACCTGCCTCCTTGAGTGCGGATAGAACTTCTCTTAAAGTGTCATTATGATTTTCTTCAAAGGCTCCATAGGCGAGTATGTCATCCTGGAAGCATAACACATTTTTTTACCTCCTCTAAAATTTGATGCAGAACCCTTTGGAAGACCACAGCCACTGATGCAAGGCCGAACGGCATCCCACAGTACCTAAAGGTTCCAAAAGGCGTTATGAAGGAGGTTAGTGACTTAGAATCCAGGTGCAACTCAATTTGGTGGTAAGCAGAGGAGAGGTTGATAACGCTAAAGTACCTGGCCTCCTTAGTCACACTGATCATCTCATTTATTCTAGGAAGTGGGAATCTGTCCACCCAGATGTTCACATGTAGGTCTCTTAAATCAACTCCATATTTCTGAGTAACCACAATCGGGGCTAGCCATAGACAGCTCGCAATTGGTTGTATAATACCTTGCTTGACTAGTTTGTTTAGTTCTTCCTGTAGTGGTTCACGCATCAAATGGGGTATTGGTCTTACTTTGTGTATCGCTGGTACTGTGTTGTTTTTCAATTGAATTTTATGCTGGAAATTCCTTAAGTGGCCTAACTCTTCTGTAAACAATTCAGGGAACTCATCGTGCAGATTCATACTTACATTCCCTTCTTTTATTGCCAAGACTGGTTCTACACTATTAAGATCAAGCTTGATGCCTAAATCTTTCTGGTGTGCCTAGCCCAACAAACTAGATCCCTTTTCAGTTATGTAAAGTTTTCCCATAGTAGAAAGGTCCTTAAAAGCTATTTGCATAGTTAACATTCCTACCAAGGGTATGGGATCTTTATTGTGTCCCCCTGCTGAAGGACATACCCCTTTCCTTTGAATTTCTCTTGAAAGATATCATAATCAATAAGTGTATATGGTGAGCACGAATCAGCATAGACTTTCAACATTACTCCATCTAATGATTTATAACATGTGGGATAATTACCCTCATTTCCTAATACACTGGATGCTACCTGGAACGCATATTTACTTACAACCTCCCCGCTTCTTCAACCATATGCACATTTTTCCTTTCTACTTTCAAGTTTTTACATATTCTAGCATAATGTCCTCTTTTATTACATTTTTTCTGCAGACACAAGAGCATGCAGCGCAACTAGGATTGTTAGCTAGATGGTTTTAGTTTCCACAGCGATAGCACTTAATTTTCTCCCCTTTTTCATTTTCTACTTTGTTTGTGATTTGAGACTCATTGGGTTTTTTCCCATCCTCAACCTCACCTGTTTGTCCTTCACTATTAGAACGGTTCTTTACCACATGGACTGTGTCAGAAATATTACATTGCTTAATTTCCCTTATGCACTCTGCTGTGTGCTCTATGTTTTTGGCAATATCCACAGCATCCTTCAAGTATGGATTATCAGCTAACAGTTTCACTTGGATTTTGGGGTTATTGGTACATCTAACTAATTGGTCCCTGATCAGGGAGTCACATAAGGGGCCGAATTCACACCTGTTGGCCATACCTCTCAGACATGCATTGTAACTTGTTACTCTTTCATTTTTTCCCTCTACTCTACAAAAAAACGTGTCTCTCTAAAGCAATATTCACCCTCTGGCTAAAGTGTTTCTTCAATTTGCAAAATGCCATCTGATATACGTCTTCTTGAACCTCATTTCCTTCTTCATCATTCTCTGAATCTGCTAAATTTTCATACACCTTTCTTCCCTGGATTCCTAAAATGTGCAATCATATATTATGTTTTCTTAGCGATTAAAATTTCTCACCTCCAATTGCAATAAGACAGGATTGGAACAGCTTCTCCCACTTCTTCCAGAGTAGGACAGGTTCACCTACCTCATCGAAAAATGGTGGAGGCTGAGCCATGTTTGCTGTAGCCATATTGATATAATAGCAGCTTATGAATATTTTCTTGAATAGTACTTGCGAAAGTATGAAGTCAACAGCAGGTTTAAGTAAGGTATATAAAAGGGGAACTGCTTATGTATATATATATATTTTTTTTCCTGAACTATAATAGGGCTCAAGGATGATTCTAAGGAACTGTAAAAGAAGAAGTCTTGTTTCGTTTTCTCCTGGTATTGTGTCTAATTGCTGTTTTACTTTCTACTACACATATGCAGTAAGCTTATGAGGGAGGTGTCTCAAAATATAAGAAGGAAGAGCTACCCACAGCAATACTCTTACCCCTCAAATGACTCTGCACAGGAAACGCTGCAATTTGAAGCATGACTAATCACCAAGAATGGCCCCCGCAGGAAGCGCCATCCCCTGTGTGAAGTCGCACCCGCCTCAGAGTCTTTCCGCAGCATTAGCATGACGAGGAGAGGCCACACACTTCTTTGAACTCGCTGCTGTCTCCTCGCAGCATCTGTTTGGCAAGGGGAAGTCGTGCACCTTCTTTGACTTCCTCTGGCACTCCCTACAGTGAAGGCACGGCTGAGAAGTTGCGCCCCTCTTCCTGAGTCTCCCTCAGCAGCGGGATTCACAGCGCGCCGAGATACCACTGTCCGGCAGTCACACAGAGACAGCAGTGACCGTGTGGCCACAAATTTATCGAAATCCCCTCAAGTGTCCGGTGCTTGACACCAGAGCACGCAGCAGGGAGCAACATGTGCCGCTGCTCAATCACCTCAGCAGACACATGAAACCACCACTCCTCACCTCCCTCGCGAACCTCTGAGAGGCAAATTGTAGGAACCGCAACCACAGGCACCTAGCAATGAGTTCTCTGTGCCTCTCACTAACTGCTCCAAGCCCGCCCAGGTTCCAAGACTAGCCAAACGCCTTACTTCCACTGTCGGCCTAGAGAGGTAGGTGGAATGACAGATGATGGTTGATCCCCCTCTTCACAGTGCGCACAGTTTAGATTCCTTGCCTTAGTCAATCGAACAACCAAGTGCAGATATGGGTGCTCAGTACGATGGTGGCTCTCATTGGAATCATCAAGGGAGAGGCTGTCACTAGCTGTCCCCTAGACAGCATTTGCATCCCACCCTCATTGTCAATATTGCGAAGTAAGACGCTCCACTTATAGACTAATATGATGCTTTATTGAGATACAAGACAACAGCCTCTCAGCCACATCAGCTGTCAAGTTCCAATCTCATTATCCAGCATCAACTGTCAAACCCAACTGTCAACAGAATCCCTGCAGGTACTGACTACAAGAAGAGACAGGGGAACTGGGAAAGGGTGAGGGGAAACACATGGGGAACATTGTAAATAGGACAATAGATCATCTTCAATAAACTACATTGGAATAAGTTACAACAATTCTTCTAGCCTCTGCAAATCTCCACTGCTTGAGTGCTAAGGCTTCATGCCTATGTAGTCCTATTCTCTCAGCAGAAGCCTTCATTTGGTTTTCTGAATTGACACCTTATCCTACTTGCTTAAAATAAAATGCCTTTGATGCCCAACTTTCTTTAATTTAGATTAGCGATTTTCCTTTATGGAACACACTTGCTATATATTCTGTATTCTATTTGTAATTCTTACCAATGTACCATTTTATCTTATTTTGAAATATCAATTATTAAATTGTTTGAATTTGTAATAATGATTACTAAAATTTGAATACTTAATAAACTAATGATCTCGATTGAACTAATCTTACCAATGAACTATTTTATCTTATTTTGAAATATCAATTATTAAATTGCTTGAATTTGTAATAATGATTACTAACATTTGAATACTTAATAAACAAATGATCTGGATTGAACTAATTTGTTAAATAAATTCCTTTAAACTCACTCTAAATCTCTTTGTCGATTTTCTGTGACGCACTAATTGCACTTCCCTGTTTATGGTAACTAAGGTAAATTATATCTATTTATCCTATCTCCTTGCCGACTAACAAAGGTTCATACTGACCAATGGCTGGGGTTATTCGATGATTATACACGACGTTTGAGATGCAAAAATCCCTGCTCCGGCAGACATTACTGGTCATAATGAGACTGCAGCTGTTGCATGGGGCCTAGCTGTAAGTGAAGACAGTAGTTTAGGAGAGCATCAGCTCTACTTCTTTTCATTGCCCTGAATAGACGAGTAATTTACACACAATGGTCAAGGGGCCCAGACAAAAGAGCAGAATTGCATTTGATGGTCCACAGGCTTCTGTCCCAGCAGGAAATTATGGATGTACCTCCATAGGAATAATGTCTAAGAGCTTAATCACAGTGCCATCTTAAAGACTTCTGCGGGCCGGGCAAGACATACTTTGGGGCCCTGTTTAGAACAACATTGAATTTCTGACCCATTATCATCTAAGTTAATTAATAGTGATGCCAAAAAATATTGACTTATACTTTAAACTTTCAGAAACTGGGGCACGCCAAAACAGCTGAAAGCTCAAGCTGCCCAGCCAGAGAGAGATAGGTAGAGAGAGAGAGAGATGAAGAATAAGGGGTAGGGTCATAGAGATGGAAAGCTAGGTAGACAGAAGTAAAAAGGGGGTGAGATAGAAGAGTTGGGGTTAGGAGAGAGAGATTTTTTAAACTTAATTGCCATCTCCCACGTGGGAACACAAATGTTAAGGATGGGTAGGCCGAGCATGCTCAGTTGCCACATTTAAAAATCTTTTTGTTATTCACATCGTTATCACTTTACCTGGGGGCATCCTGGATAGTGGGAGTTCTGGGCAACAGCCCACTTTACCAGTTTCTGGACAAAATATTGATTTAAAAACATATGGAGGCAGAAATATCTGAAACTGAATATCGTTATAAACAAATATTGTGTTACACAATTATCGTTGACAAGAATATTGTTTTTTAGGCAAATAATATTGTTTTAAATAATATCGATGTTTTTAATATCGTTTTCAATAATATAGTAGTTCAAAATATAATTTTGTAATTATTTGAATCTGTTTTAGTTGATAGATTAAGTTTATGTGTTATTGTTGTTTATATAAAGGTTATGTTTTTTAAATATAGCTTGTAATTTTAGGTGATTTGGAATTTCTTAATGTTTTATTGTAATTTATAGTGTTGTAGTGGGCTTTTGGGTTTATAGAGGGATAGCGTGGGAAGTCGATTAGTTAATAATAATTATGAATGATTTAATACATTTTGTTTAATATTACAATTGATATTTATCATGTAAATTATGTAATATTGATTTATTTTCGTTATATGTTATTTGCAGGCTGTTAGGTTTGTAGGGGTATACAGTAGGAAGTTAATTAAGTAATAATTAACAATTAATTATTGTTGATTAAATACTTAATTGATTTTAATTATGCAATTTATGGAATACTAATTTATTTTACTTATAATTTAGTAGTGGGCTTCTAGGTTTGTAGGGGTCTAGGGTGGAAAGTTAAGTAATAATTAATTAATGACATTATTTTCAAATTAATTATTCAATTAATTTTTAATTAAGTTACATATGGAATACTGATTTTTTTAGTTGCAGGATGCTAGGTTTGTAGGGGAATGGGTGGGAAGTTATTTAATTATTAATTAATTAATTATTTAATTGATTTCAATCATGTAATTTATAGAATACTTAGCTATTTGGGCTGCTAGGTTTGTAGGGGTCTAGGGTGGAAAGTTAAGTAATAATTAATAATTTATTAATAATTTGTAATTCATTATTTATTTATTTCTCAATTTTGCAAATTGTGGAATACTGATTTATTGTACTGATATTTTAGTTGTGGGATACTAGGCTTGTAGAGGTATAAGGTGGGAAGTTATTTAATTATTAGTAGATTAATTATTAATTATTATTTCAATTATATTTTAGTTGTGGGCTGCTAGGTTTGTAGGGTTCCAGGCTGGGAAGTTAATTAATTAATAATTAACAATGAATTATTATTCTTTATTTAATTATTTAATTGATTTTAAATGTGTAAATTATGGAATACTTATTTTTTAATTTATATTTTAGGTACGGACTGCTAGGTGTGTAGGGGTATAGGGTAGGAAGTTAATTAATTAATAATTGAATAACAATAATTTATTAATTGATAATTTTTAATGGATAGTAATTATGTCAATTGATTGTTTTTTATTTTTTTTTATACATATATATACGTATATATACACATATATAAATATATATATATACAAATATATATATGTTTTAATGTTCATGATTAATTTTTATATTAAGAGTTTAAAAAAATTTCTAAATGCATGCTGTTACTTATGTATGTAACGTGTTTGAAGTGAAGTGAAGACACATGCAGTGACTCAAGCTTTCCTGCAGGAGCAGGAGGAGCTATTTTTGAGAGCAAGATGCTAAGGAGGTATGTGCTTGTCATAGAAACAGACGTTGTGATTTGGGCTTCCATCCCGGAGGAGCTTTTTGAGAGCAGAATGCTAAGGAGGTAGAGGTGCCTCTTATGGACACAACCACACGTGGCAACTCAAGCTTCCATAGAGGAGTAGCTATTGTGCAAAGCAAGATGGTAAGGGGGTAGGTGCTTCTCATAGACACACACTTATGCACATTTCTGGCTTCCATACTGAAGGCGCTGTGTGAGAGTATTATGCTAAGAAGGTAGAAGTGCATATCTTTGAAACAAACATGCAGTGACTCAGGCTTTCCTGTGGGGGTTTTTAACAGCAAGTTGCTGATGAGGTAAGTGCATCTCATAGAAATATCCACATGTGGCAACTCGGGCTTCCCTGCGGGCAAAGCTATTCTTAAGAGCAGGATGCTAAGCCGGTAGGTGCTCTGCACAGAAATAGACATGCAGTGACTCGAGTTTCGCTGCAGGAGGCGCTGTTCTTGAGAGCAGTATGATAAGCAGGTAGGTGCTTCTCATAGAAACTGCCATGCAGTGACTTGGGCTTCCCTGCAGGAGGGGTTGTTCTTGAGAGAAGGAAGCTAAGCAGGAAGATAATTCTCATTAACACATTCTTGCGGTGAATCAGACTTTTGTATGACAGGATCTGTTTTTGAAAGCAGGGTGCTGCAGAAGTAGGTGCCTCTCATACACAGATGCCTAGGAAGAGCTGTGTTTGCTGTGGCAGCATCTGTAGGTGGGTTCTTCCATGCAGATGTCTCGCTCTGGGCTTGTCTCACATGGGCATGAGTCAAAGGCAGTACAATGGCTTAGAACTAGTGAATTAAAAGGAGACCAAGGGTGCTGAGTCATGTGAATTGGCATCTACCTGTCAAGGCCACATGTCCATTCTAGAGCCCCACTCTCAGAGCCTTTATTCCTGTTTCTCAAAGATGGGACTTTTTTTTCCTTCCTCAAGGTCACTTAGCCATGAATCTGAATTAAGGAGTTGCAAAAAATGACAGTGTTTTAGGAGAGCAGTGGACAAAAGTATCAATCAGAATTCCATGCTGCTGCCTAGAATTCCCGGAAGGGGATAGAAAGGAGGAAACAGGGAAGTTGGAGCAAGGAGGGAGCTTTGAGAAGAGAAAGAGCTGCCCCTGAATACTCATCTCGCACTGAGTGCGGATCGAATGTGCAACTTGTATGTCAACATTTATATGGCTGGGCTGGAAGGAAGGAGCTCAGAGGTCCATGGAGCTGGACAGTGTACAGCTAGAAACAAAGGTGGGTATGGGCGGTGCCTGCGTAAGCATTCAAGGTGTGTCATAGAGTATATAGTTGGGGAGAGAGGATGGTGTGTCTGTGTACACTGTAAATCCAGAGGTCAAACTGAGAACTGTTGGGGTGGCTACAGGGATAATTTAGACAAAAGTTGGCAAATGACTGGACCAGGAAACCTGAGTGAAGAGATCAGTAACAGTGTTTAAAAAGGCCTGAGATGGACACAGAAGAATGATTACAGTCTGCGAGTTAAGACGTGATTCTGGTAGAGTTTAGGGTGCCTGCTGTGTCAAAGCAAAATGGCCAAGTCCCTCCAGTCATTCCATAGTACGATAGATATCTGGGGATCATCAGTAAGATAGATATCTGAGGATCATATTGCACTCCGATCTGTTATTCCCACTGCAAATTAGTATCTTACAAAGAGGCCTAAACCTACAATCGTCCTCACTCCCCAGCCGCTGCAAGCCCTGCCACTGGGTGGCGATGACGAGGAACCTTGCAATGGGGTACAGTTAGACTTCTGCCACAAAATAAAACCCAACAACATTTCAAAAGTCTACAGAATCACATGGTCAGGCTTTTCCTTTATCTTCATAAACCTGACCCTATGAAACAGACCTTGAATGTTTTTCTCTAGCTTCCAGTGCAATCGAGGGTTAAATTCAGAGTTCTTCTGCCATCCATGAGACCCATTCAAACAAAGAGCTCCCCGCTTTACCTTCAGTCGGCCAACCTTCACCATATAAGCCAACTGACCTTCAAGTGACAAACATGGAGGCAGATCACAGGCACCACACCCTGAAAGGTCTAGACACCCAGTCCAAAGGCAGACGCGAAGCACTTCTAGTTCAGAAAACTCTTGAAGATGGAACTCTACAGGCTGGGGAACCCTTAGCATCACCTGTGCACTGACAGGAATATCAGAGACTGGCAGAGATACCAGAGCATTGCGGCAGCACAGATACCAGAGCATTGCAGCAGCACTCGGTAGCAGTTGCAAGGTGACGTGTCTGCTTTATGAACCACTTAGGCATGTCTGTAAAAATTACATTTTCCAACCAACATTGTATATGAAACTAGACTTAGGTCCATTCACATGCCATCCTCAAGATGTCAAAGGTCATACATATTACACTGCATTTTTTTCCAACAGCGCTAAACACATCTGAAATCACTCAACATATGTAAACCTGCTCAAGCCCACCACTAAACCCAAAATTCTGCAGCCAGGGTTTGAGTTCTGATTGGCTGATAGGGCTAGGGTTTCTATTGGTCTTAGGGTTTTGATTGGTTGCTAGGCCTAGTGCTGTGATTGGTTAATAAGGCCAGTTGCCTGTTTGGGCCTATTCGGGCAAGGCCTAGGGCCAAAAATTCACCACATCTATACACCCTTCTACCCCTACTGCTGAACAATGGCACCTTCACTCTGACACAAACCACCACTCTGTCCTTTAGCACTATCAAATCCACACATCACAAACATAACACAAAGCTACATTATACATTACCTTTATCCCTTCAAACACACACTCCCTGTTCATACAAAACACCAGCTCTACCCTTTACTTACTCCTAACAGACCCCTTTCTATCACCACCAACCCTATACTCAACCTTCTCTCGTATCAACCACTAACAACACCCTCCACCTCCTTTTTACCAAAATCACACAACCAAACAATCCTTACACTCCACTCCACCACATATATTACCTCTTCCTGCTACCAAATTTAATACAAGCACTCGTAACCCTTCTCCATCTCCTCTCACACACCACATACACTCTCCTCCAATGCATGTCACCAACCCCTTTATCATTCAACTTCCACTCACCAACAGTGCTTTACATCCAAATCCTTCACAGATATTCACTACTTCAATACCTCATCTCACTACTTCACAAAACACAAAACACAACATTCATACCAGCACATCAAAGTCACACACACAATTTTATTCTACATTCTATCACAAAATAGAAACAAACACCCACTTCCACCCTCATGACTACACAAATAATACAGATCCTAAACCAACTTTACTCCCAAATGTTCTATCTTCACCAACACCTACCACAAACACCCCAACACAGCAACACTCATTCACCCGCCTCTCAACCATTGCACAATTTTGAGACTAAAAACATGACCCACATGCTCCACCATCACCCTTAACCCATACACCTTCCACCCTAAACAAATGCAAATGAAATAAACAACATACCACTCTTCACAACTTTGCATCTCCTTGTCTATTACACAACAAGGATATTCGACAAAAACAACACAGCCTACCAGCTAACTCACAACCACCATCTCCACCACCTGCACACACAGACCCAACAAAATACCTTCTAAGCCTGCTGGGCGAGGATCAAGATATAGACAAACAACACTATTGCTAATACTGATACAGTTAATACCAACACTAATAATACACCTGCTGCTAGTTCAATGAATACTGCACACTCTGCTATAAAACAAAGTCACACCACCACCTAAAGTAAATCTCTACCCTACCTACTAATAAATGCTTGATCCCTCTCTGAAAACAAGGACCACATCTACGGCCTACTCACTGACACACAACCTGACTTACTCTTCATAACTGAATCATGGTTGGAAGATGACATGGCTCCAGTGTAGCATGAAGCTATTCCTCCAGGCTACCATACTGTCACGCAAAATCACACAGCTAAACGAGGAGGCATAATAGCTGTTATATTAAAAAAAACAATAAATCTCACCAAAGCTGACAACGTTTCCATACAAGATTGTGAGTCTCTCATCTCAAGATGCAACTCAACACCAACTTCCTCCTGTAACTTCCTCCTCCTTTACAGACCACCACCTAGCAATGCAACATTTCCAGACTCGTTTCTGGATACAGTTTATAACCGTATGACACTACACTCGGACATATGCATCCTTGTTGACCTAAACATATGGTTTGACAAACCCAATATACCCCATCCAAGAACTATCATCACTGGCCAAGACATGCTCACCCTACATCAGATCATCCACAAACCCACACACATCGCTGGACTCATCCTAGATGTCATTTTTGCATAAACAAAGGACAATCAAGACAAACTTCACCTACACATAATTACTAGAATAGACAAGTCAACAATCAAAAAAGCTTTAAAAAAGGTACTATTCAAATAGAATTCAAAATGCTAAATGTGCAAATAAACAATTTCATAAAATTCTCACTGAATTTCGTAAACCTAAATGCACTGATGGAACTCATCCCATTTCTCAAGAATTTACTGACAAACTGGCTAATTATTATACAACCAAAGCAGACATGTTGGACTCATATTTAAAACAAATGAAAACCACCAGCACCAACCCATCTCCAACAAACCACTCCAAGAGTAGGATAACCCAGCCTCTATATTCCTTCAAACAACTATCAGAAACTGAATTTATGGATCTTGTCAAAGCAAGCAGGCCAGCCGGCTGCCCTTCTGCCCCCTTGTCCACCACAAATCTTCAAGAAAATTCTTTAAACCACTTCTGCTGCTACACCAGTCAGAACAATCATCAATAATTCTTTAACTACAGGAGTCTTCCAGAAGACTTAAAAAAGGCATACATCTGCCCATTATTAAAGAAAACAAACCTGGACGCATATGACCCTAACAACTACAAATTGATTACAAATGGACCTTTTCGGGGAAAACTGATAGAAAGAGCAGCATTCACCTAGATGTCACAATTCATTGAAGACAACTCCATACTTTCTGACTTTTAAACAGGATTCCGCCAGGAAGAGGCATAGATTCCTCTCTCATCGCCATCTGGGATGACTTTAAAAACACAGTAGACTGGGAATGGGGTTGCTGGACTCCTTCTCTTGGACCTTTCAGCTGCCTTCAACATAGTTGATCATAACACTCTAATCCAAAGACTCTATGAAGCCAGCATAGAGGGGACTGCTCTCGACTGGATCACATCCAACCCTCAAAACTGAACACACGTCATCCATACTCCCTCTTTCTCATCCAAACCATACTTCACAAAAGCAGGGGTCCCTCAAGGCTCTATCATCTCACCCATGCTTTTCAACATACCAGCAATGATCAATGAATTTCAGCTCACATGCTATAACTACATAGATGACACACAAATACTTCTTAACTGGAAAGCCCCAAAGATATTGGAAACTCAAACATTTTCAGTTGCCTCAGAGACGTTGATCAATGGATGACATGGACCCATCTCAAATTGAATGCATCCAAAACTGAAATATTCACATGTGGCAATTGGAAAAATAATGACCCACTCTGCGCCTAACGATCTGGGACCACCTCCTAAAGTAGCCAAGAAAGTAAGACACCTAGGAATAACCATGGACTCCAAGCTATTGATGAATGCGCAGGTGGATAAGTTAGCAAGATCAAGCTTTATTACTATGAAAACTCAGCAAAGCCTCCTAGGATTTCCACACAAGATCCAATCAATCAATCAGGGAATTGTAAGCGCGCTACTCACCCGTGAGGGTCTCAAGGCGCTGAGGGGGGGTCCGCATATCTGTTTAGCCGAAGAGCCAGGTTTTGAGGGTCTTCCTGAAGGTGTTCAGGGAGGGGGCGCGTCTGATGTCTGCCGGTAGCTCGTTCCAGGTCTTGGCTGCAATGTGAGAGAAGGATCTTCCGCCTGCTCTGGCTCTGTGGATGCGCGGGGTTTCGGCCAGAGCGAGGTTGGAAGATCGGAGGTTTCTTTTGGGTACGTGGAAGTTGATTCTGTCGTTGAGGTATTTGGGTCCGTTGTTGTGTAGGCATTTGTAGGCGCGAGTGAGGATTTTGAAAGTGACTCTTTTCTCCACTGGGAGCCAGTGGAGACTTCGTAGGTGTTGGCTGATGTGTTTGTGTCGGGGATGCCGAGGACGAGTCTGGCGGCGGTGTTCTGTATTGTTTGGAGTTTGCGGAGTAGGGACTTGTTGATGCCGGCGTAGAGTGCGTTTCCATAGTCCAGTCTGCTGGTGATGAGTGCGTGGGTGACTGTCTTCCTTGACTCAGGGGGATCCACTTGAAGGTCTTGCGGAGGATGCAGAGGGTGTTGAAGCAGCTGGAGGTGACGGTGTTGACCTGTCGGTTCATGGTGATTGATGAGTCGAGTACGATGCCGAGGTTCTTGGCGTGGTCTGAGGGGGTAGGTGGGCTTCCAAGGGCGGTCGGCCACCAGGTGCTGTCCCATGCAGAAGGGGTGGTACCGAGGACAAGGACTTCTGTCTTCTCGGCATTGAGCTTCAGGCAGCTGTTGGTCATCCAGACTGCGATGTCTTGCATTCCTTTCTGGAAGTTGAGTTTGGCAGTGGTGGGGTCTTTGGTGAGGGAGAGGATGAGCTGGGTGTCGTCGGCGTAGGATACGATGTTGAGGCCGTGTTGTCGGACGATGGCTGCGAGGGGGCCATGTAGATGTTGAAGAGGGTGGGGCTCAGTGATGAACCCTGTGGGACTCCGCAGGTGATTTTCATGGGGTCGGAGAGGAAGGGTGGGAGTCTGATCCTTTGGCTTCTTCCGGTGAGGAATGATCGGATCCAGTCCAGGGCTGTTCCTTGTATGCCTGCGTCGTGTAGTCTGGCTACTAGTGTGCGGTGGGAGACGGTGTCGAAGGCCGCTGATAGGTCGAGTAGGATGAGGGCTGTGGAGTGGCCTTGGTCCAGGAGGGTGCGGATGTCGTCTGTGGCGGCGAGTAGGGCGGTCTCTGTGCTGTGGTTGCTTCGGAATCCGGATTGGGACGGGTTGAGGACGGCGTTCTCTTCAATGAATCGTGTCAGTTTCCTGTTGACTGTTTTCTCTGCAACTTTGGCTGTGAAGGGGAGGAGCGAGATGGGCCGATAGTTCTTGAGGTCGGTGGGGTCAGCTGTGGGCTTCTTGAGCAGGGGTCTGACTTCTGCGCGCTTCCAGTCGTCTGGGAAGGTGCCTGTTTTGAAGGTGGTGTTGATGGTGCGTTGTAGTTCAGGTGCGATGGCGGCCGCAGCTCTGTGGTAGATGTGAGGGGGGCAGGGGTCGGTGGGGGCCCCCGAGTGGATGCTTTTCATGGTCGAGGCGGTGTCTTCGGCCGTGATCGGTGTCCAGTTGGAGATGGTGGGCTGGCTGGTGTTTCTGGGGGACGGGGGGCCGTCTGTGGCACCTGGTGGATGGTCGATGAAGTTGTCATAGAGGTTTTTGATCTTGAGGTGGAAATAGATTCCAAGCTTGTCGCAGAGGTCTTGGGATGGTGTGATGTCTGTGGCTTCGCTGCGTGGGTTGGTGAATTCCTGAATGACACTGAAAAGTTCCTTGGAGTTGGTGGATTTGGCCAGGATTTTGTTGTGGATGAAGTTCCTCTTGGTGGCTCTGATCTGGTTATGGTAGTCCGTCAAGGCGTCCTTGTAGGTGGTGTGGTTTTCGGTTGTCTTGGTGTTTCTCCAGTTCTTCTCCAGGCGTCTGCAGGTGCGTCTGGCTTCTTGGAGAGCGGTGGTGAACCAGGCGGCTTTCCTGGGGCGTTGTCTGTCGGGGTTGCGTAGCGGGGCGAGCTCGTCTGCGCAGTTGAAGATCCAGGTGTGGAGTTCTCTGGCTGCGTTGTTTGCGTCGTTTGCATCGGGTGCCCAGGTGTGGTTGTCTCGGGTGAGGGTAGAGTTAAGTTGCTCGTCGGTAACCTTGCTCCAGTTCCTTCGAGGTGGGTGTGGGGCTGGTTTGGGTGCCTTGGGTTTGTTGATGGCGAAGTGTACGCAGTGGTGGTCGGTCCATGGCGGCTGCGTTGTGTGCCTGAATTGGACGCTGTTTCCTGCCGCGAAGATGGGGTCGAGGGTGTGTCCTGCTCTGTGGGTCGGTGTGTTGATGAGTTGTTTAAGTCCGATGCTGGCGAGGTTGTCACGAAGGATAGTGGAGTTGGGGTCGCTGGGGTTGTCGAGGTGGAAGTTCAGGTCTCCAATGAGTATGTAGTTTGCTGAGGCGATGGCGTGGGGTGTGATGAAGTCGGTGATGGTGGTGGCGAAGGGTGTTCGGGGGCCGGGGGGTCTGTAGATGAGGGTTCCTCGGAGTGTGGCTTTGGGGGTGGTCTGGATCTGGAAGTGCAGGTGTTCGACGGAGGGGAAGGTTTCGCTGGAGGTGGTGAGGCGGAGGAGTGCTCTTGTGGGCGATGGCGAGGCCCCCTCCTGGGTGGTTGGGGGGTCTTTCCTCTGGATCTTGTATCCGTCTGGGATGGCGGTGCTGATGTCGGGGGCGGAGGATGCATTGGTCCAGGTCTCTGTGAAGAAGGCGATGTCGGGCGAGAGAGAGTCGAGTAGGTTCCAGATTTCCATGGCGTGTTTGTGTACGGAGCGTACGTTGAGGAGGATGCATTTTAGGGTGTCTCCGGTGCTGGCGTCGGCGGTGTTGGAGGCCGGGGTGGCGGTGAGGGTCTGGCGGCAGTGGAGGCAGGAGAACTGGCCGTGGGTCGTGTTCGGCGAGGCCTGTTGGCATTCTCTAAGTCTTCCAGGGTTGAGTGCGAGGAGGGAGGTGGTGTCGTAGCGATGTGTAGTGGGAGGTCCAGAGTTCCTGGCGCTGGCCACGGTCGGGTCGCGGCGGGTGCAGACGGGCTTGCCTTTGGCGCGCCGGCGGCGCGACCGCGCAGCGGCCGCCATTAAGTAGGGGAGGTGGGAGGGAGGAGAGGCTGGGAGGCGGGAGTGGGGGAATTCCAGAGGGGAGGGGCCGCAGGGGCAGCAGCGGCAAAATGCGAAAGGAACAGGCAGGCACGAGAAAATAAAAACAGTGGTGGAATTAGAGCAAGACACAGATGGGCACAATAACAGTGGGACAACAGGGAAAAATTAAGAAAAAAACGACTGAGAAAGGTTACGGTGGTTGCAGGTAGTCTGGTCCCAGTTGGAGCGGGCAGCAGCCGCAGGAGCGGGCAGCAGGCTCGAACCTCCCAAGGAGGAGGTCGGGGTCTGGAGGCAAGAGACGGCACAGCGAAGCTGCGGGGAGAGAGTGGACCTACTATTGCTACTATTGCTCTTGTACTGTCTAAACTTGATTACACCAATGGCCTCTACTATGGATTAGCCTTATTAACTATGAAAAGACTACAAACAGATTCAGAACTATGCCACCAGACTACTCCACAACCCCACATCTTCCCTGCCTTGAGGGCCCTACATTGGCTACCGGTTGCTAGAAGATCCACCTTCAAGCTGCGTTGTATTTCCCACAAAGCTATACATGAAACAGGACCACTTTTCATCAGGAATAAAATCACCAAATACATACAACAAAAGGAGCCTCCACTCCAGATTGGCACCTCACCTCAAAACCCCAGCATACAAGAAAAAAACATCAGTGGAACATCTTGCTCTGTTCAAACAGCCAAACTATGGAGATCACTACCCCCAAACGCAAGATCCACGGATAACTATCTCATCTTCAGAAGACTACTCAAGAGTTGGCTCTTTCCTACATGATCACCATACTCAAAACACAAATGTACAGCATATACCTGTATATGTAAACATGTATAATTTGAGTATATGTATCTAGTTAGATATGTGCATTTCTTAACACAAATATATATACTACTAATGGTTTAAAAATATATAGATATTCTTATAGGTCTGCTTAACAAATGTATATATTACCTATGGATAAAATATATATATTATTTTACGCTTAACATGTATATAGGTCACTACATAGTATACATATAAGTTATTTGATTATATGCTGCTGGGTCTCTGCTTTATTTTAATTTTATCTATCACAATGTGTAAATATGATCATAACAAAAAGAAAAAAATATGCACATAAGAAATTAGCTTTATGTATGCCAACACTTGAAAGTCGGAGTTTCTAACTATTCATACATATATGTACATATGGGACTTTATATAATATAACTTTACATCTCTTCATTATTTTCCATATACATGTATAGATTTCTATATAGTTATGCATCTACATATGTGTTACTCTACTCCTACTGTAGAATAAATAAATCAATAAATACATGAAAAAAACGAAATATATAAAAAAAACTTCAGCTCTCTCCAATTCACTACTCTATGTCTCATCCGATACCTCTTTTCTTATAGCTTCAACCTCCACTCTTGACGTATCCCAAACCTCATTGTACCACTATGGTCCCCCTAATAACACTTCTAGACCCTTCCCTCCTCTATCCCTCCTTTGACTCATCCCAAACCTCATTTTGCTAATATAATCTCCAAAATTAACACTTTCTAGGCTCTTCCCTCCTCTGTCCTTCAATTGACTCATTCCAAACCTCATTTTACTACTATGATCTCTCTAATAACCCCTTCTAAATTCTTCCCTCCTCTATCCCTCCTTTAACTCATCCCAAACCTCTTTTTACTACTATGATCTCCCCAATAGCACTTTCTAGACTCTTCCTTTCTCTATCCCTCCTTTATCCCACTCAAGTCAACTAACACACTCATATGTCCACCACGTGAATTAACAACGTAGATTTCTCTATACTAATCCATCACTAATCTTTGAGGACGATATAATACTTTATCTCAGGGTCGAAGAACTAAATATTAAAGCGATACTGGCAGAATTTGAGCAGTCCCAGGAAACTGGGGGATATAAATTCAATCACAACAAAACAGAATTGGTTTTATTTAATACTCCTCTCAGTACTCTTCCTTTTAATCTCCAGCAGAAGGCTTCCAATCACGATCCAATTCGCTATTTGGGGATAAAAGTAACTAATCAATATACAGAACTTTATAGATTGAACTATGAAACAATGATGAAAAAGATCAAAGATTTGCTGGACAGATGGTCACTTCTTTCTCTTACGGTAATAGGGCGTGTAGAACTGATAAAAATGTCTAATCTACCTCTATTGATTTTTCTTTTTATCAATGTCCCAATTAAAATTATTAGGAAGTATTTTAAGGAATTAGAGCCACTTTTTAGACACTTTATCTGGAACAAAAAGGTTGCACAAGTTAAACTTTCCGTGCTTCAGTTAGATACCAATCAGGGGAGATTAGCATTACCTTAGATGCATATATATTACGAAGCCTCTCTTTTAGATATGATAGTTCGGTTCATAGATGCTATGGGATCAGAAGATAGTTTTTTTATTGAGAGGACGGTGCACGAGGCCGGATCTCAGCTGCCAGTATTTATAAAGACTGCCATACTGCCAAAAAAGACAAGGTACAAGACGCTTCAGGAGTATTGTTGGAGACTCCAAGCATTCTCTCTTTCAAATGATCAATCTGCTGGGTATGGTTATTTGCAGCTAAAGGAATGTAACATGCTGGGCCTTCAAATACCAAATAGCCACATAAGGTATTGGAACACAAATGGATTTAAAGAACTGGGACATTTTCTGGTTAGAGGGAACTGCATAACTTGGCAGGATCTTCAAGCTAGGTGCGGAGATCGCTGCAAGCTTTTTTATTTTGGATACTTGCAGATTGCACATGTATTAAAAAAATGCTGTGTTCAACAGAATCTTGTCTCCACACCAATAAAGACTGCTCTGTTTAGGACAAAGATGAGGGGGTAGGAAATTGGCATAGGCTATTACGGGGTCAAGGGGAGTACCAGTTGGTGAAAAGGTTTTTATAAAAGATCACGTTGACAACGCAGTGCACATTTTCTGTGGTCAAATGGCAGGCAATCTCAAAATTAGGGAATAAGGCCTTAAGAGCTGCCAATTTTAAGAGAATGTCCTTTTTAGCGTGTTTGATGGCATATTTTACTCCTTAAACCCTACAAAAAATGTATCCCGAATTGGAGAATTGCTGCTTTCGTTGTAAGCGGCTAGGGGCGGGCGACTGGTTGCATACGTTTTTTACCTGTCCAATGATTGGCCGTTTCTGGGAACAAGTATTTGATGCCTTAGGTAGAGGATTGCACAGGCAGACTGAACCAGAGGCGAGGGTGGCACTTTTTGGATTCTTTAGACAGAGGCAAAATCAGACACTGAGAAAAGGGGCTGATGTATTTATTACTATTGCTTCTATAGTTGCTCGATCTTTGATCTTGCAAAATTGTAAGACAAATAAAGTGCCAACCTATCAGGAATGGCATGACAAGATGTGTTGAACTAAGAGGTTTGAGGAGGTATATGCAAAAAGTGTTGGGGGTATCAAAAGATTTAATGATTCTTGGCAATTTATGGAGATGATTGAAAACGTAACATTCTGAAAAACAGCACTTGACATCCCTTTTTTAGCAAAGGAGAAATATAATATACAGAATTAGTAAAATGCCCATATTAGAGGCACAATGGCACTTTGGCGAAGAATTTTTCAACATATTCAACATATGGAAGGTTTACTTTAAAAAAAGAAAAAAAGATAGTTTTTTGAAGAGATAGAGATTGAA
This sequence comes from Calotriton arnoldi, assembly GCA_963921515.1. Lineage (NCBI taxonomy): Eukaryota > Metazoa > Chordata > Amphibia > Caudata > Salamandridae > Calotriton > Calotriton arnoldi. Next base: position 745,832 of record CAWUFW010005885.1, on the reverse strand, counting down.
ACTTGGTGAGATGCACTTTGCGTTGTAATGGTTTGCTGCTAAATTAAGCACAGTTGCACTTTTATTGAAAGTATGCCAAAGCATTTGTTAAACACGGGGGCAGTATGATGGTATTTGTAGGTTTAATATAGACTATCACGGACTATTTGCTTTTCTGGCACATCTGCACTTTATTGGATATAATAAGGATCTGACGTAATGATGAAATGACAATTATGAATAGCTGCATCCTATGTATCTGCTTAATAAAAAATTTTTTTTAAAAAAGTAATCCATCACTAATCCACTTTGGGTTTCGGAGTAGAGTGCTACTCACCGAAAAGCGCTTAAACACCTTGCCAGGGGTAGTAAGCGCAACATAAATACAATTGCAATTCCTTTCCCTACTCTTGTTTAGACTGTAATTGGAATAGTAAAATTAACCTCTTTGCAATTTGACACTTTCTATACTGTTGCGCTGTTTTGGAATGGGAATAGTAAATTTTACTCCTCTGAAATCCAGCTCTTTCCTTGCTGTTGCAGACACTGGAGTTGGAATAGTAAATTTTACCCAGCCAGAGTCCAACACTATCCCTACTGTTGCACAGACTGGAGTAGAAATAATATATTTTACCCCTCCAAAGTCCAACACTTTCCCTACTGGTGCGCTGACTAGAGTGGGGATAGTAAATTTCAGCCCTCCGAAATCCAACGCTTTCCCTACTGTTGCACAGACTGGAGTGGGAGTAGTAAATTTTACCCCTCCAAAGTCCAACACTTTCCCTACTGTTGCGCTGACTGAAGTGGGAATAATATATTTCACCCCTCCGAAATCCAAAGCTTTCCCTACTACTGCACAGACAGGAATGGAAATAGAAAGTTTTACCCATCCAAAGCCCAACACTTTTCCTACAGTTGCATAAACTTGAGTGGGAATAGTATATTTAATATTCTTAGACTCTAATAGTTTTAATATGGTTGGTTAAAAAGTGTTTATAGCATTGATTGTTTTATTTTTTTATATTTTACATTATTTGTTTTTATTTTACATCTATTGTGATATTTATAGTATTTTATGTAAATGTGTTTTTTTAGATTTTTCAATTTTGAATATTTAATTTTTTGTTAACATTAATTAATATATTTTATCTAATTCCATTTTTTTTTTTAGGTTTTGTGTATGTAAATTATTTTTTTTGCTATGTATTTTATTGGTTTTCCAACATTACAAGATACTTATGCAATCAAACAGAGAACAATTTCCCATTACACCCCACCCCTTGAGGTCACCGGCCAGGACTACTCTAGTCATCACTCACCCAGCCAATCCACATCTTGTTAAACTTTTTGGAGTATCCTCTCCCCTCATAAACCACCTTTTCGTGCATCTAACAATCATTCACTTTTCTTTCCCAATCCTTCACCACTTGTATTACTGAGGAGCCCCATTTGCATGGCACTTCTCTTTTAGCCAGAAGGAAGCTCAGATTGAATAGTAGTCGCTGACAGGAGGTTGCATCGGATTCACTCCATATCCCCAACAATACTGGTTGGGCCCCTGGGTCTACCTGGATGTCAGTAGCGCCTTCCAGCCTATGGGTCACCCTCTCCCAGTCCTCCTTGAGAGTCTGACAATCCCACAGTGTATGGAGGAATGTACCCCTCTGCCCACATCCTCTCAAATACTTCTCATCCGGTACTCTACCCAGTTTATGCAAAGGACCCTGGTATGGTATACCTTATGTAAGATCTTGAGCTGTATGAGTCTGTATTGGGCCTTAATCGCTACTATTCTTGGGAACTCTAATGCATCTCCCAGTCCTCATCCTCCAAGTCACCCACATCCCTCTTGCATCGCACCCTTAAATGGTCTAAGTCCTCCTGCGCATTCCTCATCAGGGTCTGCTATGTAGGAGAGACAGATAACTTTGGTAAGCATTGACACCTCCAGTAATCTGTACTCCAGAGGTGAGGTCTCCATAACATTCTCATCTGGTGAGATCCTTTTTCTCAACGCATGTCGCAATTGGAGGGTGGCATCTCATATTGTACCCTAAGATGGTGGAATGGTACCACCCCATTCACATTCCACACCTCTGCCAATGTACTGATCCCTATCATGTCCCATTTGAGAAGCCACAAAAATTCAGCACCTCTCTCAGTCGTGTACTCAGCCACAGTGGGGTCCTCAGCGTGAGGCGCCCGTGCCATCCCATTTTTCTATATAGCCATCTCCAGCCTCCAAAGCAAGGGTGTGAGATTATCCATGTAGTGAGAGTTCTTGTCTCTAGATATCCATAACCCTAGATATTTAAAATGTCCCCTCTCAATCCTAAGTGGCATGTGGAGGCTATCTGCCGCTCTCCCTGTATCCATTGGAAAGAGCAAAGACTTACCCCAGGTAATTTGCAGTCCTGGATACTTCCTGTGCATCACCAAGATTTCACCCACCCTTCTCAGATTCCTATCTTGTCGGATAGATGCAGTCACATGTCATCTGCGTAGAGGGAGATCCGATCCTCCCATGGGGGAGGGGGGTTCCATCTCCAGCCCTCAATCTGTGCATCAACTTGCACCCAGTCAGCTAGCGGTTCCAGTGCCAATGCAAACAGCATCGGTGATAGAGGGCAGCCCTGCTGTGTTCCCCTCCAATAGGGAAATCCAGAGAGAGATTCCCCATTCACCTTAAGCCGCGCTCTAGATTTCGTATATAGCAAACAGACCCAGGCCAGAAATTGTGGCCCGAACCCCATCTTTTCCAGAACAGTGAACAGATAGGGACACTCCACCGAGTCGAATGCTTTATGGGCGTGGAGGGAGGCCACAGCCAGCGGCACCTCAAGCCCTTTAGCTGCTGCAATATTGTACTGAAGTCTCCTAAGGTTGAGTCTAGTAGTTCTATGGGGCATAAACTCATTCTTGTCTGGGTGCACCAAGTCCAGAATCACCCCCTTCAATCTATTTGCTAAAGGTTTGGCTAGAAGTTTTCCATCAACATTAAGGAGGGAGATGGGCCTATAGGAGTCCCATTTGTCCAGGGATTTCCCTGCTTTAGGATAGGAACCACTGTTGCCAAACTCAGGTCTCATGGGAGTTCACCCTTCTCATGTGCCTCCACATCCATCTTGTGCAGCGGGGACACTATTTTAGCGGACGATCTTCTCAGGAGCTTCACTGGGAGTCCATTCGGCCCCAGGGCTTTTTCCTGTCTGCAACAGCATGAGTGCTGTTCGGATCTCACCTTCTGTTAAGTCTTCTTCCAGCTCCAGTGCCTTCCCTCTCTCCAGTGTTCTACAAGGGCAGTCCAACAAAATCTCTTATCTTCCATTCCTGGCGCATTGGATTTCCCGAGTAAAAATCCCGTAGGTATCATGCCATGACCCCTGCTATGTTCTCACTGCCTCGCATCCTGTCCCCCATCAAGGCACTTACTCTCTAATGTGCGATCTCTCCCTTTCTCTCGCTGCTAGCCACGACAAGAGCTTGCCCGTCTTATCGCCTCTTTCATATATCCATCTCTGTTGAGCTAAACACACCTGTCTCACCTCATTCATTGCCACTTTTCAATATTCCTCTGGTTTCCGTACTAACTGGAGCCACACCTCTTTCGTCAGGGTCTGGGACTGACCCACTAAAATTCAGATCTCGCTCTCCATTTCCAAACAGTCCAACTCCCGCTCCCATCTTCCGTTTACCTCCTACTTTTCCTGAGATTATTTCCCCCCTTATTGTAACCTTCTAGGCCTCCCACAGTGAAGCTTCACTGCTTTCTACCTCTGCGTTTCTCATAAAGTATAGATCTGTGGCTCTAGCAACACTCAACACCTCCACTGGGGAAGTCAGCAGGGTGCTCAAAGTGATTTCCAGTAGGGAATGATCTGATATTCCTTGCGCCTTAAAGGCCACCTCTATCAGTCTGGGGAGGGTGAAGGTGGGTGCAAAGAAATGGTCAATTCAGGAATGTGTATTATGAGCCCCCAAATATAAGGAGTACCCCTTATCTTGACCATTCAGGGATCTCCAAACATGCTCTAGGCCCAATGCCTTAACAAATCTTTTCAATTTCCCCCGTGAGTTTGCTGTATAAGCCAGATATATGTCCTATCTCGTTGTGGGTCCATTATCATTTTAAAATCTCCCCCCAGGAAGGTTGTGGCCTGCGGGAATTCCGGTTTAACTCAGCTCTGTACTTGGAGCGTTTCCATCTGGAGCCCAGGAGGGAAGTACTTAATCAGCGCTAGCATTTTACCCTGGAAGTCCCCCAGGACCACTACAAAGCAGTCCAGTTCCACACTTTAGTCACCATAAGCGGAAGGGATTTTTTTTACCAATTTTCCAACTCTCTGGACCTCGTAGTAAACCCTGCATGCCCCACCAACTTATATTTCCCTCGCCCTAGAGCCGGTGTATGATTCCCTCTCATTTGTGTCTTCTGCAGGAACATCACATCAGTGGAGTATCATGTGAGCGCCTTCACCCCCAGCCCCCGTTTAATTTTATGTCCCAACCCATTGACATTCCAAGCCAACAAAGTAAGATTTCTTGCACTCCTTCTTGCCGGCCATGTTCAAACCTCCCCTTTATGCCAACTCTCTGTAAGCTCAGTGACCTCCCCATTTGTGGCCCAACAATACAAAACATGATTAACTTATGAACATTTCCCCAACTCCCACCCCACCCTACCTTACCGTGCCACGGTCGTACAACTGGCTGCCCCCCAATTCACGGTACGTCATTCGCCCCAGTAACACAAAACCTGTTTTAATCCTCATTGTCCATCAAAGTTCTGTAGTCCGTGGCAATGAGGCGGGGTCTGTGAGGCATGGTAGAAATCCTTCCCGACTCTGACCGTTTCCCAATTTCCCATCATCTTTTCCAAATGGGGGGAGAGTCAATCTATACTCCTTTCTCCAAAGCCATCTGAGCCTCGGCTGAACTAAAATGATTTCGACTGAAGTCATTGGAATCGCTACTCGTGGCAGTGTCCCTCCTTCCGATGCTCCGGTCTCCTCACCTGAGTCCTCCACACCTCCCCACAAGGCAACCCGTCTGGTGCCCAAATTCTCGCTCCGGTGCAAGTGGAGCGCCTCCACCACTTCTGCTCTCTCAGACTCCACCTGATCCTTAGTCAGTCTCCGGAATAGTTTTCTTCCGCACTCTGCTGCGTCGCTTAGCTTCCCTCCATCCCGATGTGGACAGGTCTTTCTTTTTCCCTTTGGGTTGTGGAAATCCTTGATGCACCAGCCACTCCCATGCCTCTGCTGGTGTGGAGAAGAACGACGTTTCATCACCTAAGGTGACGATGAGTCTATCAGGGAAAAACAAAGCAAAACATATGTCCAGGGTTTTGAGGTGCCTTTTAACAGCCAGGAATGTCTCTCTTTGTTCCTGGACCATCATGGTGTAGTCCGGATAACTATTAATCAAGGCTCCCTCCACCCTCCAGTGCCCATGTGCTCTAGCCCTATGCAGGATAACGTCACTGACCCTATAATTCAGCAGTCTCACCACCACTGCCCTGGGAGGGGCTCTGGTCAGCGGCGGTTTGCTGGGTACCCTGTGAGCCCGTTCCACTGTGGACTATTTGGATGGTTTCCTTTCTAGTTCAACCGTTGCAAACCAATCTTCCAGAAAAAATTCAATTGATGGGCCTTCTGTTCTCTCTGGGAGGCCCACCACCCTAATGTTGTTCCTTTGGGACGGTCCTCCGCATCATTGATCGTCCCCTGCAGCACTGATAGTTCCATTTCTAGCTGCGAAATGCGAATGTCATGTTCCATTACTTTCGGTTAAGTTTGTGCCAGCATCGATTCAGTTTCCACTACTCTGTTGACAAGTTTCCTGTGGTCCTCTCTAAGAAGGTTCACATCATGGGCCACCGTTTCAATTTTCCACTCTAGAGCTTCTTTAGTATCTTTCATAGCTGCCAGGGTAATTGCCAGGAGGGATTCCAGCCCTTTCTCTACTGCTGGTGGTGGTTGCTGGGCCGGTGCCCCAATTGCCCCGGTGCATCCTCCCCCTTCGGCGGCTGCTCCTGTTTGTTGCACACCATTGTTGCACCTTCTCTCCCCCAGGGTGTGGGTATGGAATTCCCTGTCTCCTTCCAGCCTGGATGCACAGTCAGGTAGGGCCCTCTAAGTGTCCGATCTGTCTTTATTGTCGGTTTGCAGAGTAGGCTTCCTCAGGGCCACCTCTGGCGGAGCTGGGGTTTGTTAGTGGGCCGCAGCCCATCGTCACCTCCCAAACAACAGCTCCCCGGGCTCGTGCAACCTTCGTCTGCCCTCACCCTCCTTTTGGTCCACTTCTGGTATTCACAGTTCTCCGCTGTACCCTGTGCTCCAACCTGAGCCCCCTTCAACACTCTTTGAGCCCAGTATCAAAGAAGCTCCAAAGGGTTGCCACTGGCCGTGGGAAACAGCATTTACAACATGGTCATTACCACGCACTACATTTACACGCATGCCATTACAATGAAAATGTAAGCATAACGCGTACCCAAAGGCAACTATAACTCGCACCCCCGCCATGCAGTTTTCTCATCAATAATTTCACTGCAAATGTTGCAGTGATATTATCAATGATATCGTAGAAGATGTCATGAGTGTTGTAATAGGTGGGGTAATTAGCGATGCATAGTGAGGGCATGAGTTATACTTACCTTAGGGCACAAGTTATAATTACTTGAGATAACTACAACTATAACTGCTGAATTTCTATGGTTTTGTGTGTGTAAAATATGAACCCAACTATTGACGTCCCTCTAACTTTTGGTTTTTACAGTGAATTTCCAAGGTTTTTTAAACTTTTATTTCCTAACTATAATGTCCCTGTAACTTTTGTTTTTTTCAGTGAATTTCTATGGTTTTTTTAATACTATTTCCTAACTATAATGTCCCTGTAACATGGGTGTGTGAGTGGGTTTGTGAGTGGTTGTGTGGGTTTGTAAGTGGGTGTGTGAGTGTGTGGTGAGTGTGTGAGTGAGTGTGTTACTGGCTGTCTGGGTGTGTGAGTGGATGTGTGGGTGTGTGAGTGGGTGTGTGAAAGCTGTGTGGGTGTGTGAGTAGTTTTAAGGGTCCGTGAGTAGGTGTGTGAGTGGTTGTGTGGGTGTGTGGGTGTGTGAGTAAGTGAGTGTGTGAGTAGGTGTGTGGATCTGTGAGTGGGTGTATGTTTTTTTAAAATTAGGGTCTGGATCCACGGATCCACCCAAATCTGGGAGGATCTGTGGAGCATTCAGGGAGGATCCACAGATCCTCGTGTGGTAAAACAAAAAAGGTTTTTGGACAATTTCTTGCCCATAAGGGGTCCTTCACAGACCCTTCCATTAGTCCCATGGGGTCAGGGTACCTCTAACCTGACCCCTTCTATCACTTTTTAACCTTATTTTCCCCACTGGGAACCAAGTCTTGATTAACAAAATGGCAGCGCAACTTTCCTCTCAGGTTGCGGCGAGCCAATCACAGCATTGCTGTTGGCGCTTGGATTCGTGAATCCAAGGAGGATCTGCAGAGGATCTGCGTCCCTAGATATACAAATTTGGATTTCAGTTAATATCTGAAAAACTACTGAATGGAATTATACTAAATAACACAAAGAGTTCTTTTCTGGACCAAGAGCTACCTTTCTGTCAAATTTGGTGTCATTCCATCCAGCGGTTCGGTTGTAGTCATGTCTAAAATCTCTATGGATATTAACATGGGAAAACCTTTTCTCAGCCCCTGCTTGATGGAATGCCCCAAAACTTTCCATGCGCAACAAGAATCCCTGGTGCACTTTTTTTGTAAAATTGCGTGAAGATTCGTGAAATGGTGCCAAAGATATAGGCAATTCAAAAAACTATTTATATATAATGTAAGTATTACCCAGGTAAGTATAAAGCTTATATATATATAGTTATAGTTAGAACCTTGTTTCTATTCAAAAAGCATTTTTTCTTTTGCCAATATCTTTGGCACCGGTTGACGAATCGTCGCGAAAGTTTCAAAACTAATGGCCCAATCAGGTCCGCACCTGTCTCGAACGTTTCGGGGTGATTCGTCAAGCGGGGGCCGAGAAAAAAGGGGGGTCCCAAAACGTGTTTTCTCCATGTTAATTTCCATAGGAAACTTTAGACACGGCTACAGCCCAAACTGCTGAACAGAATTACACCAAATTTGGCAAAAAGGTAGCTTTTGGTCCAGAAAGCACGCTTTTTTTTAAATGGTGTAAATCCGTTCAGTGGTTTTGAGATATTTAAAGATTTACAGATATCGATATTTGAGAATTGTGAGATCTGATTGGCTGAACCCTCCCGATCACAAGCTTGTTTCTGATTGGCTGCCAACACTTCAAACCAGGAAGTGTTGGCAGCCATCTTGTGACTCGGGAGAACCGAGTCACAAGAAAAGAGGTTAAAGAAAAGAAAAGGGGGCAGGGTAGAAACACCCTGACCCCCTAGGCCTGCTCAGGAGGTCCCACAGGGACCCGCAGCGCCAAAAAAAGCATTTTTGGTCTCCTGCGCTTTGTTTTAATGAGCCCCCAGGTGGGCCAGGTCCTGGGGGCAATATGCCAAATATATGCGGGGCCACGCGGGCCCACACAGCCCCAGGGACCGCCACCTCCCCACGACTTTATTAATTGTGCGCTGGGGCATCCGGCCCCCTGCACCCCCGGAGACTGCCACCTCCCTGGGGCATTCAATTATTGGGGGGCCTCACGGGCCCCCCCATTCACTGGGGACCGCCACCTCCCCGGGGCTTCAATTATTTATATTAAGTGTGGGGGGGGCTCATGCCCCCCACACTGCCCCGGGGGCCACCACTTCCCCGGTGCACACTTTATTTAAACCCCGGCCCCGGGGACCACCACCTCCCTGGGGCTATGTTCACATTGGGAGTGGGGATGCACAGCCCCCCTCCAGGAGCCCTCCTTGGCCCTGGGGACCGCCACCCCCCAGGGCCAGCTCCAGCAATGTTCCAGGGTGCCTACCCCCAGGACATTGGAGTTTGCAATGACAGGGCGGGAGCACTACTCTGGCCCTGTCATTGCAAACACTGCTTCGCTTCATGGAAGCGAGAGCAGGAAACCTGCTCTCGCTTCCAACAAGCAAAGCAGAATTGCTTTTGGACAAGGGGAGCTGCATGTCAGCAGCTCCCCTTGTCCAAAAGCCATACCGGCTCCCGCAGGAGACGGGGAGCCAGCTGGGACTGCGGGGGCATTGGGGCTCCCCCTGCGGTCCCCAACTTGAGGCCAGGCCCCGGGGGATAAGGTCCCCGGGGCCAAAAGTGGCCAAGGGAAGGAGGGCCACGCGGCCCCCCTCCCGTAATATTCATTTAAAAAAAATTAAAAAGAGGCAATGCCCGGGGGATGGGGTCCCCGGGGCCAATAATGGCCTCAGGAGAGGGGGCGCGCAGGCCCCTCCTTTAAATGTCGTTTATTTATTTTTAAAGTGGCCATGCCATGGGGGATGGGGTCACTGGGGCCCAAATCGGCCTCGGGAGGGGGGCCGGGCATCCCCTTTCCCGTTTTTTTTTTTTATAAAGTAAAAAATGGTCCCCAGGGCCCAAAAAATACTAAGAGAAGGGGGGCCACACAGCCCCCCTTCTAAAAATATAAAAAGAAAAGAAAAGGGGGCAGGGTAGAAACACCCTGACCCCCTAGGCCTGCTCAGGGGGTCCCACAGGGACCCGCAGGGCCCAAAAAAGCATTTTTGGTCTCCTGCGCTTTGTTTTAATGAGTCCCGGGGGCAATATGCCAAATATATGCGGGAGCCGCGCGGGCCCCCACAGCCCCAGGGACCGCCACCTTCCCGCGACTTTATTAATTATGGGTGGGGGCATGTGGCCCCCCCGCAGCCCCGGGGACCACCACCTCCCCGGGGCTTTTAATAAAATGCTTTGGGGGGCTCCTGCCCCCCATGCTTCCCCGGGGACCACCACCTCCCTGGGGCATTCAGTTATTGGGGGGGGCCTCACGGGCCCCCCATGCTCAGGGGACCGCCACCTCCCCGGGGCTTCAATTATTTATATTAAGTGTGGGGGGGCTCCTGCACCCCCACACTGCCCCGGGGACCACCACCTCCCCGGTGCACACTTTATTTAAACCCCGGCCCAGGGACCACCACCTCCCCGGGGCTATGTTCACATTGGGAGGGGGGATGCGCAGCCCCCCTCCAGGAGCCCTCCTTGGCCCTGGGGACCGCCACACCCAGGGCCAGCTCCAGCAATGATCCGGGGTGCCTACCCCCGGGACATTGGAGTTTGCAATGACAGGGCGGGAGCCGAAATCGGCCTCGGAAGGGGAGCCGGGCATCCGTTTTTTTTTTTAAAGTAAAAAAAATGGCTCAGGCCCTGGGGGACTAAGAGAAGGGGGGTCACACAGCCTCCCTTCTAAAAATATAAAAAGAAAAGCCGTCATCTCGCTGGAGGCCCCGCCCCCTCCCTGCACCACTCTGCAAACATGCCTCCTGGCGCGTTCTGGGTTGGGGGATTAAGTCCCCTTGAATGCTAAGGGTCCTTAGGGGCCAACTAGACCGCCAGGTACCTCCAGTAAGCCCCACACAGAGGTGGTCCGAGGCCTCGCCCCTTTTTACAACACTCTGCAAACGCGCCTCTTGGCCCATTGCTTGTGGCGCAAAGAGGTCCTCTTGTGTCCTGAGGACCTCAGGACTAAAGTGGACTTCATCTCCCATCCAAGAGCGCACCAGGGAGTGCGTTTGCAGTGTGGTGGGGAAAAGGGGCGTGGCCTGCTATGAGAACTTAGCAATCCTGCTGTGTTTGACTTATTGGAGGTAATAGGAGGGGTAGTTGGCCCCCAAGGTTGACCTTGAGGGGGCTGTATGTTCAGCAGCTCCCTCTGTCCAAAAGCAATGCCAGCTACCATGCAACGCGGGGTGCCGGTAGGGACCGCAGGGCATTCAGGCTCCCCCTGCGGTCCCCAACAAAGTTTCTGGGTGCCCTGGGTGGGTTATAGTTAGGTCAGATAATGATTTTGTATGAGTGAAAGCTCAGCCTAACTATAACGTATATATTCACTGAAAAAACCATAGGTTTCAGGGACGTTATAGTTAGAAATTAGCGTTTAAAAAACCTTGGAAATTCACTGAAAAAACCACAGGTTTCAGGGACGTTATACTTAGTTGGACATTTCACTTGTACAAAACCAGAGAAATTTGGCCGTTATAGTTAGTTGAGCTAACTATAACTTGCGCCCCCGCAATGCACTGCTGATGACGTCACATATTACATCACTCATGACATGGTCAGTGACATCACTGATGACATCTCAAATGACATCACTGATTACCTCACTGATGACATCATCCAGTGAGTGTGTGTTTCTGAAAAATGTAAGTATGTTTTATATATATATATATATTCACTGAAAAAACCACAGGTTTTAGGGAAAGTTATAGTTAGTTGGACATTTCACTCGTACAAAACCATAAATTCCCCCGTTATAGTTAGTTCAGCTAACTATAACTCGCGCCCCCGCAATGCACTGCTGATGACGTCACATATTACATCACTCATGACATGGTCAGTGACATCACTGATGACATCACTGATGACATCTCAAATGACATCACTGATGACATCACTGATGACATCATCCAGTGACTGTGTGTTTCTGTAAAGTTTAAATATGTTTAATATATATAGGGAAAGGCGTATTGAAGAATGAGTGGGTGTATAAGTGTCTGAATGGATGATTTAGTAGGTGCGTGACTGAGTCTATAAGTGAGTGATTAAACGTATCTTACTGAATGCATGGGTTAGTGACTAAACTGTGTGAATGTCTGTATCCGTCTGTCTGTTGGTGTGTAAGCGGCTGCATGGGTTTGTGAATAGCTACATGAGTGTCTATATGAGTTATTGATTGGTTGTGTGAGTATCTGTATGGGTGCCTGAGTGTTTGTGTGGGTGGGGTGTGTGTGACTCTGTGCATAGATGTGTGAGTGGGTGATTCACTGGGTGCATGGTTTCAAGAGTGCATCTGTGATGGACTGTATGGGTGGGTGAGTGTGTGTATGGGTGTGTTAGTGAGTGAATGTATATCTCAGTGGTACATGTGTGAGTAACTACATATGTGAAAGGCAGTATATATGTGTGTTGGAGTATTTAAATGGCTATAAGTGAGAGTGTGTGATTGTGAGAGTGGCTGTATGGATGAGTGTGTGCTTGTATCAGTGATTGTATAAGAGCGTAAGAATGTGCTAGTATTTGTATGAGTAAGTGAGCTGGTGTGTGTATAACTGTATAGGTGAGTAAATGGGAGTGTGATTAATTATTTGCATGACTGACTAGGTGTGTGAGTACCTCTATGGATGAGTGGCGGTGTGTGAGTGTCTATATAGGTGTATGAGTGCATATGATAGTCCTAGTATTGAGTGACCGTAAGTATGAGTGACTGTACGGGTGAGTGAGTGGATGTGTGTGTAGACCTAAGAATCAGTGAGTGGGTATGTAGTTATTGGTGTTGGAGTGTCTATGGTTTTGAGAATGGCAGTCTGTAATTTAGAGTGGGTGTATCAAAGGTTATATTAGGGTGTGAGAAGATGCGTGAAATTATCACATGGATGATGTCATCAGTGATGTCATCAGTGATGTAATTTGAGATGTCATCAGTGATGTCATCAGTGATGTCACTGACCATGTCATGAGTGATGTAATATGTGACGTCATCAGCAGTGCATTGCGGGGGCGCGAGTTATAGTTAGCTGAACTAACTATAACGGGGGAATTTCACTGGTTTTGTACGAGTGAAATGTCCAACTAACTATAACTGTCCCTAAAACCTATGGTTCTTTCAGTGAATTTCTAAGGTTTTTTAAATGCTAATTTCTAACTATAACGTGCCTGAAACCTATGGTTTTTTCAGTGAATTTCTAAGGCTTTTTAAATGCTAATTTCTAACTATAACGTGGCTGAAACCTATGGTTTTTTCAGTGAATATATATATATATATATATATATATATATATATATATATATATATATCGCCAAGGTGTATTGAAGAATGAGTGGGTGTATGCGTGACTGAATGGATGATTTAGTAGGCCCGTGACTGACTGTATAAGTGAGTGATTAAACGTATCTTACTGAATGCATGGATTAGTGACTAAACTGTGTGAATGTCTGTTTCAGTCTGTCAGTTGGTGTGTAAGCGGCTGCATGGGTTGGTGAGTAGCTACATGAGTGTCTATATGGGTTATTGATTGGTTGAGTATCTGTATGGGTGCCTGAGTGGGTGGGTGGGGGGTGTGTGAGTCTGTGCATAGATGTGTGAGTGGGTGATTCACTGGGTGTATGGGTTCAAGTGTGCATCTGTGAAGGGCTGTATGGGTGGGTGAGTGTGTGTATGGGTGTGTTGGTGAGTGAATGGATGTCTCAGTGGTACATGTGCAAGTAACTACATATGTGAAAGGCAGTATAAGTGAGTGTTGGAGTATATAAATGACTATATGTAAGAGTGAGTGATTGTGAGAGCGGCTGTATGTATGAGTGTGTGCTTGTATCAGTGATTGTATAAGAGAGTAAGTATGTGTTAGTATCTATATGAATAAGTGAGGTGGTGTGTGTATAACTGTATAGGTGAGTAAATGGGAGTATGATTGATTCTTTGCATGACTGACTAGGTGTGTGAGTAACTCTGAATGAGTGGTGGTATGTGAGTGTCTGTATAGGTGTATGAGTGTATATGATAGTGCTGTATTGATGAGTGACTGCATGTATGAGTGACTGTATGGATGAATGAGTAGATGTGTGTGTAGACCTAGGAATCAGTGAGTGGGTATGTAGTAACTGGTATTGGTGTGTCTCTGGTTTCGAAAATGTTAGTCTGTATTTTAGAGTTGATGTATCAAAGGTTATATTAGGGTGTGAGGAGATGCATCAGATTATCAGGTGGATGATGTCATCAGTGATGTCATTTGAGATGTCATCAGTGATGTCATCAGTGATGTCACTGACCATGTCATGAGTGATGTAATATGTGACGTCATCAGCAGTGTATTGCGGGGGCGTGAGTTATAGTTAGCTCAACTAACTATAACAGCTGAATTTCTCTGGTTTTGTACGAGTGAAATGTCCAACTAACTATAACGTCTCTGAAACCTGTAGTTTTTTCAGTGAGTTTCTAAGTTTTTTTAAATGCTAATTTCTAACTATAACGTCCCTGAAACCTATGGTTTTTTCAGTGAATTCCAAAGGTTTTTTAAATGCTAATTTCTAACTATAACGTCCCTGAAACCTATGGTTTTTTCAGTGAATTTCTAAGGTTTTTTAAATGCTAATTTCTAACTATGCCTACATAGGTAGAACATATACAGAAAGGGGAAGAAAGGCGCAGAAAGAAACAAGAGAAGTTCAGAAAGAGGGAAGAGAGGTGCAGAAAGAGGGAAGACGAGTGCAGAGACAACAGGGGTGTAGAAAGAATCAAGAGAGGTGCAGAAAGAGGCAAAAGAAGTGCAGAAAGAAGCAACAGAGGTACAGAAAGAGGCGAGAGGGGTGCAGAAAGAGGAGAGAGAAGTGCAGAAAGAAGCAAAAGAGGTGCAGAAAGAGGCAAGAGGGGAGCAGAAAGAGGCAAGAGCAGTGCAGAAAGAACCAAGAGATGTGTAGAAAGAGGCTAGAGAGGTGCAGAAGGAGGCAAGAGATGTGCAGAAAAAGGGAAGAAGGGTGCAGAAAGAAGCAAGAGAAGTGCAGAAAGAGGCAAGTGAGGTGCAGAAGGAGGCAAGAGAACTGCAGACAGAGGCAAGAGAGTTGCAGAAACAGGCAAAATGGGTGCAGAAAAAGGGAACAGGTGTGCAGAGGCAAGAGAGGTGCAGAAAGAGGCAAAAGAAGTGTAGAAAGAAGCAACAGAGGTGCAGAAAGAGGAGAGAGAAGTGCAGAAAGAAGCAAAAGAGGTGCAGAAAGAGGCAAGAAGGGTGCAGATGGGCAAGAGCAGTGCAGAAAGAACCAAGAGATGTGTAGAAAGAGGCTAGAGAGGTGCAGAAAGAGGCAAGAGATGTGCAGAAAAAGGGAAGAAGGGTGCAGAAAGAAGCAAGAGAAGTGCAGAAAGAGGCAAGTGAGGTGCAGAAGGAGGCAAGAGAACTGCAGACAGAGGCAAGAGAGTTGCAGAAACAGGCAAAATGGGTGCAGAAAGAGGGGGGCAGGTGTGCAGACAGAGGCAAGAGAGGTGCAGAAAGAGGCAAAAGAAGTGTAGAAAGAAGCAACAGAGGTGCAGAAAGAGGAGAGAGAAGTGCAGAAAGAAGCAAAAGAGGTGCAGAAAGAGGCAAGAAGGGTGCAGATAGGCAAGAGCATTGCAGAAAGAACCAAGAGATGTGCAGAAAGAGGCAAGAGAGGTGCAGAAAGAGGCAAGAGATGTGCAGAAAAAGGGAAGGGTGCAGAAATAAGCAAGAGAAGTGTAGAAAGAGGCAAGTGAGGTGCAGAAGGAGGCAAGAGAACTGCAGAAAGAGGCAAGAGAGTTGCAGAAACAGGCAAAAGGGGTGCAGAAAAAGGGAACAGGTGTGCAGACAGAGGCAAGAGAGGTGCAGAAAGAGGGAAGAGGGGTACAGAAAGAACCAACAGAGGTGCAGAAAGAGGCAAGAGCAGTGCAGAAAGAACCAACAGAGGTGCAGAAAGAGGCAAGAGGGGTGCAGAAAGAGGCAAGAAAAGTACAGAAAGAAGCAAAAGAGGTGCAGAAAGAGGTAAGAGAACTGCAGAAAAAGGCAAGAGAGGTGCAGAAAGAGGCAGGAGAGGTGCACAAAGAGGCAAAAGGGGTACAGAAAGGCAAGAGGGGTGCAGAATGAAGGAAGAGAAGTGCAGAAAGAAGCAACAGAGGTGCTGAAAGAGGCAAGAGGGGTGTAAAAAGAGGCAAGAGAAGTACAGAAAGAAGCAACAGAGGTGCCGAAAGAGGCAAGAGAGGTGCAGAAACAGGCAAGAAAGGTGCAGAGAGAGGGAACAGGGGTGCAGACATTTACAAGAGAGGTGTAGAAAGGAGCAAGAGCAGTGCAAAAGAACCAACAGAAGTGCAGAAAGAGGCAAGAGGGGTGCAGAAAGAGGCAAGAGAGGTGGAGAAATAGGGAAGAGGGGTGCAGAAAGAGGCAAGAGAGGTAGAGAAATAGGGAACAGGTGTGCAGACAGAGGCAAGAGAGGTGCAGAAAGAGGCAAAAGAAATGCAGAAAGAAGCAACAGAGGTGCCAAAAGAGGCAAGAAGGGCGCAGAAAGAAGCAAGAGCAGGGCAGAAAGAACCAAGATATGTGCAGAAAGAGGCAAGAGAGGTGTAGAAAGAGGCAAGAGATGTGCAGAAAAGGGGAAGAAGGGTGCAGAAAGAAGCAAGAGAAGTGCAGAAAAAGGCAAGTGAGGTGCAGAAGGAGGCAAGAGAACTGCAGAAAGAGGCAAGAGAGTTGCAGAAACAGGCAAAAGGAGTGCAGAAAGAGGGAACAGGTGTGCAGATAGAGGCAAGAGAGGTGCAGAAAGAGGGAAGAGGGGTACAGAAAGAGGGAAGCAGAAATTTGCAACAGAGGTGCAGAAAGAAGCAAGAGCAGTGCAGAAAGAACCGACAGAGGTGCAGAAAGAGGCAAGAGGGGTACAGAAAGAGGCAAGAAAAGTGCAGAAAGAAGCAAAAGAGGTGCAGAAAGAGGCGAGAGAACTGCAGAAAAAGACAAGAGAGGTGCAGAAAGAGGCAACAGAGGTGCCAAAAGAGGCAAGAGGGGTGCAGAAAGAAGCAAGAGAAGTGCAGAAAGAAGCAACAGAGGAGCCGAAAGAAGCAAGAGAGGTGCAGAAACAGGCAAGAATTGTGCAGAGAGAGGGAACAGTGGTGCAGAAATTTACAAGAGAGGTACAGAAAGAAGCAAGAGCAGTGCAAAAGAACCAACAGAAGTGCAGAAAGAGGCAAGAGGGGTGCAGAAAGAGGCAAGAGGGGTGCAGAAAGAGGCAAGAGAAGTGCAGAAAGAAGGAACAGAGGTGCACAAGAGCAGTGCAAAAGTACCAACAAAAGTGCAGAAAGAGGCAAGAGGGGTGCAGAAAGAGGCAAGAGAAGTGCAGAAAGAAGGAACAGATGTGCACAAAGAGGCAAAAGGGGTGCAGAAAGAGGGAAGAGAGGTGTAGAAAGAGGCAAGAGAGTTGCACAAAGAGGGAAGAAGGGTGGCACAAAGAGGCAAGAGGGGTGCAGAAAGAAGCAACAGAGGTACAGAAAGAAGCAAGAGAACTGCAGAAAGAGGCAAAAGAGGTGCAGAAAGAGGGAAGAAGGGTGCAAAAAGAGGCAAGAGGGGTACAGAAAGAAGCAAGTGAGGTGCAGAAAGAGGCAAGAGAGGTGCAGAAAGTGGAAGAGATGAGCAGAAATAGGCAAAAGTGCAGAAAAAGAAAGAAAGGTGCAGAAAGAAGCAACAGAAATGCTGAAAGAGGCAAGAGAGGCGCAGAAAGAAGTAAGAGTGGTTTGCACACCATTAGTACCAATTTAATACCCACATTTAGCAATAAGTAACAGGTGACCATTCTAGGTTTGCAAAGGGCCTTCCACCACGCTGTAACACTTGTCGCTGCATTTTTGGTAACGTTTGAGCCGTTTGAGCTAGAAACAAGTTTTTTTTTGTTCAAATCTGCAGATTATGCAGCAGATGATGGATTATGTGGCAAATGCGGAAAATGTATAATTGTGCAAAAGTCAGTGCAACCAAACAGTCGCATAAATCCAGTGGCGCTGCTCATACCTCTGACTATGTCCAGAAGTGCTCCTCAGTGGTTCCTTCTTTTTTTTGTCTCATTGAGTTTATAGTTTAGCTTCTATGGAAACGAGGAAGACTAAACCAGAGGTTACCACTCCAAAACACAGACTACCATACCACACAATTACTCTCCATAACAAATAATCCCACTCTAAATAATTCCTATACACTAAATACCACATACTTTCTATCCACAGCAAAGTCAAAGTCCATCCACATAATTTCACTGCACATCATTCCACATAATTCCACTACACACAACCTACATCCACTCCACTCCAAGAAACATTAGTAAAACACTTTTACATTTACAACGCCAATAGCTCTAACTCTTGAAAATATGAAACCTATTACATTGCAAATGTATCTTTAACGAGTAGTCGCATTTGCAGAGAGGTGGAGAAAGGGGACTGGGCCTTCGACCAGCGCTCAGGAATTCCGCTGCGTAGGACTTACAGGAGGTACCAGGAGGGCTTCTTGGCCCCCAAAGTCCCTCAGGAGTAAAGTGTACTTCATCCCCCAACCAGTACTGTGCCAGGAGGCACGTTTGCAGAGTGGTGGAGAAAGGTGAGCTTGGCCTCCGAAGACCTCTTAGTAATCCCACTGTGTGGGACTTAGTGGAGGTAACAGGAGGGGTAGTTGGCCCCCAAGGACAACCTTGGGGGCCAACTACCCCTCATATTACCTCCAGTAAGTTCCACACAGCAGGATTTGCTAAGTTCCCATCGCAGGCCATGCCCCCTTTCCCCACCACTCTGCAAACACGCTCCCTGGCGTGCTCTTGGATGGGGATTAAAGTCCACTTTGCTGCTGGGGGTCCTTAGGGGCCAACTAGCCTACCTGAAACCTCCAGTATGCCCCAGATAGTGGGATTGCTGACAGGTGGACACAGGCCACACCCCCTTTCTCCACCACTCTGCAAACGCGCCTCCTGGCGCGCTCTTGGTTGGTGGATGAAGTCCCCTTGCCTCCTGAGGGTCCCTGGGGGCCAACTAGCCCACCAGATACCTCCAGTAAGCCCCACACAGCTGGATTGCTGAGAGTGGTCTGAGGCCACGCCCCCTTTTTACACCACTCTGCAAACGCGCCTCCTGGTGCACTGCTGCTCGGGGATGAAGTCTACTTGTGTCCTGATGTCCTCAGGACACAAGAGGACCTCAGGGAACCCCGGGACATTGCTGGAGCCGGCCCTGGGGGGTGGTATCCCCAGGGCCAAGGAGGGCTCCAGGAGGGTTGCCGCGAGGCCCCCCTACAACAGAGTTAAAGCCCCGGAGAGGTGGTGGTTCCCGGGGCTGGGGGTCCGCAACAGACCCCCGCCCGTAATTAAAGTTAGCCCTGGGGAGGTGGTGGTCCCCAGGGCAGTGAGGGGAGGGGCAGAAGCCCCCCCACACTTTCTTTAATTGAATTTAAGCCACGGGGAGGTGGCAGTCCCTGGGGCTTGGGGGGGCCCGCAAGGCCCCCCGCCCAGAATTAAAGAAAGCCCCGGGAAGGTGGCGGTTCCCGGGGCTGCGGGGGCCCGCGCGGCCCCCGCATATATTTGCATATTGCCTCCGGGACCTGGCCCTCCCGGGGGCTTATTAAAACGAAGCGCAATAGACCGCGCTTTTTTTTTTTCTTCATATTTTCGGCCGGATTCGCGCACCCAGCGCGAATTTGACTGTAAATATTTTTTAAAATGCTTTTTTGGGCCCTGGGGTTCCCTGTGAGACTATATATATATATATATATATATATATATATATATATATATATATATATATATATATATATATATATATATATATATATATATATATATATATATATATAGTCTAACATAATTAAAATATTAATTGCACATTATATCAATGTTAATAATAGTTTATATTTATTAGTATGAATATATATAAAGGGACAAAGTCTTTTGCCATTTGTACAGCAAAGTCTTTAAGCATAGGATTAGCACAGTGCCATCCACCCCGACATAGAAAGGGAGTCCCTTTCTATCTCGGCGTGGATGGCACTGTGCTAATCCTATGCTTAAAACTTTGATAGAAAAGCAGACATTTGAGGTGAGCAGATCTAGAGTGTCGCTTGTGTTGAGAGTGCTCTATACAGGAGCTGCTTTCCACCTAAAATTGAGAACTACCTAGAGTTCTCTGCTTCTTTTTTGTATAATTTATGCGTCACTCTATGCCTGAAAGGGTATTGATTTGACTTATACTGGGTGCTCCTTTGTGTCTGGACAGTAAATAGCTTTTGTCATTTTACAGCTCGGCACTGTGCTAGTCCTATGCTTAAAGACTTTGCTGTAGAAATAGCAAAAGACTTTGTCCCTTTGTATCTCGGCATGGAGGGCACTGTGCTAATCCTATGCTTAAAGACTTTGATAGAAAAGCAGACATTTGAGGTGAGCAGATCTAGAGTGTTGCTGGTGTTGAGAGTGCTTCTATACAGGAGCTGCTTTCCACCTAAACTTGAGAACTACCCAGAGTTCTCTGCTTCTTTTTTGCATATATATATATATATATATATGTATATATATATATATATATATAAAGACTGCCTTTTCTCCATCTAGAAAAGGCCCGCACTCGAATCTCTGGAGTAATTCATTTATTGCAGAGACAGCACTTGTAAAAGCTGGAACGCGTTTTGGCTGTTGACATAGCCTTTGTCAACCATAAAGTGCATCAAGTGTTTGTCTGATTTAAATCATCTCCACAGGTGTTGCCAATTACATGAACATGAAGGAGTAACTATTATGCTCCTGAGTCTTTCGTGTTTAAAAAAACCTCATTGTTATCGTTTGGCAGTCACTTGTAGAAAAATATATTTAAAACTTATTCTCTTCAGTTAAAGCAGAATATAAAAGCCATTTGCTTCAATTTCAATATTGGCATCATGCGTGCTACATACTGTTCAAGGAATCTTTAAAAACATTATTGTTCGTAACATGTCCGTTTAAAGGTGCTGGCAGCCTTTCACAAATTGATTTTCCAGCGTACTGGTAAGTGTGTAAATAATGTTCATAACTAATGATTTTCAACCTGACTGCTGCCAACTGCATTTTCAAATTATACGCATATATATATATAAATATAAACACACATATATATATATATATGTTTGTGTGTTTATATTAGTATACATATACATACATATTAGTATACATTAATATATAAATTTCATGCGTTTCTGCTCCTTCCGCTTTCCCACGCCCTGCGCAGAGGATCGTTTAGAGCCGGCGGAGCGCGCCGGACATTATTTCATCAACAAAGTCAACAAAGTTACCAAAAAGTTGGTTTATTTATAAACCAACTTTTTGGTAACTGCATAACCCTCTGAGTGATCGTTAATTGGACTTTGTTGATGATATATATATATATATATATATATTATTCAATATTAGTGTAATATATTTAATTTACATTATATTAAAATTATATATTCAAATATTTAACGTTTAATATTTTAAACTCTATTGTAAAGCCAGTTAACCTGTGGGAATACAAACAAACTAACCACAAAAAGCACCACATTAATTTTCGATTGTAAACGTGTGGCAGAAGATAGTTAGGAACTTCTGTTTAATTCACAGACGGAAGGCGCCCCTTGCATTGAAAACAGGCAGCAAGCCTTTAAGTCACTTTATAGGAATTTTGAAAGCTTTTAATGGAGAAAAGAGAAGCAAAACGCAATGAACTTTTGGCATCATTCTTCGACCAAGAAATGAATGCTTCAAGTAAAACAGAACAAAAATCTCTCCCCAAAAAATCAGATACGAGGAGCAAATTGAAACTTTGGGAAAAACTAAGCAGAAAAGAAAGAAATAAATGGTGGGAACTAATCACCTTAAAAAAATATTTGGAGGTACAGAGGGTACCAAGAGGATTGAGGATATCGTTAATGCCTTGTCACCAAGATTCGACCAATGAATTACTGCAGGAGTGGGGGGAACATATTTTAAATTCCTCAATGGGTTTAATGGTCATATTAGTGAAACATACAGAAATAGCATTAAATAAGATCAAGGAACAACTACAAGATCTGGAAAAGGAATTAATAATGTTAGAATTAAATTCAGAAATGACCAAACTCAAGGAAGAACTAGAACGACAGATTGAAAGACATGAGGAAACAGTAAGACTACGAAAACAGACGAAATTCCAGCGTGATAAAGACGACTACGCGGAAGGAAGAATATTCACATATGCGAGGAAGTTTGACGCGTTCAAACAGCAAAACAGAATGGATAGTGCAGCCCATATTTCCATTAGCATCTCGTCACTCACTTCAACGGATGCAAGTGAGGGTGAAATTGAAACAACTGGGGAAAAAGTAAAACATACTTTTTTAGGGGATATGCGGCTAGTACTTCAACAACGACAGTGGGAACAAAACAGAAATACCCCACAAGGCCGAAGATTAGGAAGACGCCAGTGGGATTCCAGAACCAAATGAGAAGAGGAAAAAGGAGCAAGCGGAACAACGGAAAAAATAGGAACAACGACGAGGAGCATGCGCCAGAAAAAAATCTTTTAAACCCAATGGAAGAGTTAGCAGTGGTAAATCTATCAAAGAGAGAAATGACAGAATCAGAAATATCGCTGTTAAAACATGGCATTAACTTCTGCCCAATTTAACAGATGGACATGGCTCAAACAAGGATAGACCTCTATAAGTATGTGAGAAAAATTAAATTGGCCAAAATTTTCTCAGAAAACAAAGAAATGTGTGAATATACAAAAAAGATTAAAACGCCTGTCTCCACTCTAACAGCGAAAGAATCGGATGATTTATTGACTTTGATCAATCTGGATGTAGTAAAGGAATGTGATAATATAACCCTGGAAACTGCCTGTCCCCAAATGGGAGCAGGTTTAAGTGGAAAGAACCAAACTCACGTTTTTACCTTCAACTAACACCGGGGAATAAAATCGACATTTTCCACGAGGCAGTGATTCAAGACATCTACAAACTCAAGAAAACAAAATATTCTGACAATTTAACCAAACATGAGAGAGAAGCCTTGTTTGATCTAACCCAGGATCAACAAATTGTTATCAAAATGGCCGATAAAGGCGGTAATATTGTTATCTGGGACAAAAAAAGACTATGTAATGGAGGCACATCAACAACTAAGTAATATTGAGTATTACCAAAAACTGGAAAATAATCCAACAATGAAATTTAAGAAGGATCTAGATCAAAAACTGACGGAGTGGTTCTCATTAGACCTCATTGACGATGATGAACGGAAATATTTAACAACAGACTTTCCAATTACAGCAACAATATATTTCTTACCAAAGCTTCATAAAGATCCGTTGAAACCACCAGGCCGACCGATTATATCGGCTAAAGGATCGCTTCTGGAACCAATTGCCAATTACATTAATTACTTTTTAATGCCGTTTGTCTTAAGCTTAAATTCATACATTAAGGACACAAGCGACCTGCTGCGACACCTACAAGGAACACCTTGGGAGGAATCATATAAGCACATTACAATGGATGTGGTATCATTGTATACTAACATAGAGAACAACATAGGGATCAAAGCTTGTGAGTTTTTCTTGAAAGAAAGGAACATACACTATACCCAGCATAATCAAATGCTACTTGAAATGATTGGAATGTGTTTGCCCCAAAACATCTTTTTATGTGGAGAAGAGATCTATAAGCAGATCAAAGGAACCGCGATGGGGTTTTCCTTTAGCCCCAGTTACGCATGTCTTGTGATGGGGTGGTGGGAACAACAACTAGCTTGGCACCCGAAGAATGACGAATTTGTAAATAAAACAGTGATGTGGCTGCGATTTATTGATGATCTTCTAATTATTTGGGATGGATCAGAGATAGAATTCCAGGAATATTTCAACATTTTGAATTCTACAACAGCCAATCTTAAATTCACTCATAACATTAGTCAGGAGAGAGTGACAATCCTGGATACAGAAATATACATAAAGAATAATCAAATCCATACAACCCTACATCGAAAATTGACGTCAACAAATGCCACACTTCATGCGGAAAGCTTTCACCTTCAAACATTAATTCAAAACATACCGTATGTGGAATTTTTAAGAATTCGACGAATCTGCTCAGAGGAAAATGAATGGAACAAGCACAGTACAGCAACATCCTGAAGATTCAAATAAAGAGGATACAATGAAGGCATAATAAAAAAATGCTGGATAAAATCCAATCAAAAAACGAGAGAAGAAACTCTAAAAGCTAAATCAATAGTGAATAAAAAATGACCCGGAAACAATCAGACTGATTACTGATTACTCAAATGAATCCAAGAAGATCAATGCAATATTGAGAAAAAACTGGAAAATACTCCAATTGGACCCCACAGTGGGGAAAATCTTGGGTAAACACCCAAACGTAACCTTCAGGAGAGCATGAAACTTAAAAGACCAGTTAATTCATAGCCACTTTCAAAAGAAGACCAATAAATCGAATCAGTGGCTTAAAACCAAAGGATTCATAAAATGCCACAACTGCAAAGTGTGCCAAATAGCAAAGAACACAACAGAAATAGAAATGGCATACAACAAAATGTGGCAAATAAAGGAGATAATCACGTGCAAAAGTCAATTTGTTGTTTATGTCATCGAATGTCCATGCTCCCTGAAATACATAGGGAGTACAATTTGTGAATTAAAAAAAACGGATCCTTGAACATGTTCGCGCAACAATCAATAAAGATCGAGGAAACGCAGTAGCGAAACACATGGAGTCCCACCATGAAGGAAATTGGAAACTTCTGAAATTTTATGCAATTGAGACAGTAGTGCGGAGTGATCGAGGCTGAAACAGGGAGAAAAAATTGCGACAAAGAGAATCACGACATATTCTGAATTTCAGAACTTCCACCCCATATGGGTTGAACCAAAGCGAAGAACTGTATGTATGGTTATAAAATATTGGTTTTGCTTCCGAAAATTTGGTTTTTAAGTCACTATTTGTATAATGTTGGCACTAGATGAACATTAACAGATCCCTTAAACTTTAAAATCTGATAAATAACTAAGAATTGGAAAAAATTTAGGAAATGCCCACTGGAGGGCAGGACTGAGGTAAATTGCGGTACTGAACTGGTTTAAACAAAATAAAATAAGATACAAATTGTTCAACTAATGAAATGAAGAAAAAATTATAAACATTGTTGAGGATCTGGACAAATCAAAACATATTAATTATTCACTGTGCACTTTAATCACTATTTGTAATCACTTGAAACACTGTGTGAAACACGTATGTAAAGGGACACTACAACTCCCAAAATGCTTGGCGATGTTTGCAAAAACAGGAAATGACCACATAACAATAATAATGTATTTAATTGGCTGTGGCAAACATCGTAACTACCATCGTGAACATGGTCTCGGTGGAGACCGGAAATCGTCGATGTGGCTTTCATCCTGTAAATAGAAATAATGGAATAAAGGGTTACTTGAAACCTTCCGTGAGTGCGACCCACTTTCCTTTGCTGGAAGGAACTTGCAAATTGATTTTGGCTGGGCTCCGCCGCGGGGTCTCGCAACGTTGAAGAAGCGCCGGGAAGCCAGCGAAAACTGAGCCAGTGGAGGAGGATATATATATATATATATTCACTGAAAAAACCATAGGTTTCAGACACGTTATAGTTAGAAATTAGCATTTAAAAACCTTTGAAATTCACTGAAAAAACCATAGGTTTTAGGGACAGTTATAGTTAGTTGGACATTTCACTCGTACAAAACCATAGAAATTCACCCGTTATAGTTAGTTCAGCTAACTATAACTCGCGCCCCGCAATGCACTGCTGATGACGTCACATATTACATCACTCATGACATGGTCAGTGACATCACTGATGACATCACTGATGATATCATCCAGTGACTGTGTGTTTCTGTAAAGTTTAAATATGTTTAATATATATAGGGAAAGGCGTATTGAAGAATGAGTGGGTGTATAAGTGTCTGAATGGATGATTTAGTACGTGCGTGACTGACTCCACAAGTGAATGATAAAACGTATCTTACTGAATGCATGGGTTAGTGACTAAACTGTGTGAATGTCTGCATCCGTCTGTCTGTTGGTGTGTAAGTGGATGCATGGATTTGCGAATAGCTACATGAGTGTCTATATGGGTTATTGATTGGTTCTCTGAGTATCTGTATGGGTGCCTGAGTGTTTGTGTGGGTGGGGTGTGTGTGACTCTGTACATAGATGTGTGAGTGGGTGATTCACTGGGTGCATGATTTGAAGAGTACATCTGTGATGGACTGCTGGGTGGGTGAGTGTGTGTATGGGTGTGTTAGTGAGTGAATGTATATCTCAGTGGTACATGTGCGAGTAACTACATATGTAAAAGGCAGTATATATGTGTGTTAGAGTATTTAAATGGCTATAAGTGAGAGTGTGTGATTGTGAGAGTGGCTGTATGGATGCGGGTGTGCTTGTATAAGTTATTGTATAAGAGCGTAAGAATGTGCTAGTATTTGTATGAGTAAGTGAGCTGGTGTGTGTATAACTGT
This sequence comes from Calotriton arnoldi, assembly GCA_963921515.1. Lineage (NCBI taxonomy): Eukaryota > Metazoa > Chordata > Amphibia > Caudata > Salamandridae > Calotriton > Calotriton arnoldi. The sequence continues at coordinate 719,654 of CAWUFW010005885.1, read as the reverse complement.
ATAGGTGAGTAAATGGGTGTGTGATTAATTTTTTGCATGACTGACTAGGTGTGTGAGTACCTCTATGGATGAGTGGCGGTGTGTGAGTGTTTATATAGGTGTATGAGTGCATATGATAGTCCTGTACTGAGTGACTGTACGGGTGAGTGAGTAGATGTGTGTGTGTAGACCTAAGAATCAGTGATTTGTTATTTAGTTATTGGTATTGGAGTGTGTATGGTTTTGAGAATGGCAGTCTGTAATTTACAGTGGGTGTATCAAAAGTTATATTAGGGTGTGAGAAGATGCATGAAATTATCACATGGATGATGTAATCAGTGATGTCATTTGAGATGTCATCAGTGATGTCATCAGTGATGTCACTGACCATGTCATGAGTGATGTAATATGTGACGTCATCAGCAGTGCATTGCGGGGGCGCGAGTTATAGTTAGCTGAACTAACTATAACGGGTGAATTTCTATGGTTTTGTACGAGTGAAATGTCCAACTAACTATAACTGTCCCTAAAACCTATGGTTTTTTCAGTGAATTTCAAAGGTTTTTTAAATGCTAATTTCTAACTATAACGTGTCTGAAACCTATGGTTTTTTCAGTGAATTTCAAAGGTTTTTTAAATGCTAATTTCTAACTATAATGTGCCTGAAACCTATGGTTTTTTAAGTGAATTTCAAAGGTTTTTTAAATGCTAGTTTCTAACTATGCCTACAGAGGTAGGACATGTGAAGAAAGAAGAAAAAACGCACAGAAAGAAGCAAAAGAAATGCAGAAAGAAGCAACAGGAGTCCACAAAGACGAAGAAAAGTGCAGGAAGAAGCAAAAGATGTGCAGAAAGAACCAACAGAGGAGCAGAAAGCGGCCTTGTTGCAAAATCATCCTGTGCCCACAACTTTTTCAGACGGGTACTGGTGGTAACTGACTCTGACTAACCAGAGCCAGTGCTATGCTAAAAGACACTTAGAATACAGTGAAAACACCTACATACACTAGGGAACACTATGCGTTGGGGTACCCCTGTGATTAGCATGACCTCCTCTGTAAGTCCCTAGTACATAATAGGGCAGGGGATTAAAACTACCTCTTAAAATGCGTCTACAGGGCTGCGTTTGCACAGTGGTGAAGGGAGGGGGCCTGAGGTGACATGTGTGCAAACGCGCCCCGTGGTGCGGCTTAGTTGGGGATTGAGTCCCCTTGAATCCTGAGGGTCCCTGGGGCCCAACTAGCCCACCAGGTACCTACAGTTAGGACCACAGAGCTGAGTTGCAGAGAGGCGTTCCGAGGCCACGCACCTTTTTTCACCTCTCTGCAACGCAACTCTGTTGTGCTTACTGAAGGTACCTGGTGGGCTAGTTGGACCCCAGGGCCCCTCAGGATTCAAGGGGACTTAATCCCCCAACTTAAAATACGCCACAGGGCGTGTTTGCACACATGTCACCTCAGGCCCCGCCTCCTCCCTTCACCACTGTGCAAACGCGCCCCGTGGGGCGTTTTAAGTTGCGGGATTAGGTCACCTTGAATCCTGAAGGTCCTTGGGGCCCAACTAGCCCACCAGGTACTTCCAGTAAGCGCCACAGGCCTGCGTTGCAGAGAGGTGGTCCGAGGCCACGCCCCTTTTTACACCTCTCTGCAACGCAGCTCTGTGGCGCTTACTGGAGGTACCTGGTGGGCTAGTTGGACCCCAGGGACCCTCAGGATTCAAGGGGACTTAATCCCCCAACTTAAAACACGCCACAGGGCATGTCTGCACACATGTCACCTCAGGCCCCCCCCTCCCTTCACCACTGTGCAAACACGCCCTGTGGCGCGTTTTAAGTCAGGGGATTAACTCCCCTTGAATCCTGAGGGTCCCTGGGGTGCAACTAGCCCACCAGCTACCTCCATTAAGCGCCACAGAGCTGCGTTGCAGAGAGGTGTAAAAGGGGCGTAGCCTCAGAACACCTCTCTGCAACGCAGCTCCCTGGCGCATACTGGAGGTTCCTGGTGGGCTAGTTGGCCCCCAGGGACCCCCAGTATTCAAGGGGAATTCGTTCCCCATCTGCAAATGCGCCAGGGGGCGCGTTTGCAGAGTGCTGCAAGAGGGGGGCGTGGCCTCCGGCGCGATGCCGGTCTTTTTGTTTTTTTGTTTTTTAAGAAGGGGGGCTATGTGGCCCCCTTTTTTTTCTAATTTATTGGCCCTGGGGACCCCATCCCCCAGGGCCTGCCCCCTATTTTTTAAATTTGGAAGGGGGCCGCGTGGCCCCCCTCCCGAGGCCTTAATCGGCCCCGGGACCCCATCCCCCGGGGCATGGCCTTTTTTTTTTTTATTGTTTTGGAGGTGGGCTGCGTTGCCCCCCTCCTCAGGCCACTTATGGCCCCGGGGACCCCATCCCCCGGGGCCGGCCTTTGTTTTTTTTGTTGTTGTTTTTTTTTATAAATTTTGGGGAAGGGGGCTGCGTGGCCCCCTCCCGGGCCACTTGTAGCCCCGGGGGCCCCATCCCCCCGGGGCTGTCCCTCTCCGTTGGGGACCGTGGGGGTCCCCAATCCCCCACGGTCCTGCCGGCTCCCCGCGTCCCTCGGGAGCCGGCATTGCTTTTCCACATGGGGAGCTGCTAAGATGCAGCTCCCCGTGTGGAAAGCAACTTGCTTTGAATTTTGGAAGAGAGAGCAGGTTTCCTGCTTCTCTTCCAAAATCCAAAGCAAGTTTGCTATGACAGGACGGGAGCCGCGAGGCTCCCGTCCTGTCATAGCAAACTACAGTGTCCCATGGGTGGGCACCCCGGGACACCGCAAGAGCCGGCCCTGGGGGGTGGTGGTCCCCAGGGCCATCACAGGCTTCAGGAGGGGGGCCGCGCGGCCCCCCTCCCAACATGTTCAAAGCTTGGGGGTCCGAAACGGACCCCCACATTTAAATTCTTAGTGCCCCGGGGAGGTGGCGGTCCCCGGGGCGTGTGGGGGGCTCGAGCCCCCCCACACAGGTAATTTATTTTTTAAAAAAGAAGCTCCGGGGGGTGGCGGTCCCAGGGGCTGCGGGAGGGCCCAGTGCCCTCCCGCACCATTTGTAATTCAAAGCCCCGGGGGTGGCGGTCCTCGGGCTTGGGGCCTTAGAGGCCCCCACACAATTTTTCAATTAACCCCCGCATGCCCCCGGGACTTGGCCCACCCGGGGGCCAAATCACAACGAAGCGCGGGAGCCCGCGCTTCGTTTTTTTTTTTTCATGGCAGGATCCGCGCACCCTGTGTGCATCCCGCCGAGTAAAAAAAAAAAGAAAAATGCTTTTTTTGGCCCTGGGGGTCCTTGTGGGACCCCCTAAGCAGGCCTAGGGGGTCAGGGTGTTTCTACCCTGCCCCCTTTTTGCGTTTTGCGCACTTGTTTCTGTGACTCGGTTTTTCTTTTTCACGGCGGGATCCGCGCACCCTGCGTGCATCCCGCCGATTTTTTTTTTTTTTTTTTAAATGCTTTTTTTCGGCCCTGGGGGTCTTTGTGGGACCCCCTAAGCAGGCCTAGGGGCTCAGGGTGTTTCTACCCTGCCCCCTTTTTGCGTTTTGCGCACTTGTTTCTGTGCCTCGGTTCTACCGAGGAACAAGATGGCTGCCAACACTTCCTGGTTTGGAGTGTTGACAGCCAATTAGCATACAGCTCGTGATCGGGAGGGTGTGCTCAGGGTGCGCAGACCCTCCGCGGCCATAGATATATATGTGATTTTACTTTTGATTTTCTCAGGAACTACTGAACGGATTTACACCATTTAACCAAAAGGCACGACACTGAACCAAGGGCTACCTTTTTGCCAAATTTGGTGTAATTCCGTTCAGCAGTTCGGGCTGTAGCTGCGACTAAAGGTTCCTATGGAAAATACGTTTTGGGACCCCCCTTTTTTCTCGGCCCCCACTTGACGAATCACCCCGAAACTTTCAAGATAGGAGCGGACCGGAACGGGCCATAAGTTTTGAAAATTTCGCGAAGATTCGTCAACCGGCGCCAAAGTTATTGGGAATAGAATGTTGCGGATTTCCTATGGAAAATAGGTCCTAACTATAACTATCTACTGGCGACCGCCGTAGATAGATATATATATATATATATATATATATATATATATATATATATATATATATATATATATATATATATATATATATATATATATATATGCGGAATGAACTTTATTTAAAAACACTGATTGTCCCAGAGACGCGTTTCGGCATATAAATGCCTTTCTCAATCTGGAAGTCTCATGTAGGCTCATGGTGAAAAAGTGCAAGTTTAGTCTCCATCCACGTAAGCATGGAGTAAATGCTCATCGTTTTTACTTTCAAAGGCAGACTGGCGTCGTGGTTGACGTAGATTAACCCAGAGTGCACGGTGAGTATTTAAAGTGTCCATGTTGTGCACATCGTAGCCCACACGATAAAAAGTTCTTTAAAAACAGCATTCTGTTAATTAGGTTCACCTCATAGTGAGTTGCCACTCTCCCTCCTCTCCACTGCCTCAAGGCAGTGCCCTGCTCCGGAATCCTGAAGATGATATTAGTATACATATACATACATATTAGTATACATATATATATACATATATATATATATGAAAACGAAAGTCCTGTCCGCAATCCTGCGGAACACCAGGCACGGACCTCGATACAATTCAGGAAATCACGGACTCCCACACAACATAGGTGGGTGAAGCAGTGTCAAATTTATTGGAGATTAAAACCAAAAATCACCATAGGAACAGTGCCTGCCATGACGCGTTTCGCTCCTCACTGGGAGCTTGATCTTGGGGTTGGTAGTGATAAGGCATAGTAAGGAGTTTTAGGGTTTGTGGATGGGTAGCGTAAAGGGTAGGAAGGAGTTTTTAGGGTTTAGGCAAGGGTAGTGCAAAGGGGTAGTAAGTAGCTTTAAAGGTTCAGAGTGGGAAGTAGGGGTTTTTAGGGTTCTTGGATGGGTAGTGGTAAGGAGGAGTCGGAGATATTACGTTTTTTGGTTTTTTCTGCTTTAAACTCGTAACAACTGTGTCCTAGGCTACCATCATGGGTACTCTAAAATCACCGCCAAGCGAAGCCTGGTGAATGGATAGATGAATGTGGTCGTAGTGAAATACATAGCTATGCGTGGCCCCGTGAATTATGGTCTAAACCCCTTCTTATCAATATTCTTGCTTTTTTACTGCAACACTGCCGCAATATTTTAACTTAGAAAAAGAATGGAACCAAAAAAAAAATCTAGACATAACTGGCAAACTAACTAAGGGTAGCGTGTGGTTTCACTCGGTAATAACAAATTAAATAGGTTTCTTAAATGTAGCATTTTCCTATTAGATACATTAATTGCTTACACCGCTTGGTTTCAGAAGCCAATTAAGGATTTCCAGTTAAATATTTTGAAATATATGCAGTTTAGAAGTGTGGGTTCATTAAGTGTGACTGCTTTTGCCCTCATCAGGCCACCGGCTGGATTAAGGGCACGTTACTCAGTCATTACTGATGGCGTGAGGCCATCCCCCTTTCCAAATTATGCTTTTCTATGCAGTCCTTCAAAAAATGCACATATATGAATAAATGCAGCTCAATTATTATGCTGCAGGCTCCCCATCGATGCCCACACTTGACCCGTTGCATCAAATTAATCTGTTTTATTGACACTGCTTTTTTATTATTTTTTATCATCATGCACATGGAAGGCCAAGTATTTAAGTTAAATAATAGTGACTCCAAAGTACCAAGGAAATAATTGCCACAATTGGACCGACAGGGAAGAAGGCAATTTTATGTGTAAACATCTAAAGCACAGGCAATCAATTCATCGACTCACTGTTATTAGCGCGCTTTTTTACACTTGTACTTTGAGCTGTGATTGGTTGGATTACTTAGAAAATTGGCATATATTCCTGTTCTTAATTGGCAGCAAAGAATGGAATAAATGACACTGTCATTTTCACTTTGTGGCTGGCAGTCTCTAGTACTGTTTCTGCATGCTCGGTGAGCCCAATCAATTCTTCTTTTATATTTCAGCTTCCGGTTACTTTATTTGTCTAACATTTTCTGTGAATGTTGCCATCACTATCCACAAATTGGCTTCGTGCTAAAGAGCTCGCAACACCATCTGATAAGCTGGGCTCCTAAGAAATCTAATGACTGAATGCCCCTCATTAATTTGATTCCTGCAATAGCTACTGTCTCTAACACGCTGCTATTTTTTAAACTCCAAAAAGATAGACATGTCAGGTCAATCATCGATTTTAAGTGAGGTAGTCAGCTTTGAGGGAGCACTTTTTTGGAGCCATAGGCAAGATGCCAGTTAGCATTTGGGCACTTTCCTTTAAGTACCAACAAATACATTTTGAGCCACTCCTTGCAGTGTGGCATGGTGGTGAAGTAAAGTAGCTACCCGCAGTAACCTTAATGTCCCACTGGCCCTGGTAGCAGTTTTAGCTCATTACACCCCCTTGCGTCACCAACTAATTCATCTATATCAAACTGCATTGTAAGGTACCTGTTTTTTCTCCATGGTATTACACAATTCCTTTCTGTTTTAGGATGGAATATGATCTATATACAGACTTCTCATGTCCTTTATATGCTTTGCACACCTAATTTCACAGTTCAAAGAGCAGAAATCCTCTGAAAACATCTACACTTGAGTGGGGGATGCTGTCGGTATCAAGGTCATGTTTGAGCCCTTATGGTATAAATGTACTCACATAATTAATAAGCAGGCTACTATTTCATTATTTTGTTGTTTAAGCCACTGTTCCACTTCCACCTCCTAACAACAAATTGACAAGTAAAGGGCCAGAGATCATATAAATATGCTACTTAGTCTGTCAGTCCGAAGTGTGATTCCTCTATTGAATTTGCTTCCAGGGATAACTGTTTGCTGAAAGCATGCACTTTGGTCTATGTGGTCTCTTCAGATGTCAGGAATAGGGTCAGATTTCTGGAAAGCCATATACATTGTGTTGCTTAGATGTTCAGGGCATGAAGACACAATAGTGAGTATAATCCCTCTAATGTGACAGCATTGATGATCCACAGGAAGGTAGTTTAAAACATTCAAAAGGTGATATAAAACCACAGTGAAAGCCTGTATGTGTATATCGCACAGAGATTCCTTAATGTTGGGGGTATGAGGCCTCATAAAAAAGCTAGGTAGGCAATTCTGCTTGTTAATATAAACATCTGAACAAAACCATGGTGATAAAAAAGGACTGGCAACTTTGTCTCTACAGAAAACCATTTATAGTTCTCAAGCCCATAAAACCTGGAGTTATCTCTGCCAGTTGAAATGATCCCAAAGTTGGAAGTAAATCTTGTAAGTTTAAAAGCATCAGTTCACAGGAAGCCATCACGTGAAACTGCAGATTCAAAAACAGGAGTAGGACTATGTAGAATTTTATGGGGGAGTATAAAATATGTCGCTCCATGCCTGAGGTGATCCCCTGTAATGCTACACACACCCAACGCACACAGAAGTAAGCACGTCAAAGAGATTTGAAAGAGAGTGCAGATCCCGCTTCCTGGGTTTTAGGAGATGATTGGGAATCTTTGGGAAATTCTTGCACTTGTGATGGGCAATGCAAATTTCAAGCCTAAGATGAGTCATTCTTTTGCAGATATTTTTCTGCCCTTGGTGCAGGTCAAAAACTACCAGCCCAGAGGTGCGTGAAAGTACCAGGAAGTCTTGTGGTACCCGTAGGGGTTCCCGCAAGCAGAGGGAGATGATCCCCAAGAAATGTTCCCAGGGTGGGGACATGAGAAAAAAAAACATATCTCCATAGGTTCTCCTGGGTCAGGGGCTGGGAGCTAACTCAGGGAAACCTATGGTAGTGGGAGGCCCAGTGAGGGTATGGCTCCTGAGGTGGAAGGTGTAGTGTTAGTCTCTGAGGAGACAGAAGGGATGGTAGTGAGTGCTCTAGTTTCCCTGGGAGGGCTAGTGACTGACCCTGTGAAGATTAGAGAGGGACCGGTGGACAATTAGATTCCCAGGATGGGTTAGAGCTGGACTCTGAGTCAGGGTAGGCAAACTGCCCGAGTACACAGAGAGGCCCTCTCAGAAGTTCTAGTTTATCAGGCAAAGTTACAGCTTTTGGGGCCTGGGCGGATCAAGGTGGAAGGCAACAGTGTAAGTCCACGGGGGATCTGTCAAATTTCACTGAGGGATCTTTAGGTTCCCTAGTTGGTCACTGTTTCACTGCTTGGAGGTCAGGGAGTTGTCAGAAATGGATGGGTGTGAGGGAAGGCAAGGTAGACTCAAGGCCCAGGGGCACTCTCAAGTTGACACAGTGAGGCCTGAGTCTCCTTGCATGGAGGACATCGGTGGAGCTGCCAAGATGCGTGTGCAGCAGGTTCTACAGGTGGTAGAATGCATACCTCCTATGGCCTGGAGAGAATAGAAAATTTTCAAGGTCAAGAATTGGGCCATGGTTACTGGGTACTTTCTGTCAGGAGGGTACCCTGAGGTTTGAGTGGGCTGTTCTTTTAGCATGGAGATTCAGTCATAGCGCAAGGGTGATGGCAGCTAAAGACCCCAGCCTGTGTGCTGTAGGTTAGGGTGAGACGTCCTGCAAGGGGCATGCACCTGTACCTTTAAGGCATAGTGACCCACTAAGTTAGGTGGAGAGAGCTAGTCCCTCTCACCTTAGGGCTGTGAGGACCCAAGAAAACATTTCCTGCCTGACTCTATGACAGTGTTGGTGCAAGTTGGGGAAGGAGAGGTTCTAGCAGGTGGTCCTTGGTGTTGGAGCCCTAGGTTAGGAAACCCTAGAGTGTGGATAATGGTGTTTAATTTCAGAAACCATACCAACTTGTGACTGCTTGCTAGGGAAGAAGACCCCTGAAAGGGGCATAATTCTCAGCCCTAATGTATGCTGGAGGGAATGAATGTAGGAATATAGGTTCTGACCCATTTAACCCCATGCATTTTTTGCTTTTAGACTATCCAGTGCTTGGAATTTTAGTTCAAGTAAGTGTCATTAACTGACTCTGACTCATTGTAAACTCTGTTAAAATGGATTGAGATTGCTAGCCGCTAGTTCAGCCTTTTAAAACAAGGCCCACTGCTGCCCAGCTCGGGGGAAGAGAATGTGGGCTGGTTGCATATGAACACATATGTGCTTGCTTGTGCACAAGTGTGCAGGCTGAGCAAGTTAGACTACCATTCAGCTCAGCTCAGTATCTGCGCCCAAGTAGCCTGTCACAGAAGTGACACTTCAGGGACTGGTGCTGACCTAATGCAAGTCTAGTCTGTAGTGCTTAACTTGAAAAATTTGTGTGCTTTACTGTATTAAACATTATGAGCAAAATCTGCGCAAAAGTACAGTTTCACCATTGTTAGACATAGTGACTAGCATGACACACTGATCCTATGGTAACTATGAATCCAGAGGGAATATTCAATGTTACTTTTGTCATACCTGCACTCCTTATGGCCCTTGTCATATTTGTCTGACACTGCTCCTAATTAGATTCCCGACTTTTGTTTCCCTTGCAGAGCTAAGTTAATTACTCTGCTGGATAGCTGAAAGACCGGAGGCCTCCCCACACAATAGGGCCATTTGCCAATTCTTGGGCCTGTTCCTGGGAAATGAAAGCGTGGGGACACTGCGCCATGCCTGAGAGGGTTCATCCCAAGGAGAACAAAGGGGAGAAGCCAGACCTTTAGAGCCAATCACAGGAGGGGCTCCCCTTTGATGTTTTGGATGGAAGTGACCAGACAACTGTGGCAGTTAATGGTGTGGTTTCAAGCTCTCATTGAAGTCATTCATTGGACTACCCAAGTTGCCATCTTGAAATGTTCAAAACTGCTGGGTCGGAGGGTTCAGAGAGGAGTGTAGTGATGATGTTTCATCTCAGGATTGGATAGATGAGCGACCTTCTGCAACTTTCACTTAAAAACCTCACACAGGAGAGTGAGAGAGAGAGAGAGAGAAAGAGAAAGAGAGAGGACGGTTTTTGTTGGACCCTGAGGAAGAGCAGACTCTGGGGTGCTGGAGCACTCTGGACTTACACTAAAAACCCTCTGAGGGGCAGTAGGGGGATTGAACTACTGGGGGGACCTGAAGGAGAAGGATTCCCCTAGAACTCCTGAGGACTGTCCCTGCAGAGAGGTCTCTCATTACAGGACAACCGCTTGACTGCTACTGTCACAAGGGAGCCTTTTCAGTGGCCACAGAGGCTATGGGACCTGAAGAGTGCAGGAATGGAGGGAATTCTCCTTTGAGGATTAGGGGGTGTTACTGGAGAAACCGGCAGGCTGAGGAGACACTAGGATATGGACTGAGGACAGGCCTTGACTAGGGAGAGCAGCAACAAAAAGAAATCAAAAAGAAAAAGAAATCAAGCTCCCCAAGAACGTAAGAATTTAGAGGCCAAGAGGCTCAATTAAACCCCCGTCTGGTGGCTGGAGCATGCCACCAGGGGCAAACTGCAACTTACCCCATCCAAATTGGTCCAATGCAGCTTGAGAAACGAAAAGAGGACGTTTGTTACCTCGTGGTAGGGTAATGGGGGTGTGTGTCATGGCTGGGACTGGGTGCATATGCCTCTCATCCCCAAAGCCCTATAAACTACTTGGAGAGGAAAATGGCCAGATGGCCGGGGGGGGGGGCATGTATGTCGTACCCCCTTATTTCCTTAAGCTGTTACCGGGGTCCACCTTTTCCTGGGGACTGAGGCTGAAATCAATGTCCAGAAGCATCTGAGGAAAGGACATGAAAGCCACTGTGCTAGAGCACAGGATCACCCCTGGGGGTCCTAGCACTCTGATGACAAAAGGAGCAGACAACGAGCGGAGAAATAGGGTGCCACTGAGCTCCCAGCCTTCGCTGGTTCCCAGGTGCTCCTAGTTCCTGGGAACCGCAGAGAGGATCATGCTAGGCACTCCTCCTGGCCCCCCCACCCTGGCCTTATCTAGGTCCAGGTTGGTTAAACAGCCGTCAAAAAATGTCAGAAGCGGCATCTGAGATATATTTTATGTGTGCTATGAATTGAATTTTACAGTCATCTGCACTTTAGGCGTTTTTCCATATTTCTGTTTGCACTAATTATGGCTGTATTGGGCAATCAACGCCACGTTCAGAGGGTTAGTGTGTTATAGCCTTATTTTAATCTTGTTGGGGGTAATTAAGCTTTGTTAAGATCTGCTGCTGGTACGCGGTGCACAGCCTGTCTACATTTGCACTGTAGGCTCGGGGGGCCGGGCCACGAGTTTGTCTAGATGATATCCTCATTTTTCACTGCCATCTTGAGGTTAGCGGTCTAGCAGCAGGCGGGGGATGTTCCCACTCTTTATTAAGGCAGCCGGTGCACGGACACAGGTCCAGGTCAGTTAAACCGCTGTCAGACAATTTTAGAAGAGCCATCTGAGATATATTTCATGTGTGTTATGAATTGAATTTTACAGCCATCTGCACTTTAAGCATTTTTGCACATTTCTGTTTGCACTAATTACTGCAGTATCGGCCACTCAACGCCATGTTCAGAGCATTAGTGTCTTTTAGCCTTACTTTAATCTTGTTGGTGGTAATTAAGCTTTGTTAAGATCTACTACTAGTACGGGGGACACATTCTGTCTGTATTTGCACTGTAGGCCGGGGGGCTAGGCAGCGAGTTTGCCTAAAAACGTTCCTCATTTTTCGCCGCCATCTTGATGTTAGCAGTTTAGCAGCATGTGGGGGATCTCCCCACCCTTTATTAAGGCAGCTGGTGCAAGGATGCAGGTCCAGGTCGGTCAAACAGCTGTCAGACAATTTTAGAAGCGCCATCTGAGTTATATTTTATGTGTGTTATGAATTTAAGTTTACAGCCATCTGCACTCTATGCGTTTTTGCACATTTCTGTTAGCACAATTAGAGCAGTATCAGGCACTCAATGCCGTTTTCAGAGTGTCGTTTAGCCTTATTTTAATCTTGTTGGGGGTGATTAAGCTTTGCTAAGATATGTTGATAGTACGGGGGGCACATTCTATCTGCATTTGCACTGTAGGCTGGGGGGACCGGGCCACGAGTTTGCCTAGAGCCTTCCCTCATTTTTCTCTGCCATCTTGAGGTTAGCAGTCTAGCGGCGGGCGGGGGTGCCCCCCCTCTATATTAAGGCAGCTGGTGCGCAGACGCACAGTGGCCGCACCGCTGGTGCACCAAAGGGCCGCCTAAGGCAAGCCTGTCTGCGCACGTCCGTGATTGGACCGTGCTCAGCCCCAGCCACGCTGCCCAATTTTCTCTTGGTCAGGACCAGCAGTTAGTGTAGACTTCTGGGGAGATCCACTCGCTATACCAAGGTGTCCTTTGTCCAGGTGTATGCGACTGTTTAATCTCCCCTGTTTCTCCAGTGGGCTCTTATTGTTCGGCTAAACTACCTCGTAGGGACTTGCCTAAGAGCGTTATACATATACCACCTAAATGCACTTTGAATTCGGCTAACATTCTTATAGTTTAAGCGGAGTTCATGTACACTCCCTCCACAAGAACGCTTTACACATCTATGTGATCTTTTAAGGGATGATAGTCTTGACGCCCTCTTTCTCATTAAAACATGGATGAATGATAGCTCTGCACCAGATATCACATTAGCTGTTCCAGAGGGCTACACTATTTTTCACTGAGATAGAGTTGGTAAAAGAGGTGGGGGTGTTGGCTGATTGTTAGGCAAACCCTCAAGTGCCTCTCCTTTGAAATCTCTGAACTCCTGGAGGCGGAAGGCTTTGGCTTCTGCCTCTCCCCTTCAGCGAGTAAATCCTTGTCGGGAGTTTAAATTTACCAACCTCCCAGAGCTGCCAGAGAATTTGAATCCTCTTTAGACAACTGTTTATCAAAACATCTTTTAAAATATTCTAACTTCTCGATTCTGGGTGATTTGAATCTCCACCTTGATAAGGCGGATGATCAATATGCGGGCCTCCTCCTTGATAATTTGGTCACCCGGAATCTGAAACAGTTTGTCAATTTACCCACTCATCAAGCTGGTGACATGGTGGACGCGATCTTTTCTAATTGTCAGGTCAATGTATCAGATGTCAAATGTAATACTTGGAAGTTATTAAGAGATCATAAGCTAATATATCTAGCAATAAACCCAGATAGGTATTCAATATAGCCAAGATTTTTTCAAACCCCAGTGCCTTAACACAACCTGTTGAGGCCTCCCCTAAACTATGCTCACAAATTTCTGATTTTTTTTACAACAAGATCACGAGCATTGTGGAGGCCTTAAAAATGTCAGGTTATGATAATAACCCAGATATTGATTGGCTGGAGAACAAGCCTATGACATTCTCCTCTACCCTACCTTGCTCCTTGACTAAATTTGCCACCATCTCCCTGGAGGACTCTGAGAAAGTCCTTAAGTCTTGCAAATGTGACTCTCCAGATGACCCTTGCCCTCCTCACATTGTAGCTACCAATCATGTGGCTATTAATCCCACTCTTAATACTCTCTTAAATGACTCCCTACACCAATCCATGGTTCCCAGCTGTTGGAAAAAATACAAACTTATTCCACTTTTAAAAAACCTTCTGCCAACAAGTTTATCTTGGGCAATTATAGGCCTATTTCATTACTTCAGGCTTTCTCTAAAATTCTAGAGAAATTGATCAACGCCCAATTGTCCAAATATTTGTACTCTAATCAGTTGTTGCATCCCTCCCAGTCGGGCTTTCTCCCTGGTTACAGCACCGAATCTACTCTGGTATAAGTTTAGGACATCATCAAGATGGCAGTGGACCAAAGAAAGCAAGTGGCCCTTTTGCTTTTAGATCTATTGGCGGCATTCAATACAATTGCCTCCCAATCCTCCTTCAACGACTTACTAATAGCGGGAGTGGTGGTGATGCCTTGGCCTGGCTGGAGTCCTTTTTATCGGATAGGAGTCAGTTAGTATGGATGCCATCTTTTGCATCTGGCCCCAAACCTTTAAAATTCTGGGTTTCTCAAGGCTCCGGCCTGAGTCCAATGCTATTTAATGTGCATATTACTCCTCTGGTGGCCTTGGTGGAATCTTTTTGCATACAAGTAGTGTTGTATGCTGACGACACGCAGATCCTCCTTTTTTTTTTCCCCAAACTTTATTCCACACCAAAACTGAGCGGTCATACACAGAATCCTTCGAGACAATATTCATCAACTTATTTCCATTATATACATTTGAGTCCTGAACATATTGCACAGTTAAATATACTTTACATTTTCATGGCACAGCGTCAAAACCAGCGCCAGACACAGGCGGGTTTGTCACAAGCACCCAACGCCCACATACTACTGCTGCAATTAGACTCACCATCCTGCTCACTACCAGTCCTTGTTGTGTTCAACAAGTCCCTGCATAACTCTCTTCAGAGTGCTATGTCCTCCTCTAGCTTTCCATCCCTACGACAGGCTTTCATTTGCAGTTCCTCCGCCAGGGACCACTCTCCCACATCCCTCATCCAACTCTCAAACGATGGAGCCCGCTCACCCATCCAGCAAATGGCCACCCTCCATTTGGCCAACACCAGCGCTAGCTGCAGTAACTTAGTGGCCATTTTCCTTTTTTGCGCTGCGTACCAGCCCCAGGAGGCACTGTTCAGGCGTAACCTCTAGGGAGATTCCCACCCCTTCACAGAGCCTTGTCACCACAGCAAGCCAATACTGATGAACGTCTGGGCATTTTCACGCCAGATGCATGAACCCAGAGTGGGCTCTGTGACATCTAGGGCATTCATGTGACCGGGTGGCATCTATACGGTGGAGCCTCGCCGGGGTCATATAAACCTGTTGCAAAAAATTATAATGCAGTAGCTTCAGTCGGGCATTGCAAGACACCTTACGCGTTAGTGTACATACCCTCACCCAATCCTTCTCTGGCAACGGTACCTGCAGATCCTTGTTCCAAACGTCCCATGTCCTAAGAGCCAGAGACCCTGAATCCACCCTCATGGCCTTATATACCAAAGACACCAAACTACGCCCACCACCACATGTTAGCAGTATGTCTAGAGTCTCTGTGGTCCGGGGCATGTCTGGGTAAGTGGGCCACGTGACTTTGGTCAGTTCCATCAGGTCTGCATATTGAAGATATTGTCCCTGACCCAAGTCAAACCCTTCGCACGCCTGCTCAAAAGTAAGGAAGGTGTCATTCACGTACAGATCAGCCAAAGCCATACAGCCACCCTCCCTCCATGCCTGGAAGGACATGCTCTCCACCATCCTTTCGCACTGGAACTAACTGCCAAATGGGCAACTCCGGATGGAAAGGAGCCCACCCCAACACTCGTTCCACAACTTTCTGCCACAGGAAGGCCGTTTGCCTAACCACATATGGTAGTTCCACACTCACCCCAGCACCCTCCATCAAAATCGCAGGGAGGTCGCCTGGTTGCACTCGGCCGCCAAGTAAGTGCTTTTCCCAATTATCACCCTCATCCTACCATTGCACTGCATGCTGAAGGTGCGCCGCGTAGTAGTAAAGATCAAACCTAGGCACCCCCAGACCCCCCTCCTCATACCGCTTTGATAGCACCTGCAGCGCCTCCCCACCCAAAACAGGGTTACCTGTAGGGAGTTCAGTTGTCGAAACACCTTCGCAGGAATTGGGCTCAACGCATTCTGCAGGACATACAAACATCTCGGCAGCATCACCATTTTTGCCACAGCTATTCTACCCATTAGGGACAGTGGGAGCGTAGTCCAAAAGTCCACGGAGCGCCTCAGTGATTCAACTACCCTAGTTATATTCAGCTGAAGCAACTTGGCGTCCCCGTGTTCCACCTGCACCCCCAGGTATCTAAAGTGGTCCTTCTCCCATCTCACACCCAGACTAGGCAGCTCCTCCGCCCTACTCTCTCTCAGTCCTGCCAGGGGGAACGCCAAGGACTTATGCCTGTTGATGCCTAATCCAGAATAAACCGCAAAATGATCCCATCATCTGCAGCAAGTTCGGTATAGCCTCACGCTGGGACGTGACGTAGAACCACGTAGATCCTCCTTACTTGGGGCGGCTGCATTCCCATTGCCCAGAACATATTTGTAGCGTGTCTGTCAGCAGCTTTCCAGTGGATGAGCTGAAGCAATCTCCAATGCAGCACCAGCAAAACTGTAATTCTATTGCTTGCCACTACTCCTCCTTCTTGGGGTGGTGAATGTTGGCCCAGTTCAGCTACCTCTCCTTCTACCCCTGCTACAGCTGTATGCAACCTGGGAGTAAAGTCTGACAATAAATTATCCTTTAAGTCCCAGGTGAACAGTGTGGTAGGAACATGCTTTGGCCTTCTTAGATCTTTAAAAATGTTTTTATTTTTGATCCCTTCACACTGCCAGAAGACGGTAATTCATGCACTCATAGTATCACAGCTGGATTACACCAATGCTCTGTACTGAGGTCTCCTAGCGTTCCAACTTAAGAGACTCCAGGTGGTACAGAAAGCAGCAGCCCAACTTCTTTTGGGACTACGGTAATATGACCACATCCGTATACACCTAAAGGAATTGCACTGGCTGCCTATCCATGAGAGAATAAAGTTCAAGGGGCTTGTGCTGGCCCACAGAGCCTTTTATATGTCAGGTCCTCACTACCTGGCAAACAAACTAGCACACCACCATCCAGTGAGAACTTTACGGTCCTCCGATGCTCTGCTGGCTGTTGTGCCAAAAACCAAAAGGAAGAAATGAGCTGGCTCCACCTTCTTGGCACTTGCCGAGTCTAGCTGGAATGCTCTTCCTCTTCATCTGAGGGCCACCAAGGATGAAGGTTCCTTTAAACGGTGCCTTAAAACTTATCTGTTCAACCTTGCTTTCAAATAATTTTGTCTGACCAGTGGTTTTTTCAAATTGTGGCGCCAGAACACTCTGCTGAGTAGCCACGCCCTCTACAAAACCCCAAAAAGAAATAAAATAAATAAATAAATCTATCCGCTCGCATTGGACAAGGGCAGGAAAAAGAATGAAGGAGCCAGCTCCCTTGCTAGCTCTTCAGAGCCATGCTGGTGCAGGGAGTGGTTTGGAACAGGAGAGCTCAGTGGCTTCCTCACAGCCCCCAAGAGAAGGGAAAAAAGCAAGCAAAGGATGCAGCCCACCACACATCAAACGTACTGCCATGGGCCACACACCTGAATGAGGGTTCACCCCATAAGGCAAAAGGGTTTCACAAAAAATCAGCATAACATGTTTTCCTTCACTTAATCGGCAGGAACACTGCCAATGAGTTAAAACATGGTTTGGGGGCTTCCAGGAGTTAAGCAGCCCCCACAAAAGCCGTATATACAAATCTTGTGTGGCACTCTAAGTCTTCCAGTACCTCACATACATAACCTGGTGAGACTTTTCTGTTGACTCTAAGCAATTGTGGGGATAGGGTTTTCACCCCTAGGCTCTAGAGTGTGGGGCCCAATGTTGGAAAGTCCTAAGACTGTTTTGCTGTATAAAAGTTGATAGAAGACTCCTGCACACATTTATTGAAAACTGAAATGCTTAATTGATAATGGCAAAGTTAACTGTGAATCATTACATGTGTTAATGAAGATCATTGAAAGGCCTTATGGACAATCAAAACGTTAACAGTGCGTCAGTACATGTCATAATGAATGTAACTATAAAATGGTACCATCCTTAGTGATTGTAATGGTGGTTTTCATTTGGGTATTATGACACGGTTCTACTTTTATCAATGTGGTAACCACCTGACAAAACCAGTAGGCCTGTTTTTGATAACCACATCCCATTGTATTGTTTCTAGTATATATGGGGGAATTGTGGTTATATAGAATTGGTGCTAGCTAGGAGTGTGAACTATTAGGAGAGTGTCACTATAGATATTTCCACCTGTCTTCATGTATATGTTTCTAAATGAATGTGTATTATTGAATAGTGTGTGTGTAATAAACTACTTTTTCTGTTTACAAGTAAAATCACTGGCTAGACAATGATTAATTGAGTGTTGTTAGTTGCGTACCTGCGGACTGGGGTACTTACCAACACCACCTCTCCTGAGTAGGCCGTGGGCTGCTCCGCCTCACAACCCTATGACAGTCAAGTGCTGTTAATTGCTACAAGTGGGTACTTGGTTCCCAGTAGAAAGAAGGTTGAACCAATAACACCCTTTCTTACATATATAGTTTCTCACTCCAGGAGTTTTCCAGGAGATTTTGGTCTTCTGAAGATTCAACACAAATGCTAGGGAGAACACAATACTGTTTGCTATGTGTAGGAAGGTGGAGTATAATGTGGTGATGCTACTTAGGCTTCGCCATGCAACATTGTCACAATACCCCAAAGATGGTCCCAGGATTCACAATAATAAATCCTTAGCTCAGTCCTGGTTGAGTCGCAAAAAGCAGTCAGGCTTTACTAGAGGAATATGTGTTAAGCATTTGGAGGATAAGTAATTGAGACGACTCGAAAGAAATCCGCGCCAATTTATAAAAATAACGCAGATGTTTATGTAATTTTAGACACCAATATTAAGTTTACTCAGATAAGTATAATCGAAGTTATGGGTTTTAGAAGCAATATTAAATCACTGCAAAACAGTACTTCAAAACTTTATCTTTGCTGTCAGTGGTAAAAACCACTAGTGACAATCGGTCACTTGCAGGTCGAGTTGCGTGGAACCCAAGTAGGGTAAAGGTGAGGCAGGTCCCAGAACCAAGCCACGACAGTCAGTTCGATTTTACCTGGCTGGAGAAGCCTGGGTGCAGAGTTGTCCTGGCTGTTCTTGGTGCTGAAGCAGGAGCCGCGGGGTAGCTGGTTTTACTGCTTACACAGTGCTTGTGGGGAACAGGGTACAAAAAGTCAAAAACAAAGTCACTGTTGATGTTGGATGAAGGTTTTGTGGAGTTCCCTCGAGGTGTAGCATCGAGTAAAGGGGGTGGTTGCCGGATGGCGACTAACAAGCCTTGGCAGTGGTAAGCTGAGCAGAAAGTTATTTCGAGGTCTGGAGGTCCAGTGGAATAGGGTAGCCGCCTGAAACTTCATGGAGGTCAGGACTCCATTTCCCACAATGCACTGGACCATCTACTTTTGGGCATTCCTTCGGATGGTCTACTGGCCAGCTATTCTTTGATTCTGGTGCGTTGGTTTACCTGCAGTGTACTAGTGCCACTAGTCTAGGGGAGTCTGGAGTTGCCTTTGGCTCTCTAAGGGGTCCCTCTGTCTGGGGGAACCAAGCTTTGGTCAAGGACGAGTCGCAGTCATGCAGTTCCAGGAAGGTTGGCACAGGTGCAGAGTATCACACCTTTGATTTGTGCAGCTCCTGTTGTCGCAGACTCTGGTCTCTTCTTGTGTCCTTTGTTGCAAGTTAGATCAAAACCGAGGTTCTGGTGTAAGGGGTAACCCTTAAATCCTACATGTAGGGGCATTAGGGGTGTGGGTGCAAGTGTCCAATGGACTACTAGCCCCAGCTGCTTATCCGCCCCTGAGGTGACCACACCCGGGGGTGTAGGTCACCTTTTCTACCCAGAACTCTCTATTCTACCACTAGTAAAGTGGCAGACGTCTTCCTTAGCTGTACAGACCAAGTAGCCCACCCTAGAGATGTAGCTAGCCTACTGGGTGTGTACATCTCCTGAATACCTAATTTTCTCACCTGCCCGGGTGCAATGTGCCTGAGGGCAGGAGGAAGCTTGCTTCCTCCTTTGGGAGGCAGCCTGGTTTCATAATACAGGCAGTGCAGCCTTTGAAGCTTACCGCCTTGATGTGCCACTTCACTAGCCAATCTGTCAGGGAAGGAGGCATGGCCTTCTTCCTGTCCAGGCCATTGTTTCTGACTCCTGGAAGAGAGTTCACCCAATCCTGGCAGGGGGTCAGATTCCTGTCTTGGCGGCAACAACTGCCAGCCGACAGCCAGAGCACAAGAAAGGCTGGGACAACCAGGTGGGAAACGTCTAAGGTAGCCACCTGGGTGCATGCCACATCATCTTTAACAAGAGATTCGGGTCAGGGGTGATGAGGCACGTTGTTTGATACCAAACATGACATATTTAGGCAGTACCATAATGGAACTGTCAACCTCAGGTTTGCCCGAGTGCCAGCCCATGTTATGTTATGGACCGTCTATCACTTATAGTAGCCTTTAATGGTAAATGCCACTATAGGGGCATAAAAGCTTGACGTTACATGTCCACACCTTTAATATAATGCACTTGCCCCCTGGGCTCAGGAGGCCTTCTTTAGGGATGGATGGCATATATTAAAAATAGATCATTGGCTTTGCACACATGGTGAGGGCAAAGTCGAGTTCGAGCAGTGTGCACTGCTCCTGAAGTTTGCAATGTCAGGCCTGCTGTCAGTAGTTTACTTGGGTCACTCACAATGGCACAAACAGTGCTTCAGGCTCTGGTTACCCCTTTAAACCCATGCCCTAGGTACCCTGGTACCATATACTAGGGACTTATAAAGGAGTTAAAGTCCTTCCCAATTGGGGCTACCAATTCACACATATCAGTTTTAGGGAGAGAGCAATGGCACTGGGGCCTGGTTAGCAGGCTTCAGTGCACTGTCAGAGTGGAAAAACAGCATTTTGTAGTCCAAGTGGGGGCAAAGTGGGGGGAGACATCTGGAAAAAGCCTATTTTCTTACACTATGGAACAACTATGCCTTATAAATATACAACAGGCACAGCAATGTAATGACTGGCAGCCACCCTATTCTGCTATATTCTTTTGTATATTTTTTTATGAGACAATAAGCATACATTATTATGAAAGATTTACTCTCATTGCGAACAGGAAATTCAACAAGGCATTTATGGGTGGTGTGACCTTCTTAATCTTCCTTGGTTCTGAAGTATTTGAGAATTTAAGGAGGAGAGGAACTAGAAGCTGACCCATTAACCTAAATCAGTAGTGTAGTACCAAAGGGAAGGGGTGACTTCGAAGTGGCCTTTCAACCAGTATTAGCACAAAAGTGCCAGGACATTTAAAGAGCAACTGAGATGGACTTGTATTTAATTTTCTTTGAC
Source organism: Calotriton arnoldi (assembly GCA_963921515.1). Lineage (NCBI taxonomy): Eukaryota > Metazoa > Chordata > Amphibia > Caudata > Salamandridae > Calotriton > Calotriton arnoldi. Next base: position 698,757 of record CAWUFW010005885.1, on the reverse strand, counting down.
TTACCACACTGAGATAACATTTTTATAATGCAATAGGAGGGGCCCTGTTAACCTTTCTTAGGGTGACCAATGGAGTTCCACCGATGCACTCAAGTGTTTTGAATGGATTTTGGAGACAGTAAGAGGATCATTTAGACCATGATGTACTGTACACTGTTCCAACAGGGCAGTGGAGGCATGTACTACCGCCCGCTCTATTTAGACATCTTTACCTTACTTCAGCGGCCTATGCCAAAGCACTGAAAGTTTGCCAAGCAGCAACCATAGTTCATGCAGCCACTGAGCAAATTTTTCTGTATTTCAGCAAAACTGAAAACAAATGTTTTCTTGCAACATGTGTGGAACATTTTGATTTTTTTCTGATCGGGTCTGCCAGGCTTTTCCTGTTGGTTCCAAAATGGAAAAAACATGTTGGGATGTCTGCTCTAAACAGGTACAGAGTTCTGAGGTACTTAGACAGATGCTCCGAGCCCATCAGGCTGTCGGTCTAAGGTTTTCCCAATACAGCCAACGGGTGCACCATCACCGCCAGATACAGGACAGACCACCCCACTCTAAATAGAATGGGAGGACCGTCGGTTTGGCAGACATGGTATTCTGCTATATTTGTGGAAGAGTACCATGTCCAACACACTCTAAATAACCCCCCCCCCCCAAGTCATTCACATTGAGAAAATAGATTTATTTGTTAGCTAGGAATTATATTATAGCAAAACATTCAGTCCTACTTGGCGGACAGGAGAACAATACTATGGAGAAAGGATCGCCTTTTAGTGCACTCATACTCAATTTGCTTGTGATATAAAGTTGTGAATCGGACATTAAGTATGTAAGCCTAACATATTGCAGCATTTCTTGCTGGTATTACATGTAAAAGTGGAACTCGCTTAGTTCAAAATTCAAAATCTATTTTACTGAGCACTTTTTTGCGACTTTCATTTAATATATGGTGCAAATTCCACCACCACGTGGGGCTGAGTACTGCTACAAATTCAAATGGATTTTAGGAAGATGTATCTTTTATTACCTCATGCCCCCTGCAATCTAGTCCACTTCTTGTCCTGGTTTCCCTTGCTAGGCAGGTTCGAATGAGTGGCAGTGCCTTTTCTGTCATCACTACATGGCTATGGAACAATTTGCCTCTTGGTCTCTGACAAGTCGTTTACCATCCAACATTTCGTGTGGCTTTTGCTAGATCTGGAGTCTCTCTGCACCATCAGAGATAGAGAAGGGTCTTAGATGGTTTGCTTCCTTCCGCTCTGATAGATCCCAAATGATCAAAATAGCGAACAGTCTTTCATCTCCTTTGGCGGTAGGTCAAGGTGTTCCTCAAGGCTCTATACTTGCAACCACTTTGTTCAACCTCTATTTGGAACCATTGGGAAATCTCCTAAGTAAATCTGGGATCCTCTATCATCTCTATGCAGACGACACTCAAATCTACCTCAAGGTGTCCTCCATACACGATCTCTCCATCCTAAACTCTACTCTCGACTCCATTCAAAACTGGATGCTAACTCATCAATTGATTCTGAATCCCTCCAAAACTGAATTCCTCCTCCTCTCCTCCTCACTCTCTCCTCCTCCGGTTCAATCATGGATGGATCAGATGAATCTACTTAACAATAAACCTATCATTGTCGACAGCGCAAAATCCCTTGGTGTCATACTTGACAGAAAACTCAATCTACTCTCCCACATCAATTCCATTGCAAAGTCTGCTCTATACCAACTGCGCTTTCTCTGGGGGATTCGACGCTTCTTCCCAGAGCAAGACCGAAAAACCCTGGTCCAATCGCTGGTTCTCTCTAGACTGGACTACTGCAATTCTCTTCTTACTGGCCTCCCCAAATCCCACCTGTCCCCCTCAAATCTGTGCTCCATTCAGCAGCTCGTTTCATATATGGGACCAAAAGAAGCGACCACATCACACCCATTTTATCCTCCCTCCGTTGGCTTCCCATCGAGGCAAGATCTATCTACAAGACTGCCTGTATCACCCACAAAGCCTTGCATTCCTCCTCTCCTCGCTACTTGGCGAATAAACTGAAACTCTCTGGAGGCTCTAGACCATCACGTAATGCGGAAAACTTATTGCTTGAACCTCCCACTTTCAAAAAGGAAAGATCGATGGCCCAATCCTTTTCAGGCAACGCAGTGAGAATCTGGAACTCACTTCCGCCTCAGCTCCGGACCACCACCTCTTCCCGGTCCTTCAAAACTGACCTCAAATTTCTCCTTCTCCAAAGACACTTCCAAACCTAATTCACGCCCTCTCTACTCCCTCAAGGAAGTTCTTCCACTATAGGAAATTCTGTACTCCATGCCTATAGAAGTGCCTTCCCAGTGTGTTCTGTGTGACTGCCACTTATTGCAGTATTATACCTCTATTTGTATTTTGTATCTTATGTATCATGCACACTTGTCACTTTTTCCTCTTGTAACGTATCATTTGCTACCTCTTTTTGTATCTTGTTTGTTTTTGTTATTTGCACAATTGTCACTTTTTCCTCATGTAATGTAACGCTTGCTTTTGTATTATGCTCACTTGTAATTTTCTCCTCATGTAATGTTACTGTTCCTATTGTGAAGCGCTCTGACACCTTCGGGTAAAGTCCGCGCTATATAAAAACGCATAAAATAAAATAAATAAAAAAGTTATACCAGACTTGGTAGTCCTAACGCCAGATACCAGCAGCGGTGTGACTGTCACCCGTTATAAATACCATAATCACTCATTCTCACTCTCTGTATATTTCCAGTTACCTCCTCATAAACAAGGAACGTGCCTTACCCAACAGCCGCCCTTCATACTGAAATAAACCTAGAACATAGGGTACTTTCAAGAAAGCACTGCTTGTGTCCCCAAGTATGCACCAAGCCATAAAATCATTTGTTTAAAATAGCAAGAGTAATGCAACTTACAAAAATGTTGTATTTCCAATACTTTGTGTGTTTTTGTTCTTGTCCTCTAGATTTAACTTTAACCAAACTATGTAAAATAAGCATTACAAATGGTATGGTACCTATGTGCGATCATAAAACCAGAAAAGGCATTGGCGATGCTGTTTGACTTTGCTCGGGGACAGGCGCTTTAATATGCACTTGAATAGGCATGCTTTCAGTGAGCAACAAAAGAAACAACCGACATTTTAAATCGATGTTTTATGCGTATTTAAAGATTGAAGAACCATAATGACTGAAGTGCGAACAGAGGACACATGCTCAAAAGATAATCTGAACGGGGGTTGTGCCAAGGAGGGCAGAGTAAGCTGACATCTAAATGCAATTAAGATAAATAAAGCATTATTCTTGTGTGACTCATAAGTGCTGCAGGAACATTGTGCTATTTATGGCTGCCCACATACAACTTTAAGGACTCCACTTAAACAAGCTGAGGAGTATGAAGGTTTACACAAGGGGGTGGTTGCTGCTATATGAAAGTGACGTGGAGATGTATTCAATCGGATTTGACAGTCTGGCAATCAATCCCAAGAAATAAAGTGTAATACTAATATACAAAAATATACTTGCCAATCGTTCTAGTTGTCAAGACAAATGGCAAAGATCCCAAAAATTAAATATTCATTCGGGCAGAATCCAAGCTTGTTCACGCTCCAGTAGAAAAAGTCACCACTTGCAATCAGGGCCAAGAGACATTTTTGTGAGTAGTTTCAAAATGCGTTTGTGTGGCCACATTTTGTCTATGCAGACTAAACTGATAACCTGTACCTGTAGACAATGCTGGAGCAAATGATGAAGCAAAGAAAATACAATAACGTTACAGTGTAAGACTGAAATAACTGTTCACAGGCATACATATCTTGAATATCCCCGTCATGATAAGAATAGTGTACTACTGGCTGTCTAGCCGCCTTACTGGCAGGGAAGCTAAGGGCAAGATGTACGACCGCTTTTTGCGGTCGCAAACGGGAAATCGGCCCGTTTGCGACCACAAAAAAGGGTCCTGGCATGTACAAACGCTATTTTCCGAGTCGGTGACTCGCAAAATAGCGTTTGCGACTCTCGCTATTAGGAAGTGGCACCCGTTCCTAATAGCGAGTCACAATGAAATGTACCATTGTTTTGCGACCGCATTTGCGGACGCAAAACACTCGCAGTTTACCACCTACTTCAAGTAGGTGGTAAGCCACTCGCAAACGGGAAGGGGGAAACGTTTCATTTTTCTTTTTTGAATGCATCCCGTTTTCCGGTAAGGAAAATGGTTTGCATTTAAAAAAAAAAAGATGCTTTATTTAAAAAGCAGTCACAGACATGGTGGTCTGCTGACCCCAGAAGGCCACCATCCCTGGGAGTGCTAGCCATTCCTAATGGGGTCGCAAATTGTACCTGCCTCATGCAATAGGCATGCAATTTGCGACCCCATTTTGAATCGCAAACGGTGTCTGAGACACTTTTGTACATTCCAATTTGCGAATCGCAAATTGCGAGTCGCAAAACGACGCAATTTGCGACTCGCAAATTGGTAGGATCGTACATCTGGCCCTAAGTGAGTTAAACTCTCGCTGCTGAGAAATGCAGTGAGCTGAAAGTGATGAGTTCGAATCCCAGTGCTGTGACAGAATCCTCAAGACCATGACGTGAAGATAAGATAGCTGAACAAGACAACACCAGGGTCGAATTGGTCTTCATGGCAACCAGGCAGTGTCGGAAGTGCTAGTCTGACAGGCCAGTGCGTGGGCCTGTTTTAAGGTCTGTTGGGCCGGTTTTTCTGGTTGATTTACCTGATATTAAAACAAACATTGTTTGCAGCAACCATACCCCCATGCAGTCTCCCATACCTTGCAAAACACTTATAGAGTGTCATTACAATTTCAAAACCACACCAGATTTATAAATGTGCGCCACTCTTTATTAGCTATTTTATTCGCTAATGAGGCCCACTTTTATTTTGGCGCACGGGCCTATTTTCTGTCCCAGTCCGAGCCTGGACAGCACCGTGAGGTGATACTAATGAGAAATGTGCAAAATGATACAATTACAAGAAATATTTGCAAACTATTAACTAGGCTACAAATCTTCCATTAATGTCTAAAGTACCCCCAGTCTACATGAAATAAGGACAGGCACTTAACATATCTGCAGTAGAGGCATAAACAACTACAAACTCAACTTGATTTTTCCAAAAAAACAGCTAATCGATTGCAGGGAAATTAAAAGCATAACTGCATTCAACCTCAAATTCTGATTGAATTTCCTGCCTCTGTTTTGGTATTTTCATTTGTGGTTTTTTTGTGCCTGATTGGGACACCATTAATTCCTCATTCAGCAGTCGTGCACAGTGAATGACCCTTCGCTAGTCTTTGTTTTGGACATATGACAATACATCCCAAGGAAGCCTGTATTTCACCATGTGGTTTACTAGTTATAGGAGATAGGAGTAGCGTTAGGTGTTTCTGAGTTCATTGTGCTGCTCTCATTAGATAGTGATGGTTAATTCACCCCTTATCCATCAAGCTATGGAGTTTGAGCACACTAGACCATCCTCAATATGACCATCACCTTGCATAACGAACATGCTGTAGACTTACGAGGATAAAGATTAAGGGGAAGACACTTAGAACTGTGTTGTTACATGAGCCATACTTGCCTGAGAACATCATCATGTGTTGAAAATTCCACGGAATCTTGTTTTTCCGGCCCAAATTTAGGATAAAAGAAAGTGGGTATATGTTGCAGGCTCGTGCAACAAAAATGGCCGCCTGTTAAGTATAATTGTTAAGAAAAAAACATGAGCAGAGAATGCTGTTAAATTGCATTTACAAGAAACAATCATTGGATGTAAAATTTATTTTTAATGGAATTCAAATCAATACGGAAATAGGAACTTTAAAGAAATTCACGGTCCTAACATAGTAATTTTATTCTTTTCTTGATTACTAATCTCTGGAAAACAAGCTCTTCACCCGAGTTATACTGTTCTCTTTTAGTTGCCCATACCCTGACCATTACTCCAGTGTTGCGATTTTGGACTATTGACTCTTTCTGAACTTGATATTATCTAGCCCATAGTACTTTGTGAACTTGCTGTTATCAAATATTGACATTTCTTGTATATTTTTTTTTACGTTGAAACCCTTAAGACCTTGCTGATACCTTGCCGAAGGAAAGTCGGTGAATATTTCATTAAAATGTGATACTTGATCTACATTGACTACAGAACCCAGTGAATGACCATAATAATACATTTGGATGAGGGGCTTTGCGTCTGCTCCAGTACTCAGTTTGTTAGCCAAATAAATGTTTTGCATAACAGCCCTTACAAAGGCAAAACAATTTCATGCATTACATAAAAGATTACGCTTCTAAACATTACAGTATTTTTGTATCCAGAATAGACTCACCATAGCCTCATGATATAAAAAAAATTACACATAGCAAAAAATCAATCTGAATCTTTAATTTGCTTTTGTCTGCCACACTGTCCATATTGCATTGTACAAGAGTGGAATGGATAACAAGTCAGTTTTAAGGGAACACTTCATTATGTTAAACACAAAAAGGCAAACATTATGGGCTTTATTACGATGAGACCCGGAAAGCCTCCAACCGCAGGTCGGAGGCTTTCTGAAATTCATCGTGGTTTCAATTCCAACCGCCTAATTACAATTTAGGTGGTTGGAATTAAAACCGGACTGTCATGCTGGCTGAATTCCGATGGGCTCCAGTCAGAGACTGGCCCGCAATCCCAATGGACAGCATTTCCGTCGTTCGGATCACGATGCTGGGTTTCCGACATGCTTTCCATGCCAGGCTTTCTGACTTGGAAAGCCTGTCGGAAAGCGAGTCTGGGGGCCCCTAGCAGGGCCCCCTTTTCCTTGCGGCCTCCGGTTGGGGGCTGAGAGGGCATCTATGGTGCCCCCCTGTTAATCCCTGCACTGAGAGGCAGGCACAATTTCCCAGTTCTCTGTAGGAGCTTGTGCTACGGCCAGTTTAGGGCCGTAGCACAACCTCCCATAGAGAAATGGCAGTATGCGACAGCACCATGTGCGGTCACATTGTAATTGCGGTGTCGGGACCACAGACCGTAGGTCGGTCGGTCCTGAGACCGCGACGGTGTCGGTCGGAAGCAACTCCGACCAACATCCTAATCGAGCCCTTTGTGTTTCTAAAGACTAGAAAGGGGTTCTAACCAAGGGAAGTACTGATATATACTTCATTCTTATAACAGACCTCTCTGTCCCATGCATGTGTTTACATCTGTAAAGATCAAAGGGAACTAGCTACAGGGTAGAAGCTCCATGTGTATGTTTTTGAATGGAAAAACATTTGTTTTTTTTAAAAGACCCTCACCCACCAACCTAGTTGGTGGCATGCTTCATCATCGGGTCCCACCCAAGGTACTGAGTGTACCTTAGGTGTGCTTCGACGCCTGATTACAGCGGAGCAGGTTGTGTGCAGTGAGTGTGCAGTGAAGGTAAAGAGTGTGTGAGTTAAAAAAGCTGTCCCGGGGGTCCCAGATGCTAAAAGACTATTTTAATGGTGGGCCCTTGGCAGCATTAACAACTGAGAGGCGGATATTTAGTGGAGATAATTTATGGCTCCAATATCCTGTGTGATCAACATGTTTCAGCCAGGTCTCAGTATTAAACTGGCTTTCTTCAGGACCTATGTGAGTGGTGATAAGGGGTGGTCTTAATGGTGTGTATTGGAAGACCAACAATGTGTAGCACGCGCTAAGGTGCTATTAACTGGAAGAGGATGGTTTCCTCTAAAAGCTCAATTCCTGTTAGGGATAAAAAGGAGACAAACAAAAACATACAAACATAAACATATAGATGGCTTCATGTTACACATTAAATCATGTGACTGTATTACGTTGTGTCCGTGCTCTATGCGGAAAATGAGCGATTGTGAGGACGGAACATGACGTTTTGTGGAAATATGGTAAAAAACTTGTGGAGTTATGCGCTACCGTGCAGTGGTTCAATAGCGCTATGATGTAAATATTTAGGCATGAGTGATACAGTTTTACCAGAAGGGAGGTTTTCTTACTCTGAGATTTTCAGAAAAGAGCCCCATGAGTCCCGAGGGGGGCCGGACCTATTGTCACACACTGCGTGTGTGAAAGGGAGAGAGAAAGAAACAACATTTGTAGCAAGTAGCCAGGCAGCGAGAGAAGTCGTCTCCGCTTGCCGGCTTGTATTGGGAAAATCCCCCCTGGCTCTGGCTCACCCCGCTTACTTCGTCAAGGTCTGCGGCCCTCAGCTCATACCTACAGCTGCCTGCATCGGAACTCCGTCGATGCGGGTCGTTGTGGGTTGGGCGTTTAAATACCTTGGTGTAGCCTCAGCTGTCTTCCATCAGCGCTGATGAGAATAGCGTCTTTTGAGGGAACCGGCAACACTAAAAGCGGACACGAGTTGATGCGCGTGTCTCGCGCTGTATGTTTGGCATATAAAGTTTTATTAGAAGTGTTGCTGACAAAATAGTGTTCATTGGGTATTTACATGATAAGGTTTAAAAATGATGTAAAAGTTAAAATGTAAGGCCATAGAAATTTGGGAGGCCTATATAGGAGGAGATGGTAAAGATAGAAAAAAGACTGAGCGTGTCAAACAGTGTTTGAAAGTGTTTGAAAGGAACTTGTCGAGTATCTCCGGGAATGTACAATTGCCAAACGGTAATATTCATTGACCTAGTGTGATATTAAGAAGAGGTCATCAGGCTCGCGCACTGCGGGGTGCTTGAAGTGTTCCCGAGGTAGGGGGAACAGATGTAGGCAATCATGCCAGGTAATAGTTTAAAAACACAGCTCTAAGCATGTTTCTGGCCCGCATGGTGGGAGGGTGAGGAACTGGGTTTGAACACTCCCATGTGATGTGTCATGCAAGTAGGTCATTTTGAAGCTGTCAGTCTGAATACTATGTGAGGCATGAGGGTATGGCATGTGGCTAGGTGGTGAATATGTGCCTGGCCAGTCATTGTCAACATGTCATGGGTAAGCACGTAAAACCTGGTGGAGGTAGTATGATACATTTCCGCGTAGGCAGGGTGATGAGCCCACATTGCCTACTATATGTTTTCAATTGGACGTCATACTTGAGCTGAGAGTGGTTCAGCGGTTGCTCAGACTATTCCAAGGAATATTGTCATTGAGTCCCACTGTATGGGTGGAAAGGCGATAGATCCATCGCTGTTCCTTCTGAAGTAGGATCTTGTCATTCGTTAGACTGTGGCACTCAATTTGTTCGACAACGGTCCATTGCATGTCGTTGGGGGTATGGCCCCTCTGGATATAGTGGTCAGTCATCCTGCTTATGTTTCTTTTGCACCGTATATTGCTTCGGTGTTCTCCTATCCTCGTCTTAAATTTGCGGTCATCCAGATGTATCGGAGTCTACACGGGCATTCGATGAGGTATATTACGTTAGACGAGTTGCAATTTGTGTGCTTCCTTTGGTACCAGGTGTTGCCTTCTTCACATTGTTGGTCTTCCAATACACACCATTAAGACCACCCCTTATCACCACTCACATAGGTCCTGAAGAAAGCCAGTTTAATACTGAGACCTTGCTGAAACATGTTGACCACACAGGATATTGGAGCCATAAATTACCTCCACTAAATATCCGCCTCTCAGTTGTTAATGCTGCCAAGGGCCCACCATTAAAATAGTCTTTTAGCATCTGGGACCCCGGGACAGCTTTTTTAACTCACACACTCTTCACCTTCACTGCACACTCACTGCACACAACCTGCTCCGCTGTAATCAGGCGTTGAAGCACACCTAAGGTACACTCGGTACCTTGGGTGGGACCCGATGATGAAGCATGCCACCAACTAGGTTGGTGGGTGAGGGTCTTTTAAAAAAACAAATGTTTTTCCATTCAAAAACATACACATGGAGCTTCTACCTTGTAGCTAGTTCCCTTTGATCTTTACATACATAACAGGGAAGTGAACTAGCATAGTTTTTCGTCTCTCTCCCGTTTGATATTCATCATGTGTTTACATCTGCCAGAAATCCGTTTGTGAATTCCTGACAGATATAAAAAAGGAAATTAAGCCAGAAAAGTACATTTATAACCAGAACTTAAGAAGAATTTGGTATGCGATGATGCTTTTGCATCCTCAGCTATTGAAAGGAATAATGGTACAATTACATTATGCCATAAACCTTTAGATATTAAAATTATCATGATCAGGGGAGATGGGCTATGCCAGAATTGAACTTTAATAATATCTTATGGATTTTTAATATTTATGGTCCTAAACATGTAAATGTTAAGTTTTGGAATTATACTGGTTCTAAGTTGATGAATTAGGCTAATGATAATTTGATTATGGGAGGCATTACAATCATATCCTGACACCCTTTATTGACAGCAATTCAACATTTAAGTATGTTCCAAGTTCTGTGCAACAAGCATTCAAAAAAGTAATTCTAAAGACAACATTGAGAGACTTGTGAAAAATATACAACCTTGACATTCGTAAATGTACTTTTTATTCCATGGTGCATGTTTCTCAGTTTACAATTTATTATATATTTATGAGGAAAAACATAACATAGATCAGTAAAAATCTGTTAAAATCTGAGACAGGTGCCATTTTAATTTTCAATCGTGAATTCCTTCTAATAAATGAGCTAATACAATGAGGTTTAATATCAATCTGCTAAAATATACTAAATTATTTGCAGCAAGTGAAGTCTTTGCCAACTATTTTTTGTGATAACTAATGCTAAATACACTTCTTTGCATTTTGCTTGGGATACATTTGATCTGGCTGCCAGAGACTTCATAATTAACTTTGTCTCAAACAAAAGAGAACTGCTGAAAGAGAATCTTGAGATATATTTTAAAAATATATTTAAAATTAGAACATTCCTACTTTATAACTAATACTACAGTTGCACTTGGTGACGTTGCAAAGACCAACATTGATTTGATAAGAAATTGACTTAGCGTGGATGTGGATATCTGTTTGAGCCAATGCCGGATAATATGGAGGTCAGAACAAGTCTGATACAATGTTTGCTTATCATTTAAAGATAATGAAGTAACATTCACAAATTAACTCTATATTGAATGAAGGAAATAGTTTTTTTTATATTGATATTTTAAAGTGCTTTGTTAAATTTTATAAACTTCTTATGGTCTTGAAATGGTTCTCTATGCATGAGAAATTAAAATAATTTTCTCATCAATTCCAAAGGTTTTATCTGACAACTTGCATGTGTTGTTATTAGAAAGATATAGCTATAAATTCAATTGCTAGGGCCATCGGTTTTCTAAAAAACAAGAACATCTCCAAGACCTAACAGGTGTTCTATCTACTTTCTTATACAGTTCTACAACCTGCTTTTCCCCAAACTATTTATTTATACAGCCATATTTTTTAATGAAAAAGTTGCATGTCCCTTCTCAGAAAGAATGTTGTGATTAATTCCAAAACATGACTGTGACCCTGCGTTATATAAAAATTACAGGCACATTTATTAACTTAGATAGTAAAATATTTGCCAAAATACTGGCACTAAGATTAGATACTTACTTATCTAATTTCACTGATCTCAAACAGTCTGGATTTATTAATGGACAATTTATTTCAGATAGTACTATATCATTTATGAATGCATTAAGTAATGCTTTTAAGATCAAGCCTCCAATAGCAGTGATAAAGCTAGATAAGAAAAAGTATTCCATCATGTTGGATGGGACTTTATGGTGAGAGATTTAAAATGGCATGGATTTGGAACCAAATGTATGAACATGATATAATTACTATGCAAACCTCGTACGGGTTTTATTGTTGTTAATGGTGTGAGCTCTTCTTATTTTTCCATTGCCAGAGGGACTAGACAAGGGAGTCTTTTATCACCTTTGTTGTTTGTTTTATCACCTTTGTTGGTTGTTTGTTTTGTCATTGGAATCTTTTCTAACAAAAGTAAGACAAAATGCTAATATTAATAAATTCTGAACCAAAGGTATGTTTGATGTTTACTTTGGAATACCTAAGCATATATTTTCAAATTCAGATAGAGAATCTATTAAATTAACCATTGAAAGCATTAAACAAAAAGTTAACTTATTGATTAAAAATGCCCCCTCATATTTATCCTGGCGGGCAGAATGTATGCAAAAAGATGACGCTGGTCTCTTTAATCAATAATCAACTATCTATGCTTCCAGTTGACTTACCCAAGATTTTCTTTAAAAGGATAGGTGGCATTCTTGCTAAGTTTATTAGATATTAAAAATCAAGGGGTGGGGTTGTTTTTTCCCATTTTTATGCTCACAATGTAATGGTCAGTTTCACAATGTTTCTGTTCAGGTAGGGCATGTGTTTGGATTGGTGATGGCAAATTGCTGGCTAAAACTATTTGTTTGAATACAGAAAATGCTCTCATACCTCCCTTTTCTTTTAATTCTTTGTATGTCATAAAAACCTAATTCTGGTATACTCATATTTTCAATACTACTCATCATCTTTTGAGGCCAATTTATTGTGAGTGCTCTGAAAGAAAAGAATTTCTCAATTCAACCATTTGGTATAATGGTAAAGGTGTGACTAACAATAAGGGTTTCACCTAAATACATTGAGATTGAAGGGAATGTTATAAATTAGTCAGGTTGTTAAAGATTATACAATTTGCTCTTTCACTCGACTTCAAGATAGGTTTATACTATCAGAATAATTTTGTAGTCGATATACAACATTAGTTTAATCTTTTAATGCATCATTAAGTTATTAGATGTTCATGTGGATAGTGTGGACACTAAGGCCCATATTTTTCAAGGTTTTGCGTCACCCTTGCGCCACGCATGAGACACAAGGTCAATGCAAAATCTAAATTAGATTTACCAAGCTATGCAAGGCCACCCTGCATGGCTTGATAAATCTAGAGTAACCAAGGCACAGCAAATCGCTGCCTTGTGTCACTCTGCGGCAGGAAGGCGTGGCATGGGTGGAGCTTGGGTGCTCCCAAGTATCCACCCATGCATTCTAACATATTCCCAGATTTACCAACACTGGTACACCTGGGGATGCATCAGAATTGTACGCCTCCACACCAGAGAAGAGGCACCAAGAGGTGAAATATCTTTATTTATGCTCATTGTTTCCTCTTTCTAGGTGTGCTGCATTGTGCAGCACATATAGAAATGCCTCTGAGGATTGTTTTAGTGCAGGAAGGTATCCCTTCCTGCACAAAAACAACCCTAACTAAAACGCAGGCACGCTTGCACCACAGTGCAAGGGTACTTGTGTCTGCGCTAGACAGCAGTTTGTGCGCCAGTGCAGGCGGAGGGCAGGAATGTGCCGTATGATGTTAAATACAGTGCACTCCTGTCCTCTACCTTTCACGTAGCACAGCACAGTGCAGCAAGGTGGCTTGCTGCATTGCTTTTAATAGCTGTGTGCCTAGTTTTGTACTTTTTACTCAATATACTGAAATCCCTAAAGCCGCTACTATACATAGACATTTTCAAATGATTTACACAGATAGAATTAAAAAAGAAAAATTTGAATACTATGGAAAAATTAATATTACGTGGTCAGACTTGGAAGAGTCTAAAATGTATTCTATATCACCCGCTAATACCACTCAAACACTGTTTACAGGATATTGGATAGGATATTGACACCTAGGGGCCGATTCCGATTCGGGCCGGAAATCTCTCCGACCGAGCCGGACCCGGAGAGATTTCCGACCGAATCGGACCCTAGCAGTCCGACCGAATGAGTACGATGCGCACGTATGCTATCGGACTCGATTCGGTCGGACTCCATTGAAGTCAATGGGAGCCAGTCGTGCGGCGCGTACACGGGCTCCCATTGACTCCAATAGGCACGACGCGAACAAGGGCGCCCCCTACAGCGTGTTCGCGTCGATGCGGGTCGCACCGTACATGCACGTGTAGGGGGACCCATGTGTCCCCCCCTGTGTGCGACTCGCACGCCTACGCTTCCAGGGGGTCCGACACGGACCCCCAAAGTGCGGCTCCGACAGCTCCTTGGAGCCAGGCTGCGCGAGTCGGTCGGAGCGGTCGAGGTGCGCATCGTACTTACCCGGCCGGGAAACGTCTCCATTGCGAGGTGCGCGTCGCCCCCGTGCGAGTCGGTCAGAGCGGTCGGGTCCTGCGAACGAGTCGGTCGGAGATTTCGCGAGCGCACGCATCGTACTCGCTCGCCCGGACGCACGTACGACTCGGTCGGGAAATAGGGCTCCGAATCGGATCCGGTTAAGCCGAATCCGATTCGGTGCCCTACCGGCCGAGATCGGAATCGGCCCCCTAGTATTTTGCATGAAGTGAAGAAACACATTTTGGAAATGCTCTTTATCTGAGCGCTCCTTGATACATGCCATTTTCCAGTGTAATCCTGGTAAATTCTGATCTAAAGGTTGGTAAAAAATGTGTAATATTTTTAATACAAATGTATTTCAAATATAATTTGGGGTAGCTTGTTAAAAGTGTAGCTTTTAAAGGCGGATCAGTAGCTTCAACCCGCCAGTCCACCATTTATTACTGACTGTTCAGAGTGAAAGCATGAATCACTCTGAACAGATATAGGGCTCACTGTCCCCTTCCACACTTGACACACCCAGTTAAAGGTGCGCTATGACACAGAGTGGGACAGTGCATACAATGCAGCCATGTATGTTTACAAGGGATATCATATTCAAATCCATCCATAAGAGGAAACAGTAACATTATTCAATAAGAGAGTGTCAACTCTCAAAAGATAGAACTATGGCAACAAACTAAATGCATAAAATAAGTACTTGGACAATAGTGAGCTGAGGGATAGACAGCGCCTTGGATAATTGACAAATGTAAAGTAAGCACTAGGAAGAAGGTCTACAACTGTTTCACCCCAGTAACAACCCCAATAAAATGCTTTCTTGAATCCAGGAACAGCCAAGCAGCATAGATATGGCACCTATAAGATATGTTCTATGGTGAACTCAACTCCAGATTAAAGTGCCACAAACCAAGCAGAATCCTGCTGCACAAATCAGTGATGTACTGGAGAATCACTGACACTGCTGCTAGTGTCGAAAGAGGGTGCACGTGAAGACGATGTTACACAGTCACCACATGGACAGACTGAGCCGTGAACACAACGAATAGTGGAACGCTTGAGGAGACTAACAGCACACTATCAATGAATGTACCTGTTTGATACACCTAGGAACCTTTTATTGCATAAGCCCAATCACGGCTACTAAAATGATGTGCAGTAAATGCCTCAGAAGGTCTATGAGCTACTCTACTCATAGTCTGTAGTTTGCAATCAGTGCCTGATGTACTTTAGCATTTTGTTGATGTTAGCGTATGCCTCACCTACTATTGCGCCGAAGTGATGAGTTTTCCCACCAATTATACCAAGGACATGAAGTGGCTATTTTTGAGCGCGCGCTCAAACGATCTCAATCGGTCTTGTGAAGGATTTCCATCCGCTGACCTTGGTACAATGGGTTAGTGTTGCAAGCCGTGGGCAAGGTGCAGCGTGGTTGGGTTCAGGTGCTGTCTCCAGCTCATTTACATGTTGTGGTATAGCATTAGCCATTGATGCTTAATGCATCTACATTATCCTGGGGTTTAGTACCATCATCTCTTTAATCTCTAAAGGCAGAAGTAGGTGTACGCTCGCAGTCCTTGCGCAATGCCCCATGGCTCAAGTAATTCTGGGAGTTTCTTGTAAGTTGCAGGGACTTGTCTGCTTTTGTTTCTCATGGGATTACTAGAACTAAAATGACCAGGATGGAAACTGCTCATGGCACTGGGACCTTGAGCCTTCCATTGCAGGACTTGTCACTTGGATACCTTTGCCAATTGACTACAGGTATGAATATAGAACTATCAACGCTGGCGTGATACAGTTGCATTACCAGATTCACAACCAGAAGTTGCATGGTGTAGATGAGGCATGTTATTTTAACCTACAAAGGCTCGCCGTCGCATGTGATGATTTTTCGGGTCAAAAATTAACTTTGAGAATAATATCAATGGATTAATTTCAGGGGCAACATTTTGAGATTTAAATCTTTTCCTTATATCTCAAAACCATGATGGATATTTTTTTCAAATTATCTTTTCATTTTAAAGTGTTAAGAGTAACCCTATGTCTCCCTAAACCGTAACATTCTGCTGTTTTATCCATAAAACCAACTCTCACTTTTATAGGAACTATATACTTAACCCTAGCCCTAACTTCAGCTCTATTGCAGAGCTAACACTGAACTTAACGCTCACTCTAACCCTTATTTTAATGTAAATCGTAACA
The DNA here is from genome assembly GCA_963921515.1 of Calotriton arnoldi. NCBI lineage: Eukaryota > Metazoa > Chordata > Amphibia > Caudata > Salamandridae > Calotriton > Calotriton arnoldi. The sequence continues at coordinate 682,500 of CAWUFW010005885.1, read as the reverse complement.
ATAAAGCTTTACTTTTCCCTAACCCATAACATTATACTAAACCCTACAACTAAAACAGTCACATTCCCTATGGTATGACTTCATCAGAAAACCCTGATGTCAGAGGTCATGTAATGTCACTTTCACTACCCCTGCACATTTGGTGAATCTATATCCATATTCATCTCATTTTCTGAATGTAATATTTTGCTATGCAAACAAACCCTATGCGCCAACCTGCGTCTGTTCCCTTATTTCCATAGATACAGAGGCTTATAGCAACAACAATAGAACCGTTTTGTAGAGGAAAAAGGGAACCAGAAAGACTTCTAAATAACATTAATAAAAGGATACAAAACCACCACAAATGAAGAGAGCGTTGAAGATGTGGTTTTGGAATGTAAATAGTGCAAGTCCCATGTAGGCGAAGATGAAGTTCTCTGCCAAGAAGTTCATGAACTCAAAAAGCTGAAACGAAGCAAACACAAAGCTTTAATACCAGTATATTTTATATAATGATTAGCACATGAATTCCTTCATTATATCATCAAAATAAATTATTTTGTTGAAACCACAAACAAAAACCGAAATAGTGTTTTTGCGTTTCTGTTTTTCATTCTGAAATGGATAGTAGTGGCATGATTTGTTTTTCCACATAAAAATTCAAGAAAAATAATGAAAGTACTTACTTTAACAGAGTAGAATAAGGCCTTAGAGCCAGAGAAACTCTCTGGGACAACATGGTTACTTATATCAACATTAACAAACATTGGCAAAAGGACTGGTTATTTTATAGGTTAAACTGCTTTTTCATAGGTTATGTTTGTGTATGGCTGAATCAGTTGGTGACAATGAGAATGTGTAAATGGTTCAGTGGATGCACGACTGAATAAAAGTCTGAACGAGTCTGTGACTGAGTTCATAGATGATAGGTGACTGAGTATATGTATGGATGGGTTAGTACATGGATGAATGGTTAAATATGTGAGTACATGGATGGGTGGGCTGATTAGTGGGCCAGTGTAAGAATGGATGCATGGATGTGGGACTGCATGGAAAACTACAGACGTTACATCGGCAGTAGTAATAATATAATAAATTGCTAAGAATTACCAATACACCAAACTAACAGAAATAAAGCCAGTGCAATTATTACACAAGGGCCAACCACCCTTGCGCCTGTAATTTCCATAGTATACTAAGATTTACCACCATTATGCCAAAGCAATCATTATACCAGTGGCCACTTGCTCACTCACCCAGTATACATTGCCAAGGACTTTGCAAAGGTTATACAAATATATAGGATGTCAACCACAGCCATTTTTAAATTTGGAAGATAATTTCTTTATAGGTGTAGCCTGGCCCAAATTGACAGTTGATTAGAATACTACTTTGGATGGTAGCATCACAAAAGAAGAAATACTAAAAGCCATCGATTATATGACTAATGGGAAGGCCCTGGGGAAGACACATTCCCAGTCGAAGTCTATAAGGGAAGCCAGGCCAAGGCATTGGTGCTGCTATGTAAAGAATTTAAGAAGGCAGAAAATAAAGATCAACTGAGGTAAGATTTTAACCATGCAATAATTTTATTCATGTCTAACTGGGGAAAGATCCGCTACCTTGTACTAGTCACAAGACAATATTGCTCCTGAATGAAGACATGAACATTTTAACCAACAGATTTTAACGCTGATGCCTGTATTAATCCAAACCAGTTTAAATTGACCCCTTGAAGATCTTTGGGGGACACTATGAAGACATTGCTCCATCTGTTGTAGCAGGTTAGGCATGACCAGGAAGAGAAGGTGGCCCTATCCTTGGATGCCAAAAACGTGTTTGACTGCATCGAATGGGGCTTCCTATTCAACACTTGGAAAGTGCTGGATTGTGGACAACTTTATTTAATATAATTTGCTAGATATAAATGGAACCCACAACAAAAATAAGTAGCAACAGTTTTATATCTGAGGAATTTGTAATACAGGGAGGTACGTGACAGGGATGCCCACTATCCCCCGTTTTATTCATACAGGCACTAGAACCACAAACTGCCAAAATACAATAGTGTTCTGATCTACAGGGCATTGAGACACTTGTGGGCCCACATAAAATTCAGTTGTACACAGACGATATACCGTTGACAATCTCAGACCCCGTGACTTTAATCCCTGGTATGACTTCACTATTACACACATTCTGATGCGACTCTAGTTACAAAATTAACTAGACAAAGAGTGAAACACTACCAATTTCCAAATTCATTGGTTTCGAGTGGCCATCCTTTCTGATGGGGGTCACAAAATGTAAAATATCTAGGTTTCCCTATTAGCAGAGGTGTAAAATGCATTGTACTTGACTATGTTAGGCCCTAACTACAGAAAACCTCTGCTTATATCCAGCTAACAAAAAAGGCTAGGGGCTAGACAGTACATGTTGTCTGTATCTCCAATACAGTCCCACCTTAAAACCAGGGGACAGTTTAAGGGAGTGGTCTTTTGGATATATCACACCATAATTGACCTGCTGTTCTCAAAGCTGATGGTCAAACCATTCAGAGCATATTGACCAAACAAGCTATCTCTTCAGTTCTCCGACAAGGATGGTTTCACATATTTGTCCATGCATGTTAAAGGTCTCAGAAAGGCTGGACCTGAATTCCACGGTCTTAAAATATTACATGAGTCGCATGGGCACTATGCAAACTACAACTGGACACTATGAGCAGAGACTTCAATGGCTGGCATTATAATCAACGCTACGTCCTACATGTGTATTTGTTTTACCTCTTCCTCACTCACTACCGAGAACAGAGAACCTCTTGTGGCTACCATTTCCAAGTCTCAGCTTTCTTAGTCATTTTACTAACAATAGTTATAATGCATGATATCAGGATATCACAGGGGTTTACAAAATTATGCATATAATGATTCTGGAAATATTTGAGCGTCCGAACACAATCCAACTGGTTCAGAGAAATGATGAATGAGCCTGGACATCAATGCATCGCATACAAACTTATTGACCACTCATCAGTATTTGACATGATCTTGAGGGACTTTGTGAACCCACCTCAACATTAGTCTTGACAAGCTATTACCACAACAGCTGGGTTCACTCCCTTTCTTCCGCCCAACCATCAAACAAGGTTTGTTATAGATCTCATGCCTTGGATTCATTTTTACGAGGTGGGAGTACCATGTTGGTCACAGCTAAATTCCAATACCAAATTCCATGAAATATGATCTAAACCACACTAACATCATTAACATCACTTCATCCAACACAATAACTTTCTGATTCTCGTTAGAGAATTGCCTGAACAGCTCTTCTCAACAGCAACATAGCTGCAAATGGTACAGTAGGATAGATAGTAACCACTTCCTTCTACCTGGAGATGCCTGTAAACCTTAGTTACCCGATCTTTTGCACCTTTTAACCCCTGGGGTTCAAGCAAAAAGGCGTGCACTCCACTAGTATAATCAGCAAACACCAACCATTAGTAATGTCATAGTCTGGTCTTGGGAGCAGGTAGTTTTTGGTGGACTTGTATTCCCCAACTGAGTGCAGCAATGTAACACTGTCCGAGCACTTGTCAGGAGACTCCAAAGACCTGTCTCCTGCACAAGAAAATATGCCTGATCAGTGAGAAGGACAAAATGAGGAGCAAGTTCTTACACTGACACAGCATCATGGATTTCAGACCCTTGAAGTCTTCTGTAGAGAAGACAACAACATCCCACCTTAAATGTTTTCTAAAGAAGCCCTCACCCATGTGAGATAATCACTGCGCTAGTCTGCTTTTATAAACAAATGCCTTGGTATTTGTGATTTTACTGTGCATTGTCCATTAAGAAAATTTCTGATTTTGAGTTATTTTTTAATTTAAATTCACATTGTAGGAAAGTGCACTTTTTGTATGGTCACCCTCCTACTTTTTGCTCCAAATGCTGATGGTTATGACTATGATAGTGCACTGGAGTTTGCTACCCAGACCCCTGTGCCTGTGCTCTCTCCCAAAACTGTGATGTTCGACTTGGTAATCCCAAACTGGCAAAGACTTTACCCCCTTATAAGTTCCTAGTATATGGTACCAGGGGTACCCAGGGCATAGGTGGTAAAGAAGTCCCCAGAGGTGCAGCACGGTTTTGTGCCACCCTGGGTGACCCAAGCAAACTACTGACAGCAGACCTGCCTTTGCAGACAGCAGGAGCAGTGCAAACTGCTCGAACTTGACTGTGCCCTCACCATGTGTGGCACAGTCATTGCACTGTCTTCACTATATGTCAGGCACCCCTAAGGAAGACCTCCTCAGCAAAGAAGGCAGAGTGCATTACATTAAAATAGTGGACATATAAGTGCAAGCCTACATGTCTCAATAGTGGCGTTCCCCATTGGAAACTACTATAAGTATTAGCCGTCCATAGGATAACATGGGCTGTCAATTGGGCACTCTCGAGATTGACAGCTTCATTATGGTACCACTAAAATATGTCATGTATGGTATCAAACAACGTGCCTTCTCACAACTGACACAATTATCGTGTCCTGGGTGACGTGGCATGCACCAAGGTGGCACCTTAGAGGTTGCCCACCTGGTTGCCCCAGCTTCACTGTGCTCTGGCTGACCAGTCCGCGCTTTTCAGTGCCTGCTGCCGCCAAGACAAGATTCTGACCTCCTGCCAGGCAGTGTGATCACTCCCAGGAGTCAGGAACAAAGGCTTGGGCAGGAAAGTGGTCACACCTCTCTCCTCCAAACAGGCTAGCAATGGCGACTGCTACCTGTTAGCAGCAGTGGGGCTGTGGGGGCAGGGGGGAATAAGTAAAAAAAAATCACTTACCTCCAAGCTGGCCGGCCGCCGCCTCTCCTACGTCCTTTTCCTGGCTTGTTGGGGAGGGAGACAGGAAGCAGGAAGCACCAGGGCTTCCAGGCTCCCAGCAGTCAATCACAATGCTGCAATGCAGCACTGTGATTGGTCTGAGCGCTCTGACACAGTGGTCAGCCAGGGGCTGGAGGGGTGGGCATGTTCTCCACACAGGCTGTAATGCAGCCTGCATGGAGAACACGGTATGTGCGCATGACGGGTTTGGTGGCCCGTGAGGGCCAGCCAAGCACTCATGGTCACATAGGGAGTGTAAACCACTCCTCCCCCTGCTCTGAGAGCAGCTCTGCCCTACAAAGACGCTGCAACGGGGAAAACTAAAATTATAATAACCTCAGGTTATCATTTTATTTTTCCTTTTTTAACACTGCAAAAAGCAGTGGGGCAACGCTCCTCCGCCTTAGCGGAGGAGCCGCCACTGCAGGCTAGTGAATAGGCACATCAGGGGAGTGAGGTTCAAAGGTTGCACTGCTTCTGATATGCATCTGGGCTGTCCCCCTTAGGAGGACACAGCCCTCCCCTTGCTTCAGTTGTGCTTGCCCCTGGGCAAGGTGGGAAATTAGATATGCAGGAGGTGTACACTTCCAGAAAGGCTGGCCACACCTCAAGGGTGGGCAGCCTGATCTGTACTCTTAAAATAGAATTCTGCCATCTTTAAGAGGGCAGAAATACTGGGTTCTGGGTAGAAATGGTGCCCATCGGATGTGGTCACCTCAGGGGAAGATTAGCTGCAGGGAATAGCTGCCCACTGGCTACTATCTCCCACACCCCTAGGTCCTCCCAATCTAGGATTTAAGGGAAGCCCCCAGAACCTTAGATCTGAACAACTTACTTCAAAGAAGGACCACGAAGAGAACCTTGTCGCCGACAACAGGACTTTGCCCACAACACAAACCAAAAGAGGGATTCTTTGTACCCTGAAGCTACACACTTGGAACTGAGTGAATGACCCTCGTCCTTGTCTAAAACTCAACACTCCTGAAGAGAGGGACCCATGTGGAAGGCAGAAGGACCTTCAGTCTTCCCTGGACTAGTGGCACTAGTCCCCTCAAACTCATGTAAAAATTCTCGCGGGATCCAAAGAATCACTGGCCATCGGGCCCTCCGAGGGATCACTCCAATCCAGGTGGTCCAGTGCATTTTGGGAGCTGTAGTCTCACCTTCACCTTCACCAAAGTTTCAGGCAGCTACATTACTCCCCCAGACCCAGTGAGGTTCTAGAAGCTTTTCGCTGTGCTTACCGCTGCCAAGGCTTCTTGGTTACCATTCTGGTAACCAACCCCCACACTCGATGCTGCATCTAAAGTTAATACCATGCAACCATCATCCGACGTCAGCAGCTGTGTATCTGTTGCGTTTTTGCATTCTGTTCCTGGCAGCACAGTGTAAGCGGTACAAACAGCACCAACCACGGCTCCCGTCCAGATCAACTCTACACCTGTACTCCACGGGCCAGGTAAAATTGATCCGACTTTTGTGGTCTGGTCCTGGGGCCCGCATGACCTTAACCCTGAAAGGGTTCCATGTAACTTGCAAGTGTACGTTTGTCATTAGTTGTTTTTGCCACTGACTGCAATGTTATTTTGTCTATGTATTTTACTGCAAAATTAAATTTTGCTTCAAAAATCTATAACTCCGATTATATATGTGTGCTATTCCGTGCGTCTTGGTGTCTAAATTAAGATAAAAATACACTCTATATTTTTTAATTGGTGTTGGATTTCTCTCGAGTCATGTCAATTATATATCGTCCATGTTGGTACTCTGAAATGCTTAACACAACTACTAAAGCCGGACTTCTCTTTGCCATTCTACCGGGACTCAGCTAAGGATTTTTTAGCGTGAATCCAAGGAACATATTTAGGATATTGTTGTGATAATAATGCATGGTAAGGCTATCCAGCCAATCCACATAATATTCCACTTTCCTACTTTGTCACAAAAGTGCCGTATATTCCATCAGCCAGAATATAAATCCCATTATATCCTATGGGATTTATACTTCGGTGGACGGGATTTCCTCTCACCGTTGTGACAGAGTAACCCATCTGCCAAGATCAAAATCAGGCCCTTAGTAAATTAGGAAAAGTTTTAAAAGTTTTTCAAATTCTTTTTATAAGGTCTCAACTACTGAGTAAAAGTTAGGCACAATGGAGGCTGGTCAGAATCTTGACCTGGCAGTCATCTCAACCGTTAGGATCTTGGTTCTGAGGTTGTTGTACAAAGCCAGGGGCATTAGCTACAAGGTGACCGCTAAAAAGGAGGAACTGGAGTAGCTCCTCGGCTCCTATGAGAAAAAGAGATTAGAAAGTGAGAGCCATGCCTCAGAAGTTGATCCTGAAGAGGATGAGGATGAAGAGCTAGCCCAAATTGATAATGATGGGAATGATGGAGAGGGCCACAGCTCCACATTCTTCCCCAGATACCCTTCACTCGTGGAAAGTGACAGTTGTCACCCTAGTAGACCCCCCCCCCCCCAAGGGTAAGGTGGTCGGAAACCTTGAAGATGAGCTTGACCAACTGTCCCTGGAGGAGAAAAAGCTCAAACTTGAGGAGAGGAGACTAGCCCTTGAAGAGAGAAGGGATAAGTTGGGTCTTAGGCCAGGGAGAAGGGGGAATCCTTTGATCCTAAAATCCCCAAAGGGATTGTCCCTAAGATCAGTGATGGTGATGATGTTGACAAGTGGTTTGCAGCCTTTGAAATGACCTGCATAATAAGGAGGGTAGCACACCAGCACTGGCACTTTCTACTTTGGGAGTTATTCTCAGTGAAGGGCAGAGATAGGCTTCTGCCCTTAATGAGGAGGTAGCTGAGTCCTATCGGCATACGAAGGAGACCTGGATAGAAGGATTTGGACTCATTACAGACGAGTAGTGGGTAAAGTTCAGAGACACCCATAAAGCTGAGAAACCAGATATGGGTGGACTCTGTGGACTCTTCAGTGAAAGCACTGGATATAAGGCAATGAGGTGGACACTTATGATGGGCTGTATAATTTAATTATGAAGAAGCACATTTTAACTAACTATACCACTGAGAAATTGCATCAGCATTTGGTGGATTCTAAGTTGTCTTCTCCCAGCCAGCTGGGTAAGATAGCTGACAAATGGGTCAGAACCAGGGTGTCTAGAAAGACTCATGGTGGGAGTGACCAGAAAAAGGGTTCCCAGGCTTCTCAGAAGGAATAGGAGGTGAACAACAAACAAGATAAAAAGAAGGAGTTCTCTAAAGTCCCCCAAAGTACTTCTCAGGACAGTGGGCAGAGAGTCCTCTCCTAGTCCAAAGACAAGGAGCACCAGTGTAAAAACTGGGAACCAGCAAAGGCTTCTGGGTTATGTCATGACTATCATCAGACAGATGATAAGAAAGAAGATGCAGCATGCTCCAAAAGGTCCCCCAATGGTGGACAGTCCAAGGGATTGGCTAGCATAGGAGTGGGGGGTAGACGTGTACTCTGTAGAGGCCAGCGGTCACACAGAGGCTACTTTACTTTCCCTGGGTGGGGTAGATATTGGAACCCTGGCTGTCTTGCCTCCTAGCCTGGAGAAGTATTGACAAAGACCAAAGATCAATGGGACTGAGGTAAAGGCTCTGAGGGATAAAGGTGCCAGTGTCGCTATGGTGGCAGCTAAAAGGGTTTCACAAAGCCAAATGTTGCCTAGTATCAGTCACAAGGTTACCAATGCTGACAATGAGTTTAAGCTCCATCCAATGGCCTTGGTAAGCTTAGAATGGGGAGGGGGTAATGGCCAAAGGAAGATGACTGTGTCCTCTGCCATCCCAGTGGTGTCTATGTTGGGAAATTATCTTGAGACTTCTGCATGCGCAGAGGTGGAGAGGACAGCTCATGCAGAAATGCTGGGTCTCCCTGAGTGGGTATGTGTTACTACCAGAGCGCAGGCAGCACATCAGGGAAGCCATGGGTACCTGGATCCTGAAACAGTGGACCAAGTAAGCCCAACCAAGAGAAAGGGCAAGAAGTCTGCTAAGGCAGCTTCTAAGAGGTTATAGGACCAGGAGGAGAGTTCTCCTGAGGGAGATACCCTGGAACCTAAGGAGGGAATTGCAGCTGGTGGAGAGTGGCTTGACCTGGCAGAACTCTTAAGTGCAGGGGGCCCTTCAGAGAGGACCTATGCCAAGGGCAAAAGCATTGAAGACCTTAGGCAGAAGGCTGCAAGGCCATAAGAGCCAGATGTCAGTGGTAGCCACAGGGTCTACTGGGATGATGGGCTTCTGTACACTGAGGCCAGGGAACCCAAAGCAAGGGAAGTAAGGAGAGTGGTGGTTTTCAAATGTACGGAGAGTTCATACTTACTTTGGCCCATGACATCTCCCTAGCTGGACATTTGGGAAAAACCAAAACCTGGGACAGGTTGGTTGCCCATTTTTATTGGCTGCAGATGTCTGACAAAGTGGAGGAGTTTTGTTGCTCCTGTGTGACCTGTCCAGTCAGTGGGAAGACAGGCCCACAAACAAAGGCTCTGTTAATTCCACTACCAGTGGTTTGGACTCCCTTTGAGAGGGTAAGGATTGACATTGTTGGTCCCCTTGACCCTTAAACTAGATCTGGGAATAGATTTATCCTAGTGTTAGTGGACCATGCCACTAGATACCCAGAGGCAATTCCCCTCAGGAGAGCAACAGCTCCTGCAGTAGCAAAGGCCCTCCTTGGAATCGTTACCAGACTTGGTATTCCTAAAGAGTGTCTCTGATAGAGGGACTAACTTCATGTCTGCATACCTAAAAGCTACATGTGACGAATGTGGTGTGAGCTACAAGTTCATTACCCCCATCACCCTCAGACATATGCTTTGGTTGAAAGGTTCAATAAAACCATGAAGGCATGATAATGGGCCTCCCTGAAAAACTCAGAAGGAGATGGGATGTCCTGTTACCTTGCCTACTGTTTGCATACAGAGAGGTGCCACATAATGGGGTTGGATTCGGCCCATTTAAACTTTTGTTTGGCCATCTTGTTAGGGGTCCATTGAGTCTTGTAAGGTAAGGATGGGATAGACCTCTCAAAGAGCCCAAGCAGGACATAGTGGACTATGTACTGGACCTATGCTTACATATGGAAGAGTAAATGAAGAGGGAAAACAGAAAACCAGAGGCCAGCCAGGAGCTTATCAAGCACTGGTATGATCATAGTCAGCACTGGTGGAGTACCAACCAGGTCAACTGGTGTGGGTGTTGGAGCCTGCAGCTCCCAAGGCCATCCAGGACTAGTAGACTGGGCCCTAATCAATCTTGGAGAAGAAGGAGGATGCCACCTATTTTGTTGACTTAGGCACCCCAAGGAGTGCTCATAGAATTATCCATGTAAATCACCTAAAATCCCACCAGGACAGAGCTGAAATGACCACACTCATGGTCACTGATGGAGGCCAGGAGGAGGAAAGTGAACCCCTACCTGACCTACTGTCAAACAACCCACAGGATGGATCAGTCACTTGAAGGTGTTGTCTTGTTTGACACCCTCACTGCAAACAGCAATCTGACTGCAGGGAAGTCCTAGGTCAGTTTGCTGAGCTCTTCTCCTTGACCCCTGGCCAGACAACATGGTGTACCCATGATGTGGACACTGGTTACAGCCTCCCTGTAAAAAATAAGATTTACAGGTTGTCAGACTAAGTTAAGGCTTGTATTAAGACAGAGCTCAGCAAGATGTTAGAGCTTGGTATTATTGAACCTTTTGCAGTCCCTGGGCTAGCCCAGTGGTACTGGTCCCCTAACCTGATTCCAAAGATGGGATACCTGAGATAAGGTTCTGTGTGGATTACAGGGTCTCAATGCAGTTACCAAAACTGATGCTCACCCCATTCCAAGAGCAGATAAATGGATTGAGAAGCTGGGTGCAGCCAAATTTTTGAGTACCTTTGATTTAACGTCGGGGTACTGACAGATTGGACTCACCCAGGGAGCAAAGGAGAGGTCAGCATTTTCGAACCCAGAAGGATACTACCAGTTTAAAGTGGTGCCTTTTGGATTAAAAAATGTACCTGCCACCTTCAAGAGGTTGGTGAATAGAGTTCTTTCAGGGTTGGATGACTTTAGTGCAGCATATCCGAGATAATATAGCAGTCTTTAGTCCCACCTGGGAGGATCACTTGGTCTTCCTCAAGGACGTGTTACAGGCCCTGCATCAGGCAGGCCTATCTATCAAGGCCAGCAAGTGCCAGATAGGTCAGAGTTCTGTTGCATACTTGGGCCACCTTGTAGGTGGAAGTGAAGTCCAACCGCCTTTCTTGGCTTGACTGGGCACTGAAGGAGGATTGTGAAGGGTTTTGGGACCTTTGATGCCCCACTCACTGAACTTACCTCCAAGAAACAGCCTAAGAAGTTCATCTGGACCACAGGATACCAAAGGTCTTTGATACCCTGAAGGAGGATTTGTGCTCAGCACCTGTATTTAATGCAGCTGACTATGTGAGGAAGTTCACTGTCGAAACAGAGGCTTCTGAACATGGGATTCTGGCAGTGTTGGCACAAACAAATGGTGAGAGCCAGGATCAACCAGTTGCCTATGTCAACAGGCTACTCCTCCCTAGAGAGCAGTGTTGGAGTGCATTGACAGTGAAGAATTTGCTGTGGTTTGGTTCTGATTACGCTAAATTGCACACCTAATGTTCCCTACTAAGTATAGTGTAAGCGATCGATCTTTTATTTACCTACTAAAAGTGGTTGAGGGGAGGAAACAACTCAGACAGATATCAGCAAAGTCGTCATGCCTGAAAAGACCACCAACTCCAAAGTGCAGTTTGAATATTTATTATAAGGCCAAAAACAATTGGATGTAAATACATCTCAATAGCAAAGTATAGAGGTACAGAAAAATTAATACAGAGCCAAGTTTACGAATATAAGTAATTCGGCCCAAAAGACAGATGATTATAAATTCCAAAATCACAACGCAACACAGAATAGATGCGATATTCAGTTCTCGGCTCATTGGAAGAAATCAAAATCTTTCCCTACACTGCTCTGCATGAGGGCCCTTCCTGTCTCTCTTCTATCATTCCCCAACGGTGTCAGCACGTGTTGACTTCCTAAGAAGTACTCACGTCAAATGGGTCGTTTTAGCTTATGGCTATGGAGCTTGCTCTAAGATGCTCCTTCTCCTCCGAAAGCTAGCAGAAGTCTGGTCTCACTGTCCCTGCGCATCATACAAAAGATGGGATTCAACCCACAATACGTCATTCTTCTTAAAACGTTCCATTGCACCTCTATGCAGTAGCTTATTTTTTTCATGACACAAATTTAATTAGTGATATCTTCTTTCCAGTGGCCTTGGCTTTCAGGCAGACCAGATACGCAAGGCATCCTCCCTTCTCGCTTCCCAGCCATCTTCAAAGACATTCCGGGTCTCTCCTTAACTCTGAAAATAACAATGTGTATTCTTTCACCTGCAGTAGGATGAGAACATTCTAATTTCGAACACAACATTTAATTATTTATTTCTCAAGAGCAAGGAGAATTGAAACTTATGACTTTGGGCCTATAATTCAGGCAACTTAACCTAACCACAATTACGGTGTATAGAAATAATATCGTCCTGCACATTATGCATGAAGGAACCGTAATACATACAAAGTTCTACTTAAATGTGTTCACTAGTTTTCAACATTAAATGATTCAAATAAATGTTTCTTAATAATCGTAAAACACTGCAAACAATACGAATACATGAGAATGCGTTTAAACCATGAGTATAGTGCACTCATACAAAATAGAGTGCTATCAGCGCTCTATCAGTTCCTTAAGAAGCTGAGACCCTACATGTTTGGGGACTCACTTCGAGGTTCAAACTGACCTGTGTGGCCGCCACACTGGCATGTGCAGAAGCAACACCTTCATGCGAAGCTATGACTTAAGCTAGTCTATGGTCTTAGCTAGGAATCAAATGATCCCCAACTCCTGGAATAGTCTCAAAGGGGATGTTTTGTTCACTTAAGTGGTAGGTATAATTAGAAGGAAAGCCTTTAGGTAAAGGGGTGCCGTCTTTATAAGCATTAATGGCAGCCAAGATCAAAATCTATTCTCATTTTAGAACGAGTAATTGCAGCAACAGTAGCAGTCACAACTACAGATTTGGCCACTTCATCAGCTAGAGAATTCCCTAAAACGTGTGCCCCTATATGCTGATGACTCAAAGTTTAAATAACATGAGGCTGTGGCAGCCTGTCTTTGAGGTCTTCCACTTTAACCCAAAGTGTTTTAAGCATGATTGTGTCGCCTTTAGAATCTTTGAATCCATTTTGCCGCCAATAATGCAAATTATCATTAAAGGACTGTACACAGTAATACGAATCACATACGATGAGTGGGGAATTCAGGATCTGTATGTTCTAGTGCAAGAAGCAAAGCTTTCAGTTCAGCAAACTAGGGACTGTGTGCGAGTGTTTTGTAGTTGGAAGTTCCAGTCCAACATAACATCAACAACAGTGGGGCATGCCGTTAATATTGCTGTTTGGAACCTATAGCAGGTTGGGCTGAACCATCAGTGTAAACAATATATTTATAGTGGTCAAGAGGTAGGACAGAAGTAGGTATAGGGTAAACATGCTCCTACTGTAGAAATTATTGTGTTTGTAAAGACGGGTCAAATACGAAGTCTACATCAACACCTGATAAGGATGTTGCCATTGCATCTATCTAAGTTGGAGGGCTTTAGCATTAGGAATGCTAGCTTTTGTGACAGCCTCTAAGGCTGGCAAGGGAGTTACAACAAATTTGCATTTCCCTTGTGCAAGAGGCCGCTCTTTAAGAATTGCCATCTGCGCCACAGTCCTTATTTTATCAGTGGAAGCACAATGCATTTCCACACTGTAATATAAATGTGATTTATATACCATCGCCACTGTTTTACCTCTGTTAAAAGTGATATAGGTAAATCCAAGTGTACCCAGTAAGACCCGGATGTCTAGGTTTGTGATATTCACACATGTATGTAAGTGATGTGTTGCAAGCAAGTCACATTGTAAAGATCTGAGTCTGTCTGTGTGTTCTGATGTCCATTGTGAAATGGAAGAATCAGGATGAATTAATTCGTAAAATGGTTTAACACGCTGTGCATAAACAGAAATGTACGCTCTGCCAAAATTAAAGAATCCCAACAAAGATTGCAGTTTCTTTAATGTATTTGGAGGTTGTAATTGTGCACACATCTCCAAAAAAGAGGGGCAAGACACTAACCCTCATGTGTAAGTCCATAGCCTAAGAAAGGGACACTTAAAAATGCAATATGTGATTTCTTAAAGTCAAATTTATAGCCACATGCAGTGAACCCTAAAATTATGCGATCCATTCCTGCCAAGTGTGGGTTTAACTCATCGTCTGTGAGGTAGATATCATCTACGTAAGGTAAAGCACCAGGGTCAATATCATGTATAATTGACACTATGTGGGCAGCAAACAGTGCTGTATTGTTCTTTTAGCCCATTGCTAACAGGGTGAAACGATGTTAAAATCTGACGGCGGAAAATGCTGTCCAATCTCTACTTTCAGGGGCCAGATTTTGGCTGAAAAAAACCTTGGAAATGTCCAAGGTTGTTTTGTATTTTTTACCGACTATGGGCCAGATGTAGGTGGAGAAATACCGGTCGGTAACGCCGAAATTCGGAGAATTTCAGCGTTACCGACCAGTATTTGGCTGAGTGCAATGTAGGTGAGTTCATACCTACATGCAAAATAAGGAATCGCAAAATAGCGATTCCTTATTTTGCTCTTGCATTTAAGGAATCGGAAATACAGATTCCTTAAATGCAATGTACGTAGCACTAAAAATAGTGCACTTGAGCCTTAAGGAATCGCTAATTACCACCAACTTCAGGTTGGTGGTAAGTGCAATTTCCTTTAAAAAGGCACTTTTTGCTTTTCAAATGTGCCATGTGGCACACATCCATGCCCTTAGGGCATGTATGTGCGCCACATGTGCACACATGCACATTTCAGGGGTGCAACAGGGTGTCCTTTGGACACCCTGGCACCCTATGAAATACCTCCCATATTAGCGATTCGGTAATACCGAATCGCTAATAGTGAATATCTTCCCATTCATTCCTATGGGCCTCCTAGCCCATAGGAATGAATAACTAGGTATTCCTTAATAACGAATCTCAATTACCGATTCGTTATTAAGGAATGTTAAGGAATCGCTAATATTTTAGCGATTCCTACCTACATTCCATTTAGCGAGTCCTTATTAGCGATTCGGTAAAAATCGCTATTAAGGACTCGCTAAATTGAAGTTACCTACATCTGGCCCTATATTGTTAATCACTGCCGTACTGTGTGTGTTTTGTAAAGCAAAAGTGTGTATATGACTATTCAAATATCTGTAATCCAAGACTATGCAATATGAATGATCGAGTTTCAAAACAGGAAAAAGGGGATTATTTATCTGAGAGACACAGGGTTCAATTACTCCCTGGTATTCTAATTGGGAGAGTATTTCTCTAACATGTGCCTTAGCATCACGTTTAATAGGGTATTGTGGTTGCACTTGCGGGCTGGACCTTATAGGCATGACATGATAAGGAGAGTCCTTATCCCAGCCGACATGATTGCCGTATAAAGCCGGGGCTTGCGCAAGAGCCCATTATTCAGCATAAGCATGTTTGACTTCATCAGGGACAAGAGCAGAAAATAATGGTATTATTGCATCCACACCCTAGGGGGATATTTAAAGAAAGAGTGGGGGCCAATCGACCTCCACCAAAAGAATGTCGTAAGGAAAAGTTAATTTTCATCAAATATTGCTTTAATGGTACGCTGTATGTCACCCTCAATTTGTATATCCAAGTCATATAACCTATCTAGAGGAGCTACCCGCCTATCCAGGGTTTCAACTGTAACAAAGGTATCAGTTGCTCACGCTGCCAGAAACTCCTGGAGATTCAGGCGCACTATAGTGACTTCTGCAGAGCGGTTGAGGAGAGTCACCGCCCAAATCCTGTTAAGGAGGAGGGTTCTCAGTGTTTGTGGCAAATTTCGCGGTTATAGCTGCAACTTTCTTTTTCTGAAATGGGGTTTTTTCTCCTTTTTTATCTTCAGGTCAGACGAGCATTGTGTCTCTTTTTTCGGTTTCGCGTACTCTTCATGTCTGTGCTCAGATCGCCCTCCTCTCTCATACTGCTTGTCAGATGAGTCCTGTAAGGAATGAGGAGAACGTGTATCAGAAATATAATACCTGTTTGGAGATTTCATTTTAGTGAGATCACGAAAATCGTACCGCCTCTCAGTGGGTTCCGGGGGTGGAGAAGCTCTGCAAGGTTTACCTTTCGGTATTTTTTTTTATTTTTCCCATGGTATTTTAACAAATTCACAGATCTGGTTGGCTTCGTTGTCAGTACTAGGTTTGCCAAGAGGTGGTTTAGTAGGTCTGGTTCCCAAATTATTGTATCCTAAGGATGTGTACAAATCAGCAATAATAATAGGTAGCTTGCCTTCATGGTCTGCTTGTGCAACCGCTGTGATTGGCTGGCGTATAGTTAGAGATGCCACATCACCTTTAATGTTAGACAGAATCATTGCGGACACCACAGAAAAATTTCCCATTAGTTTCATCCCCAAATCCAGGGCAGCAGCTGCCCTGTGTCTGTTCTGTTCTTGCTTTAATAGGTCAGGCAAGATTGACATGGACGGAGTGCCATGACTGATGGTATAGGCAGCGCCAAGAGTTGCAGTCTCCTAAAGCCAGAACCATACCGTGGGGTAAGCACATAGTCAACATTCTGTGCTTGTCTTGTGGTCTTATAAGGGGAAAAACAACTTCAATTTGGTTGATTTTTTGGGTGATAAAAAATGGAATTTTCTCAGGCCAATCCTTGCTGGTACTGCCAACAAGGTGCACAAAACATACTGATTCAAGCGTCTATATAGTGTAAGTAGAGCATTATATAAGGCTCGTGTTTGTAAAAAAATAGGATTCGCCATGTCAAGATCCGGCATGTATCCAGCTTATGCTGACCAAGTAGCCCCATCATTACTAAGGGGACCTCAGTGTACAGGTGAAGGTACATGTTTGGTTTTCCCATTAAGATAAAGGTATTTCCATGAGTGCATATGCTCTGTAATATGTTGGTGGTGGAGGAGTAGTATGTGTATGAAATGTGTTTGTGTTAGCATCCACAACCTGAAAGTCGAACCAAGAATAAAAAACTTAAAAGCGATAAGCATCGTCTGCTTCCACTACGAAGAAAAAAACACTACCTGCATTAGTAAGTCCATGACGCATTACATGTGCATGGACAGCAGGTCTACAATTAATAGGAATAGCAATAGCTTGTGGCATGGCCATGAGAAAACAGAAACGGAACAAAGTGGAATACAAAAATGGGTTATCCTTTTAAACTTTCAAGCTTGAAAAACCAACAGAATTAGGTGCTTCAAAACACTGTTGAGGATTAGTCCCTAGCACCACTGACATCTCTGGTGAAATAAGTACTAGATCAAACGTTGGTGGTGCCATGTTGCAGGGATTCTGTTTTGGAAACAGAACTATGCCAGGGATCACAGAACATCAGTATGTAGGGTGCATACCACATCACTACCTATGGACCCACATCCTGACTAGCTCATAGTGCCTTACCTGCCCTCCTAACCTTCCCAGAGTAACAGGTAGGTTGCCATCCCAGAACACAACACTCTAGTACCCTCAGGGAAGCGTGGTAACAGGCCATCTCCTGTCATTCTCTCACTCATACATGTCCATAATAAACAACTGAAAGACACGAGGTATGTTTTCAATATTTATTGAAACTATTGAGCTCTATCATGAAGCAACAGCGCTTCAATTAGGAAACATATGCAACCTCGTAATGTAATTAGCAATATCAGTAGACTATACACAATGAAAAGAGACTGAGATACATCCCCGTAAAGTTTGGGACACTAAGGGCCAGATTTAGGGTTGACAGAAAAGTAGTCCATTGAGATGACAGAGGACATTACCTCCAAAATCCTCAAAGGCACCCTGGGTGACTGCCCTTCCCCCAAATCGGAAGTTAGGAGCCTTGGAGTTTTATTGGATTAAGATCTTCCCATGGCCTCCCAGACAAAGAAAGAGGAAGGCACATGCTTTGGTCTCCTAAGAGCCCTCAGAAAGACGCTAACAAGGCTCCCAGTGGAAACATGGAGAATAGTGGTACATCGTACCTTTACGTTTAGATTATGGCAACTCTCTTTACCTAGGCAGCCCTGTCTATGTCACCAGGAAGCTGCACGTTATTCATAATTCTGCAGACCGAGTATTGTTGGGCCTACCAAAAACGCAATCTGCATGCTCGTCTCTGGTAAGCCTCCATTGGCTGTCGTTAAGCAAAAAAATAGAATTTAAAGCCTTATCCATTGCGCATAAGGTAAAACATGCTCACAGTCCACACATACTGTCATCTTATCACCCCATATAACAATGCAAGAGAGCTAAGTTCGAACAATCTCTCCCTCCTGGCTATCCCTAGGATTTAAAGAGCAAGAAGTGCAGGGCGGTCATTTGCCTATTTAGCGTCGAAGCTCTGGAACTCCCTTAATATTCACCTCAGAAGCAACGGCAACTTGGTAAGCTTCAGGAAGCATCTGAAGACACACCTTTTCGTGAAATCAGCACACTTTAACCCTCATAAACCCTGTTAAGCGCTGGGAAGCCCGTTTCTGGGTAGCCATGCACTCTACTAGAAACTGTAACATAACATAACATGACCACCAGTCCAGAAAATGTCTCTGTACATTTAAAGAAGCCACTGTTATCTACTAAACGTTTGGTGGACAGCTGCCATTGGTTTTTGATGGCCATCCACCAAACTTTTTACATTGTTTTGTTTTTCAGAAACTCTCAAAGCGGGAGTTTGTTTCAGAAAAACAAAAACCTAATGACTCGTACATCGTGGGAATTTTCTCCCAGGGTGTGGGGGTCCTTATTGTTTTTTTCCTGCCCCTAACCACCAGGTAATTTCATCTAAGTATATAATTTTTTTTCTATATCCTTACAATCGATTCACTAGGTAATCTGTCTGACCCTAGTAAAAGTATAAATAAATGAGTACATACTATTGCATCTAACTTAAAATAGCAGAATTCGCAATCACACTGTAACCGATCCCCTTTGGTACTTGCTAGGGAAATAGCTGTTTTTAGAGCATGACCAATGCTATAAGTGATTCAGAGATAAGCCTAGCCTTGATAGAGCATGATTCAACTTTTGAGAGAAAACATTGTTATAGTTCCTTCTGATGGCAATTCATTTTATAACAGCCATCTTAATGTTCCTACTTCTAAATGTAATAATTTATAGCCCAAAAGTACTACTGCAGCGCAAGCTAAAGATTAACACTCGGGAGGCCAAACTCCAGCCAAAAGGTCTGGCCTGTGATTTAAGAACTTACCATGAATAAGGCACGTAAAATCTTTCTCACTATTTTTTGAGAGAAGGCCATAATTGCGAGGGAGATATTCCACCCCATATAGTAATGCTGCAGGCTCTTTGATTTATAAACATCTAAAGAATTATTAAAATGTTTTTTCCCAACTGATTTAAAGAAAGCCCTTCCTTGAGATATGGCTTTAGATCTTAGATGGGCTAAGATTATCTGAAAAAGTTTGACAAGATAGGTGTAAATTTGCATACACTACGACTCCAGTCTCATATTCCACCCAAATGTGTTTTTTCTTAGGCCCAGCTTTGAAAATGATTATTTTACTCTTCTGAACATTAACTTTTAGATAGTATTTAATTGCATAAGAGTATAATGTACTTAAGTTACTTAAGTTGCCCTGTAAACCAATGGACATGACATCAAAGTAAATTAGGTTGTTGGAATATAAAAGCGAATGACCACGAAAAGAGCCTACATTTGAAGAAAAATTGTTAATGCATAGAAAGGAATTGGGTGAATCATGCAAATATAGGGCCCTATTACGATGCGGGCGGAGTTTCCTCCATCCGACATCGTCTCAACCATGGGACCAACTGACATCCGGTCAGCGGTCCCGACCGACTAATTAGAATGCGACCGAACACTGTTAAAAAGAGTAAAATGTGTGATATATTCTCCATGGGCCCTCCACAAGTTGGGCCCTCATCACCCTCACGTTGGTCATTGACCTACTTTTCATACGCAGGGAGCATTTTAAAGTTAGTAAATTCATTAGTTAAAGTGCCCTACTACTGCAAACAGTTTCTCCAGATACGTACTTCTAATATGCCGCTTTGATATCCACTTTAGAGATGGAGTTGGATTCCTCCAGCTTCATCCACAGCTTCTCCATCCCCAACTTCTTAAGATTTGTTCTAATGTGCATTAACCATGGTATTTTGTGGACACTGGGTAAGGACAAAAGATCCCTCAAAGATTCCCTGTATACTCCCAAAGTGGGCGACGTCCAGAGCCTATGCAAATAGAGCAGCAACCGAAACTCGTCTTTTTGAAGGAAATTTTTCTAAATGCCATATCATATCGAGGTACAATGGGATCAGGGGCAAACTCTTCAGGAGAGCAAAGAAAGACCTAATAAATCAATTTTCTGCTAATGTTAGGATGTTACAGTTAGCATTTTCCCAAATCTCTGAGCCATACAAGACGGCTCCTAATGCCTTGACATTGTAAATCTCAATGGCTGGGGCAGCTCTCTTGTAACTAGTTTTGTTAAAAATCTTCACCAGTCTTGAAGTATGATATAGCAAAGAGCAGTGTGATTTCTGAACCTGCATAGACCAATCCAGGTTTGGGGTAAGTTTTATCCCTATGTAGTCAAAATTGTAAACCTGTTCTATAAGGTCATTCTTGCCTTACAACTTACATTTGTAGTTCTTACTTTTCGCAGGATTAAATATCATGAATTTTGTTTTGGAGCTGTTAAGCTCTAGCCCACGTTCCTTACAAAAAATATTAAAGTCAGTCAGGAGCTGTTGTAGACCTTTAGGATATTTAGAAATCAACAAAGTGTCATTCGTGAAAAGTAAGGAGGGCACTCTCCTACCCGCCACTTTCACAGCTGTCTCGGACCAGCCAATCCACTACACTTTTTATATATAGTGAAAACAATGTGGGGGCCAGGACACATCCTTGTCTGACCCCACGCAAAATTCTTATAGGGTCGATGAGTTGCCCCTGCTCTCCCAACCTGACCCTTGCATAATTATCTTTGTGCAGCCGGACGAGAATTGCCAGTAGGTTGTGCGGAATGCCCATCTTGTCTAAAGTTGGCTAGAGTGTAGACCTAGCGACTAAGTTGAAAGCTGCATGCAAGTCAACAAATGTGACACAAAAGTGACCTCTGTTGACTGCTACAGACTTCCAAAAAAATGCAGTTGATGTGAAAAAACTGATAGTACCATATTCGCAGCCTGCCTGAAACTCAGATATTATGTTAGTCTCATCAATCCAGTTCAGAAGGTGTACTAGAACCTGCCTACAGAAAATCTTCTGTGAAGCATCAGTTAAACTAATTGGTCAATAGTTACTCGGAACACTGTAATGACCCTTCTTATAGATTGGGATAATCTCTACAGAAAGCCCAGAGGCAGGGATCTTCGTGCCCTTTAAAATGGAGCTTGAGCGATAGTTCATATAGGGCCCCCAAACTTCCAAATGTGAGTTAGAAAGCTCATTTGGGATCCCATCAGGGCCTGGGGCTTTTCCTGGAGGACTGAACTTAATTGCCTCAACAGTCTACCTGTGCTCAAATTTGTAAATGTCTTGGCTTTTTAGCTTTGCGACCAGCAAAGAATCAATACCCACCCCTTCTGTGTCCTTGCTACAAGAGTACAAATTGCTAAAATGGACTACCCAATGCTAGGATTGTACAAAATACTCTACTGCCTTCTTACCACCATTTTCTCTTGAGGCCAGGGCAGTCCAAAACCATTTGTTATCATTAGCACCCATAGCAAGGAATAACTCATTCCAGGGTGTATTTTCCCAATCCCTCTTGGCATTTGCCACTTCTCTTTTATAATTTGCCCTAGACAGCACAAGCTGGGCCCTTTTTTTTGTCTGTTAACAAAATCCCTGTTTTAGCCACCCTACAGGCTTTGGTGTACCAAGGAGCTCCATACTGAATCTTAGGGGCCCACTAATTATCCTACGCCAAAAGATCTCTTATACTAGTTAAAAACAGTTTATGGGTCTTTTCCATTGTCAGGCCTCTCACTATCTAATGTCTCTACCTGATCCTTAACCTTTTTTGCCACTATCCCCAGGACCTCTGGGTGCCGTTTTACCCATCCCCACCTAATAGCTTTCCCATTATTTGAGAGTACTACATCCCAACTTGTTCACAGCCCTGGGTTCGGGTGGCATTATCTGGGGTACCCAACAGCGACAAGCTAAGAGCATTGTGGCCGCTGTCAACTCTTTCAATAACCACTATATCCTGCACAAATAACCAACCCTTCAGGCCTATTAAAAAGTAGTACACTTGACTTGTATGCCCTGATCTATTATATGTGTGTCTGCCTACACTATCTGACCTGGTTCTCCCGTCAGCTGGTCTGAGATCAAATTTTAGAGTAAATAAAAGCAGCTGACCCGCCCTCAGAGACCATTTCACTGTTAGGAGGTCTATAGGAAGGATGCTCCATTTCGGGTCCAATTCTGCTGAAAATTGTAAGTCGGGGGACACTAGTAGTTTGAAGTATAGTACAGGTCACCAGCAACTATAACCTCCCTTTTTCCCATTGTATTCTGTGAGGAAATCCTCTAAAATGCTTATAACTTTGGTTTCCTCATTCTGACACCCTTCCCAGTTATACACATTAGACAGTATCAGGAATTGCCACTATGAAAATCCAACCTAACTGCTCATACATCCAGGAAGTAACTGATAAGATTCTTATTGTGCATTGCAATTCTGTTCTTACCCATATTGCCAGGCCCCCGACGGTCTTCCCCTAGGTGACTGTATTGTATGGGCAAAAAATTAAGTTAACCCATTTCTAATAACTGGGGAAGTGCTCCAAGTTTCCTACAGGAGGCAAATATTGTGGTCGTCTACAAACTGCCCCCAATCTGCATCCCCCAACTTGGGCCCTATCCCAGTCACATTCCAGGACATAATTTTAATTGGCTTATTAGCACAGTCTTAACATTCTACCTGGGTGCAGGAAGTAAGTGCCCCCTCTGATATACAAGATATAAGCAACCTATCAGGGATCGGCAGAGGACTATCCCCCGCTACCCCTTGGGGAGCTGGGAGAAATTAGGCCAGTCATATTAAGCTCTTCTCCGACTTTCGGAGTTCCCACTCTTTCTATAGGCTTAGTTCCAATACCTATAAAGCCCCTGGATTGACTGACTACAGGCTCACCCCTGAGCTAAATGTTTCAAATAAAACTAAAAACATTCAAGCTGCTTCCTCTTTTGATTCACCCATCTCTAAATGAGGCAGGCAGATCAAGGGTTTGGTGGCAAGGTACTCCATCATTTTGTGATGGAGTACCCTGTCTGCCAAACACTATTGAGACTCTGAGTTGGTAAAATTATGCACAGTAATCAGTGACTACCACAAACATGGAAAGAAAGTCACACTATAAACATGCCATCAATACGAAAAAAGTAAAGAGGTCACAATATTTTGAGAGTAGAAAAGAAAACTCATGCCCAACTCCAGTACTTAAACTATTGAAAAATAGAGGTAAATAAAAATATGCAATAAGTCTAGAAAAGCTGTGTGATCCCTACCTTTGCAAACTAGTCTTCTACCCAAGACATATTTGCCGTCCTCCCTGTGGAGTACGTGTGTAGAACTGTAATTGTGCAATACTTCTCCCTATGGAGCTAGCTATGACCACACCTTTAAGTTGAAGCCAATATAGTGTAATTTGGGAAAAGTCTAAAAGCTTACCTCTTGCAACAGTTGTCTGTCCAACAGCGTTAACTGCCTATGAGCCTGCTGCTAATCATGCACGTAACCACCTGTTCCTATTTTTTCAGGACATATCACCCTCTGGTATCCCCCCTTCCTTTGGTTCACTATCATGCTTTTCTATTAGTGTGAATGTCTCCAGTTTGAACAGTTACATCGTTCCAAAAAGATTTTAGGAAGGGTAGTATCAATGATTTTTATATTATATTGCCTTTAAAATGTTTTACAGTGCTTTGGTTTACAGTCTCTAATGTTACTGAGTGGTTCATAATGTATGAATATATTTGATTCTCTATAGTGCCCTTAACTTTAAAGGACATCAAATTATTATCTTGCTGCACTCAGTGAGTCTCCTAGCAATCAGACGTAATTGTCTTTTTACACGTACCTTTCAGACTTTGATCATGGTGAGACGGTAACCACTTACATCAATTGGTTTGGCATTCGATGTTCTACACATAATGTATCGCGGTGATGAAGACATCTAAGCTCTTCACAGACACACTCAATGAAGAGCGGCATATGGAACCAGAACTGTTCATTGTTATAGTGATTGCTCAAGACCTTGCTTGAAAATCAAATCCTTTGATCCATGGAATCTTGAAGGCACAAAAGAGAGGGATGTGTGTAGGAAAGTGAAATATTATGTGGCATGACTGGGTAGCCTTACCATGCAATATTATCACAATACCCCAAAGATGGTCCTTGGATTAACACCAATAAAACCTTAGCTCAGCCCTGGTAGAGTGGCAAAGGGTAGTCAGGCTTTACTAGAGGAACATGTGTTGAGCATTTCAGAGTACCAACATAGACGATACGTAATTGACTCGACTTGAGAAAAAAATCCAACACAAATTCATAAAAATAGAGTGTATTTTTATCCTAATTTAGAAACCAAAATGAATGGAATAACATACATATAACTGTAGTTATAGATTTTTGAAGCAATATTAAATCAGTGCAGTAAAATACATAGAGAAAATACCATTGCCGTTAATGGTAAAAAACACTTGTGACAATCGATAACTTGCAAGTCGAGTTACATGGAACCCTTATAGGGTTACGGTCATGCGGGCCCCAGGACCAGGCCACAGCAGTCAGGACAATTTTACCTAGCCGTGGAGTCCTGGTGTAGAGTTGTTCTGGCTGTCCTTGGTGCTGAACAGGAGTCGCAGGAGGTGCTATTTTTCCGCTTACACAGCGCTGCCAAAAACACAACAGATGCACAGCTGCTGATGTCAGATGATGGTTTCAAGGTGCTCCCTGTAGATGCAGCATCGAGTGTGGGGGTCGGTTACTGGATTTGTGACCAACAAGCCTTGGCAGCAGTAAGCACAGGGTTAAGCTTCTGAAACTTTACAGGGTCTGGGGGAGTAACATGGCAGCCTGAAACTTTGGAGCAGGCCAGACTACAACTCCCACAATGCACTGGACCAACTGGATTTGGGTGATTCAGTGGAGGGCCCGATAGCCAGCGATTCTTTGGATCTGGCGAGTTTTTCCACCTGTAGTTTGCAGGGGACTAGCGCCAATAATCCAAGGGAGACCAAGGGTGCTTCTGGTTTCCATAAGGGTACCTCTCCTAGGGAGTGTCTAGTTTTAGCCAAGGACAAGGGTTGTTCACTCAGTTCCAAGTCTGTTGCCTCAGGGACAAAGTATCCCCGCTTTTGCTTTGTGCTGTGGGTAAAGTCCTATTGTCAGCGACACAGCTTTCCTCTTGGTCCTTCTTTGAAGTAAGTTATTCAGATCTGAGGGTCTGGTGTCAGGGGAGTCCCTTAAATCCTAGTATTAAGGGAATTTGGGGTATGGGAGCTAGAAGCCAATGGGCAGCTAGTTCCAGCAGCTAATCGCACCTGAGATGACCACATCTGGTGGTGTAGGTCACCTTTTCAACCCAGAACCCAGTATTTCTGCCCTCCTAAAGATGGCTGAATTCTATTTTAGGGGTTCAGATCAGGCTGCCCACCCTAGGGGTGTGGCCAGCCTTCCTCGGATTGTACACCTCCTGCATGTCTAATTTCCTATCTTGCCCGGGTGCAAGCACACCTCAGGCAAGGGGGGCTGTGTCCATCTCAGGGGGACAGCCCAGATGCATATCAGAGTTATTGCAGCCTTTGAAACTCACTGCCTTGATGTGCCAATTCACTAACCTGCTTGGGAGAAGGGAGGTGTGACCTCCTTCCTGCCCAAGCCTTTATTCCTGACTCCTGGGAGAGATCACACTGCCCGACAGGAAGTCAGAATCCTGTCCTGCCAGTAGCAGGCGCAGGAAAGCGCAGCCTGGTCAGCCAGGGCACAGTGAAGCTGGGGTAATGAGGTGGCCAACCTCTAAGGTGCCACCTGGGTGTATGCCACGTCATATCAACAACACAGCCCTTGATATTTGTCACACAAAATATACATGTTTTTCAAAGGGCAAACCCTAAAGCCTGACTCTTTATTAGGGGAAGGTCATGCCACGTCACCCAAGGCACGAGAATCGTGTCAGGGGTGAGCAGGCATGACATATTTTAGTGGTACTATAATGGAGCTGCGAATCTCAAGAGTGCCCAGTTGGCAGCCCATGTTATCCTATGGATCTCTAACACTTATAGAAGTTTCCAATGGGGAACACTACTATATGAACAAGTGCACTTATATGTCCACACCTTTAATATAATGCACCCTGCCTCCTGGACTGAGGAGGCCTTCCTTAGGAGTCCCCTGACATATATTAAAAACAGTGCATTCACTGTGCCTCACATGGTGAGGGCACAGTCGGGTTCGAGCAGTTTGCACTGCTCCTGCAGTTTGCAATTGGCAGGCCTGCTGTTGGTAGTTTGCTTGGGTCACCTAGGGTGGCATTAAACCATGCTACAGCCCAGGGAACCCCTTAACCATCTATGCCCTAGGTACCCCTGGTACCAAATCCTAAGGACTTATAATGGGGTAAAGTCCTTGCAAATTTGGGGTTACCAAGTCAAGCATAACAGTTTTAAGAGAGAGCACAGGCACTGGGGTCTGGGCAGCAAAGTTATGAACATCAGCATTTGGAGCAAAAAATGTGGAGTAAGAGTGACCATACAAAATGGGCACTTTCCTTCTGGACCCCCAACCCCCAGAAAAAAGGTGATGAGCAACTATCCTATTCCCTTGTAGTTTTCATTGTCTAAGTGGAAAAACCTAGAAAGGCCATCTGCATTGGCATGATCAGTCCCTGATCTGTGTTCCACTGTAAAGTCCATACCCTGCACGAAAATGGACCACTTCAACAGTGTGGGGTTCTCTCCTCTTATCTGCATCAGCTATCTGAGAGGCCTGTGGTCCACTGATTTCAGATACTGCGTTTAAATGTATCTTAGTTGCAGTTGATTCTTGCTCCAGGTTCTTCTGGGTTTGGCCACAACATTCGGCTGACGCTCGCATTGTTATTAAAAACCTGCATGTCTTTATCGGGACATATGCATGCAGTACATTCCACTCGGCCGGGCCCGGCTTTCGCTGCTAAAACGTACCGGGATGCTATGGTATCCGTGGGTGTACATGTGCATTATTCATCTATGGTATTAGGCACAGGGGGTAGTTGGAGCCACCACTTATAGGGGGTGCAGCAAGCCCTTAATAATTTCCCTAAAAGATATCTGGGTGGCCGGACCACATATCAGGTCCTTTTTTGGCATCAATATGTACGTTCTCGACTTTGACGGTCCAGACATTGTGGCAGAAGCCATGTCCTTTGACGTAAATTATTGTTGTGCTGTCTTAAAGGACCTACAAAACTTCTGTGACACCCAATCAAACGAGCAGCTGAAGATGTTTACCTCTGCAGAAATCAAGGATAAACAAGCACCTTCCAGCTGGATATCAAAAGTTGGAGATCTCGTACGTGAGAAGGTGGCGGTGAAAAAGGAGTTTGGCCCATCATACTGAGCACAGGTGCCAGTCCTTGCCATTCAAGGTACAAGAATTGTAATCTTGTCACCGCTTCCTGGTTCTAAAAACATTAGACCGTGTGGAGTCCTTGGTAGTTCCCTAACGCCTCTCACTACCATACGGAAATTCCCCTACAGCTAGTGAGCACCACTGAAGCTGTTTCTCCCCAGCTGGGAGGGGGAACGGAGAATGCACAACAGTTAATTCCTGCATCCGCTACAACTACCAGCAACACGACTGAAGTGAGTACTGCTCTTACTACTGCGTCTTCTGCAGCTGATGTCATTTATACAGATCCACCTTCTTTGGATCCACCTCTTGTGCATTTTTGTGGTCCTGTTGCGAGACTTGATGCACCAGTTTTTCGACAAACTACTTCTGGGTAATATGTGGGTCATGATAATTTTTCTTGGATTCTTTTGATGATTCTTCTGTTTAGACACTCCAGCTGCACGGATCTGTGTTTTTAGGTCATGGCTGAAGTGCACTTATCCTGTCCCACCTTGGATATATGTTTGGATAACACTTTCCTTTGTTTTTCTATTCCTGTGGATTGGATTTGTGACAGTTTTTTACTTGCTGATTAATGGCCTCTATCTTTAAGAAGGCTCTGCTACAGAACTGGTTGATGGAGTGTTGGCTTCCCACTCATCTTCACATAAGCTAGAAAGCAACTTATCCCTCGTGAACGTTTTAGCTGTTCCAGTAACTGAAAAAAATTGTTTGAGATAAATGTCCCTTTGATATATTCGGTCCTACAGAAATTCTGCAGATACCATATGTATTTAGGGTTTCTTTAGGTCATGTAATTGTGCCTGGGTTACATCCTGATGAATGGGATGCTGAAACTGTAACCTTCATGCTCTTGGAGCTGGAATACTATACCTTTTCTTTTAAATCTGAGGATCTGTACTTAAATTCTGCTAGGTACGGTGAAATGTTCTGTTATCACCATTATGGACATCATTATTTACACTGACCTAGTGTTCAACGCACCATTCTTAATTACGCACAACGGGAACATTGCCCCAGTCCCCTACGAGACAACTCCAAAATATATAGGGATACAGTTACATATTGTTCTGGATATGATACATCAGACCCAGCATCATATTATTTTAAATTAGTCTCTACACTACCAAAAAGATACATGCTTCCACAAACTAAGCTAATATATATTTGTCACCCAATTAGCTGTGAAAGGCTATGATTATTGGAAAGACACAATTGACATGATGTCCATTTGGGGTACCAAACCATGGCAAGTTCAGGGGACGGAAACCTTGTTCTAAGCCTGTTTAATTACAACATAAATGATTTTTCTAAATGACACCATCCAACAGCCCATGTGTCTGAAGATTGGCTAAAATTAAAGATGTGAATGCACCCAATATTTCTTACATTGCCCGGTTTGATAATTGTCAACACTTAATAAATTACAGTGAAGAACAGCTCGATAGTACAATGCAGAATGGTACCTTTAATTTCACACTTTCAGGGCCTCAAAGGTGGTTATTGTGGCCAGTGCACATGAATGGTTCTCATGCTCATTTTTTAAATTCCACACGGGGGTTTAAGACAAGCTGACCTGATCCCCGATATTCCTACTCACAACATTCGGGTATTTTTAGCACATACACAGCGGGGAAATTGTGTCAACAATGGTTGGAACATTCCACACTGTCTGCAATAAAACAACATGTTTCTCTCCTGTCCGAAGACGTGGACTTATCAGACTTCCTATTAGATCCTAAGTCTCCACGTTCTAAAAGATTTATTTATGCTACATATGATGAAATTTGGAAATTATCACAAATGGAAGCTACCACAGGTTTAAGACAAATTAATCAAGATAATTTGGATAAAGTGCTTGCTGTGGTTGATAATAGTAAAAATAAACTGTCTTCTCGCATTTATAATTTATATAAAATGTTGTCATCTGTAATTGATATTATGAAAGTAACATGTCTACATCGTACCATGGGCAAAGTCCTCTTAGATCTATCATGCAGTTTAGCTGGACACTTCAAACTCTTAAGAATGGGCGCATCCCTTGGCATAGTTCTAATTCCAGCCACCTATTCCTGCCTTTCAATCTGACCCATAATCAACAACTCATGGATAAGAAACATGTCACGTACACAATGTTACATCTCGAGAAGTTAGAACAGCTCCTATTCACGATAGCAGAAACACCTTCCGCTGTCTGAATAATACACTGCGTATTATCTTTGCCGATTTCAACATTTCAGTTCACAGCTTGCATGAAACATTTCCCTGTCAATAGATATGAACCCCTAGGAGGCAGTGTGAACGTGCCAATAACGAGGTCTTCCTTACTGTATAGGAATGCAACTCTTCTTCGGACATCCACTTGTTTGTAAACAAGTGACCATACACGGCGCTTGTAATGCGTCGTTAGTGAATATGGCCTGTTATCTAAAAGGAACACCAGCCCCTCCAAAACTCCCACTGATTACAGTCAAATGGAAGTTATTTAATGTTAAGCGATCAGGACTGTTGTGGAATGAAAGCTGGGATTCCATACATTTTATCGGTTTCCCAGATCATCACCTGCTGTAATAACGTCCTTTTTCCTACCCAGGCAAGGGGGTGTAGATTGCTCGTGCTAGCCTTCCATTCCAACTTTGAAGGCAGATTTCAACAAGCTAAGCAGACTCAAAGCACTATTGTTTCAAAAAGATGTAGCACTAACATCTGCTTGAGAAACGTTTGAATTACTAGTTGCAAGGACATCCAGTGAGATACAGCCCTTGTTAAACACCCATCTCCCACTACATTTCGGCAAACTAGTTCACCGTATTTTTTAAATGCATCAAATACTGCCAGTCTTGCCCACTTTTTAAAAGTTATTGGTTCTGGCTTAGTTAGTTCCTTCTCGAAAATGTTTGGACTAATACCAGCTTTTATTCATTCCCTTTTTTCCAGTGCGTTCGGGGGCTTCCCGCTGCTGTTATTCCTCATTTGAGGCATTTTGGTTCTATTCTTACTCTTACGAAATTGATGTTCAGTTTGCAAGCCCACTGGAACTACCACTGCTCCAGCTGTGCCACGAGCTCATGCTTCGATTCTTTGGAATCCTCTTGCTCAAGGAACTGGACGTTGATTGGTCATTGCCATTCTGACCTGGCTGGTTTACCTGCATGCAACCCGTGCTTCATTGCCTCTGGTGCCCCTTCGAATGGGCACTGGACATTTGCCTGACTCTACCGACGCCAGCTCCTGTGGACATAGACCTGTTGATGAGTCCCTATTCAAAGTTGTCCCGTGGGCCTGTGGCTTCTTCAGAATGCAAGCTATGAGTCACTTCTTTCAGTGGAAATGAGTGCTTTAGCACATGGATCACTAAATGCTAGCTTTAATAACAAGGATGAGGGTAACCTGGTTTCTTTCTAAGCATCAGCTGAGACAAAAGATCATGTTTGTTCTCCAGAGTTAGTAGATTGGGCCGTCGAAGAATCATCGTCAGTGGAGAAGGAATCCGATCTAGATTCATTGTCTTTTGAACTTGCGAAAGATATTATGGATACCTTGGACACACATTAATTTGACTACCTTCTCAAAATTGACATGTTACATTTATTTCTTATAATAATACGCTTTTAACAACATGCTTCTTAGCAATGCTTTGAATTTGCTTATTTTTTACCTTAACTTTTTATAATTTAGTTAGCCGTCACATTACTGTCCTGACCGGGGGGGGGGGGAGGTGGTGATGTGAATTCCCTATGGGGCCCACTGTAGTTCCCCCCTATGTTAGCCTATCAGTTGTAGCACACTTTTGTTTTCCACCAACTTGGTTTCATAAACCACAGTGGTATTTATCTCAGTATCAGCAAGCCGTGGTCAACATTTTGTGACTCAGGCAGCACTAATGGAATCATGATCACCAAGTGGACCGGTTAGTTGTTTTTAGTTATCTTAGAATTAGGGAGCAACCAGACCTTGTACCTGCAATATTTTGATTTTGATAACCATAAGTTGTGGGACAGTGGTTCCAATGACCGAGAGATCAAGGTGATCAATCTCAGCCATGAAAGAAAGCACTGGAGTCAAGGGTGAAAGGACAGAAATTAATTAAAATCCATTTAGGGTTGGGACTGTCAATACTGTTGATTACCACTGCTCAGTGTTTTGTGTACTATTGCCCTCTAAGTACATATAAAAGTATTCACTTACCACTCCTGCCATTACAAAGGCAGCTTGGAAGTTCAGTGGACAGTTTTTAGTGACTGACTCAAATTTTTCCCTCTGTTAATGGGAAATAACATCTGGGAACTAACCGGAAGATTGGTTTGCCCATAGCAGCCTCAAATAGAGGCAAAGAGTATTTGTGCCCTCTTTGAAAATGTATTTGTTAGTGTTCATTACATTTACCACTCTGGGTTTATACTTGTGAAATTCCCTCTAGGTAATGTTTGGAGGCAAACCTCCACGTGGGCGAAACTGTATGGTAATGGGAATAACATCTGGTAAAGATGTCTTCAATAGGATATTTTCTAGAACAGTAAGTCAGTGTTTTGCTATCAAGACCAGTCTCCTTGCACTGAATCCCCAAGACTATGTAGTGTTTTCTGGCTCATCAGTTAGTGGATACATGACAGATATACCCTGACTAATAAACATTGGTTTTACGCATAGCTGAATTCCATTGGCGTACTTGTAGTACCTGCTCTTGTCACATTCAATGATGGAAGCAAAGAGGTGGGCTACATGTTCATTACAGAGGATCCCATTGCACATTGATGGGGAAACCCAGTTTACCGTAGGACCTAGGTACAGTTTGATACAAAAGAAAATTGGTCCCAACGTAGGGTATACAGATAAGGTAATACAACTAGCCAATCTAGACTCCAATAAGGTAGTTAGACACCCAGTTCAGAAGTCAGGGGGATAACACATTTCTCAACAAGAAAATCAACGTACTAAAAACCACAACACAGAAAACACAAAGTCTAATTGAAATAAATTAAAACATGTAATGACATTTGAACATATAAACATAATATACTTTTTGTATACATTGGTCGATCCAAAAAGTTAATAGCAAGTGCTAGAAAAAGTGCTCGTGCATAAGTGAGGGAAGATGAAAAAAATACGGTACACCTATTTACAACCATATGGTATTCATGCCTGTCTGATTAAAGGTTTAGATCATTTTCCCTCCATATTGCATAGGTACAGTGTGCAGTTCAATGCTGTTCCCCTATGGATTGTGATATCAGTATAGGCCACACAAATTAGGAATGTCGACGTTTCGACCCAAGATGATGAAAGTCCAATTAAGCCTTATTGAAGGGACTTCATCAAGACAGTTAGGAGCAACCTGAAATTCACCTTATTCCAGTCACTTAGATTTGATCACAAATGTGAAGGCCAACCAGCTCCTCATCTAAAGACAATGCAAGCTCCCCTTCATATTGGTCTGATTAGATCTAGTATGTAAATGTGCCTGTTGGGCAGGACTTCGTAATATTGTAAACTTGTCACAATAGCAGTTATACACAGAGTCGTCCAGATTAATCAAGGTACAGACTCTTATCATACATAGTATCCAGAGAATGTCTCGCGGCTAAGACTGACTTATAAACATTGGTTTTATGCGTAGCTGAATTCCGTTGGTGTACTTGTAGTACCTGTAGTACCTGCTGTTGTCAATGATGGAAGCAATGAGGTGGGGCTGTATGTTCATTACAGAGGATCAGCATGAGGCCGATGTTTGTGGTACTCTAATGGTGGCGTTGGACATTGTACAGAGATCAGATGTGGTGCAAAATACCCATTCAAACACAGCAGTATTGAGTAATAAAGTGGCATAGTACAACATGTAGATTATTCAACACACAAGTCTTTTTTGCTATTCATAGTGGAAAATAAAGGCAGAATAAGTAGTTTGAGACTTCAACGGGAAACCATTTTTAAAGTGATTTTGAATGGTGTAAAGAAGTGGTCTTCAAACTTTTTAATGATGCATCCTTCCCCACTTCTGTAAAAAAAAAATCATCATGCAGGCCAGAATTGAAACATATTTTTTCACAATTATTCTATAAAACTAACAGCTTTAAACATTTTTAACAACTGAAACAATGCAGTTATGTTCAGTAATCCCTTTTAAAATCCAATCAGGTACATACATGATTGGCAACATGCTATGGGCAGCCTGGTCTTCCTAAAGTGTAAAAGTATCCACACTATAATTCTTTGTCAGAAATCAGGGGTGGGGTGAAGGGACAGTCTATAAGGATTATTTAGAGTCCCTCTTCCTTTGACATCTACTCCCACCTACCCACTGCCTCACTGCTTTTTTGTTAAACTAAAAACAAAACACTGTCTTCAGCATGATGCTCCACTTGGCAAGTGCTTATTGCCCTGCTCCCCTTTCCCCTAAAATCAATTCAGGCGGCATAGTCTGAAGACCTCTAGATTAAGGACAAATGAGTCTAACATTAGAGTAATTCTTGGATTATTGAGAATTCCACTACCAATGTGTTTATATCTCCCTTGATCAGTGGCGACTCCACCGCTAAGGCAGAGGAGCGCTGCGCCACTGCTCTTTGAGCAGTGCAAAAAATAAAAATAAAATGACAATAACAAGACGTTATTAACATTTTATTATTCTGTGTGGGACATCGAGCCATGTCAGGGTGGGGCGGGGCTGAGCTCGCCAGAGCAGAGTGAGGAGTGGTTTGCACTCCCTAAGTGCGCATGACTGTTTGACTGGCCCTTTTGAGCCGGCCAAACAGTCATGCGCACTTAGCATGTTCTCCCCTTGGCTGTATTGTACAGCCCACTAGAGAACATGCCCAGGCTCCCAGGCACTGCCTGAGGAGCCAAACAGGCTCCTCAGACCAATCACGATGCTGCTCATGCAGCGTCGTGATTGGCTGGGAAAGTCCGGGAGCCTAGGGGGCTTCCGGTGCTGAGAGAACAGGACGGAGGAGAGGCGTGCAGCAGCGGTAAGTTTATTTGACCTTTTTCATCCGCTTCCCTTCCCCACCACCCCCATACCAAGGCAGCCGCCACTGCCCTTGATGGTAGCATTTTGTTTTACCTCTTGCAAAATAACCTACTGAGGAGTGCCAAAACACCTTAGGTTGAATGTGTGCTTGCATATACTTTACTACAATATTAGTAAGAAGGCAATTTTGCTGCATCCCAGCGCTAAGCCCTTATTCAAGGATGAATCCTGTTCTTGGTCTGAGGTGTGTGTATGTAAAATGTGTAGTAGTCGGCCAGACCTGTGAAAAGCATGAGTGGCTCAAAGTGCTGACTTCCAAAACATAAAAATGGCCCTGGAACTTCCCTCAAGCTTCACCCAGGACAACTCACTTGGGCTTTTTGCTCTCTAGTAGTTAGTGCAAAATGGCTGCCAGAGCAGGTGTGGTAGCAGCCTGATGTACTGTGAAATTACTGTGGTTGAGTTTGGGTGACAGGTTGAAGCTACCTTGAAAAACCTGACATCTTGACTTTTATGTGTTTCATTTACTCTCAGTGAAAAACAGTTGAGATACTATTCTCCCCACAACAAACTGTGACCAAAGGCCAGATGTACAAAGCTGTTTTGCAATCTCAAACCATGTGTCTTAAAAATCACAGGGTTTGTGATAGCAAAGGGCTGTTCACAATATACGAAAACCCTTTTACCAACTGTAAAAGTCTTTCTGACTTGCTAAAGGGAATTTGCAACCTTTCCAACTCACATGTAGGAGAGGGCAAGAATAGGGCATCCTTCTCTTATTTGCAATTCAAAACGAAATGTATCAATACTTTGAGACTGCAATATTAGTTGCAAGCCATTGATCAGTTAATGATCCCCTGGTTGGGGTGGCAACAGGTATGCAAAGGGGAAACTGTCCCTGGGGCACAGCTTCCCCTTTGCAAACCATGTTGGCTTCTTGGGAGAGCAGGATGGGAAACAATTTCTTAAAGAAGCATGTGTCCCTTTAATAAAAACTGGGTTATTAAAAAACTATTTCCATTTGAAAAAACAAAAGCAAGTTTGCGACCTGCTGTTATTTGGCGGCCTCTACCTCCGAGTTTGCTGTCATTCACGGGGGATCGCAAAGTGCAACCTACCAAATTAATATTCCTTAAGAAGATCATTTGCGACTCCCTGAGAACGGACAATTTGCAAGGTGACCTATTAGTTAAAAGGTCAAATCACAAATTGAATTTCCATTCGCAAGCCAGTCAGTGTGAAAACTGCACATCCCTGCTGTGCAAAGTCTTATCTCTACTGATCCTGTTTGGGACAGGTAAATTCATCCAAGTTTATCATGCAACAGTCTTCAGTCTCCGCAGGTACCGTGTTAATCAGTAAATAGAAAGTGGGCAGGGTGTTCTTTATGCCAATCTGCATGGTGGTCCTCACAGAAGCCCATGAAAGTAGAAAAAGGTTAAGTACCTTAAGTCATTGTCATCATGTAGTAAGCTTCCTTATGCTGTTAGTGGAGATGAAGCTGGAAACTCTTAGGGCCTGATTGAGATCTTGGCGGACGGGTTACTCCATCACAACGGTGACGGATATCCCGTCCGCCAAAATATAAATTCCATGGGAAATAATGGGATTTATATTTTGGCTGACAAGATATCCGTCACCGCTGTGACGGTGTAACCTGTCCACCAAGATCTAAATCAGGCCCTTAGTCTGACTGCAACTCGTATGGTTCTTTGCAGCAGGTGCACATTACTACTAGTGACCATGTTGCATTAGTGATTGTTGTAACATAAACGTTATAATGCATCCTGAGCCTCACACATTGATAGATCAAAGTCATAGTGGTGAACTACAAGCAAGTTGACATACGAATGACCTCCAGACCTTACTAATTGTTCCACAGTGCACAACCCATGATGTAAAACAGTCCTGGGTTCATTGGGTCATCATGGGTGGCTGGCTGAAGAGACAGTGGAGTGGACAAACGTCCGCAAATCAGAGTGCTTTGTGGCACAGTGGCATGAAGTGTGTACTGTGCACAGGATGCGCTAGTACAAGTGATTGCAACATTACTGTGACTGTCCCAAGTATAAATGATGGTTCATGTGGGAAGAACCTACTCCATGCAGGGAACATTCATGTAGAATGACATGTAATATATTAGTATAGTCAGTGGTGTGCAATTGGCTTAAACCAACTTCATACTATCATATTCCAACTCAAACAGTTTATTATATACAAATGGTAACGTGTTCAATTTAGGCTGTGTACGCCGTGCACGCTTAGCATGCTACGCCGCATCATTATTTGCTCATCCTGTCGGTACCATTGTTAAGCACTATGTTGCAGACAGGCTTCACAGGACAGCTCCATAGCTGAGAACGCTGGTCTCAGTGTTCTTTTCTGAAGGTTTCCATGGCACTGCTGCTGCAGCACAAAGAATGAGGCTAAAGATGGCGTGCAGCACAATCAGGTTTTCAAGAAAATAGTAAGAGTGCCAAGGAGCCTGCTTGATGAATGTGTGATAGGATAGGATTCAACAGTTGTTGCAGTTCGGCCCCGTCCCCAGCACTGCATGTGAAGATATTTCCATTAGAATACCGAAATGTGGTCTTGCATCAATAAAGGTTCGATAATGAAGAGACGCTGTACAGAGTACCAAGGTGTGCCAACATGGTTTAGAAGTGAGGCACGGCACAGAATTGCTGATGCCTACACATATGCCCATTTTTTTATAATAGATACGTGTCTCCAAACACTTTAGTTAGGAAGTTATGGGACCGTCTTAGCTGCTTTTTAATTTTCGATAGACAGATTTTATTTTCAAATGAATATTTGATCCTGCATTCTGGGGCAGATGGGTAATATAAGGGGTGTAATTTTAAGTAAGGCAGCGCTACTAACTTTGATAAAGTCTAGATTTTTCATGCAAAATGGACCGCGGTTAACGTTGAAGAAAATGTGCCTGACATTAGTAAATGTGTTTAACTTTGTCATGACTATAAAGGAAACCATAGAAAAAAGTTTCTTTAAATGTGAAAAATAAAACATGCAGCTTTAAACTGTAGAAGATGCTTTCTTGAATGTGTAGAACAAACGTGCAGCTTACACAAAGTAGTAGGCCCTCACACCTAATGTGCTTCTATGACTAGGCCTGAAAATTTCTTTCGACTTCTGTTTGACATTTAAATAAAATGGCTTTTAGAACCTGTTGACCTAATCATCTGACTACAAAATCATCATCACTTTAAAATGTGATGCTCTAAGACAAATGTATTTCTTTGCTTACCTACACCATATGATTTCCTAATGAATAGGTGTAGGTAAGCTTACTGAAGATATTGTTTTACATGGTCTAATCAGGACTTTACTGATCGAAATGTTTCAGTGCTTTAGAATAGCCATTTTGTCCAAACAATGGGACACTGACAACAGCTAACAGAATAGGCCTGCAAAGTTTCTCATGAGAACCTTCCCTCTATTATCTAGTGAAAGACATTTTGAAACTTTTAGATAACTGCTCACCGGCGTGAATGCTTACCGTGTTAAATGGGAGGAGAGACAACAGACCATCGGAATACCCGTTTCCATTGGACAAGAATCACTTAACCTGCTGAATGTTGCAAAAATGTTTTACATTTTCATATCTATGTTTTCCTAGTAATTGAGAATTAATGCCTTATTGCCTTAATGCCATCTTACCCGTGATGCTTTATGCATTGTTTTCCCTTATGCTTGTCCAAATTGCTGTGTGCTATTGCTAACGGCGATTTCCTTTTATGCGGATCCTTTTTGGGGAGACTTTCTCCTCATGTTGATCAAAGCTACAGCTGTGATGAATTTCTTTTGATTGACTAACAAATGCTACTACAACTTGTTGGGGAACTCGGTTGAGTTTTCCGGAACTGCTCTTCATTCATCTAACTAGAAGCTCCAGAATCTTGCTCTTTTCAGAAAGAACTCTTTATGGGTTCTTATTAAGGTGAGGACCCTTAGATTAAGATAGGAACTATTTCCTTTATTGAACACGCTGTCTATTTTATGCTGACTCTAACAAAACGTTACTCAATATTTCTGTAATTTGACTAATCCGAACAAAAACAATTACATATTCTTAATTGGAAATAAAGCTTTGAAACGATTCTAAACCTCTCATCATTGACTGAACATTAAGATACTGAAATTTGATGATTTTATTTGAAATACATTTAATTACAGCCCCATTCTAAATCGGCGGCAAAGATCCATTGGCCTGGAGACGGAGTGGTGCCAAAAATAGGAGGCTACCGTTGTAAGTGCTTTGGGTTTGCACTGGTTATCAATTGGCCCTCAAATTATAGGCAATAACAACATGAATATTTGATCCTACATTCTGGGGCAGATGGGTAATATAAGGGGTGTCATTTTAAGAAAGGCAGAGCTACTAACTTTGGCAAAGGTTCAGAACACCTAAATTTAAACAGTGTAACAAATGGCTTTATAAAGGGTTCAGGATATCAACATATACAAAGCACATGTATTGTCTTTGCCAAAAAATGACCAATAATTGTGATGAAATGTATATTTCATTAATTCAAACAGTTTAATATTTAATAAAAGTGAGTGTGTGAGTATTTGGGTATATTATATGGTATGGCTGTGGGGCCTTACCAAGGAATACATTGGCAAAAACTGTCTTGGGTCCAGTCATGCTCGTTTGAACAACCTTAAGCTCAACCATAGGTAGCTATGGCTTTCGAGCAGCAAGGCTTGAACAAAGGAACTTAGTGTAAAGCATTTTACAGTACCAAACAACGAAATAAGAAAGACACAACAACACAAAAGAAAAACAACACCAATTCATAAAAATAGATTATATGTTAATGAGTTATTAGAGTCTTTGATGAGTAAAATCCACCGGAGGGGTCCAGAGATACAGATTTGTTTTTAAAGGTTTTATCACTTTTAATTTCAACCGCAAACAAGCATTGTTCAACAAAATGTTTGGAAACTTTTCAAAAGTTTGTAAAAGTTAGTTTGGCTACTCCGGCCCAGCTTGGGTGACCAAATCCAACAGGATGAAGGTCTGGGGGCCCAATGGGGGTAGATTTGGGCAGCTACCTAGCCACCAGAGTGTTTTTCAGCCCAATTCCAACTTTAAA
Organism: Calotriton arnoldi; assembly: GCA_963921515.1. Taxonomy (NCBI): domain Eukaryota; kingdom Metazoa; phylum Chordata; class Amphibia; order Caudata; family Salamandridae; genus Calotriton; species Calotriton arnoldi. Next base: position 642,759 of record CAWUFW010005885.1, on the reverse strand, counting down.
GCATGACTGTCATAGACTTTAATGGAGTGGTCCAGATGCTGAGGATACAGGATGAAGAGATGCTCAAAGATGCTCCGCTTGCTGTACGGTCGTAGGGGGAACTTTTGAAGTGATTCCTCGATCTACGGGTGATGTGTAGAGACTTTGGCCACAGAGGACGGGTCCCACAAAGTCCTCTTCAAGACAGTAGAAGGCCAGCTGCAGCTGGGCTACCGGTCTCTGAGCACAGTGATTGGAGCAAATCCTTTAGTGGAGGCTAGCATCCCCCTTGGCCGACCAATCCAGACTTTGAAGACACTTCCAGGTCCAGCCAACTTGAATGCAACTTTTGGCTGTTGAGGATCGGTCTCTTGGGGTGCCCAGCGGCAATCAGGGGTGAGTTTGTGGAAGTGGCTACCAATTTGCTGGTTTGGGCTTCTTCAGCTCTCTTGTCCCTGGAGCTGGCTCCAGGGGATCAGCCAACTGATCCTTGAAGTGACTGCTTTGGTCTGGGGGCTGGGGCATGACTTTTCCCCATGCCAGGAGTCACAGGCACAGTCCCAACGTTGCTAGCCCAAAAGTGCAGCAAGTGCAGTCCAGCAGATGGTGCAGCCTCTCTTTGTGAAGTCGAGAGGGGCAGCAGAGCAGTACTTCTTCGGTCCTTGTTCCAGCTCCGATGTGATCTGAGGTTCAGGGTGCAAGAGGTGTCATATTTTACCCAGGAAACAGCCCGAGGTGACAACGCGGTCACTAGCCAATGGACTACCAGGTCCCCTCACTCTTGATGATTTTCCAGCAATGTGTGGAATCTGGAAATTCCAGAGTGCACTATTCTGGTCATTCTCAAGCTGTCTAAACCTCTCCTCGACTGTGAGGAGCTAGGTAACTCACCCTAGAGGTATGGGTACCCGGGGGCTACACGCCCACTGAAAAAACAGTTTGGGCACTGGTCTTGCCTCTTTGGCAATGTCTCCAGCTTGTGTACCTAATTAAAGGGCAGTCCCTTAGGAGTGTTATCACCATTTGCTCATCAAAGGTGGCGTCGCCTTTGAAGTTCGCCTTTTAGGCTAACACCCTGAGTGGTTTTCTGCAAGGTGGAGGTGACACCTCTCCTTATAGCCGGTTGCTGTTGTTGTCAAGCCTGGGAGTCATTCACACGAATCCCAAGACGGGCAGAATGCTGTCTGTTTCCCAGTGCCCGTGTGAGGCTACTAGACCAGCTGGGTCACTGAGTGGCAACTTTCTAAACGTTGCTTTACTTAATAATGTCATTAATTTTGACCTGGGCATCAGGTCGGGGTTAATGCCATGATTAACTTGACACCTTACAGTTTGCAGTAAGGTAGTTCCATTCAGAAGTTAGCCTGGCTGAGATGCCAGCCGGTAACCCTGTCTTAACCAATGGGGCTACTAACTAGGAGTTCTGCTGCAAGGACATATACAAACATACATGTCACACTTAATACTATAGAGCCTCCTGCCTTAGGGCTCTATAGGCCTTCCTTAGGAGAGACTTACATATATTGTTAAGGGAAGGGGTGGTTTTGCCATTAATGGTAATGGCAAAGTCAAACTGGCAGTGTGCCAACTGACCTTCCAGTGTGCAGTGGCAGGCTGGGAGCTATTTTGTACTTTGTCACACACAGGATGGCACAATGAGTGCCGCAGCCCTAGATGGACACTCTGCCTTACATGCCCTTGGGAACCTGGATAGTATATACTTGTCCGTACTTGCCAATTGGGGATAGCCAATTCGAAATACACTTTATAATGGGTAAAGCACTGGCACTGAGGTCTGGTTAGGAGGCCTCAGTACACTCTCAGAGTCAAAAAACCAGCAGCTAGTTGTCCAAATGGGGGCAAAAAGTGTGGGAAAACCTGCAAAAAAAAGCATGTTTCCTTACAGAGTGTCATTAAAAATGTAATGAAGCTTTATTTTTAAAAAAATCAACATGTCTTTGAGTCATTTTTAAAAAACATTTTTGAAGTTACAAAGTACAACCACAGAACTGACCACAAGGGGCTCTGCACTCCAGCTGAAAAGGACAGAGCTCCAGTCAGGAGTGCTTTTAAAAAATATGGTAAGCTCTCAAGACTCATAGATTTAATGACCCAAGAGACTTACTGTTTTTTTTTCTTTAATGTTGTTGTGGGGCTGCTACACTTCCTGCAGTCCCCTACAACATTAAAAAATGTTTGACAGCGTCCCTGCTTGTTCTAGGAGCACCATCAGGCTGAACAAATATGTTTAAAAAGCCTTTGCATGGCATTATGGGGTGTTCCTTGCAAAGAACAGTGAATAATAAAAAAGCAGCTTCAGTCCATCCTGGGTGCAGCAGGAGCTGGCTTTGCTCCCGCCCAGCAGAAGCAGGTTTTTCTCTCTCTGCTCCTGCCGGGTGGGAGCATTTTTGCAGCTCCCAAGAAGTGGGAGCATACATTTATTTCCATGCATGAAAAGAGTGAACTGGGGATTCGGCTCTCCGGGTTGTGCACTCCCTTCCATTTAATTTAGTATTGCCCGTGGGTATAGGGTCTCCAAGGCCTCAGAGAGGCTTGGGGAGGGGGCTGGGCACCCCCCTCCGCTACTTAAGTGTTTGTGTCAACCCCCCTCCCCACCGGGCCCTGGATTACCACAGTGGTTTTATTAATTTGAAGCGCAGGTGCCTGTGCTTTTTTTTTTTTTTTTACAAATTTTACCGCAAATTTGGGGTTTCACCGCAAATTTGTGGAAACCATTGGCCCCAGGTAGACCCTCTGGGACCCCACCCACCAGGCCTAGAGGGGGCAGTGTATCCTTACCCTGTGGCCTTATATCTTTTTTTAAGGTATTTTCCACAACAAGGGATTGAGTCCCAAGTCCTCGATGTCTGCCGCCACATCGTTGTTGAAGTGGTGGTAGCCAATCAGCTCTCATCTTGAGATGTGTCAGCCTTGTAGATCCTCAGCATTGTGAAATATCTATAAATTGTGAGCCATAATATTTCAAAAACTACTCAACTGATTACACCAAATCACAAAAAGCACACTTTATAGACCTAAATCTAGCTTTCTGCCAAATTTAGTGTAAAACTACTCAGCTGTTTGGGCTGTAGCTGTGTCTATATTTCCTAATTTCCTATGGAAAATGTAATGAGGAAAACACATTTGGGACCCCACTTGTGTCGGCCCCCACTTGACAGATTACCCTGAAAGTTTCCAGGAAGGAGCTGAGGTGGATGAGATATTTTTTGGGGGAATGTTTTGTGAAGATTCGTCAAACAACTCTATAGTTAGAAGCAAACCAAAAAATGCTTTCCCTTTGAAAACATGGCCCTAACTTTTACTACCATGTGGCAACTGCCACTAGCTAATATATATATAATAATATATTGCTACTATATTATCATGGACAAATTATAGAGGACCACAATTTCGTGACTGTAAGCATAGATTGTTAATATAGGCTCATTTTACTAACTTCACATTTATGTAACTTGAGAATATATATATATATATATATATATATATAATTTTTTTTTTATATTCTCAAGGTACATAAATGTGAAGTTAAGTAAAATGAGCCTATATTAACAATCTATGCTTACAGTCACGAAATTGTGGTCCTCTATAATTTGTCCATGATAATATAGTAGCAATATATTATCAAGACAATGTTCTTTTGGAATACCCTCATGACCTCGTATCACGCTCTGTAGAGCACTGTGAGGGTTACTTTGTCGGTGCTTGGTCTGCCCACTCCAGTCTACCTGCACCTTTTCGTCTAGCCCAAGCAGAGGCACCTTACAACAGGCAACCTATACAGTGCCAACCCTTGCCTTTCAAGAACACAATTTACTCTCAGGCCTCTCAGGCCACAGACGCTCTGGATCTGCCACAGCACTCTCACTCTGGTGCCTCAGAAGGTAGCATATATTTCCTAAGGGTTTTACTTTGGGAGCATGTTGTTTGGGCTCCTGGACTGGCCAGCAATGGGTGTTCATGTTCCTACCTTTTAATGATAAACAATGAAAGAAAACATTTATTTTCTTCATGTATTACCCAAACTAAGACTATGTCACCATTATATTTCAATGCTGAGTCCATGTCCAACAGTGATATTTATTTCAATTTCCAGATCACTTCAGCTAGCTGCTATTTAGAAGGTTATCTATAGAGTGGCTTCAATGTTTCTCAATAGCATTTATTTCATTACTGCTGTTTGCAGCTCAGGATGCTGCCCTTGGCTACTATTTTCTCAGATTTGGTTGCTTCCGCACCTCTTCTGGACAGCTTCAAGTGCCTACAGTTTTTAGATGTGTGGTACAGAGGTTTGTTTTGGATGATTGCTAGTTTCTTCTGTTAAAGGTGTGATGTGAAGTTCGGTGTCCAGGGTGTGGCACGCAGTCGGGCGATGTGTAGTTTCAGAAGAGCTGTGAAGCAGTGATGAGGAGTCTGGCATCGTCGTCTTCGAGGATGTCGCTATGAGAGATGCAAGGGCCTGCGCCAAGGATGCGTCATGAAGTGGCGGTTCCATCGGTGGTGCAGGGGCGATGCTGGCCTTTGTGTGGGTCCAATCCACGCAGCAGCAGAGATGCGTAGGTTCTGCTCAGGGTTGCGCCGCGCAGCAGAGGAGATGTGTCAGTTCCGTGGGATCAACAGAAGCTGGTAAAGCACCTAAGGCCCACTTCCAAGGGTCCAGGACTGGGATGGCACCACTTGGCAGGGTAGACTCGCAGATGGCAGAGTCCAGGTGCAGATGCAAGGGTGGTGAAAGCCTGTTATGTCCATGAGGCTTCAGTCAGGAGGCCAGCCAACTAGCCCTTGGAGTCACTTTGGGTTCAAGAGATGCAGGTCCAGTCCTCCTCAACAGCAGGCAGCCGGTCAGCACAGCAGAGCAGGAGTACAGAAGAGTGCAGTCCAACAGAGTGGTAGTCATTCAGCAGCATAGCAGTGCTTCTTCCTCCACAGGCCCAGAAGTGTACTGAAGTGGTGGTGTCTGAGGTCCTTCTTTTATACGCAGTTGTGCCTTTGAAGTGAGGAGAAGCTTCTGGAGGCATGCCTTTGAAGGGCACAGATGCCCTGACTTCCCTGCTCTGGCTCCAGACTAAATACAGGGGTATGCAGCCCTTTATGTGGAGACAGGACACAGCCTATTCAGGTGTAAGTGAGACTGGATCCAGCTCCTCCCTCCCATCCTGCCAGTGATGGCTCATCCAGTCATACCTAAGCTGTCATTGCATGTAGCTGTTTAGGAGGAATACACAAAGCCCAAATGCCAACTAAACCCAGTCATGTGACCAAAGACAGGCTGCAGGCACCAAATGGCTAAGGCAAGAAAATACCAACTTTCTAAAAGTGGCATTTTCAAAATTGCAATTTAAAATCTGACTTCACCATAAGTTAGGATTTTAAATTTGGATTCAAGAGACACCAAACATGAACCAGTTATCTCTTCCCATTTGGAAATTACACTTATAAAATGTAATACGGCAACTCCAATGTTACTCAATGGGAGAGATAGGCCTGGAAGTAGTGAAATTTGTTTTTAAGAGTTTTTCACTTCCAGGACATGTAAAACGTAAAAGTAAATGTCCAACTTTTTAAATACACTGCACCTTGTCCTTGGGCTGTCCAGGGCCTTCCCTAGGGGTGCTGCAGGCCCACAAGTAGCAATTAAATATGCCAATTGGGTATAAGTCTACTCCACCATGTTTAGAGTAGAGAGCACAAGCACTTTAGCACTGGTTAGCAGTGATAAATTGCTGTGAGTCCTAAAACCATCAAAATGAATTTAGAAAAAAGTAGGAGGAGAAAGGCAAAAAGTTTGAGGGTGACCCTGCAAAAAGGGTCAGGTCCAACACACAGACTTAGGAGGTGGAGATACTGCAACAGCATCCATGTTTGGTGGCTATCTTGGAGTGTTATTAGTGTTTTTTGGAGATTTTGGAATGGTATTTTTGTTTAGTGACCATTTTAGAATTGGGTACTAATAAAGGGGAGTTTCACTCATGCTTCCTGGTGGCACAAGCCTGTTGTAGGCACAGAACAGTGATACATTGATTTATATAGTCCAGCTTTTGCTTTTAGAGGACTGACAGACTGAATTAATTTCTGATTAACTAGACTGACATTTCTACTTAATCACAGTGCTCGTGACACCATCAATTACACCATGCTTGTCATTCGCATAGAAGTAATGGAACCCAGCTTACACAGTTTAGCAAAAGATTGGTCAAGATCATCAGGAAGAACCATTCAGGACCTAAACTGCATGGCATGCTACTCTTTTCATAATTTACAACAATGTCTCTAAGGGTATTAGTTAAAGGTCAATTTCAAGCAGCACAATTAATTGCTGGTTGCGGAAGGAGAAACCAGGGAGACAAAAGAACAATGTGACAACATAGGATTGAGTTTAGTAAATACATATATTTGTCATATTTAACTTCATATATTCAAACATATGTGAGGGTAGCACTGCGTTACATTAAATGGCATGAAATCTGTGGGATACTGTGCACAAGTGCTCGTGAAAATGGTGACGGCGCAAGTGACACATGAGGAAGTATGTACAGCGACAGGAAGGGGCGCAACAAAAAAAAAAAAACACAAATGGTGGTGAGATTTACATAGTCAGGATACCCAAACAATAAATGCTAATATATACAAAGGAAATCAAGCTGGATATCCTTGAGAAAATAGCGCCGAAATGTCGCTGTAAAGGTCGACAGCGTTTCGGCCTGTTGAAGTATTTAGGCCATCATCAGGACCAGGTTACTCTTATTTCTATAGCAGTGGCTACGTATCGCAACTTAAATCCCAATTGTGGTAGAGTAGGGTCCCAGAACAATCCAGGTAAAGACCTGGGACACCTCTGCTGGTCAGGGGGCTCAGAGGGGAGACGATGGGAGGTCGCTGGAGGGTGGTCCAGAGAAGGTCCAAGGTTTACTGCATCGATCTGCGGTAAGATAGATGCTGCTGGGCTTTAGTACTAAGTTGATGAAGCAGTAAGCTGTAGAGGAACAAATCACTTCGGATGCCGGCATGAGTCAGGCTCTGGTCTCAATCCTATGTTGTCACGTTGTTCTTTTGTCTCCCTGGTTTCTCCTTCTGCTCCCAGCAATTAATTGTGCTGCTTGAAATTGACCTTTAACTAATACCCTTAGAGACATTGTTGTATGTTACAGATGTTCGCCCTAGTCTCTAAAGGGTTTATGGGCTACCTCCTGTAGTCTGATACTGCTCCCTCTTTTCATAATAACAGTTTTCTCTTGCATAAAAAGTATGGATTGCATTCTGAATGACAATTTTTTAATAGACTGCAAACAAACATTGTTACTTTCATAAAAAAGGCATTTCTGCATTAGTATGAGGTGGGCTAAATTTCCTAGTGCTAATGCACTATCACATTTTAGCACATTTCATAACATTACAATTATAATAAATATATTTACCCAGTGCTTGTTAAGTAATCCTAATGTCCGTAACAAATAAGCATCTTTATCCATGGCCTTCGAGTGGGCAGTGCTAGAGTGCAGTTCAAATAAAACTAGTATCTGAAACTGGTAAAACAAAGAAGCAGAAAAGTCTACTCAGCGTGTCCACCACTGGCATGTCAACGTGGAATGGGCACCTTGCATCAATCCAATGAAGAGAGAGCCAATAAAAGTTTGAGGAGATGGGTGAAAATTGAACTCTCCATTGCAGCATTAATCTAGAAATTGCTTAGGGTTAGAACATCAAAGTTTTGTGTTTTTTAAGCAGTTCCCTGCCATTTAAAATAATCCAAGACCTACTTAGCAGCTGGAAAACAGCACACTATAAAAAGAGGTTCAGACTGGACCAGGATAATTCATTGTGTATGCATACACAAAAACAGACTTAATCCAGATATAAACAATGTCATATCACTGGCACACACAAAATGCACATGTTTTTTGGGAGAGTGAAGACAACTCAAAGGATGTAGCAAAAAGACTCAGAAACTGTTTCATGTTTATATATGGATGGATACAAACTGGCTTGAACCATGATTATCAAAGATGGACGGTGTTTTGATGTGGAACCAAATGAAAAGTTACTACAGTTCACAACTAATGTTACTAACACAGTATAACATAGGCTTGCCTAACAATTGTAACACATAAGTACAGTAAGGCAAGCAGTATAAGATTAAGTGAAAACGCTAGAAACCTGATTGTCTTGAAGTAGCCATCTACTCGATAATGTCACAACAACAACAACAAGTTTTACAATCCAACCAGTCATCATCCAACAAACTGATATTCTATATGCCTTGTTGTGGGTGATTGTTGATGATGTGAGATTAGGTAAGAGGCCAAGCTTTTTTTTCCAGTGGACTTAGGAAAGGACCAAATCGTCCAAAAAGTAGGTAGATACAGGAGGCACCTACATCTTATCAAATCCAATTCAATCAGATTTATAAAGCGAGGCTTATAACCTGTAAGGGTTCAGGCTCTGAGGGTAAGGTTGCTTCAGGTGGGATCAGTTGAATAGCCAGGTCTTGAGTGCCTTCCAGAATTGTAGAAGAGAGGTAGGGGTCCGGAGGTGATGGAGGAGGTTGTTCCAAGATTTTTCCGTGAGGTAGAAAAAGGAGCGTCCTCAACTGTAGCTTCGGCAAAAGCAGAGGGTTTGAGCGAGGGATAAGGAAATGGAGCTCAGGTGTCTGGAGGGCTGGTGGAAGACAAGGTGGTGGTTGATATAGGCTAGTCTTGGTTGTGCAGGGCCTTGTATGCGTGGATCAACAGCTTGAATTAGTATCTCTTCTGCATTGGGAGCCAGTGGAGTTTCCTGAGGTGATTGGAGATGTGTGTTCATTAGGGGAGGTCGAGGAAGAGTCTAGCTACTGAGTTCTGTTTTGTTTGAAGTCTCTTCAGGAGGTGAGAGTTGATTCCTGTGTAGAGTGTGTTGCCGTAGTCCAGATGGCTGGTGACTAGGGCCTGAGTGACGTGTATCTGGTGTTGATGGGGAGACATTTGAATATTTTTCAAAGCATGCGAAGTGTGAGAAGCAGGCGGATGAGACTGCATTGATCTGGGCTCTCATGATGTGATTGTTTGTTCAGCATAATACTGAGGTTTCTGGCATGGTCAGTCAGTGTGGCTGAGGGTCCTAGTACTGAGGGCCACCAGGAGTCATTCCATGGGGAGGTGTTGTTTCTGAAGATCAGTACTTCCGTTTTGTCTGTGTTGAGTTTGAGGCAATTGTTCTTCATCCAGTCGGCGACGCTCGTAATACATCTGCGGAAGGTGGCTCTCAAGGTAAGAGAGTCATCTGAGAGTGAGAGGATGAGCTAGGTGTCATCTACATAGGATATGATGTTTAGTCCGTGGGCTTTGGCGATGTTGGCCAGGGGGGCCATGTAGGTGTTGAACAGAGTGCGCCTGAGTGCTCCGAGGTGAACAGTGGTATATGGACTTTCTGGGTTCTTCCGGTGAGGAAGGAGGTGTTCCACATGAGGACGTTTTCTTGGATTTTGATGTAATGTAGCCCACTGACCAGGGTGTGGTGGGATACAATGTCAAATGCTGCCGAGAGGTCAAATGAAATCATGTGTTACAAAAGGTGATATAAACAATGATATGACTGCAAAGTCTCAAAGATTAATTACTTAAAGAATGTAAGTTTCAGGCTCTGGACAACATAAAATATAAACTTCCTCTTAATCAGGACATGGATGGCTGCATGGCGGACCACGTCACAAGTATTAACATGTAACACCAGTCAGCACAGTACAATAGTAATCCTGGTCATTCGGTACTTGATTCTTGGTGGGCCATACGCTCAGCTCAGATCCCTGAGGTCAAGTAAAGCTTTTAGGATCACTTTGAAATTTATATTGTGTTATGTTATGCTTTCTTTGTGTAGAGCAGTGTTACTACATGATTGTCCTCTTGGCACCGTTAGGTTGTTAGTTGCATCTGTCACCTGCAAGTGGTGGATTCAACCCAGTAGTAGTTTTAGGGCTCAATTACAAGAGAAAAGGTAATCCTGTTCCAATTGTAAACTATAGTTTTTGGACAAAATAGGATTACAAGTTTCTAGTTTTTCCCACTTCAGGCATAAGAAGGTGCAATAAAATCTGGGCACAGTTCCTCCTGCCAAAATTAGGAAGAACTCATGCACAGTAAATGGCCTTGTAATGGGGATAACATCTGGAGATTTTGCATCCTGTATGTTATTTCTCATTACAGCTCATAAACTCATTATTGTGTAGTAGTAATGGTGTGGAGATGCTACACAGGAACAATAATTCCGGGAGTGAAATAAATACCCCGCTACAATCATGCAATTTACCCCATAGTTAATGTTATACATTTGGTGACCTCCAGTCTGACCATGTTGGGTATTTTGGGGAGGAATAGAGGTGGGTGCTCTGAAAGGGGAAGAAGGCCACAGACCTATAAGCAGCATCTGTGTGTGTAAAGTACGACAAAGTTTTGGAGGCACCCTATGAATGTCCTATCATCTAACGTGTACTTGTCTGGTCCACAACTCTGCTCATTGTAGGTGGCCCCAGAAGCAGGTGCTCCAAAGGGAAATATAGACCATGTACCCTTTCCCCGGACCAAGTATGTCAATAATAATATTTATCAAACTCAGAGGACAGACAGACAATTTCTTGCTTAGTCCCAAGAAGGTCAAGTTCATTTTGAAGGGCAACTGAAGTTCTGGCCTCTCTGTTGGAATTCAAAGAACTTTCCCAGACTGAACGATATTAAAAATGCATGTTAAAAATGAATAAGTGAAAGCTCAATCCACTGGCCGGGTGTTTAGAGCAAAAATATATTTATGGATGCTTCACAGCCGGGACTGGATACTGAGCTTTAAAACTAACATTAATTGGTACGGAGAGCAAATTAAACTCCTAAATGAAATAAATGGTACTGTAATATAACACATAGACAATCAAGGTGAAGTGAGATGTATGTCAAAGTGTACCTACTGTATGCCCACTGATGCAACGAAAACAAAATGTATATTGTACATTCAATCCTGGAGAAGCTACTGATGCATTTCCTATAGTGTTGTCTGTAATTTTCCCACTCCACCAAATATAAATAATTTTGTTCTTGTTGACTGTGGTATCTTCATTTCTATGCCATGCCCTCCCCTTAGTGTTATGTCCCCTGCTGCTCAGCCAGATTGACTGTGATGTAAATAGAATGCTGATGTGTGCCTGGTTGAGTGAAATGTCAGTTGGAGTGCGTGGGGTGAGCAGCAAGGATGTTGCTCCCAGTGGGGCTTTCCTGATACCTTCCTGCTTCCTTACTACCATCTTTACCTGTAACCTGAGATTCCTACTTTGAGAATAAGCCTTATCATATTATCACCTTACTACAGGCTTCCCTGCATCTTAATTTAACACATTTATTTTTTCTTTAAAACAATTTATATTTTGATATAAACTTTAAATTTAAAAAAGTACCAGCATTGTAAAATTTTGATAACATTTGGAAAATTGTCAAAACGTATATGTGCCTATATTACACCACATTTAAGGAGTGTATGGTCTTTTTGCCAGATCCTTAAAAAAGGAACTCTATGGAGGGTATTTTTAAACAAGTCTTTTCAGGAGAACTGCTCCTAGCAATGTGCATGGCCCCAAAAACACAGCACCGCCTGAGAGTGGTTTTATGTTCTCAGCACCATCTCAGTGACATACAGCCACTGTCCCAACGGCACACACAGCTAACTCTGTGTTGCCATTCACTGCCTTTGATCAGAACCTAAAAATGATAGGGGAGCTTCCCTGCCCCTTACTTCAGCCACTCTTTGCAGAACAATGTTCTAAAAGTAGGAGTCTCCAATCTTTGCTGTAATTGGAACTACTTATGTTCAATGAAAATCATCCCAATCTACTAATATTATCATGTGTTGTAATAGTGATCTCATCAAACAGGCCTACATTAGTGACCACCATATGCAGATTACCAGCAGGCACAGTAGCTGGCAATAATGTTAAAAAAAGGCTTTTTCGATGTGGAATGCCTCTCTGTGGTAGTACATAATAGCCATAGCCATAGCTGCAATGCTCTTGCCAGCAAGGTAATAACAATAGTACTACTTTTCCTATATATATATATATATATATATATATATATATATATATATATATATATATTACTGCTCCAATTCCCCCAAAAGACCAGCACTCACGATAAAGGTTAAATCCTCACTTGGGATTTATATGTACAAACAAACAAACGCGTTTCGGCGGTGCGTCATTGACAAAGGCGCACCGCCGAAACGCGTTTGTTTGTTTGTACAAATAATTCCCACGTGAGGATTTAACCTTTATAGTGAGTGCTGGTCTTTCCTTTTTGGAATTGGAGCCATAATTCATACACGAGTCTGCCCTCGCGTGACCAGGCACCCGTTGTTGAGTGTGGAAGCGAATGGCAGAAGTAAACGGAGCGTAGCGATATATATATATATATATATATATATATATATATACACATTATCTACTGGCGGTCGCCAGTAGATAGTTATAGTTAGGACCTAGTTTCCATAGGAAAAGCGTTTTTTCTTTTCCCAATAACTTTGGCGCCGGTTGACGAATCTTCGCGAAATTTTCAAAACGTGTGGCCGGCTCCGGTCAGCTCCTATCCTGAAAGTTTCGGGGTGATTCGCAAAGCGGGGGCCGAGAAAAAAGGGGGGTCCCAAAACATGTTTTCTCCATGTTATTTTCCATAGGAAACTTTAGACACGGCTACAGCTCGAACTGCTGAACGGAATTACACCAAATTTGGCAAAAGGTAGCCCTTGGTTCAGAAAGAGCCCTTTTTGTTAAATGGTGTAAATCCATTCAGTAGTTCCTGAGAAATTAAAAAAAAGAGGTCGGAAAATCAATTTCCCATAGGAAACTTTAGACACGGCTACAGCTCGAACTGCTGAACGGAATTACACCAAATTTGGCAAAAAGGTAGCCCTTGGTTCAGAAAGAGCCCTTTTTTTTTTAAATGGTGTAAATCCGTTCAGTAGTTGCTGAGAAAATCAAAAAATAAAAGTTTCGATATCTAGAGGCACGGTGGATCCGCGGACCCTCCCGACCACGAGCTTTATTCTAATTGGCTGTCAACACTCCAAACCAGGAAGTGTTGGCAGCCATCTTGTGACACATATATCCATATATATCTATGTGCATATATATAGAAAGATAGATAGATAGATAGACAGATAGATACAGAAAATAAAGACTCTCTGTAAGCTTCTACCCATTTTGAGCTACAGCATTTTTACTCTGATTTACTACAGATTGATTCCAATACCATTTTGCAGAAAATTACAAGCTACTTTTTAGTGTGCTTAATTTCTCACTACACATGGATGCCTGCAATCCCAGTAAAAAATCCTGTTTTTAATTTCCTTATTATAGTCGACTAGTGACATCTCAAGGCATCTGTAATAAGAAAATCACATAGCTGCTCAAATGTAATAACTCATTTTTGTTTTTATGAAAGGAAAGGAGAAATTAATGGCAACATGTTTATTTTTTACCCATAGTTCATTAAAGGAAAATAATATTCCTCCTTGTTACTACTTATTCTGTGCTACAGCTATTTTTTAATCTGATTTACATTAAACTAAGTGTAATATGTTATTGCAACAAATTATTCACTGCTTTTTGATGTATTTAATTTCGCACTACGAGTTCCTATTTATTCCTCATGTCTGCAACAATACTATCACTTTCATATTCAGGACCAAAACAGCAAGGATGTATGAAGTTTGTAGGAAGAGTGATGTTGAGACCATGTATTATAAGGAATAAAATATCCTTGGTCATACCGTAAAAGAATATCACAAATCACCTTGGTGTTCCATGACCTTATAAAAGAACTCCTCAGTGACCTGCAATATTCTTATAAAGTATAGCAGAGGGGATGCTTTATCCCTTATATAACCAACAAAACATTCCACAACTGATTGTAATATTCTTAGCAATTTAAGACATATCTGCATGTTTTGAAATTAATGCTTTCCCTTGCTGTTACCTACTTACTTCATTCTTCTACGCAACTGTCTACTTAATCTACTTTCAAATGTCCATATTCTGTTTAAAACAAATGTACTCCTCAAAGCAAAAGCTCTAGTAGCCACATCCAGGTGAGTACCTGTGTTACGTTTCGTATAGAGGCCCTAATATAGACACGTTCATATATGCCGTATATGGTCATAATCGTATATGCCCTATTATGGTCATAATCGTATATGCCCTATTTTGGTCATAATCGTCTATGCCCTATTATAGTCATGATCTCCTATGCCCTAATATAGGCATGATCTTTCACCTACATTAGTTCCCTACAGTACACAACGAACTCTGAGGGTTGAACGTTATCTATTCTGTGGTTTGAACACTGCAGGATTTTTCCCGAACACAGGCCTACAATGTACTCATAAATTATGCATGAGCATTCACCAGCTACACCTCCCACATAATATGTATGTACAAAGTTCACCCCTGACGTCTTCCTCATGTCCAACAAAGACCAATACAAACCATACTAAGGGACGAGACACTTTAGGGTATAAATACACCACATCTTGCCACGGTAAGACAGAGGGAACCGAGACTTCCATGCTGACACACTGACCAGAGACGCTGAGGCTCCTGCATGCAGTCACTCCAGCTGACAGCGGTCTGACACAGCCCTTGCGGGGTGTCTAACTCGAGTCCAGGACGGGGTCCCACACTCTCTCTATTCAGGTATGGGGGTTCGACTAAATCCTAGAAGGATTCTTGGCTCTTAGGCTTTTAGACCCTCACACATGCTAGGTACACTTAGGTACATCTAGTTAGGCATCGTAGGAGTACGCGCACTTTTGGGTGACATTCTATTACGCATTTTATATTCATGTATGTATTCATGATTATTGCAATATGGTAGAACTGTACTACCCTTTCACTTTTATAGTACTGCTGATAATATATCTCTGCTATTGTCTGCTGGTTACTGCAGCACATATATTTTACACTAGAATAACAACTGTTCAATAAATACTTATTGAAACGCCCAGACTGTTTATTCTGTGTAACTCTCTGAGACAAACCGAATAAGTAAGCACGAGTGAATGAGCGAAAAGTAGTACATTGTTTCCACGATTCTGAGGGATCAGGGTTGTCATGATCTAAGGTTGCCAGAAACTAATCTCTCCCCGATAAGAGGAGATTCTAGTGGCACTGTGAGCTAGCTAATGCACATCCGGCTAACATACGCGGTGGAGGTGCACAGAGCCAGTCAGTCACCAAGCCCACGGTTTATGTTATCCAAACGCGCAGGTCCTGCAGGGGTACTATAGGAACTACACGACACCTGATGCAATAATCATTTTCATACATGCACTGATGTTCACCATGGAGTAACTGTCCTGTATGTAAAGACGCTTGGCTTGATGTTGGCTACTGTTGACTACTGTGCTGTGTGTGAAGAAAGCTTGCAGTAGAGTGTGCTATTTATGATCTGCGTGTGATAAAAGTTATAAAAATCATCTACAGCCTTTTTGAATTGTGAACAAGGTAAATAGTTATACATCTCCTTTATGCAAGTACAGAGATGTACAGCATTTATAGTTAATTGGATCCTTAATCCTGTTTGCTAGGGGTGCGCTTTTTTAAGAACTGTGATGTGTGCTTGGGTGCCAAACTCTAAAAGAACATCTTCATTATGATTACTGTATAGTAGTGGAAAAAACGAATAGATGAAGAAGCACACACTAAAGCATTTATTGTACTTGTTTATGCTAAAAGTATTTAAAAAATAAAAAATAAAAAATAAATAAAAAGACTTTAAAAGCAAGCATCCAGTGACCTAAATGCCTGCCTTAAGGAAGTAACCGAATGGATGTAGGCAGCAACCTCAAGCTCAATGGTGGGAAAACGGAGGTGCTGGTTGTAGGCAACAAGACATCCAATTGGAAAGAATTGCTCTGGACCCAATGCATCAGGGAGCGGCCAGTACCCTCTGCTGCAGTAAAAAGCCTTGGATTTTGGCTGGACAGCAATCTCACTATGAAAATGCTAGCCAAAAAACTGTGTGCAACTTGCTTCGGACTACTGCGCACACTAAGAAAAATCATGCAGTGGCTACCTCCTTCATCTAAAAGGGTAGCCGTAAAGGGACTGATCAATTCTTGTCTTGATTTCGGCAACTCCCTGTTCCTGGGAAGCCTTCAATACATCCTAAGATGCCTACAGACTATTCAAAATGCAGCAGCCCAATCACTCTTCAAGATCCCCAAACACCATTCAGCAGCTCCAGCCATGGCTGCACTACATTGACTACCAATCCAAAAAGGGATCCCTTCTAAAGTCCTATGCATGGCCCACTGAGCAATGCAGGAAAAAGGTCCCCTCCTGATACAAAGACTGGTTTGCCCATATGCGTCAAGGAGATCTCTTCGCTCTGAGAGCTCCTCTCTGTTGACCATCCCCAAGGTCAAGAGTGCCAGGTCTGGAGGCTGTTCCTTTGCCTATTTGACTGCTAAGTTGTGGAAGCCCTCCCTGCCAAACTAAGACTATATATATATATATATAGATATAGATATAGTTATATATATGTGTGTGCATATAAACATATATATGTATACATATGTGTGTATATATATATATATATAATTGTGGGAATCAATTGCTTTAAGATCTGTTCAGTCAAAATTGAACTCTTTTGCCCCTTTTTGCACATGCTTTTTGCATTTATATAATTGTGGGAATCAATTGCTTTAGGATCTGTTCAGTCAAAATTGAACTCTTTTGCCCCTTTTTGCACATGCTTTTTGCACTTTATACTTATTATCAAGGCATCAGAAAAGACATGCGGTCATAAAGGGATGAAGTTGATAATGGTTAGGATTCATGTTTGAATATATAATTTTAGCACTTAGCACTTTGAGGAGGTATAAAGCACATAGGATGGAATTTGCACTTTAGGGAGATTTTATAAGGATTAATTATAGCCAATTATATATGGATTGTTATTTGGACAGGGCTTAGCATTTAAGCGAAACATTAATTGTTCAAATGATACAGTATTAATTGTATTAAATGCAAACGAAAAAAACAATAAGTTTTACAAAATGAATTGGATGCATCAAAGTGATTTTTTCATTGTATTGATATAATTTGCAATGTGCATTAATGCAGGTATGATATACTACAAACAAACAAGCAATTCAATTCAGTATTTTTACTATATCCATGAATTGGCTATAGAGAAATGTCACTTTAAATTCGGCGACCAAAGCACTCAACGTTGTCATGTGATCAAGGCTGGGATCAGCCGAAACGCGTAATGGCGGAATGTTTTTGAGTGTGGAATAAATACAACAAATATTGCACTCAACTTGGGTCCACTCTCGTTCTTTCTCGGCGAAGAGACTGGTGCAGGCGAGGATCTTTCATTTATATATATATATATATATATATATATATATATATATATATATATATATATATATATATATATATATATATATATATATATATATATATATATATATATATATATATATATATATTTCATGGTGTTCGCACCGCCATAAAAAGTGTGGGTGGTGAGGCAACTCTTGCCCCTGTGCACGGGGGTGCACGGGGGTGCATGCAGGTGGGCACATGTTGTGCCTTCCTGTAGTTTTGCACCCCCAGTTCCTGCACGGAAAGGAATGCATGACATGGTGCATTTCTTCCAGTGCAGGAACATGAACTGGTGGTCCTGCCGCCTTTAAATAGCCCCGCCACGGGACAGCCACACTGCCCGCCCGCCAAACCACAAAATTACTTGTAATCTGGCGGATGGTGAGTTTCGGCGGTCCTGGAGTGAAGCGGTGGCATGCCGCCCACTCCAGTGCCGCCGAAACTTGTAATCAGGCCCAAAATCAGCTCAGCAGTGGAGACACGAATGTTCCAAATTGATTTCCTTGTTCATCCATGCCACTCATTGCAAAAGAAAAGGTGAGAGGCTAGTGCAAAAGGGTGAAAGTGATTGCTAGTGTGTCAATGTCATGAACATGCCTCTTCATTATGACCAACTCATAATGGTAGTGGAAGTGACATTACGTATCCTGTGACTCTGATGTGATCATAGGAATTGACATCGACATGCTATTTTATCCCCATTTACCTCAAAGGTGATATCACATAGCTGAAATGAGGATATAGCAGACATCGGATTGAAATGTCCGATAATACCAGTAAAAGTAATTAATGGCTACGACATGTCAAAATATATATAAAGTGTGTATAGAATTTGATAGAGCAGCATAAAAATCCTAAAACCAAGTTGCAACACAACACCAAGAAATCCCGTGTGCTACACGGTCATAGAAACATGGTATGCAACCACGAAGTAACATAACACAGGGAGTGCTGTTCAAGCCTTAAACGTACTGTGTCACATAATGCAGCCAATCAGGTCATTGCAGAATCCCAAGGGAGGGGTTGGTGCAGATCCTGAACCTCTGTTGCCATGGCTTCTAAACACCCAGGCAAGACCTAACTCATATTGATAGTTTCAAATATTATTGGCTGTAACTAGACTAAATAAAATTAAGCATTGTGCGCGGGTTTTAAGTGATATGTCAATACTGCTCCAGGTTTTATCTAAAAGGTGGCTGTGGTATATTTGCCAGTAATCAGGAGGCGGGTATCAAACTGTAACACCCACAGGGCACAGAAAATTAAGGGAGGCAGTAAACAGCAGAGGAGAAATAGAATCATATTATGAGAGTCTGGGAGATGCTGAGCTACAGCAGAGAGACTAAATCGCAATTCATTGAAAATCAAAAATGTATCTATGGTGCACTGACATAAATTATAAGCAAAAATGCGTTGTAGATGGAGCTACGGTAATGAAATGAATCTGACAGTAATAGCATACAGCAGATCAGAAGTGGGCAGCTGATGTTTTTCAGTGGCAAAATTGCAAAAAACTCAAAGAAATTTAAATGCAGCTCACTTTAAAATAGCTGTCTGAAGCAGAGAGAGAAAGACCAAGATTTTGCTTAATACTGCATTGGAAACCAGGCTTTACAAATGTGATTACACAACGATGGGCCGTGCAAATAGGGGCGTGGAGAACTATCAAAGGAGTTAAAGAGGTCACCAACATGCTTATTATTATTTTCTTATTTAGGAAGTGCCTACTTCAGTTGCACTGGGGCGAAATAACCGATTCTTGCGAGCCCTTGTGAGGTTTATCAAGCATTTTGACAAGCTTTAGTTTGGGCTATCTCAATATGTTTGTCTGGCATTATCCACGTACAGGAAGGGACATCTTCCTGCTCAAAAAATCCTCAGAGGCATTTTCCTCTTTCTACGTGGGAAGAAGAAATAACAAGGAGAAAGAAAGACACACCTCCTCGGCATGCCTGAGTGGGGAAGGCATAGCCTTTTGACGCAATCCCAGGTTTACAAGCTTTAGTAAATCTGGCAATGAGCCAAAATCCATGGGGGGATGCATGAGAATACCCATGATCTACCCATAAAACACCTCACAGCTTGAAATGTAACATAACGCAGTGAAAGAAGTCGAATTGCGTTGCATTTCTTTACAAAGCCATGCAAGACAGCAGAAATTGCACGTTCAATAGCTTTGTAAATATTACTGAAGGCTTTGTACTGTCTTTGCGTCACCCTGCGCGAAGCAGGGAGAACGCAAAGGCTTGATAAATCTGTGCCACAGTCTTTGCATGTGTTAAGTAGTTTATTTTCTCATGTCCAAATATGTACATGAAGCTTTATAGTTAAATAAATAAAACTTTCTTGTAGACAATGATAGCCTTATTCTAAACTCTGCTCTAAATCTGAAATTGGGCACAAATGTTATTTGCGCCCGATTTCAAATAACGGATACTGCACAAATTGCACTCTGACTTGGGGCTTTTGCATATTCACATTTCTCGAGTAATGCCTGTAAGAAATTATGCAGTAAAAAGTGTGCGAACAAAGAAATGCTTTGCAGTACAGATCACAAAGACCATTATGGCACATTATTCTCCACTACATAAGGCAGTCCTTAATTTGAGCTGGTGGTTGCACGTGGGGTCCACTGACATTCATTATTTAGGGACCAGGACTTTTGCCCAGAGCAAAAGAGAGAAAAACACAAAAAAGGAGGAAGAGAAAGAAGGAAAAATAGTTACAAAGTGAGAAAGCAGGACTTAAAAAAGAACCTGGTAAAATTAAGACTTCGCAGCATTGTATTCAGAAATATCGGCATTCGTGAGCACAGGCAGCAAGCTTCCAAGAAGAACTTTGGGCATCAGCACTTATTATTTTACTAATTCGGCACTGGCATAAGGGAAAGTTCAGAATTGGTTACAAAACCCTCTCATTGGAAATGGTATTTCTCCTAGTGGGCTTGTGCACCTGATATTTCCTCTTCGGCTGTAATGAGCCTCAGCCTGGTTATATTAAAATGCAGCTGACATCTACTATGACCTCCACGTCACAAGTTTGACTGATGGCAAGAGGATTCAGCCGTTCATCCTTCTGAGGTCAGTAAATTAAGTTCCATTAATTGTAACACTTGATATTCACACTCCTTAGACACAGCCTTAGTGTAGGATGAAAAGTTACTTAAAAACATATTATTGTTATTGGTATTAATAATTTTGTAATGAGATTCTAAAGGTGCTACTTAGTAAAAAATGAGGCAGATAGTACTGTAAGAGTCAAAGTTTCAGGATTCTGCCAACAATTGCCAGTTATGAAATAAATAATAATGATCATAATGGTATTATTATTATTAAGCAGAAAAAAAGACAATGATAATAACAAGGATAAAATAACAACAAAACAAGTGTAATAATGCTAATTATTATTATTATTGTTGTTGATGATAATAATAATGATGATGATGATTAATGGTGATAACAACAGCAACAACAACAACAACAGTAATAATAATAATAATAATAATAGTAGTAATTGTTTATTTCGGATTGACAATCCATAAAACATACATAAAATAAGCACAATTATCGTGATTTCAATAATTAAAAAGAAAATAAATTATTATATACATTCTTATGCGATCGGCTTAAAATATTCTAACAAAATCAATTATGCCACAACCTAGCTATACACAGTACTCATGTTTTGAGCTCCTACAGAAAAGCATTCCATACAGTATTAGATAAAAGCTAAAAAATATAAAAATAGCAGTGTCCTTTCTGGCTTATTAGTGCACTTTATAAGACTAAAACCCAGGAGGAAAGTAATCTTTTGTAGCGGCCAGATCACCATTTTAAGTGCACAGTTCCAGCAAAATTCCTCTAAAATACCAAATGATTTTGGATAAATTACAAATGAATTCCCAAATGGCGCTCCTTCCACTGACTGCGAATTATCCATGCAGCGTGCAAAAAGTTTGCTAAACTGACTACAATCACCTCCAGTGTATCTGTTTTTAATATCCTCAGAGCTGGATAGAGAGACCTTATGCCTAATAATTGGCATAATGGAATAAACCATTTTCTTCTTGGGAATTTACAGGCCTCACAGAAAAGTACAAGATGTACTAATGATTCAGAAGAGTTCTTAGTTTTTGCCCATCTAGCTGTGAACTCTAGCGCAGGCAGAATCCCGTACCTAAACTTTAAGTATAACTGCCGAGGGAGAGAACCTTGGATGACATCTAACGTAGGTTCACAGAGTGGAACAATCTTGTGGTCAAGATATTGGTCTGTCAAACTCCCTGATTTACAGTGTTTGACTGTTTCTCCCCAAAAATATTCTCTACACCGATCTTTATCTGTTGCCTTGATATCAAATGTAAGTCATCTGGGCAATCCAAGAGGTTCTCAAGGTTTAGAGACCGAAATGTTTTCCTTACACAAGACAATCAAGGAATTCTCAAATGTCCAGCTGGTTTTAGAATCTAACTGAGGGGTGCTCTATAGGGTTCGAGCTCTAGTGTTGTTCATAATCTGTGCCAAAATAATAATGGTCTCGACTGGATGGTAAATGAAATGGGGAATAGACCCATGTCTTGCATTAATGGATGGATTGGGGAACTATATGGGAGATTTGTTAAAAGCTTGAGAAACGTATTCTCTACTACTGATAGCTCATTGGTAGATGTGTAGCCCCAGAGTTCTGCGCCATAGAGGCCAGCACGTTTTGCCCTAACCTCGTAATAATAATAATAAAGGTTCATGCACCTTAGACACTCTTTTCAAGTTAATTTCCAATAGTGCAGTTGATCAGAACTTCAAATGAAATGTTAATGATTACTAGTAATCTTCCAGGACACATGAACTCACTGAACTGCTAATAAAATAAAATAAATGCACTATAGTGTTTCAGTATATGGTATATTCTTGAATATAAAAGAATCATGAGAGAAATTTCCCGCTCTGAATCATGTATAGTTTTTCAGATTTCAGTTACTCATTCCTTTTTAATAAATTATTTTATAATTGAATAGGAGCAATACTTAATTTGTGCAAATGGTTGCAGTTGGTGGTCACCTACACTCATTCTTGGTTACCAGGACCTGTTTTTCATGATCAAACAAGACTGTGGTGGTATTCAGCAACTCTGACATTCTGCCATATTGGTAGCAGGCTCCTAAGAAAAACTTTGGGTCCTAGCAATTATCTTTTTTTTCAAATTAAGCAGTGAGCAGGAGGGCCTCTTTCACTTAAATTCTCATAAAGATTGTTGCTGGAAGAATGGAAGTACAAATGCAATATCTTCATAAGATAAACCTTTACAACCTATACAAACGAGATTGATCAATATGTACTATAAGCATCTATAGACTTTCATTTTGTGAAAAAAAACGCCAAATAAATGTTCTTTCTTTTAATAATTATCGTTGCATGGTTTTGTTGTATGATATCTTTTATCGAATCATATCTTAAGCCTAAGAAGCACAAAGCCTTTACACTGTGTACATGAAAGAGCCTTTTTATGCAGAAAATGGCAAAAGGCATGCAGACCCACCCTCTAGCGCAAGTGAAAATTCGCCACATTTCCAAGAAAGTGGTCAGGCAAGTACAGGGTCTTTTGTTGCGTGAAAATACCAGGGTTCTTTTCATGTGATGGAACCACTCAGTCAATTGGTTTTTAATGCACCTAATTGCCAAAGGTTAGTACTCTCATTGTAATTGAAATGTGTCTGTATTGTGCCAAAGGGCATATTAATAAAAAGTACTTATTGATCATCTATCTCCTGAATAGAAGGACCTAAGACCTGGCAAAATGTGCAGCAGGCATTTTTAAAAATTAAAGCCGGGCTAGAAAAAACAGTTGAAAGACTCAGAGTTTCAAACTTAGGTATAAAAAATTGATAATTCTGAATATTTGTGATAGTTTAAGCAAACAAAACAGAAGAGGTATGTGCACATTGCACACCTAATAATTGAAATATAGACTATAATGAGCGCAAGCAAATCACTTTCAGGGGAGAGACGGGTAGGTGACTAAAGTCTTTACTGCAAACCATCCCACCTTCATTCATCCTGAAGATTTGAATGGTGTTCACTGGCAATTTCCATTCCTTTTTGTAACCCTACATATCCAACATGCAACAATTAATTCACAAGGGGACCTCCGAGCCACAGAAGTTCCCTATCATCTGCAGAGTCACCCATGGTTCCAGCTAGTCCCCTGTTATCTTTACCCTCTGCTTGTATCTCCTGGGTCTCCACTCAACGATAGCAGCATCAAAATGCACCAATACAGTGACAACACAAAAACGTACTTTAAAGTCACCTTGGTTCAGACATTGAACATCTGAAACACTTCTCGTACCTCATCCATACCTGGATGTCCAGCACCTACTTGAAACTCAACCACACCAAAACAGAATTCCTGATATTTGCTCGCCAAGAGCAACTAGCAACAACTAATCCAAATCTGGCTCATCAACGTGAGCCTGGATGGATTCAAACCCCAACTTTCTCTCAGCACAAAGTTCCTTTGATTCATCCTTGACACTGACCTCAACCTCAAGGAACACATTTGCAAAGAAAATCAAGGCAGCCTAGTAAAATCTCTCCCTTCTAAACAAAGAGAAACTCTTCCTCCCTGAAAGCAACTTTAGAACTGCCATTCAAGTCCTCGTATTCCTGCATTTCGATGGAGGCAATGCCCTGCTCCTAGGCCTCTCTGATTCTACTTTAGACCAATTTAAAGGTGTTCAGCATGTTGCAGCATGCCTCATCAAGGGCCTGAAGAAACATGCCCACATAACCTCCCCCTCCCCCCTAATACTCACTACATTGTTTGGCATGTATCAGCTGAAAATCCATGACCAGCAAGCCTCCCTATTTTGGGTGAGTAGTAAACCATCTCTGGTGGCTCTCATCACACACCCAGCAAGTACGCTGTCAGACTAAAGATGAAGAAGTTCAAAAAAGAAAAAACAAGGCAACAGCTCTTCTCCATTTTCAACCACACTATCTCTGCTACAATTTATGAAAAAGCTGAAGACACAACTCTTTTTAAGAACAGTGCATCATGATGCATTAATAGTCCTCTTTTGCACACTGAACCAAGATACGCCTCTAATCACTGGCTGACTATATTTTGTCTTTGACCCTGTAAAGGTCTCTGCTTCCTTTTGGCTGGGTTTGCGATATATAAATAATACATGATGTGAAATAACTGAGCTTCAACAACACCCCCAAAAGCTATTAATCATAAACAGGGAGTTCTGAACACTGTATTGAAGGGTACAAGCCAAGCCCCGGTTTTAACTCTGTCAGAGGTTTGTAGGGCATGGGAGAAAGGGTGCAGACAAAAAATGTTATGAAAAAAGTAAAATGGTTTAACTAAATACTACTTAAAGGTCATTGTAAGAAAGTGGCTCTCTATATAGTGCACTGAAAAGAAGTACACCGTGCAGAGAGTCCAGTGAGTCCGCAATTGGTTGACAGAGGAAAAAGTAGATAATGCTAACGCTCTATTTGTAGTAGATTGGGCGAGCAGTTGGGCTTATCAGAGGGTTGTGCTAAGCATTTGTTGTACTCGCAGAGGCAATAAATGAGACACACACTCAAGAATAAATCCGAGACCAATTTAGAAAAATAACAAGTCTTTTTATATATATTTTCGAACCAAGAACTACGTTCAGAGGTAAGTACTGTATTTCGTATGAATTTTCAAAAGATAGCAAATAGTTCAAAGTTGTGCGCAATTACGCACTATACAGTTCTATGGGAAGAACAAGGTAGGTAAAGCACATAGCACACAAGAGTTGTAGGGGTCCACCTTCCAGGATTAGGGCAGCAGGAAGCCAAGGTTCAATGTTCTGCCAAAAGGTCGTCGGGTGCGTCCTGAATTCCGTAGGGAGCAAAGAATTGGTGGAGTTGGTAGCTGGTGCGCCACAGGGAAGTGGGCCCTCTAAAAACAGGCTGCACAAGGGGATTTGCAAGCAAGTCTCAGAGCTCCCAAATGTGGGCTAGTGTCACAAGGGCCTTAAGGAAAAGGGAGCACAGCCGTTTGTCGTTACCCATGCCAGGCGGGGCGGGTGCAAAACAGGTAGGTTGGCCGGCCCAGTGCGTTAAGGTGCTCCTCACGATCAGGGGACAACACCTGACAGGGACAAATTCAATACTGCTGGGCCACTCACAAAGAGGGTCTCAGGCAGGGCCGTTTCTACCATTAGGCAAGACTAGGCGGCCGCCTAGGGTGGCAAAAGGGGGAGGGTGGCAAAAACATGAGTTTGGGAATCCCCTTGAACAGCCTTCGACCTCGAAAGCGCATTGGGTAGCGCCTTCTACAATTCGACATAACGTCACGTTCAGCGCCAAGGGCGGGGGCCATGCGCGCCGCTAATAGCCTGCTGCAAAATTCCCGCCCACGGCGCGGCTGAGTCACTCGCTGACGACTACAGCCACGCCTGATGTCACCCGGCCGAGGTACTAGTGTGCAAGACGTCGCAGCGAACTGCTAATGTGAGGCGTGCGTGACCTCTTCTAGACCACCGACCTACCACAGAAAATCTCAGACTCCGGTGAGCCTGTTATCTTTTACCAATCCCTGTGAGTGTAGCACTGCACGTTCGTAATTACTCAGTGTTTCATTGCTTTTTTATTTAGCGCGTGGCCACTTTCCGCTGCCTCTGGCAAGACTGGCATCGGCCCCTGCCGCTGGCCCCCGTCTCTGTATGCACCAAAACGATAGCTGCACTGTAAGCGCGCATGTCCCAGCAGGCTTGAGGACTGGTGGATCATGTGCGCGCTAGAGTACCATACTACAGTGAATATTACCCGAAACACGCGGCCACCATATGTGTCACTTTCAGTGCCCAATGGTGAGACACTTTACTAGGGCGATGCCGTGAGCTGGCGGAACTTGAAGTTTAGCTGCAGTGTGTACGCTGTTTGCACTACCGCGGGGCGGTGTGATGGATCCCGCGGCCCTCTCAGGCTCACCCGACCACCATCAGCACTCGCTAACTCAGACTCCCTGTCCAGAGCAGGAGCCTGCTGCCTGGCAGCCTGTAGCAGAGGGAGCTGCTTGCTGCTGGCTTTCGGCTGCTGCCTAACTTAAACATCCCGCAGCAGATTCTTGACTGTGACTGAATCAATGGTGTGTGACATAGATTTGAGCCGGGCCCGGCTCAGAGAGGTGAGCGCTGGCATGTTTATCATATTATTATTTTAGCATCACAATAAGCCCAGATCAAAACCTGTGATCAATTAAGCTGCCCCCTGTCGGAGCTGCCCCACAGGCTTTCCTCGTGTGCTGTTCAACATATGGAGGAGAACAACTGACAACATGATCCGGATCACAATCTGAACGCGGGCACTGGCTGCAGCCCCCACGCAGATCTGGTGGTGCCTCGCCTTCCGTTTTAAGTGCTGGCAAGGCACCCCAGACAGTCACTACTATGCACATGGAGTGTAGAGATTCCAGGTTGAAACGGGCTGTTTGGTTCTTTTTACTGAGCTGCCCTAGGCTGTGGTGTTGGCAAGATGCTTTTTTTATCCCCTTGGGCCCTGCATGCATCACAAAAAACCGAAGGGCCTCCTGGCAGTCAGTAGAGCCCCCTCCCCCTGTCCCAAACATAATTTCGGTCCCAAGCAGCTGCTCTGACTCTGAGAGCAGATCGTTGTACACCAAGGCCAGTCTACTCTGCAGCAAAGGGAGCAGAGCGGCCACTGTAACTGGCAGTTGAAGTTCTCAAAGAGTGCTAAATGATTGCTGAAGAATAACTAACACCCTAAAGGTAATCCATGACACCGACGCAGCGCCTGTTTACATTTCACACGTTTTACTCTATATTGCATTCCTGAAGACTGTGATGTTTCTGTAGATTTTAACAACGCACCGACACGGCGTGCTTATGGGCCATTTCAGAGAGATGTTGGAAGAGAAAGAATGAAAGTGTATAGAGAGTGAGAAACTGCAGAGGACAGTTAGCTTGGATGACAGGGGGAGAGAGTGATGGTAATAAAAGGGAGGGGGCGGCATTTTTCAATTCTCGCCTAGGGCGGCAAAACACCTAGAAACGGCCCTGGTCTCAGGGGTCTTGATCTCCCTCAGCGGCCGCTGGGCTCTGGTACAGTTGGAGACCTGACTGGACTCTTAGAAGTCAGTGTTGATTGCATGGCATCCAGTACCCCGGGTATTAGTACTGCATGGCTCCGGTCGGTCCGGGTGTCTCCACAGTCCGGGGGAGACAGATCTGACCTTCCAGAGTATGAGTACCTCTCCTTGGTCGGTTGCTGCACTGGTTGGGCTGGGGAGCTGCAAGTTGGTGGATCGGACTCTGCGGTCTGCAGGGGAGTAGCTCCTCTACTCCGAGGGAGTTCTTCGGCAGTTTACGAAGGCTGGCGGTCCTCTGGGGTTGTTAGAGGTCACACAGCAGCAGGACGGGACAGTTCACCTCGATGGTCGAGTCTTGAAGGGGCAGGCAGGGGTTAATTCCTGGATGCCCAAACAGAAGTTAAAAGGGCAGAAACGCTACTCCCTTCTGTGGCACTTTCCTGTAGGCGAAAAGCAGGCATGGTAGTAAGACATTCCATCTCCTTCTGAGTTTTTCAGGGAGTCCACCAATCATACCTTTCATGGTCTTGTTGAATCTCTTAACAAGACCATTGGTTTGTGGGTGGTATGGGGTAGTGAACTCATAAGTGACTCCACATTCTGCCCACATGAGTTTCAGTTACCCAGACATTACGTTTGTACCTCTGTCTGAGACCACCTCCTTTAGAAAGCCCACCCTGGTAAAGATACCAATGAGGGCCCTAGCTACTGCAGGAACAGTAGTAGTAGTCCTTAGGGGAATTGCTCCAGGATACCTGGTAGCATGATCCACTACTACCAGTATGAATGTTTCCTGAGGCTGTTTGAGAGTAAAGGGGACTGACAATGTCAATCCCTACCCTCTCAAAGGGAACCCCAACCACTGAAAGTGGAATTAAGGAGGCCTTTAAGGTGCCACCTGTCTTGTCACTTGTTTGACAGATGGCACAAGAGCTACAAAACTCCTTCGCCTTTTGGGACATACCTGGCCAGTAGAAGTGGTTCACCAACCTACTCCAAAGTTTGGTCTGGCCAAGATGCCCAGCTAAGGGAATGTCATGGTCCAATGTGAGGAGAAACTCTCTAAACGACTGAGGCATTACCACTCTCCTAGTGGCACCAGGTTTGGGGTCTCTGGCCTCAGTGTAAAGGAGTCGCTTCAACTCTAACCCCATTGATATGTGGCTGTGGTCTGTACTTCTACAGGTTACTGGACCAGACAGCCAGGGCAGCTACATCCACCCCATCCTCTGAGACTAGATTTGCTTCAATGGGCTCCTTGACATAGGCGGCCCACCTGTGATCCATCTGGAGACTTACCACTGCATTTACTGCAGGTCCACTAGAGGCATTCTTTTTGTTTTTACAGCTAGGGTCTACATTTCGGTGTCCGGTAGCTTTACAATCATAATACCAAGCCATTTTGGGAACCCAATTCTTACCCTGGTACCCACCCTTAGACTGTGTAGAGTTTAAGGGCTCACCCTCCTGAGGAGATTTTTGGGGACCTTGAGAAGTGCTCTTAGTTTTTATCTTTTGCTTGATCACCCTCTTTCCCTTGGGGTTGCTTTTTGGCCTCGTTTTTATGGTCTCCCCCACCAGTGGAAATTTTGGTTACACTTGTTTTTACCCAGTGGTCTGCCTTCTTCCCCAACTTTTGAGGAGAAAGTGGACCTATGTCTACCAGATACTGATGTAATTTCTCTTGATAACAATTACTCAACAGCTCAGCTGCTATTTCATCAATCAATTGTAAAACCCATCATAGGCATGCACATCATTACCTTGTCACCAGCTACCAAGTGTTTTTACCAAAACGTCTACAAAATCTACCTAGGACTGACTCTGGGATTTTCGAGTCTCCCGGAACCTGATCCTGGACTCTTTAGTGGTGAGTTCAAAGCCCTCAATCGGGGTACCCTTGATGAGATCATAGGACTCAGCATCAGCCTCTTTCAGTGTCAGGAGTCTATCCCAACATTTACCAGAGAACAGTTCCCAAAGGAGACAGCCTCAATACTTTTGGTTGACCTTTCTAGCTACAAGGGCTCTCTCGAACACTGTGAACCATTTTGTGATGTCATCATCTTCTGTATAATTGGGAACAATCCCTTTGGAGATTTTAGGGTCAACGGTTTCCTCTCTGTCCATAAGAATTATATTCCTGCCACCATTTATGGGTGGTAAACCCATATTTGCCCTTGCCCTTTCTATGGCCAGTATCTTGTCCTCCAGGGCTATTCTTCGGGACAATCTCTCTAATAGGATCTCCGCCTCTGAGGGACCTTCTATGTACCTCGAGCTACCTGAGCCATCCTCGCTAGAGGCAGGTACCCTTGGCACAGTGGTTCGGTTTTGAGGTAGAGTTGCGGCGTCCTCTGTCTCCAGTTGAGGCATATTAGAGTCATCTCCCTCACTCACTCCACCCTGGTTCTCAAGGTCAGTGGCCCCATCTAAAGAATGGGCCAGATCATACTCTGCTAACAGCTTCTAAAGCATTATGGTGGCAAGGTTAGAGCCAGTTTTTAATTTGTATGCCCTGCAGAGAACTCTTAACTGCTTAAAAGAAAGATGCAACTAAGGGGTAAGGTTGAGCTCCTAAGCCACCTTCTGTGCTAGATTCATTATCACACTAACGTTGTGACTTTTCTGGAACTAGAAAAAATCCTAACTGCCTGTGGTCTGCAGAGGAGTAGCTCCTCTATTCCAAGGGAGTTCTTGGGCAGTTTGTGAACGCTGGCGGTCCTCTGGGGTTCTTAGAGGCTGCACAGCAGCAGGATTAAATAGTTCACCTCCATTGTCGAGTCTTTAAGTGGCAAGCAAGGGTTTGCGGCATAACCGCAGAAAAAGCTCTGGGTCAAGGGGTGCCACCTAAATACTCAATTTAGGGGCGTTAAGGGGAGTACCACATAGTAGTCAATGGGCCACCTACCTTTAGGGTGGCTACACCCTCTAGAGGACCACTTCCTGTGGGAAGTTGGCATAATCCTAACCCTAAAAGGCTGATTCTCCCTAACACAAGATGGAGGAATGTGAAAAGTGGGGTCCATATCAGCTGCCCCACCGTAGGGGTAGTGCTGGTAAGGTGTGGGCATACTACTAATCTAACTCATTTTCCTCCCTGTCCTCCCACCAAAACATGGCGTCAGGACAGGGGTGGTTGGCATCTTCCACTAAGTGGAGAGGCCTGGGTCGCATTTCTAAGGCGGCATGGCCTTTAAAGCTTCCCACCCTGGAAGGCGGTTCCTGCATGGACAAGGTGTGAACACCTACACCCAAGGCAGGCTTTGTTCCCGCCTCTAAGAGTGAAGGCTCTCACCCCAGGAAACATGTCTATTGGTGGCAGACTGGCTGAGACCAGTCAGTAACCCCACTAGTAGTCGGTAATTTTTCAGGGGGCACCTCTAAGGTGCCCTCTGTGTGCATTTATTAATAAATCCGACACTGGCATCAGTTCAGGTTTATTAAGATGAGATGTTTGGTACTAAACATTTTGAGATACAGTGAAGCCATCATGGAGCTGGGGAATTCGTAATGACGAGTGTCCAGCCCATGTACTCGCTATGGCTTCCCTTTTCACTTACAATGCCTAAGAATGGACTTGGACATTGCAGGGTCATATCTGCTCAGTCGGATATAGTGCACCCTGCCTAGGGGCTGTAAAGCCTGCTGCAGGGGTGACTTACATATATCTCATGCAGTGTCAGCAGGCATGGCACACAGGGCTGCGTGCCATGTTTACTTTTCGGTTTTGCCTGCACCAAGACACGCAGCCTGCAATGGCAGTTTGCATGATCTTGGTGAGGGGTCTCTATTGTGGCACAATTCGTGCTGCAGCCCTAGTGGACCTCTTCAGTCCCAACGCCATAGGTACCAGGGGTACCATCGACTAGGGACTTACAGGGGGGCTAAAGTTGTGCCAATTGTGGAGCAATGGTACAGTTTTGGGAAAGAGCTCTGGCACTGAGGACCTGGTTAGCATGGACCCAGTACACTTTCAGTCGAAATCACATCAGGTATCAGGCAAAAAGTGGGGGTGACCATGTCAAAAAGGGGCACTTTCCTACAGTCATGATAAAACGTAGTGCAATCAAAATACAAGTGTAATTCACCTTATGATGAATACCCTTTGGCATTCGTTACTAAGGATTTTCAATAGATACTCAATTAAATTTATGGGAGGGCAGTAAAAAATTCTGACCATCCCTAAGTGCCTCTATGGATGTTTTTTAGTGGGATCAAGATCAATCAGCAGGATGGCCACGTGTGCACCTGGCTGACCAGCTTTGGTAGGTCTAGCTTGGGGTAAATAGTCCTGCAAGATTTCTTGGAGTTCAACTCCCCCACCATGATGGCAGGTTGCAGGCAAAGTCTGAAGCAAGTTGCAGAGTTGGGTTTGACTGAAGTGAAGGTATGATGAAGAAAATCTCCAGGTGAAAGAAAATGTCTCTGGAGGAAGACAGAATATGTGAACATTGAAACCATGCAGTGTGATTCTTTAGTCTATTCTCTTTTTACAGAAGCTGTCTAGTCAATATAGGTCTGCTAAGAAATCTCTCGATTGCCCTGTTAAATACCCACCTCTCTGTTAGATGTTCAGCCAGCTGACAACATGCATGGTTTGTAGTGTGTGGTAGACCTACCATAGACCTAGAGTAGACAGCCTGAGGCAAAATGGTGACATAAGCTCTTTTCCTGGAGGAATGGTCTCTAGGAAGTGATGTCAACATTCACTGAGGCAGCAAAGTAGGAAGGTTTCAGTGTATTCAAAACATTCTATGGAAGTGGAATTAGCTAGAAGATGGCAAACCTACCTTTTGCTTACTAATTATTTCCACGTTTCATTAGCGCTCAGGATTGTCTTACAGTGAAGTACATGTTCATCCTGCTCTGATGCCTGCAAGCATTTGACATTCTAATGGTGGGAAAGTGTGTTCACTCTATCCACTAGAGAGGCTGATTGTCAAAGAGATGCCAGTCACGTCTACCTCGTGCTGGTTCTCGGTGTCTGCACATGGACATCAATTAGGGGCATCCAGGGCTAACAGTTGTTACCTATGGCTTAACCTTTGTGTCCCCTGGTATCAAAGGTCAGTAGCAAGTACAAATAAGTAAACATGTCTAAAGAAGCCCGGTTTACACAGGGGCCGCCCCACTGGTTTTCAGCACTGCAAAAAAGAACAAAGAAAATGATAATAACACGCTGCTATTATCAATTAATTTTTTCGTGCTGAGGCAGTTCGGCGGGGCGGGGCTGGGCTGCTCACAAAGCAAGGGGCACTTTCCAAGAGCGCATAACAGTTTGGCCTGGGTGGAGAACATGCACAGCCTCCCAGTCCCTGTCTGAGCACCAAACCACGGCCCTCAGACCAATCAGGACTCTGCTGTCATGGTGACACTTGCGTCGCAATTGGCTTAAGGGAGTCTGGGAGCCCGTGTGCTCCAGGTTCACACAGAAGCAGAGGACAAAGAGGACGGAGGAGAGGTGGCGACCAGCCAGCCGGCTAGCAGGCAAGTGTTTTTTTTTTTTTTAAACCCTCTCCCCGCCTCCCTACTACTGTGTGGGAGCAGCCGCCACTGACTTTGTCCCTACAAGCAACTTTTCTTGTGGTTTCATTTTGCTGTACTCAAAAGAGGGTCAGATGCACTGATCTCCTGTCTCATTGGATGAACAATACAGGCTGGATTTATGTACCTTAAAACCCAGAAATGTGAAAAAGTGCATCCACTACCTCCCCCAAAAGATTAAATTCCCTTAAGAAACTTGCACTATATGATAGTGATCAAGAGTGCTTAGGAGAACGATATAGCTTTCACTCCTATGAAATGTGGTGTGGCATAGTATCATGAAAATTACATCGTTGGTGGTTGTTGGTCTGAAAATGCGTCTAACTAACTCCTTGTAGCATTGTGAGAGTTAGGTTAGCATTTGCGGCACCATTTTGTATCCAGCTGCCATTTTGTACCATGATCGAAATGAAGCTTCTGTCTCATACTGTCTGCCTCAGCAGAAAGCAGCCACGATTGTTTCTCTTTATTAGCCAAGGTTAAGTATCACTGCACTAATGAATAGATCATTCTGTAACTGCATGCCTTTCCCAGTAGGTAGACCTGCTCCCACTCTCAGAGAGACGAATACGGGCAGAGTAACCTTGAAACTAAGATAGCGTGTACCCTGTCTCAGGATGATAGCCCATCCTTCTGTACCTCCATTGTTCATCAGTGACCAGGCTGGAAAATTCCAGTCTGGGCGGGTCTCTAGGGGTGTTGGAAATGTATATCTGACTTTACTTTGTGGACGGGAGTCAGTCCCTCTGGCGCAATCTGAGGAGGCTGGTCAGACCAGACTCCGCTCGAGTGTATACTAATAAAATACTTTGGTTTGTATTCTCTACTGCCTGACCGACTCTTCATTTGTATGGAAGGCTGAGAGGTGGTCGCGAGTGACCCGGGTGGCCATAAACGGGTCACTTCCTTCATGGTGGTAATTATCTGCCACGCCCTTTCCAATTTTTTTAAATTTGACTTTACATTAGTCATTCAGAACTCCCAAAGCTTTGTTCAGATAAACCTAAAAGTAATAGTTACCGGGATCCTGTTAGAAAGTAGTTGGAGCAGAGGGTGTACAGATAGGGAGAGCTTAGCTTGAGAGAAACTGAAGGAGATAGAGTGAAAAGTGGAGAGAAGAGAAAGAAGGAAGGGTTCTAGAAAAGGATGTGAGAGGAGGAGGAAGAAAGAAGGCATGAGAGGAAAAACAAGAGAGGGATAAGTATGAGAGGGCTGCAGAGCAAAGAAATACACGAAAGAAGGGGAAGGAGGAAGCTGAGAAAGATAATGGGCAACAAAGATGGGGAAAAAGAAAATGGATGGTAACAAATACATTAAGGGAGAGATGGGAAAGGTGTAAATGGGAGTAAAGAGAAGAGAGAAAGAGCTGAAAGGGGAGCATGGGGTTGTAATAGTAAGCAAGCGAGAAGTTGGAGCTGGAGCGAGGAAAGAATGAGGGAAAGAACGGGAGAGAAAGAGGGGAGAGGGGGAATGGATGGAAAGGTGAGAGAACAGAGAAGAGAGGAAGGGGAAGAGAGATGCAGAGAACAACAGATCTGTTGGTGTGTCAGAGGGAAATACGTGAGTGAGTGGGATTGATATGTGCAGGAGAAAATTGCAAGAGGGGAAGGAATAAGGACAGGCTTACCAGGCAAGAGGGTAATGCCAGCAGAGTCACCAGAGGCTGGACTGATGCAAGTCTGGTGCTTCCGCCATCCTCTAAACAGGGCAGAGGAACCGTGATTTTGGAAGAGTGGAATACCCTCATGTGCTTAAACAACATAGGTTACTACTCAAATTCCCCAGATGTCCCTGGTGGATACTCTACAAACCCCTCTAAAGTTAGTTTTAAATTCCATCATGTTGCATACCAGTTATTGGTTACGTATATTAAACTGTACCATTTCAACACGCTATTCCATTGAGTAGAAAAAACTCTAGTAATCACAAAACACCAAAATGCATGCCTTAAAAATGGAACATTCTGTGCTATTTCTCCTGACAATTTTCAGGGAGAGATTCCACTCTAACTACCACTCTTGAAGATTGGTGTCATTACTGGGGTTCATTACCCCCTAAAAATATACTTCTGGCTACAGGCCTGGCATTAGGACCCACAGCAGCCCTGCTACACCACCACAAGAGCCCACTGATCAGCCCAGCCTT
Organism: Calotriton arnoldi; assembly: GCA_963921515.1. Classification (NCBI taxonomy): domain Eukaryota; kingdom Metazoa; phylum Chordata; class Amphibia; order Caudata; family Salamandridae; genus Calotriton; species Calotriton arnoldi. Next base: position 607,580 of record CAWUFW010005885.1, on the reverse strand, counting down.
AAACTCAGCTGTGCCGCAATCAAAATGTCTGAAATTCAAATAATCTCAAGAAAAATAACAAATTATGTGGAACACCAAGAAATCTGTGGGAATCAAAGAAACCAGTATTTTTTGCAGGATTATCCGTGCCATAATGTAGAACTTTTACGATGTTTGGCTTTATGGTTCGACAATTTGATGTTTTTTATAAGGCAAACATTATAAAAAATGTACTAACCCATCTACGTAGAATATGTGCAGTTTCTTCTAGCATCAGCTTAAGGTAGCATTGACAAGATGCATATAACATTTTAGCTTTTTGTTGGCCATTTTTTGAAGGCAGGAATTCTTGGTTTCTTTTTTAGGTCGAGCATTTGAGACCTCTTGTATATACTTTAGTATATACTTCAGTATATATACTTTAGTATATACTTATATGTGTATGTACTTTGTGGGCTCTGGAGATCAGCCCTAGTACTTGTCTGCTTCCGCTTAGGGACTTTTTTCTGTTCAACTGCCTCTATTTAACTGTCTTGATAGAAAACGACCAGCAGAGGTCAGTAAAATACCAGAATCACTTTAGCATTCTCTAGATTCCAGTCCATAGAAATTGTCTTCCACAAGCACCCGTAGACAATAATATTTTTTTCAAATCTTGTATTTTCAGTGATATGACCACCGAAGGCCCTGCCTTTATATTAAAAACAGAGCTTTGGACTATACCATTTCCCGCTGAAAGGCAATATTTCTCTCCATGCATTCCCATACCTGGCGTGTCACGCAGTTTGGTGCTTACTTTCCCTCCATGTTAAAGAACAGTAGATGTTTCAGCACCCAGGCTAATGTGCTGCATAGATAAATACATATAAGGTCCCAAAGGCGAGACCGATTGCATTGCAAATGCTTGTTTGAGGAATGTAATATATGTAGTGATGCGTCATGATTTGATAACTTACTTTGTTCAGCTTCTATTTATTTCTTCTTTATTAGTTTGTATGATTCTTGCAGCATACAGAAAAAAAAAAAGATATGTTTTTTAAATAATAAAATTTAGATATACCTTATATAGCTGCGCTATGTGAACAAGTTATAAATAACATTAAATAAGTGTCTATCTTATTTCTTAGGCAACCGACGCACTGCATTTCTCCTCAATCCGTTATATACAGCTTGTTGGATATTTTTTTTCTATCATAACCCATAATGAGATCCAGCCAGGCATTCATTCACTCTGCAAATGTGTATCAGAGACCCCTTTTGAAAAGCAGAACTGATACGCTTTCCTGAACCGCTGTGACGTCCATCTGCTGTCTTCACGGATCTCAGGTCGATGATAGACATAGGACCAACGCAGCAGAATGCACGTCTGCCAAAGCGGAGGCTTTGGGGCTGTGGCCGCTGTGTATGATGGGTAATCTGTCACTGTCAATCTAGAGGTTGGGGTCCCTGTGTATGATGGGTAATCTGTCACTGTCAATCTAGAGCAGCATCAGAGAGCAAGTGAAAACCTTTCACACATTGAGGAGCATTTATTCCATCGATCTGTTGTGAATCGCAGATCGAATTCTGCCGACCCGAGAGTGGTGACAATATTTGCTTAATTTGTAAAACAATAAATTCCAGGGACCGCTTCAGGATGCTACCGCAGCTCGCGTTACCCATTACCCTGCCAGTGCTGCCAAGGACAGTACCAACACAACTTCTAACAATCACACTCCTACAAGTGTGACAATCCACACACTTCCAGGCCCCAAAGCTATAGGAATAGCGTGGACGCAATGTATTAGTCATTTGTAATGTATTTTAAATACATAAACAACTGTTGTTGCGCTCATCTCTAAATCAGACAACAGCGCCGCCATGTGGCAGAGAGCCATAAGTGCCGGTGTTGACAATTAAGTGCCGGTGCTCAAGGTGCTGAGCACCGGAAACCACCGGCACAAATTAAGCACTGTATTGCACAGCTCAACTGCCTCTGGTAATTTAAAATGCAAAGACAAGCCAGCAAAAAAACCTCTCCGGCACAAGAAAATAAGCCTGCTGCAAGAATTTTCAGGCTTATTCATACATCTGAGCAAAAATGAGGACAAGTGTGTGTGCGAACTGAGGGGCCGATTCACAGAACTAATCTGAGATAAAATCCTAAACTTACTACTTTTGGTATTCACAGAAGGCATTTAATAGTAGTAAGTTAGGACTCCTAACTTTACTACTACTAAATGCCTTTTGTGAATACCGAAAGTCGTAAAGTTAGGATTTTGTCTCAGTTGAGTAGTAGTAAAGTTAGGAGTCCTAACTTTACTACTACTAAATGCCTTCTGTGAATACCAAAAGTAGTAAGTTTAGGATTTTATCTCAGATTAGTTCTGTGAATCGGCCCCTGAGTTACTTACTGGCATTTCATGTGCATTGTTGTGGAATTTTCCTGGTTTGTGCTCACACTCGCCACCTAAATCGCACACTCCATTTCTGCTCAATTCAGCATCCCCTGGGTACAAATAACATTTGTTTCTTATTACCACTACCTCATATTGTACGCTGTTGTGGGCAGAGGCACAATATGAATGACATTAAAAACATACAATAGATGAAGAGGGTTGAGAGCTTTGTATGTAAATATATGCATTTTTAAAGAATGTGGGGAAAACTAAAGCTCTTGGCTAACATCAGACCTAATTAAAATTGCATATCAGACTTTATTGTTATTGCCTTTTTGTGTAATTGTGTTTCTTATTAACAGTGAGATTAAAAATGAGATGTGCATACACTTGCTACTCTTGCTTTACTTCATCATCACAGGCAGCTCAACACAAATCGTTCTTCCTTCCGGAGTACATTTAGAAAATGTAAACTAGTTCCCACATCCGCTACTCGCAATCCAGAGTGTGGGTGTGTGGAAACATGTAGGATCTATAGCATGTGAGAGACAGCACAAGCAGACATGGCCTATATGGCTTTAAATATGTGTTTTCAAAGGGCCAAGACTTCTCCAGGGAACCACTCCTTTATTATTTGTGTGCTATCTGAAAAGAGAATTCTCCACAGAGCAAAATATTTTCTTTGTGGACGAAAATTGCACGTAGAAATAGGATTTTAATGTACTGTTTTAACAATTTTAAAAAGGGTGATTTTATGTATTTGCTTTTATGATCATATTTAATGTTCGAATAAAGCTATGTATTGATTTTATTGATTACGCCTGCAAATACACATTTCCAATTTACTCATGCAAATTTCAAAGTAAAGTAAAATCCACATGCAGTGCTTAATTTATATAAATAATATAGAATTACAGGACCCAACGGTATCCCGATGAGTCATCTGTGCTGTGGAAAGTCGGGTTTGACAAATACGTAGGCTTCCATGTCTCGTCCCACTAGCCTACACTTCAGTCTCTTTATATCACTCTCTTTTTCACAGTTTTCCTATCTTCCTTCTTCTTTCTCCCTTTAGGATCTTTCTCTCTCTTGCTCCGGGTCAAAGTCTGATGACGAAAAGTAGGTTCTAGTCCCCACAAATGTGTGCCAGGGCCCACTAATGGCAACAGCCAGTACAGGTTTCGAACCCTCCGCTGATTGGCCAATGGCAATAGCCAAATATAGTGTAAATTGTGCTTTAGCAAAATGCTTCTAATTGTTTTGCCTTTGCGTCTAAAAAGAAGACACATGTTAAACAATCTACAGCTTGTTATCCCTTTTGCGCTATTTCTACATCTCAGTGAAATAAGTATTGTCTAAAAGATGGCAAAGGTTTACAGCTTTCTATCGCTTTTACTGCCCCGAAAATGGAGTTTGAGGCAATAAAACCTGTACCATAGGTGCCAGAACAAAATCAGTGACATCTTTTTCAATTGCTATTAACTTTATAATACCTGCCTAACCCTTGTAAAACATTTCGATTAACAATAAACTTAATGAAATACTTCATTTAGCTTTCTTTTTTAGTCAATTCCAAGACCGCCGAAATGTGAAGGGTTATTTAGTTGCCAAATTACAGAATAGGGAAGTTCATAATTCTAATTCTACTTCTGATGGAGTTCTTTGCGCTTCTACTTGCGGTCATGGTATATCTACGCACACTGCCAGTAACAGTGACCGTGAAAACCCCTTCCAGAAGGGCGAGTGACCTCGAGCTTCCCGGCCGCTACCTGCTCCCCACCTTCACTTCTTCTGGCAGAGATGGAAACAAGCCTTGGATGGTGCAAACCGACGGCAGCTCCTCTTTATTCACATATTGATATGCAAAACTCACAGATCATTATTCTAAAAACATGCATAACATCATCATTGCCCCACATTGTCTGCAGCTCAAAACCCGGAGTCCTTAGTCCTTAACAGCACCTTGTGACAGCGTCCTGAGTGAAAGCCCTTTCCTTCCCAGCTAAGGTCTAGCACCTCTCCTGCAGCTTCTAGGCTACACTTTGTTGCCAAGTGTTGTGGGCGGCACTCGTGCCTGCCCAAGACTGCAAGTGCTGTGTCCGCCTTCTGCTGACCCCTTGCTGCCCCATAGCCAGCTCCCTGTTCCCCTGCTTTAAGGCATCCTATGGGCACGTGCTTGAGCGGCTCCACCTTTGTCCATTGCGCTCCTGCTGCTGTCCCTTTGTGCTGTCCCCACCAAGCTGCCTGTGGTTTCATGACCTCAGGCAGTTCTACCACATGCTTGCTTCCTGCCTTAGCTGAATCCTAGTAACTCAAGAGCCCCCCAATGTTGAGGAGGAACGACCCATACCCACCTCCGACAAGTGCACCTCGTCCGGCTCGTGGTATCCTCTCACGTTAAGGTTAATGAGGCTGTGCCTCACGGAATCCCACCCATGAGCCGTGCACACTCTGGACATAGTGATGTTTAGTTTCTTCCTAGACCTTTCCACTGCTGCATTATCCAAGGCCCCCCTCCAAACGACTCGTGGTACAATCTCGGACCATACTAGGTATGACGATCTTACGAGTCGGGCGACAGCTGTCAGACGGCTGTCATGGCCTCAATTAAATCCCTGCGCCCCAGGTCGGTCAAGTCATTCCCCCCTGGTGTATCACCACTGCATCAGGTTCCCCTCCACACTTCATTGCATCTCGCACGGTTGGCAGCAAGTGTTCTCATCGCATTCCCAGCCTGCCCATCCATGAGATCTTTGTGCGGCGCAGCCCCAATCCTTCGTTTGGCCTCCGCACCGCCACCTACCGCTGAGCCCTGGTGATAAATGAGTGTCCTAGGATCCATACCTTCCACACCTGACAAGGGGAACCTGTTGTGATGGAAAACTTACATTAGGCTAGGTCGGATTTATACCCGAAAGGCCCCTGATGCCCACCGGCCTAACCGCTTGATGCGTTCCGGCTCCAGGCACCTGCCCAAAGCCGTCATGACAGCACCTACGCAAAAGGAGTGTGGTGCAAATTCTTCTGTTGGGAGCACTGCTGCCCTAATGGCCATTCTCAGGCACTGCGTTGAATTGAAAAAGGCTAAGGTACGAGCTGTCCCTATTACAAAACAGGGGCTGCTTGCCTTGGTGGGGGTCTTTAGGTAATCGCGCATGCAGCAAACAGGGCAGCAGTCACTGTCTGTGAGGCAATGCAGGCATGTGTGCATGACCCTGCCCTCCTGATCTGTCTTTGATCTGCTCAAAATTATGGTCACAGCGCTGGTCTCCATGTGCAAGTCATTCCTCCTCAAGCTGGCCAGTCCAGGGTTCCATCTGGACAGGGCCACCAATTCACTGACTCCGTAGGCCCCGAAGAAAGCCAGCAAGAATGCCCTTCAAAAGAGCAGCAGCTCATGCTACCGTATGCTGATGCTTGGAAGTTACTTGAACACCTTTTGCAAGGTGCCGAAACTTATGGGGCATCTCCTGTCATGCTGTTTTGGTTGCAGGCGCCCCCATCCCTTCATGGTTGCCCTACAATAGAATGTGCCCGCTGGGTCGCTGATGCCTGCTAATTTTGCATAGTAAGAAACTGCGCTGATGTGAATTTCCGCCCATGATTTAGTCTTATTCCTGGAGAAGGCCCACTGCATAAATGCCTCCACATCCCTACTGGACACTTGTTCAACACCCAGGGCTCCAGTTTTCTCCTTATAGGTTTCCCAGCACTTACAGTACTTGCTCGCAGTCTTCGGTGGTAATATACTGTTCACCAGCATGCTCAGGTTGTGTCTACCAGGTTCCACAGTTCTTGTGATATCGCTGTCCGGTCACAGTCAGAGTGCGGTGCCAGTTCCCTGAATCTCTGCCACTCAAAACATGACACCGCGTCAGTCACCATATTCTCAATTCCAGGAATACGCTTGGCTTTGACCGCAAAATTAGCTCTAAGCTGGCAACCTACCAAATGCCTTAGCAAGCGGACCACTATTGGGCAGTGTGCCGTCCCCAAATTCAAAGATTGTACCACAACGTGGTTGTCCACCCACAATGTAATCTGCAAGTTAGCTAAGCATTCTTCCCATATAGAAAAGGCAACTATTATTGGGAAGAGTTTTAGCACCGCTAGTTTCTTGGTGGTCCCCTTCTTGTGCCAACTTGTCAGCCAGCGGGCCGCCGTCCATGCTAAGGCCCCTGCTGCATCTGGGAATAGTTCCAGCTGCTCTGCCATCACCCAGGGTTCCTGCCATATCAGAATTCCTGGTATCACCCGTTCAGCAAAATTTAGTTTGCCTACAAGCTGTTGAATTTCCCCCAGTGTAGCTTTCTTCTACCCCAGCAAACCCTCTATCATGTGCTGAAGGCCCTCCACCTTTGCTGCTGCCAGTCTGCACTGGCCCTGCACGGTGTCCAACTCGGGGCCCAGGAAGGACAGCTGCGTAGCAGGGCCTTCTGCCTTCTCCTGGGCCAGGGGCACACCTAGCTCGTCCACCAAAGCTACAAACTGCCCCAACAGCCCGCACAATCCCTAGAGGCCGGTTTGCCAATGAACATAAAATCATCCAGGTAATGAATCTGCCCCCCTGCTGGGTGATGTTCTCTCAAGGTCAATTCCAGAAAACTGTTAAATGCCTCGAAATAAGCGCAGGAGATGGCACTCCCTATTGGCAGGCACTTTTCGTGGTAAAAATCCACCCCCAGCTGAAAACCTAGTAGGGGATAGCTCTCTGGGTATACCGGCAACAAGCGGAAAGCTGATTCAATATCAGCCTTGGCAGGCATGGACCCCTTCCCACTCGTCCCGATTGGGTTTATTGCATCATCTATGGTGGCATAGGATACAGAACAGCGGTTTGGTCCAGCCCGTCATTGATCAACTCCCCAGCTAGGTGCGACAGGTGGTGAATAATTTGAAACTGGCCCGGCTCCTTTTTGTGTACCAACCCCAGCAGTGACACCACAAAATTGCTACAGGGGGTTGTAAAAAAGGGCCAGTGACCCACCCTAGGTGAACCTCCTTGAATACTTTTTCCTTTGCTATAGAAGGGTTGTCCCTGACTGACTCCAAGTTCTGGATAAGCCGGGTGGTCAGGGGGCCATGGTATGGTATCCTAAATCCTACCAAGAAATATTCTGCGAGCAGCTGTGTCTCTCTAATCTTAGGGTAGTTGTTCAACAATTTAAACAATGTTGCAGTTTTTACGGGTGTGGGCAACTGTGTGTGGGGCCTCCCTTCTGCTTCTGGTGTCCCCACCCCCAATCTTATATTTTTTGTTGCTGAGGTTCTTGATATCCCCTTGCACTTTGGGCCTCTTGCATTCAATGGCTGGGTGAGCTCCCCCACAGTTGCTGCAGTAATGCCTACATTTACAGGAGTGACCCCACTTGCAATCATCCCTGTCGTATCTCCAGCATGCTTTGTTGCAGCTCTTTCCTGCTTTCCCTCCCACATAGGCCCTTGGTTTACTATTATGGAGAATCCCCTCCTGCCTCCCTTTCTGCCCTGTCCACCGAAAAGGTGATTCCTTGCTAATGACTCCTTCCCCTGCCGCCACCATATGGGCTGTATATCCTTCTACATCCTGGTGGTCCCAGTCGATGCACAGCCAGGTTTTCATGTTTACCCTGAAACCCTCATCATTTAAAAGCAAAGTGTCTCCTGATATTTCAGCTGTGCCTTGTGCACTTTTCCGCTTGTGCAAGAACAGGGCCTCTGCGTGAATTTCTCCACAAACAAGCTAGCTAAGGGTTGAACACCTGGAGCCAATTCTCGATGTTCTGTTCCACTCTCTGCTTTTGTCTCTCCCTCTTATCCTCATCCTTCTCATTCTGAACTGTAAGGTCTAACCCAGCCTGGTGCACTTCCAGCAGTGAGAAAATGTCTATGTACTCATTGCGCCAGATCCTCTCTTTTACCGCTAGGTGGATAAGGCTAGCTAACCCAGTCTGCCTGGCAATGACTGGTGGGTCTCCAGATGAGGGCCTTAAGTACTCACTGGCGGGCTTACCTCTGCTCCCCGCCACTTTTCCTACCCTAAACCCATGCCCTGGTAGGATAGGTGTGTGCCTGTGCTTCTGACTCTTTGCCTGCTGTGTCACTAGTTTGTTTGGGGCTCTCCCCTGCTACTATTGCAGTACTCTGTTGCCCGTCCCTGCCATCCTGTGTTGCCGGCTTTGGGTTGCCCGTGCCCGACACATTTGGTGCCCGCTGCCCTGTCCTAGCCATGAACCCATGTTTTGCCAAAAGACTGGGTAGCCAGGTGTCATTAAAGAGTTCCCTGAACCTGGCCATGGCCACCATGGTGCAGAGTACATTCTGACCCCATGCCCCCGGTACACCCTGTCAGTGCCCTGCACTGTGAAGCCCTAGTTGCCCTGCATCCCCTTGACTTGTAGTGGCTTGAAGCCCAAATGGCCCTTGCGCTGCCGTGTTCATCACCCCCACCTGCATGCCGTAATTAGCAATGCCCCCAGAGGTGACCCCTGAGGTACCCAGCACCTGGCCCCCACTATGTTGCTCCCCTGCCCCAGCCGCACTGTGCAGTTGTGGCTCACCCATATCTCCTGTCTTGTCCCCAGACTGCTCTGCTGGGGGCATTGTGGTACGCGCCGTGTTGGCTTCAGGCACCTTCCCGCCTCCGTGGTCACTGTCTTTTTCGCTGTACAAAGCTCTCTCCGGGGAGGGCTGTTGTGTGGCAGGGGGCTTCCGCGTCTTGGCCCGCTGTTGCTGCTTCTTCGCAGGCCTCGCCATGGTGGCTGCCTTTCCAGCTACAAGCCTCCCATTGCGTGGGCCCTGCCTTTGGGGCACTCTTGCTGCCAGCTCCTGCTGTGTCTCCCACCTTGTCCAGCTGGATTGCCCCCATCACTTGCTTGCTGACACAGTCTTTGACTCGACTTGTCACCAAGCTCTGCGCTCTCCCCAGTAGCTCCTGCAAGTCATCTTCCACTTCCGGTCCTTCGTAGTGCCCTGGATCATCATTCCTGCGTTTCAGTGGTTATGCTCTACAGTTGTCGTCTTCATCCTCACTTCTGTATCTAGTGGGCTTGTGCCGTTCCCTCCCTGCGCCCCCAGGATGAGGACCCGCACTCTGGGCTCTTGGCATAGTCCTTTGCTGTGGGTGATCAATGCCTTTTGTGCCAACTCCTCTAGCCCCGCTCCTTATTCCAGGGACTGTGTCTCAAAACCAGCCCCCAATGGGCCTTGTACCATGCTTCTGCAGCAGTTGGGGGCAGCTGTAGTTTGCTCTGTAGCCCCAGCCACTGTAGGTCCAGCCAAACTCCAAGTGTGTTACTGCCCCTTTGAGAACTTAGCTTTTGTGGGATGGGGGCGTGGCCAACTCAGTCCTGCCTCCCGCCTGCAGTTTGAGGCTGCAGAAGGCTCTGGGGCTCGTTCCGGTAGGCCCAGTGCCTGCGAGAAGGAAAGGGGGCTTGAAAGGTGCCTTCATGGGCAGTGTGCTCACTGCACGCCACTGCCCGCCTCTGCTTCTTCAAGGGCAGCGTGCTCCGAACAAACCACTGCCCTTTCTCTGTTGCACACAAGCAGCGTGCTTTCCACACACCGCTGCCCGTCCTCTTTTGTACATGGACAGCACGCTCCCGACACGCCGCTGCCCGAATGCTCCTTGCAATCCATGCAACCCAGGGCAGCGTGTTCCTTGCTACACCGTTGCCCTTCTCTCTTCATCACATGGGCAGTGCGCTCCGCACACGCAGCTGCCCATCCACCAATTCCCAAGGGCAGCAAGCTCCGCACAAGCCGCTGCCCGTCCACAAGTTTCCCAAGGGCAGCGCGCTCACCACACACCGCTGCCCCAAGCCGTCACCACAGTCTCTGCTCTCGCCACAGACTTTTCTCCTGGGGCACTGCAGACTCAGCACATCGCCAGCATTATCGCTGGACAGTGGGTCACTCCAAACAGTAGACCGGGCAGCGAGCTCGTGTCACGCCGCTGTCCACGCTCCTCCACACAGGCTCCCAAAATATGGTGATCCAGGCGACTCCACGGCGGCGGCGAATCCCCATCAACAAAGGCACATGATTCTTTGGGTGACTCCCCAACGCCCTTTTACCTTGTGGTGCACCCAGGGCCCCTCCGCACAGATTGGTCGCTTTAAACCACATTGACCAGTTGGCGCCCAGCATTTTCCCGGGCTCAGTTGCTCAGTTCCCTCTCCCGGTAGGGGTTTGACACGGGCCCCTCACTGATCCAGCTGCGCCTACCCGGCCTGCATTCTTTATCCGTATACATGAAATCAAAAGCGATTTGTGAACCCTGTTTGCCTCAGCGAGTTGCTGACATACGCGCCATCAAAGCATAAGGTAGGTTCATACCTATAGGTCCTGAGGCAGTGACAAGTTATTACTTTAAAACTGGGGTGCACAGTGCAAAACATTTTCTCTGGAAATATAGAGCAAACACTTGAGGTAAATATTTACACCTTCCACGTTAAAGTGTATGTAAAACTTACTACTGCATCCATAACGTTAATACAAAAACACTGAGGACATAATAATGATTCAATAATATCATAAAAAATTGGACAATGAAAACATATTTAGAATGGTCTAAGTAGTTCCAGACAGTGTTATCTCATGGTTTTTTATGGCTCAGAGTAAGACATATTTTGGGGCCCCCTGTTCCGAAAAACTTTAAATGTATTACTATTATTTCTGCTAATTCGAGCCCCCATGTGTTGTGAGTTTGAGAGAGATGCAGTAAAGAAAGGGGGAGGTAGAGGAAGATGTGGGGATTTACTGTTTTGTGTGGCAGAAAGAGATGTGATACAACAACATATAGGTAGAGAGAGATGAAGTAGAGGTAGAAAGAGAGGCAGAGAAGACAGCATGAGGTAACAGTAGGTTACAGGAAACTAGGCAGAGAACTAGAGAGAGGTAAAGAAAATGAGCAATGTAGGGAGGAAGAGACGATAGAGCACGAGATAAGTGAGGGAAAGAAAAAGAGGAAGGTAGACATGGATGAATTACTATTGGTTGAGAGAGGGAGAGGTGAATGAACAAGTGTTTTGGTACAAATGCGTTCTCTAGTTTATTTTACTAGTGTAGATATCACATTGCATGCAGCCGCGGCCTGTGCAGGTAAGAGCGGTGGGGCCGGGGGTGGGGGATGTGGGGGAATTCGACAGACAACAACCAGGGAAAATTCATTATTTGTCGAATTCCCTGACCCCCCGCCAACCCGGCCCCACTGCTCTTACCTGCACGGGCTGCAGCTGATTGCACGCTAGCGGATTGCCACAAATTCAGGTCGCTCTTCGGAAGATCATCTTCCCCATGTTTTAGCAGACTTGAAACACTGTTATTATGACTGCACATTTCAGGCACTAGGTCAGAATTCTTGACTATGCAAATGAATGTGAATTAAAAAATCAGCGATGTACTGCGCAGTGTTTCTTTTTAAACATTTCAAAAACTGAAACACCTTGAAGGTGCGACACAGTCGACAGACCCTACTATGTCGTGACTATACTACACACTTCCCTATGATGCTCAAGGTGCAAGAGGCAGTCATATTGCAGGCAGACTTCCCACTAGCAGCTCTCACTTCCAGTTGAGAAGGATATTTTTGGCACAAGAACGGAAAAGCATGCATTTTAGCCGGTTTGTTTTTACCCTTCTTCTCGAACGGGGAGAAATTCTAAGCCATAACGAAAATCTCACTTCATCGGCCCTGCTGCCCAGGGGACTTGTCAATCAATTCTGCGCATGCGCACTTCATTGTGTCCTCAGCCCCCGCCAACCACAGGAGAACAATTTGACAATCCAGCGCCATTCCATCTCCCGCCCCGTAGCAGCAGAAACAGCAGGCACGCATCTGTGTTGGTAGCCTGGAGCCAATGGCATGGAACAGTGCCTGGAACAGTAGCACTAATGTGGCTTTCCAAATTACATAAAAGGTCCTGTGCCAAGGCTATAATTTGCCTCAAACGGGCTCTCTGCAGGGCATATTCCACGCTTTCATCTAAAGACTTTGTTATAGAGAAACCCAACTAGGAACAGTGGCAGTGGATGGTAAGAAGCTTGTGCCTGAAGCTTTATGATGCTGTACACTAGAGCTTGTGAATGAATGTGAGCCGTCTCTGCATGTAGGAAGAAAACGACATTATTCACATAAAGTGCAAACAGACTGAGCAGCATATTGAGACCCACTGCTAAGTGCTGGAAATTGGATGAAATCTGTGCAACCATCATGTATGTCAGCAGTAATGAAGACATTCATTTGTTTTGCAGGATCAGCTCTGCAATACTCCTGCTTTCATGCATCTGCTTTGCTTGGTCGCATTCTTGAGAATGCATATTAAATGCATTACAATGGGCACGGTGTTAAAGGCGCTGGTTCGGAGGCTCCGCCTCCCTTTCATAATCCGCAGACATCTCAAAAATTCAGAAGGGAGATGTACGAAAAGAGAACGCTGTCTTTAACATTTAAGGTTAGCCGCTTCCTTTTGAATATACCGTTCTGAGGATTCAACCCATTCAAAATCGATGTTGGATGAAGGTGTGTAGGGTTTTTGGAGAGAATTGATCCATGCTGCAGAGCAACAGAGTGCGCTCCAGCAGCGTGGGGTACAAAAAACAAAAAGGGAGACTAGGATGTTGGGGTTTAATAGTGATCTATCACCTGACCGGGCTATGTGTTTTGACTAGATGATATATGTACGCATGGAGTGGTTGTTGCTTAGGGGGGGACCTAGTTGGAAAGCAACCACATGCCGAAGACATGACTCTCCAGTTCCTTGGAGGAAGGAAGGAGGTTGTTGGGTCAAATAAGGATGGAGATCCAGATCCTCTGTCCATTGCCAGAGAAGACCTGATATCCTGTCTTCGTCTTTCGAAACATTCTCCATAGCTGTGGGGGTTGGGTCGCCCACCGGAGATCTTGCATGCCGGGTTTGGTGGGGTGCTTGAGATCACCACTTTCAATGTGAGACTTTGAAGATGATGCATATGGGCAGAAGCAGCAGTTGTTTATGGCAAAAATAACAAATTGAAAATGATGCTAGCAGTTGCATTTTTGTGAATCAATGAACACTTGACTCTTGATTCATCAACTCCTTCTGGATCACATATGAAGGCCCCATCAGAGAGGTATCTGAGAAGTCAGTACATGAACTTCTCGTGTAAACTTGACATGGCTACTTCCCCTTCATTATGCTCTATCATGATGCTGACATGTTTGACACAGGCAAGTGCCAACTCAGTCACCCTAAATTTAGCAGCCACATCAACATCAACACTTCTGAACTCAGTTCAGGGTGCCTCAGCTATCAGCCATGTCCAGTTTAAATTACCTGCAGAAACCTTCTTCGAAGAACCAACGTCCAGATGTACAAAGCTATTTTGCAATCGCAAGCTCTGCGATTTGCAAAATCACAGGGGTTGGAATGGAAAAGGGCTTTTTAGTATCTGTGAACCCATTTTGCCTGTGGGAAAAGCATTTTGGACTCACAACATGGGTTTACTGAACCATACTGATTCGCAATGAGGAAAAACCATGAAAGGTGAATTCCTAACTGCAATTCAGTATGGCATATATCAATTGTTTGCTAAAGCAACTGGCTCAAGGAGGTGGTAACTGATTTACAAAGGGGACACCTTTTCCTTTGTGAATGGTGTTGTCAGCCTGGGGGGAGAGGGAGAAGCAGTGGTCCAGGGAATTTTTTTTTTATATAGGCAGGACCAGTTTCTTCAGGTAGCCCGTGTTCCTTAGTCACTCTGAGAAGTTGTGCTGTTCAAGCTACTGAGAGAAGAAGGTGAGTGTTTGCTGGCGGTCTTGACATTAACTCAACACCTGACTTTCCTCTAATCACACATTCTTAATTCGTCCAAAGTAGAAATCATCTTTTTCCTTGACTCTTCAGACGCAATCTTCCTATCCATCCTTACACTGTTCCTCCTGAAACTTTAATCCCTTCCTTATCCTCTTCCTACTGAAGAGTTAACCGCTTCTTCCACTACAAACAAACATGGAGTGCAGTTTATTTCTATTATATGGCAGGAAGACCACAACTTTACAGTTTGTGACACCATTTCACATTGTCCGAAATATCAACAATGTCCAGACAACTATTAGATGATGGGCAGATTAGATATACTAGGCCCGATTCACAAGGGTAGACCAAGACGAAAGTCCAACTTTACGACTTTAGGTATTCACAAAGGGCATTCACGAGTAGTAAAGTTAGATTTTTGTCTTAGTTTAACTTAAGTTTTGGTCTTAAGTTTAACTGAGACCAAAAGCTAAGTTAAACTGAGACAAAAGTCTAACTTTACTACTCATAAATGCCCTTTGTGAGTACCGAAAGTCGTAAAGTTAGACTTTCGTCTCAGTTTACCTTTGCAAATCGGGCCCACTAAACTATGTATCTCTGCTTTCACATTTACCTCTGAACTCCATTTTCTCGTCACCTTGTGTCTGCGCCTTTGTTGGATATGAACAGGCTTCATATGAAGTTTGTCATCCTGCTGTAGTAAAAGCTTGAAGGTTCAAAAAGGACTTCCTCTGAATGATGTCAAAACTGATGTGCTGGTGGTAAGAAAGCCTACATTTGAAAAACCACAGATGTGTCCACTGAAACATAATGTACATTATGTTGTTATTTCTCTAGTACTGTGGTTTTGTACAAAGTCTGATCAAATGGATGCAATCTATGAACAATTCAGGTCTTCCCAGTCACAAGGCAATGCTGCATGTGACTCTGTTCAACTCAAGCTATTTCCTTACTTATGAATCTTACCTCCTGTTCAAATCACAGCCGTGAAATTGTTTTGATTAGGCAGGAGAAAATGATACTCCCCTTCCTTCAAAGGCCTCTTTGTGCCTTAGAGACATTGCGAAGGGCAATGGAAATCACACCTGATCTACTGAGATGCATGACCCACATGGTGCTATGTTTTCAAGGGCGCTTTTCGTTTTTTCTGTTACCCTATGGAAAGCATTGATAAAATGTATCCTCATTAACAGGGTCGGACTGGGACAGAAAATGGGCGCAGATGTCAAAATAAAAGTGGCCCCAATTAGTGAATAAGATAACTAAAAAAACAGAGATCCGTATTTGTAAATTGCTTGCTGTAGCCAATGTTTGTTTAAATATCAGGGAAATCAACAGTAAAAACCAGCTCACCTGACCATAAAACAGGCCTATAAACGGCCCCAAAAAAACAGCCCAGACACTGGCCTGTCAGACCAGCCCTCGGACACTGCCTGATTGCCCTATAGGCCAGTCCGACCGTGCTCATTAATGTTACATTACGAATTGCACCTACCCAAACTGAGTCTCTCAAGTAGCCTTCTCCCTTCTCGTGCATTTATTTGTATTTCCTTTTATTGTAATAATTATTTCTATTGTCTGAATTTCAGAAGGTGCATGTAGGCCCAGAGAAGAGCCTGACAACTAACTGACCATAGCACCAAAGTATTCAGTGTTTAAATTGAAAAAAATATATACAGGGGCCCAAGGTTCTTCCCAGGAGCTCATTGGTGCTACCAAATGCTAGTATTTCTATGGACCAAGACTGCCTAGAGTTGATTCCACCTCCCACCTCATTCTTCCACCACCATGCAATTCCTTACTCTTTATGTCACCTTTGCAGGTTCTTTTTTTAATTCCTGCTTTCCCCTTTTGTCAGTTTTCCTATCTCTCTCTTCCTATGTCTTCTTCCCCTTTCTGTTTTTCTCTCTCTTGCTCTGGGTCAAAGAATGATTATGAAAAGACTGAGTGCTGCTGCGCACCACCTGCATACATTAACCACTGAAGGTACGCATGACTGTTAAATAACACCGCTGGATAATACATGGTGGCCTTTCGCTGGCCACAGGGCTTATGTTTTGGCATTGAAAGACTACATAGCTGTGCTAAATTGCTCAATATGATATAGTTTATAGATGAGCATCTTTGCGCATATTAACAACATGCTTCTCACCACTTCAGGCACCAGATTACATAAACCGCCCACGTAGTGCTAGACTGTACTTACGCGCAATTTATCATTGCATTAACTTTTACAAAGGCATGCTATTTTGCTGCTTTTCTTTTTCCAGGGTTTACAGTAAATAGAGAAGAAGCAAAAAGTGCACCCAAACAGTGTGTAAAATGTAATGTTATATATATTATGTTATCAGCACCTACACCATTTTTTTGTCCAAAAGGGTATTCGTCAACTGAGGACCCTTAGCGCATGACTTTTGGATTTGTGATCATACACTGTGTTCGATCAGTGATCATCAGTCTGCCCAACCTAGTTTTTAATGTTGGTTCGTCTAATTAACAGACGAATGTGGTAAGATCGATCTGGCCCCTGCTCTTTTCAGACATCTTTGAATGTACTATGTGTAGAGATGCATGTGCTTAGCACTTCATTTTGGAGGGGGACAGGTTGTCCATTCCTCACCCTGAGGTGATTGCTCTTTTGAGCTTCCAATCCTATTGCTTTGTCCATGTGGGTCTGGAACAGCTAAGCTAATAAGTTCAAAAGGATTCTGCAAAGATGAAAGAGATGTGCTGCGAAGAGAAAAAATGTATGGTTTGGGTGAAATGCTGTGTAACTGTGTGCCCAGAGGTCTGACTGAAGTCTGCTATTGGAGCACATTAGTTATAAATAATAGGGATAAGATGCAGTTATAGATGACAATAGAATAACTGAATCTCCAAGGCTATGCTGGATGACTCTAGCATGATCAGTCCAATATGATGGTAATTAGCGACTCTGTGCTATTCCGTTCCATGCCGTATTTTATGGCAATGTATTGTTTTGCACTAAAACATTTATATAGTGCTTACTACCTCTATGAGGGGTGCTGAAGCGCTTGCTTACATGGGTAGCGAGCTACACAGTGTAGGGTATATGGCTGGAAGTGTGTTGCCTTTGCTTTGATACTGTGTGGGAAGTGTTTCTATGTTGTGCGTGATGATCACCGAGGTGCGGTTATAGTATTATGGAACCCAGCGTAGCAGCATGATGGATGAAGAAGTTTGAGAGATAGACACACAGTTTGTGGTTTCCAGCAAGCTGGCAGGTTTGAGCAACTCTGCTGGTCTCTTTTTGGTCATTCTTATGTTTATAGTTGTAGCACATGGGTTCCACCCATTTAATCTAAAAGGATTTTTTGCTTCTGACTGCCAGGTGTTTGGATCTTTAGGTCTCACTACCTGAATCTCGTTCATGGTAATTCACAGTAATTGGACTGAGCTTGTTTACTGACAGTGTCGTCCTTTTAAGAAAAGACCGCTGTAGCACAGCTAGGGTAAGGGGCACTAGGTTGGTTACACGTGTCATGGGCAGTCCGGTAATTGTGTACAGGTAGTCTGCGCAGAAGCAATTCTGCAAAGGTCGGTGCTGACCTGGGGAAGGCCTTATAATATTAGCGGGAATTCATAGATAGGTTAGTAGGACGTACTGGAAAATCTGTAGTGTTTTCACTGTACTATACAAACAGGTGAAATCTGCCCTAAAGTACAGTTTAGCTCCACTTAGGCTTAAACAGCCCAGCAAGATATTAAACTGGAATAAAACATGCACACTGAGTTTCGATTTGCAATTCCCAACACACAAAATCAGTATCTTATGGGATTTCAGGAATTGTCATATTTCTCTGGCTCAGCTCATAATGAGATTCCAGACCTTGGTCCCCCCTGCTGGTCAAGTTAATTACTCTGCTAAATGGCAAAGGGAACAAAGCCTTCCCCACAGAAAAGTAGCAATTAACAGTGACTGACCCAGATTTTGGTAGAGGGGGTGTGTGGGGGAAATCTCAATCTAATAATTAGCTTGTCACACTGTGCCTGGGCTGGATCAGCCCAGGCACACTGAACAAAGGAGGAAGCCCAGACCCCAGGAGCCAAAAGAGTAGGGGTTTGCCTTTGAAGTTTTAGTGGGAATGGATGAGGAAGTCTTGTCAGCTAGAGGCGGAGCTGAGGCCCTCTGAGAACCTCTTACTAGAGAAAACATTAAGTTGTCATGATGGATTGCCAGTGCAGGAGGGTTGGGACAGGGACGGAGGGATGATGTGGCTACCCTACGATTGGCAAGGGGTGAGTGGCATCTAGAACTTTTTACCCCCACTTAAAAACCCCAGCACAAGGGAGAGACAGGGCCATAGCTATGGGGGACGGGGCATTTGAGAGACATGCCAGCCCATATAAATCGTTGGCCTCCCCCAAATGACCAAGGCAGCTGGCACAATATTTGCCTAATCAGAAACAAAACATACATGCTAGCAGTAGAGGTGCGGGGTGGGGAGTACTGCAACATCCCTCAAAATAACAATGCTGGATCTCAGAAGGTGAACGAGCAACAACAATGCCTTTACATTTTGATTTTTTCTTGTTACATTTGCTGCGTGTTCCAAGGCAGGTTAAATGTCAGGCTATCTCTTTTGACAAACTGCTGCTTATTCTTTTAAGGTGGAGTTGTAGTGTACTTTTCTTTCTTTGACTGGAAAGCAAGAGGATTTTGTGAGGCGAATAATGTGACAATCTTGCTGGGATACAGGCAGGGCCACTGGCATTATGAGGCTGGGGAGGCCCAAATTATATGACAAGGTTGACTAAATTATGTGGCAACGAAACACAAATTATGGCCCTTAAAGTGGCACATTTTGCGATAGCATTACTTCATTATTTTTTCTTTTCTACATGTTAGTAGTGCAAAGATTTCACTTAATAATACTAGTTCTACATCCAAATAGAGCTATAAGTAACGGAAGTCACAAATTTAACCTTTGCGAAGAACCTTCCACTGTGCTGCAGCACATGTTGATGCGCTTTTAGTAATTTTTGATCCGTTTGAGCTAGAAACAAAATTTGTTTTTGTTAAAATCTGCAGATTATGCAGCAGATGATGAATTATGTGGAAAATGCGGCAAATTCATAATTATAAGGAAAACACCACAGCTGCAGTATCACATAATTCCAGTGGCCCTGCATAAAAGGAGCGTGAAAAGAAAGACTGTAATGTATCATTTTGTTTCTAATACAGAAAAAATGTAAATACCTGTAAATGAACTGTACAAATATTTCAACACATACCAGCAGGTAAGAGCACATTTTCTTTTGAAATTCTGAAGTGTGATGGAAACAAATATTTTAATAGGATCAAAACAAAACTTGGTGAGGCACAAATGATAAATACTGTATTGTATTGCAGAATTTGTATAGCACTTATTATCCCTATCTGTGGCACTGAAGTGCTTACCTACATAGTCAAAAAACAAAGGGATCCATAAGGGTGGATCCCTTTGTTTTTTGACAATATAACTTGAGGAGGACGTATCCACCTCTTCTGCTCTTTTGAGCATTACCTCTTCACTCCCTTCTTGTGTTACTTTGATATGTGCTTACCTACGTAGGCAGCAAGCTATGCCATATAGGGTAGAGTGTGGTTGGAAGGGTGTTGCCTTTGTTTTGAGATCCTATGTGGAAGTGTTTCCATGTCATGTGTGATGATCACAGAGGTGCGGTTATCGTGCTATGAGATGCAAGGCGAAGCAGTGTGGTGGATGATGAAGTGTGAGAGACACAGATGTGCAGTTTATGGTTTTTCACTACGCTGGCAGCTTTGAAAAGTTCTGCAGATCCCTTTTTGGTATTTTTTATGATTATAGTCTGCTTAGCTGGTTACTGCACTGGGTTATCCAATCAGAAATTGTGTATATAGTTGTGGGCGAGAGCTGACATGGTTGGAGGGAGAGAGAAGAGGAGAGATCTGCTGAGATGTGCATTTTTGCTATCATCCCATTGGAGTAATTGCAAGACTGGTGCGATCTGTTCTCTTGGGTGAAGGCAGAAAAGAAGTCTTGCAGCAGCATTTTGGATGAGTTGTATTTTGCGTTTGATGAATGTGGGTGCACCAAGGTATATGTTGTTGCCATAGTCAAGCTTAGAGATTACAAGTGTGAGGATGGCTTGCAGTTTCTGTTGGTATTCAAGGTATGGGAGGATGCAAGGTAGTATTTTCATTGTGTATAAGGCACTCTGTTTTAGGTTGTTAACATATGGTATCAAGTATAGGTCTGAATCTATGTTTACCCCTAGGTTTATAACTTTTCTTGGTATTTTTGGAGGGGCCTCATGTTGGTTAGGCCATATGGCGGTAGGGTAGTACTTTTCTTATTGTGAGCAGGTCAAAAGCTCTATCTTTGCAGTATTTAGCTTTAGATGGTTATTCATCACCCATGTGTTTATGGCTCGAAGGCAGTCAGCAGGTTTTAAATTATAGAGGGCTTCCAGACCATCCATTAAAATAACTATTTGGGTGTCATCTACGTAACTGAAACAGGTGAGGTTAAATGATCTAATAAGGTTTGTTAATAGGGTTAGGTAGATGCTGAATAATAGAGCAGATATAATGGACCCCTGAGGGCCGCCACAGTGCTGTGTATGAGGGCTGATATGAAAGGTAGTACTAACACTAGTTTCCAGTCATAGTTGAGAGGCCAAGAATTTTAAGGGCATTAGCTGATCTCCTTCTCACCTTTGACATATGGTATGTAAAACAAGAATTGGCTGTGTGAAAACAATTGCACAAATGTACAGGACATTGAGTCATATTGTTTTTATTCCAGCAAGTTTCATGACATTTCCTATTCCTTATGCACAAGTGGTTGTCAATACCTAAATCTACCAGCCATTCAGAAGCAATGCCCAATCAGGAAACTCCAGATCCCATTATGGCATGGTGCTTTTATTAGCCTATTATGATGGGGCAATGTTATCACAAGTCAGGTTCAACTTACACTTGACTGACATTGCTCCAGCCTATACTGACCTTTTGTGAAATATAGCCTAGTGAGACAATGTATCTGCTCTAGTGATCTTTATTTTATTTGCAAGAGCCAGATAATTTGTTAGGTTAATGGGCCTGCTCTGCAGAGGGCTGCAAATACCCTAACTAGCAGTAGTGTGAACCTGAAATGACCCAATATAGCCTTCCATGCCACAAAGGGCTGCTATTATTAGAAGTGTAGGAATGCCATATGGTGGGGTATTTGTGGATCCCCAAAGATTCCATCAGCGCGGTCTGCTTTCACTTTTGTTTTTCTGTGGAACATCAGTGTGCACTGCGTGCTGCCGCTAAAGCAAAACAAAAAATCAACCTCGGGGACTCGTTGGAAGCATTTCCCTTGCGTGATAACTTGGATTTTGGAAAATAAAATGTTTCTGGTGTTTTTACCAGAAATATATATTTTTCAGGTAATGACCCATATAGTCGTCAATGGGTGGATGACCCATTGAAGTTCATCGCACCTTGCAAGTAGTATGGTGCATGTCAACGGGTCGTTGTCTGTCCTAAAGCAGTTAAAACCCACCAAATCCATGCAGCCAGATGTTCTGTCCAATAGGAATTGACAACAAGCTGCAGGGCTATGATGGCCACATTGCACTAACCTCTTTGTTCCATGATTGTAGGGAACTTCTACAGTTCCAGTAGACCTCCAGGATGTTAGGTTTCTGGGACTGGGGAACAGTGAAAAGCACAGTGGTCAAAGAGAAGCGGCAGGTACTGCTAATGGTCAGGTGCAGCCAAGAGAAAGTTTCAGTTGCTATACATGGTCTATGGAGAAGAGGGCTAGAGAGACAATAAAAAATATTGAGAAGCACAGAGAAGATAGAAGAGAAGATAGAGAAAAGAGGTTCTAGAAAAGGGGAGAACACAGAGAAAGGAGACTAAATAGAAAAAGCATTTGTAATGCAATAGGTCTCGCATTTGTTAAAGTTAGAGCTGTTGGCGTTGAAAATACAAATATTTCTACTTTTGCTTTTTTATTTGCAGTGGTGTGATTATATTAGCATAGTGTTATTGCCATTGGTATGACCTTGCTGCGCTGGTGAAAGAGTCAATGGGAAATAGGTTATAAGGGTGGGGAGATAGTAAAATGATGCTTACATTTTTTTTTTACAACATTCTGGAAAAAGCAAATACTTAAACAATTATAGGAATGCAAGATTAAGTAAAGGTTGTGAAATGTAAGCAGGAACAACATGGCTGCCACTGGGCTCCCAGACCGCAGTGACGTGCCATTGGCAATGGAAAGGCACAGGAAAATGCAGCTCCGAAGCTGCAACTAAAATATGAAGTGCCAAGTCCCTTATGGGCTCATAGTCCTATTTTATAAATGTTTTTGGCTAAATTTGAGGTGTTCATTTTGGAGCCCTAGTTTAATTCCTTTGTGGCCAAAAGGGCCACATCGGAGATGATGACAGAAGCTGTTGGACCCTGAAAAATTAGGCTCTATTTTACAGTTAGTGATAACACCAAACAAGTGGTCTATCCCATAAACGCCACTCCTAGACTTAGGGGCAAAGTGGTGCTTCTCTCACTTAATGCCAAAAGGCACTTCTTCAACTGGAGTGGGGGTTTCTGCACTGGACTATGAAAGAATTCGCGTTTTGCCCAAGACACATAAAGATGATATGTCCATGTTATACAGGCCCTGAAGCCAGAATGAGGATTCATGGACAGGTGGCCCAAGTAGTTAATATACAGAGGAGGGAGAGGCAGGGTTTCTACTTCTCCCCCCTCTACTGTTTTTGCTGGGATTGAAACCCCAGGCTTAAAGAAAATGTAATAACCTCATTATCAATGGGAGGTGACTAGGACCAGATAATTTTAAATTAACTATGTTCACTGATGATGTACTGGTCACGGCAACTTATCCAATAAACTCAATCCCAGAGCTCCTTAGAGAGCTAGATCAAAACAAAATAATAGGATTCAAAATTAATATGACAAAGTTAGAGGCATTAAATCTAATTGTTTCCACCAACACCCTTGAGATTTTGAAAACTACGACACCGTTTTGATGGAAGGAGTAATCAATCAAAATAATTGGAAATAAGCAGAAAATCAGCAAGGAACTATTTTGTCTTAGTAATATTACAAAAAAAGAACTTACTAGGTGGCACAGCTTTCAAACATCATGGCGCGGATGTATAGCTTCACTCAAAAGGACAGTTTTGCGTAAGGCACTTTTTTATGGCAGCACTCAAAAACAGAAAAAAACATGCATGTCGTTCACTGGAAGAGGTAAAAAGTTTAGGGTAGCCTATATTAAATTGCCCAACATCCTACTTGTGCTGTGGCGGGAGTACCGAATCTTTTGACGCTATGTAAGCTGCACAAATTAGATATATGTTAGACTGGTGAAAAGCTGAATCTGAGAAAAAAACGATGTCACATAGACCACATTATGGTAGGTGCGCTCACTATGAAAATTGCCATGGATCAAAAGAATGGACAGAGATAAAGCAGCTATAACAGCATTAGCAATGAGGGAAACTAGGAGCGTCTGGGATGAGGTGAGGAGGACCCAAAAATGTAGCAGCAATCCGGGGCCTTTTATGGTGTTATTCGGGAACCCATATTTTCACACTATCTTCTTTTGTGGAATTGGAGAAAAGCAGCCTTGAAGGAACACCCGGTGCGCGCACCCTTTGTTCGTGAGTGCCTCACCAGTCACGTTGTGAGCCACGGTGAGCAACTGTGCCCTACAGAGAAAGAACAGCTGCTTGGCCAGTGCCAGGTCAGTCAAGCTTTGGCGGTAGGTGCAGGCAGCGGCTGTTTGCCCACGCTGGCCTGCAATCTGTGCTCACAAGGAAAGGAACAAAGGCTGGCTGACTTTTATTCTGGACTTATCACCTGCTGTGACAAAGGTGACTTGAAAGCGGGTCCTTAAGGTAGTAAAAATAAAAAAATATTGTTGCTACAGTGCTATTACTATGTTAAACATGAACCTAACATAAGAAAAACGTTAAGCGTGAAAAGGTAACATACATCTGGGGTTCTAAAGGCACATACGTTCATCTTGAAAAGACAGGGAAGAGGAACATTGCAGGGAAATGCTGAAGTCTAGACTGATGACGGAGACCATTGGATGGTGCTCAATGTTTAAAGGACTTACACGAGCCTGCTGCTATTGTATTGTATTGTAATTGCATTTATATAGCGCTTACTACTCCTGACGAGGAGTCCAAGCGCTTTTTTGGCAAGTAGCACACTACTCTAGAACCCAAAAAGGATTAGTGGTGAAGTAGTATAGGGAAATATGAAATTAATTTGAGCGGTGGATATCTTAGTCAGTTATTTGGATTGAAAAGGATAGTGGAGGGATAGAAGAGGGGAAGGGTTTTGCATTTATATAGTACTTGCTACGGAGAAAAAGATGATGGAGAGAAGGGTGGAGAGTATATGGATAAATGGGGAGAAGGATGGAGAGTATATAGATGAATAAGGAGAAGAATGATGCGGGGAGAAGGACGAATGTATGGAGAGAAAAGACAGATGGAAAGAAGGAAGGATGAGAGTATGATAAATGGATGGATGGCAAGAAGGAAGGACGAATGATAGATGAAAAGGAAACTAATCAAACCAATAGAAAGAGCATGGAAGGTTGGCTGATGTACAGAAAGGATGGAAAGCATCATGGAAAAAAAATAATAATGGTGACAAAGGAGGATAAAAGACTGAAAGAAGGATGGTGCCAATGAAAGAAGACAATTTAAGAATCTCAGAATTCCCTCAGGCTGAGGATTCTTCTAAATGTATGCAGGGTTCACTTGCCTCATCCCTCCGCTCGGAGCTTTTTAGGACAAGGTTCAAAGTGTGTTGTATTTCTTCTGACTATTGCCATAAATGTGTGATCGTTTAGATTCCACCAAATGTTCTGTTACAGAGGTCATCTATGTTCATGTAAAAACTTTTAGTGCCATTTTATAAATTGGGCTTGAACAAGGGCCACTCCAAGCCTTCACTTATATGCCAAACATGGTAGAGCGCAGCAGGGATTTATGTGGGAGGCAAAAGGTTAGGGGGGGGTCCATAAAAGATGCATGACGTATATAATTGGAGGGCAAGGCTTAAACATGTGAACTACATTTTTGTGATTCCTAAAGTGTGCCTTTCGCATGGGGTTTTGATGCAATATTATGTAAAACATAAAAAATAAACAGGCACTACCTCAGTGACACGTAATACTTTAACATTTTCGCAGTAATTGTTCAGAAATTTCTCAGTGTTATTTACTAGTAAAGTTAAGGGCATGAATATAGGTCCTAATGGGAACCTGTTTCAATGTCCGTTTTTATTGCTAACTGCTCTTAGACACGGAGGGGTCCGGCACACTTAAATCCTAGAGCGCAAGACATATCTTGTGGAGGTATGGCTCAAAACCATACTGCAGAGGGGGGGGACCTTACTCTAGTGAGAATTTTACCTAAGTAGGCAGCCAGCAAACTGCCCGCAGGCACATTAACCCTTTAAGCTATATTGAGTCAAAACTGTGACTTTGTAGGCAAAAGACATATCTCTTCAGCAAGTGCATTAGCCGCCATAGTTATGGGATGGGGGGGGGCAGTAAAGATTGTCGTTCCAGTCGCCACTAACTTAGCCGGCCCTGTTTGTCTGCCTTCTCTTTACTATCCCGCAGCCCTGGCTGCTTCTGTCGTCCAGTCTTGCAAACATTACTGTATGCGTGTTTAAAATGTGTGTGATGCCCTGAGGAGTATACCCAGCATACAGAGACACAGCAGGTATATCTTTCCCGAGCTAATTAAAATCCACCCATTTAGCTTTTCCTGAGCACTTCGGATATGCTCCGGCGCCCTAGCTGGTCTTGGGGAGGGAAATATCTCTCAACTTTCTGTGGAAATACCTAATCCCCAGGCCGCCCGGTACTAACCACACGGCGTGGGGTTTATGAGGAGCTGTGCCGTCACCCGAGCTCGGACATGTCATACTTCTCCCAGGAGTTACAGAATAAATCAGCATGAGGCTGATAACAATTCAAGGCTGAACGTGACACAAACTCTGACTTGCAAAGTATTCTCATTAGTACACAAATGAAGTTCCAAGGGACGGGCCAGAAAATGGAACCTTTTTGCTGTTCAGGACCTGTTGATTTATTATTTTCACGTAGTACCCAGACCGTCACAGATAAGCTCACCGATGGTTGCAAACGTTTCATGTTACTTTTTATGGGCATCCAGTAACGGTCTGCTGAGTGAAATGTGCAGCTTTGCCTAAATCAAGTAACGAAGGAGAAACAGCAAAGAGGAACGTAGATTGTCATCCCAGGGGCCTGATTCAGTGGTGGCAGGCATCTACGGGGAGGGGGGCTTGCAGATAATATTACAAAATAAAAAAATAAACACTTGCCGAACCCGCCCTCCACTCCGGACGTCGTCTTTGTCTACTGGGGCAATGCAAGAAACCCTGCGCATGAACGCGTGTAATATACATTTTTTCCAGTTACAGGATGTTGCCCGTGTAAAGTAGCGACTGGCAGGAGGTGATGTGTGTGTGCGCGCAGGGAGGGCCGGGCCAGGCCAGGGTGAAAGCAACACAAGGGCGGGGAAAAAAGCATGGCAACACAGGCTCTCCCCTCCACAAACAGTAAACAAAGCCCAGTCAGTGCCTTTGCCTCTGCCACTGCTCATGCAAAGGGCTGACTTACCGGGAAGTAAACTGAAAATATGAGGAGCCGGGTTGCCAGCTGCCACATGGAATCACAATGTGCGTAGCATTCAATCTTGGAAATACATTGAAGTGAGCATGTCCACCCACAAGTAAACAGTGTTAAACGTCTATACAGTCAGCCCGCAATGTTTAAAAGCTGCATTTGTGTCTGAGTGTGGTTGGAGGGCAGAAGTAGCGACGGGCGTAAAGCAACTTAAAAAAAAAAAGTTTGCTAATTCCCAGATAAGGAAAGTAAAAGTAAGGAGACTGTGCTCATCCGGTGCTCCTTACTCTTAACCGGAAGTGACGTATGGGCTGAGTGAACGACTCAAGGCCCAGCAAAAAAGAGCGACAGAGCAGTGAGCCAATGATTAATAGCAGGTGGAAATAAAGTGGTTTTGTTGAAGACATAAGGTCTTGCAGACAGCGCATGCACTGCCTAGGCTCGACCTAAAAAACAAAAGAGAGAGAGCAAGAGGGACTGGAATGGGAAGATAGATGCAGCAGCAAACTGAAAGGGATAGTGGGGAAAAGGTTGAGAGAGGCAGTGGGGACAGAGATTAGGAAATGGGGAGAGAATACAGAAAGTAAAAGAGAGCCTAAAGCAGCAAAATGAGAGTTAGGTACATGTGGAGAAAAGGTGATTGGCTATATTAACTGGAATTTATAGCTTATCATGTTTTGGCCAATACAACTGGCCCAATGTGGTTTCAATGCACAATTTTGCACTCTGTTTCCCTAAGGGGATTTTAGTATAAAATCCAACAATCACCTTGCATATTGGTATTTGAAATCCTAAAATAAAGACTAACCATTGTTACCTTATTCTTGTTACTTGATTCACATTGCTTTTTACAAATTGCTTAACAATGGAACACCCTTGTTATTTATTACTAAATGCTCTTGGTGAGAAGTGCTGACGCCTTCTCTTTTAATGCATATCAGCCATGTCTACATTTGCTGGTATATCACTGGAAAGTACAACCTACTTCCAAGTTAAATTAAAGAGGTGATTTGACTTTCTAGTGTACATTTAAATATGGCAGTATCTTAACTGCTTCATGACATGATGCTTGACTTTTATCTGCACCTGAAGCAATGCCGAACAATCCCTCTGCAAGCAAATATTTGTATTTTCTAGTACACATGGCAGGCTTTCATTCTTTGTACAATCACCACTCAGAAAAGTGTTTGCTCGTCCAAGCAGTGTTAGCCACACAGAGGATGTCACCCTGAGGATTCTATGCAAGGAGTCTACTGCATGTGAAAGAGTGGAGAATGTCCATAATTCCAGAAGTGGAGGACTCTGTAGCATCCAAATGGGACGTACCTTGCAAGTAGCATGAAAGAGAGATGTTATCACACAGAGCAGGATCCTAGCTGAAAACTGTGAAACCACCACTCAGGGGCTTAGAGGCTGGTGCCTGCCCTTCTACGGCTTCTCTAACTGGAGATGGAACTAGTATACTCAGCCAAGCCACAGCCCTTAAATGGACCCATCCCAGGCTCCCACAATCACCTATCCTGAGGATGCACCCAAGCCAGGCAGGAACCATCACTCTAGTCAGGGTAAGCTAGATGCACAGTAAGATAACGTGTCCTCACCCTCTGGTAGCTTGGCACAGAGCATTCAGGCTTATCTACAAAGGCAATGTGTAAAATATTTGTGCAACACACACACACACTAACACAATGAATTCACAACAAAAAGACTACACACAGGGTTAAACATATAAAATATATTTTTATGAACAAAATAAGACCAGAACGACAAAAATCCAATAAGTAGAACCGGAGTTAGGAATTGTTAAAGAATAAACCAAAAACAGTGCTTAGAAGACAATAGCGCTACAAGGTTACTTTGAGTCGCGGTAGCCAGGGGTAAATCCATTGTTCAGGCCGACCACTGATGGTGCACGGGTCAGATACAGTTCCAAACAGGTCCAGCTGAAGTTTTACCTTCTCAAGCTGAGTGAGGTGCCCCATTTGTGGGGAAGACGGTCCCTGGGAGCGAGTAGAGCGTCGCTAGCGATGATCCTGTTTGCGCGAAGAGTCGGTCGGGCGTTGCGGATGGCAGACAGGGCCTCGCGGTCGTGGGCGGTGATGCTTGCTGTGCTAGGACACGGTGCTGTGGTGACTCGCGCTGAGTCTTCGAGTGAGTGGTGCAGTCCCAGTGCGAACGGGCCCGTTCGCCATCGCAAAGAGCCCAAAAGCTTAATTTCAGGGGCCCAGGAGCTGTAGGTGATGAAAGAAGCTGAGGACCCCACTTCTGAGGCCATAAAAAAAAAAGAATGGGGGCACCTCAGGCAAGGGTAGGACTCACAGAAGGCAGAGTCCAGCAGCACCAGCAGATTTGTAGGAAGTCTTTTGAATCCCTGAGACTTCAGAAGAACAGGGGGCAAGCTAGCAATCCCTTGGAGATCACTTGGAGGGAAGGCAGAGTCCAGCTCTCTTTCCAGCAGAGTCAGGGAGCAGCAGGCAGCAGGGCAACAAGCAGAAAAGCAATCCTTCCAAGAAAAGCAGCCCAATTGAGTCCTTTAAGCAGCTCAGCAGACCTTCTGCCAAAGGTTCAGTTAAAGATCCAGAAGTGTCTGATTTGATAAGGCCAGAGCCCTGGTACTTATACCCCAAAGTGCCTTTAATGTAGGGGGTGACTTCAAAGGAGTTCTCTGAAGTGCACCAGGATCACTTTCAACTTAGTCCTGTCTGCCAGGCTAACCTTGGGGGGTAAATCAGTGCTTTGTTTGAGGACAGGACACAGCCTATTCAGATGTAAGTGTGAGCCACCTCTCCCCCTTCCTGCCCAGGAAGGCTATCAGAATGCAGATGAATGCAGTGCTCAGTCACACCCAGCCCTTCTTATGTTGTGGCTGTTTGGAGGGAATGCAAAAAGTGTAGCTGTCACCCAAACCAGATGTGTATTGGAGACAGGTTCTCAGGCACAAAGTGTTATAAGCACAGAGAAATGCCCACTTTCTAAAACTGTCATTTCTAAAATAGTAATGTGAAATCCAACTTCACCAGTAAGGAGAATATAGCATTACCATTCCAAACCTAACAAACATGACAAAGCTACTCCTTTCTGATCAGGAATTACTGCT
This sequence comes from Calotriton arnoldi, assembly GCA_963921515.1. Classification (NCBI taxonomy): domain Eukaryota; kingdom Metazoa; phylum Chordata; class Amphibia; order Caudata; family Salamandridae; genus Calotriton; species Calotriton arnoldi. Next base: position 577,669 of record CAWUFW010005885.1, on the reverse strand, counting down.
CAAAAGTATATAAGGGAATTTCCAATGCTAGCCTATGAGAAGAGTAGGCCTCACAGTAATGAAAAACAAAATAGGATGTTTGTCACTACCAGGACATGTCAAACATAAAAGTACATGTCCTACCTTTTACTTACAGAGTACCCTCCCATACGGCTAACCAGGGCCTACCTTAGGGGTGACCTATGTGTAATAAAAGGGGAGTTTAAGGCTTGACAAGTAGTTTTAAATGCCAAGTCAAAGTGGCAGTAAACTGCACACACAGGCCCAGCAGTGGCAGGCCTGAGACATGGTTAAGGGGCTACTTATGTGCGTGGCACAAGCAGTGCTGCAGGCCCACTACTAGCATTTAATTTACAGGCCCTGGGCACATGTAGTGCACTTTACTGAAGACTTATAAGTAAATTAAATATGCCAAATGGGTATGAGCTAATGCTACCATGTTTTACGGAGAGAGCACGTGCACTTTAGCACTGGTTAGCAGTGGAAAGTACCCAGAGTCCTAAAGCCAACAAAACCGAGGTCAGAAAAAGAGGAGGAGAAAGGCAAAAAAGTTGGGGTGACCCTTCAGAGTGGGCCATTTTCCAACAGCTACTCATCCATCACCTGAAGTAAGATGTCTGTGAGGGAGGGGCTCTCAGCTGATTCCAGCTTAATTAAAAAAAAAAAAAAAAACTTTTTAAGCTTTGCATCTCACAAGACTTGAACAGTTTAGGAAATACACAAAGTTGTGAGTCAGCCTGCTTTACAACTTTATACTCTTCTACTTTAAAATTCCATTGAATTGATAGGATTTAAAGTTGAATTGTGAAAAGGTGACTGAGTGTCCTTTAATATGTACCTTAAAAAATTCCACATATTCATTCACATGGAATCACGTGGTGTGCACCTGAATATCAAAACTAGAATATTGATGGCACCGAATACTGAGAACAGAATATTGAATATTGACAGATAAATAAGTATAGATATTCTATATCTTACACCACATATATGTACATATGTGATATATATACCTTCAAGGTATGTAGATGTGAAGTTAGAAATTGGAGTTGCTATTTAGTAGTAAAACCAGTATTTGGGAGAAATGCACCTAGAGAGCAGAGCTTTAATGTTTGGTCACAACTGATGCCATGCTCCCCCAAAAATTTACTTCTGGGTATGGGCATCGGGAGAGACAGTTGAAATGACTCTGGACCTGAGACGTAACGATGTCCGAAGAATGCCCAGCTGGAAAAAGAAGCCACATGATGCCTTGCAAAGATGAACTAAGGACTTTCTCACCAGCTGACCCCCAGGACTAGGATGGGTCTCTCCAGTGGCAATGGCACTGCCCTTTTATACCGCCTGAGGACCAGCTGAGGGAAGACCCGGAATTCAGGTGCCACCAGGTGCTCTGCAAGACAGCCAGGAGCCAATGGGTCCTGGGACTGCAGGCAGGACAGTGTTTTGTTGGCTGAGAGGAGAACTATAAGCCAGGGAGAGAAGAAAGCTGGCATAGGGAGCCTAAAGTCCCAGCTCCCCACAAAGTGCATCCTGTTCACAGTCACCCTGGTAGGTGGGCCTGGTCACCAGGAGCAAAATGAGCCCAAGATGATCAAAATTGGCCCTACGGGGCCTGAGATATGCTATTTAAAAGATTTGCCCCTTTCAAAAATGAAAATGAATAAAAACGGGTCCATAGTGCACCGCAGTACTTTCTCTTGATACCCCCAGGGTGGGCCAGAAACCGGGGGTCACCGTTAACCCATTCATTGATTTAAAAATGGGGAGGGGCATGCGTGGGGCCCGTTCCCCACAGGCTCTTCTGGCACCCGGTACCACATCCACTGGGGCCCAAAGCAAGACTGGCCCAGGGACCTCAAACACAATTCCCACAACAGAGACCCAGGGGACCCAGAACCAGGGAACGGAGGAGCTAGGTGGGAGTTTTGCCTGCCAAGCGCCCGTATCTGAGGGAGTTATGCCGGCTTTACCCCTGAGACACTGATCCACCAAATATGTATTTGCAAAGGCAACATGGAAGATCAGAAAAGAATGCTCCGACCCATATGGAACCAGACAGGCCTTCATAGATTCAGGCCAGAAATGTTAGCCTGCTTTAATGAGATGGACCTGCAACTCAGCTGCAGATTTGCAAAATACCTGGCGAAACTTTACCTAAAGATCTCAAGCACCTCTGGGATTCAGACAATTCCAGGTCACGTATGCACAGCCCAGCCACCCTGCGACCCACACATAACAGCCAACACCAGACGTAAGGAAAGGAGCAAGGGTCTGCAGCCTGGCTTTATTAAGACATCAGGTAGCAACCCAGGCAAAGCACTTAAGTTCTTTTTAATCCAAATAGCGAAGCCCAGCTGAACTAGGGAAGGAAATGGTATAATCAAACTCTTTGTATACTCAAAATTTGTGTCCTCAGAATTTATGTTCATACTTGAAAGACTGCCTTTTCTCCTACGACCAGCATCTTAAAAATTGAGAACTTTTTAACCTCTGATAACAGCCACAACTTAAATTTTAGTATGTTTATTAACTTATTAAAAACGGGAGCACTTTCTTAACTTTCGATAACTGGCAAAATTATGTTGGTTCATGGCACATTTGCACAGTTGCTATTTACAGAATGATTCATCTGTTGTCTACATTGTTTTGCGCCTAAACCTAGATGTGCTGCTATTGGCACTTGATGCATTGTACCATGGTATTTTATTAAGATCAATAAGAAGAAATGAAGTTATGAGCCGCTGACACTGTTGCAATGTTTTTAATTGTAAAAGTTTTAATTAACTGATCAATAAAATTTAATCTACAAATATTCAATCTACTAGGGGTTGTATTGTGGCCCCACATGGTGCTCATACTTTATAGTTTTATTTCGGTGTATCAGTGTTAGAACTGCTCTGTTTCACTGACCTCTGAATGTAGTCTTCTTCTCTAAAGATTCAGCGCGGACTTGACTTTGAGTCAATTTACAGCGTATACCAGAGTATGACACCAGAAGCCTTGACTGCTCGACTCTGTTTCAGCTTGAAAGCCAAGTGCCCAAAGGGAGTAACTTGGTTTTCCCATTAGAGTGCAATAGCATCGTGGCCCGGGCCATCAGTACCAAATAACACCATCCACATCCACTGGCACTGAAGAGAACGGGTGAACATGGAAAGCCATGAGGATCGGCACCTTGAATTGGCGGCACAGTTAGATTTCCTGCGCTCAACCAGAGAGGAATTACTTGAATCATTGCAGAGACTTAGCTCGGACTCCAGTTAATGCTCTGAGACAGTCAAAAAAAGAGTGTTTCCTAAATACACCTGAGACTCCACTCAAAGCTATTTGGAACATCCTCATCACATTAAGGATCGCTACCCACCGTAAGCCGCCTCCACATGTTAGCAGCATTGGGCAGAGAACAGCAATATAGAGGCTGGGTGTAAACCCCTGTCCTGAACCGGAATGAGTGGTTGAGCTTGTCTCACACTGCTGAACTGAGACCTGGGTCCCGATGTACAGTTTGGCTGATGGAATACTCCAAAATAAATTACACAAAAATTCCACTCGCTGTATTACAAATGCATTATGTCCTAATACAAATTTAATATGGCGATGTGATAACCATCACTTTTGAGACGAAGTCTCTCATCTGCCAAACTCTAAATCAAGCCCTTGGTTCCTAAAAGCCTCTTCCGGCAATTTGGGAGTTTCTGGAATGACCCGGTGGAAGCTTGCCAGCATTGCCTAAAAGATGGAACTTAGTTATTTTTGCACCTGTGGAGGACCGGGATAAGGTGCAGAGGCTACTCCTGAAACGTGCAACCTCAGTGGACAAGAGTACCAGGTTCTTTCCACACAGATTTTTACAGCAAAGAGAAAGGCTTCAGTGGGACCTCACAGTGAAGGTATTCTGCTTAGTTGAGCTCTACCCAGCTACAGCATACATCTCTGAAACAAAAGGGGCAACTCAGTAACCCAGGGATCTGGGCTGGATAATTTTTAACAAAAAGGTGGTCCCTATGGGGGGGCGTGTAGCCCTTGACTTCCATGGCAAAGTGTCAAGAAGGGGGTACAGTGTCAAGAAGGTGTTTGATGTGTTTGTACCCCCTTCTTGACACTTTGCAGTGGAAGCCAAGGGCAACACTTCCCCCATAGGCACCCCCTTTTTGCAGCTACAGCATACAGCCTTTCCCCTCTGGAGGATTTCGAGCTTTAGAAAAGTGCCTAAGTCCAAAAGTAAAACACTAATTGGGAGAAAGTGGCAAAGTTACACCAACACCTTTAGTTTTCAAGTCTGACTAGCTTTTGGCTCCAAAGTTGAAGGCTATTGTAGTAGCCACTAGCCAGGACTGGACACGTCGAGATTCAAAATGGCCCACTAGCTTCCTGCCTTGACCATTTGTTTCTTAGCCAGTGAAATGTAGATTTTTTGGGGGGCAGTTTCAGAATCACAGATATTGAAGCAAGGCCAGGATTTGAACGTGATATTCCCCAGCTCCGAAGTCAGCAGCTCTGGCCCCTAAGCCGTATTTCTCCCTAGATTCCCTCATGACATTGGTGTTGTGCATACCCGGCCAGTGTGGACCCTGGCAGGATTGCCATCGCTGCTGAACAAAGCACAGTGATGTAGAGGCCTGGACTGGAATATGGTTTCCAAAGTGGACGCTGACATCATGGCGATGCCTTTAATCTTACTGATAACTCGTAATGTCTGAAAGAGAAATAGTGCTGCGCGGGACTATTGCGGATCATGAAAGAACTATTTGATGAGATCCCCTTTTGATCTGTTTGCCCAAAACCTCCTGTAATCGAGCTATCTTTCAATTTGGCTGATTTGGTTATTTATGTAATAGCTGACGTTGGCTTCTAGTCCGGCCCTGTCCGTCCCCCACCCCCCACCCCACCCCGCCAACCCCCGGCATTCTTTGTAATTCCACGCACAAACCTTTTCAGCCGCTACATCTCTTTTTATCTCCACAATGATGGTAAAGTGGCATTTCACTTTTACAGCTCGTTAATAGCACTTCAATGACGCACTTAAAAGTGGCTGCACGGAATGCAGCGCTGTCTCGCGCGCAGCGTGCTTTGCCACGCTAGATTCCCATTGTGTCTGCTCGTCACCTTCCGCCCACTCGCCTCCCTCACCTAATTCACCGCGGCTCGCGCTTTTCAAGTCTTCCGGGAATTCATGTTATCATTTCCATCAGCAGAGCAGGGTCTGAAAACGTTTTAATTACTCTTTTTTTCTGCAGAGCTTACAGTCGCCCACTCTGGAAGGCCCAAAGCTCTCACAGTCCATCTTTGAAACTAAATAAAATCAACTTTATGGTTGTGACACGATGGCCTGGCTCCCTGTGCGCGAGCACACGTTCACTTCAACATGATTGTAGAATGGACTTCCAAGTGGGTTTCAAAGCACTTGAGAATATCAAAAACGTGACCGAGAAATCATTTTGAGCTTCTGTGTGTGAAATGCATTATTGTATCCATCATCGAAAGCTTTGATGCTACGATTGCTGAGATCTGATTGGTCTCTTGAACTTCAACTAAAAGCTCAAATCACAGGCACTCACAATCGAGTGCCAAAAAGGGTATTATACAGTCTTTTATGTTTTTTTCCAAATATATTTGATTGATGGGATCAGCAAGCCGTACATTTTGTCACTTCCAAACAATCGAATTCTTGAGCTTCGATTTCCCAATGGAAGCATTCTATGATTAGCCTGATTTAGCAGTTGTTCTAATTGAATAACAAATAAGAAAAGTAAATGTGCTTCTCTACTGGAAAAGATTTCACTGAAAGGCACGAGGGATTAGCCTGACAAATGAAGAAATGCTGTTAATAAAAAAATAATAATAATAATTACAATAATAAACATATCGTACTATGTTATATTCTGCTCTATTAGATCATAGCATCAAAGCCGCTGCCAAGTCATACTTATAGCAGATTGGCATTGTGCATGTGCTGGCTAATAATAACAATAACAACAATTTTGGGCTGCCTCGAGGGCACACGTTTTTACTTTGGGCAGAAGAGAGACTTGGGGACCTATTACGATGTCGGGCAGAGTTTCCTCCTCCCGTCATCGTCTCAGTCATGGGACCGGCCGACACCCGAGACCCGGCCGACACACTGTTTGTCGCATTCCTATACTTTACTATGGGAGCATGTATTCCAGCCAGAATGCATGCTCCCATTGTAAAATAGGAGGTGCAGGGATCAACAGGGGGGCACCATAGGTGCCCCCTCTGCCTCCACCTGGAGGCCGTGCACCCAAGGGGGCTCTGTTGGGGGCCCCTAAAGTCGAGTTCCCACAGCCTTTCTGTGTCGGAAAGGCCGGCACGGAAAGGCTGCTGAAACCCGACATCGTAATCCCAAGGGCGGAAAGAGCCGCCCTTGGGATTACTGGCCGCAGTCAGACTAGCGGACGGGCTCTCCGAGCCCGTCGGAAGCCAGTCTGAATGATCATTCGATTCCTTTCCGACTGCCTCCATCGTAATGAGACAGTCAGAAAGGAATCTGACCGGCATATTACGATGCGGTCGGAGCCATTTCTAATCGCATCGTAATAGGGCCCTAAATACAGATAAGTAAAGTAATAGAAAATCCACAAAAAAAGGTCAGGTTCTCCGTGGACCTAGCCTTTCTATTCAGTGCTCCATACATGTAGGTCATCATAATGATGGAGGCACCTCCATCTTGGCCATTAGGGGCAACAAGGGCACAGTGCTAACTCTGCTAAAGATGGAGGAAGTGTAGCTGCTCCATCTACAGTGGCAGATCCTCCACCGCGAATGACTGGCTCGGAAAGGGTCACAGGCTATTACGAAAAGGTGAGGTTTGGGTCCGAACATGCAGGGAAATATAAGAGGAGAGGAGATATCTGGGCTGGACACTGTTAAGGTAGCCACAATTTGGGGGTACATTTGTATAGCTCACATTAGGTGTTGGGCATTCCCCAATCCTACATTGACAAAATTTATAAGATGTATCCTCTCCAAAATAATTAGTCCCCAAAACAGCAGACTCTCAACAACCAGACTAGCAGGGTACTTGGTTTGAAACATTGACAACTGGAAATTTTGTCAGCAAAAGTCCAAATAAGTTCCTTTGTCTATCGAGTCACTTTCCTAGTGCAAATTGATACTTGTGATTAAGCCACTTTTTGTGGCCAAAAAAATTTGATGTTCCTAGCGCTATAAAAAGTATCAGGAGAGAGGATGAAGGCCATTCTGGAAGAAGCCTTAAAAGAGGTGGGGAGGCACAAATATTGCAAGAGGTTAGGTCCGCTACGGGCTCACCCTTTTCTCTTTCTTCTCTAGTACTTAACATTTAACATTCCAGGAGGAATAGCTGCTAAAGCAGAGGCCACGGAATATGCATTTGTAAGGAAGAAAAGGTTGCAATGCTAAAGCATTTGGGAGCCAACATCCGAACCCCTATGTGTTTGCAGGACCCTTTTGCCAACTCTACCGAGCACAGCCAAAAGGCATGCACAGAGGGTGTTGGCAGCATGAGTATTTGGGTGCAGAAAGTACTGACAGAATATGGCTGCTTATAACATGTAGGCTCAGTGTTTATAAAGTAGAGCTTTTCCTCAGGTTACACAGATTGCGCAGGCATTCGATTTTAGACAGCACAGCTATATCTCAAGTTTCACCAACCTTACAATTTCTTAGTAAAGAAAATTGTCTCTCAAATAAAACACTATAATGATTTGGCCTTAGACAGCAGAGTTAACTCTTAGTCAACACAGAACGCACAGGCCCAGATGTTAGAGAACAGAGCTATCTCTTATGTGATAAAAGGGATAAAAGCACAAGCCTCAATAGAGCTAGTTCACAGGGTCAGACATCACAGAGCAGGACCATCTCTCAGGTTACACTAAACTGACAATCTAAAGCCTTAGATAGCACAGCTATCCCTTCGATGACCCTAATCATAAAACATGCCTTATTAAACATAAGAAAGATCATAGGAGTGAGCTGCTCAGGATTGCGCCGAGCATCAGAAAGGAGCTGGGCCTTTGGGCCTCATGTAGAAAGTGTGTTAACGGTTGTAAGCCCTCAGATTCGGTAAATCTGAGGGTCTTCGACCATTAAATCATTTGTTAAAATGTACTAAATCTAATTAACGATTCAGAAAAAGTTTTAAGAAACTTTAAATAGGATTATGAAGCAATAAGGAATTTGTATTTTTAAGGGTGTGTTTAGGGGGTCTCTATTAAATAGCAAATCCTTATCGTATGTATTAATGTTTTGTGACCAAAATCGGGATGCAAAACATTAATATTTTACCACCAACTGAAAGGAGGTGGAAACCCATTTGCAAACTTGCAAACGGGTAACGGTACCCATGGAACATCTTCCACTTTGGAAATGTTGATTAAAATGTTTTTTTATAAACTGCCTACTCCTAAAAAAATTTTGTGTAACTTATTTTTGTTTTGTTTTTTAACACATTCTATTTTCTTTTAAGGAAAACAGGCTGTAGTTAAAAAAAAGTTTGCTTCAATTAAAAGCAATGACAGGCATGGTGGTGTGTTGACCCCAGCGGGCCACCATCCCTGCTATTTTGGCCATTGTTGAGGTCGCAATGTGTGACCTACCTCATTAATATTGACCACGTAGGTTGAATTGTGATCCACTTCGATTCTGTATTTTGTGAACTCAACCTATTAGTAAATATGTTGGGTTACAGAATGAAAAAAATTCTATAAAAATTGGTGCACAATTAGTGACTACTTTTGCCAATTGATTCTTTGTAACTGGGACCCTTAGTTACTTGAAGCCCAGAATCTACTTTGAATGCCCATTTTCCAACCTACTCTGCCTATTCTCTGATGGATGCTGCATCAAGTAATTTTGGTACTGAGACTGCGCTTGGCTTTTTTGATTTCTTGTATCAGTTTCATATGTGCAGCAAGCATGGTTCTTGCATAGTCCAACAATACGAAGGAGGTCATTAAGCGTTTGGAGGCATGGTGCATCTGTTTTAAAATGGAGGAGGTGTTGTTTTTACCAAACCTGTGATTCCCCTGTCTGATTTAGAAGTGGGCAAACCACATGGTTTTCAACTGTGGATCCTCAGCTGACCCATCATTGGAAACCTTCGACCTGGCAGCCCATTTTCCACAGGATAGCCAGTTCACAATGATGGCCATTCTGCCATTTTTAGGGTGAGATGACAGTTACTTGTTTTTCTTATACAGGTCCGCCATGTCTCACACTGTGTCCCTGGTAGGAAAATCATACTCGGACCCTACATACAAGGGGAAAGCTCTGTTTCAGCCACTGTTACAACAACAAACTTCCACTTGGGCATTCATTGTTTCAGAACAAAACACTGTGCCAAGTAAAGCACATCAATGATAGTGCTAACTCAGTGAAGTTCAATGCCTTTTCTGGAGCTGCCACACGAGTGGGATTCACTGAAGACACAGATATCCCCTGCCTGCCTGGTACAGCTCTATAGATTTGATGGGTGATCCTCTGCCAGATGAGCGGAGGCTAGAGCCTCTGTTGACCTTTTTAGGCCTGTGGGCCACCCACTGGGGTCTCAATGACCCTGTAGGTATTTAAACACAATCTCTAACTCACACTGCCTCGCTTTTGGCCCATGTCATGAACTGCATCTTCAGCCAGTTACAAAAATGCAGTAATTTGGGTTTGAATCCAATAAATTCATACAGTCAAAGGACCCGATTCACAAAGAGCCTCCGCAGTCGGGGTGGAATCTCCACACTGCAGTTTCTCATTGCGGGCATTCTGCCCTGAGCTCAGAGACTCTGCCACGACTGGGCAGCCCCCTCCACGACTGCGGAGGCTCCTTGTGAATCGAGCCCTTAGACATCACACTGCAAAAAAATCATAATATAGGTGAGATATATTGCACATAAATGTGCTTATTTTAAAAAATAGCCTTAGACCCGCTATTTCTTTGATGGAACCCTGAGCTTGTGAAAATTCTCTCAAATCGCTCACTCACCTCTCTGAATAAACAGACAAGTTAAGAAGGAGAAATTCAGCCGCGGCCCGTGCAGGTAAGAACGGTGGGGCCGGGTTGGGGGGGGGGGGATTCGACAGACGACCATGAGGGAAAATTAAATGAATAATTAATTTTCCCTCGTCATCTGTCGAAATCCCCCCCCCCCCCCACCTGGCCCCACCGCTCCTACCTGCACGGGCCATGGTTGGAGAAATTGGTGCCTGGCTTAGCTTGTTCTTTATAGCATCCATGTGAAACAAAAGTATAGATGCAAATGCTGAAGACACTAGTCCTCTTAGCAGGGTCCCAGCAAGCCACACCCTCATTATGCTGCTAATGCATGTTTGACTAATGAAAACAAATACCTGTAAAGGAAGCACAAAATGTAAATGAGGCAGAGCATGGTTCATTACTGTCTCCTACGAAGAGTACATCCACTAAAAGAGTGTAACATTGCCTTGCAGTTTGAGAATAATTCCATTATGAATTTAAATTAGGCTTGGGCGAGATTTCAGTTATGCAGGCGTAATTTGCACAGTTTCACGAATTTTGCGTTGTTAAATTCCAGAAATGACACCTTTACGTCACATTGCGTAATTATACCGTCACTGAGGCAAAATGATAGCATAGGAGTGTGGGAATGATGCACACTCAAGCTGGCATTTTTTGCAGCGCTTGAATTCTTTGTGCTGGTTTTTGGAGCAAATTACACCCTTGCGTCCAAAACTGACACAAGAACAGATTTTGTGCTAAAATGTAATGCTAAATCTCAGAGTCACATTTTTCTTAATTATGCATACTTAGCATAATTTTCCCCGAAGTTTGCGTAATTACGTAAAAGCAGATTAAGTGAAATTTGAACACTCCTAGGTTTATTCGGTTCTCAGATGAAATATTTCTTAACATGCTTTAAACAGCAGGATAACCATCTAAATTACGAAAAAGTACAACGGGATTGGAGTTTAAAACAGGACTACCTGAACTCCTGGCAGCAGACCTTTTCTATTATTTATGGGATAATGGCTTCGAACAAGACTATGACATTTAAAAGATCACACACCTTAGCATTAACTGCTAAATATATTCAGCATCCACAATGTCTCCTATACAGGTTGCCAGAAGAATGAAAATCTATGCTTTGGGATGGCGTGGCCTACGTAGACTGTGAGTCAAGGAAACTAATCAGACATAGGGAGTTGTGAGGTCCGGTATCACGGGTGTAGCTATTATTGGTGCAATTCGTGCAGTGACACCGGGATCCACCAATATGACGTGCTCTCTACATTCAAATTATAGCTGATTTTGAATGCCTAAAGTGGGTAAGGTGGGCCTGTTTCCCCCGCTTGCACTTGGGCTGATGGTACTCTTGACACGCCTCTGACAGATATGGGAGGGAGAGTGGCGGCGGCTCCTCCACTAAGGCGGAGGAGCGTCGCCCCACTGCTCTGTGAACAGTGTAAAAAGGAAAACGAAAATGATAATTACTAAAGTTATTATCATTTTCGTTTTCCTTCCTGTTTGGGTGAGGGGCGGGACGGGTGGGACTGGGCTGGCCAGTGCAGGGGGCAGGGGAAGGAGTGTTAAGCACGCTCCCTAAGTGCGCATTATGTCATGGTTAGAACTGTGGTTGTGTAGCCATGGCCACATAGAATCTGCAGGGGTTCTAGTTTAGTCAGTTGCTGGAGACTGGGATGCTGGAAGCAAATGGACTGCTCTGTGTCCATATAATAAATACCTTAAATCAAGATTAAGGCTCCGCATCATCACAGATTGGCGACGAGCTGATGCTAACCCACGTCTGCCTCATCTTGGCATCTCGCTCTTATGATGACGGTAAGAGCGCTTGCTGAAATTGTTTAAAATAGGAAATCGGCGTGGTCAATGATATGCCTGTGTAAAGCGCTGAGTAAATGTCGCGCAATCGCGCTTTGAAATAAATTTAATGAAAGAGGACTGCTTACCGGTACAGCGCGAGGAGCAAACTGATTCCCATAAATGCGAGCATGCGCAGAGCAAATCTCGCGTGATTTCGCCTGATGTGTCATAATCGGCGGCCATCTTGGATTCAGGCAAAAAGGAAATAACGTGAGACTTTAGAAATCTCAGCGGCCATCTTGGAGTCAGGCAAGTTTTGGGACATTGTAATTAAATACTATACGACTCCATATTAAGGTCAGGCAAAAATCCGTTTAACTCAGTTTTAAGCAAATTAAACAGGAATAAACAATTAAACAACATAAAATGGATACCATATTAGTAGAAGAAGGTGAAAATTCAAACAGTCTCTCAACACACAGACACATGGATGAACAAGAAGAGGAAAGTGTGTCTTGTACTATTTATAGAAGACCATTACCATTTGATGTTACAGATGAGCAAACAATTGCTCAAAGATGGGAAAAATGGACAAGACGATTTGAACATTTTCTTAAGGCAATATGCAAAAAGTATACTGATGATGATGAAAATCTATGAGCAGATTTCACCCATCTCCTTTGGAAGTGACTAAGGTGAAAGGTTCAGCTGTCACTGCTCGGAGTGAGAATAAAGTGATAATAAGAAATAAGGCACATTTTAAAAAGTTTATAAGCCCCTCAAATGAAACTCATACAGAAGAGGATGGTGTTAACGTTTGTGTTCCTCTTAGAAGAACAGAAAGGATACAAAAAAAAACTCAAAGACTGATTGAACAATGTTAATGATTTATTTCTCTTATTAATGATTTATTTCTTTTATTATTTGTCATTTGCTATTTGTAATATCTTTTGTTGTTAAGAAGGGAGAAGATGTAGTGATGTCATGGTTAGAACTGTGGTTGTGTAGCCATAGCCACATAGAATCTGCAGGGGTTCTAGTTTAGTCAGTTGCTGGAGACTGGGATGCTGGAAGCAAATGGACTGCTCTGTGTCCATATAATAAATACCTTAAATCAAGATTAAGGCTCCGCATCATCACACGCATGACTGCTTGGCTGGCCCTCTTGGGCCAGCCAAACAATCCTGCGCACTTTGCATCTTCCCCACCAGGCTGCATTACACAGACAGTGAGGAACATGCCCAGTCTCCAAGCCCCTGTCTGAGCGCAGAACCACGGCGCTCAGACCAATCACAACACTACTGTAAGGCAGGGTTGTGATTGGACAGGAGATTCTGGGAAGCTGTGTGCTTCCTGTTTCTGCCAGAAGGAGGAGAGGTGGCGGCACCTGGCGGCACCCAGGTAAGTTCTTTTTCTTTTTTTTTGTATTCCCCCTCTGCTCCCCCCAACTCTCCCGCCCCACCACCCGCGCTCAGTAGCAGGCGCTACTGAGGGAGAGATGGCCACATATTACTGCAAGCAGTGGAGTACAACGTTTTTATTACCAATGTGCATGTAGTTTCTGATCACTGACCCAGAAGTAGCTTTCAGAAGCTTTCCCTTCTTCAAACCCAAATGTAGATGTTCAACCGCACTTGAACGCATGCAAGCAAGAAAACATGCCCCAGCAACAAAATATATTTTTTCACTTTTTCTGTCTCTCTCCCATCTCCAATTCTCAAAATACACATACATATGGGAGGCTGAAGATCAGCATTTTGCACGCGACTGAATACCTTGTGTGACTTTTCCACAAGAAGACCTGATTCTCGCGAGGGAAAGATATTCCAAATTGACTTGCGTACGAAATGTTTAAAAGGGTGACTATATGATATTAAAAGCATCTCGAATATCCATATGTTCTGGAAGAGGTACATTTTGTTGAATAGTACGAGGAAAAAACACTGCACGCATCAAGTTGCAAGCCAAGACAGAACTCCATTCCAGATGGCCCTATAAAGGACAGTTTGAATTTCGCTATGCAAAGGAGTATGCCCCTGTTCTTTTATGTCAACAGATGACCCAAACCCAGGCAACAGAGTCGAATTAAGACGTTGGAAAAGTATCCAAATGCCCCGGGCCACCACCTTCAATGGGGACCCATGGTAAATTGAAGGAGACAGTCAAAATTCCTGTCATAATACCTTGCTCACAAAAAGCAGTTTTTTTTGACAGGTGCACGTGCTTAGCAGAAACCCATGCCCGATTTACGAAGGGTTTGCACCAGGGCTAAGTTGAAAAAAGTGATGCAAAGCAACACAAACTCTTACAAAGACGCACCCTTGGAGGAGAACCTAGAGATGTACTGATCTTATTTTAATAGAATTGCTTTTTTTTTTTTGCCAGGAACCATTTATGATTATGCTCTGACGCGTTAATATGATTTTGTGGTCAAAAATATTGTCTCCAGTGCTTTTGCAGTTTTGTCAAAGAAAGATTTCTCTTGTTTCAGATCATTGTTAAACCATTTGCACCCAGTGTATTTTGGAATCATGGGCTGACTGGCCTTGGGAGCAACCTCATCAAGTTTTTTTCATGTAGATGATTGTACCATTTTTTAGCTAATCTCAGGGGCATTAAGACAGGCTGGATCAAGGGTCTTTGTAACGCACTTCTCCAGCATTTCTTCAAAATGATTTGGACCAATACATTTACAGTTGGAGTTAGACGTAGTCATCTGTCTCTTGCTGTTAATTTTGTAGCCTGAAAGTTTAAAGCAACCTATTAGAGTATTACGTATCCTGATAGAATCAGGTGAGTGGAAAATTACATCTAGTGAATGTTCACCAGTATGAGGGGTGCTCATGTCAGCCTGAACACAAATGAGAAAATTCATATTCACTATAATTGCAATGTCTCGCAATCTCATGTGCACTTTGTATAGATTACTAGGGGTTTCGTGGTACGTGACGCAGATCTGCCATCTTATTAATATATTTCACAGTTTGTGGAGGGTCCAGGGTAGAAGAGGAGGCAGGGTCTTGTGTTGAGAGCTACCTAAAAGGCACTCTGCCCTCAACAATTCCCCCCACCACCACTTCACAAACAAAAGGGTCGCTGAGGCTATCACCGATGTCCTGGGGTGCAGTGGCAGCTGGCATCTATGGGGTGGGTGGGGGGCCCGCATGGAAATAATATGTAAAAGAAACACTTACCTACAGAACATGATGTCCTCCAGTCCGGACCAATTTTATCTTTAATCTCCGGGGTTTTAGGGGGCTTTTAAGTGGGGAGCCACTCCTCCGCTCCAATAGAGTAGCCGCCCCTGCTGGGGTGTTTTCACATCCCTGAATGTTCACCGGCTGCTTACAGCCTCCAAAGATAGACTCCAAAGTCACTTTGAGCAATGATTTCCATCTTGTCTTTCCTGCCACCATGTGATATCGGCTCCTCCACAGGTGACCTTGTGAAGGGAGCCGAAATCCAGTGACACACAGTGGCACTGTGTGAGTTGGCAGATCTGGTGATGCAAAACTGTTTCAACACTGCATTCATGTCAACTTAGAGAAAAAATCCTATTGTATGTGAAATTTAATTGAGTGTTTTGTTTGTGACAGAGACATAACACGCCCCTAAGGCGCAAGGAGGGTCCTACCCTTCAGAATGGTCCCTTTCTAGACAAGGCTATGAGTATATAAGATATATGGGAGTCTCAGGAGCCCCACGCACCATTCTGCAGGGTGGCCCCATCATGTTTTAATACGCCACTGGCTCGCAAAGCTTCTTTCCATTCCTTCTTATTGTGCGAGCTCCCACACTAAAGTGCAGAAATCTGAGACAGGTGTGTTAACTTCCCCTCCTCCTGCCAGATGAAGTAGAGAAAGCTTGCTCACAAGGGGGTGGAACAGTTGTTGAAATCCACTCTCTGGTAGCCGAAGGGACATTTCATGGAGGACGCAAGAGCCTTCTGGGAACGCCATCAAGGCCACTATGTCACACAGCGCTTCCTTCACTCTTGATAGAGAGGTCTGGAGAGCGTTCCTCTCGGGTTTCCGAAGTGATTTATTTCAACTCGAGACTTGGTTTTAAGATCTTCGTTGAAGGCTATTATTAAGTCCAATTCTCTGGAGGACCGGCGGTGACAGCCAGCGAAAGTACCAGTGTGAATGACTGTCAGAAGTGGATTTGACAACTGAATTGCTTATGTCATATTTCAATTCAAAATGAATTGGACGAATATAGTACTCTTTGGTTAAAAACGCGGATTTTACTATTCTATTGTACATCCCGCCTGCTTGTTTAAACTGCACAGTCCAATCTGATCGAAAGAATTTTCATAAGCAAACGTCAAAGATCTCTTCAATGTACAGACAAGACCGCCAGCAAAATGTGTTTTCTTCCCTCTAAAGTCACACTTTAATGGGAGGGTATATCACTTGTAAATAAATTGTTTTGCTGTATGGAGTAGAAGTGTTGATGCCTGAATATATCACAGTGGCTTTTTGAGTTTCATTTTATTAGATTTGTGAATACCTTTTACAGAATTAATCAGATAATGAAGGGTCTTGTGGCACTCACTTTCTAAGCGTCTATGAAGGAATAGTGGGTTATTGCGCCTCCTGCTGGTATATTAATGTTGACTCCTGATCAAAGTTTTGAATCACAGCGGACCGACTCGCTGCTTTTATCATTAGAAAGTCGACAAATTAGTAATGCTTGAGTCATAGCAACGTTTGTTAATACAGCACTCAAAACCCCAGGATTTGACTACAACATATTAAAGAACACATTATTTCTAAGTTCAGGAATGATAAAGGTAAAGGGGCCTATCCACAAACTGTATTTTGTAGTTTATTTAGTAATACCACAATAATACTACAAAAGTACAACAAAATGCTGTTCACAAACCTACAAGTGTAAATCTCCACTTCCATCTATTTCATCTTTTCTATGGGGAGATCCTCACACATGTGAGTTTACTATTTAGAGCCGATTCGGCAGTGCAGGGGTGGGCACAACTCCACCGGCGCACCCCCGCACCGCCGAGACTTGCTGCCGCCTGCCCGCCCCATTACAAGTTATTTGTAGTTTGGCGAGCGGGCGGCGTGGCATTCCCAGGGCGGTGTCTCTTTTAAATGCTGTGGTGCCTTTGGAAAAGGCACCGCAATGGGAACGCCTCACAAGGTTCCTGCACGGCATGAACTTGAAAGTCCATGCCGTGCAGGAACTTTTGTGCATGCACACAGGGGGGCACATGTTATGCCCCCCTTCATGAGCCTTCACTGTCTCCGAACTCCCCGTTACCTTGAGATTCCCATATCACCCCCATCTGTGTCTGAGAACTACCTGGCAGAAGTAGGATTGTGCTGAAAGTTGAATAAGGCATACTTGTATGGTGTTTTCACTGTGTTTTCACATTAGATGCATGATCTGCCCGTTGAATGCTTTGTCTGCCTTCATTCAGGGAACATTCTAGTGCCAGGCACAGCTGCAAAGTATTTGTGATATCATTACCGAGTTTAGAGGCTGAAACAACTTAAAGTTGCATGTAAGTTAGTTGTTAAAAGTGAGAGCGAATGAGATGAAGACTGGAAGGAGATGCACACCAGATCTCATGAAAAGCCTTCATTTGAAGTCGTTGAGATTTTTCTTTAGAAACCTATCTGAGATACCTCTCATGTAAGATCACGAGACCCAAATTCGCCATTCACAAACCCTGACATTAATGTGGCACTGTGAAGTGAAAGGTGGACCATGTGATGGAAGGGTCACAGGTCAACCACCAGAATCTCAAATTAAAAGACATTCATAACAGGTATAATGCCTCAGATGCTGACTGATGAGTTAGAAGGTAGGATTGAAAGAATGTAAGAATGAATGATCTTAACTATGTGCTCTTTGAGAAGCCTGATATCCTTAGTACCCAAGATGAGAATTAGTGTGAGGCAAATGCTCTCTTAGTTTAATATTGCCTAACTAGAAAACCTTTCAGTTCAAACAATAGGGAATTCTTATTTAGCCTAGAATTATTTTGTTTGGGGTTCAGGAAGTACCCACAAAGTGTCAATCTTCCCAAAGAACAATTAAGAGGTATAGGGTCCAAACTCACTGAAAATTGCGGTTTATTGTTGACCCACTAGTAAAAAGTATTTCGAATAAATATTCCATATGAAAGTAGAGGTCCCAGACAAGATATATGTGAGATCATTAATTTATTTTGGTGAAAGGTGTGATAGCATACCACAAGCATTTTGAAGGTACACCTATAAAGGTACACATATAAAATTACAACTAGTGGTACTTTCAGCCACTATAAGCATATCAATTGAGTGGTTTGGATGTGCTGTTTGTCTATTGGGTATTAAAAGACATTTCACTCTCAGGGAGCCTTGCAACAAAAGACAGATAATAAGGCTTAAATGAGCATAATGTAATTTCCTTGGCACTGAACCATTTGAGCTGGAGAGTTAAACCATGATATGTTTATATTTATTGATGCACCAACATATTGTGCTAGTATGGTGATGTGTGGCTTGCTTTTTTATGTGTTTTAGCAATATTGCATACAACACAGACCTTGCTATATGCTAAATAATACTATTTTGTGAATTTGAGAGAATGTGACAACCTGCTTTGCAGGCCTGTAATAAGTTGAACTAACTAGAACTTACAAAGTTTTACAAAGTTAAGTGTGTTCGATTTCCATATAGTTTTCAATGCTTCGATAAAACTGACTTTGTGCAGTTCCTGTGATACAAAGACGATGAGAGAAGAAACAACAGAGGGCAGCTTCCTGAAACCGAAATGGAGGTAGTGTTTAACTATCCTGGTAATGAATGTAAGAGCTAAGCAGAAAGCACTTCCTTGCTCCATAGAACATCATATGGTAATAAGGTATAAAAGATAGCATTGTTTGGGGGGGGATAAGGCTGTTTTGCTAGAGGAATACTGACAGACGACTCTCTTGACTTCAGGTCTAACAGCATAAGGTAAGAGGTGGGCTATACATGACTCAGTACATAACTATAGATATATAATAGATGTAGTTAGCTATTAATAATTTACTTACGGTTTTAGACAAATTTTGTTGGAAAATGTAATAAAATAGGACAAATTTTGTTGGACTATGTGATGAAATATGATTGGTGTATAACTCAGTTTTAACAATAATCATTTTGTTTGTTGGGTATTGATAATTATTAAGGTAATTCTTACTAACACAATTTGTCAGCCGCGACACGTACAGGTAAGAGCGGTGCGGCCGGGTGGGGGAGGGTTTCAACAGACGACAAGGGAAAATTAAATAAATAATTAATTTTCTCTCGTCGTCTGTCGAAATCCCCACCCTCCCGGCCCCACTGCCCCACCGCTCTTACCTGCACGGGCCGCGGCTGCAATTTGTAGAATAGTACATTATAAATAATGACTATATTGGCAAATATTAATATTTTTTTTATGTCTAATAATTTCGGAATTCGGGATAAGGCTCTGCAAAATCATCTGCATATGAGAGATCCCTGACAAGTCTGTCTGACTCCAAACACACCTATCCAAAACAAGCAGAGCTCATTGGGAGAGGGTGAGACACATTTGCCCATATTCTTTTTCCATGAAAAGCCCACATTTTCTTTATAGGGCTCGGGAAGTCTAACAGGTGTGATTTTATTTTGTACATAGTTCAGATTTCAAATAATTAGAAAGCTTTGCAATCAATGCAAAAGGTGTGGACAGTGTTTCTTCTTACCATTTATAGGCCACTGGTAATATCACAGTCCATTGCTCGCATGGTACCTGCATTACCTGACAAAGCTGGGGCACTTAACAGCATATTAGGCAGCCTTCCATTTCCTTCTACACTTTGAAACTCTTTGTTTCTATAAACCAGCCATACTCAACCTATGGTCCTCAGACCCCTGGGGGTCCACAAAAACCACCCAGGGGATTTGCAACTGTAATATTAGAAAATTACGGAAGTATATATATGTAAAAAAGCAAAATAGAAAATAGTAAAATGCTCTTGTGAAAGAATTTGAAATTGGAGTGTAAAAGTTACATTGGAATCCTTATCTTGTTTGTTGGATCAGCTTGAATACAGGAAAAGGAATCGAGTATGTATGATTGCTGCCCCCAATTGAAGCAATGGTAAGCACAGACATAAAGAGAGCATTCGTTTGGCACAAAAAAGACAAAATTATATGCCGGAGTCCAACATATCATGCCGTCTTTTAGAAATAAAGTTAAATTTGGAAATCTCCACCTCTCCGATTCAAATAAAAATGTCGATTTTTGCATATGTTTTAGTTAGTGAATTAAATTAAATACTTCAAAATTTGTGTATTTGATGTACACTTGCTACTCTATTTTTGTTTATTGTTTTGAGGTTGAAACCATAGAAATTGCTTAGGTGTGGGTCCCTGGTTTGCATTAGTGATTCAGTTCGTGTCCAAGGAAGTCAAAAGGTTAAGAACCACTGCTCTAGAGTTATGCATCCGTTGTTACACACAGTGAGATCAATTATATTGCTCTGTGGAACCAAGGCCTGTGTGTGTGTTCAGTGTTTTATGGATGAGAATGATGAAACTTTTTAGGCCTGACTTAACCGCACAGCTGCCCCAAGAAAAAGAGCTTTAAAAGGCAACACTAAAGGGCATATTTACAAGGGGATTGTGCCTGCGGAATGTCACTTTTTACAACGTTCCGGTGGCGCAATGCCCTGCACCATATTCACAAAGTGGAGTTAAGCCACTTTACATGGCTTAACGCTGCTTTGTAAATATGGTACCCTTTCCCATAGTTTTCTGCGTGAAAGGGGCGTGCAATGGGTGTTGCTGTGGGCGTTTACCAGCAACACCCATTGCTTTTTTACACTGCCCCAGATTTACAAGGATGTGTAAATCTGAGGCAACGCCAAAAACTAACACGATGCAAAAACAGGCGTTAGATTGGTGAATGAGGAGAAATACTTTTATTTCTCCTCGTTTTTGCTTTTTCGGTGTGTGCTGCATTCTGCAGCACACATAGAAAGAGAAAAACGCCTTTAATGAATGTTTATGTGCAGGAAGGTGTCCCTTCCTGCACATAAACAATTATTAAATAATTGAGATTTGCTACTTCTATGTGTGCTGCAGAATGCAGCATAAATAGAAGTAGCAAATTACCATTATTGATTGTTTATGTCCAGGAAAGGACATCTTACTGCACATAAACAATCATTCCTTGCAACGCAGGCATCCTTGCACTATGGCGCAAGGGTGTCTGTGTTGGTGCTATGTAGCTATTTTTAGTGCCATTGCAAAAGAAAACACAGGGGTGCGCTGTATTTTTGTAAATATGGCACATCCCTGTGTTATTTTAAATGATGCATTGGGGCACTGCAAAATTTGCTGCAGCGCCGTTTTGCGCCATTTCCTTGTAGATATTCCTTGAAGAGTGGGGCTTTGACTCCACCCATATGATGATCTTTCTACTTACAGCATTTGATTGGGAAAATGTGTGCTTTCGCTGAGAAAATGGGCTTATATTGCACTTTTTGCCTCACCCTATGATCAATACAGTAGACCTGAGCTGGTTTTGCTGAAAAGCAGGTGATTAATATTAGAGCCCTGATTGGTAATTGAGAAAGGTGATATCAGATGCCATAGGCCAGATCTGTTTACAATGAAAAGTTACAAAAACAGAGTAGGCTAGATTTGTTTATTGTCAAAGCATAATATAAAGACAATAGGCTGTTTAATGGTTGATTATTAAACTGTGTTAAAGCCCACAGACAGGTAGTTTGTCACATGGATACTCATAGAATACCACTGTAAATTAGTGTTTTGGAGTTGGTTACCCCCTCTGAGAAACCTTGAGGTAGAAGATTTGCATTATGATAATCATTACTAGGCCCTCTTGGGAGGGAAGTATATTGTTTTGCCAGCTGTTAATTTGTACATATCTGTAATTTATGGCTTTAGGCATGAAGGTTGCCCTCTGGTAAACATGTGCTTAATACAGTAGACCTCAGTTGTTGATGGCGACAAGCCAATGATAAAAGGTGTAGGATTGATTGGTTCATAGGGAAAAGTGATGTCATATCCTTATGTCTGATCTATTTATTAATTTTACAACATAGGAAGTAAGCCTTGGTTATTTATTACAAAGCATTTATGTTAAAGACAGTGGGCTTTTTAGGGTGGATTGTAAGTACCCTGTTAATACCCTGTTTTAAAGCTTGAAGATAGGTATTTTGTTACATTGAATCTCACAGATTGCTGTGATAGGCTAGAATTTTTTTGTTGGTTATCACCTCTGACAAACACCAGGAGAAGATTTGCACTGAATTTTTGTAAAGCCCCCCTTAGGAGGGGCTGAATATTGTTTTGCCAACTGTACATTTTTACATATTTGTAATTTATTATGTAGTGTTTAGTGTTGTATGTATCAAAGTACTATAAGTCTATGACTGACAGCGGTAGCTGTGTGTTCAGCTCTTGTAATAAAAAAAACATTAAAAATACATACTCACATATACATACACAGAAGGGCTTTAGGTAAGCCTTCTTCAGTCATTGATCTGCCCGAGTATCCTTCACATTAGGCTTTTACTCACGAGAGCTTACAGCATGGGTCAGCCTCCTTCAGTCATTGGGTCTATTGCCCTGTGAGCAATGGTATTTCACCTGATCTCATGTGCATATCCACGTGAAAATGAGTGAGCTTCAGTGCCAGGGCTGATAGGCCAATCCTTTAGTTTTCTATAATTTTCTTTTATGGGTTAATTTTCATTTCTTTAATTCTATTTTTTTTATTTTTTAGAGCTATTGCTACTGTTCTGCTCACTTGCTTTTCATTTCATCTGCAGAGGCGGCCCACAGGGCCTCTGCTTTAAAACCAGGCTAACCAATTGCAAAAGTATTGTTCAAAGTGTCTCATTGTTCTAACCTTCTAAAATGGCCACCACATTTAGAAACATGTTGTGTCATTGTCGATTGGTACACCAAAATGACACTATGCACAATACTAGTCTAAGATGGCCTAGCAAACCGATGTTTACTGTGCAGACATCTTTGACTGGTATTGTGCATAGTGTATCACTGGTTTACAGACCCAAGATGGCTTATACATTGCTTCTAAACATGGCAGCCTTTAGAATTTAGCATATACACTATGCACAATACCACTCCAAGAAGGCTGTCCGCTACTATAAGTAATATTTAAATTATTTTTTATGGAAAGCATGTGTGTAGCACATTCAGGCAGTCACGATTTTACTGATTTCCACTTGTATTATTTTTAATGTGTCTGTCTTGCACATGCTTAGTGTGGTGTGGTGCAGCGGCCAGGGCGACTGACTCCGGAACCTGTGGCTCACGGTTCGATCCCCGGCACCGGCGGCAGATGAGCCCAGCACCATGTGACTCTGGGCAATAGCTCGCTTAATCTTCCCGACGGCCCCCAGCGCCGGGACACCTCTCCGGAGGTAGCTGTGTGCTTTACAAATACTGGACATTTTTGAGTTTTTATGTTTTGTTTATTGTGGATGGGCGGGACCGTGGGACCGTGACTACAAGAATGAGTCAGTGGGTAGCAGAATTGTTGCTAGTGTGCAAGGATTAGTTTCTGAGCGCCAAAACTTCACCAGTGAATATGCAAGTTGGTTACAAGCCAGACCAAATGGCATTGCCAATGCTTGTTAAAGAATTAGTACACACATAGCTTAAATATTTTGTGGACGTAACTAAAAACAAACAAACAGTCAATCAGTTTGAATACATCTTTATATCTGTAAAGGTAGAGAAGATATTCCAACTGAATGACACCAAGGTAATCCCTCCAAAATAGCTCTCGCAATTTGGCTGCATCACACAGAGATTGTTAATTTGTTTGGACCCATATTACCGCATGCAATCGCTCGCATATGCATAAACTAATGATCCTTGTTGCACTTTCAGGTAGCTGTAAACAGTGAAATTGAATGATCTCTGTAGGGAGGCAGAAACATTATCAGTGACTCAGTGGGGGCAAGTTATATTGGATATGGAGTTGTTTCAAAGAAAGTAAACATTTCTGCACAAATATGAATTGGGACGTGATTAGGGGTTGCCACCATTCCCAGAGTAAAATACCAGCCATCTGTTCACTTTTACCATTCTGTAAATGCTCAGACCCGATTCTTAAGTAGAGGTTTATATGAAATCATCTGTATTCATTTTTAACATGCCCTTTCAGCCTTTGTTTTTATCATTAGGGCAGCTGTAGAACACATTTTAGAATGTTTTCTTCTTACATTTACTGTTTAAACATGTACCGATAAAGAGAAAAAACACCGTTTAAGGGGATTTTTCTAATTTTTGTACCACAAGGACATTAGAATACTGGTCATGCTGGTATGAAACCTGCCAGGTTGAAACCCTAGACATGCTCAACTGGCACGTTAGCCACACCTCTGCAAGCTTAAGCTTTTTTTTTTCCAGAGTTTTATATAGCGTGAACTTGACCGGAAGTTATCAGAGCGCTTTACATGAGCACCAGTTGCGTTACACAAGGATACATTACCTCCTCGTCCATCTTCCTCGCCACAGTAATAACACATGAGCATTCTGCTCCCACAGAAACGCCAAGTAAAATCAGTTAGCTTTCCAGTCTCACTATCCCTCCAACATGGCCCCCATCGTCCTCCACCAATCCCATAAAAGGATTACACCCATGAACCATGACCTCTTTTTTTGTTTCCGCACTGCTCCGAGTGCTGTTTGCTGAATTCAGGTGAGTGGGGGCTGCGGTCCTGCTTTAGCGGACTCTTATGCCCCAGGGGGTCTTGGTTTGCGAGGCATTCGATAACGGCCTCTTCTATCGTGCTCCTCGGGTCCTTCTCTAGCGGACTTCCAGAGTGCGCAGTATTTATTTATTTTTTTACTTGCTTACTGGTACCTGCCGAGTCCTGCTCTAGCGGACTCGGCGGGTTTTGGCGCATTTGACCGGCGGTTTCCAGGTTGGTTGCCCCACTGTTTCCCGCCTTATTTCAATACCTCTCACAGAGAGAACTAAACCCACCGGTTTCTGGCCAAGAGATACCCCTTGCAGGACTTTGCTATTAAATATCCGGCCTCATTGAAGGTGGATTCTTTGATGGCTGGCATGTCTTCTCAGGGCGCTATTATTTCGGAGGGTGCTTCCCCTGCAGACCCCGTAGATAAGAAGGTTGATGCGGCTGTGAAGTGTACTTTTGCTGATGCCAATTTTTCTATTCGAGCTGCTACTTATTCCTCTTATGCCATCCAGTCGTTGTTGAAGGACTTCCAGTCAATGGCTGAGTTGTTGGACCAGGGCGAGGACGTTTCTCCCACTCTCGCCCTGATGGAACAGCAGGTCAGGCTCCTTTCTGACATTTCATTTGATTCCTTGGGAGCGGCGGCCTCTACGGCTGGGTCTTCTGCTGCGGCTCGTCGCCAATTGTGGTTGCGTTCCTGGAAGGCTGATGTGGCTCAAAAGGGCTTGCTCATGAAGATTCCTTTTTCTGGTGTTAAGCTCTTTGGTGCTCCCTTGGAGGAAATGGTCA
This sequence comes from Calotriton arnoldi, assembly GCA_963921515.1. NCBI lineage: Eukaryota > Metazoa > Chordata > Amphibia > Caudata > Salamandridae > Calotriton > Calotriton arnoldi. The sequence goes on along the minus strand of CAWUFW010005885.1, from coordinate 552,356 downwards.
AGAAGTCTGTGGAAGATTGTAAACTTTTGGCTCCGGAGAGAGCGGCTCGTTCCAGATTTTTTGGGGCAGGTAGAGCTTTTGGTCCGGCTCATCAAAGGAGGGGTTTCTCAGCCCTTTCACGGAAGGGGGCATGACCGGGGTGCTCCTTCCTCTGACAAATCCCAGTTCCCTTCCGCTTCTTCCTCCTCATCTGCCCCCTCAAAGTCCTGACTGGGTTGCTCCATGCGTGGGACCAGTGGGAGGTCGCCTGTCTCTCTTTGTGGACAACTGGATGAGTACTGTTTCGGATCAATGGGTCCTTCAGGTGGTGTCAGAAGGTTTTCGCATTGGGTTCGTCCAGACGGCCCCAGACTGTTTTCGGGTCACTCCATGTCCCAGAGACGATTTGAAGAAGGAGGCTCTCCTGGAGGGCGTCCGTTGTCTAGTGGCCAAGGGCGCTGTGGTTCCGGTGCCCAAGAAGCAGTGGGGGCTAGGGGTGTACTCTATTCTCTTCCTGGTGGAGAAGCATACCGGCGACCTCAGACCGGTGTTGGATCTGAAGTGGTTGAATTGGTTCATTCCTCCGGTCATGTTCAAGATGGTTTCCCTGCAGGTGATCCTGCCTCTGATCAATCAAGGGGATTTTCTGGCTTCCCTCGACCTACAGGATGCGTATCTCCATGTCCCTGTCCATCTGGAGTCCCAGAGGTTTCTCCGCTTCTGTGTGTTGGGACTTCATTATCAGTTCAAGGTATTGCCCTTTGGCCTGTGTTCCTCCCCTTGTGTCTTTACTAAGGTTCTGGCCCCCCTGATTAGGTTTTTACATGGGAGGGGTATTAAGGTATTTCCTTACATGGATGATTTGTTGATTTCTGCTTCTTCTTTCTCTAAGGCGGAGCTTCATGTCCAGGAGGTTTGCCAGGTGCTGGAGGGACACAGATTTCTGGTGAATCGGAGGAAGTCTTGCCTGGTTCCTTCTCAGGATCTGACGTACATTGGGGCTCACTCAGGACTCTGTTGAGGTTGGTGTTCCTGCCTTATGCCCGGAAATTGACTCTGATGTCGGAGATTCGGTCCCTGTTGTCCAGGACTTGTCCTCCAGTGAGGCTTTGGTTAAGGGTGCAGGGTCTGATGTTCGCCTCCTTGTTGGTGGTTCCGTGGGCTCGTCTCCATATGTATCCTGTGGTGAACCATATTTTGTCCCATTGGCACCCCTGTGGTCAGGATTTCAATCAAGGGGTTCCTGTGTCGGCCCAGGTGAGGGAGGATCTGGGTTGGTGGTTGGACGAGGATCATCTCTCCAGGGGTCGCCCGTTTCTGATTGTTCCATCTCAGGTGGTTACTACGGATGCCAGTCTGATGGGCTGGGGGGCTACCCTGAACGACTCTTCGGTGCAGAGCAAGTGGTCCGTGACTCATGTTGTGTTCTTCCAATTACAGAGAACTGAAGGCTGTTCAGTTGGGCCTCTTGGCGTTTGCAGCCTTGCTTGAGGGTCACCATGTTCAGGCCAGGACCGACAACCAGGTTGTCATGTCCTACATCAATCATCAGGGGGGTTGATAGTTTGCTCCCTCAGTTGCCTCAGTCGCCTCATTTGTTCCTGGGCAGAGTCGAAGTTGGCGTCCCTGTCTGTTGTTTACCTCCCGGGCCGGGAGAATGTGGTGGCAGACTGCCTAAGCAGGGTGTTTCCCTCCATGGGGTCGTTGTCTCTGACCCCGGTGATGTTCCGGAAGTTGCAGAGGATGTTTGGGTGTCCGGTGGTGGACTTGTTTGCATCTCCGGACAATGCCAAGATCTGTTGTTTCTGCACGATTATGCCTTGCCCAGTGGCTTGGAGGGTGGATGCGATGTCCTTCCTGTGGCCTCGGGGCCTGCTGTATGCCTTTCCCCCCGATTCCCCTGATCAAAGCGGTTTTGCAGAAAATCAAGAGGGAAGGGGCGTTGGTGCTTCTGGTGGTGCCGGGTTGGCGCTGCCGCCCGTGGTTTCCTCAGTTGGAGTTGGCGGTGCGTCCGGGTTGGACGTTGCCGCTCCACCCGTATCCATTGATGGGTCCTCCGGTTCCTCTTCCGGTGTTCCGGTCCATGGGTCTTCAGGCTTGGCTCTTGAGAGGTGTTCTCTGATCCAGAGTGGTTGTTCCCTGGAGGTTGCTGGTCTTGTCCAACAGTCCAGGCGCCCCTCTATTTTGAGGTCTTATGCTAAGCATTGGGACAATTTTTCTGGTTGGTGTTTGCGCCATGGTTGGTCTATTGATAGGTTGGATCCTGCTCGTGTTCTTGATTTTTTGAAGGAGTGTTTTGATTTGGGCTTGGCCCTTTCTACCCTACGGGCACAGTGGGCGGCTATTCGGGCTTTTCATGGTCCCCCTTTTGTGACGGTTGAGCCCCTGGTGGCTCGTCTTTTCAAGCCTCCGGCTTTTCTGCGCCCTCATCCTGTGTTGTCTCCTCCTCCGTGGGATCTTCTGTTGGTTTTGAGGGCACTGCAAGGGGTTCCCTTTGAGCCTCTGGAATCTGTTGACTTGAAATTTTTGACCTTGAAGGTGGTCTTTTTGGCCTCTGCCAGGCATGTGGGTGAATTGGGGGCTTTCTTGCGGTCGGCTCCTTTGTTGAGGATTCTTGACGATAGAGTGGTCTTGAGAGCCCATCCTACTTTTGTCTCTAAGCCTAAGGTGAATTCTTTCTTCCATCGGTCGGTGGAGGTTGTCCTCCCTGTTTTCTTTCCAGATCCTTCTTCTGGGGAGGAGTCTCTGCTACATCTTTTGGATGTAAAGCGTGCCTTGTTGATTTACTTGTCTTGCACGACTTCTTTTTCTAAGGTGGACAATTTGTTTGTCACTTTCGGTGTCGCACGTCAGGGCGTGAAGCCGTCCCTTTCGACTCTTAGCAGGTGGATTAAGGAGGCTATTCTGACAGCTTATGATGTTCAGTCGGTGGTTCCATCGCAGCCGATTCTTGGCCGTTCTACTCGTTCTGTAGCTGTTTCTTGGGCAGCTTTTAAGGGTGTGTCCATGGAGGATTTTGCAGGGCGGCCACTTGGTCTTCTCCTCATACCTTCATGTCGCATTACAGGCTTGAGGTTGGGGGGGGGATTCTTCCATTGCCTTTGCCTCTTCGGTTCTGGACTCTGTGAATGCTTGAGTTCTTATTTACATGTTTTATGTTTTTCATTAAACTTTTGTAATTCGGCTTTCACTGTGTGAGCTGTGTTCCTTATCCCTGAAGCTGATGTTGCTTTGGTATCTGCTCATGTGTTATTACTGTGGCGAGGAATACAGACGAGGAAGTAATGCCCCGGTTACTTACCGGTAATCTTCATTACTCCGAGTCCAGGTCTTCCTCACCACAGTATAGTTTCCCTTCCCTTCCGGCCCTTGAGGTGCTTCATGACTATGGCTTTGTGTACAGGTCGTGGTTTATGGGTGTAATCCTTTTATGGGATTGGTGGAGGACGATGGGGGCCATGTTGAAGGGATAGGGAGACTAGTAAGCTAACTGATTTTACTTGGAGTTTCTGTGGGAGCAGAATGCTCATGTGTTATTACTGTGGCGAGGAAGACCTGGACTCGGAGTAATGAAGATTACTAGTAAGTAACCGGGGCATTCATTTTTGTTAGGCACGGGAAGATTAAGTGATTTGCCCAGAATCACAGGATGTTGAGCGTTGTTGCCGAGGCTCGAACTCGGTTCCCCAGATTTGAAGTTGACCGCCGTAGCCGTTAGGCCACATCCTCTCCGCTTCATTTGTGTTTTGATTGACGACCTAAAATGCCCTATTTATCTTATGAAGCAAACGTGTCCTTGAGACTCCTAAAATGGGCCTAGGACATTGTTGGCATTTAGGAAATCTATCATTGCCATTAGAATATGTAGGAGACCTATTTGTGACTGTGTATTATGTTTTCACGACAAAACACAATTACTTTATTACACTGTCCACTAGTTAAACCTTGTATGTTACATGGAATCAGGAAGAAAAGCTGGGCGTGGAGATGCATACATTTTTGTGGACTGAATTATGTTTACATGTGATATAAATGTGCCCCTGCTGTATAAAAAAGATTTTTTTAGGACTTTTGAGGGTAGGTAATGTTGAAAAGGGCACTTAGATGACAAACGATTTAGGCTATTTTTTGGGAACCGGAGTTTGTTAATTCTCTAAACAATAATAAGAATATATCAATCAAAGGAACAAAAACGGTAAAATACAACCAGCCCCATGCAATAAAAATAAGCAGAAGTTAAAGGTGCACAAAACAAACCTGTCCTTCACTAACATTTATAATGTTCCATGGCAAATAAGATGAAGTATGGATTTTAGACTTTGTTAAAATTGACTGACTTAATAAAGTTAAAAAGAAAATGCTAATCAGTTTCTGTTTGTGTTTGAAGGATAACTTTAATTAATTGAAATAATAACTATTCCAGTTTGAACATACTTGTAAGAAATCAATTATTTACCTTTAATTGGGTGAGGGAATAGCTAGTTTGGCCAATCAAAGAGGAGGAGAGCTCCAGGTATCTGAGGCCACAAGCCACTAAAACAGATTCTGCTCAAAATAAACATAAGAAGAGATGTGAAACACTGTGAGGCACTGCCTTTGTCTCTGATGAGGGGCAAAGGCAGTGCCTTACAGTGTCCTCCCTAATATTGTATACACCCTATAATACACCCCATGTGAGATTTTCCAATAGAGTTGAAAAGGAATGATGAACGATGCTAACAGGATCAGCCTCATGCCCAGTTACTTTGTTGGTGCATTAATCAGGGGCCTTGAGCTTCCCTGTCATAATAACAAGCAAAAGGGCTGCTCAGTTGAAGATTCCAAATCAATAGGCAAACTATGAGGCCGATGACCACCCCTTTTTTAGACGGCACACCCTGGTCAGTAAGTCAATCTAGTCTTTATTCGGCCAAAGCCATAAAAGCACAAAGATCAAGAAAAACATAATACAGTAAAAATGTCAGCGCATATATGACCTTGTACACTTTTAAAAACTCAGGTACATGAGAACAGTATAGCACAAAAACAGCAATAAAACAAAATTCCATTTGATAAACATGGGATGCCAAAGCAAATGTCAGAATTACGTATGTGGTAAATACCAGCATTTAAAATTACTATCGTACGGTTCCATGCAATGGAATTATAAAAATATTCAAAAATCACGTTGCCTATTGTGCACATAAAATATTTAAAATCATCTAGAAGTCTCATACCTTTTCCTAATATAAAAGCTGATCTGATAAAATTTAACATAGCGCAACATATTTCTTGGGACCCTAACAGCTGCAGGAATATAAGTCATCCTTGTAGTGTCTCAGTTTTGACTTGAGCAATAACGGGGTTAAGAAAGAGTGTCTCTGCCCTGAGAACTGAGTGCAGAACAAGGTAAGGTGGCTAGTGCTTTGCGTCAAGATGTTGTCACACCCGCAGGGTGGAAAATCCTGCTTCTAAACCCCCGGCGTAGTGAAAGCAAGTTTAACATGCAATGTGCGTAGCCTGAAAAGGATGAGCCAGTGGCGATACATAGGGTTCGTTATCAACTGTAAGTACAGCTCCATACCTAATGTTGTTGATACTTTGGCATCATTAACAATTGTATCTTTTCCCTGGGCCAGTTCTAGGAGCTTGTTCATGCAGTGTTCCATGTATCGTTCTTTGATACGAGATTTAGAATCTGGCTTGATTGAAAGAGGATTTTCAAACAGGTCCAAGAGTTAAAAGCTATTGAACGAGTCCTTCAAGTATAACAGCCAAGCGATTTGATCAGCCCCATTAAGTGACAGGCAGTCGGAGATGCAAGTTCTGGATAGGCCAGCTTCGGGTGTACCCCAGATTCAGATTTAAAGTAATAAAAGTACCTGCCCAATCAGGTCTTCCAGATATGGCATTCCGAGTTCCTCATGACAAATTAAGGTAGTTGTGCCTCCAGGGACTGACAGCAGTCTATGCAAAAAGTAATTTTCTGCTCGTTGGAGGATGTCCACATTGTTATATCCCCAAAGTCCTGCACTGTAGGCTCCCACTGTGATGCACTTACTCTTGTACAGGCTCAACATGTCTGCAATGGGTTTATTTCTTAACTTATGAGCAAATCTACATATAGCCTCAGTATTCCTGCAAAAAGTCTGAGCGATAAAAGAGAAGTCCAGCTTAAGGATTGATTAATACCTGTTGAAGGATGATAAACAATTTCAAAATATTTTAAATGGGGGAGGATTCATCTTAGGCTTTTGACCTCTAACCACTCAAACTATAGTAAATATACGGAATAACATGTTTGCTGCTCTCGTTATGAAGCATAGGATGATACTCAGGCACCTCTGAAGGAGCGGGATTCTCTGACCAATGTACAGATGCTGGAAGGATTGGGAAAGTGAAATAAAACAATTACCATTTCCAAATATGTAATACTCATGGCTTTGATGACTTTGATGAGATAAAGTCATCTTCCTTAGTTTGAAAATTGATTTTTATCCTTTTTGCAGGCTAGGCTTGGGACTCATGACATCTGAGCCTCCAATGGATTCTCCTGATCATCAATGAGTCATTTCTAAAAGTTAGGTTGCACTCCTTGCTCTCTATGTACATTAAATTTGAAAGTGAAGTTATGTTGGGAGGAATAACTGCAAAGAGATCCTTATGACACAACAGAAAATTGGAAACTGGAATTAGTACCAATTACAATAAGTCCGAAGTAATTTCAAAGATATTGTTACACATGCACAAAGACCTTTAAAAAGTGTCTCTGTTACAGTGTTAAATGAGCTGGAGAGATGTGTGTCTTATGAAAATATGGCTATTGCAACATATTTAAGCAGTTTGGATTAAGGAAAGTAAGGCAAATGAAAACCTTTCCTTAGCTATAAGAATGCTGCTGAATGTGAAATCTGCACGTAGCTTATTTATGATGGAAAATAGGAAAGCATTTGCATATTAATTCAAGAAGTGGTCTACATGTATTTACTGCTCATGGGGAAGTAGTCCTAATTATAACCTGTACATTTTTCAAAGCCTTAACATGGTAGGGGAAGTGCCCCTGATGTGAAATGTCATGCAGGTGTATTCTATTTTGCAGATTTCTATTCAGAATGAGTATGGGGACTGGCGATGAATATAGGAGTTTTGCACACTATATAACCCTGCATCTAGAGCTCAAACACTAGTACACACTAGTATAGATATAGCCAGACACAGCTCACTTTACTAAGGGCCTTATTACGACTTTGGCGGTCTTCGGCTGGGACCGTCACCGCCACGGTTCCAGGAAGACCGCCAAGGCCGTGGTAAGCCTGTCAGCCAGATGACTAGCATAATCCTAGGCAGGGGGGCGGTGCTGCAGCGGTCTCACAGCGATGGTATGTTAGGCTCATAGGAGAGCCTATACAGCATACCGCCGCCGTGACCGCGACTAATGCTCGTGCACGCACAACCATGCACTTATGGGAGGGCACATCATGTGCCCCCTGCACCCACCCCATGGGCAAATTTGCCCTGAGTCCCTGTTGGGGGCCCCCTCCTTGCCCTTCCGCCAGCTTTTTCATGGTGGGATTGGCATCGCCTCCATTACTCCTCACTTCCAACACCGCCGGCACTGCGGGATCCAAGATCCTGGCGGTGCCGGAGGTGTTGTAGCAGGCTGATGGCTGTCCGACCACTGCACTGTTAATACGGCGGGCGGACCGCGGTGGTCGGTCTGCCACTGCGAGTACAGCAGTCCCTGGACCACCATACTCATAATAAGGCCCTAAGTGTTCTTCATCACCCAGGGAAAATGTCCTGTATTAACCAAAAGAGCAAAAATATTTTGTGAGCAAAGCTGTCTCTCGAATCAAGTGGCACTGTCACAATAAAATATGAATATCACATAATATCACATTGTAAAGAAGTTCTTGTGGAGCCTTCTGAATTAATCTCTTCCTCACCACCTTCCAGTGTTTGACTATCAAGGAGTAAACTTTCAAGAACATTTTTGGAAGTTTATGGTCAAAATTATCCAGCATGTTAGTGTTAATAGATGGACTGCCAGAGATGGTGCCCTACTATTGCCAGAATATATTTATTCTTGGGATGTTCATAACATAATGTGCCATTGCATATGCATCACACCGTGTATTGAAAAAGACTCATCATCAACCACTTTGTCATAAGAAGATCATCAAATTCAGAGCCATGAAATGCCCATCTTCTCATGTACGGCTGAACGACCAGTTTAAATGAAAATTGCATATTAGTGTAACTGGAACCACTACAGCCAGGTTTTTCTTGCTCATGCTTCCTGTGCCTAAGTAGATGTGCCTGTCTATGACGATGTAGAGCCTCAATTTCACATTTTGGATCTTGAGACAACAAAATATTAATTAGTTTGCTCAATCAATAAATTATGTTATTGTTGCATTTGAAGGTCATTTCTTAATTTCTCATGATCTCAGTCTCCTCATGTGAGTCGCACTGAAAACCTATATTGTGTCTTGGCTTCATATAGAAGCACATTTTCTTTTATGGTTAACGGTGACCCTTTGCCCAATTCACGGATATTGATTTTTCTTTTTGTTAACAAACCTTCTTAGACTTTGATTGGTGTGCGCACAGATTTTCTTTAACAATCCTGAATGTTGGCCAGGAAGTGCCTATGCTTGACCGGCAAGAGGGAGTGCAGCCGGACCAAATTACAAAAAAAGAACCTCAGGCAACCAAAGATAAAAGGGAGCATTCTAAAGGGGGGCTGGGATCTGACTGAAGGACACCGTGGGATTCGACTCACTGAGCAGGCCTGACATCACTGTAATGATGAAGTATGAAGCCTGATTGTGTTCCTTAACTGTATAAATTTAAAGAACTGATATGCCAATATTTTGGTCTAGGTAGCTGCCAATGGAATAAACCAGTTTGGGCCAGGTCTGGGGGAACAAAAAGTAGATGTGTGCACGCCGTCCATGGGCTAGAGTAAGAGGCTCTATAGTGGTGCTGAAAAGGGAACAGTAGTGCCTAGAACCCTAACCACAGACACTAATGAATTCATGTGTGAATGAAAGAGGTGCACCAGAGATTTCTAAATGAAAGGGTGGTCAGTATACAGATGTGAAATAACTTTCCTACCCCCTCATTGAGAATAGACAGGAAACAGCTGTTAGATCCACCCAAACTCCTTTTACCCTTCCCCCCAACCCCTCCACAGAATGAGCTGTGGCACAAGGTAGACTCCTAAGTTTGTGCCTGGTTGTGAGTGAGGGTGCAGCAAGGAATGGGGCAGGAAAATCTACCATTGAAAAAGCCTCGACAAGAGAGATTTCCGCTCTATAGCAGGTCAAGAGTGCAAGAGCTGATGATGGAAATATTTTCCAAAAGAAAGGTATCTTTGACCTTGAGCGCTTAAATAATCTAAAGAAATGACAGACAGGTCCTAACTACCAACCTAGTCCAGAACAATCATAGTATTCCTAAATTGGTATGAAAAAACTATGATGCACAGACAAGATTATCAGGTGCGAGTATTAAATGACACCCATGAAAAACCGAGATAAGAAGTTAGTCACTTGAGGGACAGGATTAGGGCTTGTACAGACTCTGCCCCATCTCCTCCTTAGATCTTTCCCCAAATTATATAACTGAGGATTCAGAAGTGGTGGAAGAAAAGGAGGAGGCTCTATTGGACATTTTGATTTCCCTTTGCCAGTAGGAAATACTGTGGTGCACCGCAAAGTGTGTCTGGTGATGAAACAGTCCCAGGCCAATGCACTGACTTGGAGGGGGCACAGGCAAATTTAGCGCAAGAGAGCGCAGCGATTGCGGCAAGCAACAACATGACTGTTGCAAGGATGAAACAATAATCTGAGACAACAACATCTCACTTGCCTTAAGACAAGCTGAAGGGCAAAAACCATGGGAGATCAAGAGAACTCCTAATTTGACCAATGCTCACAACTGCGTAACGAGAAGGATATAGGAGATATGAGAGAAGCCTGTAAATATTACACTGTATTTGAATGTTACAATCCTAACTAGGCTGATGTTAATCAACTGCTATGTATTATTATACCAATGGAAGTGATGGATCAGTTATTAGAAAAGGCCAATCGGGCACAGTGTCACTTTGTTTAGCCACTCTTTTTGCTGCTAAAGATGCACTTTTGTATGTTGTCATTGGAGTTAACCTGTAAAGGCAGATTGGACTAAGATCAATAATTGCAATCAAAATAAAGGTGACACTATAGCAAATTATCTTGACCATTTGAAAGATATGCTAGATTGCTATTCTGGTATTGCTAATGCTACTAAAAATGCTCAGGAAGCTGTTGGTGTTGCATTTGTTCAGGGCCTGTTACCCAAGGTGCTAGAACAGCTGAGAACATTTTGCATTATGTGGCAAACTAAAGGTCTTTCTGTGTTGGTTTCCGTTACTAATTATTATGTTGCTGTGCATAAGAAAATAATTAATCTGATAAATTCAAGCTAAAGTCTTTGTAAATGCAATCATTCCAGCAAATGGCTGGAGGGAGGGATCGGGAGGAATGAGAAGTAGAAATGACCAGTAGTGGTTGGGGTGAGGAAGAGCCGCAAGAAACCAAAGAAAGGGATGGGGAGTTTTGACTTCAGCCTTGTAATTCTTTATGGTTAGCAGGGTTCAGATGTGACACTTAAAATGTGACTGCCCTAACCTGCCCCATAACTCATCGGGCCCATCTGAACAAGCAGAGTTCAGTCAGATCTCACAATATCAATACACAAGCTTTCAGAACAGCCCGAGAGCAGCCAGCTCCTCTGTGAGCACTTTAATGCAACGAACCGACCCATATCAAAGGCGCCACTCTAGATAAGATTATCACCAACAATTATCTTGTCTCACTTCGTTCCATCACACCCATTGACTGGTCAGACCACCATCTCATACTGTTTAATATAGAGATCTACCTCAGAACCCAAATAACCCCCTCCGACAAGATCTAAGCACTGGGCCAGGAACTTAAAGCAAATCTCAATGACAGAACTGGAGACCAGGATCTGTGCCCAACTACAGCACCATCCTCCCGCTCACACAGTTGATGACCTCACTGCCCACTACAACACGGCGGTATCTGCTGTTCTGGAACAAGTGGCACCGCTCAAACTGAAGCAGTCTAGATCTATCCAATCTAAATCTTGGTTCAACTCAGATCTTAACAACGAGAGGAGACAACTCAGACAGTCAGAAAGGTTATGGAGACAAAACCCCTCTACAGTGAACCTCTCACTCCTAAGAACGGCATGGCTTTCCTACAAGAAACACATCTTCAGAGAAAAAGCCACTTTCTTTCGCAACCAACTTGACCGCGCTAAGAACAGACCCAGAGAGCTCTTCAACATTATTAAACGGCAAACTACCCTTTCCTCCCCACACAAAACAAAAGCCACCAATGAACGCTGTGAAGAAATTGCCAACTTCTTCACTGATAAAGTTGCAAAAATTGAACAATCCCTCACCCAAGTCTCAAATCTGACATCCCTACCAACTTTCCCCTCTGCCTCACTCCCCTACATGGCAGCACCCACTCCTGATGTAACCAAGGACTGTATGGCCTCTATAAAAACTAATTTCAATTTTGATCTCCTTCAACTGAAAAGCAAAGCGAATTGGTCCGAATTTGAACCTATGACTGAAAGTTAAGTCTTCAATATAATTGCGAAGTTGAAGCCCACATCCCACACTTCGGATCCTATGCCTTCCACAATAGTTCAAAACCTCAACCATATCATTGCCCCATTCTGGACTAAAATCATCAACTCATATCTCTCCTCAGGCAGTGTTCCTGACTGCCTCCAACTAGGCCAAATCACACCCATACTCAAAAAACCAGGTGCCGACCCCAATGACCCCAATAACCTCAGAACTATCACTAACCTTCCCTTTCCAGCCAAAACATTGGAGAAGTGCGTCCTACAACAACTAAACCAACACATAGAAGAATTCAACCTCCATGACACCTTCCAATTTGGGTTCAGGAAAGGCTGTAGCACAGAAACTGCAATGCTCAATATCTCGGATGACATTCGCAGATCCTTGGATGAAGGTGATGCATGGCTCCTAATCCTACTTGACCTATCGGCGGCCTTCGAAACCGTAAATCACCCTGCTTTACTTGAGACACTCAAGAACTGTACTGGGATCAATGGCACAGTCCTAAGATGGTTCACATCTTACCTGCAACATCGCTCGCAACAAATAAAAATCAACAATTGTTTCTCAAAACCAACACTAGTTCCTCATGGCGTACCCCAAGGCTCAACTCTATCCCCAGCCCTTTTCAATCTCTTCATGGAACCCCTTGCGGTTATCCTGAACCAAGCAGGGGTCAAATATCACCTATATGCTGATGACACCCAACTCTATTACAAAATTAAATCACCCAGTGACAGCCTACATATGAATATCACACTAATCAAGATACAAACTTGGCTTAATATCAACCACTTAAAGCTGAACCCCAACAAAACTGAACTACTACTTTTCTCCCCGAAAAAGAACCTGCTACCAATTCAAGTATGGCTCAAGAATTTGGACGCTCTAAACTGTTCTCCAAACTGTCCAACACCGTTAAGTCCTTAGGTATCACCCGGGACAGAAACATGTCATTGAAAGCCCACATCAACAATTCAGCCAAAGGAGCACTCCTCACACTAAAACACCTCAAGAAAATCCAACCTTTCATTCCCCCTGAAGATTTTAAGACAGTAGTGCAATCACTTGTCCTCTCAAAACTGGATTATGGTAACGCCATCTTCACAGGAACTCCGAAAACTCACCTGGCCCCCTTAAGTTCAGTTCTCAACATGGCAGCCCGGCTAATAACAGGTTGCAAACAGTTTGAGCACATCACACTGGCCCTCAAGAGCCTCAATTGGCTCCCAATCGAAGGAAGATGTTTCTACAAGACCGCTTGCATCACCCACAAAGGCCTTCACACACATAACCTCAACTATCTGGAGAACAAACTTTTGAACGCTGGTAGAGCCAGATCTCTTAGGAGCTCCAACGCACTTCTTCTCATACCTCCCAAACTGAAAAAGAAATCCTCCCAGACACGTTCTTTCTCTGGAAATGCTCCCAGGATATGGAACTCACTCCCTAGTGACCTGCGCTGCAACCCCTCATTTGCCTGTTTCAAACGGGACCTTAAACACGTACTGCTCAACAAATACTTTAACACACACCCTAACTGAGCTATGTTCCCAAAGCTCACACCCACTCTGCCTTGACCAGTTGTAGCGGTTAAATTAGTGTTTCAGCGGTCCACTATATCTTGTACGTTTTTTAGCTCAAGCGGTTCCTATGTCTGCATACTGCAACTACTGCTGCGGCTGAACGATTCTCTTTGTCTGTTTTTTTGCATGCACTTCAATCTAATGATCTCGCAATATATGTAAAGCGCTCTGATACCTTCGGGTCTAGCTAGCGCTATAAAAAACGTATAAATAAATAAATAATAAATAAATAATCCCTGTAGATTAGAAGGGGCCGAACATACGATATGTCACTAGCAGAAGGCCCACTTTCTGTCTTATTTATGCTGGTGCTAGTAGATCTGGATTGCAAACCCCTGATTATCCTAATTTCTTCTCCCAGGCGAAACTACAAACATAGTTGCCATTTCCAACACAAGTCTTCCCCTCTACGTTAATGATCCTCTGCCTGTTTCCTTTGGTTGTATTACTGACAGGCATGCCTTTCTCTTGAGCCCTACTCCACCAGCAAAACTCCTACGATAGGATCTGCTGTGTTAATTAAGATGTACTGTGCATTGTATTGATGGTGTCTATTTGAACATGCCTAGAGAAAACAAAAATGTTGTGCACAAGTCCTATGTGAAGATAATGACCATTTAGATTAGGGAAGTATCTAAAAAAGGTGTGCAGTTCCTGTCTGGACGGGTGGGAAAGACAGGTCTTTCTTCGTGCTGCCCTCACACACCCCGGAAGGTGTCATGCTTCATCATAGGGCCTGCAAAGGTAGGACGAGGGCTAGTTGCTTGTCTACGCTTATTACCAGAGCAACGACGTACTCTGGCTATCCCCGTCAGCCTTAGACGTTGTGACTAGGGGTCTACAGTACTCCCCAGTACACGTCTACTAGGGCATTCCTACCGGTCCTGGTAATTTATGTTACTGTACTGAATACCAGACGGTAGTGCACTTTATCACCCTTCTTCTCTCTATCGGTCCTGACGAAGTGCCAACCGACCCTTTAGGGGCGAATTGGGCACGAAACATGTTGACCACTCGCACTTAGTCTGCCCTTGCGGAACATTATTTCCACACGGGTACACACACAGTTTTTAATTAGGCTGGAGTTACCTAGGTTATTAAAATTTGACTCAATAGGATTACTCCATACCTATTTAAATAATCCTACCACTTTGTGCACTACCTAACCCTCACACCCGCACGCACCCTACGGCTTCTTCTTCAAAAGATCCCCGGCAAAGAGCCCCGGTTTCGGGAGCCCGTCAGGCATTGCAGCGCCGGCCTGACGAGGGGCAAACGCCCTATGATGAAGCATGACACCTTCCGGGGTGTGTGAGGGCAGCACGAAGAAAGACCTGTCTTTCCCACCCGTCCAGACAGGAACTGCACACCTTTTTTAGATACTTAGCTATACCCGGGAGTCTGTGTGCAGGACCTCCTAACTCGGCTCCCTGTCCCTCCCTTTTGAAAATAACATTTAGATTAGGGTTCATCCCCTTCTCTGTAAATGCTAAACCATAAGCAGCGTGCAGGGCTTCCGGTGGGCTACTGATATGGATAAAGATGTAGCTGTTTAAGAAAGTTAAAAGAATCCCAAGTGACAGCAGGGATCTTCTGGGAATAGTTGTCACAATAGCTCCTTCAGCTGAGCTTAGGCACATCGCTGTATTTAACATTTACATACGCTCACTCCGATTCAATCCCAGTCAGTTATGGTCGGCCAACTCTCTCATTCACTCGATCAATTGTCTGGTGATTGGGCTACGATAATTGCTGTGGACTGCAATACAACAGCCCAGATAGGGACAGCAGTCCCCATCATGGCAAGAGCTGTTGATGATCTTTGGGTGGGAACCCATGCACTGTGCCCTCACATCATAGGCAATCATAGGTTGCAGAACAGATTACAGATTTAATGATAACTCACGGGTTATGGCCAATGAATGGCAATACGCCAGCTGATTTCCCACCACATGACCTTCAAGTGAGGTATGTGCAGAAGTCATATAGATTAAAATATTTTGGACATCAGACTATGTCCCTACATCATTGGCATTGAGGCCAAACCCAGAATGGATAGCGATCATGATGCAATATATGGCCAATTCCAAGGAAGTCCATTTTCAAACAAACATTCACTTAGGGACTTGCCCCCCCACCCCAGCCCCCCAAGATTGTTACAACTAACAATGGAAGAAATGTCAAATGGGCCTCAATCGAAGGGAACACTCCAACCTAATCCCCAATTTACCTTCGATTTGTTGAGATATTTGGCCCATACGAATGGGTCGATATAGGGCTGATAGATTTTGTAAGCCTTCACTGTGATCTCATGGACCAGCTGAAATCCCACTTCATGCGGGAGGGGAAGATGAGAATCACCTTGGGAGACCACCCAAAATGGTTCACCAGCGAGTGCAGAATCGCTAAGGCAGCTGTACTTCATGCTGTTAAAAAAAGGTGAGAAAGCAAAAAACACACAATTGATGGACGGAATGCAGAACAAATCAAAACATTCACCCCCAGTCAAGAGATCTGGGTTAAATCCATCATTCTTTTGCTCACCATGCCACCCCAGTTTAGACTGGCCATATGCAAATCAGTCTTGACCCTGTGCCTCATGGGAACAGTCCAGCCCGAACTGCCAAGCCAGGTCCTCCCTGGACCGGAAACAAGCATCCCAGGACCGGTTTCGGGGTTTCACCCCTCATCAGCCAGGATAGCTTGATTCCAG
Organism: Calotriton arnoldi; assembly: GCA_963921515.1. NCBI lineage: Eukaryota > Metazoa > Chordata > Amphibia > Caudata > Salamandridae > Calotriton > Calotriton arnoldi. The sequence goes on along the minus strand of CAWUFW010005885.1, from coordinate 536,425 downwards.
TGGCACAGTGAGCCCAGGACCCACGTCTGGGCATACCTGGCGCACTTAGGGCGAGAAAGCAAAAGACACACAATTGATGGACGGAATGCAGAACAAATCAAAACATTCACCCCCAGTCAAGAGATCTGGGTTAAATCCATCATTCTTTTGCTCACCATGCCACCCCAGTTTAGACCTGGCCATATGCAAATCAGTCTTGACCCTGTGCCTCATGGGAACAGTCCAGCCCGAACTGCCAAGCCAGGTCCTCCATGGACCGGAAACAAGCATCCTAGTTCCGGTTTCGGGGTTTCACCCCTCATCAGCCAGGATAGCTTGATTCCAGTGGCACAGTGAGCCCTGGACTCACGTCTGGGCATACCTGGCGCACTTAGGGCGAGAAAGCAAAAGACACACAATTGATGGACGGAATGCAGAACAAATCAAAACATTCACCCCCAGTCAAGAGATCTGGGTTAAATCCATCATTCTTTTGCTCACCATACCACCCCAGTTTAGACCTGGCCATATGCAAATCAGTCTTGACCCTGTGCCTCATGGGAACAGTTTAGTCCGAACTACCAAGCCAGGTCCTCCCTGGACCGGAAACAAGCATCCTAGGACCGGTTTCGGGGTTTCACCCTTCATCAGCCAGGATAGCTTGATTCCAGTGGCACAGTGAGCCCGGGACCCACGTCTGGGCATACCTGGCGCACTTAGGGAGAGAAAGCAAAAGACACACAAATTATTCAAAAAGCTTTAGGGGCACTTGTTTGGTACAGCTTTTTGAATAATTTGTGCTGAGTCATTTGCTGATTTACAAGCATTTGCAGATGTTCAATGTGATTAAATAACATTGTTCTATAATCCACAGTGTATTAGTGTATTCATGCCTAATGAGTTCTAATTTTGTGTGTTCTCAAGAATTTTCTACTGGGACCAATTCTCCACCCTACGACGAGGCAGGGGCCAGCCTGTATAATGACTTACTTCAGGCATCAAGTAAGTTCTTAAATGTTTTATTGGCATACATATATATCAGCTTCCTAACACTTCAAGTCTCTAGCTATAACTGAACCCATATTCCCTTGAAAGACCCCTAACCTTCCATCCTAGAACACCTCCCTCATACCATTCCTATCTTACATCATAATGCATGTGCATGCATGCACATCGCATCATTACAGCCTGTGGAATTCGAGATGGCCGAAACAGCACAGGCCCTCCATCAAATCAGCAGGGAAAAAGTACCCGACCTTGATGGCATTCTGGGAGGTTTATTTCTATCCCAACCAGAAATCTAGGTCTCAAACTTAAACATGCTGAGCAATGCCATTATGTGAGGGGAGGGTAAACCACCAGCCTGGCGTGGTGTCACCATCGTTCCCATCTATAAGAAAGGTAGGAGCGATGCCCCCTCCAACTATAGGCTGATCAGCCTCATCGACAATAGTCCAAAGAACTTTTGCCCAGAGGTAATGTCCAGACTCCACACATGGATTACTGATAACCACGCCCTCTCAAATAGCCAAGCGGGATTCAGGCGCAGGGTCAGCTCAGTGGACCAGGTCTTTCGCTTCATGATGCTGTGCTGGAAATACATCGTCCTGAAGCGGGACCATCTCTACGTGGCCTTTATGGATCTGAGAACCGCATGTGACCTGATCCCTAGGGACAGCCAGGGGAGGGTCCTGGAGGAATACAGTATCCCTGATGATCTTCAGAGAATTCTGAGGGTCCTACACCAGGACACATATGCATATAAGTCAGGTGGAACATGGGAGACCTCACCAAAAGGATACTGGTAAACCGTGGGGTAAGGCAAGGATGCGTCCTAGCTCCTCAAAGTGTCACGTGAATCCCCCTCCAGAAGGGACCGTAAGCAGTCCTAGATCATTTTTCCATAATCTGGGGCTAGTCATTAGGGTGTAGCTTGAGGTCTATGGCACAGTGAACACAAGAACAACATCTATGCACACCCATTGCACTTAAGGCATTAAATGAAACAACAACAAGGTGATCGATGGAATGCTTGATTCACTCTCAGCCACTGACAATCGCTTGGGGCGCATTTCCAGATCATCGTTTTTCACTCACCATGCCATTCTAGACAAAGGCCTGCCTTATGCAAATCGGTATCAGTCCTGCTCCTCATGGGAAACAGTCAGCCCTGAACTGCCAGACGAGGCCCCCAGAAGTGACCACAAGCAATCCCAGACCTGGTTTGCCCTATTTGGGGGTTGTCAGAGGGTGTAGCTTGAATCTTATGGCACAGTGAGCATGGGTCTCATGTCTGGGCATTCCATACAGTGAACTGGAATGCAACACGAGTAATTACCAGTGGCCAAGATTAACTCAAGCATCCTATCTATCACTTTTTTGTAATTTTCATTGTAATGCCCTGAATGCGATTGGTATGCCCATACGTAGGTCCTGTGCTCACTATACTACTGGAACTAAGCTGAACCCAATTGAAGAAGCCCAATTAGGCTGAAACAGGTCCTGTGTTGCTTGTGTTCCGGTTTATTGAGGACTTGGCTTGGCAGTTCGGGCTGGACTTTTGGAGCAGGACCAAGGCTAAGTAAAATTTGAGGTGGCATGGTGGCTAAAAAAATGATGGATGTGGCCTAAGTCATTACCAGTGGCTGAGATTTATTTAAGATTTCCTTCACCACTTTTTTGTATTTTTCATTGTGGCACCCTAAGTGCGATGGGTAGGCCCAGCTGTGGGTCTCATGCTTACTGTGCCACTGGAACCAAGCTGCACCCGAGTGAAGATGCTCAATTAGGCCAAATCCATTGTACTCAGGTTCAGTGATGACCTGTCTTGGCAGTTTGTTCTGGACTGTTCCCATTGGTGCAGGAGCAAGTCGGATTTGCCTATGGTTGTGTCTAATCTGAGGAGGCATGGTTGACAAAAAAAAAGATGGAGTGGGATGCGGACCGAGTAATTACCAGTGGCTGAGATACATTCAAGCATTCCATTCATACCTTTTTCACATTTTAAAATTTCTAGAAAGGGCCAGGCCAAAGCACAATCTCTGTATATTGAGCACTAGAGGTTAGCTTTGCCAAATTAAAAATCTTGTTTTTTTCAATAAATGTGAATATGAGGACTGTTGCCATTCTTTCATTTGTTCCCACAGAACTTGAAGGCTGTACGCCTTTCTCTTTCGAGTTGACCATAGTAATGTTGTGGTTCTTCTTATGAAAAAAGCAACACTGGGAAAGTTGGACCCGGGCAACAGCCATTTTACAACTGTTCCTCTTTTCAGGTAAACTTCTAGAACCAGCAGACTCTATCCATCTTTACCGCTCTAGTAACAAAATCTGCTTGATCATTTAGAGACAGGATTTACCGCTGATTGAGGAGGATAGTTCATTCTAGTGGCAATGGTACAGAACAGGGCCGGGCTGGCCGTACCGGGCATCGGGCATTTCCCCAGGAGGCTTGAAGGGTGGGTGCAGGATTTATAGCGGTGGAGGCTGGTTTTGTTACTAGGGGCAGGTTTTGCGGTGGTGCAATATCGGCCCCCAGTAAAAAAAACAAGCAGCAAGCAAGCGTTTCCAGCCTTCCGGGTCCAGGCAGTGCTTCCCCAGGCGCTGGTCTGATAAAATTGACAGGGCTGCTTTGGGTTCCCAGTCCGGCCCTGGTACAGAACCTGAGGGTGACAGTGGAATTGCTCAGAGGTTTATTTATCTGTACAACTCAGACACTACTGTTCTCTTTGATTAACTACAGTGGGTACGATTAAGTTAATTTTACCTTATAATGGATCTGCTCTCTCTGGCCAGATGTAGACCAATCACAAATGAAATAATTGTCAGGAATCAGTGAACCAAAAACACTGCTGTATCTACTATGTATTGAATGGGACAGAGGAAGATGATGGTTAGAAATCTACAGCCTTTGAGTTGGTAGACAGTATTTTGTCCTATCTGGAGGTTAAACTTTAGAATACTGTGATAGTTCCCGTGAGAAGTGTCAACGACCATCTTACATTTTTCAAAACTGTAAAAATGGTATTAATCGCGTCCCAAAAATGCAGCTTATCAATGTTTGGTTGTTGAGCCGTCTGTACTGAGATAACACAAGATAAAATCTGTGATTGCCATATTCGCTATCAATTTATAATCTTCTAATGAGCCACTGCTAGGCTCATAATATAAAGTGGCGTGAAATGCACACTGAACGTTGTGTGAAGATATGTCCCTTGATTTGTGCATGGTTAAAACAGCAGTGCTGTGCAATGGCATGTCATGCACTGTGCAATAAAATGCATAGCTGGTACTGTGCCCGGAGACTCCTATCAGAAACTGCATCAATAAGTGACCCTGTGACCAGTCTACAAGGCACTGTATTATGGATGTATTTTACCTTAACATCAACATTATTATTTCGACCTACCATTACGTCCCACCCAGCATACTTTGACCTATAACATCACTTCAAACCCCATTGGTAAGACATACCATTACTCTGACACACTTATAAGGATAGCAATTAAAACCCATTAAAGTACTTAAATAATTAAATTATTTAATGTTAGGGGTATCAATTCAATTCAATCAGCTTTATTCGATTATAAACATGATAATCATAAAAGCACAATAAAAAGCATAGCACCGAATATACATACACTTTAAAATTTGATTACATCATGATCGAATTTCTACATTTTAAAACATTCTTTAAAAAACTTAAAACTGATACACTCATTTGTTCTTCTCCTAATGTTTGTATAAGCAAAAAAGCAGGACGGCATTGTCTTAAGCCACTATGCCTTAGGATCGGCAGGATCCACCTTTTCCTATTACAAGAATAAAATTTACAAAAGAATAATACATGTATAGTCGATTGGACAGACACATCGTCACATGGACATTTACACAACTCTCTTGTCCAATCCTTCTGTACCGGGAAAGTAACCAACCTATGAAAAATACACAGTCTGAATCGCGTCAACAAAAATATATCGTAATCTTTTGTTAGCACCTCTAAATAAAGCTGGACTCTGACACAAGAGAGTATTAGCTGGTGAGCTTGAACGGTTATTTTTTGTAATTCATCGTTTCTTCTCTTAACTTCCAAATAACTTAAACAGCTAATTTTAAGGTCTTTCCTCTGGACCTCTCTTAAACTAGAAGGCTCCAAGTAGTACTCAGGGTGGCCAAGATTACCCACAAAATTTTTAATATACTCCAGCCATCGTATGCTCAGAGCCCCATCCAGACTACAACAGTCCCTTAATATCTGTCTATTAAGGTCCAGCTGTTCCAAGGTCCAGATCCTATGCCACAGAAGTATCGGTTGAATTTTGCATATATCAGCTATATATGTCATGCCTAATTCAGAGTGGCAGATAAAAGTGGCAGTACTATCAGGGACCATAAGTAAGAATCTTAAAAATGTATTCTCAATAATTTGTAGTTGGTTAACATCATCGTAGCCCCAGATGCCTGCCCCATAGGTGGCTATAGAAATGCATTTAGCCTTATAAATCTTTATTAAGACCTCTGGATCCCGTTTTCCAAGCTTTCTGCTAAAATTTGAAAGTGCTGCAACAGCTTTTAAGAACAACAACTTCCTAGTCTTAATCGCCTGGGTCCAGGTCCCCCTTCTGTCAAAAAGGATCCCTAGATAGGAAAAAGTGTTGCAGCATTCAATATATTTCGTGCCCAGTTAACAGGCCTGCATTTTGCGCTGCCCGGCCCACATTTCATCACATATGTTTTAGAGATGTTAACATTTAGACCCAATTTAGACATATATTTCGAGAAGCTACCAACTAACCTCTGAGTACCCACGGGGGTACGTGCCATGAGTACTGCGTCATCGGCATACATTAGCGCAGGTATTGATCGCTTACCGATTTGAGGGAGGTCCTGGCACTCCTTCACTAAAATACTTCCCAGGTCATTAATATATAATATAAACAGGAAAGGGGCCAGGACGCACCCTTGTCTCACGCCCCTCCTCACCCTAAAGTGCTTAGTGCATTCCCCTCCCACCCCATATCTGATCCTTGCGTTTGCGCCTGTATATAATTGTCTTAAAAGGCTATTATAGTGTCCTCCACCCCCAAGTTTGTTAAAATACTCCAGAGTTCCTCGTGAATCACACAGTCGAACGCTGCAGTTAGATCAACAAACGTTAAAAACAACCTACCCCTTTTGGCCTTAATATATTTTCCCATTATCATATTTAGGTTTAAACCCTGATCGACTGTGCCCAAACCCTTTCGGAAGCCAAACTGTAGCTCACTAAGAATTGTATGTTCTTCCGCCCAGTCTTGTAGTCTAGAAAGCAAGACTCTTCCAATAATTTTAATGGTCGAGTCCAACAAGGAAATAGGCCTATAGCAGGCTGGGTCCGACCTGTCTCCTTTTTTAAAAATCGGAACCAATGTTGATTCATGCCAGGATGGTAAAAGACCAGTCGTACTGCTTGCATTTAAGACTTGAGTTAAGAGGGGACCCCACAATGAAATATTATGTTTAAAAAGGTCAACTGGAATGCCATCGGGTCCGGGTGCCTTTCCTCCCAAACTTGACTCGATGGCCAAATTAACCTCAGTCAACTCAAATCTCAATTTGTTATTGTCCTTGCTTGGCATGGTTACTACAGACATATCAGTCCCCACTCCTGCCATAGGCGTAAGAATGGGATTACTATATAATTTTTCAAAATGCTCTACCCACTCCGCCTCACTGATGGCTATCTCAATAGAGGCCCTATCTCTCTCCATCAGAAAGGGTGCATTGACTGCCTTCCAAAAGGCGGATGGGTCCCTTGTTTTTGATGCTAAGTGTAACTCCTGCCAGGCTTCTTTTTTCAATGTATTTTTTCTTAGTTTTAAAGCCTCCTTATACTCCCTACGTGCACTCCTAATCTCTTCTGCTATTCTAGGCTCCATATGTAGGACCTTTTAAGTTTAGCATGGGCCTTGGAGCAGTTAGTATCAAACCAACCCAATTTGGGCTCATTTGCTTTGTTGAATTTCCTAAATAAATCCTGCTTAATATAGTTTGAAATTGTGAGATAGCCATCAATAATATCTTTGTGCAATGAGTCTACGTCTAGGCAAACATTAACCGCCTCGTAGCAGTTTGTAACAATCTTCCCTGTAAAGTTATCTGGGTCTAGTTTATCCCATTTTATGGCATACCCATTTTGTCTAGATAAAACGATAATTCCTATTTTTAATACTTTGTGATTACTAGAACTATCCGGCTTTCTTTTTGTCCTAATTGAAATGCTCAAAGGAAAATGATCACTCACTGATATCTCGTGAGTGTGAAAATCCACCACTTTGGTGGCATATCTACAGGAAATCAGGATAAAATCAATAGTCGAAGAATTGCCTTGCCCAGAATATGTGGGGTTAAAAAGGACTGGGTTAAGACATAGCTTATTAGCGAAACCTAGATCTACTTCAAACATAATTTCATTTAAGATGTCCCCATACTTATTATGTACAAAATGATCAAAAAAGTGGTCTTTATCAGACAGAATACCACAGCGGCCACTATCTGCGTAATTGCAAATATTGCAATTAAAATCCCCTCCCCATATAGTACATACATCTCTCTTAAACGTGGCCTGGGTGTTTTGTACCACAGTATTAATTGATCTCAATACTGCCCCGAACCTGTCAAATGAAGTATTATTATAAAAATTAACAATAAGCAAACTCAACAAATTATCAATGTCAAGCAGGAGGATCTGGTAATTAAAATCGGCACCAATCAAAGCAATTTTTTCCAAAGTCAAAAGATTCGACACATAGAAACACAGTCCCCCCTTTGCTCTCCCATGAGGTGAAGGAGTTGCAGTATAGAAAGTTCTATAGCCATTTATATGTATAGGGTCAAGTGACCATGTCTCCTGAACACCAAAGACGTCGAACCTTTTAACAAAATCACACCAGGTATGGTCGTTCACCTTTGTTTTCAGCCCCGCCACATTCCAGAACATGATTGCACAACAGTTCCTCCTGTCCTCCCTCGTCGACTCTGCTAAAACTCCTAAATCGGCTACTGATGATGCAGCCTGATGGAACTGCTTAGACAATAAACTAGTATTTATATCAGGTATAATGGAATTTAGGGGACGGTCATCTACGCCTGTGATATCACCCTTATTAGTTCCATATAAATTACCCTCTCTCATCCTACGTAACTCCTCTGGGGTCCCCAAATCAATACTCCTCTGGTTATTAATATCTTTAACACGATGGGGCTCCTGAGTGCGCTCGAGAGTTTTACCACTTATTTCTTGCGTAGAACTCTGCTTACTAATTTGTAGCGATCTCAGTCAGTCCACCTCTTCTAAGCTAGGGAGGATATCGAACCTGTTATGTATTTGGGCATTATATTGTTGTTTATACTTAGCTTGCTGGGAAACTATTGGGGCTACTGGGAAATTGTTATGTGTGGGTTGGTAAAAATAACCCAGGGGAAGAATGTTAATTCCATTTCTTAGAAGCACCTGGTTACCAGCCCTAGACAAAATCATTTGTACAAACTGCGGGTTAGTAAATGATAATACCACGCAGTCACCTCTTAACCTTTTTAACCCTTGCCCAACCCAGCTTATCCTTCTTACCATCTTGAACTCAGAAAAAAGCTTTTCGGTCTGACCAATCTTTGTTCCCAGCCAGCAGAGGCTTTTATTTCTAAGCGAGTCCCAGTTCTCTTCAACCCCCTGGGTCAGCATCGGTACATTAGCTAAAACCACTGTATATGGCGTGGCCGCTGGGGGGAGATCCAGTGTAGTCACTTTTTGAAAAACTTCCTGCCTTTGTAGTGTATGGTGTGTGCCCCTATTACACTCCTCTGATGTTAATGGGGTTTGCGGGGTCACTAGGGGGTATGGACCTAAGTCCAACCTCTCGGGTAATGAATTTGTATTATAATTTTGAGAATCTGAATTATTCTGATAGTTTAATCGAGATAAAGGAGCTATCGGTGGAAGGTTGGACAAAACACTTGGCTATACGGGATTAGAACTCTGCACTTCTTCTACCTGTCAGTAATTGTGGACAGTTTGCTATTTACTCTCATATTCCCTCTCGAATTCCCTCTACCACAGTGTGCAATAGAAAGATGTCCCCCACGATCATCACTAGTAAATGAGGCATCTGGCTTTTTCATATCTGTAATCTGCCTATGCTCTACACATTTTGCCATTGTGGCCACAATCACGTCTAGTCTAGTAGTCATTATCGTCATAAAATCTCTAACAAGATTGTCCAGTGATTCCAATTTGATTTTTAAAGTTTCAAGGTCATTCTTAAAACGATTTTCACATACCACAGCCGGTGTTTCTTTCTTCCTTTGTTTTGCTTTAGTCTGGGCCTTGACTTTATTTGGTTTTTTTTTGGTAAAGGGTGTATACACGGGAATAGTCACCACAGGTGCCACGTCTATTTGGGGGCCAGACTGGCAAACTATATTCCTAGGTCGCTTGCCGGGTGGCTGCACAGCACTCTCCTGATCACTGATCGATATCTGATCCGAGATGTCTAAAGTACAACCATTTGGTTTGGAATCCCCTCTTAGTGGGCTTATATGGGCTTATATGGGACGGGGCAGAAGTAGAAGAACCTCCTTTCGTCAATTCTACCGCAAATGGCCCCTCCGTACTTATTTTCTCTGTATTTATTGCATCCTCGACTGAGTTAATTTGTTGTTCTATGGCCCCCATTGCTCCAGTCAAATAGCTCAGCAGTGTCTGCCTTGAGCCTACTACCGCTCTTGTCTTTAATGCGTCCTGTGTTTTCCGTTTCCCCATTATGGCCTGGTAAAGATAAGTAGGCTTTCCACTTAGTCCACTATCTTTCCGCCCTTTAATAGTCTGTGATTCCTCTTTATAATGTTCCTTGAGTGCTCGCTCTACTACCCCACAGGGCCACTCGTCGTACAGACAGCTTACCTTACAAAAGGAAAGAACCAAAAGATGTGGCCCAGCCTCTTCCAGTCTATGACGGGCTAAGACAAGCCCGTCTTGGCCCGGTCTTCGCCCGGGCCGTGCCCGGGCACGCCGGCGTGCGTCCCGCGCTGCAGGACTGCATCCGCCTTTTTAGCGTCGTTGCGGCCCCTCCAGGGGCCGGGAGTAAAGTGCGTGTGCTGGGGATGGGTTCGGGACAGCAGCAAAAACAGCAACAAAGTCAGCAGGCAACCCGCGCTGCGGGACCGCGTCCGCCTTTTTAGCGTCATTGCGGCCCCTCCAGGGGTCGGAAGTAAAGTGCGTGTGCTGGGGATGGGTTCGGGACAGCAGCAAAAACAGCAACAAAGTCAGCAGGCAACCCGCGCTGCGGGACCGCGTCCGCCTTTTTAGCGTTGATGCGGCCCCTCCAGGGGCCTGGAGTAAAGTGCGTGTGCTGGGGATGGGTTCGGGACAGCAGCAAAAACAGCAACAAAGTCAGCAGGCAACCCGCGCTGCGGGACCGCGTCCGCCTTTTTAGCGTCGTTGCGGCCCCTCCAGGGGCCGGGAGTAAAGTGCGTGTGCTGGGGATGGGTTCGGGACAGCAGCAAAAACAGCAACAAAGTCAGCAGGCAACCCGCGCCCGCCTTTTTAGCGTCGTTGCGGCCCCTCCAGGGGCCAGGAGTAAAGTGCGTGTGCTGGGGATGGGTTCGGGACAGCAGCAAAAACAGCAACAAAGTCAGCAGGCACCCCGCGCTGCGGGACCGCGTCCGCCTTTTTAGCGTCGTTGCGGCCCCTCCAGGGGCCGGGAGTAAAGTGCGTGTGCTGGGGAATGGGTTCGGGACAGCAGCAAAAACAGCAACAAAGTCAGCAGGCAACCCGCGCTGCGGGACCGCGTCCGCCTTTTTAGCGTCGTTACGGCCCCTCCAGGGGCCGGGAGTAAAGTGCGTGTGCTGGGGATGGGTTCGGGACAGCAGCAAAAACAGCAACAAAGTCAGCAGGCAACCCGCGCTGCGGGACCGCGTCCGCCTTTTTAGCGCCGTTGCGGTCCCTCCAGGGGCCGGGAGTAAAGTGCGTGTGCTGGGGATGGCTTCGGGACAGCAGCAAAAACAGCAACAAAGTCAGCAGGCAACCCGCGCTGCGGGACCGCGTCCGCCTTTTTAGCGTCGTTGCGGCCCCTCCAGGGGCCGGGAGTAAAGTGCGTGTGCTGGGGATGGGTTCGGGACAGCAGCAAAAACAGCAACAAAGTCAGCAGGCAACCCGCGCTGCGGGACCGCGTCCGCCTTTTTAGCGTTGTTGCGGTCCCTCCATGGGCCGGGAGTAAAGTGCGTGTGCTGGGAATGGGTTCGGGACAGCAGCAAAAACAGCAACAAAGTCAACAGGCAACCCTTAGGGGTATCATTACCCTTTGACTTAAATTTGTTCACTTCATTTTATTGATGTAATTAAATATTTAGTATGTGTTAAGGCTGGTTTCCTAATTTTATTATGATTAAGCTGAATTATTATCAATGCTAGTATGAGTTTTATGGTTGTGTAATAATTTTTTTAAGTTTAATCAAATGGAACGTCACTGTTTTTATCTATTTTACATTTTGCATTGCACTGTTTATATACTTTGAAGGTTCTTGATAAACCGAATAAAGTATTATTATTATCAATGCTAGTATGATTAATTATTAGAAAATCTATTAGCATTATGGCACAGCTTTTAGTTTCCTATTATGTTTAATTAATATTATTAGAATGAAGGATTTGGCAGCTACTATTGTTAATTATGGTTACATGAATTTAGAAAACGTATATACAAAGATGTATGTCGTTCGTTCTGGTGATTTAAAACCGCGGGGGGTTTTGACAAACTATACAGCTTTTTTATTTTAACGTACAATTGGATGAGAGGGGAACCACGGAGAAACAAAAAATGGCTGGTCAGTGCTCCAATTTTTACCAGCCTCTGATAATTCCTTGTGCTACATTCCAGATTATAATTTGTCTTTGTTTTTCTAAGTCATAAGGGAACCTTGTCGGATACATCTTCTATTGAGACTACTGTTCTGTGCAGAGTGCAACTCAAAGGAAATCTAACTTTACAAGGTTGCAAAGGTTTCCTGACCCTCTTGGGGTTTGCCTCTTCTCTAAAGTTTGGGTTTAGAATGTTCCACAGTCTGGGGCCTTTTACTCCAGAGCATCTACCTCCATGAGTCATCCAACTCAAGGTTCAATGCTGGTTAATTAAGCGTGTAATTGCTGAACAAATATGTTTAATTGCGGTATAGCGTTGTGGACTTTTGGTCAAAGTATGGGTTGTGAACCGTACAGCAGACCTTGAACATCATGCATGTATCCATTGGAAGTCAATGGAGTACTTTAAGCGAAGGTCTGAAATGGATATGGGGAGGGTCAGCGCATCCGCGCAGCGGGCGTGCTGCTAGTGGGCCAAAGGTGCGCCAAAGGCAACCCCGTCTTTTCCCAGCCGAACCAGGGGCCAGTCAGTATGCCCAAGCTTAACTTGCACTTCGGCTGAATTACACAAATTTAACAAGGTAGGCCCACAAATTCCTTCTATTTTGACCCATCAGCTTAAAGCGTTAGGGTGGTTAAGACCCTCCAAATACCTACCTGAACTTAAAGGAGATCACATGTTTTGGTGACTTAAGCAGTAATCCATTAAGTAAAGCAGGCAGTAATTCTCAAAGTCATAAAATGAAGGTGGCTTACTTAAACACTCGTTCTTTGGTAAAATATAAGACAGAGTTACGTGAATACATTACTTGTTAGAAACCTAAGATAGTCCTGTTGACACAGTCTTGGCTAACCGACGAGTCCGTCCCTGAAATAGTATAAGCAGTCCCTGAGGGTTATGTCCTGCTAAACGTAAATAGAGTGGGCAATGAGAGGGGTCGGAGTCATTTTGGATAAACATTTGCAGGTCACCCATCTTCAATGCAAATTAACTGAGTCAGTAGATCTTTTACTATATAAATTAGATTTCAGTAAAACTTCAATGGTTTGCCCCCTGGTTTATCGTCCACCTTACTACATGCCTAATTTAAATGAGCAAATACTCGAACCGTTGTATCCACTTGTTGTGCAATACTCTCAAATATTGATTATTGGAGATTTTTATTTTCAAACTGTCTTAGAGAGCACCGACAAACATGGTCAAAGATTTTTAGAATCGATGAGGTCTTTGAATTTTCAACAACATATTTCCGGGCCTACGCACAATAAGGTCTACATGCTGGACCTATTATGGTCACAGAATATTTAGGTAGTTGACATTAAAATAATTCCTTGTATTTGGTCTGACCATCAACTAATTGAATTTATACTCCTGAATCAGAAACCGGCATGAAACCAAATCTCTGTGATCAGGCAAGTATGTAAGTGGCACTCAAGCATTGAAAGTGAAAAGGAGGTTACACTCCAGCAGACAGAACCATAGCAGAGTGTAGCTGTGCAGGAGGTTGAACGCAAAGTCATGCACTGGCTAATGACTGTGGTTGACCTCCATGTGCCACTTCTCAATCAAAGAACCTCAGTTAAACCCAAATCAGCCCTGTGGTTTACAAAAGAGGAAAGGAAGGCAAAAACTCTAAGTAAGACAGCTAGAACGCCAGTGGCATAGAAAATATGAGGAAGATACTAAAGTAAAATATAAAGAGGGGTTATCAAAAAAATATAAACCATTACTGATAGTAAGTAAATCTAGTAGGATCCTGAAAGCCACAAATAAGCAAAGCAAAATAAAGTAAATTTTAAAATAAATTACTTATGCTGAGGCAGTAAAAGTTAAAATGATTCCTACTCAGGACTTATGTGATGAGCTTAATAATTATTTTATCACAAAAATTCAGGATATTAAAAATAGTATCTCCATAGGCTCTACTCCATCTACTGAATCAAATGGAACAGGAAACAAGAAAACCTTGATAAAGTTTTCAGAACTTTCCAAACACAGGTTAGATACGTTATCAGCTAAAGTAAAATCAGGTACCACTCGGGACCCATGCCCTCCGGAAATGTTGAAAAGGTTTAAGGCTATAGTTTTTCCATCTTTATTAAATCTTCTCAAATTATCACTCTTGCAAGGGGTGGTACCCGATAAATTTAGACATGCAGGTTAGGATTTGTTGGAGCCCAAAAACTATAGAACGATATCTCTGCTTCCTTTCCCGCCTAAACTATTGGAGGCCCACTTTGCTTCCGAATTATGCAAGTTTTTACAAGATACTGCATTCTTACTTCCTGCTCAGGTGAACTTCCACTCCTTATACAACACCGAATAGGTTTTGCTATCTGTAATTGATGGCTTGAGGTAGAAAAAAGATCAGGGTAATGATGTAGCACTGGTATTGCTTGACCTCTCTGTGGCCTTCAACACGGTAGATCACAAGATATTGATCGAGCCTGTGAAGGATTCAGGGATTCAGGACAATGCACTTAAATGGATTGAACCTTTTTTTAGCACTGCACCCAATCTGTGAGGTTAGGGCCCTATACATCCCAGGCAAAAAGCCTGGTTTGTGGAGTCCCTCTGGGATCCTATTATTTCCTCATCTATTTAACAGCTATATAAGGCCCTTTATTGCTGAACTGGTAAATAGAGGCTGTAATGTGTATAAGTAAGCAGACGACGCCCATTTAGTATTTCATTTGGATGACTCCACTTCAGCGCACATATATGTTCAAGACACCAGGAGATATATCTCTGGTTTGATGGGGAGGAACCATCTCAAATTAAATGCTGATAAAACAGAAGTTGTCTTGCTAAGAAATAAGTCTAAGACTTGGGATCAACAACAGTGGCCTATGGATCTAGGCCCGCTGCCCGTCCACTCACCAGTGGTTAAGAACTTGGGGTGATGATTGATGATACTTTCTCTATGCAGATTCAAGTGGGAGCTTTAGTGTCTACATTTTCCTTTTAAAAACTATAGGGAAATAGCCCCCTTAGTGTCTAACGAGGCACGTTAAATAATGGCTATGGCTTCTATTTTGTCCAGGTTAGACTATGCCAATGTTATTCTAGCCGGCCTGCCCAATAGCCTACTACACAACTTCAGGTGCTACAGAAAGAGGCAACCAGGCCTAATCTTAAATGTTCCAAGGCATACCCACGTTGCACAATTGCTGAAAAAGCTACACTGGATCTTTATGAAACAAAGGATAGATTTTAGACTTTGTTGCATTGTTTTTAAAAGTGTAAACAAATTAGCTCCGATATTTGTGACAGACAATATTACAAGATATAATCCTAATTTAAAATCTGCCAAAACGAATTTAATTATTGTTTCCAAATTTCGGAAGAGCACAGCGGTAGGCAGGAGTTTTGCGGTGTTAGCTTCCACAACTTGGAAATCTTTGCCATAAACAATCCGCCAAGCTGTAGATATTTTGTCTTTCAGGAAACACTTAAAGACCTGGCTATTTAAACAAGCCTTTGGGCTTTAATTGGAGTGGAAAATAATCCTTCCAACTAATGTTTTACTTCTGCGACAAGAGATCTTTTGGTGTATGTGACCTTTATAATGAGTTTTAACATTACGTGTATAAATGTTTAGGCACATTCTGGCGGTTAGTTTCAACAGCAGCTGCCACACCAACTGCCAATTGGTACCTCTACCACTGCTCTTGCTACTGTGGTTTCAATGGGCATGAAAGCAAGAGCAAAAACAGAAGACCTTTGAACGGCTGAACATGGGTTTGTTCAATCCAGTCATGTCAGACACCTGGGGGTCCTAATGCGTATAATATGATGTCTGCTTGACCTTGAAGTTAGATGAATGGAGGTTCATGTTCTGTACCCTTTGCAACCTAGCAATGAGTTTTTGTAATTTAGTTTAAATTTAATCGACTAAAGTTAATACAATTAAATATTTTACTCTTGTTAAGGTTGCCTATTTCATTTATTTAGTATTTATATTCTTAGGCTTCTGTGAAATTAATATTAGGTGTAATTAATATTAAAGGTCAAGGAAATGGGCGTTCAAGTGATAGTAGGAAGAAGCAATGTGGCGCAAGCAACAGCTATCTTAATGCTAGGGATTTGGCAGACCAATGTGATTGTAGGTGGAATTTTAAAGAATGACAAATCAATTCCACAATCAAGTGGATCCAAATTTACTGAACACAGGAATTTACCCATGGGACATATCAACAGATCAAACCTGTTGTTATATACCAGGGAGAATGACCGTTAAATACTGGTACATTCATACTTTGGTGAGTAAATCACCAAAATTCACTGTTATGACCCATTTTGAAGGGCACAATTTGTAATAGGTGACACTTATCACACCTGGTAAATTTCCAACCCTGGGTACTGGTTTGTAGAAGTTGTGATAAATATCGCAATCCCCAATGGGACACTCATAATCTTGGCCTGTGTCACTGGTCAAATTATTTCCTGGTGCAGGAGTTTTGGGGGATTAAGCAGCATTTAAATCGTCCTTCCAGCATGTAGTCTCTAGAGAAAATCTAAGTAGCCTTCAGTAGAGTTTGAAAGAATATAGCAAGTTACAACGCGTGCTTTTACTACGCAGTATTTAACAACGCGGTTGTTACAATGACCGCGTTGTTACAACGCAATGCCATTACTACGCAAGTCATTACATCGACTTGCAGTAGATGGCGCCGTAACATTAGGAATGTATAATTTACTATTCCAACTCCAGCCTACGCAACAGTAGGGAAGGTGTTGGAATAGTAAATCATACTATTCCTTATGTTAGAGCGCCATCTACTGCAAGTCGATGTAATGACTTGCTGTAGGAAGGTGGAATCTGACTACATGGTTGCCCCCACTTTTTTTTCCTGGTGTTTTGTTGGTTTTTGACTTAGTTTGGCTGGGAACCTGCTATTCAGGTCCCCAGCCTATCTGCTTTTTCTCTAAATGACATGGAGTGCACTCTAGGTGCACTAGTGATTGGATACTGTGGTACCTTATGAGTCCCTAGTATATGGTACCTTAGGTACCAAGGGCATAGGTACTTCACAGGCCTACCAGGGGCTGAAGCATGTATTATGCCACCCCTGGGAAGCAGACTAAATCTGACACCACAGGCCTGCTACTGCAGCCTGGGTGAGGAAGTGCTAGCACTCCTCACTGAGATATAGGTCCCCTATATCTCTCCTGCACACACATTGAGACTTATCAGTCACCCCTAAAGCAGGCCCTATCGATCCTGAGGGCAGGGTGCTTAGTTCCCATGTGAGGGGGTGCCTCTGCCTGAGCAGGGCCCCTCTGCAGCTCTCAGAGTCCATTCTCTGGGGCTGTTTGTGGATGCGGTTAAACCATATACTTTTAAGTGCATTATATCCTCGCGGTAAAATGCTAACTTTGGAATGGCTGCATCAAAACATGTCGTGTTTGGTGTCAAACATCTTGGAATACTACCCCCCGCCAGTCCTGGCGTCGGGGGTAGCATTCCACCCTTCTAGAGGGATAGACATGTACCTACTGTGGAAACGCGGTAGAATCCTGCAGAGCCCTGGCATCACAAAATGGATGCCACCAGTCACAGACACTGGGCTGCCCTCCTGCTGATGACCAACACTCGCAGTGGAGGAAGCCCAACAATAGATATCCTGTCCCAAGGGGTGTGACCACCTCCTAGACAGGGTTTAGTGTATTTGGGGCTGGGTGGGTGCACTCTTAGAGTGCTTTGAAGTCCTGCACTGGGGGAGCAGAAGGCTCCTCTGTGCATACCCCAGTTCAAACCGGCTCAGGGGCTACCTGCCCCTGCTCTGGCGCGAAACTGGACAAAGGGAAGTAGGTGTAACCACCCACTCCCCTGACCCTCCCATAGGTGGGGTCATAGAGCTAGCCCCTCCCTTTCTTTTAGTATAAGAGGGGGAACCTGTGCATTGCAAACTAGATACCCCTGGACGACGCTCTACAAGAAGAATTCCGGACCTTCGACGTTCCACTACCTTTGGAAGACTGAAGAATCTCCCTTGGAGTCAAGGAGTGACTCCCCTGCTTGGCAGGCACCAAAAACTACAAACGACGGTCGCAAACTACGCCGCTCCCGCCGGAGTCCGAAGTCCCTGCAGCCCAAGAAGTGGATTTCCTGACTTCTCAAAGGCCATCGTGAGTCCCCAGCGAAGCTGAGGCCAGTGGACCCCAAGAGTGACGAGGAACCGCGACCCCTGGGTACCGTGCACTATTGTCGAGTGCAACCCCTTCACAACATTCCACGAACTTGTGCTTTGGACCACGTGTGGTCCTAGCCTCCAGCAGGAATCCCTCCGAAGATCAGTGGCGTACCACGTCCCGAGAGACCGTGGGCCCCTGTTGAGCGAATCCTCCCGAGGCGTCTTCGCGATCCCTTGCCAGCCGGCTTGTGGGTCCCCTGAAGACTTTCCTACAGAACCAAAGGGCTCCCCTGGTTGCTCCAGGCCTGCCCTGACTTACCCTCGCTGGGTGAGTCCCTCAGACCTTGCTGGTCTGAGCCATTGACTTTTTACACTTTCCCCGAGACTTGCTGTTACCAAGGCTGGTTGGCTCCAATCGAGTCGCCGACACCGCAGTAAGCTGCAGACATCGTGGGACACGGCGAATCCAGCTCCTGGTCATCGTCGACGCCTCCTGGACCTCGTGGCTGAAGAGTCATGGCACCCGCGAACGACCTGAATCTTGCGACGACGGTGGGCATCCATCTTCCTTGCCCCGAGTCACTGCCAAGTGACTTTGAACACTGTCCCCTCTGCTTTCAGGTCTTCCATCTTCTGAATCCAGGCTTGGATTCCTCCGGACACTTCTCCTGTCGCCGCAAGCAGCAAGTCTTCACTGGCTCCCATTGAAAACGACGCCGCGACCCGACACCAAAGAACACCTATGCACCCGGCTCCCCTGGGTGAGGTAACTTCAGCACTATGGTGCACCTGTGGGTGTGGACCCTAGAACTACTTACCCTGTAAGTGACTTGCTTGTAGCTACCCTAGAAGTGCCCTAAAACTCTTATTTTCTAAGTGCGACAATTGCGCTGACTCGTACAGGGTTCGCGTCTGTGTTAGACACATCGCGTCCATCTCCCTTGTAATACTATCTAGAACCGTGTCCTTCGACTCGTACTGAGTCCGATCGGTGTTCGCCTCGAACACACAAGGGGTCTGTAACATTGAAATCTCCATTGCGCTGACTCGCACAAGGTTCGCGTCTGTGTTAGACACAGCGCGTCCATCTCCCTTGCAACTCTATCTGTAACCGCGTCCTTCGACTCGTACAAGGACCGATCGGTGTGTTCGCCTCGAACACGCAAGGGACCTTTAACATTGAAATCTCAATCGCGTCTGTTCGCATAGACTCGTACAGGACTCGCACCGGTGCCAGGACACCGCGTCCGTCCCCTGTGGGTCTCCTACAACTACCTGGGGTGGTTCTTGGGGGTCCCTCGATTCTAGATGCCCTGGACCTAGGTCTAGCCAAACTAAGATTGTGATATTCGATTGTGCTAAACTTATTTTGATAACATTTGACTTGTACATATGTTCCTGACTTCTAATCTCATAAAGAGATTAGTAGAGAGTGTTTATTAATAAATACATATATATTTGATATATATACCTGTGTGGTGTCTTTTCATTTGGTGATTCAAGAGATTGTGTGGTAAAACAAGCTGCTTTACATTCCTTCAAGACTTAGCCTGAAGGCTGCTCTCCACAGCTACCACTAGGATAGCTTTCTATAAAGGTTGTCTTAAACCTATCTACCATAAGAGTCGAATTGTTCTGGTGCAAGGTGTCCACTTTAATTAGTGAACAGCATATACCAGGCCAACTTCTCACACTTGCGTAGTAATGGCATCGCGTTGTAACAACGCGGTCGTTGTAACGACCGCGTTGTAAAGGCACCGCGGCCTAATGACCGCGATGAAAGGTTCTTTCCCGTTTGAAAAAACTGCAGAATTGGTTATATGAATTACCTATGAAAAACCACACTTATATACTGTCATGAGCCCCAATGTACCCCAGTATAGGCCTAGGTAGCTGCACAACCTTTTACCTACATTTGTCCTACCTTGCCCTACATAATGATTCTGGCGCTGACCTTTTACCTAGTTATGTGCCGAATAGATGTTGTGTGGTTTTCTTCGTAACCTAGCCTCATTTATTATGCATGAGGATTCTTGGTATCATATCTTAATCCACTGCCTAGGACATGCACATCAGGATTACCATATTCTGTATAATAACTCTGTACAAAAGTCACCGCTTTCGTCATCCTTGAACGACAGGCCCACAGTACCATTACACATCTAGGTAGAACCCCTGAGGGTACCTTTCTTGCATAAAAGAACCACATCTTCACTAGGCAACCAGAGGAGAAGCTTCCATGCTGACACTAGACGCTGAGGTCCCAGCCTGCAGACGCTCCAGCAAGCAGTGGTCTGACATCCCTTGCGGGGTGTCCAACTCGAGATCAAGGCGGGGCCTTCATTCTCTCCCATCAGGTAATGGGGTTGGCTCTTTCTTAGGGGATTCTTGACTTTACACCCACATATATGCTAGGTACACGTAGGCACACTTAAATAGGGTTTGCATCGTAGGAGTAGGAGTACGCTCAAATACTGCCACGTATCGATATGCCTGCATATATTTACTGTTTGAGCACCATGGTAGAATTCTACCTTTTATTTACTCTGTTGTTGCTCGTAATCTTATATATCTGTTTCTGTCTAATGATTGTCGTAGCAAACCTGTTTTATACTAGAATGACGCTGGTTCAATAAATGCTTATTGAAAATGTCCCCATCGTTTATTCTGTGTATCTGTCTGAGATTAAATGAGAACGATTGACTGAATGAAAAGTACTGCACTGTTTCCACAAACACCGAAAGATCAAGGGTTGTCATGTTTGGTAGTTGCCAGAAACTATTTGCTTCTTGTTAAAAATTAGGGGGTTTATGGTGGCACTGTGAGTTAGCTGTTCTAAAGGCTAACACATCCTTTGGGGGTGTCTGGAATAAGTCTGGACGCCAATCCCTTAGTTTATGTTGTCTAAACTCGCAGATCCTATTTATTTTTAGGAACTACACAACAATAGTTCCATATGCAGGGACAATGGCTTCTACTTACTCCCTCAGGGAAAAAGACAACCTTATTCAGTTATGGATATGTCTTCTTTGAAGCAAATGAACATTAGATAGAGTCCCCATGCTTTCATTTTAAAGCAGCATATCCAGTTCAATCTTCCCATCTGCATCTGGGTACATGGTGTTTACCTGGAGCAGTATACCAGCTTCGTATTGCATTCTGGGATTTACACAGATGATCCCAAAGCCCATATTCCACAGGAAAACGCCTCCTGTGTTTGTTTCAATCTCCCTCAGATGGCAACATTACAGTTAATACTTTTCTTATTTTTTTTAAATAATATTCAGTGCCAGATATGTCCCCATGCAGCAACATCAGGAGAGTTTTACAGATGGGTCAACAAAACACAGATGGGCAGATTAAAGGATGACTGTTACATTTTTCTTGCATCCTCTACATACTGCTCACAAAAACTAATTAAAAAAACACACAAAGTTGTGAATTTCTAAGTGAGGTTGACTTCTGTTTGATAATAAAGACTATGGCAATACTTGGGTATCCGAGTACAATTTTACATACCGTTCTCTTGTGAGTGTTAAGCCACTTGGGGAAAAAACCTATGCAAGGTATGCCCTTGCACACAAAATGCTCATAAGTTACTGGTGTCAGAGTTCTCACGAGAAGAAGACATCTGGTTTTACTACTGCCACTTAACGTTTGTCCAAGCAAAACTATGCTAAGGATTGGGCGAGGTACTCAGCTAACTGTATGAAGGATAACATGAGTACCTACAATGCGTGATGCTGCACAATCACCAGAACAGTGTACCACGATAAAGACCTTGAGGATACTAAACCTACGCTACTATTATTCTGATTGAGTTCGCTTGCATTACCTACTTTCCTTTGCCTGTGATGCCTACTTCCTAATCCTTACCTTGATCACTGGTGTTGTTTCAGAGCACAGGTCACATAAGTATTCTTTCACGTAATGCAAAATGATGGGAGCCACCTTGCAGAATGTGAAGAGAGACCACTGGCAGGGGGGTAGCTTCAGGCGGGGTGTTTGGGATGTTACACCCCCCTAATAAATGCATTTTCTAATAAATAGTTGGGTACAGGTGCTTACAGTCGAGTATGGTGAGATGTCTGTCGGATTTCCCCAGGAATTGCTATGTACACACAGACAAAAACAAACACACACGCTCCCTCTCTGTTTTGAACGTCCTCAAAAATATTGGTTATTTTAAAAATATTGTGTTGTCTCTCTTTGTACACCTACCAACCCACATTCCTTTCCCTTTCTACTGACACTTAGGTCCCTCTCATGCACTCTGCTTGTCTTATAATGTATTTAAACATTATATGCGAAGCATGATAGTCTGACATATCTTACTGATATTCATTGGTCTAGTGCTGGATGGGGGCTTCTGAAGGTTTGGGGGTCTGCCTGCACCGCAGGGGCTGCAGGGGCCTATGTTATGCTCAGCAGCCACCTATATTTCTCCTTGGACAAGCACTGCCCGTCATGAACGCATTGAAAAGGAGAATAGCTCAATGGGTGCCTAAAAAAGGGAGGGATTCAAAATATAAATCTTATCCTGGTCGCCACAACACCTTCAGACATCCTGGTGAGCGCCTGCAGCTTTTACTCATGTAATATTTTTAATTCTGGCGTACCTGGGATGTGCAACAGCCATGACAGAAGATGCTAAACATACATGTAAAGGGTGTTCACACTCAAAAACATCTTGGGGTTGCCTAAAGCGGAATATGTTGCTCTTTTCTTCCCATGCTTTATTGCGTTACCTGAATACGAACTTATGTTATGCTAAAAAAAATGAATGTTTTACAGAACGCACAGAGCATACTAACTAAGATCTCTTTTTAAGTATGCTGTGTGGGTTGAAATGGGATTTGACTATGGTCAGTCACAATTTTCACCTGCAGCAATCATGTATTTCGGTCTGGCTGCATTAGAAATTGATTCAATCACTGTGTCTGAGAAGGACTATGGAGCTGCATCATCTCTGCAGCCATCAATTCCATGTCAAAGTAGATAGAGCAATTTATGCTCTTTCAATTTCCTGCTTTAAAACTCCATGCTTTAATATAATCCATGAAACTGGTTCAAAGAGAATTTTTCAATCCATTTCTGCAACCAAATAAGCGCGCGCGCGCGCGCACACACACACACACACACACACACACACACACACACATACATTTAGCGAGTGAGACACACACACATATATAGCGAGTGAGAGAGAGAAAGGGGGGGAGTGAGAGAGCTACAGAGTTAGATAATGAATCTATTTATATATTTTTAAATATCTCCGTTACTTTCCAATCATTATTTTCAAACTATTTAAGAATAACCATATTAAAAAAAAAAATAACATAGCATCCTACTTTGTGCGCATCTGTATTTATACTACATCAACATAATACATATGAGGCTGGGGAAAGGCACCATGACCTACTGGAGGCTTTGCCTCTGATGAGTCGTGGCATCTCCCAAGCTCAGCAACAGTAATAAATAGCACAAATTCAACACATATAAATACATACTATAGTTCATGAACATAGGATACATAATGGGTAACCATGTAAAATGGTCAAATATTGCCATTGAGGAGTTCTGGTAATACTAAAAACCAAAAGGCTGAAGGCAGAGTGGTTTGTGAATGTCACCATAATCATCCTATATTACGTTTATTTCGAGTTGGTTAGCTTGAAAAAGCTGCCTGATTGGAATTAAAGGGCCCAATTTACAAAGGTAAAACACTAAAAGTCTAACTTTAGACCTGAAGTCTAAGTTTAGACCTAAAGTCCAACCTAGACCAAAAGTCTAACTTTAATACTTTTTGATATTTACAACGGTAAATTTCTAATAGTAAGTTTACTACAAGTAAGTTTACTACTATTAGACCAACTAGTAGTAAAGTTACTAGTAGTAACTTACCTTTGTGAATACTGAAAAGTAGTAAAGTTACACTTTTTGTCTTAGTTAGACTTTTGGTCTAAACTTAGACTTCAGGTGTAAAGTTAGACTAAAGGTGTTGAGCTAGACTTGAGGTCTAAGGTTAGACTTTTGGTCTAATTTTACCTTTGTGAATCGGGTCCAAAATGTTTAGGTTTAACTTTGATGAGTAAACTGTTGATAAAAAATATACAGAGGTAAGGGTAGGTTGACCATCTCACTCCAGGCCGTTACGGGCATTGTCTCCAGTCCTGGACATTTCACCTACAAATCATTGATTTTAAGTGTTTTAGTCTAATTAGTTCAATTAAAGCAAAATAAGACTACAACGCCGAAAATGCATTAGGCTATCACACAAAGTCAAGGGAGGGAAACAACGTCTGTAATGACCTGGTGGGAGGTAGTCACCCCCCCAGGTGAAGGCCGGTGAATTTATGCAATTCTGTAGCTGCAGCTTCTACAACACCAGTATTCAACATAATTTCTATAATTTGCAGATTTCACAACAATGTTGTTTCTAGCTCCAATTGAACAAAATAATGCTCCCAGAGAATGTGCTGCATAATTTGCCTATTTGAAAGCGTAATTTAGATAACCTTGCTGCATAATTTAGATAACCTTGCCGCATGATCCTAGTGGCCCTGACAGTGATAACACTGTGCAGAGTGATCTGTGGGTTTTTGCTACGATCATAAAACCATTATTCCACATGGAAACGGTGGAAATTTAAGTAAATTGTGTAGTTATGATTTAGTCGCACATTCCGTTGAAAAAGCATGTTTTGATTTGTCTATAATGATTGATTGCATGGTCAGATTTGCATGAGATTTGTCAATCAACTAAATCAATCAGCTATGATGCCACATGCCATGCTCCGTGAAGATCCATCCATGAAAAAAAAAAGTTACAGCAAGTGAAAAAGTCTTTTATTCACATTTTAGCTTCCATAACAAATTTTGTCGAAGATAGAGCAAAAATCGCAGAACGGACTTAAACCAAACTTGACAAGAAAGTAGAACATTACTTGCTTTTTTATATTGTGTAAATCCGTTCAGTAGTTTTTGAAAAAATACTGTTTAAAAAAGGTACCAGGCTAGGTTTAAAGGCTTAAGTATATCTCTGCCACTTAAACTTGTAAGTCAAACTGAAAACACATTTTCCACATCAATGAGGGGCCATTCCTAAAGGAGACCCACAGCAGGGCAGTGGCAAAGTGTATCTGGAGGCATGGAAAATATGAGGCACTACTGAAATAAAAGTACTGTTTTCGATGAGCGACTCTCGAGCCAGAGCCAACTTGGAAGCCTACTTGGGCATTTTGTGCTGGATTCGACCACCATTTTGTGACTGACTCTCAAATTGTAGCCAGCACGCAAGTTTTATGTAATGGAAAAATAGCACAAACAAAGCAAAAAAGAGAGTCTGACTTTGCGTGGAACGTAAAAGGAAGGGTGCAGTATCCAATGGCAGGCTAAGTCGGTGTCTTGTACTCAGCATCTGCTATGCTGCACCACCCACAAGTTAGAAGCCCTGTGCCCAACCCGCGGTCCACACAGCCAAAGGCCATGCACAGTGGGAATTGAAAATTAAAGTTCCTCTTAACAAAATGTATGAAATTCACAGAAACACAATTGGAAAAAGAGTTATGGTCTGGCTCAAATGTGTAAAATCACTGAAACCACTGAAATTCGCCAGTTATGGTCATGCATGCACATAACACATGACACATAACACGTGACATAATTCACAGCATCTGCAATGCACAGAACACAAATTTGCCAACAGCACAGACACACAAAAACAGTTAATAGAAGAACATCATTGCGGACATTGTGAGTGTGTTGTGTGCAATCATAACCATAACTGGTGAATTTCAGTGATTTAATGATTTTACGCATTCGAGCAAGAACCATAGCTTGTTTTGACTATAAGCATAAATACATGTATCTATTCTAAAGGAGAAACATGTACTACTTCACTAACATGTAAACAGGCCCAACACACGTGCTTGAGTGAAAAAATCCTTTAATTTCAGTAGCTCTGACAGCATAACGTGTTTCGACTCCTTGCAAGTCTTATTCATATGCGACAGGTGAGAGTAAGCAACCATCAGTTCTTATTGACGCTCAATTCCAAAGACAGTGTTGTAGGACTTACGTAAAATCGTCATTTCACAACGGAGAATTAAAGTGGCAGTGGTCATTTGTTCAGGTGGTAAATACAACTTCATGTGTACAACAGTGCAAGTTTAAGAAGATTCAGTATGGTATCCAGCATCGCAGACTTCTGCATATATATATATATACACACACACACATATATTTCCCAGTCAAGATTGCCACTGGATAGTTATAGTTAGGTCAACTGTTCCATAGGAAAAGTGTTTTTGTTGTTGCTGATAACTTTGACACCGTTTGACGAATCTCCATGAATCTTTCCAAAAAGGTGCTTTTTGACTAGTTGGTACGTGGGAAGTTTTGGGGTGAGCAGTCAAGCAGGGGCTGAGGCAAAAGGGGGGGTCTAAATATGCAAAATCCCCATGCACTTTCTCTAGAGCACAAGAGTAGGGTAGGTGTGCGGCATCTGCATCAGCACTATTCCAGCAAAAAAACACACAAACTACTCATCAAAGCAAATTCTACATCTATATTACAATGCGTGCCGAGAACCTGCTCTTAGAGGCATTTTGTTTAGGCCGAAGAAGTATGCCTCTGGTTAGACTTAAATTATATGTTCAAGATTCACATAGTTGAGCTACCTCCCAGTGTACCCACAGGTCAGGCAGTCGCTATGTTTCAGGTGGCAATGCTCCTTCACTAAAAGACAAGATCTACAACGACATTTCTGCCCAATTTCTTCTAAGGTTGCCACTGGCTCTGTGTTTAGGGTCTAAGGGCACTCACAAAATATACTGAAAAACTAAACATGCAAGATATGAGTTGAGTAAAAGTGCAATGAATGCCCTAAGGCACCTTGGCACTGAACGGACTACCATTAGAAAAGATATGAAGATAATCAATAAAAAAGATTAATTTTAAGAGCCTTCCTAAACATAGAATGGTCCTCACTCTGTGCAGGCCAAGACGGAGTACATTCCAAACAGATGAAGCCACAAAAGAGAAGCTAACATCTCCCTCTATGCCCCACTGAGTCTTTCTAAATCAGGTGGCTGATAGTAGGAGGGAAGAGATTGTTTAGAGTTTGAAGCAGATACATATGCAGCATTGGGGGTTGTTTCATAATAGGTTCTATGTGCAAAGCGGAGTACATTATAATGAACCCTCTATACCTGTATGTATATCAACATGATAGAAGAAAAAAGACAGATTTGGAGACTGAGGCCATGCATTTTTTAAGTTATGTAGCATTTGGGCTATAATTAGTGCATATGATACTTACCACTAACCGAGTGCGAGATATTTAATGGGTAACATAATTAACTTCTCCTGAGTTCCCCACTTCAGAATGAAGCCTAACAAGTGTACCCCCTTCAATTTCTGCATACTTTACATTTATGTCTGAGCATTTTATCCTGATATATTTCCTCAGCTTTTTCTTAGGAAATCTGTCAGGAGAATATTGCAGAATGTGGTAACTGGTGCAGGACTCAGAATTCTGACCTTTGTGCAATCATTCATCTGTGCCATAATCATAATTTGAACCACAGCTTTTTAATAAGGCTCAAAGTAAAATATGTATGTTTATAAAAGGCAGGGATTGGCTATGTCAGTAGTAATTTGCCTAACACCACATGGTCGTTATTAGGGACTTTCAGTGCTGTAGGTTTTGGGTATCTTGTATTGTATTGTGCTTGTAATTACAGTACTTCATACTCCTAATGAGGAGCCAAAGTGTGTTTGCAAAAGGGTAGCATGCTACTCTGTGGAATGCCATAGATGGAACAGTGTGTGATTGTTGTGTGTTTTTTGTCATGCTTCAGAATTGAGAGTTGTGCTCTTAATAAGTTTTGTTTCTATGCTTCTGTGTGAATATGAAGAGAAAATAAGTAAGAACTAGATTGCAGGGCTTTTACATGCTGGATTTATCAGCCGGTAAAATCTGGTTTGTTGTTCCCGCTGCCAGTAAATCCCAAAGCATGAACAATTGACCTCTTATAATTGTGTTGTATGGGATTCCACACAGGGATCCTGATCTGTGCAATTTCTCTTCGGGGCCAATGGGCACTTTGCAAATGGGCTGATTATGCAGAGAGACCACAACACCATGAGGCTTGAGAAGCAATAAAAAAAAAAAAAAATCCTTTTCTTCCTCTAAATGGCTTTTGGATCACCTCAGTGGTTAAAGTGGGTGGGATCTATTAGGAACAGCATTTCCAGTCTTTTAAAATTTGTACAATAGAATCCAGAATAGATAATGCTGACCACAAGGTGCTCCTGGCTGAAAAGGACGCAAGGTGGTCTCCTGTTCTACAAAGCCAAGGTAGAGGCAGACAGCAAAAGAAGAAACAAGCCTTCTCGCCAGGGTGCCTGCTACCTAAAATAAATGTAATGTGTGCAACTGGTTAATCAGCAAATCTAAAGGCTGTTTGGGAGCCAGTATACAGCATTAATTGATGGAGTAAATTTAGGCTTTATGGTGACAAAGTTTTATTCTTTTAAGAGGTAATGAATGTAAGGGTGTTATCAGTTGTGTAATGGAAATGCGTAAAAAAAATATGCACTACTTATAATCTGATTGCGTAACACTACAAATATATATTTTTGATGCCCTTGTTTTATTTCAAACTCTAGGGCCCTGATGTACCAAACATAAGTGGCTGCAAATTGCACACCAAGTTTTTGCTAATGGAAAAGATTTTTGCGAACCGACTGTAATGCTACAGGCAATTATACTTTGTAAGCTCGTGTATTGACCATTGATTCCATTTTACTCTAACCACATTTTGTGAGCACGGTTTCATCTTGTGTCTGTCTGACCTTTCCTTTCAGCTGTGAACGCAGGCAGGCCCAGGTTACTTGTGCGCACAGAATTGTTTATGTTTCTCACTTCACCGAGCGAGAGAGATAAGATGCTAGAACAGACAGTGTGGGTTGCGTACAGGGTTCAAGGGCGAGAAACTTAATAATTCTGCCTCAGCTCTCATCGAAACCTGGCCAGCTCCGTTGAGTGACCTTGACGCAAAGAGTGTAGCCAGCACCTACGGTGCAGATGAAGGGAGGGTGGGCTTCCAAAAATCTCTCTCAGTGTTAGTAAAGAGTATAAAGACAGAGACCTCTTGGAGCTTTGACAGGAACTCTCCTGGGAGTTGCCGCACTGCCCAGGGCTTTTGTGTCCGGTGAGATCTCTTGCCTGAGACTGTCAACGGGTTCCCCAGTCGTGCTGGCAAGGATGATGCTAAACAGACAGCCAGTGAATTATTTCAAGTTCTAACTAATTTATTGTGTACATACAGTTATCTTTTTATGTATTTATTCTTGTGTATATACATTCACAATATGCTTTTATTCTATATGTGCATTATTGCCATTTGATATATGGGAACTTGCTGCAATAAATATTCCCCTTTTACTTGGCAAATGAGTATTGAGCTTTGTTTATGTTGCATTTCGGTATTCTAAAGTGTGTAGAGTCCTTTGTGGTATTTTGAAATCTTGCCCAGGTGCTCTGGAGAAAAAGCAAGACACCAATAAAATGTACTAATAGGCCTGCTCACAAAATTGCAAATAGGAATGGATAACAATCTCACCTACTTCACCAATATTCTTGTGATAGGGCGCAAATTGCAACTCACTAGGATTGGAGGCCATCACAGTGATGGATGGTGGCCTGCAGAGGTCGGCAGATCACCATGCCTTTGACTGCATGTAAATAAAGTAAACGTATTTTTTAAATGCAGAACGTTTTTCTTAGAGGCAACGGGGCTGCATTCAAAGTTTTTTTAAAGTTTATTTCAACCACTGTCGGCTCCCTTTCTTTTTTACATTTACATTTGCTAATGTGTTATCATTTCAACTCATGAGTCGGTAACTTTTCAATGTTTTGTGACCGGATTTCAGTTTCAAAGCATTGATATATACCACAACAAATCACTATTTCAAAGGGATGCACTAAACACACTCTTTTTGAATAGTGATTCATTATGCCTTTTCAAACCAATTGTGCGATTTGGGAACAGGTTAGTGATTGCAAAATGGGTTTAGTATATAATAAAATGCAATTTAGTGGTTGAAAACCCTGTGATTTTTCAAACCGCAGGCTTTATGAACGCAAAAGGGCTTTGTACATCTGACCCAAAATCATTTTGCACATTTTACTGTGCCCTATCTTAGACTAGGTGTAATACAATTTTGAAATAAGGCTTGTATATTTACAGTGCTTTCAGACAGACTGTGACCTCATTCACTATAAATACACTTCACTATTACCTGGTGCACCAACCAGTACTGACTGAGATGTGTGACTGCCTGGTTACACACTAGACATCTGCAGTGATGCATTAACCAATTGAGCTTTCATAACTTTAAAGAATGCTCAGCGCACTGGTTGGCTTAACTTGCAATTATTTTTCATTTAAGGTGTGTGTGTTATAATTATTTACATGAAGGTGAAAGGACGGCAAAATAGTTGTAGAATATTTTGTTATTCTTTAGCCACATTTCTGGCCTGATCCCCTTTGCAATCAATATCACAGTTCCAATTCTTGTTTTATGCACTTCAGCCCCCCAGAAGATCTTTGGAATACTTTGAACGAGGCTTCCCATCACCAGTGAGGCCTAGGGCACATCCGCTTAAGAATAATGCTTATCCTGGAAGCTGCAGCAGCCCGGGCTAGGACAAATGGGGGAGAGAGGAGGGAGGGGCACAGGAAGCACTTTTAGCACCATGGGCGTGGCTCCCCAGATTGTAGCCCAAATCTGTTGTCTGCAGTCCATGTACTAACTCAGAGAATTTTAGGAGTTACTATAGTGCTGAAGACGAAAATATAAATACAAAGACCTCTTCTGAGCCGGTGCAGCAAAGAGAATGGCATCATGATATGGCACGTTTGTAAAACAACAAAAAATAACATGCAGAAATTGTAATTGTACCTATTAAGTGCCCTTGTAAACACATGATTTGGCATCAAATGCTAATGTAAGTTACCAAATGTAATCTGCACAGGTTGTAGTGCAAAATCTTCGTGGATGGGTACTCCGTCCCAAACATGGCGGATATCCGGCCATCCTAATTACCAGTGCATTAGAATATAATGGACTTGTAACCAGGCGGAGGGGGTATCTGTCACATGTGTGAAGGAGTATCCATCAGCCAATCTTCTAATCAGGCCCTCTGCTAATGCTTCTACAGTTATAGGCTAAAATCGAAAGTGGCCGGAGTGCTCCGTAAGGGACGTATGATCATCTTTATGACATGAGGCGGTATTAATTATAAACCCAGTTAACATCGACCCAAACCTACCAAAACTGAAGCTAATTGGTAAGTAAAGGACATGCATAATACAGAACATGCATGTGACTCTAAATAATAAACAGACAACTTTCTAGGATTTTGGGAGAAGCAGAAAAGTTCATGGTCTATTTAAAGGAAGTGTTAGCCCAATTAGGAATTAAAGGAGGGTTTGCAAAAGCAATAAATGACATAAATAGGTCACTGCCCGAATCTTAGTGAATGATAATTTTAAATTCAAGCTTCAAAATTAGAAGGGGTGCCACATAAGGCTGTCCCCTTTCCCAACTTTTATTTAAATTATATATATTGATCCAGTAGCCCAACAACTGATTTTAGATAATGAGATTAGAATGTTAAGTGAGCTTTTTGGAAACAAACTGGCATTATGACTTTCCTAACTTATAATTTGGATTTAGTCAAGCCCCTTTCAAAGACTGAAGGTATAATTCACAATTTTGGGGAATGATTGAGTTCATTAGTCATCAAAACTTAATCTGAAATCGTGGTATGCACTATAGATTCCAATGACAACTGCAATTATAATAATTAGGAATAATCATCACACAAGACAATGCAAAGATCGCAGAGACAAACCTACAAAGAGTAGGTAATGAGACAGATAAAAGTATTAAGAGATGGAGCAATATTACCTTCACACTATCCACTAAATTGAATAATATAAAAATGTTGACTTTAACAGAATTAACATTCCTGTTTAATTATGGTCTGGGGCGTGGCATGAGGCGGCTAAAATGGCGGGAGCAACTCGGTGAGATCCCGCTCCATACCTCCAGGGGACCGTTTCTTCTAAGTGGTGGCGTGCCCACATTGGGCTGGTGTGGGGCCCCTTAGGGCTCCTGTCCACACGAGAGAGCCCGCGTGGGCCCACAAACCTAAACCGCAGCACTCGCTGGAGTATGAAACCGAAGTGAGAACACAACAGGCTGCGCGCCCAAAGGTGGCGGGCCAGGCATGAGACTTTGCCCTGGTCCATGCCTGCTGCCATCTTACAGTGGCAGTAACTCCCTACCTTCTGTGACAAGAGACACCCACGTTGATCACCTTACGGGCCGCCTGCTGGCAAGGTCCCCGGAGCACCTGCGGGAAAGAGGCTCCTACAGTCGAGAGGCAGGTCCGGGGGTGAAGAGTCTGCCGCAAGGAGCAGGCCCCGGATCTCCTGTCCAGTGCCAGCTGCAGCGAAGCAGAGACCCTGGCCCCGGGGGACCAGAGCACCCAAGACACTCCCAAGGCAATGGATCCCAGGGCCAAGTGAAGGTCGTGCGGGGAAACTGTCCCACATCAGACAACAGTGGGATCTGGGTACCTGGGGCCTCCAACCTGGGCCAGATCCTGGCCTGAAAACTACAGGTACGGGGGCGTGAGGTGAGATAACTGGGGGGTGAGGTCTTGGGTTCCTCTGCGCCCACACTGCCAATGAAGAAGCCTCCCTCACAAGGAGACCAGTGCCTCAGTGGGACCGGGCACTGCAGCGGGGTTGTCCCCCCTGCACCACGGCCAGAGATGTGGCAGGGCCCCAGTGGGAGACTACCAAGGGGGCGCAATCAACACACTTACTATGGGGGCCTGACTGCTCGTGCTGCCCGGGTGGGCCTCCCTGGTGCAGGCAGGTCAAGTGGCAGAAGGCCACAGCTTTGGGGTGGAACCACCTGACTACTCAGTGATCCACTCGACCCCCACAGCCTAAACGCCACAGAGGCATCAGTGAAATGGGCCACGATAGGGCCCAGCATTGCTAAACATAGATGGACAAATTGACGGCGCCGACTGAGGGGGTAAAGGGAGCAGGCAGAGAGGACCAGTAGGCTGCAGCCCCGCCTGGCAGGGACAGTAATGCTGTTAAGCTGCATGCAATCCAAGACTCTAAGGTGGCCCTTGAAATGAAGATAGGGGACGTGAGCGTAGACATAGCCCTACACCGCCAAGACCTCTGCCAGATGGTGGATCATGTAACCGAGGCAGAGGGGAGGATTTCGGAGCCAGAGGACACCATACGGGACCCTTCCTCAGAGGTATCCCGACTATCCCAAACTGCCAAAACACTACAGGACCGGGTGGGGGACTCCGAAAATAGGGCCCGTCGCAACAACGTCCGCTTCATTGGGTTCCATGAAAAAGCAGAATGCTCATTACCAAAAGTGTTCCTGGAACAATGGATCCAAACATGTATTGACGTGGAAGCATGGACCTGTCTCACCTAACAACTGCCTCTGGCCATGAATCAGACCCCACAATGGCAATCAGCCTCTTCCCATGGGATCAAGAACCACAGCCCATCTAGGACACAGGAGAAGCATTGTCGGAGGCGTGACGCCCACGACTGGGCGGTCCACCGGACATGGGAGTATCCACGGAATCTGAGGAGGAGCAACAAATGTGGCCAGATGTCTACTGACCAGTAGGAGGCATGGGGCCCAACTCGGCTCTGCCTGAGACCAGGAAAGTACCTCAGAGAATGGATGGGAGTGACAGACGGGGATAGAGAACACCTGAGACCAAGCACTTCTTCTTTTGGCACACCAGCAGCTCTGTATCCTAGTTCTAAGCATGTCCAATTAGGTCCCGCAGGCAGAGGTGGGGGAATGCCTGGCCCACCTGAACAGAAAGCGCCCCATTTAATTCAATGTTTATGTTGGGATTGGGCAACAGATGCTTCTTTAGGGTGGGAAGTAAATGGTTGGGGACGTTGGGGGGTTGGGGTTAAGTTGTTTGTGTTGGTTTGCTTTTTCCTTTTAGGTTGCTACTTTACAGATGTTGCTCTACACTGCCGCAGGCACAAATAGGTTCGCAGACCCACATATTGGATGATATACAGCTATGCCCACCGGCCCTCGCTATTGCCGCAGCTCCTGGTCGCAGGGGCCGTCACACATGGGTAGGCAGTCGACTCTCTCCCACACACACCTATGGGGTCACTGATGGATATGGCATGGAATGTGAACAGGTTCTTCGAGCGAATTAAGAGGGGTGCTGTGCTCCAATTTGCCCACAGGCATAGTCCGGCCATCCTGATGCTTCAGGAGACACACCTGTAGGGGTATAACTGCCACTTCCTGGCCCACAGGGGGTACGCAGGGTGTTTCACGCAGATTACACCAAAGGATCAATAGGAGTGACCATTCTACTGCACAGGATGCTCCCTATTCGGAGGCCTCATTTGGTGCCAGCGCATCAAGTCTCTCTCGGGGGATCCACAGCCATGCTGTTAATTGACTTCGAAAAGGCATGTGACTCAGTGCACTGGGCCTTCCTTGAGGAAACCCTCCTTAGAATGGGGTTCAGGTCCAAATTTCGAGCCTATGTCCGGATCCTTTATGCCTCTCCCTATGCCCAAGTACGCTTAAATGGGGTCCTATCGCACACATTTCTGATTCGGCAAGGGACTAGATAGGCCTGTCTCACCTCCTGTTCGCACTAGCCATTGAACCGCTGGGGGTTTGGGTTTGCTGTGATGCCCAGCTGTAGGGCTCAGACTGGGGTCTGGCGAGAGGAGACCGGATAACCCTGTATGCATATGGCGTCTTGATGTTCCTCGCACGCCCAGCCAAGATGGACCCCCACCTATTTCACATCCTTGACCCCTTTGGATCGGCCTCAGGCCTAATGGTTAACTGGACCAAATCCCTCCTGGTCCCCAAAATGGGGAGACTGCTGGGATGAGAAATGGCACCCAAAATTCCCCATACGCAGAATCAGCTTCTTGTACTTGGGAGTTCACATCTCCTGGGAACCTCAGTTCACCTGGAGTCTCAATTTAAGCCTGCTGGTGCAGAGGGCCCAAGAAGATATGGCCTGATGGAATAAGCTCCCTCTAAAACTCATAAGTACTATAGCTCTTTTTAAAATGATGGTGCTCCCACTTTCCTCTACTCCCTCCAGAATTACTTCCTTCATATCCCACAATTCCAGTTTACCTCCCTGGCAGCAATGGGGAGGAAATTTATATGGGCAGGCAACCCTCACGGGTAGCCCTGGGCAAGAGTGTATGGAGGGCTAGGGATGGCGGATATATGCCTCTATTACTGGGCCTTCCAACTACTGACAATTAATAACAGGATGGATGGGGGGAGCAGACGTTCCAGGGACAGATGGCCCATGGAGATTTCAAAGCCATAACGGGTATCCTAAATGGTGCATCCAATCCCAACAACCTCCCAGAAACCGGCCCAAGTGGTGTTCCGAGTGTAAAGAGTGGCCCTACGTTGGATCACATGGGATCACAAACTCACTTGGGAGACCCCCTTTTTACATTTTACTGCAAGAAATGTAGGTAAGTCCCACTCTAACACTATTTGGTATAAGTGTGAGTTGTGAGAGTGAATAACTATTTAAAGAAGTTATTATAGATAAAACTCCTCGCAAGACATGAAATTTGCAACCATCGGATCTCTCACTTGCCCCCTGCATATAGAGACTGGCAAAATTCAATAGGCTACATCAA
This sequence comes from Calotriton arnoldi, assembly GCA_963921515.1. NCBI lineage: Eukaryota > Metazoa > Chordata > Amphibia > Caudata > Salamandridae > Calotriton > Calotriton arnoldi. The sequence goes on along the minus strand of CAWUFW010005885.1, from coordinate 500,624 downwards.
TTAGATTGTGTCAAGGTGTTTGGCTGCTCATGTGCATAGGATTGAGGTGCTGGTATACACTATGCTAGGATGCTATGCTATGCTAGGAGATTTATAAAGCACATGGTAACCCGGAGGCATCCCAGTGCAGGTTGAGAAGGAACTGATCTACAAAGACTAGGGGTGTCATGTAAGAGTTCAGGTCTTAAAAAGCCAGGTCTTAAGGAGTTTTCTAAAACGTAATTCATTGTCCACGGATCGAATGGCCAGTGGGAGGGAATTCCAGAGTTTGGGCACATTAAAACAAAAAGACCATCCTCCACTTCTGACCCTTCTGATGGTAGGAATGGTGGCCAGGTGGGAGTTGGTGGATCTTTGTAACCTATTGGGGGTATGGAGAGTGGCAAACAGGTGTAGGATGGTGGGACCACATGCATGTAGGGCGCTATATGCAGTGCACAGGCCTTTAAATTTAAATCTTTGGGCCACCAGCAGCCAGTGGAGATGCACCAAACCTTGGCTGGCTGACTCAAACAAAGGGATCCCTAATAGCGTACCTACAGGAGCATTCTGTACGACTTGAAAATTTTGTGTAACTGCCTTGGTGACCCCTAGGTCGAGCGAGTTGCCATAATCTAAGTGAGAGAGAATCAATGCCTGTATTACGAGCCTCCTCGAGAACTGTGGGAGCAGGGACAGAATCCTGCGTAGCATACGCAGGATTTTGAAGCAACTGGTTGATAGTTTCGTGGCCTGTGTTACCATGGAAATGGATTTATCCAGCCAAATCCCCAGACTTTTTATTGCCATTTTGGGGGCGGGAGGGGGGCCGAGAAATGTCAGCCAACATAAATCCTGTTGCAAACAGGGATTGTTCCCGAGTATCATAAGCTTGGTCTAAGCTCTGTTCAACTTAAGACAGGATTTATTCATTCAGCAGGCTACTCGCTCCAGACAAGGTCCCAAAGTGGGGACTACAGGGTCTGGGTCTTGGGTGAGGGATAAGACCAGCTGGGTGTCATTCACATCTGAGACTATGGAAATCCCGAAGGGAGTTACTAGCTCCGCCAGAGGCTGCAAATAAACGTTAAACAACGTGGGGCTAAGAGATGACTCTTGCAGAACTCCACAGGAGCCGAAAGAGCAGGCGTTCCCAAAGACCTGGAAGGATCAATCCTTCAGGAAAGATCTAAGCCAGCTCTGGGCTTTTCCTATGACACCGGCATTGTTCATCCTGTCCAGGAGTATAGTATGGTCAACGGTGTCAAAGGCCACGCTAAGGTCAAGGGGTATGATGGCAGCGATACCTCCTTGATCTAGTCTCTTTTTGGCATCTTCCACCACCACCAACAGATCAGTTTCAGTGCTGTGTTTAGGCCGAAAGCCGGTTGGAGGATGTTGTCGGAAGGAGTTGGCCTCAATAAAGTCAGAGAGCTGCCTATTAATGTATTTTTCTGCTACTTTACTAATGCCTGGAAGCAGGGAAATTGGGTAAAACTTCCCAGGGCATACAGGGTCTAAATTAGATTTTTGAAAATGGCTTTAACCATAGCATGTTTCCTTGGCTGAGGAACCAGACCCTTCTTCAGAGAAAGGTTGACCAATTCTAATAAGACAGGAAAGATGATTTCTGCTCCGTGGGCAAGAATTCTAGAGGGGGCAGGATCAAGTGGGGATCCAGATTTAATTTTGCTGAAAAGTGCAGCAACGTTTTCCAAGGTAAGAGGGGGAAATTCTGCCAGTGTGGGCAAGGTAGTCTCCTTACTGTTAGTCGTGAAGGTGAAGTTGGGGCTTTCCTCCACCTCTTGAAAGGAGAGGTAAATATCTGATATTTTGGTACTGAAGTAGGTGGTCAGAACATTGCACTTATCATCTGAAGATTCAGAGGGTGGTCCATTAGAGGAAGGATACAACAGTGCTTTGGTGATTTTAAACATTACCCTAGGGGACTTGGTAGCTTCATCAATTCTAGTTTCATAACAGAAGGCCTGAGCAGATCTAATTTCTTTATGATAGCCCTTGTTTCCCGGTATTTTATTTTTTATAGGTCTCCATAATCCTTCCTCCATTCCCTTTTGGCCGTCTTGCAGTTTTTTTAAAGTGCACTAAGATGGGGGGAGTATCAGGAGGGCGATGTATTTTTCTTTTTTTGCATAACTGTAATTTTTGGGGTTAATTAGATCTAGAGAGGAGTTTATCCATTTAGAGATTCTCCTATTGGTAGCAAGTGGATCGAGTCCCAAGGAGGGTGTAGTACTACTGAGAGTACGTATCTAATTATCATGGTTAAGCTTAGACCAACACCGGTCTTCCCGGGCAGATACTTTAGGTGGTAGGGACAGGGCAGGGATCGTAAGGATCATAAGAATCAAAAAGTGGTCAGTCCATTGGATGGGTAGGGGATCTAAGACCCGAAGTAGGGGATTATTGGTAAAAATGGGGTCTAACAGATGCCCCTTAACATGGGTGGCGCAATGTAGCATTTCAGCCAGTTGGATAGTAGCAAGGTTTGAGACAAAGCTGGAAGCTAGAGTGTCTGGGGGTTTGTCAAACTGTAGGTTTAAATCTCCTAGACCAGTGGAGTGGGTCTTCTTTATAACCAAATTGTCAAAGACCGCAGAGGCAAATTTGGAAAATAGGCTTATTGGCCCAGGGGAACAATAAAGTAGGGCTCCAGAGAACGCAAACATAGGGGACATAGAAATGGAAAATGTAAGGTTTTCACAATTGATGAGAGGAGGGGGGTCGACGAAGCAGGTGAGCAAACACTTCAATATAATAGCAAGGTCTCCACCCTTCCTGTCTCCTCTCTCTCTGAGTACAATATAGAAGTCAGGGGTAAGGCCTGTACAATATCTAGTCCTGACTCCTCGTGGAGCCAGGTTTCCATAAGGAATACCACATCAGGTTTGACATCTTTAAAAAAAGAGAAGATATCCAACTTGTGTGCAAGGGAGTGATCAACAATTTAGTAAGTACATTTTCCAACCAACCATTGTAGTGGGAAGGTTCTCAAAAGGGGAGACAGGTGGATGAGTATAGGAGAAAACTTTGCAAATCTTATTACCCTTGAATAGGTCGATAGAGTCGGAACACTTGCCATTGTGGGCCCCTCTAAGTTCAAGCAAGTGCGGTCTAGAATACGTCTCTCCAGGGAGGTGGAGAGGAGCAGGGTTCCTGGCCACTGGTCCCGTTCGGGCGTGGACCGGTGCAGACATGCTTGCCTTTGGTATGCCCGCTGCCCTGCCATCATTATATAATGTCAGAGCCTAACCATTAGAGCACCAACCTGCCAGGCAGCTCTGTAAAGTGCTCCGTGCATGCAGAGTATCCCCCCGTGGTCGGCAAAATCAAATTCACAACAGTACCACAGCAAATTACCCCCGATAACAAATGGAATTTAAAAATACTGGGCCCGATTCACAAAGGTAAACTGAGATGAAAGTCTGACTTTACAACATTCAGTATTCACAAAGGGCATTTATGAATCGTAAAGTTAGACTTTTGTCCCAGTTAAACTTAATTTTTGGTCTTACGTTTAACTGAGACCAGGACTTTTGGTCTCAGTTGAACTTAAGACCAAAACTTAAGTTTAACTGAGACAAAAGTCTAACTTTACAACTTGTAAATGCCCTTTGTGAATACCGAAAGTCGTAAAGTTAGACTTTCATCTCAGTTTACCTTTGTGAATCAGGCCCATTCATTTTTAAAAGTCACAGAGTAAAAACCAGTAAAAATAGCTTTTACACCTGCTTTGGGGTGCCGCCCTTCTCAGCTGCATCCCCGCTGCCCTGCTGTCATTATATAATGTCTGAGCCCAACCACTAGAACATCGACCTGCTAGGCAACTCTATGGTTGTAAAGTGCTCCGTGCATGCAGATTAGAAAAGTTCATAAAAATAATTTCCAAATAAAAAAGATACATCAATTAGATAAAACGTGCTCAATGGAAAAGAAGTAGAAAATGTTGAGGCATTATGAAGACTGGTCAGAACAGAAAGGTCGAGAACTGTCATAAGGTCCACTAATTACTAATTACCCAGATACATTTTATGGACCACTTGGTGAGTGGCTCCTAAAAGGATGTTTGCAAGTGGATTCCTTGCCTGGTTTAGTGTCTGTAAAGATACTAAGGGCCTGATTACGACTTTGGCGGTCTGGGAGCGGGCCGCCACGTCAGTGCCCCGCTCCAGGACCGCCAAAGTCAACCACCATCCGCCCACCAGATTATGAGTTTCCTCGTTGTCTGGCAAGCAGTTTGGCGGCGGACTCATTGCCATCGCGGTGCCTATTGAAAAGGCACCACAATGGGAACACCTAAGGCTGTTCCTGCACTGCATGGACTGTACAGGAAAGGGGGTGCATACATACAGGGGGGCACAACATGTGGCCCCCAACATGCATCCCCGTGCACATGGGCTACAGGGGGCCCTGTAGAGCCCCCTTTGTTTTTCCCACCGCCAGCCTTTTTATGGCGGGCTCACTGACATGAAAAGGTTGGGGGTGGGAAAACTCATAATATACAGGCACTGCCAAGCATATTGCTTCACCAGACTTCCGCAGACCACCAGGGTTCGTGGATCCCTGGTGGTCTGCGGCAGTCTGGGGAAGCAATACGCGGGTTGGACCAAAGCTGTCCAACCGGCGTACTCTTTATACGGCGGTCAGAACCTTGATGCGGTGGGCCCCGACCGCCACGGCACCTCCACCACGGATTCGGCGGTCCAAAGGACCACCCATCTCGTAATCAGGTCCTAAAACAGTCTCCATATGGATAATACTAAAGGTGATATAAGGACCAAAGAAAATCGGATCTGAACTTACTTGTTAGTAATTGCTTCTGATGGTGGTAAATCAAGAAGTATAATCCATCACCAAGAGTGGGGAGTGTAAAGTTTTGTGAAGACGGGCACAAAAAAGGCTACACAAATGAGGTTGGTGATTACTGCAAATATAATGCAGATATTCCATCTGGATGCATTAAGCATATTTGGGTCAAATTTGGAACATTGAGTCCATTGGAGGGACATTTTAAGTGTGGAACGTGCCCATGTTGAAGCAAAACGATAGAAGGATCAGTGTTCCAATACAAAAACAAAAAATGGGTACACAAGACATTTACCAATTGTAAAACAAAAAATGTGGTATATGCAGTAAAGTGCTTGTGCAAATGTATATACATTGGCAAAACAAATCAGGAAATTCGGCAACGGATTACAAAGCATAAGTCAAGAATAAAAATAAAGGTTTTGGTTGCACCATAGTCCAACATTGGACTGATAAACATCATTCAGAAGCAGAGTTGAGCTGGACAGTACTAATGGCCATCAAACCAGACTCCAGGGGAGGCGATATAGACCAAAAACTAAATAAGAAAGAAACATTCCTAATTTTGTATTTTAAAACTGCTTCCCACGGCCTGAATGAAATGACTGAAGGCCAACATCTGTTTCCGATACAATTGGAGCAGTAAACAATTGTATACATTCTAGATATTACAGATAACCTTAAACAAAAATGTGTGAGAAATGCATCGTAGAACTACACCCCTCGGGGAGGTGTGGCCGGATGAGAACATAATACACATTGACCTTTCCTTATTAATATGTTTCTAACATTGCAATTCATGACCCCAACAAATGAGCTTGAAGCGACCACCTGTCAGCGGGTCCATAAGAAAAGCAAAAGATACCCAAATATGTGTTATAGATTATGGATTAAATTCATAACTGTGAGACGTGGGAGATCAATCTCCGGAACTACAACTCACAGAAGGCTTTGTCCCTGGAAAGAAATTAATAAGCTTTTGTTATGGACGGCATGCACACGGAAGCAGTATGCCACCGACTTCGAATGGACGAAAGCAATGGATGATGGCTTCAACGCCCGCTCGGACCGAAAATTAACACCAAAGCCAAAAGCAAGTGAGTAGTATGGCGGCTGGGCTTGGGGACTCATTGCACAATGAGCATTTTGTAACAGAGAATTTAGGAAGTGTAGAGCGGATGAGGTTGAGCCAAGAGGATAGACAGCCGAATTTGAGTGAAAAACTAGCAAAGAGCAGCGGCGTCACTAGGGTTGGTGTCACCCAGTGCGGCGACTTACCCCATGACACCATCACATGGGGTGACACCTTTCCCAAATGAGACTATTTAGTAAATAGTCTCATTTGGGAAAGGTGTCACCCCATGTGATCGTGTCACTGGGACACCATCACATGGGGTGACACCTTTCCCAAATGAGACTATTTAGTAAATAGTCTCATTTGGGAAAGGTGTCACCCCATGTGATGGTGTCACCCGGTGCGGTCCGCACCCCCCGCACCCCCCTAGTGACGCCACTGGCAAAGAGCGGGTGGTTTTGAATAGTAAGAGCATTGTCAGTGCGCGCTTCAGTTTTGACTCCAAGAAATCATTTTGATGGTAGGAGTGTTGAAACCCCTGTGTTGTTTTGTTTCAGAATTGGGTCGTGTAGAGAAGCAATGCAGTTTGGTTGTTGTCTTGGTAACAATGTGAGTATCAATATAAAGAGGGGCTGAGAATGATCTAGTCATTGTTTGTTTTTGGATACATACCAATCACGAACCATGTTTGATATTTTTAGACTAGACGATTGGACAATTGAAGAAGGATGTGAAAGATATTACGGCTAAGTGATTGATGAACTGAAGGTAATTATACAGATGACAGTATATGTATGGAGAAGTCAAAAAAAGTTTAACCACCTACATGGTAGAAAATGGTGACAAAGGTATTGAGTTATTTTTATTTTATTTTCTCGTTTGCAGTTGATATCAGTTCTGAGTCCTGACAAAGTCACGGGTTCGAAATGCCCTTTGTGAATACTGAAAGTCGACAATATCGCAACCTACAAACTAATAAATGAGGCACTCCAATCAGGAAAACAATTTTAAACATGAAAAAGTAATTTCTTGGTTGGACAAGCAGAGCATTGTGAGGTTGTATAGCCAATGAGAGTAGGAACAGTCAAGTAATCAAAAGTGTTGTTAACCTATGTGTCTTCCTATTTGGGCAAGAACATTTCAGAACTGGTAATGTTTATGTACTGTCTAAATTGTTTTGTATGTTGAAAAATATCTTTTGTGATCTTATTTTGATTTATATGTGTTAAAATTGTTGTATACAATTGTCTGTGGGTTTTTGTGAATTGTTGTTGTAAATACAGTAGTAATCTGTATATGAAGAAAATTCAATTAAAACAGAAAAGAAAAAAGTGAAAAAGAAAAGCCACATGATCACTATTATTAAATAGAGTGTTCAGAAAAAAATTGATTGTGTACAAACAGTCGGTCAGTATTGGCATACGTAGTGTTGTTGATGTTTCAGTGGTCCAGCCTTACCCATATTTGGGCCCAACCCTGGGTGTTACTGACTTTTAGAAAGCTGGCATTTTCTTACTTTAACCATTCCGTGCCTCAGCCTATCTCTGGAATACACGTCTGTATTAGATGACAGCTGAGCTTTGTGCATTTCCTCTAGACAGTCACACACAAAGGGAGCTGAGGTGTGCCCTGCACATCCTGATGGCCCATCACCAGGGTGATGGGTATTCCTGAGCTAGAGTGAGAGGGAGGAGCTGAAACTTGCACTTGAATACGGCTGTGTGTGTCCCCACACAAAAAGTTGCATACCCCCCTGTAGTGTCTGGAGCCAGGGCAGGAAATGGCATGGTCTTGTGCACTACAAAGACCTTTCTTTGAAGTACCCCTACTTCAAAGGCTAAAATGGGTATAAGTACTGGACCTCTGACACCATATACTCAGAACACTTCTGGTGTGGAAATGTGCTTTTTAATGAGCACCCCGGTGCAGGGGTCACCCTTCTCTTGTCCACTGGTCCATAGACCAACAAAATAGAGATTGGCACTGAAGCTGGAATTCAAATAACAAGTTTATTAATCACTCATGAGTGGGACTACGTCCACACAGCACTCTCAAGTGCTGCCTGAGGTAGTACCCTGAAGTCACAGACCATGGTGCTTATATACAGAGTTTGTTGCAGAGTAAGCATGTAGTTACAAATAGAAGGTACAAGCATACACAGGAATAACTACCAACAAACATGGGCAGATGGGTGATCACTTAGTCAGCAGAGTGGGAGGGGGAACAGAACTGTTTACATCAGCAGAAAACAGTTGACAGTTATATCTTTAGCCAGGTGCATTCTAGCAGCTACAGGCCTTTGCTCAGCACATTGCTTTTAGCTCAGTACAGAAGGAGTTAACTAGAGTTGATGACACAAGCAGAATAGAAGGGCAAGCAACAGTGAAGACGGAAGAATTACATAGCTAACAAAATGGATGCCACAAACAAGATGGCTTCAGCTTATGCTAACGGAAATTATTTCAGATTTCCACAGATGACCCTTTTAGCATATGCTGAAGACATCTTCTAGGCTTTATAAGGAGTACGGAAAATATCATGTACATCTATCTGCATTAATTCATTAATTTCTTGATCACTTGCTAATCGGGCATTTACATTCTTAACATTTTGTTTAGTCGGTATACACGAGGTGCAAGTAGAAACACAAAGGGAACAAAGCATTGGGCCGCATTGAATACATAGGCAACAAGTGAAAAGAATAGCAAGAAATATACATAAGGCTGACAATAGCTTCCAGCCCCATACAGTAAACATGTTCCATAGCCATCCAGTCAAAGTCCAAGTTCCTGAATCCTGATGGATTTCAGTGGCTATTTTGTGCAACTTGGAAATTGCGTCAAAAACAGAAGGGGCGTGATCAGGGATATAGACACAGCAGCTACTCCCGATGATGCGACATGCTCCACCACGGTCGGCCAGGATGACATCAAGGACCATCCTATTTTGGAGCGCCACAATTCTCGCAATTTGTAGTTCTTCTGTGATATTTCCAAGCGCCATTGCTGTCTGATTGGTTACAGCCTCTACAACACGTGTCAAGCGCCTGATCTTTCTACTGTTTAAGGCCGCACCAACAAAGAAGAATAGTCCCAAATTAAAGTCAATATACTGCTGTAGTGCAGTATCAGTTTGATCCACCTCATCATTGTTTATTGTCCTTTTGAATCTGTTCTTGGAAATGTCATTATACAGTTTATAGTCTTTATGGTAGGATGCAGGTGCCAAAAACACAGGTGGAAGCAAAAAGGACACGTAGCAGCTTCCCGACCAACCAATAGGTAGATGGTAATAACCTTTACTTCCGCAAATAAAATAGGTGTTGTGTGAGGACAAAAAGCTGCTATTGTTCATTCCAGTAATGTTCAACAGTAAAGTACAGTCACTTTTTCCCACAGGAATACTGCCAATACTGCTCACACAGAGATCCGCTCGAGCTCTAGTAACAGCAATAACAGGAGGCCCATTCCCCTTAGTTGTTCGAGTGTTAGGGAAAACATAGTGTATGGAGGAATTTCCTCGGCGATACTCCTCCATTTCCCACACAGTTCCTTTAGCTTGTGGATCTCCTTCCTCATCGGGGTAACAAACTTTATTCAACTGAGCGTTTAGTCCACCTACATCAGCATAAGTAATATTAGCAACTTCAGAAGCCCACAACAATGCAAACCAGGCTCTGCAGGAGCCATTATGTGAAAACGGCAAGGGAATAAAAGGCGTTCCTCCCTTTTTCTGATGAGCTGGCATCATTCCACATACCCAGCAATTGGTAACGTTCGTGGCATTGTGGGTATGATGCAACATTTGAATGAAAGTGTTATTGAGGTAGGACATTCTATGCTTTTTCTCATGATACGGTAGAGTAAAATAATGATGTTCAATTGGGACAGGAGTAGTAGTAGTCAGTAGATTTCAGACAGGAGCTACTTCCTCTACAATCCATGTTTTTATAGCAACAATAACAATAGTCAAAGTAAGTCCAGTAGCAATTATTGTTCTTTTGCTACAAACTCTTGCAGCAGTTGGTTTCTTCTCCTTAGACATATTCATTTCGTCGACAAACAACAAAGCAGATGGTGCCCTAAGGTCCTGGGCAGGCGTTGATTTCTTCACTAACGTTGAGACGAGTAATCTCTAATAGAAGAACCCCCTTAGTAGTTAGGCTTTAACTACCCAGGACAGTGGCTCAAACAGTCTCTTTCAATGAAATGTCTTTCTTCCTGGGTCGAAGCTGATATCGAGATGTACCAGGAATCGTGTGGTCCGGGAAGACTTCCTCAGGTCCTTCAGGTGACACAGCTTGTCCTTTCTCGGTGACCAGGATATCGCGGTGATCTGCCAACACAGCTGGGCTCACTAGGTCTTGCAACACTTTTCGACAGTGTGTTGCGTGGACCCAGTTCTTCCGGTTCGTCACTCGAACTGCAGTCCTGGTAGCCAGTAGTACCTGCTCCGGTCCTCGCCACCTCGGTGCTAGGGAGCTGGTCCTCTGGAATGACTTTACGACCACAAAGTCACCAGGCCGTAAACAATGGCCCTCACCTTGCGACCTGTCTGGAAGAGTCTCCCGAACCTGTTGATAAATAGAAGACAAACTGTCAGTCAACTGAGACAAATAGTCATTCATCAATACATAAGGTACATCATGTATAGGGCGTGGCTTAGGAATCCCCCAAATATTCATTGGCCTTCCAAAAACCACCTCATACGGTGTGAGGCCAGATCGTGTATGTGGTATCGATCTAATGGATAGCAATGCCAAAGGCAGTGCATCAGGCCATTTCAAAGATGTGGAAGCCTGTATCTTAGCCAATTTTAATTTCAGAGTGGAGTTGTAACGTTCCACTAGTCCTGCTGATTGTGGGTGGAAAGCAGCATGAAACTTCTGCTTAATTCCCAATCCTTTCATGAGATACTCAACAACTTGCCCAATAAAATGGGGTCCGTTGTCACTCCACAAAACTCGGCAAATGCCGAATCGGGGAAAGAACTCCTTTAGGAGCACCTTTGCTGTCGTAAGAGCTGTATTATCCTTCGTAGCGTATGCTTCCACCCATTTACTGAAGGCGCAAACCACTACTAAGACATACTTTAGGTTGTTACAGCGCTCAAGCTGGATGTAATCCATTTGCAGGACCTCAAAAGGTGCAGTTGGTATTGCAAACCCTCCTGTTGGAGTTCGTGTTCCCTTTCCAGGATTATACTGGAGACAGATCAGACAGGACTGGACTATTTTCTTAGCCGTACCGGCAATCTCTGGATGATCCCAAACTTGCATAAGTTGCTTTGCTATTGAGGATGCTCCAACATGTGCCGGCCCATGTGCCATGTGAATCATAGGATGTAAATAGGCTGCGGGTAACTTCCATTTTGTCATTTCTTTATTCCTCCAACAGCCCTCGTCATCCAATGTTCCCTCCTTGGACCATTGGTCTAATTCATCAACAGAAGCAGATTGCTGCATGTCCAGCACCTCTTGCCTGGCATCATGCCAACGTTCAGCCTGTGACTTAACTACATACATAGATGTGGTACTTCGCTGCATTGCAGTCTCACGAGCTGTGCAATCCGCAAAGGCATTGCCTGCTCCTATTTTATCAGTCACTTTCTTGTGTGCACTACATTTAACAATTGCCACTTTCTTAGGATAGGTCAAGGCAGTAAGGAGATTATGTACTAATTCCCCATGCACTATTTGTGTCCCATGTGAAGTGAGAAAGCCTCTTTCTTTCCAAAGTTGCCCGAAGTTATGAGCCACGCCGAAGGCGTATTGGCTATCAGTGTAAATGTTAACAAGCAACTCTGTACTAAGCTCACATGCTCTTGTCAGTGCTATCAACTCGGCTGCTTGAGCTGACTTCTGTGGGATACGAGCTGTCTCAACTACTGTCTGAAGTGTTGTAATTGCATAAGCAGCAGATGTAGTGCCATCAGGCAATTTCAGGCAGGATCCATCAACCCACAATTCCCCATCAACACTAGAAAGAGGTGTATCTTGTAGGTCAACACGACCCTTTGTTCGTTCTTCAGTAAGGGATATACAGTCATGTAACTCTTGTGACTGAGACTGAGTAGCTGGAAATGGCAATAATGTAGCAGGGTTCAGAGTCAAACATCTTTTTAACGTGATATGAGGGGCCAAAAGTGTCAATTCATATCCTGTCAAGCGAGCACTAGTCAGATGCTGTGTTTTTGTTTGATTTAACAAGGCATCAACTGAATGGGGTACTAACACAAGCAATCTATGTGACAAGACTATTCCCTCGCTCTGACGTATGGACACAGCCGTTGCCGCCACCGCTCGAAAACAACCAGGCAGCGCGCGGGCAACTGGATCAAGGACAGCTGAGAAATATGCACAAGGACGTTGTTTATCACCGTGTGTTTGTGTTAAAACTGAGAGAGCGCAACCTTCCCTCTCGTGTACATAGAGTGTGAAGGTCTTAGTGTAGTCTGGAGTTCCTAATACTGGTGCAGAACAAAGAGCTTGACGTAACTGTTGGAAGGCATCCTGGCACTCAGTAGTCCATGGGAGAGGCATCGGAGTGTCTTTAGTCAAAAGGGCCAACAAGGGTTTAATAATGTGAGAAAAGCTAGGGATCCACTGCCTACAAAAAGAAGTAAGGCCAATCAGTGCACGGACATCCTTCTGAGTACGGGGCACGGGAGTGTCTAAAATAGTTTGAATGCGATCTGGTGTGAGTGCACGTCCCTCCTTAGACAGGAGGTGACCTAAATAGGTAACCTGCTGTCTACAAAATTGCAGTTTCTTCCTAGAGACTTTGTGATGATGAGAGGCAAGAAATAACAATAATGACAGTGTTCCTTCTTTACACTGTTCAGGGGTATCAGCAGCCAACAAGATGTCGTCGACATATTGAATAAGAGCCACCCCTTTCGGTACAGGAAAAGAATCAAGCTGCCTTTTCAACGCCTGACTATAAATGCTAGGACTCTCTGTATACCCTTGTGGAGCTCTACAGAACCTGAATGATCTATTATTCAAAGTGAAGCCAAACAAATAACGGCTGTCAGGGTGAATGGGTATTGAGAAAAATGCATTCTTTAAATCAATTACACTAAATGTAGTGGCAGTAGGAGGAACCATGGTGAGAAGTGTCGTGATATCAGAGACTACCGGGTATTGGGGCACCACGATTTTATTAACCTCTCGTAAATCAATAATAAATCTGTAAATTTTAGTATCAGTGTCTTTTTTCAAAATAGGAAGGATAGGACTATTACAAATGTTATAAGGGACTTCTTCCACAACCCCCACCTTGATCAAATCCTGAACAATGAGTGTTAATGCTTCTTCGCCTTCCCGAGATATTTTATATTGGGGCAATCGAGGCAATGAAGCACCTTCCTTCACTTGAATATGCACTGGTGGAATAACCATGTGTCCCACATCGGTATCTGATGTAGCCCACAAAGTACTAGGTAAAGATGCCAAAGCGATATCTTCTTTGATGAGACAAGACCTCTCAACCATTGGATAGTTATCATTTAAGATAACACGCACACTTTCTGGGGAACAACGTATTGTAGCACGAAAATGTTTAAGCATATCAATGCCCACAATATTATCCGGCGTGTTAGGGGAAAGCAGAAATGGACATGCTGCAGTAAATTTATCAAGACTAAATGCAAGTGGCTGTGACAGTGGGCTAGGTGTAGGTGTCCCATCGAATCCTATCGATGTTATCATTGCGCCAGACAGGGGAGCCCTAGGAACCAATTTTTTAGACAGAGCACTACGAGTAGCTCCTGTATCAACCAGAAACCGATCAGTAGAACCCAAGACATTTGCATCAACATAAGGACCCTTCTGATCTACTGGGACCTCAACCGGTTCCTTACCCCATCCTAGGCATTCCTATGCATAATCAGAATCCCCAAGACCATCAGCCGAATAATCTGACATTTGATATTGATTTCGTCTATCAAAAGTATTAGAATAATTTGGCCCATGTTCAACTACCTCAAACCTGGGACGAGTTCCTATTCCTCCCCTATTTCCTGAATTCCCTGGGCGTCCTCTCATACTTCCTCTACCCCGTTGATACTGCTGACCTCGCAAAAGGGGGCACTCAGAACGCCAATGTCCAATCTCTTTACAATAAGCACACTGATCAGAAGACAAAGTTGATCGAGAGAAAGGGGGTACACCAGGTGTATATACTGCACGTCCACCTCTACCACCACCTCTGAATGGTGGACCATATACTTGAGCCAACATAACTTTTGTTTTTAAATCCTTAACCTTCTTATCCTCTTTGCCCTTTGCTTCCAATTCCTGACGCTCATAATACTGGGCCATAGTCAAAAGGGAGACTGGGGAAGACGTAGTCCACGAACTCTCGCTGGCCTTAAGGCGACTAGCTATTTCTGGCAACATGTTAGCGACAAATTTGTCGACGAACAGATGCTTACCCGTGTCATCTGTCAAGGACTGCCCACTAAAGTCATGGAATGTCTCTTCAAATCGTGTAAAGAAATCAGAAACTGACTCATCCGCTTTCTGTTTACAAGACGCTAACGTAGTCCAATCTATTTTCTTAGGGGGTATAAGAGTTTTCAACTTAGTCACAATAGCTTTAGGAAGATCTAATATCTCCTGTTGTGGTTTCTGCGCAGGCTCTCTAGCCGCATCTATTTCTTCTAAATGCACCCAAGTATCACCATATGCTACATTATCATCTATTTTCCGAATTGTTCTCCACATATCAGGGGGCAAAATAAGTCCAAAAAACATATCAATATCTGGCAGAGTCATAGTACAGGAGCTAATGGCTCCTTCTACTTCTTCATAGAAAGCGGCAGGATTTTTCCGCGGATCGGGCAAAGCGGCTTTAAGAGCCATAACATCTGCTCTACTCCAAGGGGTATAAACCCAATTATAAATAAAATACCCTTTCGCATCATCTGAAGTCTTATCTTCATCTTTTCCCGTACCCTTTGGAGGAACATACAAAGGCGCAGCTTCGCGCATTGGTCGTATACCAACTTCAGCACTACTAGATCCATTATTTGTCTCTGAAGTTTCTACTATCTGCGCTGGGGTTTGGGCTACTTGTACAGTTTTAGTTTTACTAGCTTCTTTTTTCTCCGCTTTTAAGCGAAATGTTTCATCTCGTAATTTAACCACTCGCCTAATTAAATCAGGTATGTTTGAACAAAGGAAAGTTCCATCACTCAATTGTTTATAATCAGAATTTATATCAGTGGGCTCTAAGTTTTTAGAAAGGTCTCTAAAATTAAGTATAACTTCCCAAGCAAACTTTTCTGCAAAATATAACTGCTCTAAATCTTTCCACTGCTGAACCATTGCTACAAGATCTGAAGGAAGAGTTTTCTTACGGGCTTCTGAACGAACAGTGGATCTAATGGTGGCTTTTTCATCAGTAGTTAAAGTAGAGCGAGTCTGTCGCCCATCTTGCTTATCTATATCTTTATCGTCGGAAGAATGATGGTCTTTATCGGAAGGATCCTCCTCAGGGGCAGAGGGAAATTTATACGGGGGCGGAGGTCGATCTAATAGGATGGAATCATCTTGAGGTTTATTAAGCATGGGATAAAGGGGGCGCCAAATAGGGTACTGGCCAGTTACCTCTAAACGACGCTCCCTCTCTTCTTTTTCTTTTATTTCCGTCATCTCCTTATTTTTTAATTCTAGCGCTTTTTGATGTATCGTTTTTCGTTGTTCTTTCTCTGCTATAGCTGCTTCTCTCTTCGCTCTTTCATTCACTTCTTTCTCCCACATTCGTACACAATCAAACATATCTTGTCGACTTTTTTTGTTAAACAAACACTGTTCTACATATTGAATCTTTTTAAAGTCAAATGACCCATTCACAGGCCATTGGAGATCAGGATCCTTCTTTGTATATTTGTTCCACAGTGTACTATACATTATGGAAGAAATACCGTATTTAATATACATATGTCTATTAGGTGTTCCCTCTAAGGGAGCCGGCTGACTTCTTTCTAAATCCATTTTGGTACCACCAAGACAGCAACACAACCTACGGAGTGTGCTGGAAACAGGCATGCTACCAAGTTTTTGTAAAATATTACGTTTCCAAATTGTTCAAAAGTAGAGAAAAATCTCCACATTACCTGCCTTTATTTTCTGCAAAAAATAAATCAAACAAACAAAACCAGAATCTTGGCCAAGCAAACAAGAGTGCCGCTCCAGCGACCTTACCAAACAAAAGTCTCCAACCTCCAACTGCCAATCTCTTGATCGACCTAATGGTCACTGCAAAAATAACGCCAAAGGATACCTCAGTCAGGACCGGCCGCCACCTGGAGGGTCAAATCGAAAAACCGGAAAAGTCACTTTGGCTGCAAAGACAAGGGTCTCCTCATGCAGGACGTCTCCTCAGTAATATTCCACTCTTCCGTCAAGACCACTCCTTCAGACGGCCGCGTCCTCGATGAGGCCCCACGTATCGGGCGCCAACTGTGGAAATGTGCTTTTTAATGAGCACACCGGTGCAGGGGTCACCCTTCTCTTGTCCACGGGTCCATAGACCAACAAAATAGAGATTGGCACTGAAGCTGGAATTCAAATAACAAGTTTATTAATCACTCATGAGTGGGACTACGTCCACACAGCACTCTCAAGTGCTGCCTGAGGTAGTACACTGAAGTCACAGACCATGGTGCTTATATACAGAGTTTGTTGCAGAGTAAGCATGTAGTTACAAATAGAAGGTACAAGCATACACAGGAATAACTACCAACAAACATGGGCAGATGGGTGATCACTTAGTCAGCAGAGTGGGAGGGGGAACAGAACTGTTTACATCAGCAGAAAACAGTTGACAGTTATATCTTTAGCCAGGTGCATTCTAGCAGCTACAGGCCTTTGCTCAGCACATTGCTTTTAGCTCAGTACAGAAGGAGTTAACTAGAGTTGATGACACAAGCAGAATAGAAGGGCAAGCAACAGTGAAGACGGAAGAATTACATAGCTAACAAAATGGATGCCACAAACAAGATGGCTTCAGCTTATGCCAACGGAAATTATTTCAGATTTCCACACTGGAACTGAGGACATTCTACCACGAAGAAGAGCTGTTGGGCTGCCTGGAGGGACTGCCACTTTGCTGCTTGCTTTGCTGTGTTAGCCTGCTACTTCTTGCCTGGGAGTCAGAGTATTGGACTTGACTCTCTATATCCTGCATCTCTAAAAATTCTCCAAGGGCTTGTTGGGCTTGCTTCCTGTTTCTGAAGTCTCAAGGATATCAAAGACTTCACCTGCATCTTGCTAGCCGCACCTGGGCTCCTCTGCTGTGAGTTCTGAACTGCCAAGTGGTGCCAAATCCAGTCCTGGGCCCTTGAAAGTGAGTGGTTGGTGCTGCAACCCAAGAAACCAACCTATTGACTCCGAAGTGGCGATTGGAACGGGCGCATTCTCTGCGATATCGACATATTGCCACTGCCTACACAGAAGCCATGGCCACCGCTCGCCGACTGCGCGACGAAACAACCTCGACTTTCAGCGCAGCCCTGACTTTGCCAACGCAGTGCCTCCGAATCACCACTGCTGCCTGGGGCTTTCTAGTGCTACCCGGGCACCAAAAATTGGTGGGTCAGCCCTGTACGAACATGTTGACCACAAAGGGGGTATATTATATTTGGTTGTTTTCTCTTCCATTGGAGGCAGATCAAGATCTTGAGTGGGACGTGATTGGTCCCTCAGGGAAAGGAAAATATGGCAGCCATTTTTCTATGTACATGTGCTTGGGTATTTCGGGGCTCCTAGAGGACACAATTTTAGGCAGTGGATCAACCTTCCTTTGCATCAGTCGACCTTTACTACAGCCACTGATTAGCTATTGTGCCATTCACATTTTATTTCCACCCAGCACAGTATACATCACAGGGCAGCTACTGATCAGTTATCCAGCAGTTCATATTTTGCTATGGCCACGGAGGCCAAGGTGAGTGGACTAACACATTGCCTTATGCTGTGGAGGATATAAGGTCAATACTTCACATTTTGTATCTATTGACTACTTCCATCTTTTTCTGGATGCAGACCTCCTTGAGAAATTTGTGCATGAAACAAATTGTATCATGAACAATTTCTGAAGAAGCACGGGGGCACTCTGGTGCCTCACTCTGGGGCACACCTGTGGACTCCCACTTCACTTGGGGAGCTGAAAATATATTCTGGTCCTAATACTAAACATGGGAATACTGCACAAACCAACCGTTCAGTCTTACTGGTCTTCTTGGACAGTCTAGCCAATAACCAGTTTTGCACCAGTTATGAGCTTTTTGATTTTACAGTGTACGCTGCGTTTCAATGACAATTCTGCTGCTTTGCACCGGGACCACTCGGACTATGACAGGCTGTTCAAAATTCAGGCTGTTGTGGAACATTTGTCTGTCGAGTTTCCAGAGATCTGTATTCCTGGAAAGAATATAGCAGTGAATGAGAACTGCTATATTATTTTGCCCTTTGTAAAGGGTCTAAACAGGAATAATGGGAGTTTTTCAAGAGGACTCCCATTGTCCCTGGTTTGATCTGTTACTGTTGCGGGCACTAGGCCCAGCCACACTTGAGGCATTGCATTTTTATTCGGTCAAGTAAGGGAATGATGGGTGATAGGAATTTTGTAAATAAATATGAGAAAAACGTGTCTTTTTAGCAAAAGTTTGAGGTTTGCAGGGGTTTTTGGGTAAGACAACCTTATGCGATCCATGCAAGTGACCCCACCCTGGACTCCACCAGATGTCTAATTTTCAGAAATGTCTGTGCTTGGTATGTTTGGGTGGTGGGTGAGCCAAATCCCAAAATCCACAGCCACCAATATTGCAAAACAGTGGTTTCAGTATAAAACTTTGATCTGTCCAAGTTGTATTGGGCCCTTTCCTGTCCTGGGCACTAGGCTCACCCACACAAGCAAGGTCCCATTTTTTTCAGGGGATGTATGTGAACACTGGGAGGTAGAACATTTGTGAATCCCAGCAGATTCTGGAATTTTCCATCAGAAATGTGAATAAAATGTGTGTTTTCAGCTAAAGGTTGAGGTTTGCAAGGACTTCTAGGAAAGTAAACATTGTGAGATCCACACAAGTGACCCTACCCTGGACTCCCCCGGGTGTCTAGTTTTCAGAAATGTCTTAGTTTGGCATGTTTACCTGGCTAGTGGGTGGGCCCAGGGCTATAGTACACAGCTAGCCATATTGCAAGAAAAGGGGTTGTTTTCTGTGTAAAAATATAATGTATCCATGTTGAAATTTCAGCCCATTCCAGTTGCTGGCACAAGGAAGTTTGTGGATCCCTACAGATTCTCGACCATTCCATCTCAGAAAAGTGAGGAAAATGTCTGTTTTAGGTACAGCTTGAGGTTTGCAAGGGCTTCTGGGTAAGAAAACCTCATGAAATTCACACAAGTGACCCTACCTTTGATTCCCTCATGTGCCTACTTTGTAGAAATGACTGGGTTTGGTAGGTTTCCCGGGGTGGCTGGCAAGCCCAGGCCTAAAATCCACAGCCACCAGCATTGCAAAAAGGTCAGTTTTCAGTGTAAAAACGTGATGTGTCATGTTGTGTTTAGGGCCATATCCTGTTCATGGCACTAGACCCACCCACACCAGTGAGGTGCCATTTTTATCTGGTGACATATGGAAATGCTGGGTGGTAGGACATTTGTGGAAAACTGCAGATTCTTGAACTTTCCATCTCAGAAATGTGAATAAAATATGTGTTTTTAGCCAAAGTTTGAGGTTTGCAAGGGCTTTTGGGTAAGATAAACTTGTGACTTCCACACGAGTGACACCACCTCGGACTCCAACAGGTGTCTAGTTTTCAGATACGTCTGGGTTTGGTATGTTTTCCTGGGTGGTGACCAAGCGAAAGACCGAAATCCATCAGCCACCAACATTGCCAAAAAAAGGGTTGGTTTTCAGTGTAAAAATGTGATCAGTCCATGTTGTGATTTGGGCCCTTTCCTGTCATGGGCACTAGGCCGACCCACACAATTGAGATCCCTTTTTTATTGGAACGCTGATAGGAAATTCGTCAATCCCTGCAGATGCTGGATCATTCTCTCAAAGAAATGTGGGAAAAAAGTATGTTTTTAGCCAAAGTTTCAGGTTTTCAAGGGCATCTGGGTAACAAATTCTCATGAGATTCCTATCTCAAAAATCAACGTTTAAGATTTTCTAAGGTTTCTGGGTAAGAAAACCTCATCATATCCACACAAGTGACCCCACAATGGACTCCTCTTGGTGTCTAGTTTTCAGAAATATCTGGGTTTAGTATATTTCCCTGGGTGATGGGGAAGCGAAGACCCAAAAACCACAGCCACCAACATTGCAAAAAAGGTTTTCAGTGTACAAATTTGATCTGTCTATGTTGTGTTTTGGGCCTTTTCCTGTCGCAGGCACTAGGCCAACTCACACAAGTGAGGTCCAATTTTTATCAGGAGACGTATGTGACTGTTAGGAGGTGGGAAATGTGTGGATCCCCACAGATTCTGGAACTTTCCCGCTCAGAAAAGCGAGAAAAATATGTGCTTTCTGCCAACATTTGAGGTTTCCAAGGACGTATGGGTTAGAAAACCTTTTGAAATCCACACACGTGACCCCACCCTTGACTCCTTCAGGTGTGTGGTTTTCAGAAATGTCTGGGCTTGGTAGGTTTCCCTGGGAGGCAGACGAGCCCAAGCCCAAAATCAGTGTAAAAATTCGATGTGTCCATGTTGTGTTTGGGTCCTTTCCTGTTGAGGGAGCTAGGCCCACACACACAAGTGAGGTAGCATTTTATCGGGAGACGTGTGAACACTAGGTAAAAGGTAATTTGTGCAACTCTCCAGATTCCCGAACTTTCCAGCTCAGCAATGTGAGGAAAGTGTGTGTTTTTAGCCAAAGTTTGAGTTTGAAGGGCTTCTGGGTAAAAACACCCTTGTGAGATCCATGCAAGTGACTGCACCCTGGAATTCCCTCCGGATTCTATTTTTTAGAAATGTCTAAGTTTAGTATGTTTCCCAGGGCAGTGGGCAAGCGATGACCCCCAAATCCACGGCCTTCAACAATGCAAACAAGCATTTGCAATGCAATAGGTCTCGCATTTACACGAGTTTAAGCTATTGGCATTGTAAATGACAATGCCTATTATTGTTGTTTTTTAAAAAGTAAATAAAAGGCATTGTCATTTACAATGCCAATACCTTAAACACGCGTAAATGCGAGACCTTGACATTCACCACAAGAACTTCTTGTGGCAGAGGTTGTGTGCTGTCTTCAGACAAGCCTTAAAAAAAAACAACAACAAAAAACACACACACAATTCATTTCACCGAACAAATTTCCTAATGCAGTGAAAAAATATATTCTGCGCAATTCAGAGGTTGGCACAGTACCGAAGATATTTTCTCGGCATGAAAAACGAGCATTAACAACTTTTGCACTGCTCCCTCACGGCCGTTTTGAGGGTCGATACGCCGGGCACATTTTTACAGAAACTACCAAGAAAACTGCCTGTGTCCTGCACCTTACTGACAGCTATCTATTTGCTCCGATTTGATGTCCCAGTTGTACCGCACCTATAGTAGGGTAAAGAGGTGCACTCAAAGCTTACAACTTCCTCGTTTTGTTTTCTTCATTTTTACGCATCAAAGTCTTGCTTAATTTCGTTTACCAACAAGGGTTTTTTCCATTAGTGAAACTCTGTCGTCTTTACTCATCTGAAGTGATGATTCACCCACTCGGTACAGGTCTTAATACAGACTCTTATGCATTTGCATACACAGGACGTTACTGTTTGCTCTACTTGCTATCGTAAGAACAGAAGTGGGCTGTGAGGCCCAGAAAGCCGTGAGACGGTGGCCTAGCTCTCCACCTTCAGAGGCCAGCAGTTGGGAGATAACGTGTTCTTTCAGTGTGCACAACTGGTCCGGTCTGCAGATACTGCATGGCCGGAGCACAGCACTTCAAATGCCGACATTCAAAAGACTACCTCTTCTAATGCACTTTGCGTGGAAGTTGTGAGGGCTGGCAGGGAGGGGCTCTGGAAGAGAGAGTCAGGCTCTGAGGCTGTTTACATTTAAAGTGAAAGCGCTTGTACACTTCTGTGTAATGAAGGGAACACACTTCCCATGCGCTTACGGGGGAGCTCAGGGAAAGCGAGAGGGAGGAAGGGGTTAAGGGTGGGTGCATGGTGGGAGGGTGACTCGGTGATGGAAACAGAGATAAACCCCTTTAAGGGGCTTGTCTTTAAGCGAGGAGGTGGCTTTACATATAAAGCTGCCGACTTTGGAGCTGGAGAACAGGGTTCGAGCCTCGGCGTGGGCTGTATCACTTAATCATAAATAAATAAACAGCGATCTCGGAGGGGGGTGAGGAGAGACAAATAAAAAAAATACAACACATGTGGAGGGGCGAGACAGATAAAATAAAAATTAGAAAAACACGGTTGAGACAACGGTGTCAGAGAAATTCAATGTAAATAAGCCGACCACAATGTAAACATAACATGGGAGGGGGAAAACAGAACATGGGAGGGGAAAGTGCAGTGCAAGCAGCTGCCTTCCTCCCGAGGTGTGTACATTAAGTAAATAGTTCTCAGGACTGCTAATGAAAGCTCCTGAGTCAGGACACATGTAAAAGGGCCAGTCCTCATGGGAGGTAACAACAGGAGACAGGGAGGTAACTAAGGAAGGACTAATAAGCCTATTGACAAATCAAAACCCCACATTTACAAAGGACAGTCACAAAAGCCAATACAATATAGGGGCGGAGAGTGGATGCAGCTTCCAAACAATACCTCAATACAGCATGTCTCGAAGAGACAGCGAAAGCGCTGCCTAGGCGAGACCTAAAAAGGGTTGGTTTTCAGTGTAAACATTTGATCTGCCCATGTTGTATTTTAAGCCCTTTTCTGTCATGGGCCCTAGGCCCACCCACACAAGTGAGGTCCCATTTTTATGTGAATGCTGGGAGGTATGAGATTTGTGTATCCCTGCAGATTCTGGAACTTTGCCTCTCAGAAATGTGAGGAAAATGTGTGTTTATAGCCAAAGTTTGAGGTTTTCAAGGGTCTCAGGGAAACAAAACCTCATGAGATTACCATCTCAGAAATGTGAGAAAATTGGCATATATAGCCAAAGTTTGAGGTTAGCAAGAGCTTATGAGTAACAAATCTTCATGAGATACACACAAGTGACCCACCCTGGACTCCCTATGTTAGTTTCCAGAAATGCCTACATTTGGTAAGTTTACAGGGGTGGGTGTTTGCATTTACACAAAAAAGGGTCTGTTTTCAGGGTAAAACATTTGATGTGTACATGTGTTCTGGTCCACCCACACAAGTGAGGTACCATTTTTATCAGGACATGTGGGGGAACACTGGGTGGTAGGAAATATGTGGCTCCCTGTAGATTCCAGAACTTTCCCTCACAGAAATATGAGAAAACGTGTGCAAGTGCTTCTAGGAAAGAAAACCGTGCAAGATCCACACAGTGACACCACCCTGGTCTCCCCTGGATATCTAGTTTTCCAAAATGTCTGGGTTTGGTAGGTTTCCCAGGGTGCCGGCTGATCTAGGGCCCAAGTTCTGCAGCCACCAACACTGCAAAAAAGGGTTGATCTTGAGTTGAAAAGTTTGATCTGTTCATGTTTCGTTTTGGGCCCTTTCCTGTTGTGGGCGCTAGGCCCACCCACACAAGTAGGGTACCGTTTTTATCGAGAGAGGAAGGGGAATGCTGGGTGGTAAGGAATTTGTGGATCCCTGCAGATTCCAGGACTTTCCCTCAAAGAAATATGAGGAAAATGTGTGCTTTTAGCCACAGTTTGAAGTTTGCAAGGGCTTCTGGGTAAAAACACCCTGTGAGAACCACACACGTCACACAATCCTTGACATCAACACATCCAGACGTCTGGTTTTCAGAAATCTATATAGAAGTATAGGTTCTTCAATGGATTTGGTCTTTTTGAGATATTATTCAGTCCGCTTCAAGTGAAAAGTGTTCTTTCATTTTCTATTATAACTTGAGTCTTTTCTTAATTATTGTGATTCTTAGTAAATTCATTAACAACATCTTACAGAAAATAAAGGAGAAAAGGGCCAGTCAGCGCATGTTTTGCCCCCTCCGGTGTGTAGGCCGTGAGCTTCTTAAAGGCGATTCTAATGTTAACAGATCCCAGGGTGGAGCTTGGGTATCAATATGTTTAAAAAAGATAGTTCTGAGTATCAGATAAAGGAAGGCCTCGGTATACCTGTGTCAACAGGAAAGATTGATAAGCCACAGTGCACTAATAGCGGGTGCAACAAAACCTGGTCTAATTATGAAGGGATTAAGACTAGAATCAGTCACTGTGGTCAGAGATACGAAATCAGTGTTTTCGGTCAGGTGGGTAGTCCAATGGACAATCGTGTTGACTCCAAGGGAATCTCCAAAGTGAAAATCCAGGCGTTTTGAACACTGTGCCATATAATTTGTATGTGCCCGGCATGGTGATACAAAAGGGTGGTCTGTTAGAAAGCAGCTTTTAATTTTAGAGTGCTGAGAAGACTGAACAGTGCTGTGAGAAGGTTGAAAACACTGAATTGAGCTGTTCCTGCATGCTTAAGCTCACCAGGTCTCCAACTGGCTGTTAAATTGGTACATTCTTTAGCCACATGTTGAAATGTAAAGGGCATTATTTTTTATGTGAGCTTCTGCATATGTACTTGATCTTAGGTCCTATGTATTTTTTGTGTTGTTATGGTTTTTATTAACCAAAAATACATATTTAAAAACAATAATCACTACCAACCACAAATCCTCATTTATGGGTGTAGTCACAAAAGAATTATGTGGCAGCAGAAAAAGGTGGTGAAAGAAAATATTAAAGGAGTAGTTAACAACAAATAGGAAGGGTTCTAAATTAAATTGTTGGACCATCGTCAAGGAAAGGAAAAGTTGCTGTATTAATGTAATTAAAACTATGTAATGTATGTGAGCTTGTGAATCTTTGTAAATAATGTGTTTTAGAGCATCAACTGCATGAATATTTTGATAATAAAAGAAAGTGAGAAGTGTAATATGTTTGAGGATTATCTGGACTTTTTGATAAAGCTTATCATCATTGTGAATGTAAGGATCTTAGTACTGGTTAGAATCCAATAATCTTGAAGCATAGTAGGTGAGAATAATCATATATTTCTTGGTTAGTAGATCAAACGCAGGCCACGAGTTCTATGCCCAAAGGTCAATTATAGAAAAGAAAGCAAAGTCACCCTCTGGCAGAAAGTCTTTACATGCATTCCTGGATGCTGTGGCCACAACAGAGGTGAAAGTAGTTGGATCTGCACATATGAGTCCAGCAAATGTCTAAACCATTATGTGTACCTGGCTCTGCCCATATGTGGGGCATTGTTAACCTGATGTCACATTGTTCCAGGAGGGGTTGGAAAATGACCTGAGCTTTTAAGTACACTGGATGAGCCCACAGCTTACTGTAGGGCGATTACAGGAATGACATATAAGAAGGTGTGAGCCACACGGAGATACCCAAACTTAACCTCTGCTATTTGAGCAAAGGTACACCACCACCAAGACATCCACCTCGCCAGGCAGGTTGTAAAGTAGTCAACCGTTCCACCTACTGGCAACTGCATCGCACCAAGCTGAAGTTTGTCAATCATCTGTTGATACTTAAAATAGACCTGAGTTCAACACTGTTTGCATAGTAGTCATTAATATAAAAGATTTCAGAAAAGTTGGCTAATGGTGTCATTTTCAGTTTTGTGCCCAGCAACTAAAATGCTGGTGTAGCAGAGGCACCACATCTGTCACAACAGCAGCAGCAGGTCTACTTTGTCACCATTTCTTAGACCCGTCGTCCTTAGGGTGGTGTTTCCCCAGACTTTTTGCCTTTTGCCTCCTGTTTTTGATGATTCCTTTTGTTGGACATAGGACTCTGAGCACTTTACTACTACTAACCAGTGCTAAAGTGTATGTGCTTCTCCCCTAAACACGATGACATTGGTGTATACCTGATTGACATATTTGATTTACTAGAAAGTCCAGTGTAAAGTGGTATACCATATACCCAAGGCCTGTACTTCAAATGCAACTAGTGGGCCTGCAGCAATAATTGTGCCACCCACATAAGTAGGCTTTCAAACCTATCTCGGGCCTACCACAGCAGTGCCTGTGTGTACCATTTACTGCCACTTTGACTTGCCATTTAACACTACTAGCCAAGCCTCAAGCTCCCTGTTTATTACATATAAGTAACCCCCAAGGGAGGCCCTAAGTAACTCTAAGGGCAGGGTCCCATGCAAGTAAAAGATAGGACATGTGTGTTTAACCTTTACATGTCCTGGTAGTGACAAACAGCCTATTTTATTTTTCACTACTGTGAGGCCTACTCCTCTTATAGGCTAGCATTGGGAATTCACACTTTTAAGCTGTAATTTCTGATCAGAGATGAGTACCTTTTTCATGTTTCATATGTTTGGAATGGTAATGATAAATCCTTCTTACTGGTGAAGTTGGATTTAACATTACTGTTTTAGCAATGCCACTTTTAGAAAGAGAACAGTTCACTTTACATACTGCTCTGTGGGCCTGACAGCTGTCAACAATACATGTCTGGGGTGGGTGACAGCTACACTTTGTGCATTCCCTCTAGACAGCCACAACACAGGAAGGATAGGTCTGTCTGAGTACCCATCTACATATATCTGCATTCTGATGACCTTGCCTGGGCAGGATGGAAGAGGGGACTAGCACTTCACTTGAATAGGCTGTGTCCTGCCTCCACACAAAGGATTGATTACCCCCACAGATAGCCTGGCAGACAGGACTGGGTTCATAGGGATCCTTGTGCACTTCAGAGGGCTGCTTTGAAGTCACCACCACATTAAAGGCACTTTTGAGTATAGTACTGGCTCTCTGATCCCCTAAAATCAGAAACTTCTGGATCTTGAACTGAACCTCTGTCAGAAGGACTGATGTGCTGCTTAAAGGACTAGCCTTTGGACTGCGGACTTAGAAGGCCTGTTTTTCTCTTGTGTTGCCCTGTTGCGTGCTG
Organism: Calotriton arnoldi; assembly: GCA_963921515.1. Classification (NCBI taxonomy): domain Eukaryota; kingdom Metazoa; phylum Chordata; class Amphibia; order Caudata; family Salamandridae; genus Calotriton; species Calotriton arnoldi. The sequence goes on along the minus strand of CAWUFW010005885.1, from coordinate 473,698 downwards.
CTCTCTGACTCAGCTGAAGGAGAGCTGGACACTGCCTTCACTACAAGTGAACTCCAAGGGCTTGTTGGCTTGCCTCCTGTTGCTTGAGACTCAGGTATATCAAACTCTCTACCCCTGCTCCTGTGCCTGGCTCACTGGAAGTGGCCCAGATATTTGCAACTCGAATTTCTATGCATCTCTTGTCTTTGTGTAATAAAATCAGTGCATCGACCCGGTTGCGGGAGTAAAATCGGCGCATCGCATCGGAGCCAGCGCTTTACCTCCAGAGATCGACGCATTGGACAGCGTATCGCCACCGCTGCAGCTTGGTGCGATCGACACAACCCATCAACTGCGTGGCAAAATCCGGCACATCACTCGAAGCCTCTCAATTCCGGCACCCGTCTTCGGAACTGACGCGTGGAGAAGATCGACGCATCTTGTGGTTTGCGACCAGAAAAGGTACTTTGTTCATGGGGTCTGCGTGGGTCTTGTAGCCGGCTGGCGCTCCATTGCAGTCTGCCCGAACGTTGACTTTGCCCCGGTCCAGCGCGACCTAAAGTAACCTTTTTAGCGCTTTCTTCTAAGCGCTTTAATGCATTTATTCTTTTAAAATTTAATATCTCAACTTCTATACAATGGATTTTTGTCGCTTTCGTCTTGTTTTGTTCAGAATATAATGATCTATTTTTCTAAACCTGTGTGTAGTCTTTTTGTGGTGTATTCATTGTGTTACTGTGTGTATGTGTGTGTTTGACAAATACTTTACACATTGCCTCGCTAGATAAGCCTGACTGCTCTGTGCCAAGCTACTAGAGGGTGAGCACAGGTTATCTTTTAGTGTGTATCTAGCTTACCCTGACCAGAGTGTCGGTTCCTGCCTGGCCTGGGTGCATACCTCAGCCAACCAGGAATCCCATTTGTAACACCATTGCAACATGTTACACCCTCCAAAGTGGCTCTCGTTTGCATGACTGGAGTGATTAAATGTCATAGTGGCATGATGCATCTTCTGCCATGAATGTGGGTGCTCGAAATGAACCCCCATTCAAAATGTTCCTAATGTCCTTGGATTTTTTCCCAGTGTAGTAGGGGGAATTTTAACATATTTCTTTGCAACCTCATTGTGTCAATGGTGGTCCCACACAGAAGGGGAGGTGGTGGTAATGACGTACAACAGCCTTATCTAAATTGAACAGTCTGCCCAGGCAATTACAATCAGTGTCAAGACTGCCAAATGAGTGTTCCTCAGGGCAGGACTGACAGAGGTTTCGCCATTGAAATCACCACCTTCTACATCCCTCTAAATGGTATAGTGGACTAAGCAGAAGGGCAGAAGGGACAGTTAGATCTCACCACAAAAAGAACAGTCAAGAGAATAATTCTAGGCTGCTTCATGTGACCCACACTTCTTTGATTTCTTTAACCTATTGTGAAAATTGCCAATGTGAAGAAAGCTTCTTGAAGGACTGATTTTGCTTAAACGTGTGATGTTCCAGCTGCAGAATAAAAGGATCTCTTGCTTTTCACTGTTTAGTGTAATTGGACAGATTTGGTCAAGTGTCTTTATTATACATAACTGAGGACCTTTTGATCACATTCGCAACTTTCTGAATCATCATACTAATTCAACTTTATGCAGCAAGCCCATTTCTCATGTGCTGTTCTTCTTATCTAAACATGTCCCTTGGTGTTTTTGTAAAAGCATATTTTTCTAACATATTCAGAAAGCTGTGGCAAAGAGGTTTCTCTTCCCTAATGCTGTCTGCAGTAGCCGCGTCTTATTCACAATAACATGGGTGCAGTATCAATAATAGCCTTTTCATGTTAGGCAAAGACTGAAAAGAGTATCAGTTTAGCACTAGGTACAATGGTCTTTTATATGTGTATTTGGATACAGCCGAGGGCATACAACTAAAGAAATTTAGTGGTCCTCCTGTAATTAGACTAAACCTTTCTGGCTAATGTGACAGTAAGTTAGCAACAAAGAAAGTCATTACTTGTTAAATCCAAGTTGCAGCTTTCAATGGAAATCCTCATTACGAAACAATATTCAGACAATAAATGGCAAATTAAAGATGGAAATGCAAAGGACGAAAACTGTCACATCAAAAAATCGTTAGTCTGAAACATAGAATAATGAAAATACTTTAAAAATTGATTTTAAAAACTAATTCCGCAATCGGTTACATGATTACATAAATATTCCAAACGTACATTTCACTAAAGATGTCTAAGATCATACCTTACCTGCTTTCGCGCTAATAGCTGTTAAAAATGGGGGTCTCTAGTTGGCAGTGGTATGCACCCTGTCCAAGTAGGGACCCTTCCTTGTAGTCAGGGTAAGGGAGTTACACACCCAAGATAACCCCTGATCACCCCCTTGGTAGCATGGCACGAGCAGTCAGGCCTATCTCAGAGGTAATGTGTAAAGTATTAGTACTTAACACACAAAGTAACACAGTGAAAACACAACAAATGGACACCACACCAGTTTACAAAAAAAAACAATTATCTAAACAGAACAAGACCAAAACAACAAAAATCTAACAAACATAACTCAAAATATCCCTTTTAAAAGGTTTAAGCAATTCTGTCCATAGAACTCCAAGGATGCGTTGATTTGACACAAAGTACCTTGGATGCATCAAAATGCACAAGGAAAAACAGCCACAGAGGAGGGAAGTTCGGAACACACGGCGATGCGTCGGTTCCTGAGTCCATGGGGTAGCAATGCGTCAGTTCTGCTGCACACAGGAGACGTGTTGCATCGGTTCCGGACTGTAAGAGGAAACGATATGTCAAAGTCCAAAGATGGTTGTGGTCTGGGGGTGATGCGTGGAAAACATGGTGCACAGGTGCAATGCGTGGAAATCCGGACGCGCTGGAAGTCGAGGCGGCAAACAGGTGCTGCATCAATTCTTTCAGCCGCCGGCTGGTGATGCGCCCATTCCTTCATCCGCACAGCAGGGCCTGCGTCGGTGTCAGTGCGGTGGTCTTGGACGTAGGAGACACAGGTGCGCTGGACTCGGGCTGCAGTGTTTTTTTAGGCCATGAACAGGCACTGCATCGATTACTTCGGCTGCATGGCAGCTGTGCAGGAACACTTCTCCCGTACAGCAGTGCTGCGGCAGAAAAACAGGCACTAGAAGGATGATGCATCGATTTTGCAGTCTTTTGCAGCAGGAAAAACCTCCAAGGGTCCAGAACTGGAATTGGCACCACTTGGCAGGTCAGAACTCCCAGCAGTGGAGTTCAGGGATGCTGCATGTGAAGTCTTTGATGGCCCTGAGACTTTCAACAGTAGGCAACCACACACAAGCACGAGAACCCTTTAAAAGCAGGATTCAAAAGCAAAGTCCAGTTCTTTCACTGCCCACAGACAGAAGCAGCAACTGCAGGCCAACCCAGCAAATCAACACACAGCAAAGGGGCAGTAATCCTCCTGACAGCTCTTCAGCTCTTCTTCTTGGCAGAGTCCTCAGTCCAGAATGTTATAAAAACGTGGGGTTACATGTCCAATACTTATACCCCTTTTGGCCTTTGAAGTAGGCATACTTCAAAGGCAAGACTTTGTTGTCCACAAGATCCTTCCTTGCCTTGCCTTGGCTTCAGACACACTACAGGGAGGCAGAGACAGCATTGCGAGAGGCCAGGCACAGCCCTATTCAGGTGTCAGAGACAACTCCTCCCACCACTCTAGCTCAGGAAGGTCCATCAGCCTGGTGATGGGCCATAAGGATATGCAGGGCAACCTCAGCACCTTTTGTGTGACTGTCTAGAGTGAATGCACAAACAACCCAGCAGTCAATCAAAACCAGACGTTGATTCCACAGGCAGGCAGAGGCACAGGATGGTAAAGCAAGAAAAGGCCCATTTTCCAAAAGTGCAATTTTCAAACACACAATTTAACATCCAACATCACTAAAAGATGTATTTTTAAATTCTGAGCTCAGGGAGCCCAAACTCCAAATCTCGAGCACTTCCCAACTGAAAGTTAAACCTGTAAAATGTTACAAGGCAGCTCCAATGATAACCTATGAGAGAGCTAGTCATTGCAATAGTGAAAAATGAAATTGGCAGTATATCACTATCAGGACATGTAAAACACACCAGTATATGTCCACCTTTCACATACACTGCACCCTGCCCATGGGAGTACCTTGGGCCTACCTTAGGGGTATCTTACATGAAAGAAACATGAAGACTTGGGCCCGGCAAGTGGGTGCACTTGCCAGGTCGACATGGCAATTCAAACTGCACTCACAGACACTGCAGTGGCAGGTCTGAGACATGTTACAGGGGTTCACTGATAGAATATCGATGCTATAAACATCCATGTAAAAAATATCCCCCCAAAAATATAGAATGCAAAAATATCAACTCCCTATACTTAAACAGGTAAGTACAAAAATATTGAATCAAAAATATCGAAGTTAAAAATATAGATGTAAAAAATATCGATTTAAAAATATAAATAAAATAAAATAATATATATTAAATATATAAAATATTAATATTATCTTTAACAAAATAAATTAAATTTAATATACATTTTAACTAAATATAAAAAATAAACTTAATTTAAAAAAATATAAACACGCAAACATACTAATTTATACATATAAATATATTTACTTTAAAATAATTTATTAACTATTATCTTTATTTAATTTTTAAACTTTTAAATTATATAAAAATAAAATATATACATATATCAATAATTTAAAATAAAAAAAACATTCTATAATTAATTAGAACATTAAACTATTAAAACAAAATTAAAACGTACATTTTGCAATACAATAAATACAATAGTAGGGAAAATGTTGGATAGCGAAATAATTAAATTTACTATTCCAACTCCAGTGAGTGCAACAGTAGGGAAAGTGTTGGATAGCGGAGGGGTAAAAATTACTATTCCCACTCAAAGAGTGCAACAGTAGGGAAAGTGTTAGATAGCGGAGGGGTAAAAATTCACTATTCCCACTCCAGTGAGTGCAACAGTAGGAAAAGTGCTGGATAGCGCAGGGGTACAATTACTATTCCCACTCCAGTGAGTGCAACAGTAGGGAAAGTGTTGGATAGCGGAGGGGTAAAAATTACTATTCCTACTCCAGTGAGTGCAACAGTAGGGAAAGTGCTGGATAGCAGAGGGGTAAAATTACTATTCCCACTCCAGATGAGTGCAACAGTAGGGAAAGTGCTGGATAGCGGAGGGGTAAAATTACTATTCCCACTCCAGTGAGTGCAACAGTAGGGAAAGTGCTGGATAGCGGAGGGGTAAAAATTACTATTCCCACTCCAGTGAGTGCAACAGTAGGGAAAGTGTTGGATAGCGGAGGGGTAAAAAATTACTATTCCCACTCCAGTGAGTGCAACAGTAGGGAAAGTGGTGGATAGCGGAGGGGTAAAAATTACTATTCCCACTCCAGTGAGTGCAACAGTAGGGAAAGTGTTGGATAGCGGAGGGGTAAAAATTACTATTCCCACTCCAGTGAGTGCAACAGTAGGGAAAGTGCTGGATAGCGGAGGGGTAAAAATTACTATTCCCATTCCAGTGAGTGCAACAGTAGGAAAAGTGCTGGATAGCAGAGGGGTAAAATTACTATTCCCACTCCAGTGAGTGCAACAGTAGAGAAAGTGCTGGATAGCAGAGGGGTAAAAATTACTATTCCCACTCCAGTGAGTGCAACAGTAGGGAAAGTGCTGGATAGCGGAGGGGTAAAAATTACTATTCCCACCCCAGTGAGTGCAACAGTAGGGAAAGTTCTGGATAACGGAGGGGTAAAAATTACTATTCCCACTCCAGTGAGTGCAACAGTAGGGAAAGTAGTGGATAGCGGAGGGGTAAAAATGACTACTCCCACTCCAGTGATTGCAACAGTAGGGAAAGTGTTAGATAGCGGTGGGGTAAAAAAATACTATTCCCACTCCAGTGATTGCAACAGTAGGGAAAGTACTGGATAGCGAAGGGGTAAAAATTACTATTCCCACTACAAAGAGTGCAACAGTAGGAAAAGTGCTGGATAGCAGAGGGGTAAAATTACTATTCCCACTCCAGAGAGTGCAACAGTAGGGAAAGTGCTGGATAGCCGAGGGGTAAAATTTACTATTCCCACTCCAGTGAGTGCAACATGTAGGGTAAAGTTCTGGATAGCGGAGGGATTAAATTTACTATTCCAACTCCAGTGAGTGCAACAGTAGGGAAAGTGTTGGATAGCGGAGGGGTAAAAATTACTATTCCCACTCCAGTGAGTGCAACAGTAGGGAAAGTGTTGGATAGCGGAGGGGTAAAATTTACTCTTCCCACTCCAATGAGTGCAACAGTAGGGAAAGTGTTGGATAGCGGAGGGGTAAAAATTACTACTACCTACTCCAGTGAGTGCAACAGTAGGGAAATTGCTGGATAGCGGAGGGGTAAAAATTACTATTCCCACTCCAGTGAGTGCAACAGTGGGAAAGTGCTGGATAGCGTAGGGGTAAAAATTACTATTCCCACTCCAATGAGTGCAACAGTAGGGAAAGTGCTGGATAGCGGAGAGGTAAAAATTACTATTCCCACTCCAGTGAGTGCAACAGTAGGGAAAGTGTCTGGATAGCGGAGGGGTAAAAATTACTATTCCCAACTCCAATGAGTGCAACAGTAGGGAAAGTGTTGGATAGCAGAGAAACAAAAATTACTAATAACATTTAAACAATTGAAAAATTAATAATCTTAAAAATAAATAAACAATATTTTAAAAATATACGATTAAATATATTAAACATATAAAAAGAACACATATTATAATGTTAATTACATATAACAAAAAGGTACAAATATTATATAAAATAAATTAATAAATACATTTATAAACAATATTTATTTAAAAGGAGCAAATATTAAACAAACAAATTATTTAAAACATAAATGTATTTATTTTATTTCCTACCCTATAACACCACACCAATAAAAAAAGACTTCAACATTTTTATTTAAATTTATTTCCATAATTAACATAATTAATAATGAATTTAAAAAATATTATTAATAAAAAAGATAATAAACATTCATTGAGTACACATTCTTTAACACTATAATATCCACAACACACACCTAACATTAATTACACAATTACCATAATTAATTACTAATTAATTAATTTAAATTAATTAACAACTAATTAATAATTCATCAATAAAAATAAATTACTTCCCACCCTTCCCACCATTTACACCTATAAACACCACAACACACACCTAAAATTAAATACACAATTACCATCATTAATTACTAATTAATTAATTTAAATTAATTAACAACTAATTTTTAAATAATTAATAATTAATTAATTTACACATTTAACACTATAACATCACAATTAAACAAATATTAATAAATAAAAATTATTCAATACATTTTATATAATTAAATTACTTCCCACCCTATTCCCCTATAAACCCACAACCCGCTACGGAACTAAAAACGCAAATTTCAAATAAAAAAAAATAATAACTACTAAAAATAATCAATACATTTTATATAATTAAATTACTTCCCACCCTATTCCCCTATAAACCCACAACCCGCTACGGAACTAAAAACGCAAAATTCAAATAAAAAAAAATTAATAACTACTAAAATTTTAACACATATAATAAAAATACAAACAATTCCTATACAAAAAACAAACATCACACACATATAAAATATATACTAAAATACATAACATTAATAAAAAATCGATATTTTTAACAACTATATTTTTGCAAACGATATTAACCACTTCGATATTTTTTAAATCGATATTACTTACCTAAAATCAATATTCTTGACCACGAGAATTTGTCTGTCGATATTCCTGACCCATGATATTTTTGCTACGATATTTGTGCAATTCAATATTTTGTCTCTGCATCGATACAGGGCTACTCATGTAGCACAATCAGTGCTACAGGCCCACTAGTAGGATTTGATTTACAGGCCCTGGGCACCCACAGTGCACTATAATAGGGACATACTAGTAAATCAAATATGCCAATCATGGATAACAAATTATAATCCTAATTTACACAGGGAGCACTTGCACATCAGCAGTGGTAAAGTGCCCAGAGTACACAAACCAGCAAAAACGAAGTCAAGCACACAGTCAAAAATACAGGAGATAGAGGCAAAAAGACAGGGGAAACCACGCCAAGGATGCGAGGTCTAACAGTAAGGTTGCCACATTTCCCACAGAAAAATTGTTCATGTTCTAAGATTCTGCAAAGTGCTGGATGTGATGGGTAACTAGGACTTTATATGAACTCGTCTGCATTCATTTTTTAACATGGCTTTTCAGTCTTCTCTACTTTACTTATCAGGCTGGTATCCTTAATACAGCTCAAGAATACACATTAAAGTGTCTTCTTCTTATTTTTGCTATTTTAAGTATGAATTTATAAGGGAACAAAAATACCGGCTTTAGGTGATTTCCTGACTTTTGGACGGGACATTACAATACCAGAAATGTCGGTACGAAACTGCCAGGTGGCAGTCCTACATGCCAGTTGCTTTGCTTTAGGGCACGTGTTTACTACAGTCATCCAGATAATTGACTGAACGCGCCTCACAACTGAAGCAAGAATGATCTCTTGTTTTCATTTGCATTGCAAAGTTTTAAGTATTATTCCAAATGTTATGTTTTATGAGGTAGAGAGTTGCCAGGCATAGCAGATGAAATCAAATTCCAGTGGGGAAATGCTATTCTACGTTTGGGAGGACATCTCATCAACCTCTTTCACATACTTAGCAAATTTTAAATTTTTAATATAAAATGAGGAAAAAGAGTAGTGAGGGGATTTTAGGAAAGTAGAATTTTGGGAAAAATGCAATAATTCTTAATCGAATTGGGATGAAGACTGGGTAATGTACTGAAGAAGTCATAAATGTGGGATGGATTTGCAGAAAATGTAGAGTTTGGGCTGATCAATCCCCATATGCATACATACTACAAACTCAGCTTTGGCTTGACTGGATTAACTTTTTTTAGCTTTATTTTTTCAGGGTTCAAGTTTTGGTGCAAAGTACATTAGTTAAGTAATAAGTACGTTTCAAATTTATGTATAGTAAAATGTGCATACAATATTTTATTTTTAAGGGTTCTTGATGAATGTGGACTGCTGCGAAATGGGTGTTAACACATTACATCATATTTAAACATGATTAAGTTTTTGTGAGCCTGCCTCTAAAACCTTGGACAGAGTTGCACTTTCCATATGGTATAAACTAGTGCAAACAGTGGGAAGACGAAACATAATAGTCTAAGATGTTAATGGCTTTGATTCACCACTGAGATAGTTCTAACCTGTTATTACACTACAACGTAGTCAAGAAGCGTTATGAGCTCCCTTCAGCAGGGGAACTGTTGTTTGTTCCAGCAGAGAACTTTAAGGGAGGGACAGAACCTATTTAATGTTTTCAATAGAAGTAGAACGCAGTGGTCGCATCACAGAATTTGAGGGCACCTAGTCCAAAGGTCTTGGTATGCAGTGTGAAGTAGATAGATAATAGTTGTTCTCTTAGTGCCTAGTAGGGCTCAGCTGAGATTCATTAGCATCAATGTCCCACTCCAGCTGACAGGACCTTAAGTTAAACGCTGTATCCTGTCTCATTTCACTATTTGAATGTTTCTGCAGAAGGTCATCTCCACGAGGGTTTCAGAATTAAGTTGCTGCTGTAGTCATAGCAGAGACTGCAGGTAATGTTGATGTAACGCCCGTGCTCCTATGCCCTAAAGATTGGCCTTGCACTGGGACAGGGGAGACCCTGCTGGTAACCCCAGCTCTTGCAAGCACAGGCCATGCACTACTTCCGCATGCTGGGCAACGCACAACATCCACTCCTGGCAGCATCACTTCCGCATGCTGGGCCACACACAACATCCACTCCTGGCAGCACCACTTCCGCATGCTGGGCCACACACAACATCCACTCCTGGCAGCACCACTTCCGCATGCTGGGCCACACACAACATCCACTCCTGGCAGCACCACTTCCGCATGCTGGGCCACACACAACATCCACTCCTGGCAGCACCACTTCCGCATGCTGGGCCACACACAGCATCCACTCCTGGCAGCACCACTTCCGCATGCTGGGCCATACACAACATCCACTCCTGGCAGCACCACTTCCGCATGCTGGGCCACACACAACATCCGCTCCTGGCAGCACCACTTCCGCATGCTGGGCCACACACAACATCCACTCCTGGCAGCACCACTTCCGCATGCTGGGCCACACACAACATCCACTCCTGGCAGCAACACTTCCGCATGCTGGGCCACACACAACATCCACTCCTGGCAGCACCACTTCCACATGCTGGGCCACACACAACATCCACTCCTGGCATCCTAGTGAAGAAGCTGGCCACTGCCCGTACAAATCACTGTGGATGAGCAGGGCTTGCCACACCCAAACCAAGCTTCCCTGGATCATCTTCCTGGGATCTATTAGAGAAGGAGGCCTGCAGTACAAAAACGTCCCTTTTGTCTTTAGACCTCTTCTTTTTTTCTCCTAACTGAACATAATTAATTGGGACTTCATTCATGTGGGCTCAAAACACTCAGCAGATGGCCCTGCAGGCTTAAGGGCACTGACCTGGTCCAAAGCCCCATTGATTCCTTTCAAGAGCTGGTACACTGGAGATCCTGTTGTTGTCCCCTTTGCACTCCCATGTGTCTCAGGCTTGAACTTTGTGCTCAGCATGGCTTGGCAGAGAATGCAACGACCTGTTCCCAATGTATACATTGTGCCCCGGGGTGCAACCAGAGTGTGCGTCTGCTTTGAGTGCCCCCGGGACACAATGGCATCACAGAAGGGGCCGCAGACGCTTGTGCGTCCCCTCCTGTAATACAGATAGCACTGGCGCACATGTTGCACCAGCGCTATCATGAGAGTGCGTTCCCTCATTTGGATGGGGGTGTGGCCCCATGCAAATGAGGCAATCACCTTATCTCTGCACCAGCACCATATTGCTGACGTGGGCGCAGCGGCAAACATGCATTTAAGAGGCACGCTGAAAGTGCCCCCTCAGTTATCCTCCTGCAGGCGGGTGCAGTCACTCACTGGACCCACCTGGAAGAGGATCTCTAACCCACCTTAAAAGTGCAGGAGGGTTGCCGCCTACACAGTAAAACACAGAGCCACTTTAAAGCAGCTGCTCCATTTTTCACTTGAATGCGCTACCGGGGGGGGAGGCGGGGGGGGGGAGAGGGCAGCGCAAGTTCATGGCTGCCCTGGGGGTAGCGTATTTCTTTCTAATAGCGTGCACTTTCCTTCTTTGCACCCAGCGCACTTTTTGAAAGGTGTGCTGTGGCACAAAAAAAAAAAATGCTGTATTCGTAATACGGTCCATGGATCGCACAGCAGCCAGTGAAGTATAGGAACCCTCTGGGGGGCGTGGCTTAGCCGGCTGCAAGATGGCCGCACTTTGAGTGGGCTCTGCCGGCCAAGTCTGTTATCGGCCACGATCCTGCAGACAACGTCGGAGCACCTCGCTCCGGGCGATCCTGTTCCCGCGCACACTGGGGCATCGACTGCTGCCTTTTTGGCCCTTGGAGCCCGCCGCTGCACTGATTTATCCCCGCTGATGGCTGCCAGGGCCTATTGGGCCTAATCTGAGACGCGTGGCTGGATTCCGCGCTGCGCTGCTGGGAAGCCGCTGCCACCCCTTCTTGCACCGGCCGGCCCCTGGAGACGCGGCGACCCGCCGGGTGCCTACCTGCTACCTGCTCCTCGCTGGTCCCGGTGAGTGCTGCTGCTGTGGGGGCTTCCGCGGCGGGGTTGGGAGTGTGTGCGCCTCACCGCGGGGCCTGGGCCTACCTTCATTGCTGCTGGGGCTCCCCTGCAACGCATCCTCCAGTTTGCCCCGCTGCACTGGCCCCGCGTCGAGGGCCGCACACCCTCCGCGTCTCCCCGCTGCCATCGCCCCCGCGGCTCCGCCATCCTCTGCAGCGCCCGTGGCGGAGGACGACATCGCTGCGGCCGCTCCTCGTCCGGCAGCCCTCGGCTCTGCTGACTCCTCACGCCGCCTCTCAACCCTTCTCATTGGAGATCTGCCGATCCGCTGACGGCCCGCTTCATCCACCGCGCCTGGGCCTTTGCCTCTTCAGCTACACCACCCACTCACTGCAGGCCCTGACGCCTCCCTCCTGGACCGTGCTGCGAGTGTGGGGCCGGAGCCGGCGCCGCGCCACCACTGGGCCGCTTTTGCCTGTTCTCTTCGCGGACCTGCCTGGTCCCGCCTGCCGCCCGGCCCCTGCTGATTCTGGGTGAGTGGTGCGCTTGAGGGGGCACTTGCGGCTGGATTGGGTGCGCGCTTGCCTTTCCGCGGGGCCTGGGCCTATTCCCTGTACAGCAGAGGCTCTTCGCCCTTTGCCTCTCTTCGTTGGCCCCGCGACGGGGGCAATGCGCCCCCCGCGATTCCCCGCTGCCTCTGCCCTCACGGCCCCAATTCCCTCTTCTGCTTCCACTGCGGGGGCCGTCGCTGGCGCGGCTGGGATATTGCCTACGCGTCGCCGGCCTGGCTGCCTCGCCGCGTTGCCTACCTCGCTGCTATCCTTCAGGACCCGTGTGCTTGACGGACGCCTACCACAGCTTGCCATCACGAGGGGCATCACCAGTGGCTCTCTCATCGCCCCCTTCCTCCGGCCTGGCCGCAGCCTTCTCCGTGAGTGCCTGTACTTTTGTCACTGAGCCCAGATCGCCTGCTACGCCTTCCCCAGCTGCGGCGTACTCTGCACATCCCGCCGCTGCAGACTGCCTTCAGCTCTTCGGCGGCCTTTCTCACCTGCTCCTGTCCGGCCATGGGGAAGACCGACCCTAAACAACCCAAGATCGCCTTCGATCAGCGCCGGCAGACTCGCCAGGATGGTGCGGTCGCCGACGGGGGTGACCCAGCCGGCCAAACGGATGCGGCCCAAACGCGGGAGGATGATCTGAAGACCATCATGCTAGATGTCAAATCCACGGTCACTGGCATTGCGGCCCAGCTCGACCAGCTGTCGACCCGTCTTGACGCTGTCAAGGCCCGAGTTGACTCGCACGACGCCCGTCTGCTGCACGTTGAAACAAGGGTCTCTGATGCTGAAGACGCCGCCACTCAGGATCGCCACAAGCTCCTTCAAATGGATAAGATACTCGAGCTGATCCGGAACAAAAACGAGGATTTGGATGCGCGCTCCCGTAGGAGCAATCTCCGCATCACGGGAGTGCCTAAATCCACTAATATCTCAAAAATGGAGGACTTTGTGGAACAGCTCATCCGCGAACTTTTTGGTGATGTCCTATCCTCTGTTTTTATCGTCGAGCGGGCCAATCGCTCCCTCGGCCCTCGCCCTGCCCCTGGCCTGCCGGCTCGTCCCATCATCGCCAAACTCCTGAACTTCAGGGACCGCTGTAGGAAGGTGGAATCTGACTGCATGGTTGCCCCCACTTTTTTCCTGGTGTTTTGCTGGTTTTCGACTTGGTTTGCCTGGGATCCTGCTATTCAGGACCCCAGCCTATCTGCTTTCCCTTTAAATTGATTGCATGTACTTTAGGTACACTCCAGATTGGATTCTGGGGTACCCTTATAAGTCCCTAGCATATGGTATACTATGTATCCAGGGCATAGGTACTTCAGAGGCCTCCCAGGGGCTGCAGCATGTATTATGCCACCCCTGAGAGGCCATCCAAAATGACACCACAGGTCTGCTACAGCAGCCTGTGTAAGGTGGTGTATGCACTCTTACTGAGATATAGGTTCCCTATATCTCTCCATATCACTGCACATGTAAACCTATCAGTCACCCCTATGGCAGGCCTTAACAATCCTGAAGGCAGGGTGCTGGGTTTCATGTGAGAGGGTGCCCATGCATGAGCAGAGCCCTCTGCAGCTTTCGGAATCTTCATTCCGGGTTGTTTGTGATGCAGCCAAACCATATACTCTTAAGTGCATTATAACCTCACGGTAAATGCTAACTTGAGAATGGCTGCATGGAAACATGTTGTGTTTGATGTCAAACACCTTGGAATCATACCTCCACCCCAGTAACTGGGGTGGGAGGTATGATCTCACCCTACTAGAGGGAGAAACATGGCACCACCGGTACACCAAGTACCAGCTTAACAGAACCCTGGCATCACAAAATGGATGCTGCAGCCACAGACACGAGTCTGCCCTCCTGCTGCTGGACGAAACTCCGGCAGGGGAGACCTGGATAATAGGTTTCCTGTCACAGGGAGGTGTGACCACCTCCCAGACAGGCTTTAGTGTATTGGGGCTGGGTGGGTGCACTCCAAGAGTGCTTTGAAGTCTGCACTGGGGGCACATTTGGTGTCCCTGTGCATAGTCCAGCTCAAACCGGTTGCAGGGGCTACCAGCCCCTGCTCTGGCGCAAAACTGGACAAAGGAAATGGGTGTAGCCACCCCTCTTTCCTGACCCTCCCATAGGTGGGTCCCCAGAGTTTGTCCCACCCCTTCCTTGGGTATAAAGTAGGAACCCCTGACTACAGGACTTTAGATTTACCTGGACGAAACTCTGCTACAGAATCCCAGAACTTCAACTATCTACACGACGTTGGATGACCGAAGAATCTCCCTTGGAGTAAAGGAGTTACTCCCCTGCTTGGCAGGCACCAAAGACGCATCTGTCCGGTTGGCATCTCCGAAGCTCCTGAGGACTCTGAAGAATATTGCCACACAGGAGGTGGGTTCCCGAGGTCTCTGAGGTCGAACTGTGCCCACAGCAAGTCTGAGGCCCGTATCCCTCGTGGAGACCGTGCAACCCGAACCCCTGGACACCGCGACCATTTGCAGCAGCATCAGCTTTGAGGCGACCTCTGAGGCTGAGCTTTGGGTTACTTGTAGCCCTGACCCCGAGCAGCAATTCCACTGAAGATTGCCAGCCTACACTCCACAAGTGTTCCGTGAGCTGGCCCTTTGTGTTTTCTCTCGAGGTCCCTTCGCGATCCCTGGTCCGTCGACTGGTGGGTCCCTGTGAAGGCAACACTAATTGGGCTACCCTGGTTGCTCCAGACGTGCCCAGACTCTCCATCGCTTGGGGAGTCCCGTGGGTGTTGGCCCTAGAACCCCTTAAGTCTAAAGGGGTTTGCTCAAAGTCCTCTCCTAAGTGTCCTTTTGCTTTGAAATTCCAACCGCGACTTTCCTCATAGAATCCTACGGCGCTCGTGGCTGTGTTCTCACACTGCACACGTCCCCCGTGGGTCTCCTGTGTCACTACCTTGGGTGGTTCCTTGGGGTCCCAGCGATTCTACGTGCTCTAGGCACTGTGTCTAGTCAAGTCGTGGTTCTTATAGCACTTTCTTAGTATATGGTTTGGTCTCCCCCTGGAGCCCACTGTGTATTGTGCTATTTACTGTCGTTTTAATACTGTGATATTGTGTATCTTGGACTCTAATCTCATAAAGAGATTAGTAGTGAGTGTTTAGAAATAAATACATATATTTTGTATATACCTGGTGTGGTTCTCCTTTCATTTGGTCATTCAGGAGGTTATAATCTGGTAAACCAAGTTGCTTTACACTCCTTCAAGACTTAGCCTGAAGGCTGCTCTCCATAGCTACCACTAGGATAGCTTTCAATAAAGGTTGTCTTTAAACCTATCATCAAGAAGGGTCGTTTGGACTGGTGCAAGGTGCCCACTATAACTAGTGGACAGCATATGCCAGGCCAACTTCTCACAACCGCGATGCCATTCTTCGGGCGGCCAGGGAGAGAGGCGAGATTCGTCATCAGGGCAACTCCTTGTCGTTCTACCCCGACTACACTATGGCGGTGCAGGCTGCTCGCCGTGAGTTCCTCCGGGCGAAACGGATCCTCCAAAAACATGAAGTCTCATATTCCCTGGCATATCCCGCCAAACTGCGAGTCCGGCAGGGCTCCAAGATGCTCGTCTTTCCGGATCCCAAGAACGCTTTGGCCTTTGCGAAGAAACTGGATCGGTCACAACGCTCTCCTCCTGCCAACTCCCAGGCCGCCGCTGATGGCAACTTAAGTGATAACTACTGAATCTTATTGGCTTCTGGACACTCTCACTAACTGCACTCCTTGTTGCTCAGCTACCTGTTTTGATCTCGTCCACTTCGAACTTTTTCTATCCACAGGGCTCTCTATACCATGTTTATACTTCGGGCTCGATGCCCCTGACTCCCTGGTGTCATCCCTTACTGTTGTCTGCTACGGCCTGAGGCTTGGCCCCCCTGTCTCTTAGGCAGGGGTGTATGCTGAGCGACGCCATGCCTCCACGGGATGATTCCCTTTTTGGACATAGACTTTTCCCTTCCCAGTTGTGGGTCCCCGGGGTGGGAATGGGTGGAATCTCAGCCTGATTGGGGGGTTGGAGTGGGTGGTTGGGAGGGGGGTTCTTGGGGTCTGTTGCCTCCTTCTGAGGCCTTGCCGTTTGTTTTGATGTATGCCTTTTTTTTGGGTCCCTTTATACCACGTCATTTCAACTGCTTAGTTTTTTTTATTGCACCCCTCTCTGTCACTGCATTGTGTCCTCATTGCACATCTGCTTCTACTTGCTATTTTGGGGGATTTGTGGTATTGGGACTGTCGCCTCCGAATGAGGCTTTGGTTGTAAATTTGATCTTGGCGATTTCTTACACTTCAAATGTTATTGCACTGTGCTTCTGGTTATGCTCCTCCCTGTATTTCTCCACCCGACTGCACGAGGTTATACCTGTAATTTTAACCTTCCCCGACATTCACTTCTTTGGTAAGGCACTATGACAGATACCACGCTCTGGACCTGGAACGTCCGCGGTCTTAACGACCACCGCAAAGCGCGCCTGGTCCATGCCCACCTCTCCCGGCACAAGGTAGACATTTGTTTTCTACAGGAGACCCACCTGCTACCCGCTACCTCCTCCAGACTCCTTTTCAGGCACTGGGCGAAATACATTCCTCCTTTTACTCTAATTATTCCCGTGGGGTGTCTGTCCTGCTACGCAGAGGGCTTCCATGGCAGACCTCCCAGGTGATCATTGACCCCGAGGGGCGCTTTGTGGTCCTTCACAGTACCCTTCAGGCCTAACCACTGACCTTGGCTGCGCTATATGGTCCCAACAATGATGACCCGGATTTCTTCGCGCAGGTTTGGCACCACATCTCGTCCCTGGGCCCCGCTACGCTCCTCTGGGGGGGTGACTTTAACGTCACGCTGTCTACCACGCTTGATCGTTCCAGCCCGCACACTTCCCACCCGCGCGCAGCTTCACTATTGAGCTCTATTCTCACTGATAACTCCCTATTTGACGCGTGGCGCCACACTCGCCCCGAGGCGCGCGAGGGCACTTGCGTAACAGGCTCCCACGGCTGCTGGTCCCGCTTGGACCTCTGGATTACCACTCCAGACGCCTTTGCTTGGCTCACCTCTATTGAGCATATGGCGCGCACCCTCTCAGATCACGCTCCTGTTCGTCTCCGTTTGCGCCTCCCTCAAACCCTACATCGCGCGTTCTCTTAGCGGCTTCTTCCTAACGCGCTTCGTGACTCGGTCTTCTGCGATGAGATACAGACCGCAATTACGAATTATTTTGAGCTTAACGAGGGCACTGTTGACTCCCCCTCCACACTTTGGGAAGGATTTAAGGCCGTCATTCGTGTGGAATGCATTTCCAAGCAGTCGGGTGTCTTACACTCTATCCGCGGCACTCTAGATAAATTAGATTCTGAGATTAAGGCTCTGGATTCCTCCCACTCCCGGGACCCCAACCCTGATATGCTTGCTCAGATCTGGGGGAAGCTCACCGACTTCGCTGACGAGGCCAACAGAGAGCTCGCGTTTCTGGGCAGGGAGGCGCGGGCGCGCCGCTTCGGTGAGGGCGACTGCCCTGGAAAGACCCTTGCCAACCTTCTCCGCTCGCCTCACGCTGCGTCCTATATAACCGCCCTCCAGGACGGAGGCCCTGACAGAACCACCTCTCCTGAGGAGATCAAGGCGCGTTTCACCGAATTTTACTCACAAGTTTACACAGCCGGGAATGTGCCCCCGCGCGAGGTTCTCGATCAATATTTCGATACTCTTCAGCTCCTCTGGCTTGGCAACCCTCACCGGGAATTCCTTGATGAGCCCTTCTCCAAAGAAGAAATCCTTGCTGCGATTAATGGTATGCCCGGTGATAAGGCTCCCGGTTCAGACGGCCTGCCAGCATCCTTCTATAAGTCCTTCGCGCCCCTCCTGGTCCCGCACTTAGCTGCCATGTATAACGAATCTTTTGAGAACGGTCAGTTCCCCCCTTCGCTCCGCGAGGCACTACTCACATTACTTCTAAAGCCGGACAAGCCCCCAGAGTTCCGTGACTCATATCGTCCCCTTTCACTAATCAATACGGATAATAAGATCTTTGCCAAGCTCCTCGCCTCCCGCCTTCATCCCCTCATGCCGCTCATCGCTCGCCCGGACCAGTCCGGATTCATTCCTGGCCGCGCGACCTCCCATAACCTTCAGACCATATTCTCCGTCCTTCATCAAATTAACCCCAAGCTCCCGGCAGTGGCTGCCTTGCTAGATGCCACTAAAGCCTTTGATACCCTAGAGTGGCCCTTTCTCTTTTATCTCCTCCCTCGCTTGGGCTTCAGCCCGGTTTTCATACGCAAAATACTACTCCTTTACACTCTTCCCACTGCCCGCCTCTGGATTAACGGTCAAATATCAGAGCCCATCTCCATCGCGAGGGGTACCAGGCAGGAGTGTCCGCTGTCACCCATGCTTTTCGCCATCGCCATGGAACCCCTTGCTGCTAGGCTCCGACAGCACCACACCCAGAGTGGTCTCGGCTTCGCGGCCCGCGCTCTTGTCGTTTCTATGTATGCGGTCAACGTCACACTTTATGTTCGTAACCCTCAAGAGAATCTTAGTCCTCTGGTCCGCGAGGTGATACGGTTTGGGGGCTACTCCGGCATCCAGGTTAACTGGAACAAGTCCGTACTTTTCCCCCTCACTGATGCCACGGTCCCCTTCACTCCAGACTACCCCTTTGTGTGGGCGTCGGGTCCGACAAGATACTTAGGCATCTGGCTGAGTAGGGACGTAGACGAACTTTCGAGAACTAACTTTGGCCGTGCTGTGGACTGGTTTGAGTCCAAGATTCCCCTCTGGCATAGGCTACCCTTGTCACTGGCGGGCCGCATAGCCATCGCCAAGATGGTGGTGCTCCCGAAGTTTTTATATTTATTCATCAATATTCCCATCCCCCTCACTGCCCACTTTTTTCACAAAGTACGCTCATTGCTCATCACTCTGGTCTGGGCTGGTCGACAGCCCAGAATTGCATATAATATCCTTACTCTCCCGATGTCGCGTGGTGGTCTTGGTGCCACTGATTTTAAACTTTATGCCATTAGTGCCCAAGCCAGTTTTCTCCATTTTTGGCTCCACCCTACTCCTTTTCAGCCGCGTGTCGCGGTGGAGGCTGACCTTCCTGCCCCATGGCCGCTCACAACCGCCTTGTTCGCCCCAGCGAAACTCCCTCGCACCGAGATTGACACGGTGGAGACTCTGCGCTGGGCCTGGGATGGGCTCCGTAGACTCTCTGGCTCTAGCATGCTCTCCGCGAATGCCATGCCTATTGCACATCATCCGGCTTTTCCCCCCCTTCAGTCATCCGGGATGGTTAAACATGCAACCCGCTTGGGG
The DNA here is from genome assembly GCA_963921515.1 of Calotriton arnoldi. Taxonomy (NCBI): domain Eukaryota; kingdom Metazoa; phylum Chordata; class Amphibia; order Caudata; family Salamandridae; genus Calotriton; species Calotriton arnoldi. Next base: position 454,048 of record CAWUFW010005885.1, on the reverse strand, counting down.
CTTTCCACAGTGTCGGATCTCTACCCTGGGGACACCTTCTTCACTCTTGCTGTCGACTCCGGCCCCATGGACACTCTGCTCTACTATCAACTAAGGGCTATTTGCAGGGAGCTGCATCCCTCGTTTCCCCAGCCTCCTTCCTCGATGGCTACTCTTGACTTTCTTTACACATCCCCCTCCCCACGAAAGCTAGTCACCAAGATTTACGCCCTTGCACTAGCAGCATCTCCCATCTCTGCAGACCGGGCGCGAGTGGCGTGGTGTGAGGACCTGGGTGTCGAACTCTCTCAAGAAGACTGGCTTTATTGTTGCAATCAGATTAAACGCCTATCCCCAAATTACCGCCTGCGCCTCATCCACTTTAAGTATTTGCATAGGCTTTACCGCACTCCTGCTCAGCTGCACAAGATGGGACTTATCCCCAATGATAGATGTCTGCGGTGCTCCGGCCCTGCGGCAGACTTCTCCCACCTCGCCTGGCTGTGCCCACGGATCTCCGCATACTGGCGCGAGGTGTGTGCCGCTATTTCTGAGATTACCTCGTCGCCGGTCCAGCCCGACCTTCTTCTTTGCCTTTTAGGCTTCGTGAAATTTTGCCCTGATGCTACACGCCGCCTGACTGCGATGCTTCTTGCCCTTGCGAGGCGTAGGGTCTCCATGTGCTGGGGTCGCAGGCTTGTACCTAAGGTTGACACTTCACTTGAGGATGCTTCTCGGTGTCAGACACTCCTGTCCGAATTCTGGGACCTAATGCCGGCCAAATCCCGCCCAATTGACATATGGGGTCCACTTGTATCTTACCTCTCAAGTCGTGACTCTCAGCGTCCTGCGACCTCCCCCGCGCTCCCTGCCGGCGTTCCGCCTGCGGCGGCCGCCGGCGATGGTCAGTGAGTTGCTGGCTCCCCGCTCACTCTCCCTCCTGCTCCTCTAGCCTCTCTCCCCTATTCGATGGGCCTCTCCCCATAGCTTACACTACTTCCCTAGTGCTGCCACTGCTTGTTCTTCTTTGTATCGACATCATGTGTTACGCGTATGTGGTAACCTCTGCTGCATAATACTGAATACTCGTATGTAATGCCCTGATATAGTGCAATCTTGTAACCTTGCTGTGCAAATTTGTCAATAAAGGTTTTTGAAAAGTAAAAAAAAAAAAAAGTATAGGAACCCTCTCCAGTTTCTAGGATCCTGGCTGTGGCCCCCTCTCATGCGGGAGCTGATCTCCATGCAAGCCACCAGTTACGCCACCTTTGGCAAGCCACCAACAGACACTCCTCATGTCACAACTACCACATACCACCCGAAACGTTATGCCAATCTTAAGTTCTGAGGAATGCAGACAACTCTGTGCATGGCTGGCTCCGCCACCTCTACACATGAGTTTAGGGGTACTTCTGTATATTAATGTCATTATTTGCTGAGAGACACCTTTATGTGCATCATTTCGAATGTTTAAATCCTCAGCTTGATTTGTGTCGGATAGAGCAAGAATTTGGAGTCATGTACATATATATCCAGAGGTGGCTGAGGGCAGCATTTCCACAGAAGAGAAATATGATACGTCCTACCGTCTGTGATAACTACTGTAACTAGATATATGAGCCAAATATTACAACCTTTGGAAGAACACAGCTGCTTCCATTACCCCTCAAGCTAATAATCTACAAAATAATAGCATCTCAAGTAAGCAAATAACTCTGAAACTACAAGTAGTTTTATCTTCCTTCAAAGTGTTGCCACAGAAACAATGAAGTTATAAACAACTTCATGGGTTGTTTTAGGTGTTCTAACACTATACTGAATGCAGACTGACGACCTGCACCAATATTAAGCGCAGAACATTTATTATATCTACATCATCAAGGTAAGTACATATAGCTAAGTATATACTGAGTAGTCTAAAGTCCACATCTATGTACTTCGACAATATTTATATTTTCCAGGTAAGTCGATGTGGAGTTAAAAATAGTAAATCCGCACTTAACTAGATATAGTCACTTTGACGACATTATGGTAGTCGACACTCAGCACTCAGAATGTTGCAGAATGCTATTTTGACACTCGATATTGTGACATACAACCCTATATGCTTTGTGATGGTCATTCCACCTCAGACATTGATTGTACTGAAGAATGGGGTGTCAGAAATGTTGGAAAAATGAAGGTAAGATTGAAAGCCAAGTCGGATATTCAATGTTTAGGAATGAAAATTTGGAAGTAACACGAACATGTTGAGGCTACAATGTTGAGAAACAAGCTGACTTCATGGTACATCATGTATCAAAGGATTCCGGGGCATATTTACAAGCCCTTATCGCCACAGAAACGTCACTTTTAGTGACGTTCCTGTGGCGATATGGGCTTTGCCTTATTTACAAGGCTGCGTTAAGCCACTTAACGTGACTTAATGCTGCCTTGTAAATAAGGCCCCCTTTCACGCTGTACTTAGACATAAACAATCTATTTAAAAAAATTACGTTTTGCAACTTCTATGTGTGCTGCATTAAGCAGCACACATAGAAGTTTCAAAATGCCATTTCAGATTGTTTATGGGCAGGAAGGGACACCTTCCTGCACATAAACAATCTTCCCCTACAACGCAGGCACCCTTGCACTATGGTACAAGGATGTCTGCGTTGGCGCTAGGCAGCTAAAATTAGCGCCAGCGCAGGGGATATGCAGGGCTGCACCGCATCCTTGTAAATACGGTGCAGCCCTGCGTTTTGGAAGTGGCGGAGCACGGCGTTAAGCCAAGGTGGCTAATGCCGGGCTCCGCCTCTTCCTAGTAAATATGCCCCTCGGAGTCGCAAAGCTGACGCTGGCCTGGGTGAGTACGTGAAAATGTCAGTCGGGTACTTGGATTTATTGGGAGTAAGATAACTGGGAGAGGGAGGTCGCAGAAAAAGGGAGGAGTAATTCACCCTCTGCAGACATCCTTATGTAACTTGAAATTCACAGTTTTCAAATCTTGGCAGGACTAACTCAGCCATTGGTATGTCTGCTATCGACAAGAGGATATATTATTAAATGGAGGGATAGTGAAGCTCTTTGCAGCACTGTGAAATGGTAAATTCTCTCAGAGGAAGTACCATGCACACTGAAATAAAAAAAAAAAGGTGTGCGGTTAAAGAATCTTCTTTTTTGAAAAGTACTTCCCCACGGAGTTACAGGGATGTGATGAATCCACCTCCCATTTGATTAGCAACATTAAAAAAAATGAGTGCCATTATTTCACTCTCTCCAATCCGGCCACTCTTCGAGTGCACAATGACAGCTTCTGAAGGCTGTATGCCCTGGTGGCTATATTAATAAGAGATATTAAATTAGCATCCGAATGTTCTTGCAATCTTTAACAAAACGAGGACACATATGAGATCCCATTATCTCTACTATCACTTTGAAATTTGATTGCAGCCCTTTAGAATTGTAGGCGCCACTCACGTCCTTTTTCCTAGGCCACGTAAAGTGACACTACCTCCCCTGACAGAAGTGAGGAAGGCTGGGAATGGACAGACAAAGGTCCCTATTCAAAATGACTGTATATTGAAGGCACAATGGAGTGGATCAGTTTACCCTGGTGGTTGAACAAATGTAGCTGTTGTGAAGGTCATGATGACCACAGACAATGTGCTTTATAGAGGTCAAGGGAGAATCACTGCTGCACTCTGTTGGGCCTTCAGAGGTTCAGGTGCATGGTGAATGGACCTTGTGATGTGTGAACACTACTTACATCTCCATAATTGCTACAATATGTGTACGTGGTACGCTATTTAAATCTACGTATTTGCTACAAGGTATGTACTGATACGCTTTGTGAGAGTCCTAATTAATTTTGGTTTGACACTGACGATGATGCACCTTCCACTGAAAGCAAAAGATGAGTATAGGGAGTTTACGGCTTTCCAAGACATATCACTGGGCTGTCAATTTGTATACCCATAGATATTTTAAATGTGTGCTATGGGGCAGGTCTGAAGAAAAGCGTGCATTTTTTTGCCAAAAAATGTTATTGAAAAAAAAGTGTCTGAAGCAAATATGCATAATTATAGCAAAATGCAAAGCATTATAGGAAGAACAACAAAAAGTGAAGCTTTTTTAGGTCTGGCTTCACAGCGCAGGTGTCAACCTAAAAAGATGCTTTCCGGAGTCCTACAGAAAGGGGCTCTGCCCATATGTTGGTAGCCAGGAGCACCTGTTTTTATTTGGCTTAAGTTGAAATTGCAGTGCATTTTTTATAGAGCTTAGTACCCCTGACGAGACAAAAGTGCTTCCGATTATTTTATTTATCCAGCAGCGTGCCAGCAGCAGTATGGCAGCCTGAGCTTGAATGTTTAGGGACACACACACACAACATTGTAATGCTGCTAAAGTGTCTTAGATAACTAGATAAATTACGATATTTATTTTTTTGGCAGCAGCACAGATGAGAGGAAGGTTGTCATGAAGCATGTATTGCTGTCCCAGCACCATCACTTTCCATCTTTAACTTTAGACTTCTAAGTGCAGTTTTGTGTTTGAGAGCAGTATGGGATGCCGAAGGCTGCACTTCTATATGAATCTTTATATCTGGATTGACAATGAAACTGTCGCCAGACCTTATGTGAACAGCAAAGAAGAGTTTCCAGAGTACCACTGAGAGAGGGGCTTAGGCTCCACTCACTTCCACTGAGTACAGGATTTAATTGGGCTGTATTTGTGTGCTTCCACACTGCTTGTATTGAACTTTTTGGCTTGAGGCAAAACTTAAAAGTCGATACAGCAGGAATGAGTTGGTTATGTTGGCAAGCCGATAACCATGGTTATAGGCCTGATCTGATTATTATGAATTGTTATGATAAAGGCACTAGGCCTGATGTACTTAACTATGAAAGCACATGTTAAAGTCAACTTAAGTGTCGATTGTTATTACTCAATATTAAGGCCCACAGATAGGTATTTTCTTACATGGAATCTCAAAGATTACCATGGTAGGCAATGGTTTTGGTGTTGGTTACCCTGTGTGACAAACCATAGATATAGAAGGTACGCTTTGTTAGAATCCTTGTAGGTCCTCTTAGGAGAGATAGTACTTTGCTTAGCCTACTGTAATTTTGTATACCGTTCTAATTTTATGTTTGTGTACCTGATGGTTGCCTTGTGGAAAACGTACGCTCAAAACTGTACGCCTGAGTTGATTATGGTGACAAGCTATAGGTCTGAGTGGTGCACTGGGAAGCATGATGTCTGATACCAAAGGTCTGTTATGCTTATATGTGAAACATGACGACAAAGGCAGTTAGTCTATCTTACTCCTTGAGAAAAGCATTTGTTGAAGCCAGTATGCCTTTAACAGTTGGTGGTTATCACACTGTTACATGTAATCTCACAGATTACCATAGCAGGCAAGGGTTTTGGCTTTGGCCACCCACTCTGACAAACCCTGGGGATTTTCACTGAGACGAGTCTTGTTAGTCCCTTTTGACAGGGGTTGTATAGAGTTTTGAAAACTGTATTTTTCTGCATATTTGCAATTTTATCATTGTATGCATGATGGTTGTAATTTTATGTGCACATGAATAAGTCAGTGTTGGGTAAGGTGTAAAGCCAATGGTAAAGTGTAAAGACTTCATCGGCCCATTGGAAAAAGTTATGCCAGATTTCATAGGCTTGTTCTGTTTACTATGAAATGCTATGGCAAAGCCAGTAAGCCTGACCTACTTATTGCAAAAAGCATGTAAAGACAATAGGCTTTTAGGGCTGCATTGTTATTACTCTGAATGAAAGCCTATAGACAGGTTTTTTGATTACATGGAATACCACAGATTACCTTACTAGGCAAGGGTGTTGTTGTTGGTTACCCCCTCTGACAAATCGTAGTGGGTAGAAGATTTGCACCAAAAGAATTATTTTAGTAACCTGTTAGGAGAAATAGTATTTTGCTATAACAGCTGTAATTTTGTATAAATTTGTAATTTTACGCCTGTATGCCTGATGGTTGCCTTGTAGGAAAGCTTAAATTCAGTATAGGAGGCCTGAGTTGGTTATGGTGACAAGCCAATGATAATAGGTTTAGGAGTGATTGGTGTGCAGAGAATTGTTATGACAGATGCCACAGGTCTCACCTGTTCATTATGAAAAGTTAATAGAAAGGCAGTAGGCCTGGCCTATTTATTGTGAAAGGTATAAAGTAAATAGGCCTCTAACAGTGGACTGTTAACACATTATGTTACAGGCTGAGAAAGGTATTTCGTAATCTCACAGATTATTATAGTAGGCAAGGGTTTTGGGGTTGGTCACTCACTCACAAACTTATGGGAGAGAGATTTGCACTATGGGAATCCTTATTAGTCTATATTAGTAGGGATTTTATATTGTTTTGTAATTTTATTAAGGTATACTTGATGGTTGCCTTGTGGAAAGGCTTATGAACAACACAGTAGGCCGAGCTGGTTATGGCGACAGACCAATGATAAAGGGTATGATTGTTTATAATGAAAAGTTATGATAAAGGCAGAAGGCGGAACATATTGGTTAGAGATACATATGTTAAAGTCAATAGGGATTGCGGGGTAGATTGTTATTACTCTAAATTGAAGCCTGCAGATAGGTATATTATTACATGGAATCTCACAGATTACCATAGGAGGCAAGGGTTTGGGTGCTGGTTCCCCCCTCTGACAAACCATGGGTGAAGAAGATTTGCACAGTCTGAATCCTAGTTAGGCCCTTTTAGGAGAAATATTATTTTCCTTTGGCAACTATCATTTTTTTATACTATGTAATTTTATGACAGAATGCCTGATGGTTGCCTTGAGGGAAAGCTTAAGTTCAGTACAGGAGGCCTCAGTTGGTTATGGCGACAAGCCAATGATAACAAATAGAGTCCTGATTGGTTCACTAGGACATAATATTTCTGATGCCATATGTCTGATCTGTTTATTATGAAAAGTTATTATAAACAGAGAAGCCCTGACATATTGATTGTGAAAAGCATATGTTACAGTCAATATACATTTTAGGGTGATTGTTATTTCTCTGTATTAAAGCCTACTGATAGGCATTTTGTTATATGAATTGTCTTTTTGAAATGGTTACCGACCCTAGGGTTAGAAGATTTGCAACGGGGGTGTGGTCAGGCGGGGAAAAGATGGCCGCTCACTGACGGAGATCCTCGGCGGTCTGGGAGGTGAAACAGACCCTTAGCTCTGTTTAATGAGCCTGCCGTCAAGAAACCTCATCTGAAGGTATGGGGAAACACACTACCCAGTTGTGAGCCATTTCTTGCTGCTTGTTTCAACGTGGTTGCTGTGTTTTGTGACATGACGATGATACCATGGCTGAGAAGTGTGGCAGCTGCCATTTTGTGAGCATCACACTGAGGGGATTTCAGCCCGTAATGATTTTGGCAGTGTTTAAGTAAAGGCATTAATTATATTACTTTCATTCATTTAACTCTGTTGTCACTTTTCTGCTAAGGATTTAAAATGGAGCTACCATATTATTGCACGTGTAACATAAACTAATTTTCTCTGTGCTATTCTCCTCATCTCTGGGTTGCTTACCCTCTTGTGGGTCGCACTAAAAGCTCACAGCAACTTCTATCTTCCAAATCTGGCTTGCTTTCTAGACTTTCTCTGGCAATTGTGGAACCATCGTCCTTTATTCCCATTACCTCACCACAACTCTGCTGTAGCATGGAAGACAAGTGTCATACTTCTCAGGAGTTAATAGGTTTGAACCTCTCTACTCAAAGCATTTCTTCTGCCAAATCTGGATTGAAAAGTGGTGCATCTTCTTCTGTTCCCGCTTATAAACAAGTCAAAAAAGACCCATCTTCTCCAGTAAAATCTACATCAATCTCTATGGAACTTATTCTCGAGGAAATTCAGACTCTTAAACCTTACATGGAGGAAACAAATCAAAAGCTTCAGAAACGATGATAAATGGACTTTAATTGATAATAGATTCGCTAAAGTGAAATGCATAGTTGGGGAGTTACAAGATGTTTAAAACATATTCACCATCTTCAAACTGAAGAAGCGCACCTCAAAAAACATGCTGAAGAACTTGAACATCGTATTCTCACAAATAATCTTCACTTTTGTGGCTTGGCGGAGGGAATAGAGGGCTCTGATTCTATCACATTCTTTCTAAACTTTCTGCCCAAGATTCTAGATATGCCAGAAACTACCAAACTAAACATTTAACAAGCACATCCTACTCGAGGTTCACCAACCCAAAGTCCCAAAGGTGTTATTCTCCTCTTTTTGGAATATACCGATCGACAGAAGAGATTTCTTTCAGTGCAACCTATTCTATGCTCTAGGGATGCCAGATTTGGTCCTTTCCATCTGTGCTTGTTTAAAGTAACGTAGATGAACAAGACTACAACTTATGAAGATCCTGACTTATTACAGACATTTTTAGTCTTTTGCAGAGAAGTTCACATGGATACATCAAGATATTTGCCTTCATAATGTTTGCCTGTGTCCCTCACTACAATGTTGTATCTCCACTGTTGCAAACTTTTTGTAAATTCTTGCTTGCCTTATGCTTCGTTCTATGGCTATTGTATGACACAATTGAAACTTCATTGTATTCTTTTTCTCCACTTAGGTATGTTCTGTGTTGTACTGATGTCTTTACTGCCTTCTAGTTGGCTGTTTTCCTTTCTCAGACCAACCGTGGACCCCGAGCGTGTCATCGTCTCCTTATGGTTCCATCCCCCCTGAATTTTGTCCGTCAATTAGGTATGTCTTGTTTGTCCTGTTGGTGTTTATGTTTTTTATTCCTTCATTGTAATGACTTTCCACTTGTTTTCTCTTACATTTTTATCTTTCTGTTTACCTGTCATTTTTTCTTAACATTCAGAATCTTTATGTGCATAGTTTCTTCCAATCTTCTAAATCACAGTGTTTGGTTTACTATTGTTCTAACAGATGACCTTTTCTCTATTATAGTCTTCTACAACAGTTTCAGTTCTACTATAGTCTGCTTAATCTATTAATTGTTATTATTTTGTTAAGAGAAGTTTTTATTATCATTATTGTAAATAGCTGTAAATTTCTTTAGGAGTGATTTCATGGAACATTAGGGAGCTAGGTATGCCTATCAAAAGACCAAGAATTTTACCACATTTAGCTACATTTCATACAGATGTGGCCTTATTACAACACACGTACTTAATGCAATCCGAAGTAAACAAACTTGTATGAAGTTGGGTGGGTACAGTCTGTTCTCCTTCAGGATACGGTAAGAGGAATGGTGTTGTTATTTTATGCCAAAAACTTTGAATGTTCAATTAATTTCTCAAGAATGTGATGATGAGGGGTAATGGACTATTTCAAAGTTACTTCTTAACAGCATTCCTGTCTCTATTTTTAGGTTGAGCCTGGGCAGCGCATGCGCTGCGAGGCATGCTGTATTCGGAGTATGGCGGTGAAGCTCCGCCCACTCTACGCCCATATTTTTCATTGGCTTGTGTCATTGTCCTTGGTAAATGCTAGCTTCTGATTTGTTAATAGGCTTGGTAGTCCTTCCTTAGTACCGCCTTGTCTTCATTTGTAACCTCCCATGGCGACACCCCCTGTTACCTGTGTTGTTGCTCGGTAGGCTTTAATTACAGCCTCCGAGCACTATTTTGTTTAATGATTTTCCCTACCCGCTTGCGGGACACGCTCTTTCGTAGGATTTCATTTATTTTTTCCATAGCACGGCAAGCCACAGTGGCGGCCGCGCCTTTGGTTTATTTGCGGTGCCGAACATGGCTGCATGTTTTTTTTCTTCTATTTTTTAACTTTTGTTTGTAAAAGCACCCCATGCTGCGCTTTCATGTTAATGGCGGCCATGCCCCTTTCTTTAGACTAGCCGCTTCTAAGGAAAGGGGCACAGCCGCCATTAAAGTGAAAGCGTTGCACGGGCGCTTTTGCAAACAACCATTTGCAATGCAATAGGTCTCGCATTTTTGAGAGTTTAGTAAATGCGAGACCTATTGCATTGCAAATGCTTGTAATATTCAAACTGTGAATGCCAGGATGACACATAGCCATTACTCACTATCTACAATTTGTTTTCAGCAGATGCGTTTATAAAAATGTTATTTATTTAACATTGTTTACTTATTATGTATTTAAAACGAACTACTTTCCAATAAAAGTTAAACTCTGTGAAGAAAAGACGAAAATGTATTTTCTAAATTAGTGTATTCAGTCCAGACGATGTGTGCTCTGTTCCTGTAGTAGTGCCAAGGACACAAAACACCACTTCTCCACTGCCCTCCCCCACCTGTCTGTTTGCCTTGTTGTGCAGGCCCGAAGCGCTTCTCTCTATTACGGCTCAGGAGCCCCAGCAACACAACACCCCTCACTAAGAAAGGGTTACATCCCTACAGCCTGAGTCCACCAAGAACATAGGAGGCTCCGCGAGTTTGAGACGGCAGATGTACCAGGGGGAGGGGGCGGGAGGCGGAGGAAGCGACTGGCAGGCGCACATTCCAAAACTTTGAAGACCCTACAGCAGAGTGCTCTGTTTCCACTTTTATTCCCCCCACCCGTAGCAGTTCCGCACCCACACACACACAACTTCTCCTTCAAGTGACGGTCTCTATACAGGTATCTCTCTGCCATCCTCCGGGTCGCTCAGTGCCTGACTGCACGTTCTCACCTGGCCCCAGGTCCTCTACTCCCATACTCATCCTCAGCATTTCTGTCCCCCATGAGTCCCAGCACTGGCCCCGTCTGTCACTTTTCTCCTTGACCCATTTACTCTAAACTGCCCCCCTTTGCTAAACTATTTCCCCCACCGTCTGTCCCCCCTGTTTCACTCCAGCCCTCACTGCACATACACACTGTTTACCGCCTCTGTCCCCTGTCTACATTCAGCACACTCTGCTAGTTGTTTAACCCCGTCACATTTTGTGGTCCCTATACACCCCACTCCTACATCTAAAGGAGTATGTCAGTCCTGGATTGTTGTCCCATGCTAGAGGCCCATTGAAGCAGAGCGTAATTGCCCCTAATTAGCCTGCTGCAGCTGCTTCCAGGTGACTAATCTGAGGCCAGACCACTCATCACATGAGCCCCAGGCCCAGAGGGATTTAAAGGTTTTCATTTTAACGATGACTTGGTTTGTGTAAATTCCCTTCTGCACAGAAGGCCTCAAAAGCTCCGGTCTCTCAGACTTCTTTCCAAGCGGTGTCATGTGAGTCTGAGAGACATGCGATGAGTGAAGGCACGTGGGAGGCAGCCCTGAGAGTGCCAGTGGGAAAGCAGAGTGCAGTATTGTATTAGTATTTGTATAGTGCTTACTACCCATGTTGGTGTGTGGTTGGTAGAGTGCTGTTTTTGCTGTGAGCCAGTGTTGGAAGTGGTTCCATGTCGTGCGCGATGATCACTGAGGTGCTGTTACTGTGTTGAAAGTCGTAGTGTTAAGTGGTGTGATGAATGAGAAAGCATGAGAGATAGACGCACATTTTTTGGTCAAGCTTGCGACAGCGCATGCACTGCATTCCCCTTCATTGTGAGACGTATTGTGTACAGTAAAAGGCTTAAAGCCTGGCCATTGTTTACCATTCATTAGCTTCGTTGTCACTCGCCTTTGGTAAGTCCTAATTGGCCAACGCAGGCCAAGCGTCACTCCCACTCTTTCAGTGAAGCATGGACCAAGCAAAGATTGATTCAGCTTAATTAGTGCCCATCCGCTGCTCACAAAGTGATGAGGGTGCTATTTCTTCTTCTGCTCTCCTACATCCTTTCTCCATACTGCCCTCCTACCACTTCCTGTTATGTTCCCTGTTGCTTTTCCCCTCCCATTGTTGCTGCTCTCACCCTCATCCTCCACGCCTCCCTCATGTTGGTTCCTCCATTGCGCTTTTTTTAAAGCAACATGACTTAAGAAAAAAAGCGATATGACATGGTCAATGCTTACTGTGTCATAGTGATTTTGTTTCTTAACTTTAAGCCATGTTACACAGCATGTCTAAAAAACATTGACAAAGCCAACAGATCTCACATAGGCGAGACCTAGTGGCTTTGCCAATGCTTGTTAATATTTATGCTCCTACATGATCTGATAGTCTTTAAGGCCTATGATTTCACAGAAATTGAAGTCTAGTTCGGATGACTACCTCATTTTGGTAGGTGATTGTAATGTGATCATGGACCCTTTCATTGATTGTAATTCAAAGGTTACCTTGTACCTTCTATAATACATAAACAATTTAAATTGGCCATTGATCATAGATATCTGGAAGATGCATGCATGGTCTGTAATCCAACTTTGATGGACTATATATTTTCTTCACCAGTACACTCTTCTCAATCCAGGATAGACCATCTATTTGTCTCTAAATCCTTATCACCACATTGTTTGAATTCAGAAATTGGATCAATCTTGATCTCTGATCATGCACCAGTTTTTATGGATTTGGATCTTCTCCCTATTGCTAAAGGCACTAAAAGATGGCGGTTTAATATTTCTCTTCTCTTAGATATACAATTTACTCAACGGTTTGAACCATTTGCTCAAGAATTCTTTCTCTTTAATGATACCCCTGATATATCTCCACAGCTTCTTTGGGACTCACTTAAAGCTTTAGCTCGAGATTCCATTATCTCATATGTTTTGAGAAAACATAAGTTCAGTATTCAGAAGTCCAATGAACTTTTAAAAAACATTAAGTATTTGAAACATTTATTTTACACTTTTTAATTCCAAATTTCACCTCTACTAGCTAATTAAAGCTAAATTCCATTTTAATAAACTTACTACGGAAGATGTATCCTCTTACTTAAGTCTGGTGCCAAATATTACAGTGGACAAAATAAGGCCGGTAAACTCTTAGCTAATTATGTTAAAAATCAAAAAGAGCACATTAGGGTGGACTCTATTTTAATAGAAGACAATACCCCTCTCATCAGAGATGTTGAAATCCTGGAGAATTTAAATCCTATTATTCTACTTTGTATACACCGGAATTAATCCCTACTTCTGACTCTCATCTACAGTATCTTTCTCCTATTCATAAAGAGCACAAATCTTCTATTGACTTTTCTCCTCTTGAGAAGGAGAGTACCACTCATGAAATTCTTACTTGATTGAAGTTAATCAAGAAAGGCAAAGTTCCAGGACTGGATGGCTTTCCAATTTCATTTTATTTTCATTTTTCAAAAATGTTATTACCTAAACTATTAAGTTATTTAAATTTTTTATTAATACTAAATTGACAAAGGGGACTTTTCAAGAAGCATTAATCTGGCTTATCCCTAAGGAGCATACAGATCCCAAATTTTGCAAAAACTATAGGTCTATTTCTTTAGTTATTTGGATTACAAAATGTTTTCAAAGCATATTGCCCTTTGTCTAGATCAATTATTACCACAACTATTAGGTCAAGAACAGACAGGATTCATTAAAGTCCTGAACTTGACGGACAATACTAGACTTTTTCTTAATATATTGAGTCAATCCCATCAATATAAATACTCTTTAATGGCAATCTGTCAAGATGATGAGAGAGCTTTTGATATGATGAGTTGGTCGTTTATTTTCCATACTTTTCAATGGTTTGGTTTTTGGTCCATAATTTCTTAATTTAGTATCTCTCCTATACTCATCTCAATCGGCCACTATACTTGTCAATGGTTTAAGATGAATATTGCTTTTTGGCCCTGTTAATTACAAATGTCCTTAACGCTGCCACTGTAGAAGGTATCCCCAAAGAATGGAAAGCTGCCACAATAGTGCCCGTGTTCAAACAACTAAACAGGCAGGACCCTAGCTGTTATAGGCCTATCTCCCTGCTAAATTTGATCATCGAAGTGGCAGGTAAAATCATTTTGAATCGAATAGAAGAATAGGCCTAGCTCAATAACATCCCTATTCCAGTCCAGTATGGTTTTAGAGAGGGCAGGGGCAGAACGGAACTATGCCTAAACCTCAATCTGTTGATTGGGAAATATGTGGTGGTGAAGCGAAGCACTATTTACTTAGCGCTTATGGTCCTAAATAGTGTTTTTGACCGAGTGAATCGGTCTAATATGTGGATCCTACTTGCTGACTTAAGATTGCACAAAAGCCTGTTGGATTTTTTAGGTGCTTTGCATACTGACATAGTTGCTGCTGTAAGGCATGGATAAGACGGGGAGTGTACGGAAACCATAAATCTTCCCTGAGAGGTTAGGCAAGGATGTGTTTTGGCGCCCCTCCTATTTCTGTTGTATATTAGTGGGCTAAACACATTCTTGACATCTACTGGGAAGAATATGCCTAAGTTCAACATCGCTGTCATCCCGTCTCTGCTATATGCCGATGACGCGGTTTTGTCATCTTGCACCCCGAATGGCCTTAGAGGTTTAGTGGATTTGTTCGCCAAATTTATGGATGAAGTTGTTCTAGAAACCAATATTACTAAAACCCACTTAATGGTCTGTGGGAGGCAGTACTCTAAAATGAGGCCCTTAACCATCAAAGGGAAAGTTATTTCAAGGGTCAGTTCCTTTCCATATTTGGGTGTCACTTTTGATTATCATAATAATTGGACTCCTTGTTTGGCTGTTAGATGCCAGGGCTTTAATCAAGCGTGTGGTGCCCTCTTTAAGTTTTCAACAATAATTAGTAACAAGGCCATAGTACCACTGCTCCAAATATACAGGATGAAATGCTTGCGGGTACTTACCTATGGTGCCGCAATATGGGGATACCAGAATTGTATAAAAGTGCAGCAAGAGGGGAACCGGTTTTGCAGAAAACTGCTTGGTGTGGGTCCAGCTCCTCCAAGTTCTTTTGTTGATGATGAGATGGGATTGGGGTATGTAGAGTATTATGTAAAATTAGCCCCACTGCTCCAAAATTCCAGCTAGGCTCAATAAGGTACAGGCATTGTTTCCCCCTTGGCCAATACGATCCCAACTCCATTTTAAGTTGTCCCTGTGATGCCAGTTCACTAGAAGACCCAGGAACATTTGATGTTATTCTGTAAAATGTATGTCTTCCCTCAGAGAAGATACCTGCTCCCTATCTTAAGATCCAGGGGTTTCTACCAATAAAGACCCGCTTTTCTCCATCTCCAGATGCTGGCCAACCAAGCTGGTATAGGTGCGGTTGTGTCTTTTTAAAAAAATGCTATATATTTGAATGCTGCTATAAATATGTAAACATATAATCACGTGCAACTGTATGTTTTACAGTGCATGAATTGTTTTTATTCTATGTATTTAAATAATTTATTTTGATTGCTCAGTTTTTATGGTTTACGTAATATTTTCCTGTTTTTTATCTGCTTTGTATTTCTGGTATTTTTATAATTGTGCTTTTACTTGTACTTTTATGATCATTAATTAATAATCGAATAAAGATTTAAATCAATCAAAAGTCAATGGTCTTTTATCAAAACATTTTTTGTTACACAGAGGAGTCAAGCAAGGCTGTCCTCTTTCGCCTCGGCTCTTTATTTTGGCTTTAGAACCTTTCTTGCTTAAAATTCAGCAGAACTCTGGTATTAGGGTTTTCAATATAGTGAGAGACAGATTAAATTAGCTGTATGGGCAGGTGACATTTTGGGGCTCATTACGATATCGGTCGGAAAGCAAACTGACCGACTCCTTGTCAGAATCAGTTCCGACCGACTCATGTTCGGTGAGTCCGAACAACCGATTACGATGCTTCCGAACACCGTTCAGAAAGTCTCCTATTGACTTCAATGGGAGCCTGTGTTCCGACCGACAACACAGGTTCCCATTGAAAAAAGGGGTGGTTGCGGAAAACATTGCAACCTGTGGCGGGCACCCCATTGTGCCTACCACACTGTGCATGGTTTTAAAGGGGGGTCCCATGGGTACCCCCACGGCCCCCAACTGGAGGCCTCAGGATGAAGGGGGGCCTGCTACGGGTACCCAAAGTCCGTTTCCGGCAGCCTTTTCGTGTCGGACAGACCGATTTGGAAAGGCTGTCCGAATCCGACATCGAAATCCGTCGGTCGCAAATGCAGTCCGTACAGCTGTACGATTCGGCTTCGACCGACTCGGAGTTTCCGAATGCCGGTCGGAACCGATTCGGACTGACCAAACGGTTTGCTTTCCGACTGAGAACATCGTAATCAATGGGTCGGAAATGTTTCCGACCAAGTCGGAAACATAGGTTCTGACACGGTTTAGGAGAATCCGACTGCCGTTCAGAGCCTTTCCGACCGATTTCGTAATGAGCCCCTTTGATGTTTGTATCAATCTGTCCTTGTCCCTACCGGCATTCTTAAAGGAAGTGAGTAGTTTTGCTATGGTTTCAGGATATAAAACTAACACAGATAGATGTGAAATTCTTCCTCTTTGTAAGTTTTGCTTTAAAAAAGATTTTGTATGTATCAGCTCTGCCTGGACCTCTCAAAAAATTAAGTACCTATGATTATGGTTTACAAATAACATTAAAGATACCATATCTCTCAATTTAAATTCCGTAATTACCAAACTTACATCTTGATGGAATCATCTCTTTTTTATCATGCTGGGGTAGGTTAAATTTAATTACAAAGATGCTAGTATCTCTTATTCTATTTAATTTAGCTAACCTACCTGTACAGATCCCTAACCATTATTTTAAGTCTATATACGCCATCTTAACTAAATTTGTATGGAAAAATAAGAAGAATCTTATGTCTCTCTCTCTAGATTCCAAAACGCTAAAGAATTTAGGGGAGTCAATTTT
Organism: Calotriton arnoldi; assembly: GCA_963921515.1. NCBI lineage: Eukaryota > Metazoa > Chordata > Amphibia > Caudata > Salamandridae > Calotriton > Calotriton arnoldi. The sequence goes on along the minus strand of CAWUFW010005885.1, from coordinate 437,377 downwards.
CCTAATTTTTTAGTTTATCATAATGCTTTCTTCCTAAATTATTCCATGATTTTTGTTTATGGATGACCTTACCCATCCTCCTCCTTTGTGGGTGGAACTCAAACTTTCCTACATTGCCCCATTTTCATTTGAAGAATGGTCTCAATTCATCCCCTGTTTAGTGGGCTAAGACTAACATCAAACTCCAGTGGGACAAAGATTTTAAGATCTCATGGTCAATACCTTTCTAGAATAAAATCTGGATCAAAACTTGAAAAAGCGTCTAGAGCAGCAAACAGTGTTCAAACATTGTTTTTAAAAAATCTACAATAGACTCCTCTTGACACCCATGTCACTAAATAAAATAAATTCTAACATTTCCCCTGATTGTTGGTCCTGTGGGGCTTCCTCAGCTGATTTATTTCATAATCTCTTCACCTGCACTCACACTCATCAATTTTGGTTGAAGGTGTGGTCCCAGCTTAATGCTATTTGTCATGCAAATGCACCCTTTTCATATCAAATATATATTTTAGGCAGTTTATTACAAGAGTGGAACAACCTCTCAAAGCCCTACATATTTTATCAATCTGTTATTGGCTGTTGCCTTTCAACAGATAACTAAAAACTGGAAAGACTAATTAGCTATTACATTTCAACCCTGGCGGTATGGAATTTTTTATAATCATAGGCTGGATAGAGCATATGTTCACCCCAGAGCTTTAGCCATACGCAGAGACACTCTCTGGTCACCGGTTATACGTTTTACGTCTGCATCCCCTGCTTTAGGATATCACCTATTCATTGAAGAAGTTACTAAGCCTCCTTGAGCTTTCCTGTAAAATATTTAATTTTCGATTTTCAATTTTCCAATGTGTTATTTACATTGTGTTTTACGATATATTAACAGTTTTACCTCTTCATAGCTTATATATGCACTATGCATGCTGTCTTTTCATAATTCCCCTTTGTTGTTTTTCCTTTCTTTCTCCCTTACTTTCTTTCCATTATTCTTAGTTATTCACTATAGTTCAATAGTCATCATTCATATATTGTATTGCCTTTCATTGTACTGTAACTTAGATGACTTGTTATTTATTGCCTTTTAATATATAACAACATTTCTTTAAACTTAAAAAAGGAGATTTGCACCATAATAACTCTTGCTAGAATGTCTTCTTAGCTGTCTGCCAGGATCTTGTAATGAAAACAAACATTAAATAATATATAAATCCATATATATATATATAAATATTCACTGAAAAAAACAAAGGTTAAAGTGATGTTACAGTTAGGTGAATATGTCAGTGCCAACATAATGTTTTGAATTTTTAAAAAAAAACAGAAATTCACCAGGTATAGTTAGCAGAGATATTTATAACTTGTGCCCCCCACCATGCACTGCTTATGACCTCGAATATTACATCACTCATGACATGTTCTATGACATCATTTATGACATCACTGATGACATCTCAAATGACATCATTGAGGCCATCACATCACTCTATAAAAGAATATGGCATTAGAGGTCTGAAAGTAAGTACAAAATAGCTTAGAATAATATGAAGCATTATTAATGCCATCACACTTGCAACCTCTTAGGTGAAGCAAGGTTGTGCGTGCGGCCAGGCCCTGCATTTAACCCACTGAAAGCAGTCAACCTTCCTCCGGGGAAGGGGGTCGCGCAAGCCCCTTCCCCAAGTCACTATGGGCCCCAAGGACCCCGGGGCCCTTTGTTTTTAAAAAGGAGAGGGAGTATTTGCAATCCTCTCACCAAGGCACTTTTGGCCCCGGTGACCCTATCCCCAGGTTTAAAAATATATTATGAGGGAAGGGGGCGCATGGTCCCCCTCCCCGAGCCTCAAGAGGCCCCAGAGAAGCCATCCTGATGGGCTAAATCTATTGACATCAGAGGATGAGGGCGTTTGGCCCCTTTCCCCTAGCCCAATTGGGTCCCTTGGCCATATTTTAATTAAAGTTGAGGAGGTGCGTGGATCTCCGTCTCAAGCCTTAAAAGGTCCCAGGAACCCCATCCCCCAGGGCTAATTAATATTATGAAGGGGAAGGGGCCGCTCCCTGAGCCTATTGTGGCCCCAAAAACCCCATCTCCAGGGACCAGATGTCCTTAAAAAAAGGGAGGGAGCCATGCATCCCCCTCCCCAAACCTTATTAGGCCCCTGGACCCATCACATGGGGCTGAATACTAATATTAAGGGGAGGGGGAACCACACGGTCCCCCACCCCAAGCTTTATTAGGCCCGGGGGACCCCATCACCCAGGTTAGAATTCTAAGGGGGGACGTGTGGCCCCCTGGCAGAGCCTTATTAGGCGGTGGCGGCGGGGGGCGTGGCTAGCCAGCCAACATGGAGGATGTGAAACCCTAGCGCTCGCGCTACTATCCCCCATAGATCCGTCGCAATTATCCTGCAGGTACGCCATCCACGCTCAACGGCAGTAGAACCGGGCGGCTAAAGCCCTGCTGCGTCCGATGAGCCCGGAGCTGAGTCCTTTTGGCCACCGAGACTGCGGCGGCGGTGGTGAGGAAGGACGGAGCGGGTTTGCTACGAGGCCGTGCACAGGCATTCTGTGTCAGAAGATGGCCGCCCGCGATCAGGCGGCGGCCCCGGAGGCAGAGAACTAATCTCTAGAGCGTACCCAGAGCCAAACAACAGGAATATCGTCGCGGACCGGGGACTCGGAGGTGTACCACCGGGGGCCCCCCTCCCCCCCGCTGCCTGGGACTGCGGTTGCCGTGGTGAGAAAGACGGAGGCCCACTGACCCCGGAGCTGACGGCGAGCGGAGGTGAGAGACGTCCCTTCCCGTTGCTGTCACGGGAGGCCAGCCACCACCGATATCGCTCCAAGCGGAGACACACAGGCTCACACCGCTCTACCCCCGGGGGCGGTAACTGTGAGGAACAGCAACCTGGGACTACCAGGCCGCGCAGGCCTTTGAGGCCACCCAACCGGCGACGGAGAACGACCGGGGTGAGGTGCGGAAAGCGTACTCGCCAGGCCCTGGATAGGCGTAGACTGGATAGGCCAAAATCCACACCTCCCGGAGAGACCATCGCCGATAATCGGCCCAGAGGCCCACATCCTGGTGAGTTGAGACCCCAGCTGCGACGCGAGGGCCGTGGTGCCGGGGTGTTGGTGGTTCAGAGCATCGGGTCCCTGCAAGTCGGGCTGCTGTGGCACGGACCTGAGAGACCGCCATATGCTGAGGGGATCCGTCGACTACAGCCCGGTAGTAGAAAACGGAGTAAAGGGGGAGATCAGAGCGCACACTGGAGAGGTTATGTCTGCCGAGGAAATACTGACTGATACGCAACCCCTGAGGTGAGAGACCTGGGAGGTGCTGTGCCGGTGCCGGTGTAATTCGAAGGAAGCATAGACCGCCCTCTGGATACTAGGCCTGGTGTTGTCTGTGGTGGCCCATTCTGTGGGCTGCAGAGAGTGGCGGAGGTGGCGCTGTCTGGGGATGGCGGCTGTGGATCCGGCGCCCCGACGCGAGTGATCCTGTGAAGAGGCAGGACTGGCACGGATGACAGCCTCTGGAGGCATTAGTACCGACTGTTCCGCCTTATGACCGAGTGACCCTACGGGCTTGCATCACACTGCACTTACACCGACGCAGCTAGACACCCAACCATAATCAGAGATCCAGATGATCTACCCCACTGGCAAGCTATCGAGGCAGCGGTAACAACTGACCCTCACGGGCCGGTACGTGCAGCCTTATCCACAGACGGCGTCAAATGGGGAGACTGCTGCGGGCAGTCCGGCCGGGTCGGGTTTCCTGAGTGACCCACGTGGGCGTGAGACTCCCCTTGGGTGGCATCATTACCAGGGCGCGGCTCTTTCGCTGACGAGCCCCGCATGCCCACGGCACTGCAACTCGTGATGGGCCGGATGCGAGCTAAGCTACAACAGGGACCCCTCCGCGCGGGAGGCCTGGATCCCATAGGCGTGGGTACTGGTGCAGAAATGGAGCTAACGACCGCGGCCCTGGCGGCCAAGATGGACTCAGTACTTGCAGCGGTAGAGAGAATTGGCGCTGCGTTGGAACACACCAGGACCTCTCTGGAAGCCCGGATAGATGGGGTTACCTCGGACTTCACGCTCCTCCATGCGGACCATCGCAAGTTGGCCGACAAAGTAAACGCACAAGGCCAAACACTGAAAGACCTACAGCCTGTCACGCAAAGTCACACAGCTGCACTCCAAGATCTGATCGACCGCGTTCACGTTCTCGAAGACAGAGCGGAGGATGAGGAGGGGCGCTCCCGCCGCAATAATATACGCGTGGTGGGATTGCAAGAGGGCGAGGAAGGTAGGAACCCGGAACAATACGTGGAGCACTGGCTACGTGATCTTCTGCCCCAGGGAACATTGTCCCCACAATTTGTAATAGAAAGAGCCCACCGCGTGCCGGCCCAGAGACCCCAGCCAGGAGCCAGGCCACGTCCGCTTATCTTCAAGATGCTCAACTACAGGGACAGAGACGCGGTGCTCCGTGAAACACGAAAAATGGAGGGTCTCAAAGTAAATGGAAGCCCAATCATGCTCTTCCCAGATTACACCGCCCTTGTGCAACGTCGCAGGAGTAACTATGTAGCAGTGAAACGCCAGCTCAGAATACTCGAACTGCCCTACTCGTTGCTGTTCCCGGCCAGATTACGAGTGGTCACGAAGGAAGGGACCCGCTTCTTTGATTCTCCTACGGAGGCATGGGACTGGCTGGAAGAGTCAGGGCTGTGGACGGGTGTGAGGCCTTCGAATCCGGACGGAGACAACCTAGCAGGTCGGAGGACAAGGCGGCGCAGACGACGTGGGACAGCAAGAGGCGCGACAGGGGGAACTGCAGTCCCGAATCCGGAGAACATGCGACGGGAGAGACAAAGCGCCCTGGAAGCGGTCATGACCTTGGGCTCCCCACATCCCAAAGAACGACCGGACCCTTACTCACGCGGTGCGCTGATGACCAGTGGCTCCTCGTCGCCATCGACTGCGATATCTGAAGAACTCGGACTGCCAGAGATAACACCGCAAACTGCCGATGGCATTATTTGAACCAGGACTGATGCGATAGACTCTGACACAAACGGCTCATGCAAGTAGAACACTCATGATTAATGTTTGTGGTCCTGCACACCACTGTATAACGGGGTGGGATGATGAGGTAGCACACCAAACACACCTCACGCAGAGTCGATACAGTGCCACTGGGCCCGTACCTGGCCACCTAAATACGCTGCCGGGGGAAATGCAAACACCTGTCTTAACATTCAGGGCTACATGCTGGCGGTCTCATACGTTTATACGGACGATTAATTGGATGGCATACTACATACATAGGCAATGGGGAGGAGCGATTATAGTAAATCGATACTAGTACGCACACCCCAACAGGTACCACACTGACCTAGTTTGTATCACCCACTTGCTACAGAGGTTTGGACGGACGTTGCGAAATGTCCGCCCTAAATGTTGTGATGTTAAGGGTTCATTCATTGTTTTTGTTGCAGCAGAGTGACGCACTTGTCCCTGTCCCCTGTGGTGCGCTCCGCCCTTGGCGCCCTCGTTGATCAAAATCCCCAGAAATGGCACGGGCTAACATACTTACATGGAACATACGTGGTATGTACACACCCAAGCGACGCTATTCCATATTCGCATACCTTCAAAGGCACTCGGTGGGGATTGCCCTACTGCAGGAAACACACGACACAGCCAGAATTAGACAAACTGCGTAGGCGTTGGAGGGGACAGGTGTATGGCACGGTATACTCCGCACATGCGAGAGGCACCCTAATCTGGGTGAGAGCAGGCACTTCGTTCATTTGCGAGGACACGATGATAGACCCTGAAGGTAGATACACCTTAGTGCGAGGGACACTTAACGGCCAACCAATACTGTTGGGCTCAGTTTACGCTCCGAACGTAGACCAACCCTCATTCTTAACACAATTGTCCACAGTGCTGACTTCTCATGCTGGGCTTCCCTGGTTACTGGGCGGTGACTTTAATTCAGTGCTTGATATACACACGGACAGATCCTTTCCACCCCTTCGGAAGATGTCTGCGATGTCAAACGCGCAGGCTCTCACGGACTGGCTCTCACACTGGGCATTATTAGACATGTGGCGGGTCCTCCACCCCAATGAGCGCATCTATTCCTATTACTCGGCAGTACACGACCTACATGTGCGCCTGGATAGGGTTGCGGGCTCCCAATCCCTTATGCCACTAGTTGAGGTGTCCGAGTACTTGGGACGGACGCACTCTGACCACAACCCTATGAGACTCCAGCTCACATGGGAGGCAGATCGTCCTCCCATACCCACCTGGCGTCTCCAGCCGCCCGCACTGGAAGACCCCGAATTCCGCACATCACTGGGGGCGGCCGTTCTTGAGTACTTCGAACTCAATGAGGAAACGGCAAGTACGACATTGGTGGAGTGGGTTGCCCACAAAATCGCTGTTAGCGGACACTGTCTCGGTGCCACCTGGAACATACGAAAACAGCTTATGATAGCACTCACACGCCTAGAAGCGCAGCTGCTCCAATATGAGCGAGAGGGCGAGGGCGGGGGCAGTCATTCGGACCAACTGGAGGGCCTTAGGACACAACATGCAGTACACATGGAGAGATTGAGGTGTCACAATTATACAGCCCACACGGCTCGTACCCACGCTAAGGCGGACAGAGCAGGCCGTCTCCTGGCCTGGCTACTCAAGCAGGAGCATAACCACACACCCATTGGAGCCATACGCACGCCGGAGGGGACCCTGGTATATACACAGCGTGAGATACACAAAGTGATGTCAGATCACTACATGAAATTGTATCAATCCAGGGGGCGCTGCTCCGGCCCTGACCTGGAGAGTTTTCTAGCGCCTATCCAGTTGCCCACAGCCTCAGAGACACACCAAGAGACACTCAATGGTCCCCTTACTCTAGAGGAAATTGGGGAGGCAATTGGGTCTATGGCATTGGGTAAGACACCGGGACCGGACGGTCTCCCGGCCGAATACTATAAAGCCTACCGGGAGACTCTTGTGCCGCGTCTGCACGCCCTTTACAACGCAGCCCTGGACGAAGGGATGTTGCCCCCGTCAATGTGTGAGGCCTACCTGGTGTCCCTGCTCAAACCAGACAGGGACCCCGCAAATCTGAGTTCGTACAGACCCCTGGCACTCCTAAACGTGGATTACAAGATATACGCTAGGGTGTTGGCGGAGCGCCTGGCACCGGTGGTCCCCGAGCTGGTTCACGCCGACCAAAATGGATTTGTACCCAAACGCAGCACATCACTGAACTTGCGTAGGTTCTTTAGGGTGGCGACGGATAGTGTGCAGGTGTGGCCCAGAGCAGGTTGCCTGGTGTTGGACCTTGAGAAGGCCTTCGATTGCTTGGAATGGAGCTACCTGGCAGCAGTGCTGATGCGATACGAGCTGGGTCTGGGCTTTCTCCAAATGATTGACCTATTATACGAAAACCCCATAGTCCGGGTACGAATGGGGCCGTACATATCAGACACCATACCAATACGCAGGGGCACCAGGCAGGGGTGCCCGTTGTCGCCCCTCCTGTTCGCGCTAGCGATCGAGCCGCAGGCGGCAACATTGCGGGCGACGTTGGAAGATGGAATACCTTTGGGAGATGCAATACACCAGGTGTCGTTGTACGCAGATGACCTGCTGGTCTTTGTGAGAGATGTAAGAAACATACCAGCCCAGCTGGCACACACACTGCGGGACTTCGCTGCCCTTTCGGGACTCCGAGTAAACGTGAGCAAGTCCTGTCTTTATGCATTCAGGGGGAGACCCAGAACCCGGATTACATACTAGAGGGTACCAAGGTACAGTGGAAGGCTGACACCTTCCGCTACTTAGGAATTCAGATATACTGCCAGCCGAAGGACCTCTTTGACGGTAATCTGGGACGGGCCTTGACAGCCATCAAGTCACAGGTGCAATTTTGGAAAACGCTCCCGCTAACGGTCACCGGCAGGGTTGCACTAACCAAGATGGTGATCCTTCCCCGTCTCCTATACTACTTTGCCAACTTGCCACTGTATGTTCCGGCATCCTTCTTTTCCACACTTACCAAGATGCTTCGGGACTTCCTGTGGGGCAACGCACGACACAGGATGGCATTGGCGAAACTGTACCTGCCTACCGATCAGGGAGGCCTGGCAGCGCCCTGTTTCGAACACTACTATTTGGCGGCACAACTACAGTGGATCGCCCGCTGGCTCGCAGACAGAGGTCGGGAGGACACGGCGACCACACTTCCTCCTAGATCTCTGGCCCATATCACCAAACTTTTTCACCCAGCCACCAGAGTTGCGACCCCAGCACCACTCCTCCTGGCGGTGGCATACAAATGCTACCGTCGCTGTCTATACCTCACCAGAAAACTCGTCCCATATGCACCGACCATACCACTAGAGGGCTCCCCCAGCGGGTCTGGGGTGCTTACATCCCTTGCACTCACGGAATGGCACGAGGCCGATATCCAGACCTTGGGAGACTTATACCGAGATGGCATGCTTATACCATTTGAATCCTTGGTTGAGGAAACGGGACTGTCACCGGGGCAGTTCCTGAGACACCGCTCATTGACTGCAACATTAACCTCCCGTTGGGGCGACATGACCGCGGAACCGAGCCAACATCTCACAGTACAGTACCTCCATGTCATGGGGCGGGGCAGACACTTAATCCGCTGGTTTGCGGCGTCCCTCCGTACACATGCAGCGATAAGTCTAGATCCACTGCGCCGCAAGTGGGAAGCAGACCTAGAGCGACAGCTTGGGGACAGGGAATGGGGTAAGATAATAGGGAGCCCAACACGTATACCTAGAAACATGAGGTTCAGGCAAATACAATTGTTCATAATCCATAGAGCATATCTTACACCCGAGACGATCAATAGGTATTTTCACCGCACGGATGCGGTGTGTCCTCCCTGCACCGAACCAGGGGTTGGACTGGTACACATGTTATGGGGCTGACACAAACTGCAGACATATTGGCGAGCAGTAAGTGAACTACTGCACACGTGCACAGGCCGTAGCATACCCTTTGAATGGCCCACTTATTTATTACATTACTTCCACAGAACCCCGGCCTCTAAAGTCTCGTCTCGATTCCTTGACTTGGGTATAGTGGTGGCTAAGCGACTTATAACTAAGCGATGGAAGGCGCAGGACCCGCCGCACATACGGGCATGGAGATACTCGCTCTTAGCATGGGCCAAAGCAGAGGGAATTGCCATCCTACGGGAGGAAACGGTGGGGCTGCGACAAACACCTATAGCGGCGCAGTGGGAGGGACTGCTTCAGGCCTTAAAGCAAACGGAAGGGGATAGCCTTGAGGGACCAACAGAGAACGAGGGAGACGCCCTTGTAGTGAGTGACGGGTAGCCTGTCTGTAGATTCCTGACATGCAATAAGTGCACACATACACCATCTGACCTTGAACACGGACATAGCCGTAGCCAATGGGTAGAGATTGCCGTAGCGATGATGTAGAAAAGGGAGGGGGGGGAGGGAGGGGGGCAGGGTGAGGGATGCTCACATAGGTGTTGTTCTATGCTGCTGTTTTTACTAGTTCTGAGTTCTGTTTGTTTTTACCTATAACATCTGTTTAATTGATTATGCGGATTGTCCTTCAAAGACTCTGTACACCACACTAACGGAACCAAACCACTATTGAACGGTGACCTTTTGCTCCAACTGGAACGGACTAAATGCGGAGCCTCAACTGGTTCTTGAACCCATTATGTCATCAATACAGCTTATATGTAATGTTTGATCCAATTGCCATGTCTATTCGACTGTTAGATGGTTTGGTATATGGTCAGTATTACACAATGTAATTTGTCTTTCATGAAGAGATACAACAAATTAATAAAAACAGATTTAAACAAAAAAATTAGGCGCTGGCGGCCCCCATCCCCTTGGTCAAATTGCATAAAAAAGGGGATGGGGCCACATGTTAGGTGCCTTTCCTCCCCGAGCCTTATAAGGCCCTGGGGACTATATCCCCTGTGTCCGACTTGCATAATTGATGGAGGGGCGTGTGGTCACTCTCCCTAAGCCTTTTTGGGTTTCAGGGAACCCATCCTGAAATCCAATGGGAGGGGCATGCAGCCCCCTCCTCAAGCCTTATTAAACGCTGGGACCCCATCGCCTATGGCCAAAAGCAATAAAATAATGGGACGGGGCCGCATGGCCCCCCGAGCCTTTTTAGGCCCCTGGCACCCCATCCCCTGGGGCCAAAAGTAATATAAATGGCAGAGAGCTGTGGGCCCTCTTCTCTAAGCCATATGAGGACCCGAGGACCCATCCTCCAGGGCCAAAAGCAATTAAACAGGGGAGGAGGTGTGTGGCCTCCTCACCAAAGACCCCATCCCTCGTGCCAAAGGTGGATACCCTGGTGCCCACCCATGGCACTCACAAACTGTCAGCTTCCTGCATAGTGCGGGAGCCGGCATTACTCCCACCAAGAGGGAGCAGCACTCTTTGCATGCTCCCTCCTGGCAGGAGCAATGTCAGTTTCCCTGACTGCAGGAGTGCAAGCAGGGAATCAGAAGTCTGCTCCCATCCGGCGGGAGCATGTTTAAATCTCCCACCGGCTGGAAGCAGACATGCCTTCCCTGCTCGCGCTTCTGCACTCAGGAAAGGCATGTATGCTACTGCCTGGCGGGAGATATAAAAATGCTCCCGCCAGGCGGGAGAAAATATATGTTTACTTGCCCGTGCTAGTGTGGGCAGAGAAACTACTGTGTCCTGGGGGTGGGCTCCCTGGACACAGTAACTGAGCCGGATACGGGGGATGGGGTCCCCGGGGCCATTTAAGACTCAGGGAGGTGAGCCACGCAGCCCCCCCTCCCTTTAAACTTCATTTTGGCCCCAGGCAATGGGGCCTGTAGGGCCTAAAAAAGCTCGGGGAGGGGAGAGCGGGGTCCTACCCACTTTTATTTAAAACCAATTGGTCCTGGGGGATGGAGTCTCCAGGACCTACAAAAGCACGGTGGGGCACCCTACAGCCCCCTCCCTTTTTTATGAAAATGTATCACCCCAGTTGATGGGGTTCCCGGGGCCTACCAAAGCTCGGGGAGGGAGTCCACGTAAAAACAGATTCTTTTTTTTAATTTTGGCCCCACAGGGCCTAGGGGACCAGGGTATCCCTATCCTGCCCCCTCATATTATTTTTGTTTTAAAACTTTAGGACAGGGACAAGAGTTTACAAGTCCTGTAATGGCTGGCAGTAACATTTTTCTCACATTGCTGGCAGTCAATCAGGGTGCACGCTCCCTTGAGAGTCTGACTTCCACAGGAGTAAATTGGCCCACGGGGGAAAAAGCTCCCTGGGCCAATCAGAATGTTCTATTTTTTTATTGGCGCTCCTGCGGGACTCTCAACAAACTCTTGTGGACTCAACCACCAAGATATACTACTATTTTTGATCCTTAATTTAACAAAAACTACTGAACAGATTTACACCACACCACACCTAACCTCCCAACTCTCGCTCACTCAAGGCACTTGGACAAGAACATCTAAAATGTGACACACAGAAGCACACTTAAAATCACTTAGATGGACACGGCCAAAGGCAGTGCTTCATTTGTAAAATAATAAGTGCTGGTGTCCAAAACACTGCTCAGATGCCCGCTGCCAGTGGTATAAAGGTTGGCGCAGCGACTACCTAGGCTGGGTAGCCATGAGTCCAACTCAGGCCTATTTAATCCATTGCCAGACACTCTTGTCCCTTTATCTCACCCTTGCCAGTCCCTGCAGTCTCCGTTTGTGAAGGTTTTTACGCTTTTCTCTTCCTTGTTTTTTCCTGTTTGTCTGGTTGTCCCTCTCTTGCTCTCGGGAAATGTATGATGGGGAAAAATAAGTGCCTGTCCCCAAAAATGAGTGTCAGTGGCCCCCACATGCAACCACTGGCTCAAATTAGGCACTGGACTGGATATAGGCACGATTTAAGAAGGAACTGCCAAACAAAGATACAACAAGCTGGCATCATTCATCATCCACAATCCAATTGCCCTGAAATCCAGAATATTTAATAACTGAACACGTTCAATTTCATATAACCGAACACCAATTTAGTACCACAATATTTTATTTTATTTATGAACTTTTATGTGGCGCCATTGTGATGTCAGGGCGCAGGACATATCTGTGGGATATACGAGTAAAACATATAATGATATTGATGTTAAAGCACATGGAGGGACACAGACACTGGATGAGCTTCAGCCAACACCTTGTCTAAGTAACAAGTACACAGTAATTAAAGTTAAAGAGATGTGAAACCATAAAATAGTTCCGGAGTGTTTTTGTAACAAGGGAATCTTCTGTATTAATGCATGAAAGGAAGTGGGTACTTTAACTATTCACTAAAGCATGTTACAAAAATAGTGTGAACTACATCCAAAATGTTGATGGTCTCTCTCTCTCTAGAAGTGATTACTGTGGGCAGGAAAGGGCCCCTCAGCTTTGCAATCAAGCCTTCTGAAATCCGCCCCTGTCAGAAGTAACTAGGTGGTTCCTTAGAAAATGTTACTTAATTCTATTAAGAAATTACATCATGTGTGCTAGCATCGTGGCCCCATCATCCAACTGACAGAATGAGCTCGATCAAGATATTGACCAAGATACTGGTTGCATGGCATTATCCCCTGCCGCCACTCTATTAATCAAATTAGTCGAGAGAAGCTACTGATAGTAATATGCCATTTGTGCTACTGCCGTTCTGAGCTTGCTAAGTTTGGTGTGGCACCCATCAAGCCCTTAGCATCCACTGACAGAAATATACGTCCACCCTTGTCATGTTAATCTTCATTGTACCACTAGCAGAAAAACCTCCACCATGCTTTGGAAAAAAAGGTCATACTAAAGCTTCAAGTTTGAAGCTCTCATGTTAATTCCACCTGATACCCAACCACAGTTCTGAAACTGACCGCATCTCTGCCATGGATGACATCCGCATGACTCTGGATAGAGGTGACACAGTGGCCCTCAAACTCCTGGACCTGTCCACAGCATTTGACACAGTCTACTACCGCATTCTCATCCAACGCCTACACAACATCGTAATTCAAGGACACACACTCTGATGGATCTGCTCCTTCCTGAGTGGAAGGACCCAGTCAGTCAGCCTGGCACCATACACCTCGGATGCCCACAACCTCATCTGCGGAGTTCCACAAGGATCCCCCCCTGGGCACAACCCTTTCCAACACATACATAATCCCTCTAGCCAGCATTATCCACTCTAATGAAATCAACATCCTCTCTTTGGCTGATGCTACGCAACTCTTTCTCTCCCTAACGGACAGGACACCTAGTACGTGATTCAAGGTCAATGCCTGCGTTACTGAAATCGCCCACTGGATGAAGACCATCTGTCTAAAGCTGAACACTTACAAGCCTGAAATTGTGATCTTTGGGAAGAGTACATCATCTTGGGACTCCACCTGGTGGCCAATAAAGCTAGAACCGTCACCCACCCCCACCACCCACTCCAAGAATCTTGGGATCATTATCAACAGCAAACTAAACATGACTGCCCAAGTCAATACTGTCACTACTTCATGCTTCCATACTCTGACGATGCAGAGGACAATTTTTCAAATGGCTCCCAATCAGCACCTAGAAAGCCATCACGGACGCCCTGGTCGCTAGCAAGCTGGACTACGGGAACACCCTCTATGCCGGGAGGAACAAAAACTCACTAGAAGGCAGCAGACCATTCAGAGCTCTGTGGCCAATATCGCTCTCAACATCCCACACCACACTCACATCACGCCACACCTGCAGGAGCTCCACTGGCTCCCCATTTACAAACGAGCACAATTAAAACTCCTCACCCACACTTTCAAGGCACTACATATCACTGGCCAAGCATACCTCAACATTCTTGTCTGCTTTCACAAACCTTCCAGACACCTCCGCTCATCCGAACTCCTACTTGCACAAATTCCACGCATACTGAAAACCAGATCCGGCAGTCGAGCCTTTTCCTATATAGCTCCTAAAGTGTGGAATGACCTGCTACTACAAATAAGAGCCTCCCCCTCACTTCTTGGAATCTGCAAGAAGCTGAACACCTGACTGTTTGAGTATTTCCACTAGACCGCAGGAGTGTCTAAAATCACACCTACTCAGCGCCAGGGGATCTTCCAGGGTGATAGTGCACTCTAAATTTATGCATGACATTACATACTTCACCACTCTAAACTCCTGTCTATCTGTGTCTTTCTTGTTCATCATTGTTTTCCGATCTATCTTTACCTGCTTCTGTCTACCTTTTAGGTCTTTTTCTCTCCTGCTCAGGATTACGGTCTGATTACGAAAAAAGACCCAACCTACAAAAATGAGTGTTGGTGCCCACTACCTGCACCCATCAGCACAAGTTAAGCACTGGTTTTACTGAAGGCAGTACAGCTGATAATATGATGAATTGTTCTGATCGTGTAATAGGTACTCACAGTCCCTTTCATCAGACACAATAACTTCCATAAAATGACAGACATTACACATTTTGACAACTGATGCTTGTCCACTAATGGAAGGCTAATTCTCAGGGAATAATTTATAACTTTAGAAATGCTTCGTCAAGTTATACATAGCCAAATATCCCATTAGATTAAACGCGCTTGGCAACTGGTCGGGGTGATCATAAAACATATATGCATATGCCAGTCAGTGAAGAAATCGAAAGACTGATTGTTCACGAGTGTGTACACCTTAATTTTTCAAACAATACATAGCAGAATGGCAGTGCTTCCTATCAGTGACTTAATTAAATAACCTTTACACTCCATTATAGCCTACTTTGCCTCTATCATAAGCTCAATTTAAATACCCAGTAAAATTCCTGCCTGATGTTAGTTATGTGGGTTTACATCGCTAGACCTACAGTGACCAACGTTAGAACTCGTAGCCCAAGGGCTGAAAAACAAAGATGTAACTGGACGTTAAATGAATTGGATCCAAAAATCCTTGGATGGTGTTTAATATATGTGTATGATAATACAGAGAAACGAAATTTCACGGGAGGATCTAGTATAAGTACTAAATAAAATTATATTTCTCGTCACAGGACTCATTCAATGGAATATTATATTTCTGAATAAAACAAGGTGGATCCAGCTCTCGCTCTCCATGGCAAGACGGATAGCCATAATTAAAATGGTAGTACTTCCCCATTTTTTGTAACTTTTTTTTTTTAAATATCCCAATTCCCCTACCTAACTCATTTTTTCTTACACTTCAGGGGGCTTCTGCGACTTATTTGGGCGGACCGGCGGCTACGAATTTGATGAGACACTCTGGTGCTTCCTTATAACAGGGGTGGTTTTGGTGTTACAGATTTCCAAATTTATTATCTAGCGGCGCAGGGGCAGTTCGGTTCTTACCGGTTTTACCCAGATGCCAGACTCCCCTACTCCATACCTGAGAAATATCAAGCGGAGGATATCCCACTGTCAGCCATTTTACAGAGCAGAATCAGGCTTGCTCCCCAGGATATCCAGACAATGTCCACCACAAGTTGGGAATGGAGGAAGCTTAACCGCTTACTTGGAACAGGGCCCCTATACTCTCCACTACTTCCAGCTGCTAACAACGCATGGATCCCACCTACCCGCGAACAGGTGGTGAAACGCACGCTTAGTAAATTTGAATTACACACGATGGGAGATGTCTCCCCTAATGGTCCTGCCCTTTCATATACTGACAACATCAGATTTTCCAGGGCTACACAGATGGATCTCTTCCTCATGTGCCGCCTCCATGCTGCTCTTTGTGCCTGTATCCCTTCATATCCCATAGCTCCTGATGATTTTTCCCCCTTGTCTTTATTGATATCAACCTCAGAGGGAGGGAGACTGGTATCCAAACTTTATAAGGCCTGTATAGCACTGAAGCCTGCCCACGATGAGAAAACCAGGGGACAATACAGGAAGGACCTGGGCAGGGGACTGGCTGACAAAGAATGGTATTATTGCTGTGCACAGATTGGGCTTGTTTCCCTTAACATCGACACAAGCTACTCCAATTTAAATTCCAACATAGAGCCTATATTACCCGTAGTCACTTGCCAAAATAGACCACACCAGGGCCTCCAACTGCCCGAAGCGTAACACACCCAAAGCTGACTTTGCACACCTTACATGGACTTGCCCACACATCGGGGCATATTGGAGTGCGATATTTGAATGCCTCTCCCTAATGATTCACATTACGCTTCACCCAGATCCCCTCCTGGGCTATGTAGCAGACATCTCTAAATGAATCCATAGATATAGAGATATTCAGCTATTGCACTACTGCTAGCTAAAAGTGGTGTTACACTGGGGAAGTGGAATTCGCCCCACTATTAAGGTGTGGCTTAACAGGATGGTATATTGTGACTCCACTAGTGAAGTATATGCCTCACTACAACCCCACACATCAAGGCCAGAGAATCACTGGCAACCCCTTAGGGACTATCTGTTAACCATAGACACAGATCTACACAAATAACTCTACCCAACTGTACCTAAGCTCCGACACCACACGATTACACACCTTGGAATGTTCCTTTAGATGACGATGTTACGATTACAATATACGCTCAGCCCTTGCATGGGATGAACTGTTTAATATAAATGCTGTACTACAACTGTCTTATCACCTCTGAGATTTCAATGTTTGACAGATGTGACTTGGCTGTATATGCAGGTTATTGTTTTCTGTACTTTTTGTTGCAAATTTATAAATAAAGTTTTTTAAAAAAAATTGATCACAACAATAGAAGCAGGATGTTACGAAAATATTGTTTTCACAGAGGCTGCAAGAGAGTCTGCCAAGACCTGGCTCTCATAAATGCATTGATTTGAAATTCTGCTGGAACAGGCAGTGAGCTCCCTTGCCACTGCTTCTGGAGGTTCCATTTAAAAGGTGGAACCACTGCCAGCCTTTCTGGCAACATTTGCTGCTCCCAGAACGTCCCACCAGATTTAGAGGAGACAGTGGTGGATTGCAGCAAAAGATTGTTGCTTGCAGGATCTTAATCCTACCTTATCATGGATTTTGTCGCAGCCCCATTTATACTGTTTGGGAGTGGAGAAAGCACTGAGGTGGCAGGCCATGCCTCCCAGCACTGCAAGGCTGGCCTAGAAGCCCACCTGACAATGCCCTTCACTAACCCGGCTGAAGCCTTCTCAGCATGAAGATCTCCACCGTCAGGCTGAACTTGACTTTCCAATCTCAGAATGAGGGTGGTGCTCCACGTTGCGGCATGGAGGCCAGAAATCAGAAGAAGTACTTGGTGGAAGTGCTGCTTAAGCAAAGTATTGTAACAGCCTTAGTTTAAAATCAGCCTCTAAACAGTTTAATGACATTTATGATGTTGAAGAGTAACGCATTGGAATGGTGACTTTCATGACATCCAGCTCTATGTAAGAATTATCTACAAATATTATGTACAGGGAGTTGTTTAAACAGTTTATGAGCATAAGAGCTCTTCAAGTCACTTTATCGAGGAAATAGAAATAAAAAAATTGGCAAAGAATTGAGGACTATGATTGGTATCCAGGTTAGCAAGTGTATATGTATGTTTGCAGTGCTTAATCTGTAAAACAAAATAAGTTCAGGGCCAAAGATTTTATGGGAGGCCATTGCAGCTTGCACATCCTGCAAGTTCTGCCAAATTAAGGGGTAGATTTACAAGCCCCTTGGGACACTTTTGCTCCACCGTTGCGTCACTTTTGTGATGCAGCGGTGGCGTAAAAAATGAGGCCAATTTACAACCTGACGCATCTAGGGAGATGTGTCACGTTGTAAAGCCCGCGTCACATTATACCTGCGTCAGGTATACTGTATGCAGGGTGGGAGTTCTTACGCAGGAAAGCCTCGTAAAAGTGACGCAGTGAAATCTACAAGATTTCACTGCGCCACTTCTAGTACGCCACTGCGTCAAAACCTTACACCTGCTTGAAGCTGGCGTAAGGAGTGACGCAGTTTAGTGAGAATAGGCCTCAACATGCATTGATGAAGTTGCGTCGTGCTTGCGAAACGACTCCAGCAATGCGTGATTTTTGCGCCAACAGATGCGTCAGAATTTCTGACGCATCTGTCAATCCTTGCGCCATGGTGCGCCATATTGTAAATACGGCGCATCCATGGTGGCGCAAGGGTTTCGCAGGCTGGCGCAGGGAAACTGACACATCTCTACAGATGCGTCAGTTTCTCGTAAATCTGCCCCTAAGTGTCTATGGAAGTTTTAAATGGTCTGCTGATGTGTTCTTTTGAAAAATAGACAGCACCACCATGTGTGAGGTGGACTGTCAGAATTAGGTGCTGGTGTTGACAAATAAGTGCTGGTGCTGAGCACCGGCAAACACAGGCACATATGAATCACTGTATGTATGAATGTATGTATGTGTTGTGATTTGTAGAGCACAGTCATTGTCCGAGAGTAACAGTGGGCTGAAGAAGGGCCATTGCCCCCGGGCTAGCATTGGGGAGAAGGTCAAGGATAGTCTATCGGGTCAGGAGTAGTGTTCCATGAAGAGGTGTGTTGTCAGCTTGGTTTCTGAATTGTAGGAGACTGAGTGCTTATCTGATGTAGATGCTGTTCCAGATTCTGCAAGCACAAATTGTAAAGGCTTGACTTCTGGTTTTTCCTTCTTCCAATATTTTGTCTCCATTGCAGCAATATACAACCTCTTGATCTAGCACTGTCCCTATAATTGATGCAGCTGGTCTTGAAGACGATCGGGCTGGAAGATGGAACTAGTGTAGGCGTTTTAACATGGGCATAATATGGTCATATTTATTAGAGCCTATGATGAGCCGCACCACTGCTTGTAAGATGCCTTTCAGGGACTCAAGTGTATTATCAGGAAGACCACTGAGCAGGGCATTGCCTCTGCCCAGATGGGAGAGGACTATGGAATGTGCGGTTGTTCTGGACTCATGTTATGTTATGTGTATTTGTATGGTACATAACTCACCTGGGAGGGTATCCTGGCCCTAAAGCAGGAGCGGAGGTGTCTGGTAGGTTTGTCAAAGCGTATGCAGTTGTTGAGGTAAATGAGGCCAATGTTGTGCAAGCTTTGTATGAGTGCATCGTGAGCAGTTTGAAGAGTATTCATTTGTGGATTGGGAGCCGGTTGAGCTCTTTGAGGTGCGAGGTGATGTGAGTGTGGTATGGGAGGTTGAGGGTGAGCCTGGCTGCAAAGTTTTGTCTGATCTTGAGCCTTCTGGTCAGTTGAGTGTTGATTCCAGCATAGAGTGTGTCATCTTCCAGGAGAAATGGCTTCACTCTATTCAAGAGGAAAAGTTGGGATCAAGCTGTCTTGGTTTTCCTAGCAATGTGCTGCTTGAATGAGAGGCCTGTGTTGAGGGTGAATGCCAGAGATTTTGCATGGCATGTAAGCTGAGGGATGAAGCCTGCCTTTCTAATTGTCATAACTCATTTCAGAGAGCCATGGGGCATGCAGGGGCTACTGGGCCCAGCCGTGGGGGTTGAGGCCTTTTACTCCTGATGTTCTGTCACCGTTCTACTATGTATTCTTCCAAACTGGGCCAAGTACCCAGCCTGCACTTGACTCTCAGGGTGTGCATGTTCCAACAGTCCAAGACCCAAGACTCCCTCGTGGGGGGGATGAGATGTGGATACAAATTAGTGAACACTTGCTCACAACTCAAATTGTGTGCAGCAGCAATTAATCATTGTCCAGCCAAATACTCACTTTTATAACAAAAGGGAAATATTTTATTTTTACCGCCTACCACGCAGAGGACTATACGACATACACGCACAATTACAGTCCTCACCGGAGGTCGGGGCTCTAGTGTCTCTCTGGTGGTTCCCTGTCCCACTCATTCTTCATGTTAGTGAGCGTGGTTATTCCCCATTCACTATTGGTAATATCCAGGGTATGCCCCACTAGTAGTCCGAGTTTCAATTGCCCACTATGACTCTGATTTAAAGTCAACAATGTTCCAGTGCATACAAGCTTAATTTAGCAGCAAGTTCCCCCAAAACAAGTCTTACCCGCTCCGTGACAAGTGACAAGTTCAGGGTCCTGGAGTGTGCCCCAGCCACAGGCAAACGCAACAGCCAGCCGCGGCCCGTGCAGGTAAGAGTGGTGTTGGATTTCGACAGACGATGACGAGGGAAAATGAATTATTTATTTAATTTCCCTTGTGGTCATCTGTCCAATCCTCCCTCAACCCGGCCCCACCGCTCTTATCTGCACGGGTCGCTGCTGGCAACAGCTTTAGCACTCGGCGGTCGCAAGCTCTCTCCCTCACAGTCATGCTCCTGCAGAGATTGGAGGTTTCCTGTGGCTTCTCCTGCCGGGTAACTGTTCACACTGTCCCAATGGCAGGAGTGTGGCTATGGCGATTGAGTTCTTTGTTCTACACTTGGGTGATGATCCTTCCACGGAGTCTTCACTAAGCCAACTGACTCGAACCGGTTGCAGTCCGTTTTGCTTCCTGTGGCCTATGGGTCACCACCACTTGCTGTCAACACGGCAAAGTTATCCACTGCAGCCCCTCCTGGCATATGGGGTTGCTGCATCGCTGTCACACACGGATTTGGCCCGATTACACGGCACTCTTTCACCATAGTGGTCCCTCCTGGCCATGGGGTGGCCGCACCGCTACCGTGCAAGACTTTGACCCTTACCGCATGGCAGTCTTTACCACAGCTATCATCACGGCAGCCCTCTTCTTGCATAGGGGTGTCGCCAACTCAGTCCTGCACATGGGTAACAACCTGATTGGTGCAGCAGCCATTTCCTTACATCTCACACACGTGGTGCACTCAACAGGCTCCCCACTGGACCTTGCTCCCTCCATCGCTCTCCTCTTCCTCACAGGGCACACTGGTCTTGGCAAACAGGCAGGCCCTGGTGCTCCAGCGAGGTCTTCATCCTGAATGGTAGACCTGCAGAAGAATATTCTTGCTGATTTGCTACTGTAGCTGGGTGGCAAATGCCTTCTCGATAATTTTCCTCATGAATTAAAGATAGGTTATATGCCTGAAGTTAGTGAGGTTGGCTGGATCTTGGAATCAATTTTTTAGTGGGGGAATGATCTGACCGTAAGAGCACCTGGGAATGTTCCTTGGTTTAGGGAGGCACTGACAATGTGCCGAAGAAGTGTTGGGACCTCTCCTTGGAGTGATTTGATGATAAAAGAAGGAAGGGTGTCATCTTCATACAATGTTCTGTCTTGAAGAAATTCAGGGTACTGGAGGGATAAATATTCAAGGCTGGATAGGAGGAGGTCCATTTGGTGAGGATTCGATGGAGTGAAGCTGGAAGTAAGGGGGCCATGGAAGCAGTAACAATGTTGGATATGATTTTGTCAATCTTGGTGAAGGATCAAGAGGATGCATTGCATGCCTGACTAAACATGAGTTTGTGGGCTGAGGAAGAGAATTGGTGCAATGCTGGCCAGCCTTGAAAAGGACTTTGTTTAAGTTAGTTGCCTGACTGACACTCTTGCACTTAAGACTTTTTACCTGCTATGATGATGGGTTGATGACTAGAGCAAAGTGTTTTGAGTATGGGGAGCTCATCTAGGATTTTTCATCATCTCAATTTCTTCTTCTATTTTAATATGGATTTATTTTTGTTAAGCTTTTGAGTTTACCAAAATGTTGAGTGTGTTCGCTTGGTGAATCAGGTTTTAAGTGGAGCGTAGAATCAGACCTGAGTTGTCATAGTAGTGTTGTAGAAGTTAAGGAGACAATTGACATCTGTGGTGGGTTCAAAATGTTCTGTCAAGTTGCTGAGTTCTTCCTGAATGTTTCAAGACAGATGTCTTTGATGGAGCAGAATGTTATTACTTCCTCTTTTCGCTCGTCCTTGGATGCTGATTTGTAATATATGCAATGGTGAAGAGGATAGCATAGTGGTTTTATTAATTTCTTATTTGTCAGAAAGCATGAGATGAAGAAAGAAGCAAGAAATAAGTATCTCCACTAGGTAGTACAGAAAACAATACATTGTGTAGTTGTGCTCTGAAATGCAGCTAATCTGTCAGTTTGCCAGTAGAGAATGTTGGCCCATTACACTGCTTTCACTTTTGTATTGTAGCAGTATTTGTTAGGCACACTCACTCTCTTTTAGACTACATTCTCAGTATGACAAAAATAGGTAAACAGAATTAGGTCGAAGACAGCAGAAAAACTACTACATTTAAAGGAGAATGGTGGGAGCTGAAATACAATAAAAACAAATGTGGTAGTTAAAGTTAAAGGTATTTTTAAATTCCTTAACTAGAACAGTACATTTATGTTCACATTTAATCTATATTGATTCATTTAAGATGTGGTAAAACTAAGACGTTTAGCATGTGGCTCAATAAATTAGGTGGTCATGTTGGACATCTTTGTGTGATTTACAAGCCTACATGCCAGCAGAATAAGCCCCACATAATTTGCAGGCCAATAAACAGATTGCCTTTAAGTTGTGTAATAGTTACATGCCACAAAATGACAAACCTGTGGTGGCAAGCATTACTCAGTAAAACAAATTATTACTACACTAAAGCTTTATAGTATTAGCAGCATTGACCCTTCTAAGGGTAGCAAACCGATTTTGCTGTTTGCAGCATTATCAATCAAGCTCAGGAGATGGAAAATTGTCATTGCACACAGGGGAGGTAGGGACATTTATTCAAGCTTTCCCCAGTGGCTCCTGCATCTAGGTCAGAGAAGAATTGGCTTCCAATTTCAAAAGTATCTTCAGGATCCCGCCTCAAGAATTACAAAGGCGGCATTGCTTCATTCTGCAACCAACAACAGTCGTGCTTGGGAACACACATTTGTGCACAATCCCATTCCTATTTGAGGTGCCACTGAAAAGAGGAGCCAATCCCATTTGTAACAATAGTTTTGCAAATAGATTTTAATCAGAGGATCAATCCTGACATATGAATGGACAAGGTACCCTGAACTTGTACAGTTTTAGGGTGTAAGGGCCAACACAAAGGGAATAAACCCCTTAATTTCGCTTCCAAGGATGAGCCATAGCCCCCAGGAGTAGATGAGTTCATCGGATTATCAGGCCCAGCTATGCAGTGGAGGTGACAATTCTCTTTTCCGGGGACTAAAAGTTACCTGAAAAGACACCAGATATTTACCCCCCAAAAAGATAAAAGCAAAGTGGGATATGATGAAGAGGAGGTCCCCACATTGTAATAATTCCTTACCAAATCAAATACTGTTTTGGCACTGCAGATGAATACTGATCCCCAAGCAGGGATGACCAGATGTGCACTCTCTGCCTAAGGTGGTGAATCCTTTTAGCTACTGAGAAGAACACAAAACTGATATGATACATGTTTAAATTAATCTCAGCCATTGGTTATTACTCTGGGCCACATTCCAGTCCATCATACTTTGTCTACTGTGTCCCTTCATACTGAATTTAATATTGCTGCTCTCTGCCTAGAGTGGGGTGTGGGCATCAAATATTATGGGCATAAATGCATCCCTGAGTATTTAACAATAACTGAGAATATTTCAACCTATCCATTCATGACTTTTTTTCATTGAAAGTGAGAATTTCCAAGTATGAACAAATATGTTCAGATTTCAGTCCGGACTGTTGTGCCGCAGGACTCAATCTACACCTCACTAGAGAGGCCTAAAGAGCCGGAGAAAGGTTGCTTGCCTTCCCGTTTACAGGCGACCTGGCCTGGCAATCCCAGCTGGATTGTTTCCATTGGAGAAGGACCAGTTATGATAAGCATACACCAGTTCTCTGTCTGCAGTGGCAGAGTGGGTAAAACATAGATGAAATGAAATGTGTCCCTGAGTAATTGGCAGGCTAAAGTGCAAGTCATAAATTTCACTCTGAAAACCAATTTTTAATACGTTGCCAGGGTCAAAGGGAACCTGACAAAACAAATTCTGGATCCAAAACAATTTGAGTGCCCAGAAATACAATAAGGAAAATAATATCTCTAGAACATTTCTTGCCAGAGTCACAATTACCAGATAGAAACTACTTATTACACTTGTGGTCGAGGGGAGGCTGCAATAAATACTGTACTTCAGACTCAAGATTAAAATATTGTTTGGTGGGGTTCTTAGAAAGAGAATACTATCCTCCTGCTAATAAAGGCAAATCAAGACACAGAGGAGGTTGCCTTGCACAGACCCAAATTACCACCAGAAATTATGTGTGACCAGGTGATTGTGAACTTTCACCTCCATGGCAAAATCCTCATCGACCAGTCCAGTGCATGTGACGTCCAGGGCATAATGGTCAATGAAATCAGGCTCATAGTCCTGAATTTGTGGCATCAAGGGACCTGAAAACCCTGGTTTGCAGCACACACTTTCCTGGTTCATAAAGATTCACTGCATTTCTCCACTGATGCAATGTATTAGATTTCTTACTTTGGAGGAAAACAGAACCCCTTCAAATTGGGAATGCCATAAAGTTCAGACACCGTGATGATCTAACTTGCACCGGTACTCTAGGGACTCTCTATCAATACTTCGAAAGGAACCACAAAGAGTTGCTTAATGACATACAGTTTCTGAAAACTAATAAAAAATCAACAAAAAATATTGCTCATAACAAATTTCAGATGCCCCTTGCATTTTCTGTAGATAAAGGACGCCCGGAACTGTAACAATGCAAAGTGTGTTTTGGAGCACAGTTTATTATGTAAATTAAAGAAGGGTCCACTTGCAGTTCCTATGTAGGTAAAGCTGGGTATCCAATAAAGTCTTACCATTCAGTTTTTTTTCATCGAACATCCAATGACCTCTAGTAATTCAAATTATACATCCAGCACAATCAAGGGGAAGTGTAATTCATGTTGGTCAAGCAAAGTTTGTATTTGTGTAATGCATTTGGAGAAGCAACTACCAATGAAAATTGTAATGGCTCCCTATGTGTCATGTGGTTGTTTCAGGAAGGAGAGAGTTCCCTATCACACAGAACAAGAACATGCCTGTCTGTGAAAGTACAACGTGTACTATTGGGTGAGAAAACAATGTGAAACTTACACAAAGTCGGTGCCTTTCTTGCTAATCATAGCAATGTAACAAAAAATGTGCTATCCATTTCTGAAACCCAAATATTAGAGAGAATTTGGGAAGGGTGATGTGATATTTTTTCCTGTTTCAAGGATATCCTGTTGAAAAACCTTTTAAAAATAGGGTGCGTGAAGGAACAGGGCCAGCTTTGGGGCTGTAAGACAGGTGCCACTGCACCGGGCGCCGACCTCAGGCATATATTATGGGTTTAAAAGCACCTACTGGGTTTAAAAGCAGCCTTGCGTCAAGCAATTTTCAGGCATTAATAAAAATGCAAAGATAACTCTGGTGATTAATGTACCTGCTGGAGAAAGAGATCAGAGGTTTGTCTAGTGGCAGTTTTGACTCATCATAAAGTAGCACAGTGGATTAATATGATTCCTGCAAAGCACGTGTACTATGCAGATCACAGAATTATATATTAGGTAGATAGCTCAGTGGGTTACTGCTTTTGTCACAGAGATGATTTTGTTACTTGCAGTTTATAAGTTACAGTCCTAATATGCACAGTGAGCTATGAACTGTCATCAAAGAGCTGGATGCAAACTATAAGATATTGGTTAAAACATTATGTTATGTTATGGGATGTTATGTTACAAGGATTTATACTACTCATGTCTGCCTCGGAAGGAGCTTCCAAGCACGCCCAATAGCAAGCTAAGAAAGAGATTACATCCACGTCACAACTAAAACAAACAGGACTTGAGGTGTTTTCAGATAGTCAGAAGATTAGTCTTGGAGTGTAGGAGGAGAAACAGGGGCTTGTTCCAACGTATAGGCCCAAGAAAACGGAATGAGCTGCCTCCCTGTCTAGGCAAATTAAAGGGAGGGGTAAATGCCAAATTGAGAATGGAAGATATGAGTGGTCTTGTAATGCAACAGGTCTGTAGAAGATATATGACGGCAGGAGGTCTAGTTGTTCAAGACTCTGTGAGCAACACACACTGTCTTGAATTGTATGTGTTTCTCTATAAGAAGCCAGTGCAGGCCCCATAACTGATTGGATACAGAGTGAGATTTAGGTAAATGTCCAAGAAACCTCGCAGCAGCATTTTGGAAGGTTTCAAGTCTCTTCCTGGCAGCCTTGGTAACACCAATGTACAAGTTATTAGCATAACCCAGGTGAGAAATAACGAGACCCTGAATGATCGTTCTCTGGATAAAATATAATGCCCCTCGTATGGATGACATGGGACCAGTACACCTTGTAGTCCTCTTTGTCTTATGTAACATTGCCTATACACTGATTTAAATTAGTATGATTTATTGTCTCTGGATAATGTGTGTGTGGTGTGTAATGTAAAGTGCTCTGACACCCTACATTGGTATGATAAGCACTATAAAACAACAGAAATATATGTGAGAGGGTGATTAAGGGGGCATAAGATGCACTGTAGGCGGGTGGGAGTGAAGGGATCCATGGAGAAGGTCATTGGTTGGCGCCAACAAACAATGTTGCGCCAGGTGCCACCAGCATTAAAGCCGGCCCTGTGAAGGAATGAATGCTTGTGGATTCTGCTGTCAACCTTGCCATCTTACCCTTGATCAGTACTTCTTAAATGACCCCATGTGATGTGTATGGGAGCACACTGACTGCGCACCATGTTTTTTGTATTCCACCAGGAGAGTATAAATGTTGGATTTCTAGACACCACAATCAAATGGTACCCTAACCAATTGTATAGGGTGGTCACCAACCCCACATACCAGACTATGGAAAGGCTGGTGGCTACTAGCAGCTGCATTTAGGTATAATTTAATAGAACAAGTGTTTCAAACCCGTAAGTTCCATTCCAAGACCATTTCAGGAAATATATACATAAGGGTGTAGTCAGTGGTTATAGTGGCTACTTTTCTTTTTTTAATTACGTGCTGTGTCAAGCAACTCAGGTGATTATATTATTTTATTTAATGCGGTACTAGGCAGTAGTTTTGCAACTTATAGTTGCAGTACATTTGTATTAACAACTAGATACTTTGGTCACTATGTCTTGTGTTCAATCACTACCCCCATTTTCATTAGAACCGCATGATGCCATTTGGGCTGTTTCACCAATGCCCAAAATTAGGGAGTTCAATAACAATTGTTAGTTATTAACATTACCTTCATGCTCCAGTAACACTGCAGATGAATGCCTAACAAATTCAATTTCAGGAAATGTTCTTAATTTGTCCCAAGAAAATTTAATAATTTCTTTAAATATTGAATCTAGTATTTATGAATCTTATAGCAATGTGCAAATAAATGGATGGAATCTGCTTCAGATGCTACACATCTGAAGCAATTATAATTCTAAAGCCATACTGAAAGAGTTCATTCGGAATATACTAAAGATCTTGTATAGTTTTGAAGTGCTGCATCTTGAGATTAGCAGTATTATCCATTGTGTGACTTTGCATAATGCTGTTCATTAGTATGTATAATGCTATGTTTCCCATCTTTTTCAGCCTTTCACTTGGCAAGTGCAATAGATTATCTCCGTGTATATTATATAAGTAGATTAAACAATTTTCAAATAATAACTTTATTGTGGGGCTATATAAGGAGGCCAATTGGTAGGATAAACTAACTCAGTTTTTGGAATATAGTAATGATATTGTAGCTCTTCATACAAACTAATCACCCTGTGATTATATAGTTGCCCAATTGTTTAATTTTTCTGTTTCCAGGCTTCTCTAAAAATCTTGGGAATAGAGAAATCATACCATATTGAGATGCATCAATAAGAGAAATCACAAAATACATAGACAACCCCTTTCCTAACCTTTAATGCCGTAAATCTAGTTTTCCTAAAGTAAGTTGGTTTTATAAAACCCTTCTACAGACATTGTAGCGATATAGTTCTTGCAGCTGCGTTCCATCTGACTCCTTCCCATTGCTTGAGATAGACTACTACCAACTTAAACACAACATATTACTTCAGAAAAATTGGAAAGCCCTGCCTGCATTATTATACTTCCAGATAAAACAGCTCCTGGTAGCCTCCATCTTCTGAAAATATCTGGCAGGGATTAACAATGGGATATACCCAAAGAGGTATAAAATCTTCACCAGAAGAACCATTTTTTAGATATTGCACTGATCTAGAATACCTGTCGCAAGCCTGTTTCTTTAATTATAAGCCCAATGGATTTCCGTACATGTTGTTCATACTTATGGTTGAACATGCTACTAAATTTGGCTGTGACCTTGACTCCCATATATGTAGCCAACTCAACATATCTCTGACCCAGCACTATTATTCTTTAGTTAAATAATAAATCAGTTTTTTTCTGGGACTATAAGGTAGCCTAAACCTTGCCCAAATACACATGCTCTTTTCTATACCTATGACTGTACTAACAAAGTCTGATGTAAACACTGCAATACCATCTGCATATAATACAACCTTTTTCTCTGCCCCATTGAGAATTATGTGTGATCTGTCCTCTGTACTGTGCAGTTGAGTTAAATAGGGCTCATAACACCAGCAAATAGTAAGGGGGACATCTCTGCCAAGTTCGACGAGAAATACTTATAAATACTGGTCTTCCATGACATTTTGTCTGGATTCCCAACATGGCATGAATACAGTAGGCTGATGATTAATAATTTTGCCTGTAGTGGAGTTCTCCATAGACAGCAGGCCTCACAAATGTGTTCAGCACAATAAACACAGCTTTCCCAATATGACAAACATTCTCAGAACTTCCCCCCTTCCTCCTCCGCCAGGTTCCTACTTAATAAGCTTGTCTCTATTTCCAGGCTATGTGGAGCATAAACTTCAACCCTACAAGCATTCCAGCTCGCATACCCTGCATGTTTATTGCTATTCCTATTTTCACTGTAGTTTTTACTTCTATTCAACTAGTCAACTGGTGTAACAGTAGTTTCACATGATGTACCCTTGACAGATACTAGCTCTAAAATATTTATTTTTGTACTGCAAAGGCACCATGTCAAGTGTCAGTGATCAGAACTCAGTCTGTGAAAGCACTCACCCTCCCTTAACCCGGATCAATATTAATAGGAAAACAGAGTCTGCTGAAGCATATAATTCCTTGCAACACAGACAGTAAAACAGTACTTTCCCTGAAATTCTTGCAGAAATTGCAGATTTAAAACATTTCCTAATCGGTTTAAAGTTCTGCTCAACATAACCCAGAAAAATAGAAGGGCTTATTAAGTAAAAACCCACCCAGAGCAGGAAGTGCTAGAACATAGAAGTTGGTGCTTGTGCATGGGGCAAAACTTTGACACTGGCCCCAGAGCACGTATGCTCACATAAAACATGATCTGCATCCTTTGAACATCTGAGAGAATGTGTCATTTTTGGGAAGCTGTGTTTACTGTGACAGAATAGTGAGACCCTGGCCTGCTGTCTAGGGAGACCCCTGCGACAGATGAACCCACCCTTCATCAGCGTGCTTGATTTAGTGGGTTAACAGAAAGTTCCTGAGCCCATTCCCATTGGGGAAGCAGACTAAGGGCCTAATTACGAGCCCACGGTGGAGTGGCGGCTACTGCCGCACCAGCGGTCTGACCGCCATATTACAACTTCGGCAGTCGGACCACCAAGGACCGCCACAACCGCCGGGGATCCGCAATCCCTCGGCGTTGGCGCGGTGGTCTGGGGCAGCAATATGCTGGCAGTGCCGATGTGGGACCGCCAAACACATTACGACGTTCCTGACGCCACACTTTTCATGGCGGTGTTCCCGCCTTGAAAAGTGTGGCAGTTGGCCCCCTGGTGCCCCTGTGCATGGGAGTGCATGCAGGGGGGCAAATGGTGTGCCCCCCTGTGTGCATGCACCCGAGTTACTGCCTTGCTTTGGTGCTCCCTCATCGTTGCAGTTTAAAGACTCCGATATGAGCCTTTGAACTGCACCACCGCAGGACCACGGCGTCGCCCGCCCGACCACAAATTTACTCGTAATCTGGCAGGTGGGTGGGGGTAGAATTTGGCAGTGTGGGAGCGGGGCGCTGGCGTGGTGGCTCGCTCCCACACCACCAAAGTAATAATCAGGCCCTAAGTCTCATGGGAGCCCATGACAGATAACATTAAATTAGATAAGAATTAAAGATGCTTCTCTTGAGATTCATGGAGGACAGGAGAGATTCCAGGGAAAGATGCAAACCTAGTGAACAAAGGTATAACATAGACAATTCATGTAACAATATCCCAAACTATTTGTTACTTGTAAATAATATACAGGAAAGGTTTTATCTCATAAGACTACGTTTAGGTTTTTACATTATGCTTTTGCATTTCCAAAAATGGGCGTACAACTTCTGTGCAATCAACTGAATATTTTATTCTTTTTATAAATTGTATCAAAATATAAGGAAACACTATTTAATACCTTCATTTTAAAACAGAAATTGTTTAATTTTAAGGATGCCCTGAATTTTGTATGTAATTTAAATAAAGTAGAATTGTGCTCCATAGTATCGACATTCATTTCTCATGCAATCAAATGAAGGAAAATCTATGCCCATCTGGAAATATTGCACTATGAGACAGGCTAATAAACCTATACCTCTTTGCACAGTACTATGTTCTAATATTCAGTATATGACATTCATCTCTTTATTATATTATTGCAACAAACCTGTATTTATACATTTTTTTAAAGTTAATTTATGTATAATGGATTTTAAACCTTTTAACTATTCTATGTATAGATCTGTGTTTTTATATGCACATATCTTTTATGGAAATTGCTTCCGAATAAAGATTATTTGATTTGATAACACTAAATTGCTCTGTTAGACTTGGCATCTTTTGGAGTGTTTCCCCTGACTTTTTGCTTTCTGACCTCCCGGTTTTGACTCTGTTTTTGCTGGTGTAATGATTCTGCGCACTTTCCTCACTGCTGTCCAGTGGGAAAGTGCAAGTGCTCCTGTATAAAATGTGTTATGGATTGGTGTTTCCATGATTGGCCTATTTGGTTTATGTGTCAGTCCCTTGTAAAGTGCACTGCAAGTGCCAGGGCCTATAGACCAAATGCTGTTGGTGGGCTGCAGCACTGGATTGTGCCACCCCCGCAAACAGCCCGTAAAGTGTAACTCGGGCCTGCCACCGCAGAGCCTGTGCGCAGCCTGGGGCTGCCATGTCGACTTGGCAAGTGCACACACTTGCAAGTCCCTAAACCTTCCCTTTGCCACATGTTAGTCACCCTAAGGTAGGCCCAGGGTACCCCTGTGGGCCGGGTGCGTTGTATGCGAAAGGTAGGACATGCCCGGTGTGTGCGGCATGTCCTGATAGTGAATTACAGCCTAGTTCGTTTTTCACTATCGCAAGGCTACCTGTTCCCCCTAGGCCAGAACGGGCAGTTTTGATTATTACAGCTTATAATCCTAACTGACCCGGGAACATGGTAGAAATTCGAGTTTAGTATGCCTGGACTCAGAATGATAAAATGCAGCTTTTAGTGAAGTTGGTTTTAACATTCTGTGTTTGAAAATACCACTTTTAGAAAGTGGGTATTTTCTTGTCTAACCATCCAAGCCTGCCTCTGCGAGGTTGTGTATTCCTTGTCTGGAATGTGAGTGACAGGGGCTGGGGGATGCCAGGAGACAGGGTGAGTCAGCACAGGGCTGAATAGCAAGATCTACATGTAGATGGGTGGGAGGGGTCGCACCTGGGCCCTGAATAGGACAGTGCCTTCCCTCCACAATGCTGGCTCCACCTCCTGTGGTGCGTCTGATGTCCCTGGCCTACTCACTGAAAGAAGGGACGGAGACTTGTCAACAAAGTGCTCCAGAACTGGTTTGGACTAGGCAAAGGCCTCTCTGCCTTCAGAGAACAAAGGAATTTGGGATATAAATATTGGGGCCCTGACCCCATGAATTTAGATCTCGCTGGAATCAAGGAACCTGCCAAGACGAAGAGCTGGAAGAGCTGCCAGGAGGAGTACTGCCCCTTTGCTGTGTTGTTGCTTTGTTGGGTTGGCCTGCAGCTGCTGCTTCTGCCTTGGGCAGTGAAAGGAAGGAACTTTCTACAAACTTGTGCTGAGTATCTCCAAGGGCCTGGAACCGAGCTGGCCTCCTGTTAAGAAGTCTCAGGGACTACAAAGACTTCACAAGCCTCTGGGTACCGCTTCTGGAACACTGTTTCAGTTGCCACAGAGGAAGGGAACTGCAACCGACTCCGTCAACCGAATCCATCCCTGGCCGGTGACCTGTTTGCACCGCAGACCGCATCCCCCCGCTTCGCATCGCAACCCTGGTCTCACCGTGGGCGACGTCCGACGCCGCCAACATCGAGCCGCTGCTTGCACCTGTGGGCACCGCAGTTCGCATCGCATCGCATCGCTTCACTGAACCAGCCGGACCCGACCGACGCGGTCGCTGCAACTGGCTCAACAGTCGTGACCGCACCGCATTTGGGGCACCGCTCGCACGTCTGCGACGCACCGCTCTGACTCGCACCGCTGTCCGACGCCAGCTCCCGCACTCCGGCTTGGTCGCCTGCATCGCAACCTGTCAGCACCGCATCGAGCATCGTCTCACCCTGCATCGCACGCCTTGGACTCACCGACTCCGTCTGCACGACGCTCATCGAGCCGCTGCCTGCACCGCATCGAGGGACACCGCACCTTGCATCGCTCCGTCTTGCACCGGAACCGCGACGAACGCCGACCGGCTCGTACACTCCGTACCAGCCACAAAGAGAAAGGTACTGTAACCGAGTCTGTTCATGACTCTGCTGGCCCGTATCGACGCGGTCGGCTGGAACTGTTAGACTCTGTGGGTTTCAGCATCACGGTAGGCTCGGACGGAGCTACCGACTCGTACGAACTTTGTTTTTGGACTATTCCTGCAAAGAAGAAGTTACCTTATCAAGTATTCATTCGTAAAGTATAGTATTGTGGATTTTTGTCGTAATTGGTCTTGTCTTGAGTATATAAAATATTGGTTATTTTTCTAAACTGGTGTGGTGTCCGTTTGTAGTGCTTACACTGTATTACTGTTGGTTATGTGCAAATGCTTTACACACTGCCTCTGAATTAAGCCTGACTGCTCATGCCAAGCTACCACGAGGGTGAGCAGGGGTTACTTCACGAGTGTAACACCCTTACCCTGACTAGGAAGAAGGGTCCCTACTTGGACAAAGGTGCAAGCCCTTGCCAACTAGAGATCCCATTTCTAACATTGGTTGTCAGCGGTGAGGATAGGACTTGTGTTTGCACTTGACTTACAGTGATTGGTGTGCACTACTACCATATCGCAGACCATTACGTACCACATACTGGTTCTTTTTCTTTTGGCCTATTTTTGATCTTGCCAGTTTTCAACTCACTACTTTTGTCATGCCTGAATCAATTGCATCATCCGTTGCATCTCTGGAAGTTATCTTTGAGGAGGATAGGTTGGAATCCTACGCCGTAAAGGAGTTACTGAGCGATTTGTAAAAACCTGAAAGTCCAAATTAAAGGCCTCACAAGGAAGGAGGAGCTACAGAAGGCGCTGAGGGCCTGGGTAGCAGCCAGACATGCCAATGGGCAGCCTGGTAATCTCAGTGAGGAGGTGGAGGAGCCTATTTCCAGGGTGGATGTGCTTTTGGGTAGGGGGAACCCGCCAGATCAGGCAGCAGCAGTCTGTCCCCAGAGGAGCTGGAGGACAGGCGGGAGGCAAGGCAGTTTGAGCTGCAGAAGCTCAGGCTGGAGAGGGAGCGGGAGGAGAAGAGATTGGCCATAGAGGAGAGAAAGATGCTCTTAGAGCATGAGAGAGAACTGAAGGAGCTAGAACTTAGGAGTAAGTCAGGCTCAGATGGTGGCAGCAATTCGTCCAGAAAGGCAGACAGGATTGTGCACATTCCCAAGAACGTAGGCAAGGAGTTCAAGAAGGGGGATGACATACAAAGGTGGTTTCAGGGTTATGAGGCAGCCATACACATGAATGGGGTCCCTGAGGAGAATTGGGGAGCAGGATTGTGGCCACTTTTCCCTGAAGAAGCAAGGGATGCTCTGATAGCTTTGGGTAAGGGGTATCACCTCACCTATGCTGACATGAAGGATGCCCTTCTCACAAAGTATGGTCTTACTCCTGAAAAGTACAGGGATCAGTTCAGGTCCAGTAAGAAGTCTGCTGCCAACACTTGGTTGGAATGTGTGGATGTGTTCTGCAGGTCTCTGGATGGTTGGGTGAAGGGCAGTAGTGTAACAGATTTTCAGGGGCTCTACAACTTGATTGCATGGGAGCACTTGTCTAGTCTATGTTTTGCAGATCTGCGCCAGCACCTAGTGGATAGTAAGCTAACTGACCCCAGGAAGCTTGCTATGGAAGCGGACCGCTGGGTGAGTACCAGGGTCCACAAGAAAGCGTTTGGGGAGACTCAGCCAAAGGTGGGCAGGGTCCCCAGCAGAAAGGTGGGGGGACAAGGGTAAAGCACAGGAGTTCTCTAAAGGGCCCCAAACTAGTACCCAGGGTAAAGGTTCCCAGCCCCCGGTGATAAGAAGAAAGGGGTCTCTACAGGGAAGCCTGTTGAGATCGGCCCCGCAAGTGTTATGCATGTGACCAGGTAGGTCACTTTAAGAGGGGACCCCAAGTGCCCGAAGGGGACACAGCCACCCACCGGTGGACAGTCCAAAGTGTTGGCTAGTGTAGCGCTTGGGGAGGAGGGGTGCCCACAGGAGGGTGGGGATCCCGCAGAAATGACCCTTGTCTCACTCGGGGACAGTGAGATGGTCCCAGGAAACCAGGTGCCCCTAACACAAAGAAATATAGCACCTGGGTGACCATCAATGGGAACAGGGTAGAGGCTCTCAGAGATACTGGAGCCAGTGTGACCTCAGTCCGGTGTCACCTGGTGTCTGAGAAGCAAGTAGTCCCAGGAGCATTCCACCAAGTAGTTGCTGTAGACAACTCTGAGCGCCAGTGTATGGTGGCGCAGGTTCCCTTTGAATGGGGGGTCTCAGGTCCCTTGAGGGTGGTTGTGAGCCCTACCATGCCTGTAGATTGTCTGCTAGGAAACGACCTGGAGCAGTCCTCATGGAAGGAGGTTGAGCTCAGGTCTCACTTGGAGATGCTTGGGTTGCCAGAGTGGGCATGCGTGTCTACTCGGTCAATGGCAGCCAGAAAGGGTGATCAAGAGGACTTGGAGCCTGAAACAGTGGCCCAAGTCCCTGCCAAGAGAAAGGGCAGGGGGCGGGAAACCGGCCCCGAAGTTCCCACGGACCGGGAGGAGGCGGACCTCGAGGGGGACGCCCGGTGCCTACAGGGGAGCAGGTAGCCGAACTGGGAGACATCTCTGAGCTGACCCATTGGCAGCAAGAAGGGGGTCCCACCAGGGAGGAGTTCTGCAGGGAGCAGAGCGAGTGCCCTACTCTGGAGGGTCTGCGGCGGCAGGCTGCAGACCAGGCAGCTGGTAATCAGTCCGGGTCACATCTGATCTACTGGGAGAGTGGTCTCCTATACAGTGAGCCTAAGGTTGCTGAGCCTGGGTCAGCCCGTGTGCTGGTGGTACCCCAGCGCTTCAGGACCTTCCTACTGGGTCTGGCTCATGACGTGCCTTTGGCAGGACATTTGGGGCAGGACAAGACCTTTGACAGGCTTGTCACCCACTTCTTTTGGCCCCAAATGCGAAGGCAGTCAGATGCACACTGTAGGTCTTGCCAAACTTGCCAGGCAAGTGGTAAGAGTGGGAGGAAGGTCAAAGCTCCTCTCCAACCTTTTCCTGTTGTTGGAACACCCTTTGAAAGGGTAGGGATGGATATTGTGGGGCCACTGGATCCCAAGACAGCCATGGGCAACAGGTACATCCTGGTCTTGGTGGACCATGCCACCCGGTACCCGGAGGCAATCCCTCTCAGGACAACGACGGCGCCAGTGGTGGGCCGGGCGTTAATGGGGATCTTTTCCGTGTGGGATTCCCCAGAGAGGTGGTTTCCGATAGGGGGACCAATTTCATATCGATGTATATGACATCCCTGTGGAAGGAGTGTGGTGTAACCTACAAGTTCACCACTCCTTACCACCCACAAGGAAACGGTCTGGTGGAGAGATTCAACCAGACCTTGAAAGGCATGATCAAGGGTCTAACAGAACCCATGAGGCGTAAGTGGGACGTCCTCTTGCCATGCCTACTCTTTGCATACAGGGAGGTGCCTCAGAAGTCTCTTGGGTACAGCCCCTTTGAGCTCCTGTATGGCCACCCTGTCAGAGGACCTCTGAGTTTGGTAAAGGAAGGCTGGGAGGCAGCTCCCAGGAAAACTCCCCAGGATGTATTTAGCTACATGCTGGCCTTTAGAAACCAAACTGCCCGCTTCAGGAAACTTCGCTCAGGCGAACCTAGAAGCAAGCCAGGAAGAAATGAAGAGATGGTATTACCAGAACGCCACTCTGGTCGAATTTCAACCTGGGCAAAAGTGTGGGTCATGGCCCCAGTGGCACCTTGTGCCTTGCAGGACAAGTGGACTGGGCCATATGAGGTAAAGGAGCGCAAAAGTGACGTCACCTACCTGGTGGATTTGCAGGCTCCAAGGAACCCTTTGAGGGTCCTTCACGTGAACCGCCTCAAACCCCACTTCGAGAGGTCCGAAGTGAGTATGCTCTTGGCGACAGATGATGGGGTGGAAGAGGAGAGTGAGCCTCTCCCTGACCTCCTGTCTACCAAGGAGCATGATGGGTCAGTAGAGGGTGTGATCCTCTCCCTACTCTGACTCCGGAGCAGCAGGGGACTGTCGACAGTTGTTGGGACAGTTCGCCCCACTGTTCTCTCTGACCCCCGGTGTTACTCACTGGTGTACCCATGACGTGGACACCGGTGACAGCCCTCCTGTGAAGCACAAGATTTACAGGTTGACTGACCGGGTCAGAGCCAAGGAGGAGGTCTCTAAGATGTTGGCGTTAGGGGTGATTGAGCCCTCCCACAGTCCTTGGGCCAGCCCAGTGGTCTTGGTCCCAAAGGCTGCGGCGCCCGGTGCCACTCCAGAACTCCGGTTTTGTGTGGACTACCGTGGGCTCAATGCCATCACCAGGACTGACGCGCACCCCATCCCCAGAGCTGATGAGCTCATTGATCGGTTGGGAGCTGCCCGGTTCCTCAGCACGTTTGATTTGACGTCTGGGTACTGGCAGATTGCCTTAACCGATGGGGCCAAGGAGAGATCAGCATTTTCAACCCCAGAAGGTCATTACCAATTCCGGATGATGCCCTTTGGGTTGAAGAATGCCCCTGCCACCTTTCAGAGGTTGGTCAATCAGGTGTTGGCCGGGCTGGAGGATTTCAGTGCCGCCTACCTAGATGACATTGCTGTGTTCAGTTCCAGCTGGGAAGAACATTTACAGCACCTTGAGAAAGTGTTGAGGGCTCTGCAAGGTGCAGGCCTCACGATCAAGGCCAGTAAGTGCCAGATCGGGCAGGGTTCGGTGGTGTACTTGGGACACCAGGTAGGAAGCGGCCAGGTGGCGCCCTACAACCCAAGATTGACACCATTCTGGCTTGGGAGCCCCCAAGACCCAGACAGAGGTGAGAGCCTTCTTAGGTCTCACTGGTTACTATAGGAGATTTGTTAAGGGCTATGGCACCATCGTTGCTCCCTTAACAGAGCTGACCCTCTAAGAGGCAGCCCAGGAAAGTGATCTGGACTGAGTCCTGCCAGAAAGCTTTTGATGCCCTGAAGGCAGCCATGTGCACGGCGCCCGTGCTCAAGGCACCTGACTTCTCCAAAGAATTTGTCGTGCAGACTGACGCTTCAGAGCATGGTGTGGGAGCGGTGCTCTCACAACTGAACGAAGAGGGCCTGGATCAGCCTGTAGTCTTCCTTAGCAGGAGACTACTCCCCAGGGAACAGAGGTGGAGTGCCATAGAAAGGGAAGCTTTTGCTGTGGTCTGGGCGCTGAAGAAGTTGAGACCATACCTGTTTGGGACTCACTTCCGGGTTCAGACAGACCACAGGCCCCTCAGATGGTTGATGCAAATGAGGGGCGAGAATCCAAAACTGCTGAGGTGGTCCATCTCCCTACAGGGAATGGACTTTACGGTGGAGCACCGTCCTGGTACAGAACACGCCAACGCAGATGGTCTGTCCAGGTTCTTCCGCTTTAGTGAAGAGAACTCCAATGGGGTTGGGTAGTTCTCCCTACTTTCAGCTGGAGGGGACATGTGTTAGACTTGGCATCTTTTGGCGTGTTTCCCCTGACTTTTGCTTTCTGACCTCCCGGTTTTGACTCTGTTTTTGCTGGTGTAATGATTCTGCGCACTTTCCTCACTGCTGTCCAGTGGGAAAGTGCAAGTGCTCCTGTATAAAATGTGTTATGGATTGGTGTTTCCATGATTGGCCTATTTGGTTTATGTGTCAGTCCCTTGTAAAGTGCACTGCGAGTGCCAGGGCCTATAGACCAAATGCAGCACTGGATTGTGCCACCCCCGCAAACAGCCCGTAAAGTGTAACTCGGGCCTGCCACCGCAGAGCCTGTGCGCAGCCTGGGGCTGCCATGTCGACTTGGCAAGTGCACACACTTGCAAGTCCCTAAACCTTCCCTTTGCCACATGTTAGTCACCCCTAAGGTAGGCCCAGGGTACCCCTGTGGGCCGGGTGCGTTGTATGCGAAAGGTAGGACATGCCCGGGTGTGTGCGGCATGTCCTGATAGTGAATTACAGCCTAGTTCGTTTTTCACTATCGCAAGGCTACCTGTTCCCCCTAGGCCAGAACGGGCAGTTTTGATTATTACAGCTTATAATCCTAACTGACCCCGGGAACATGGTAGAAATTCGAGTTTAGTATGCCTGGACTCAGAATGATAAAATGCAGCTTTTAGTGAAGTTGGTTTTAACATTCTGTGTTTGAAAATACCACTTTTAGAAAGTGGGTATTTTCTTGTCTAACCATCCAAGCCTGCCTCTGCGAGGTTGTGTATTCCTTGTCTGGAATGTGAGTGACAGGGGCTGGGGGATGCCAGGAGACAGGGTGAGTCAGCACAGGGCTGAATAGCAAGATCTACATGTAGATGGGTGGGAGGGGTCGCACCTGGGCCCTGAATAGGACAGTGCCTTCCCTCCAGAATGCTGGCTCCACCTCCTGTGGTGGGTCTGATATCCCTGGCCTACTCACTGAAAGAAGGGACGGAGACTTGTCAACAAAGTGCTCCAGAACTGGTTTGGACTAGGCAATGGCCTCTCTGCCTTCAGAGAACAAAGGAATTTGGGATATAAATATTGGGGCCCTGACCCCATGAATTTAGATCTCGCTGGAATCAAGGAACCTGCCAAGACGAAGAGCTGGAAGAGCTGCCAGGAGGAGTACTGCCCCTTTGCTGTGTTGTTGCTTTGTTGGGTTGGCCTGCAGCTGCTGCTTCTGCCTTGGGCAGTGAAAGGAAGGAACTTTCTACAAACTTGTGCTGAGTATCTCCAAGGGCCTGGAACCGAGCTGGCCTCCTGTTAAGAAGTCTCAGGGACTACAAAGACTTCACAAGCCTCTGGGTACCGCTTCTGGAACGCTGTTTCAGTTGCCACAGAGGAAGGGAACTGCAACCGACTCCGTCAACCGAATCCATCCCTGGCCGGTGACCTGTTTGCACCGCAGACCGCATCGCCCCGCTTCGCATCGCAACCCTGGTCTCACCGTGGGCGACGTCCGACGCCGCCAACATTGAGCCGCTGCTTGCACCGTGACCTGTGGGCACCGCAGTTCGCATCGCATCGCATCGCATCGCTTCACTGAACCAGCCGGACCCGACCGACGCGGTCGCTGCAACTGGCTCAACAGTCGTGACCGCACCGCATTTGGGGCACCGCTCGCACGTCTGCGACGCACCGCTCTGACTCGCACCGCTGTCCGACGCCAGCTCCCGCACTCCGGCTTGGTCGCCTGCATCGCAACCTGTCAGCACCGCATCGAGCATCGTCTCACCCTGCATCGCACGCCTTGGACTCACCGACTCCGTCTGCACGACGCTCATCGAGCCGCTGCCTGCACCGCATCGAGGGACACTGCACCTTGCATCGCTCCGTCTTGCACCGCAACCGCGACGAACGCCGACCGGCTCGTACACTCCGTACCAGCCACAACGAGAAAGGTACTGTAACCGAGTCTGTTCATGACTCTGCTGGCCCGTATCGACGCGGTCGGCTGGAACTGTTAGACTCTGTGGGTTTCAGCATCACGGTAGGCTCGGACGGAGCTACCGACTCGTACGAACTTTGTTTTTGGACTATTCCTGCAAAGAAGAAGTTACCTTATCAAGTATTCATTCGTAAAGTATAGTATTGTGGATTTTTGTCGTAATTGGTCTTGTCTTGAGTATATAAAATATTGGTTATTTTTCTAAACTGGTGTGGTGTCCGTTTGTAGTGCTTACACTGTATTACTGTTGGTTATGTGCAAATGCTTTACACACTGCCTCTGAATTAAGCCTGACTGCTCGTGCCAAGCTACCACGAGGGTGAGCAGGGGTTACTTCACGAGTGTAACACCCTTACCCTGACTAGGAAGAAGGGTCCCTACTTGGACAAAGGTGCAAGCCCTTGCCAACTAGAGATCCCATTTCTAACATGCTCAGATATATTACCCCTGCAAACCACCATTGCCCTTATGTCCTTCTATAGATTCGACTCTGGTGCAGACGTTTAGGCTGAGCCCAACTTTTTTTATAGTGAACAATAATTATGCCCCGGATACTCTGTCTAATGCTATTTCAGCACCCCTCACGATCAATCCGGCCTTGACACACTGGTATTCAGCAACATCAAATATAGATGTGGCTATATTAATATGAGCTCTGGTATTTCTAGAAAGAAAAACATCCATGTTGCTTAGGATCAAACAAGCATTCTATGTTTTTACTATTAATTAACACTGTAGCACAGATATGTGCATCTGAAATAATGGGGATATTGGATGATAAGATTTACAGAGCTAGCGCCATGGAACCTTTCTAACCATATGTTTATGTTTTCTAGGTCTTACTGTTTTATACATATTGCGATTTAATGGTGCAGCTGGTTCCTAATCCTAAATACTAGTTCCCAGTAACCAGCTGGAAACTAGGGTCTAGTAAGTAGCCCTAAGCATGAACGTCCCCCAAACAAAGAGTTTCACTGGCAATGGATGTCAATCAGAGCTTTAACTGGTATCTCCTTCATCTGTATAAAGGACTCTCTTCCCCAGTTCACTGACCCTCCAGTTCCACATTTATGGGAGACTAGAACTCTGGCTTTGAAATCAGTTACTTTTATCCATCCAGTAAGCCACCATTCCAGTGGGATAGGAGTCCTTTATGCATTTCGGGCAGAGGGTTTCAGATATTTGAAACATTCATGACTTTGGAGACTATTTGCAAATTTTCAGCCACTTTGAAACTACTGAGTTGACAGACATGATACGTTTCCATCATTCTGCTTGGCATATTTGTCCGAAGAGAATCACTGCAAGAATAATAGTATGGAGACCCAAAGGATTCCAGTGGTTACCTGTGGCCTGCGATTTCATAAAATGTTATTGAGAAGATAGGCACATGTTTATTTGAACTATTGTGTCTTTTTGTCTATAATTTATATCAAATTTTGAGATTATATCTCAACCTGAGAAATTACTAGAACAGCCTGGTTTATTTAATTGGCATCATATTACCTGCCCTACTTCACCTACATCTGAATAAAGACCTATTTTGTGTAATGATACAAGTCTAACTGGACACTTTGGGCCTAATTACGAGTCTGGTGGTTCGAGGACTGTCAGACTTGTGGGGGCGCGACGGTAGCAGTCCAGCCACCGCCGCACCAGCGGTCCGACCGTCCAATTACAACTTTGGCGGTCAAAACGCCATTGCACCACCGCAGCCGTCAGGAAATCACCGTTCCATGGCGGTGGCATGGCAGGGCCTCAGTGGTAGGGCCTCAGTAATATGCTGGTGGTGCCGCTGCAACACCGCCATGCATATTAATGAGTTTCAGGACCGCTGCGGTGTCATGGAGGTCTTTCCTCCATGAAAAAACGTGCGACCCTGAAACAAAGAGAGCCCTACAGGGCCCCTGGTTGCCCATATGCAATAGGATGCATGCAGGGGGGCACAACATGTGCCCCCATGTGTGCATGTACCCAAGGTCCTGCACAGCATGGTCTTTACAGTCCATGCCAGAACTTTTTTTGGTATTCCCATATAGGTGCCCATTTTCAGAGACACCGCCGTGGGACGGCCAAAATCGCCTGCCAGACACGAGGAAACTCGTAATCTGGTGGGCGAAGGGCACACGGGTTTGGCAGCGTGGGAACTGGCCTCTAGCA
The DNA here is from genome assembly GCA_963921515.1 of Calotriton arnoldi. Classification (NCBI taxonomy): domain Eukaryota; kingdom Metazoa; phylum Chordata; class Amphibia; order Caudata; family Salamandridae; genus Calotriton; species Calotriton arnoldi. The sequence continues at coordinate 395,091 of CAWUFW010005885.1, read as the reverse complement.
TAGCGGTCCGCTCCTGCACCACCAAACTCATAATCAGGCCCTTTGTGTACTGATTGAGAGAAATGTGGGAGTCCAGGAGACAGGTTCAAAACTGCCTCCCGGAGTAAGCCTTCACTGCAAATCGATACCCTTGAAATTCCACATCTATAGAGGGTGTAAATTAGTTATCTAATTGGAATGCAATACTACTGGAGGTCCTGGGACACCAAAGATAAATGACAGTATCCACCAGCAATAACGTCAGGTAATCCAACTGCCCAACGACCCAGAGAAAAAACCTCAAAGTGCAAAAAATTGCAAAATCCATTTTTAATGCTTTAACATCACAGGATAAACTTGCCAGGTTTTTCCCCCCAAGAGCGCATAAAAGCAGACTTTTCAAAAACGTTATAAACTTGATTTGATACATAATTCTAAATTTTAAGGACTGGGTCCATGAAAAAACGGTTAGAGAGTTGAGCAATAGACGTCCAACAGTCATTTTCATCAATTTACTTCTTTTGGATTCACAATATCCCAAGCTTTACAAATGGAAATCTACAAAAGATATGGCTTTCCATGCTTTGCTGGTTTACCCTTACTTTACTCCTGCAGTTTTTGCTGCGCAGGTTGACAGTTTAATGTGTTATGGGGATATGGGAAATGCGCATTAAAACAAGTTTATATGGCCTGTTTTTATTCCTCATCAGGGATTTTTTCCACATGGATAAATCCCTTCCGAGAGACATCCCCTTTTGGTCTCTTTTCCATTGTGAGGTCCCTCTTATTCTAACATTTCTTATACTAAATTTACCTTAGCATTTAGTGTGGACTTCATACATCCTCCCAACATTCTTATTTGACCCCCTCTCCTCATCTTATAGACTACACTCATTTTCCCAACATCTTAATATACGTGCAGAGGGAACAATCAGCCATGCTAACAGATTTTTTGGTCATTTAAATTCATGACTGACCAACATTCAACACATCTGTTTTAGACCTTTGAAAAGGTTTCAGCCATCCTACCACTAGCAGGTATAAATGTATAATCTAGAACAGTGATTTTTAATGTTGCTTAACTAGAACTAGATTCATGACACACTTTTAGAATAACTACCAACTATGTCAATAATCCTAATTAAGATTAATTTTATATAAATGTGTCCGATGTGGAGGTTCTGAAAATTCAGGGGCTTATTTACAAGAAACTGGCGCATCTCTGCGATAGAGCAGAGATGCGTCAGTTTCCTTGCGCCGGGCAAAGAAACCCTTGCACCACCCATGGATGCGTCATATTTACAATACGGCGCACCATGTCGCAAGGATTGACAGATGCGTCAGGAATCCTGACGCATCTGTCGGCACAAAAGTCACTCATTGCTGGAGTTGTGTCGTAAGCCTGACACAACTCCAGCAATGCTTGGGGGAGGCCTATACCTAATACACTGTGTCACTCCTTACGCCTGCTCCAAGCAGGCGTATGGTTTTGACACAGTGGCGTCATAGAAGTGGCGCAGTGAAATCTTGTAGATTTCACTGCATCACTCCTACGAGGCTTTCTTGCAGGGGTATGCCCACCCTGCATACATTATACCTCATATATAATGTGGCGCAGGGGTTTACAAGGTGACGCATCTGCCTAGATGCGTCACGTTGTAAATAGGCAGCAACCTGGCCCATAGTTTACACCGCCGCTGCATCTTAAAAAGTGTCGCAACGGCGGTGCAAAAGTGTCGCAAGGGGCTTGTAAATAAGCCCCTCAGTGTGGATCCGTCCCTCATGAAACATCGCTGGCCGCCCCTACTTTAGAACCAAGGAAAGGTCTAGTTATGTGGAGAATTGACTTTACTAATTGAGTAACATTGTTCCTCTTGTCCCCATCCCTCCATTTGTATTCACCTTAAGCACAGTGAATGTTCGCAAACAAAAGAACAGCATGTGCATGATGTACTGTGGCAATGTAATACTTTTTCCATCAAGGTCTAACATTTAATTTCAGGCATTCACATTTGTCTGACCTTGGGGAAGGGAAACAAGGCTGAATCGTTCCAATAACATTTTATTCGAGATTCCCTAAGCGTTCCGAAGTGGTGATTTGTAAACACCGACTCTACTAAGCAAGGCGATCTGTACAAATTAAGGCAACTCGGGAGTCAGGATTAGTTGGACTTTATTGAGTGGGTTCAGTAATAAGTTCAACCAAGTGTACAGGGGACAGGCGCGATTTACATTTTGCGTTACTGGGGTAGTGGCGGATGCCATGCAAATCATACATCAAAGCCTGCTTTGTATTCATGGCATATTACCAAGCCCTGGGTTTCGTACAGCCAGACTACAATAGATATTATAGAACAGACATGGTCTTTAGGGGGTGTGAACGCTGTTCGATGACAAATGCCTTTGCTCAATAAACAGTCACAACTGATCATCAGCCAGTTCCAGGGCATGAAAAAGCAAAGTAGCCGCAGGTTGATGCTTTTAGAAAATTAGTGACAGGATAGACTAGCTATACCACGTGCACCCGCGTGTTCTCACTTTCAGAAATAAATAGGGCTGTTTTGCATTATATGTGCTAAGTAAGGTGGTACATCCAGTGGCGCAACAAAACGTGTGGGGGCCCCCGGCAAAGTATATTGAAGGGCACCCCCACGCTCATGAACCAGTCAGGAGTTTTCAGGCCAGGGCCTGCCGGCCGTGCACAGGGCTGGAGGGGGCCCCCTGGAGCTCTGCGGGGGCTGCGGGGTTATTGTTACGCCACAGAGTAAATCCGTAAGTAAGATTACTTCTGGCAGACAGAGCCATGTGAAACATGGGAGCAGTGCTGGGTTTAGCACTGGTGGCACCCGGTGCGACAATCATTTTTGGCGCCCCCAGACCCCTATGACTGCCGTCTCGAATTCTGTCACTACCATCAAGCAAAAGTGCCCCTCATCTCTCCAATCATAAGTTATTGCTAAACACAGCGTCCCCCCCCCTGAAGTCAGCGCCCCCTCCACAGGTCAGCTCTCAGTGCGGCCGCACCAATCGCACTGCCCTAAAGCTGGCCCTGCATGGGAGACTGGATAACCAGGGCCAGAGTGGAAATCAAAAACAGCACTGGTAAAAACAGTCAAACCAACCCGAAAGTGCATGTGGCCGTGACTAGAATGGGGCCTTGAGGGCTCTCACGGTTGAGGCATAGCAGCTTATCCAACTCAGAAAGGGGCCCCCCAGCCTGCAGCCCACTAGGAAAATGCCAGAGTGGAAGGAAGAGCGACCAGTCCAGCCCTGTGGATAATACACTAGTGTACATGCTTCACATAGTGCGATTTGTTTGCGTAATCATGCGTCTTTGTGCACTTGCACGTGGAACAGTGAGGAGGCCCCTGTAGTGGTATCACAGATATTACACACACGCAAGTCTGATTTTACACCAACATTTGTTCTGCGTAAAAAGTGCAAAAATACTGTTATTTTTAGCTGTTTTATACAGCAATGAGCGTCGTCCTTCAGGTATTGCAGAGTGCTCAAAGTTCAGGCAAAAAGAGAGCTTTATGTAGAGAAACTGGGAGATAAGAGTCCAGTTGGATAAGCTGGAAAGCTGGCTGAATATTCTTCGATCTTGAATTCTGTACTGTACAGTGTAAATACTCAATTTTCAGAAATGTCCTGAACCGCTTTCATACCTGTCTACCTCGACTCATAAATGTGGGTGAAGTCAGCCATTTTAGAGAGTGATCCCATTAGGATGACTGGAGAATGAATAATTTTTTGGAGGGTGATATAGGTTTTGAGAAGCGAGTGACTTCATTAAAGTCTATGGCAGTGGCGGCCAGTATCTCAGAAAAGTGGTGAGGCAGGGGGGAGGCAGCAAAGGGGGTCAAATGGGGGTACGGACGACAGAAATATACAATAAAAAGACAACGCACCTGCCGCTTCATCGGAACGCTGCATCACGCTCTTCCAGGCTCCTCTTCTCCGCAAGCACAGGCTCCACTGGCCAATCTTGACGCTGCTCTCATGCTGCTGGTGGCAGCATGAAAGCAGCGTCAGGATTGACCTGAGCACCGATGATTTGCGCTCCCAGTGAGACTGGGAGCCTGTGCTTGCTCTCTCCAACCCGGCAACACAGTTGGGTTGGAGAGAGCTTTACTGTTCATGACGGTTTGGCCGGCCTGGAGCGGCCGGCCAGACCGTCATGTGCACTGAATAGCAGTGCTAAACACCTCCTCTAGTGTGTGCCCCCCACTTGGCCCTGCCCCAAAACCCGCGGTAGAAAATAAAAAAGATAAGCCTAGTTTATTATTGTTTTATTTTTCGTGTTTAAGGCTCCTGGGAGGGGGTGCAATGCACCTCCGCCATAGCGGAGGAGCCGCCGCTGGTCTATGGAGGCATTTTGTTGGTTAGGTGGGTGAATAGAAGGAATAAAAAAGTGGGTGGAACCCACCAAATGGAGATGACTTGATAGGTATTTGCTTGTGGTTTTTAGCCCTTAGTCCTAATTTTGGAGCAGGCAGCGCAGTCAGCATTGCAGCCTATGTAATCCGGAAATGTTGTTGACATTTCGACCCCTAGTTCCACACATTACAACAGTATCAGGCACCAGTATTCGTAAAAATAAAATATGCTCTGTCATTACATGTTGCACAGCCCACAGATACTAGTCTTTACACTATGAATTGTAAAGTCTGGTTTGGCTTCAACATCATTCCGTTAAAAAAAAGTCCAATCGTCACCAGGAAAAAAAATAGGGTTTATCCAGCGACCACGTCAGGTTCCTTTCACATGTTACCAAGTAAAGGCACAATCAAGGATACCTCAAATAAAGGGTGAAGGAGCTGAAGGTCCCCTGCCACTGAAAACCTTAAATGGCAAAATGGCACCAAATAGGAAATATACAATTTTGGAGTATAAAAAAGCCTTTGGAAGTTCTGCAAAACGGAAATCTCTGCAAAATGTTTAAAATATGTGCCTACTATCAATTTAAGCAGACAATTTCAAGATGGTTAACAACTGGCATGTCATCAGATTTATATTGATAAAAGACTGCACAGATTGAGATGTTAATTTAAAAGTGCAATATTTCTCCTTGTGTCGTTCTCTAAATTAATAACAATGTCTACAGCAATAAGTTCCATTATCAACCAATTTGTAAAAGATTCAAATTGGTAGTGCCAATTAAATGACCCCTTAATTATTTCGCATTTAGGGTATTTCACCACATGTTTAGTATTTGAGTCAAAGAATCTGAAGATCTGTTATGGTCTGGGGCAATACCTTGTGGTTTGTGTTTTGAGAATGTCTTACTTGCTGCTTTAATGGCTTCCTGTCCACATGGTGAAGACTGTCAGAACAGTGAAATTCACCTATTGCGGTCAGCATTTTCCTCACGTGTGGTAAATGGGGCAATGGGCGTAAAGGCCATATCCACTGCCCACATAAGTAAAAGAGCATTGGCTATTGCATTGTTGCATTTATATAGTACGGACAGGGTAGCAAAGCACTCCGATATACATCAGGATCCTAAGGGCCCTTAACGCAATGTAGGTTTGACACAGAATGATGGTTTTAGAAAGACCTATATGCAGACCTGCCAACTCACATGGTGTCACCGTGTGACACACGATATTGGCTTCCATCACACGGTCACCCGGTGAGGAGACGATATCACGCAGTGGCAGGGAAAATAAGCTGAAAATCACTGTAAATAGTGGATTTACAGCTTGTTTTCTGAGGCTTAGAACGGCTGACGTCCATTCAGGGGTGTGAAAGCACCCCAGGACATTGGCACCAGCCTCAGCAAGCTTTTTCTTTTTTTTAAAGGAGTGGGCCTCGGGGGCGGGGTGGGGGCAAAGGTGACATTTAGGCAAGAGGCCCGCCCCCTCGTCACATGATGGGACTTTTGTTAAAGTTGGCAGGTCTGTATATGGGAGGCACTGGGTGAGGTGCATGAGGGGAGGCAGGCACTAACTAGAATGCAGTGGTATCTCTGAGGTTATGCTTGAAGTATTGAGGAACAGTGTGAAAATAGGTGTTTTGCGCATGCAGATACCCACCAAATAATTGGGTTATAGGATTGAAGGGTTAGGATGATGTGTTGGTTGGGCTTCTGGTCCCCATTGCTTTCATCACAAGGTATCTTTTCAAGTCTTTGACTTTGCTGATGAAGTGGTCTGGAATAGAGACACATAGTTCCTCTGAGTGGACAGAAATAGTGGAGCGTTTTTGCCTTCTGACTGACTTATTGTCTGGTACTGCAGCATCAGTTGGTTCTTGGGGTTGTTTATTTTTTATAATGTCTGCCCAGAGATCCTTCTTTCCGCTTGAGGTATTTCAGCTCTGCCGCCCTTTAGCCTACTTTGTAATATCAGTGGGAGAGGATGGGTTCGTCATTGGAATGATGTTGACAAGGGGCTATGTAAGCCAGAGTTGGAACTGTTGAATTGTAATTCCTGGGTCATAAGGAAATGACAAGTTTAGTTGAACGTGGAAGGTGGGGAGGTCAAGTTGCTTGCATGGTCTGGTAGATGTTTTAGAAGCTGCGGCTGTAGATTTGGCTGTTGGGGAGGGTAGGTGGGCATTGATGTTGGTGGTGCAGTGTATGGACATCATTGTTGAACAGTGTACACCATCACAGTCACTGGGTAGTGCACTGAGTTCATCTCTAGGGAGAGTGGGGGATTCTGTGACCTGGATGTGGATGCCCTTCAGCAGAGTGGACAAGATGTGATGGTGTAGACAGGAGTTTGGAAAAGGGTAATCTGGGCTACAAACATGCATCAAGTGTGTGCTGGTTTGAGCTGGCCATTAGTGCAGAGGGCAATGTTAGGGATCTTATTGTTTCCCATATATCTACTCTTGGCAACTGCACATGTGATCTGTACACAGACAGCTCTCTTCGTATAGCGTCATGTCTGGCAATTTGGAAAGCAAAACATGCATGCACACAGCACCAGAGCCTGGGCCTAGATACCAGACGTTGGTCACTGTAGAAGACAAGAAACACAAAAGAAACATACGTATCCCCATCTTAGACCCTTTCCGCACTGATTTGTTCACTACACCAGCTATTTCCATAAATTGTTGATAAAATATTTGAACAAAATAGGTCAGTTCAAAAATTCTTCTTTTTCTTGAGTGCGGACACCTCAACATATACTGTCTGCCCACTTGCGAATGCCTTCTCCAACACTATTCAGTGTACTAATAAAACCACAGACAGGATTCATCATGTGCATATGAAGACCATATATACTTCTTCGCCCTCCAGCAGCACAAACCGCTGCCAAACACCTGTGAAGAACATCTATCACAAGCTTCTGATGGCCTTCTCCATAGCTGTTGAGACTGTCAGTAATCTCCAGAGAAAACTTTGCTCCACCTAACCATGTTTGGAAGAACTGACCAAAAGAGTTTGCCATGTTCAGTGTGGACCCCACATTTTGATTTTCCCATGTGGTAGCACTTGATCCATGTTGAGCTTTTCCTACACTTCAAAACTTCATCAGAAGGACGGTCCAGATGATTGGAGTATATGACGACTTCAATGAATAGCACTGGCAATCAGCTGCTACTTAAAGTGAACTCTGTGCCATAAAACAATATATGTAGCACTTTCTTCAATGGACAAATCCTCTACCACACTCTGGTTAAATACCCCCCAATCGAACAACCAGGCTCTTAAAAATGTTCCCAATAAACAGACCCAGGTGCGAGCTATGGGTCTGATTTAGATCTTGGCGGACGGGTTACTCCGTCACAATGATGGCGGATATCCTGTCCACCGAAATATAAATCCCATAGGATATAATGGGATTTATATTTCGGTGGACGGGATTTCTGTCACCGTTGTGACGGAGTAACCCGTCCGCCAAGAACTAAATCACGCACTATGTCATTTACTGACTGTAACATAGCTTTAGAGACTACTATTATAATTTTATATTCATAGGTAGGCGCTCCTTCTAATTTTTATTGCACCTTTAAGCCCCGTTCTTAACTGGTGTAAGAATTATTGCTTCTTTTTAATGGTTTCTTCCTAAAACATAAATTTATTTTCTATAAGTCACTTTGGCTGGGCATTCATGTATTCAAAGTGCTCACTGTTTTCTTTAATATCTTCTTCTGCATAGCTCTTGCAAGTTTAAGAATTAAACTCTGCAAAAGTTATGAATTAAGCGAAGGGTGCCTTGGCGGGCCTTTGGTTCACCTCTGTCTGTAAATAGCAGAGCTTGTGTGCTGTGAAAGCTTAGGTTTGTTTAATTATGAGATCATTTAAACCTCTGTGGGCCTACCAAGCTAGGGTCGTTTAGACAAAAGTGGGCCAGCCAAACTTAAATCATTCAGACCTCAGTCAGCCTGCCAAATTTACAGCCCCCTGCATGCACAATTAGACGATTTTATTGAACGTTCTCCCGTCAACATGGCAGGAGAAACTTGGCAAAAAATGTCAATGGGTTTCCCCATGCCGTGCCACTGAGGCATGGCATGGGGGCACGAATCAGGATTTTTCTTATCTGTCAAAAACAAGCCCCTAAGTTTCTCTTGCCCAGCACCACCCTGGCAGACAGTGCATTGGTCGGCCCACCCTAAAAGGAGAGAGGGGGCCACTGACACCATAGCTGCAATAGATTGTCAGCAGCTGACTTACACTGAGGCTTTTTTGATAGTTGAGCTGAGTGATGATCACCTGTAGTAAGCAGAGTGGTTCACAACCTCTAACTAAGCAGGGAAACCGAGGGTTGGGTGGATTCCTACCATACATCTCATTGCCACCCATCTCTAAATGAGGCCCCACGTTTCTGCCTTTCCTTCCACCTCTAGCTTTACAAACATATTTTTGACTTTGGAAAGCTAGACATCAATGGAGCAGGAGCATAGCAGATGTGGATTTAGGAATCATCTACACAAAGCAGTATGTTACAGCAAAAGAAGACATTGTTGTTACTATACTATTAGTTATGACAGAAAAAAGGGGGACAGGATTGTGACAACACTTAAGCATATTAAGAAATAAGTAAAAGAAGAGCTGATTACAATCCTAGTGTATGAGGTTATTCACTAGCCACAGAACCTGGGGACCATTTAAGCAAAGAACAGATCTCGTTTTAGTGCTCTGCCCAGCTCCCTTAGAGGAGTTTGTTTTTTTCAAAACATCTATGTATTTGCGATTTTATAAAGGGTTATAAATGAGGACACTACAGGTAATGTTAACTTGCACTAAATATGTGTGCTGGTGTTCCCGATATGTGTTTTGAACAGTATTTAAAAAAAACCTAAGATGGTCCTGTCCAAATAAATCTACAGAAACAGGTAAACAACACCAAAGGCTCTAAAAGAGACTTCATTATTGAGAATAAGAGATACACCTAAAAAAGTTGCAGTCATTGATAATGAGAGTTGCGCCTAAAATACACATCGTTATTGAGAAAAAGGGATGTACCTTTGCGTCAATTAATACATATTATGGATATGTTATTCAGCACATAATGCATTGTTCTTTTCAATCCCAACCTATTTTAGAGTGTAATCTCATTTCATAAACAAACTAGTATAGTTTGCAATACTTTCTTTACTTCAGGTTTCTTTTTTCTTAGCACCCATTTCTGGGAGGCTTATTGTAACAAGTCACATGAGATATACCTGTAATCTAAGTGGGGGAGTCCCTTGAGTTTAAGAAGACTTAAACTGTTCCTCCAGTATCTTTCTGAAAATAATTTCCAGATTTAGGTTATTTATAAATACAATTGGTACTTTGCAGTAAAGGTTATTCCCTCCCACCTACTGTTCCTCCTACTAAAAAACATAATTTAGGAGGTGAAGGTCTTAAAGTGTCTTTCAAAATGTTGGTAAGACTCGGGAGGTTGATTAGGTGATGAAGAAAAGTAGTGTAATCAGTGGCTCACGAAGAATTCTATCCATACAAAACTTGGTCATCTTGCATGCAGCATCAGCTTACACAACAGAGTAATAGGGTAAGTCAGTGCTCATTGTCTCTGTCGTTGTCTATCTCCGTGCCTATGTAAGGACGAGTGTGCTCAACTAATCAACGGAGCTCCCTTTGTGCATGACCCACAGCCTCAAAGTTCACTGCAAAGAAAACTTTGGTTTGCGAGAGAGACTCTGATTTTGTTTAGCTTCTATGTGCATGCATCTTTCAGTGCCAGGCAAGTATGAACTCACTCTCTCTCTTCACACCTCTGTGAGTTTAGGAAGGGAAACGGAGAGAGTATGTACTCTGACACTGAGTCTCGGATGGGTGGGAAGTGACCAGTGCCACAGAGAAGAGTTGATAAGAGTTAGTGCAAGTAGAGAGGGGATAAGACACATTTAATTTGGCACCACATTTCTCAGTGATGGCAATTCTGACTAAACACTAGGGGTCTTAGTTACAAGCCCCTTGCGCCGCCAGTACGTCACTTTTAATATGGGAAAAAGTGACATACCAGTGGCTCAAGGGGCTCGTAAATAAGCCCCTAAGTTCACTAATCAAAAACAGAGTGGAACCCAAAAATATCAAACTGTAGCTCTGGTGAATAATAAAACTAACTAGGAGTTGGAGATACTTTTAGTCACATTGATCACAGGCCCCACCTAACTCTAGAATATTTAGAAGCGCTCCATCCTCATGGTAGGTTGAGTCCACTCAGGTACACTAGGTACCTGGAGCGACGACCTGATGATGAAGCTTGCCACTAGTGAACACTAGTGGGTGAGGGTCTCGCAACAAATTTATTTTGAGACTGTTGCTACAGATCGATACTTTTCGATTCCACTCTGTTTTTGATTTGTGAATTGTTTTGGGAAGGTAAGTGGACTCACCCCTGATTACTTCTCTCTCACCCTTGTTTGATTATGAACAAACACTAAGGCCCTCATTACAATGGCGGTCGGTCGGACCGCCATCATATCGGGCAGGTGACTGTCCGACAATGAGTCTGCGGTCCCAACTGCCCTATTAGGATAGGAGCACCATGCAGGTAGTCATAAAGTGGCATAAAGCTGTAGAAAAAGGGACTTTGTGCACATCCATGCGCCGTGTGCCAGGCACCATGTGGTGCCTGGCACACGGTGCATGGATGTGTGGGGGTGCACTGAATGTGCCCCCAGGGCCACTGAACAGTGGCCTACCGGGGACGGGGGCCTCCATGGGGCCCCCAAAGCCCCTTTCCGTCTGGCTTTTCATGGCGGTTGAACCGCCATGAAAAGGAAGTTGGAAAGGGGCATCCTAATCCCTACGGTGGTGCCTGCGCAGGCACCGCCTCCATTGTAGGGATAGGAGTCCGACCGCTGCCAATTACGGGATCTTGCATCCTTTTGGAGGCGGCAGTCCTACCCCCGATCTCTGCGCTCTGACCGCCGGTATCGTAATCCAGCAGTCGGACCGATGCTTAGGATCTTGGGCAGATTGCCACTGACAGCCTGTCGGTGGCGGTCCGCCCGACATCGTAATGACCCCCTTTGTTTCTCATAGATGCCACCTAAACATAAGCACCAGATTCCCTACTGACTGCCATGTAGCTAGCCACCAGATTCCTCCTTGAGGGCTCCTATTAGCAAATAGCAGATTCCACTCTATCGCACATGTAATTAGCCACTCAACTTTCTCATTGATGACCCAGGTAAGTATAAGTTGAAAATGGGTGAATCCCATTGTTTCAGGTTGTTGCATCCTTGCTAATTTGTTTGAACAAAGTTATTTTGCAAATATTTAACATAAGAGGATCACTAACAACACCTTATAAATGTAATGATGTATTGCTTTTATTCGAAACAGTGATGATTTTCACTCAGCAGTAACAGCATTAAACTCTGAGAGATTAATATGCAATATTTATTATGCAGCGGTAGCGAGAGAAGTGTGTATCACAGTGATAAAAAAACAGAAGGTGTGTTAGTTGTTGGAATATGTGTTTGTAGCAATTACATGGTGTCACACAGGTTCTATACAGTGTGCCAGGATTTGTGTGTCTCAGATTGCAATGGGGGGGTGAGGGGGTAGTAGCGGCCGCAAGATAAGGTGCATATTCATAGACCCCTCGACCGGTGTTGGTGTCCTGCTAACAGCCACGGTCCGTGCAGGTAACAGCGGTGGGGCGGTTGGGCTGTGTAAGGGGGATTCCGAGAGACGATGCCGAGGAAAAAATTATTTATTTAATTTTCCCTCTGCATCGTCCCTTGGAATCCCCCCTTACACCACCCCACCGCTGTTACCTGCACGAGCCGCGGCTGCCTGCTAATGACAACAGACCTTCTTCTATGGCCTGGAAATCTTTTAACTCTCAGAAAATAGAATATTTATGTTTACCGCTGGCCAAGAGAACACAAATGAATATTGTGCAGCCATTCACGCTCAGCATGAGGGTGACACTGGACAAGAGGTTGAGATATTACCATCATGCCTACAGTGTCTTCAATTGTGCTAGCCATGAGTTCACTCAAGTGAAAAAATTCACTCAGGGTGCACGAAGGCTTTCCTGTGACTGTTGTCTGCGACCAAATTCTTCACTCAATTCCTAGATGCATATGTGTACAAAGGTTGATGAAAACAACATGCTGTGAAAGTAACAGGTCTGTGAATAAGCTCTGGTACCGAGCTATGGTGGTAATAATAGTAAGAAATATCTGCTACTAAAATACAAAGTTTAAAAAACTAAAAGTGAGCAAATTTAACGTAAGGCAGTTGTTGAGCTATTTACAGAGAGAAGCATTGTGAACATTATTTATTATAAATTTGGCATTTCCCACCGCCGACATAAGAGAAAAAAACACAATGATTCATAAGCCTAGTGGATTCTATTCCCAAAATACAATAATAATTTCATACCAAACTCCACATGGAAATCAATCAAAGCGAAGTGGATCAATATCATATACCCTGACAGTACTAAACCTGAAACTGTTCACAGCGCTAAATCTGACTACTGCAGAAACTAAACAAAAGACACCCCAATGAAACAAAACATAAAAATGTGGTTTGTGTGTCCATTGGGTGCAAATATACTGTTTCCTAATTTGTAATTTTTGTGCTGGGATTTGAAATGTTTGTTCTGAGGTGTGAGAGCGCTTAAAAGGTTGCGAATATAAATAATTAAAAGACGACTCATCTATGATAGCTTTCCACACCAAGGATTTCTTTAATAGGATGATACATCAATTATTCAAGGACTTCACTGCTAACTCAAAACCTGCATTACGTGCCCTATTTTTTAATTTTGGGCTAGTGATTGATGTCACCGTCAGTTGCTAGCAAAGTAATCCTGGACAGTCGGTGCTGCCTTTTTATACATCGGATTTGAAGAGTGTAGGTCATCAGGTCCTACCATACAACTCAATACACTGCATAACGTCACTCATTTCTCTGTCCAACAATTGATCAGATTGTCGTGAAACAGAATTGTGCCATTTACAACCAGACACGGGGATATTTACAATGAAATGTTGGTACTCCAAAATTGGTAACACCGCACTCCAACAATTTTTGAAAGCAGGGAAAAAATACAGCGCACCCCTGCGTTTCCCCTAGTATTGGTGCAAAAAAAGCTGCCTAGTGCCGGCGCAGGCACCCTTGCGCCATGTTGCAAGGGAGCCTGCGCTGCAGGTGCGATTGTTTATGTGCAGGAAAGGACACCTTCCCGCACATAAACAATCTTTAAAGGCGATTTGCTGTTTCTATGTGTGCTGCATTCCGCACACATAGAAAGAGCAAAATCCGAGGAGAAATTAATAATTTCTCCTCGTATCGCCATTCTAAGACCAGGTTTTGCCTAGTCTTGGTTATTGGAGCTGCTCCATCCTTGTAAATATGGGGCAGCGTCAAAAAGCAATGGGTGTTGCGCCGGAGCACCCACTGCAACTTCCATTGCACGCCCCTTTCACGCTAAGTAAAGCGTGAAAAGGGGCCTTATTTACAAGGCGGCGTTATGGCACATTAAATGGCTTAACGCCACTTTGTAAATAAGGACAAGAGGATATCGCCACCAGAACGTCACTAAAAGTAAATTTGCCCCTTATTATTCACTGTTTCCCTAAAATAACATGAATAAAAGAAGTGACTCCATGGACCATGTGAATATCAGAGGTCAGGTCCTTCCTTCCACCCTTCGCTGCTCAACAGCCTTGTACTTGCTGCTCAGAGGCTATAAGGTCAAGAGGTTGAAACTAGAGAAAGTAAGCAGGTCTCTGGGAGTCTGGTTTGCTTTAGTTCATATAGCTGCCTTCATGATCCCTGAGCCCAGGGGATTACATGGCAGTGCCAGGGAACCCAAAGAGCAAGAAAGGGCAGCCACTCTTGGCTACCTCCGATTAATGTCCATTGTCAGGTTGCTACCCATGGCTACCCCACAACTGACAAAGCCAAGTTTAAAATGTGCCCCTAATTTCACAATCTTCAGCCTTCTTGAAATTAAATGTTGGAATAATATTCCAGTCTGTGAGCTAGTCTGTGGAAATAGCAATGTATTGACGTTTTTTCTGCAGAATGTAGCAGCAACACAGTTTTAAGGCTCTAAATGAAACATATTTGCATACAGGTATATTAGCAACATAATTCCCTTTTCATTACTGTTTGTTTCAGTTCCTCCTCAGGGCTCATGACATTTTCTGCTCCATAGGACTAGAAATTATGTTGCTTTAACTCTCCACTGTGGGCACAGTTGGCAGCTCTGGAAAATCACACAATCTCCTCTTTCCTTAAAAATTAGGACTTTAATCCTTCAAATTTTGTTGAGCTGATACAATGTTATGAAGCTTTCTGTACAAATCAGTACATTTCGCGCTGGAGTTAATCAGTATATTGTGCTCTGAAATTCGAAAGCCATAAAAGCTTCTTTTGTTCTAGCGCCTTTCTATTTTCTAGCTGCATCAAGCCACATATAACATCTTCCGAGAGTATTTCCTATCCAATGTTGGAACGTCCTACCAATTTGAGCAGTTAATAGTTGATTATATGACAGGGATTCACCTTGGCTAAGATCACCAAAACAGGGCACATTCTTATATAACTAGTATAAATCAAACTTCCATTTAGGTACAACTCCACCCAGGGCTTTAAGTGAGCCGGGTCTTGCCGGTGCTCAGTACTGGCAGTTCTTAAAAGCAGGTGCTCAGACGGGTCCCTCTCTAGCTCTCCATTTTTGCCCTCATCCTCAGGGTGAAAAAATATTTTAACTCTGCAGCAGTACCACCCTTCACTGCCTTTGAGGTAACTTCAGAGAGACTCGTTATAGTTCTTTCAGTCGCATCATTTCAAAACTGAAGCATTTTCAATGTTCTATACAACGAAGCCATAGTTGTTGCTCATCTATCTTAGGCAACGAACAACCATTGACAAAGCCAATAGTTCTGGCTTGTTGTAGGTGTAATGTTACTTGTATTATAAGTCTAGATGCAATGACAGAAGCAGCAAAATACCAATCGGCCGGAACAGTATACTAAGCAAAGATTTTTAGCTTATGTGTTTTTGAGCCACGCCCTTAATTACATTGGCCACGCCCCTTGGAGAGACCCCCAGTTTTTTCATTCCACTTAAAGCCCTGACTCCACCAGACACCACTGCAACATTGGCATGGGTACTGTTCATGATGACACAAGCCCTTACGTTTTCAGACCTGTCTTGCAGGAACTAAAGGGTTAGAACTAAGATGGTAGTGTTTGAACAATGGTTGTAAATCTTCCCACTATATGAAATGCTCTTTTGAATTTAGACTCTACGGGGCAGCTTGCCAGGCCAGCAGAAGCCATGGCTTCTGCTATCCGGTGGTGGATCCCTGTCTGTCTGGCTGACATCCCTATGTGTCCGCCGGTGCAGAAGCACTTTTGCTACAGCTGAATGTCAAGCAGGTGCCATGTTTTTTCACATGCTCTGCACCCTTGTTTTTGTACAAACTAAACCCAATTCAGAGTGGGTGAGAAGCGAACTCACCACTGGAGGAGCTGGAGAACAATCAAAGGCAATGATTAATTCGCCACAGGGTCGCAGTGTCTCATGCATCGTGACTACCACTTTCATTAGAATGGCCCCAATTTGGGAGTTTGTATGTGAAAAGCAAAGTAATGTTCCTGATGTGCAGGGAGTTTTTTCGCATGCGGTTGGAAGATATTGCTTGGCTAGCCGCTGAGCAAGAAGGCTGCTATTAGCTGAGGCCCATGAACTCATTGAGTAAAAATTCCAGAAATATCCCGTTCAATATGCGACAAATATATGTATCGGGAGCACTGTAGACACCATGCACAGCGGTCCTGGCTGGAAATTGGAAGTGTAGGAGGCCCACATTGGCAGGAAACAGACGCTGGCTGCTGCAGCCTGATTGGCAAAAGAGGGAGAGAGCTGGAGGGGCCTGGTGTGTGGCAACAGTGACTGTGGACTAAGACTGTCTCTGGTGTGGTCCCCTGCACACTATAAAGATTAAGGCTGATGATGGGGCCTAGCCCAGCATATTAGACATCAAAACCTTACCTGTACAGTTCTATGGATCAAAGGCCTCTGGAACTGAGGGAATCTATGGAGAGGTACCGCATCCAGTGCAGTGGGTTGAGCATGGCATTAAAATTTGGTGCCCTGCTGATGATTTTTGCTGCAGGTGTGGTCCTGGCATTATGACATTCCTAAGGGGTCAAAGTTGACAAGCCAAAGGAGGACACAAAACTGATGTTCGGTCCCACCTTGGATAGGTGGCAATGAGTAGCCCATTTGGATGGTTGCGGTGGACCTAACACTAAAGTGGTTAGACAAAATAGGGGACGAATTGAGGTAAGTCTTGTCAGTAACAGGAATGTTAAAGGATTATGGCACTATATCAGTACAACAGAGCAAAATGGACAATTATACCTTTCCACAAACTAAAAAATATTGAATGAGCCCCTGGGTGAAGGACCATTGCTGACCCATACTTGTGATGTAAAGACAGGCGGCGACGAGGAATTCACCCTCAAAGATGTAATTGCAGCTGCAAAAAAATCCCAAACCACCCATTAAACTTAAATCGACACAGTATCCAAAGAAGTCAATTTGCTATGAACAGCAGCATCAAGGATGAAGTCCCTTCCCCTCGCACTTCTGTCGCTGCAGTAACAGAGGGAAACGCAGTGAGAGAGATGCAGCAATAGGTGATGAAAAGCGTGAGCCATATGGCAGTAAATAATAGTGAGACCCAACCACAAGAGAAGATTATGGCCTTATACTAATATGTGAACACACTGGGTAGCAAGATTAAGAGGGGATAATATTTCAGTTTCTCAAAAAGCACGCCTCCAGCAGGAGACCCACCTTAGGCGTACACATTGTCAAATGTTACGAAGAAGCGCATACTGACTGCTGGTGCCCTCTGGATACACCACAAACTCTAGAGGGGTGGCTATACTTGTTAAGAAATCGATTCCATTGGATGTTGAACAAACATACATTGACCCATAGGGCTGCTATGCAGTAGTAGTGGGGATGTGGAATAGGAATGAGTTATGAACTGCTCCATTCATTTCCTGACTAGGCTTCAAACCACAGTATTGGACAAGCTAGGCACGTTACTGTTGCAACTGCGGGATGAAATACTTGCGATGGGCCTGGACTTTAATCAGGCAATGCATCCAAAAATGGTGAGACAGCATCGTGGCAAGAATTCCCAGGGGTATTATCTCAGGGAATTCACAAATGCATTGAGTTGGTGGATGTTTGGCGACAGCATAATCTACTAAAGAGGCAGATCTCTTACTACTTGAGGGTCCACAGCTCCAACTCCAGAATAATTTTTTTCCTTACACAAGGGTCCTATGCAGATATGCTAATAAAAACACCTTACTAGGGGCTTTTCCAACTAGTTGCCAATAACAGCAGACACAGGTAAATGTAAGCCTTTGGATCAAAGTGGGTGGAGATTAGATACCTGGCTCCTCAAGAGAAAGAAGCGGGTTGGTGAACTGAGGCAATCCACAGAGATTTTTTGGGCTGAAATGTGAGAGGTCAATGGACTCCAGAGACTGTACTTTTGTAGGCATACAAGGTAGTGCTCAGGGAACAAGCAATTCCCTTTCCACTGCTCACAAAAGGAATAGATGGGTGGGCTGGACAGGGGCAGTCAGCTGTTTACTGCAGGGTCCAGATTTACAAACCTTTCATGCAACGCAGTGCAGCCCGGCAAAATGCGTGAAAGGGAAAGAGCAGAAATGTGCCATATCAAATAAGACCACAGTGTAAGGGTGCCTGTGTAATGAGGAGAATTGTTTTTGTGCAGGAAGGAATACCTTCTTGCACAAAAGCAAACCCTCGAGGCATTTTCCTCTTTAGATGTGTGCTTTAGAGTGCAGCACACAGAAAGGGGAAATAACGAGGGAAAAAAATATATTTCTCCTCGTTACGCCATCCTCTGGGAGGCGAAGCGAGTTCACGCAATCCAAGGTTTACAAACCTTTGTAAATCTGGGATTGCATGAAATCCATGGGTGGATGCACAAGAACGCACATGCTCCACCAATGGAACGCCTCTGAGAACGAAATGTAACACAATGCGCTGCAAAGCAGGTTGCACTGCATTGTGTTACATTTCGTTCTCAAAACCACGCAAGGTGGCGCAAATCACCCCTTGTGTGGCTTTGTAAATATCTACTAGCATTCTGTGTGGTAGCTGCACCACAAAGGTGGCGCAACCACGATGCAAAATGTTAGTAAATTTGGCCCCAGGTGTCTATCCTAGACTGCGAAAAGGCAGCCTTGCCTCACTTACCTGCTGAGAGCCCATCCATTTGGCTCTAATTCTGAGCACACATTGTGGTGTGTTTCCACCAGAGCAGACCTAATTAATATTATGCTGTGAGCTCACACTTAAAATCTAGTACCTGCACTGCAGCGTGTTTCTAACATAGCAGATTTCTATACCACTTCAGCTTTTTTGGGCAGAAGAAGAAACTATTTTTGCTGTGAGCCCACTTCCAAAGCCGTGGTTTTGTACACACAGTGGCTTCCTTTTAATATCTTAGAATTTTTTTTGTGTCTGTTTGCCGCAAAAATATTGCATCCGCATTGGTCGGATGTTGTACTTCAAATCCTGCTTCTCAACAATCGAATGCTTCTATTCCAAGTTTTCAAGCCCTTAGATTTATTACTGACGGATCGAACCTCAATTGATCATTTTTGGGTCCCTAAATTCTTCGCAGTCCTAATGATGACCTCACTATTTAGAAAAGAGGTTGAAACGCCTTCAACAGCTTTACTAACAGGCTCTTTTTGTCAAATATAAGAAAGTTACTGTGGAAAAGAGACTGAATAAGACACACAGCCCACACAAATCTATGTGTTTTTTGGCCGTTTGTTGTTTATGTCTACACACTGCATAAACACAAATATTGTATGTTGTTGCAGACGTTGTGCACTTCACCTTTCCAAATACTACATATGTTCTTTAAATTATGAATACCTTACGTGACAAGTATAAATACCAAATGAGAAGGTAGTTTCTAGTTTTCCCTTTTCTTCTTGACCATTCATTGGTAATAAGCTGAGTAACTGAGTAAACAACTAAAATAAAAGGATCTATTATAAACGAGTCTCACATGAATGTTTGTTCCCTAAAAAATATGCACATCCCCAAGTCCCCTTTAGGCAGATCGTGTTGCTCTTGTATCCCTTATATATATTAGTTGAGAATAAAGCCCGGAGTCCAAACCTGGCCACGCAAAACAAAATTGTTTGAAACCGGTAATAAGGTGGGCAAACCTCTGGCATGGCTGGGTGTTATGTCTGTGGCTTCTCAGCAGCCTGGGCACCCGTGAACCGCAGATCTTTGTGGGGTCTACTGTTCCCTTTTGAAGCCCGCAGCTGCAATCTGGGAGAGTCTTTCAACTGGGCCTGTTTCCTCTCATACTCCCAGGCTTCTGGCTGCTGATCCATCTCCCTTCAACTCCAAAACTGAAATCATCCTCCTGAAGGTTTGCAGCTGCCTTATAAGGCGCCTATGCAGGTAGTCCACTTCAGGTTTTCGTTCTCTTTTCTTTTCTCTTCTCATCATGGCTCTCCCTCCCTTGGTTTCTTCCTGACTTTCCCAATCCACTATGTTTCCTGTCTTGTAGTGTTTGATGTAAATTCCCTTTCTTGTTCTTTTACTATTTAAAGGCCTCAGTCTGGTTGGAGGGTGAGTTGCAATGAAGCTGTGTCCCTTTGTTCATTTCCTTGCTCCCCAGTGGCGTAACGAAACTTGAGGGGGCCATCCTGCAAAGTACACGGAGGGCCCCCCTCTCCCTGGCCAACCACCAAAAACACTTTTGCTGAGGGGGCCCCCCCCCCGCACTGCGTGGGGCTGCGGGGGCTTTTGTTATGCAACTGTTGGTCCCTCCACTTGCTTATCTTGACTCTTCACTCTCTGGACTTCCTCACCTGGGCTACCGACTCTTGGTTTTCTCCTACCCTGTGACGACTTTAGACTCTTGGTTTTCTCCTACCCTGTGACGACTTTAGACTCTTGGTTTTCTCCTACCCTGTGACGACTTTAGACTCTTGGTTTTCTCCTACCCTGTGACGACTTTACACTCTTGGTTTTCTCCTACCCTGTGACGACTTCATCAGCAAGGAGGTTTTTTATGCCTTTCTTTTTTTCTCCTGAGAAGATGGCGCTTCTCAAAGGCATTTGCCTGCCATATATTCCAGTGTATGGTGACATTGTGGCTTCCGGAAACAGTCGCACTTACCTCGGACAGCGGAATACCCAGATTTGGATTATGGGTACGCATTCAGCCCTGAACACTGGGATAAAGAGATGAAAGTATATGATGGATGAGTGCATTAAGAGTCTAACTGACTGCGGCCCTCACATGGAAATCCACACCCACGAGGCTCTGCCCTCTACCTTGCTGCTTTCTGGTGAAGCATTCAGCTTTGTCTTGTATAACATAACACAGTGATTTTTTTATGCGTGTACATGTTTCAAATTTCTTTATATATGGTGTCCATCTTTATTTATGCAGGCCTGTCTTACTGGCTTTCGTATAGCTGATTATTTGTATCTATGCAGACGCCTTAAATGGCACTGCCTCCATGGTGCAATGCTCACTATTTCAGAACGTTCAATAAAAAGAAGTAATAAACAGAATGCTTCTCTTATTATTTTTGCTCACAGTAGGATTCCTTAATTTCGTCTAACATAGGTTTTTGCCATCTGCTTCAATGCAAATGATGAGTCGGCTATTTCATCCTTTAATTGGAGTTTGCTCGGTGCAGCCATAATCATTTTATCCTCTTGGTCCCCTTGGGGATATTTTTTGTAAACTACTCTGTTGAAGATCATGTAAATACAAATTACAACAGGGAGCGCAAATAGGCAATTATGTCACATGGAGAAAGACCACCCAAGTTGCAAGCTTTAAGATGGAAAGAGGAAAGCAATATCTTAGTAATGTGTTTCGGAAGGAGTGGTAAAATATCACCCACTATATGACCCTAATCTAGGATTACTACCTATCCTGAATTAGTCTGCACTAGTCGGCGTCGCTTCTAGATGAGGTGAATTCTGTGATAAAATCTGTTTTTCATATCCGATCCTGGGAACTGTGCACAGCCATTGAGGGAACCTGCTTTGCAGCCTTTGTTTGATTTGTTTTTGTCGCTCTTCTGTGCCGGAAAAAAGTAAACGCACCAGAGCTCTAAGACATTTAAGTTTACAAGAATACATTTAGAATACAGGCAAAATCAGACATAAAAAGTTCCGGGTACAAATTACATCTGATTTTCTTTCATCCAATTTTTTTGCACATGGCTTGCATTTTGACACAAAAAGGGAAACAACAGTGATTACATCCGTTTTACACACGTAATTTCTCCTTTTTAGGTCTTGCCTGCATACAGCTGTAGCTGGTTGTTGACCATTCCTGTTGTTTCCAATATACATATAGTGAACTTTAGGTCAGCTCCTTGCTCATGTCTGGATGGATAAATGGCTTTGTGGTCTAGCTCCCTTCCCTGCATTTGATTTAATGGCTTTCCTCCTCTTTCATGTGTGTGTCCTGCCAAGGAGCATATCCGTTTCGCAGTGTTCTAATTGGTTGACTTGTTTCCTTCCACTGCTCATCTTCGTTACATTCAGGGAACTTGTTTTCCCTATTTTCTCTATTTCTGTAACCACTCCATGGGAGTGTATGCGTTTTCTTGTTGTCTTCTGCTTGTACTGTTCATCAAATCCCTCCCTTGCTGTCTGCGTTGCCTCAACCACATGCCCTATACCACTCATCTAACAACAACAAAAATGTTTGCCATCTCTTTTCATCTCTCCCCAATACTGATTGCCCATCCCACTTCCCACCCTCTCCCCTTCTGTTTTTTTAGGTCTCGCATAGGCAGCGCATGCGCTGCCACTCCGAGGCATCAAGTGATCAGTATTAGTGGTGAAACTCGACCCATTGCGTTTCTATTTGTTTTGTCGCTTGCCATTGGTTAAATCTGGCATTGCTCTTCTTATCTCGCTCATTGATTGGCTGGTGGTCCGATACGTCACTTCCGGTTTGCTTCCGTTTTGCAGGAAGCAACACCGACCAACTACAGTTTAGTTCCGCTGCTGGGCTGTTATCTTTTTATTTAGGGACTACTTCCTTGTTTTGTACTGCTGCTCTTCCCTGCACTACAATCTCGTGTGTTCGGTGCACCTGCTCATCAGCACCTAATCTCTCCGTGCGCCGTCGCTGCTTCTATCCACATGGCTGCAACTGCGTGTCTTCGTGCCCGTTTGTCGCTACCCCTTCTCCGTGTGGTGCACTCCACCACCATCTCCCGTCGCTGCGCCTATCCCCATCAGCTGTGCGCTGCACTCACTGCTGATTTATATGGCTTATCATTATGGCGAAACACTTGCCCATTTCCCTCCCAGCATTGCATGCAGTATTCCGCCTGTCTTCACTTTGCCTTTCCCTTTACTTTCTTCTGGTTCCGTTAACCCCTAACCCTTAACTGCTGCTATTTCCCGCCTTTCTGAAAATCGGACAAACAGACGTTTCTTGACCTGCACAACGATCTCGTGTATGAGGTGAAGGTAAGTGAGCACACGAGTCAGATTTGATCCTTTGTTTAGCATTTAACCATGTATTTTCATCCTCAGTAAATTTGGTAACAGGAGCGTAAAATATTCTGTACGTTTTTATAAAAATAACGCAAACGATATTGATCATTTTTATATAGCACATACTGCAAGTTGAACTGCCCGCTGTCAATTGAATAAACGCTTTACCAGTCCCACACTTCAGTGGGCCCCTCGTATCCACCATGGAGAGATAAAGGTCCGAGCTGGCCCTACTGGGGCTTGCTCCTGTAGGCTCAATACAGACATTTACAACAGGCACTCAATGCACAGTACTATCTCACCTGCTGAGAGTGTCACTCTTTATGTATCGCGTTATTCGTGTGACCCCAGGACACCTTACCGAAGTAGGGAAAGAGGAAAGGTTGTGTTGTTTGCTGTAAGACAAATGCACTGTTCACTAATATCATTTGGATCAATCAATTTTAGACATGGTTTAGGAGACTTGTAGACTGACTTACAGAGCTCGCAAAGTTGTAAGATCCGAATGGCAGAATGGCCTGGAGGCTCAGGTCTCTCGGGCTCTGGTTTTCGTCCTGCTCAGGGGTATAAGAGGAGCGAACAAAGTGGCCCATTGCGCATGCGCAGGTGTTCTACACGTTTTGAAAGCATATTTCTCATTCAAATAGGATTTTTGCAATAAATCATAACAAGAACCGCTTTTTAGAATCTTCAAAAGAGACGGCACGGGTGAGAATGTGCACTCTCAGTCGGAGCCCCGGCCCATCCAGCCTTCCCGTGCTTCCCTCTCTGCCCCTGTGCGGTCTCCAGCTTCACCCTTGTTTAGTCAGTGCCATTGTTTCCTTGTATTTGTAATCCGGGACTTAATTAATTTAGGACGGTTTTGCCTTCACCAGTTCTTATGGGACAATCTATCCTGCATTCACCACATTTCAGGAGAAAAATCCATTTTCAGAACGCACTTCGCTGCAAGGGGAAAATGAGCGCACTATTGTCCATCAGCTAATGGACCCAAGGCACAGTCACATGCTGTGATGTGCCCAGGACCCCTCCTTGTTAGCTGTTGATGTTTTTTAAGGATGCAATTCACATAACAGCCATTGGGGTCCCCTTTTCAATTATGTGCACCGGTGCTCTCTTTTCTGCTCAAGTAATTTTTTGGCATCTTTTTTATAGCGCAAAGCTGACACGATGACGTTACATCACTTCATAAACACCACAGGACAACGTGCACTTTTTCCTTTAATAATAACTCCACTGCAAGCAAGCCTTTTCAATGTAGTATGGTCTCGCATTACTGTAAGTTTGGACTATTTGGCGTTGCATTACTATTAGCAACGCCAATTGCTCAAACTTTCGGTAATGCGAGACCTATTGCATTGAAAATACTTGTTTTATAGTGCTGCTGCAGGCGCCTGGGCCACAAACGCAACAAGCATTGGCATAGCCAATAGGTCTCGCCTTTGGGACCTTATAAGTGTTTAGTTATCCAGCACAATATCCTTGGTGCAACAACATCAAGTGTTGCATGGCTAAACACTTATAAGGTCCCAAAGGCGAGACCTATTGGCTATGCCAATGCTTGTTACTTTTGCGGTATTACTTACCTTACAGGAGTTGAGACCAATTCTTACTCTCAGCACTTCGTTTCTTAACAACGGACTTGGATAAAGTGTCCACATATGGGTAACTCACTTTATTGCGCCATACATTTAACATAAAATCTACAGATTTTTTCTCTCTTAGATATTGGTAGTCATTTTCATAGAACAACTCTTTGCGTAACGCTTTTAGCTCACTCTTGGAAACATCAATATGTAAGGACTGCGGACGCAGCTGAACTTTCATAGGAGTGCAGACGGCGGTCAGGTTAGCCCTAACCATTTTTGCCCATTTTAGTTCACTGTACACAATTTCATTCTCACACAACTGAGAACTCTTACACAACTGAGTCAAAGGGTTCCGCTTAAATGTGAATGTCTATGCTGCATTTGTGGCACTCAGGTGTCACAAGAGCGGTAAATACTCACGTCTTACACCGTGACACTACCTGTAGTTTCATCTTAGTTGAAGACAAGGTAATCATGAAAAATCAGTCAAGGGCACTGAAATGTCCTTGATAAATGCAATCACAAAGCCATGGCAAATTTGGTTCTAGCATAACTGTGATGTTTAAGGAAGCAAGGGGATAACCAATAAGCACATAGTAATGTAAAACCTGAGGGAAAAGTCTGAAAGAGAAATGGTGCTGCCTGCTCTGCTGTTATGAAATTCAGTTCCAAACTTACTGATGTATTGCACAGCAACAATACACAACATAAACAATAGCACTGGACAACTTTCATACACAAAAGGATTTTTGACACAGGCACAGAGCTAAACGACACGGTGTCGTGTACAAGGAACCTCGGATAATACGGGCAAACTAGGCATATTGAGGTGGGGAAAGTGCAAACATCTCTAGGAGTTCACATAAAGCAAGACTAGATAAAGTCACACAAACCCTGTAACGTGGGCTTGCATAGAATACCAGCGCCAAATGAAAACAGGTGCAGCAACGGACAACAAAAGTTGCATGATATTTCCACATGTAATAATCGTATTTTTTTGTGAAATGTAAACTTATTACACGACTGAGCCCTTGGGGGCATTGCACAAAGCAATCTGTCCTGGAGGGTGCCCCTTGAGTACAAATTCAACACAATGCTCTGCCCTTTTGCCATGGCAAAATGCCAAATTATAATTAATATTCCAGAAACACTGAATGGTTAGCATATGTGCTTCAAATATCATCAGCACATGCCCCATTGCAAATATGGTGCTGCATTATATATTGCCGTTTGCATTTATGCCATTTGCAAGTTTTTGTGCATTGCTGCACGGTGCGCATGTTGATAAGTCCGCCCCAGTAATTTACACAAGTGACGTAGCACCATGATTGGATATATGAATGACTACAGAAATATATGAATGAATGAATTAGTAAATATTTCCTCTGGGTGCACATTACAGATTTAAAATCTCCTCTAGGTGCTCTGACCGAAGTTGTTTCCTGATAGATTGATGTACATTCAGCAAACAAACATCATCAAAGCACACAATGTTTACCACAAAATCCATGGGAGATGCGTACCATACACTAATATTCATTTCGAAAGGCCTGCTGAGGCCATGTCTCCACGGGAGCCACAGCCTGTGTGGGCAGAGCCTGTGTTGTGTTTGTCAGAAACGGCCTCTTTAGAAAATAGCCAGCGCTAGCGCCTGCTTGACACAGCCACCTGCTGCAGAAGTCAATCACTGCGTCTGCAGTGACAGGGAGCAGACAGTGCAGGTGGACACGCTGTATATCACTGCCACACAGCTACAGCTATCGTGTTGTATTCAGCATGGAGTCCATCCGCTTCAAGCATTTATTTTCAGTGTGGTGATATAAGATGACACCATAATGGCTTGGGCAGCAGGCAGCGGGCACAGATCACTTTACATTCAAGAAAGAAACATTGCAGAACAAAGGTGAATAAGTGGAACTTGCATACACTGGTACCTATGTGGACAACGATTAACTCTGCACAAGTATATATCTGCTGAATTCGCATGAGAGATTTATTGGTGAAAAAAGAAACACCGACTTTTACTGCCTCGAAGGGCGGTGGGGTCAGGGTGACGAGAAAGGCGCGCGCCTCGCGCTGAAGGAAAAACAAGCTGCGAGACGCGCTCTGTGGTGGGGGAGGGGGAGGGGCATTGAAGCGAGGCGCGCGCTTGGGCGAGCGAGAGGAAAGCCAGATGGCGCCTCTGCTCGTGCCTGTGCGCGTAACCACACACTGTATGCCACACAAAGCTGTGGTCGGACTTTTAAAAGCCCACTCACTAAATGTCTCGCCAGAGCAGCGCATGCGCTGGCTCAGGCGAGACCTAAAAACTAAACCAACCCCATGACTTCATCTTGTTCAAGTCATGTGACCACATTGCAATTGCACTAATACATGCATGAGCTTCAGTGACTAACAATTAAAGGTATTTTGTAGAGCTCTTCTCTGGATGGCATGCGAAGACAAGGGAGTAAGAAATAATGTTCTTATTCTGGCATTTGGAAGTAACTCTCAACTTTGCAGTTGGGTGGGAAAAGGGTCTGTTTAAATTTTTTTTATCAATGTACCTGGAGGAACATGTTACACGAATAATGACTGCCCATCTGACACCCTAATTTGCAAAGTTGCACGGTTTTGCTGCCACTGGAGTGCTGGCGTGTTGGGGACTCGCTATCCCAGGAGGCTGTTTGGAGGAGGAGGGGCTGACTCCTGCGCCGCGCCATGCACATAAAAGTGCCTGTTGGTTTCTGCGGCGTGCGGCGCCCTAAGTTGCAAAACTGCCCGTTTTTGCTACCACTGGAGTGCTGGTGTGTTGGGGACTCGCTATCCCAGGAGGCTGTTTGGAGGAGGAGGGGTGACTCCTGTGCCGTGCATATAAAAGTGCCTGTTGGTTACCGCAGGCCGAGCGCAGTCGCGCGATTCCCGGGCTAAGGGCGGTCCCATCAGTTCCCATCAGTGACCGGAGGAGGCTGGGCCCACCCTCGTGCTTTTCTGATTTAAGGCTGGCTTCGTTTGATTTGGTGAAAGTCGAGGAACCTAGAGGGGCAGATTACATTCCCCAGGACACCAAAAGGCAAGAAACCGCAGTTGCAGATAATCTGTTTCGGCTTGAAGTAGCCCTTAAACATTGGCTGGTCGATCTCCATAGCGAGTGCCAGTGGCTGTTTACAGGTACTCTGGCGTGTTACAATAGTTAATTCCTCCCCTTTATTATATGTGTACTGTGGTCGTGGCTGGGGCTGGGTCGGTCTGATATTTGTTTGTGGTATTTGTGGCCATATAATTACTATAACTGTTCAAAACCGACTAAAGATCAAAGAAAGGAGGAAATTGTGCCAAACAACATTTAAATTGCGTCACAGACCGAACAGTACTTGAACTCAGCTGATTAAAGCATGGGAAGGAATATCTTAGCGCTACGAAAGGGGCCCAAAGGCATAAGAAATCCATCTGGTTGGACTTTTGCTGTAATATTAAGTGACTTTAAGTGGGAGTGAGAGTAACTGGTTTTCAACATTCAATTTCTTTTATGCTTTTTTCTATGCTTGTATTTGTATAGTTTGGTTATCTTGTTTGTTAATTAATATTTAAAAATTAAATTAAGTATGGGCAAAAGGAAAATCGCAGAGGATGGTGGAAAGCCTCAGACATCAAGAAAAACCCAAACTTCACTATTACAATATATATCAGGAGCTATGGGGCCTATTGAGAAACAAATCTCCTCTGTCAAAGAAACATTGCTAGTTTGTGGAGATCATATAACGGTCCCTAGATTACCACCTAATCTCCCCACTGACAATCACGGAAAGTCCAAAACCAATGGTAAAGGCAGATCCCCAATGAATAATAAGGGTGAGAATGGGTGCATTCAGCACATATCTGAAACTATTAATTCCTCCAATAGTGAGCCTTCACCTCCCTCTAAGTGCATAAAAAAGCCTTGACAACGCCCTACAATTAACACCTTAAATAAGGAGACAAGTCAGAACAATCTGAAAACAAGCCCCTAAGCAGGCCAATAGTGACAAGTGTTGAAAATAATCAGGAGTCCAGCGATTTAAAGAATCAACACCTAGATTCATTATGTATGGCAGTTAAATCCCTCGAACAATTTGTGAAAGATACCCTAGAATCTATAAACACTCGTATAAAAAGCTTAGAAACTAAATCCACTACCGTTTTGGAATTATTGAACACTCAGACACCATTTGAGATTACAGCCAATGTAGCACCCAGTCGCAATACGCATATAAGTAGCACACAGAGTCAATTAAAACAAACATGCCATCAGAGCACACAGGAGATAACGCCTATTGTCTATCCTGAAAGAGGATCAATTGGAGGGAAGAATATAGGTAATGTCATGCTATCGCCAGTCAGTATTATACACCTACACGCCCCTCCAGTCCAGATAACTGACTTCTTAGATCTTTCTCCGACCGCTACTCCTTATGTAATTATCCTGGCAAACATTCCCACTATACCTTTGCAGAGCACTGAATCTTGGATCTCCCTTAGAAATAAGGCCTTGAATTGGCTTGGGGTTAGATCAGGTTTAACTAAGCACTTGTTCGAGGACATAAAGATGGTAAGGCGTGTTAAATGGGTGGACAGGACACAGAAAACTCTGTCAGGAGACTGTCGTCCTTTTCTGTAAGACACCAAGGCTGGTGGAGGCAGTCTTGAGCAGCATCAGGGCCACACGTGTATCGCCAACCAAAATTTCCTCTCTCCCCCTAGGCTACTTTTATCAACCTAGCTTGACACTGGATTTTAATCGACCAAAGAAGCCATATGCTCTGACACCACCGACCTACTCAATTTATAACGTTCCAACATATAATCAGTTTCAGAATCTTACAAATCTTGATGGGCTACTCTGACTTGGCGAGGGGTATTCAGGGGGTTCTGTGGGGAGATCAGAGATTGTTACTTCCCTGTATAACCCCGAAAACTGGAGATCCGCGCAATAATTTAGTGGGGTAAATACCCCGCAATCTGAATTTATTACGCAGCTGACTGCTGATTCTACCTTAGTTGTTTCACTAATCAATCGTGCAGTGAGCCCTCCCTAACACTGACCTGAATCGTTTGGATTTTTGTTCAGGAATGTGGCAGGTCTCCGGAACAAAATCAACAATCCGGAATGGCAAGATTTTACTGAGGACTTCAATTTTATTTGCCTCCAAGAGACCTGGCTCATGGAGCCCTTGCATATAAATGGGTACGGAACATATGTTGCTGCCTCCTCTACATCACGTGGAAGATCAAAAGGCGGGATATGTATCTTTGTTTCTAACAATCTACAACTTGTTAAAATAACCAAAGAAGTAGTTAACTCTTATTATCAAGTAATTGTCTGTGAGGGTACTGGCCCATCACGGCTAGCAGTGCTTAACTTCTATAATAATGCAGCCATTGGTGATATAATAATAAACTTGAAAAAACTGGATGAAGATTTGGATCGACTTTGCAAACGTAGTAATAAGAACCTTTTAACTCTATGGGGGGGTGATTTTAATACTCGACTATGTAGTCTACAATCTGAAAAAATATGTGGTCTGACCAAACAAAAGGATGTAGACCAGACACATCTTATACATAATCGATATGGGGATAAGTGAAATGAATTGATGTTTAAATTTGATTTGGCGTTTTCTAATGAAATTTCATCCCCACATGCCCCATTTAGGTGTACTTTTAATAGGAGAAACGCCCGCAGTATTATTAACTTCATCTTATATCTAATAATTGTGCTGCTTATGCTTCTAATTTTAACACTCATTCTACGTCACTAAGAGACCACTTTCCACAGTTTCTTCAAATCTCACATTTGTTACTATCTAAAAAGCATAGCAGCCACACCACGGCCCAGACTGGAGAGCTCGAACTAGCAACTCTCAATGGCTATTCCCTACAGTGGCAACAGATCATACCAAAGGGGTTTTTAAAACAACTAATCTGTAGTAAATGGGGAAGCCTTTGAGATTTGTTTAGATGAAACCTCACACTCAAAAGCTATTATTAATGCCTTTTTGGCAATTACACAGGGGGTGAAAGAGAGTCTCCTGGTTACCAGGAAACAAAAAAAGGAGAAAAATGGATGGTTCGATTCATCATGCACCAAGGCGAATAAGAGGCTAAAGGACGCATTACACAAAACACCTGGATGTAGATCTGAGATCCGGCCTGTAGACTAGCTTATAAACAGGCAGTGAAACAAAGGAAACTACGGCTGAGAGAAGAAGCATGGGAAGCCTTACATGAAGCAAGTACTAATAATGATAACAACGCATTTTGGACGGTAGTAAATTTCGCACCTCTGAGAGCAGACAAGGATCCTGGGATCGTGGTCGCCATACCGGATGATGACTGGATAAAACATTTCTCTGGTATTTATTCGTATTTAACTCCTATAGTGGAACACGATCAGGCTCTCAAACATAATGACATTGTGGCCTCAACCTAATCCACCCCATTTCTTCTGTTTAGTTTGGAGGAAGTCAGCAGGGCAATTATTGCTAGCAAAGGTGGAAAAGCACCCAACTCTGACGCTATTCCAGTGGACCTGTACAAAGCTAACATTGCTTTATTGGGTCCCTTATTAACTTTTGTATTAAGGGCCTACTGTAATATAGGCTTTCTCTCCACGTGGGCGGAATCAATAATTGTACCAATCTATAAAAAGGGAGGCCGACATAATTCTGCGTGTTATAGGCTGATTTCCCTGCTTGATTCTTTAGTGAAGATAGCGGGACGTATTATTTTGAACAGATTACAAGAGTGGGCAGAATCGAAGGATATTCTGTCAGACCTTCAGTACGGGTTTCGCAGTGAGGTTGGGACAATTGAAGAGCGCCTCAATTAAAGTACGTTAATAGGAAAATATACTAAGATTAAGGGTGGAAACTTATTCCTGAGATTTGTCGATCTGTCCTCCGCATTTGATTGTGTCACTTACTCTAAGCTATGGACAATTATGTCCGACATGGGAGTGGAGACACCGATCATTAACTTTCTGAGAGACCTCTATACAGGATCTAAAGCTAGGGTTAGATACGGCATTAGGGGAGAATGCACACAGCCCTTCAGCGTGGAGAGAGGTGTCAGGCAGGGTTGCGTCTTAGCTCCCTTTATTTTCTCCCTATATATAAATAATGTAGGCGCAACGCTGACTTTACATTCTAAGAACCTCCCACAGGTGGGTCATCGCCCAGTGCCGGCTCTCCTCTATGCGGATGATGCCGTTCTTATGGCCCGCACCCCTCTTGCCTTGCGGTACCTACTTAACACCTTTGTTGAATTTATGCAGGATCACGACTTGATAGTTAATCAATCCAAAACATTTAAAATGAAGTGCTATTACGTGGCAGGATTCTAAAATCCGTAATAAAACTAGAATCCCTTAACCGATCTTAGTTGGAAATAATGTTTTTATACTAAAATGGGACAAGGTCGATGCAGCTAGTCTCTTCTCAAATTTTATAGCGTACAACCGGGAGGTTATTAACACCTGCTTGGACCCTTTCTCAAATCAAGGGCTGGTAACTGAAGCGTTTTGTAAATTACTGCATTACTTTAAATCACAGCCTCTTCGTTCGATACCAGCTAGAAATAGTGCACCGTATAGGTGGTTTGATAAGAATTGTTCCCTGGCCTCCGTAAACTTACGCTAGGCCCTCCAAACCTTTCCTAGAAATGAAGAGGAGGTTCGCACTTTAAGGAAAATATACATATTAACGAGGGATAGTAGGTTGATCCACCTTAAATCAGAGGCCTGGGATAATTTAAAACAAGCCTCAGCCCTCCGAGACAGCACAGCTTTCTGGAAGGTTATTAATGCACCTTTTCAGAAAGATAACGATGGACCCTCCCTCGAGGTCCATATTGATGAAGACTCCTGGGTTAGATAGTTTCAAGAATTTTTTAAGAACAGAGGGAATCTTGTTATTGTTGATGTTCCCCCCGGTACAGAGGCCTCTAATTGCGTTTCTTTCGAGCTAGAGGAAATCGAATTGGCACTGCTACAATCTTCCTTGAGGAAGGCTCCAGGGCCGGATGGGGTCCCCTTGCATGTCTTTCTGGCTGATATTCCCTTCTGGTTCCCTCTTTTAACAGAGGCATTTAATGCGATAGCCAAGACAGGTCCCCCTCCATCTTGGAAAAACTCATAATTCCAATTTATAAAAAAGGGGACGCCTCTATGCCAGCAAACTATCGTCCCATCTCCTTGCTCGATAGTATAGCTAAACGTATGGGCAGGCTTCTATAAAATAAAAAACAAGCATGGGCAAAGGAAAAGAACATCCTTATGGAAGTGCAGTGCGGGTTTCGCCAGGGGAGAGGCTGCATCTCGCAAGTACCGCAACTTGGATGTTCAACAGCGTATAATTCTAGGTGACTAACGGCGTACAGACAACCACTGCTTTGCCTGTTACTAAGGCAAAACGCCATCTGGAGTACAGACTACAGCTTATATATTTGTTGGCTTGAAAATTGATGTACTATATTTCGTACCTAATCCGAAGGAAACTGCACATTGTTGCTATGATTATCCAATAAGCCTTGAGAAAGCCCTGGTCCAATAGACCAAGTAGGGCAAAACACGTGTCGGCTGTTTGTACATTCAAAATCCAAAATATTACAAAAACAATGATATAACCAATAAAGATTTTTTTTAAAGAACATAAGAAAAAATAAATGAGGAGACAACGCTCAAATTTTCCTTGCACCGTTGATCAGTGCCTTAATTTGTCACTGATCGCAAGCAAATATACTACGGTAAAAAATGCCAGTCTTTATATGGCTTTCATGGACCTGTCAAAGGCCTTTGACTGCGTGGTGCATAACAAACTTTGGCCCATTTTGATGGATATGGGAATAGACAACGCCATCATTAACTTTATAAGAGAGCTTTATAGGGATGCCAGCGCTTCAGTGCGCTTTGGTTTGCATGGTGAATGCACTAAACCCTTTAAAATTGAAAGGGGTGTCAGACAAGGATGTGTTCTGGCCCCCTTTCTGTTTGCTCTATATACCAACAACCTAAATAATGCCTTGATTAAAAGCTCGAAAGACACTCCACAGGTCCAGTTGTCTCCCCTCCCTATCCTCCTTTACACAGACGACGCGGTCTTATCGGTTAGGTCTCCCATGGCCTTCAAAATCTTATCGGACTCTATACAGTCTTTATGTGTAATTTAGACCTACATGTAAATAAAGCCAAAACTTTTATCATGGCAATGGGCGGGGCCAGAAAGAAGACAATGCGATATTACTCAGAGGGTGAAAAGATTGAACAGGTGGAACATTTCAATTATTTGGGGATAGTTTTTGATGTAAAACAAAATTGGAAGGTGATGTTGGATAGTCGTGCAACCCTAATGGCCCAAAGCATCGCAGCAATTTTTAGATTCTCCCAAAAATTGGGCTGCAAGACAGTTGTAGAAATGCTAAAATTCTATCGGGCAAAAACACATTCAATTGCTATATATGGGGCAGCAATTTGGGGAATAACTGACGTGACTTCACTTCAAGTCATTGAGGACAAGTTTATCAAAAGGTTGCTGTCAGTCCCACCTTCTTGTAATAATTTCGTCGCACATAAAGAAATTGGTTTGCCATTCATTACTGATGCCATCAAATTTGCACCTCTTTCCCTTTGGCTTTGAGTATGGAAGAGGGGCACAGTGGGTCTAAACCAGAAAATCCTGACTGATATCCTGAACCACGTTAATAAAATCCCTTGGCTAGCGTATGTCAGGAAAAATTTAACCATCCTAGGACTGGCCTTTTTATACAACACACCGACCCTCTGTGAACATTTTCCTAAATCTATATTAAAGGACATTTACCTAAATAAAGCGATTCGGGATAGGTGGGAAGGCAATAGAGAGAAATACTCTGTAAAACTTTATGATAATATGCTAAATCATTCTCTCTCTTATTTAGGGTTTGTTGAGAACAACCAGCATCGTTTTATTTTGTCAAGATTTCGACTGAATTTAATTCCATTAATGCTGGGTCACCCTAATAATACATTATCTGTAAGCAATATACTGCCTTGTCTATGTAACAACAGGGCGCCCCAACCAACCTTTCACTTCTTATTCTTCTGCCCCCTGTACGCTTAGCCCTGTCCACATTTTATCGATTAGAAACGCCATTAGTTTGTTACGTTCTTGCTTCCTTTTTTCTGGCTGCCCTGAGAACCCGTAAGGTGCATAGTACAACATCTATTCCCTTCTTATGTCTGCGTGTTTTATCGATGTACCTGCTCGAACACGAGATTGCTGTTATATCCTTGTCTTAATCTGATGTTTTTAAACCCACTGGCCCTTTTACTGTATTCATCATTTTATTGGATCTTTTTAAATGGATTTTAAATGTAATTTTAATTGCAATGAAATGCTCTTTTATTGTATACTTTTATGCATTGTTTCAATGCGAAATAAAGTCGGTTAATGATGATGAAGTGTGGCAAGAAAACCGCCACCTGTCGTGATATAAAAATCAGGGACACCAAAATAGATTTTACAAATAGCTTTTGATATTTGGGTGTCCTCTTCGACAAAGAAGGTATATGGAACCGCGCCATATCTACCAGGGCCCTATTATTTAGAAATGCTAGCATAGCCTTACGAAATTTTGGCAGTAGGTTGGGCACAAATCCCCCTGCGGAGATGATCATTATTTACAAGGCCAAATGTATTAGCATAGCATTATATGGGGCGGGGATATGGGGGCATACAAAATGTACAGCACTGCAACTGGTGGAGAATGAGTTTTTGAGGTATCTGCTTGCCACCCCCAAAAGCGCCCCTGCATATGTCTGTCACGCTGAGCTGGGGGGGGTCCCATTTCTCACTGACCTAATCAGGATGCAACCCATATTACTTTGGCATAAAGTTTGGACCTCAGAATATACCGCCCTAAGTCGTGTCATTATCGGGGACTGTTTAAAATCAACCTTGTTCACTTTCATTCCGTGGTTGGTTTATATCCAACGTTTCTGCTGAGACTTGGGGCATCCAGACTATTTTGAGAACCCTGATTCATTGGTAGATATTAGTAGAACAGCACTAAAAAATGAATGCCCTGCGCGCACTTAGAGAACCTTAGGTTGACCGCCGAATTATCAAAACCTTCTGTACTAAGATATCAACTTATTTTAACTAGTCACTATATGCACCCATGTTTGAAAGATGTAAATTCAAGGCATAGATTCGTCCTGACATGTTTTAGAATGGATATTTTCCATCGGCTAGTCAGCTTTCCTTAAACTTATGATTGCTCACTAAATTTAAGCAATTGCTCTTGCGACGGCACAATGCCTCTGAGTACCATGCACGTTGTACTTATTTGTAAATTTTATAACAAATGGATAAAACGTTACATCCTACTTTTCTTAAGGTCCTTACAGTTTACATAATGTCGTCCTGCATATCTTTTCCTGCAATCACTGCCCACCGTTGAGTTTGTTGTAGAATGTCAAGCTTCCTGTCGGCTGTTTTTTGTGCAAGAAAGAATATTATATAGATGATATGATTAATTTTGTCTAAATTTATATAAATGATTAATTGACACACAATGTTTTTTTAATATGGTTTTATAATTATCATCTGGAAATACATTATAGATTATGGATTTTAAGAAATCTCTAAAAGCTGCTATTATGAAATAGAACAGAAGACTATTAGAAAATAGTTAGGTAATAATGAATAGCGGACCCTTAGCTGAGGTTTTTGCATTTCTTCCTCTTCACTTTTCCTCTGCGTTAAAGCTATTATCTAAAATCAATGTATGGATGTTATAAATGAAGGGTATTAGGGATAAATGATTATTCATGTGAAATGATTTTAAAATGTATTGTCAAAAAATGTCAGATTTTAATTGTATTTTTACGTATCTTTTTATTGTACTTTTATGGTCTAATATATTTAGATCGAATAAAGTTAATATTGACTGACTGAATGCCCATCTGTTTGCGAACTGAACTGTTGAGTAACCCTGGGCAAAGCACTACGCTACGCTCGCGTAGTTTGCGAAGTTTGCGCTACTTCGCACAACGCGAATTGCACGTAGCACAGTGCAAACACGTGTAGCGTAGCGTAGTGCAGCGGTCATTTTTTGCTTGCTCGCGGTCCTCAACGTCAAGTTGGCGACCGCGAGCAAGCAAAATGACATCCCGGCGAGATTCTCAACGCGGGGAGGTCAGGTTTCTCATTGCGAGTGGTCGCGTATGCTCGCGACCGCTCGCGATGAGAAACTACCAGTCCGCGTTGAGAAAGCTGCCGCTCGAGTAAAAATCTACTCGAGCGGCAGTAAAAGACAGCTCGCACTGTGCAAGATGCCGTTTTCAATGATTGCACAGTGCGGACAAGCATCCGGCACTGTGCAATCATTGCGAACAGTGCACTACGCAGTTCGCGTAGTGCTACGCGTAGCTCGCGTAGTGCGAACTGCACTTTGCGTAGCTTCGCGTAGCGCTACTTCGCGAACTACGCCCAGGCTTACTGTTGAGTATATTTTCATTGCTGGGCAAGGGTATAACTGTCTGTGCATAGAGCTTTTTTTAGACATCTTGTTGGAGCTCCAGGAACTCTCATCTCATTCAGCTGAATAAACTTCACTCTCAAAGAACGATCCTGCTTATGAATTTTATTTAAGGTTCTGCTGTTGACAGTACTGTTGGAGAAATGCGGGCAGCACGTCTGAGGATCGGGGCAGCCAAGATGTGGCAGGCCCGCATAATGGAGGGATATTCCCCTAATATTCCAACCACTGCTCGTGGTCCTAACTTGACTACATTGGTAAGTGGCACGTGCATAATCCTAGCAGTTCTTCGAGTGCAACTAGAGGCGTAGGATGGGGAATGAGGATGAAAGGTTAACTGAGGTACAACAGATAGGCAGCAGTCAGGCTGCCTGTGAGAAGTGAAAGACATGCAAGGTTCTTTCTCCATTTTCTATCACGTGGAGTGAATGCAAAAGGGGCAAACTGCTGAGGTAAAAGCATGCTTGCTTTCCTTCAGGTGAGGGTTTGTTCCCTCCAAGTGTATGAGTGAGTTTGACGAAGAGGTACGCCCTCCAGGGTACGAAACTTTATTAGAAATTACAGACAGGTGTGACTGAAAACCCAACCCTACCCAGGTAACCTCACAGAAGGTAGATAAACTGTGCCAGGTGTCTGCCTTAGAGTTGTGAGTGTAGAAACGTTTTAGAAGCGGCGGTTCCTTCCAGGCATATGAGTGGTAGGATCCCCACTTGAAGTCTTGGGTAAGCCTAAAAGTCTAACATAAAGGCAGGGTAGACAAGGCACAGCCGACCCCCCCTCCCCCCACTTCCCCGAGAAAATGCCAGAAAGTGAAATATAGTTTAAGGTTGACAGGCACACTTCCTTGCAGTTGAAAGAATGGCATGAGCTCCCCAAGAAAGACTCAGAATTGCATTTTCGTGAGAATAGTTTGTTTGAAATGAAACGCTTGGAGTATTTATAAAGATACATGAATGAGCAAAAAAAGCCAACTTGGCTGGCAGAGGTTGAGGCGCTAAATGAACAATAACAGTGAGTGACTGTTAAAGCTAATGAAACAATGTAAAAGATTGGGTGTGCATGGTCTTGGCTGGTATAAAAAAGAAGCTTTGCAGAAGTGGAAAGAGTGTTGGCATGAGGGCGTTTTGGAGGAGACTGGGTTTTATCCCTCTTCGGTGACACCTTCGGCTCCTAGGGAACAGGAGGAAGATGAGGATTTTCTCGTTGAAGATTTGTTGAATGTCTGTTTCGCCACCATTGTCATATGTGACAAAAAAGAGTGCCAGAGAAACTCCTGGAAGAGCAAAATAAACTATTGGAATACTAGGTTAAGCGGTCGAAAAGGGGGTCGGCATTAGAAGGAAAACTGAGATGATTTGGTAATATAGGCTACTAGTCAAGCGAGAGCGGCATAGCGTACAATAGCTGGACAGCAATGAATGGATTTGCACAAAAGAAAAATATGGCTATCATGTGCTAAATTTAAGTGAGCTAAAGACAGAAAATTGGTGACACTGCTGTATTGGTTTGAGGAGTTGTTGGAAAAGATAAGAAAGAAGAGGACGAGGAATGTTTGAAGCGAGAGTGGAGTAATGAGTCGGCAGCAGAGGCTGATGATGATGACATTCCAGAAATGCATGAACAGAGGAATACCCTCTGAGAAAGGTGCCGGGTCAAACAGGCAACCAGTGCACATACATGTGCCTTGGACCACGTATGATTTGTAGTCATTCTTCCGAGTTTGCAGGAAGCCCCTGAAAAATGCTACACGGAAGTAGAGAAGATAGCAAAGTTGTTAAAATGATGGTAGATTTTGTGGATATATTGTTTCCCACTGTAGTGCCAAAGGACATGTGACACAGTTGTAAGGTGCCTGTGAACTGGCCAGATACAGAACCTTAGTGTGTAGGTCAAAAGTTTGAACCCTCCAGTAGTGATGGATAAGTACAAAGAGGTGATACTGTATTTGAAGAAATGGTGCTGTTGCAACATGCTAATTGGCAAACAATTAAGCAAGCCACCCAGAATAAAAATGAGAGTGAGCCTGCTTAATATGAAAGATTACTGCAAGTATTAATCAACATAGTGGAATAGAGGATGCAGTTCAGCAGGGTATGCTGGGTATGCTGGCCCTGGCATATGCTTCTTTGATGGGGCTGTGGCCTGATATTAGCACTCAGGTCCAACAGCCTGTTATGTGCTGGCAAGCTAAAACAATAGAGGAAATGTTGGCATGTGCACGGTATTTTAGTGAACATCTTGATTCAAAATGGAAGTAGGATATGGATTAAGTTGACTGCAGTTAAATCTGAGGCCCATATTTATCAAGGTTTTGTGCCACCTTTGAGCTATGCAGGGAGAGGCAAGGGTGACACAAAACCAAAATGACATTCGTCAAGCCAAGCAAGGCCACCTTGCGTGGCTTGATAAATCTAGAGTAATGCAAGGCAGCGCAAATCGGTGGATCGTGGATGTTCCCATACATCCACCCATGCATTCTGACCATTCCCAGATTTACCAACACTGATAAACCTGGGAATGCGTCAGAATTGTCCGCTTCCCCTCCAGAGGTGAAGCAAGGAGAAATATCTTTATTTATACTCGTTGTTTCCTTTAAGTGTGCCGTATTCTGCAGCACACTTAGAAAGAGGAAAATGCCTCTGAGGATTGTTTTGGTGCAGAAAGGTGCCCCTTCCTGCACAAAAATAATCCTGCCTACAACTCAGGCACCCTTGCACTATAGTGCAAGGGTGCCTGCATTGGTGCTAGGCAACAGTTTGTGCGCCAGTGCAGGCAGAGAGCAGGAATGCGCTGTATAATGTTAAATATGGCGCATTCCTGCCATCTCCCTTTCACGCAGCGCAGCAAGGTGGCTTGCTGCGTTGCATGAAATATTGATAAATATGGGCCTGAGTTTTTTCTAGCAGACATCACCTGCGCCACAGGCAGTGGGAGTGCATGTGCAACACACCAGCCCAGAAGGGGCGGAGGAAGAGGCTGAGGAGGTGGCCAAGGAATGGAAAGAGGGAAAGGGTGCGGGGGTGTAGTAGGACCAAATCATCTATGTTTTAAGCGCAGGAAGCGAGAACATTGGAGAAACAAGTGTCTGGAATGAGAAGGAGGTAATGCCCCTGGGATAGTCCAGCAGAACAAATTTTCCACACCAGATATGCCAACTGCTCTGGCCCCACCCTCTGCTCCCATTACCGTGGCTGTAATGGCTTCTCCCCTTTCTCCATGTGCCATGGTATCTGCAGCACAGTGCTAAACGATGCTTTACCCATTTTACTGCTACTTCGGAAGTCCCAAGGGTGCAGGAGGGTGACAGCTTCCAGGCGCTCCTATGTCCCCACTAGATCCTGAAGGTCCCTATGTGAAAGGGAAAGTGAATGGACATCTTGTGTATTTTTTGGTTGAGACTGGGGCTGCAGGTTCTACTATAAGACCTACAGAAGAACCCAGTCTACACCGCTCAGGAAAATTAGTGCATACAGTCAGTATTTCCAATTGTGTTGTCAGTCATCCCATTTCAAACCCCATCCCACTGGTTATAGGTCCTGTTACTGAGCAAGATGAATTTTTGGTCAGTTACACCAGACCAGTTAATTTTTTGGGAAAGGAAGGTAAAATGAATTGATTGTATATTGTACTCCTGAGGGGGTACTTATACCAGCAAGAGACCTTGATGTTAATTTTAAAGTTATGACTTTGATAATGATGCAGAATGTGACCACTCCTGAACAGAAATTAAATACATAAAGATTTGTGCAACACAGTGCCAACTGGACTCTGGACAGTGAAGGG
Organism: Calotriton arnoldi; assembly: GCA_963921515.1. NCBI lineage: Eukaryota > Metazoa > Chordata > Amphibia > Caudata > Salamandridae > Calotriton > Calotriton arnoldi. Next base: position 354,195 of record CAWUFW010005885.1, on the reverse strand, counting down.
TGGAGAAATAGAAAAGATTCATAGTGCCCAGCAGGTACATGTTGAGTTGAGGGAGGGTTCAAGACTACCACAGATTGCCAGTACAAATTGTTACATGAAGCTGAGGCAGTAATTGAAACTGTAATACAAGATTTTTTGAAGCAGAATTTTATCAGGCGGATATAATCAAGCCTATGTAATTCCCCATTCTTCCTGTGCACAAAGCTGATTGGAGAATGGTCCAAGATTTCAGACCAGTCAAAGACATAGTGCTCCCCAATTTCCCTGTTATCCTAACGCCTGCTGTGATTATGTCCCAGATCCCGCCATGGCAGAGTGGCTCACTGTCAAAATCACAAGTTCTGCATTTATTTCAATACCATTTCATGAAGACAGTTAATATTTATTTACTTTTACATTTAAAACAAATTGTGTTTTGCTGGCAAAGAAATCCAGATGGGTATACTGAGACCATCTATATTATCACAAGCCCTTCAGAAATACTTAGAATCTTTGTATCTTTCTCATGGAACTGTGTTGGTTCAGTACATTAATGACTTGTTTGTTGCATTGCCATTGAGGCAGGAATGTAAATAGGACACTATTGCTTTGATAAATCATTTGGCTCATGGGGACATAAGGTCTACCTCACACATCTCCAATATTGTCAACTTAAAGTAATCTATTTAGGTCACAAAATTAGAGAAAGGTATAAGAAAGCTATCTCAGGAGAGGATGACAACTGTTACACATAACCCCACCCATACACTGAGTGAGGTGAGATTCCTCCATATGATGGGGTACTGCAGATAGTGGATTCCAAACCTATGCCTCATAGGCCAACCCGTTAGACTATTGAGAAGCAAGGACATCTCTGATCTAGTGTCCTGGTCGGAAGAGTGTCAACAGCTATTCCTAGAACTAAAAAATGCGCTGTTTATCCCCGGCCCAGGGTATGCCCAATACGATAAAGATTTGTTTCGATACTGTACTGTAAGAGACGAGTGCTCTTTGTCTGTGCTGACACAACACCATGGTGACTGACAGCACCCAGTTGCATATTTTCGTGCTACTTTGGAGCCTGTAGCAGTAGCCCTCACCGGCTAGTTGAGAGCCATTGCCACAGTGGCAGTGGCCACAGAACAGTCTGATAATATTGTGCTGTGGCATTCTGTGACACTGCATGTACCCCATTTAGTTGGAATTCTGTAAAACACAATATTTGACAGATGCCTGGGTAGCAGGTTATGAAATAGCCTTCCTTGCTACTCCCACCAAACCTGTAAAAAGGTGCAGAGCTTTGAATGTTGCCTCATTATTGTCTTCACCATCCCAGAACGAGGATGAAGAAGATCACAACTGTGTACAGTTGACAGAATTGTGCACAAAACCATTAAATACAAACATTGTGCTAATGTATTGTTTATAGATGGATCATGATTAAGAGACAATGCAGGACATTTTAGGGCTGCATATACTGTGTGCACCACTGAAAGAGTGATTAAAGCCTCTTATTTAGCAAATGGACGGGCAGCACAAGTCGCAGAATTGATTGCTCTCACAAGAGCAAGTTGTTGAGCAAAAAAATTAAATTTGTCAATTTATACTGATTCTTGTTATAGGTTTGATGTGGTGCATGACTGCGGGAAGCTTTGATCACAGGAGGCGCTGATGACATCAGCTGGTACTCCAGTAAGCAATGGTCCCCGAGTGTTAGGTCAGCTGCGAGCTCTGCAAATTTGCCATCTCAGATAGCTGTTGTGAGATGTGCAGCACATCGAGGATGGTCAGACGAAGTGCTATCATCATCATCAACTTTATTGTTTCAGCTTTAAAGATGTAAGCCATACAATATAAAACACAGGTCATAAATTACTATAAAAAGTTTAGAATTTCAATAGACTCTATCCATATATACAATTCATCTTGCACTACATAATAATGTCTACCAGGTAAAAATATGACAGGGAATTCATTTCATACTTTCACCTTGCCTCATCCATGATGTAATTAGGTCTTGTACCCACTGACCAGCAGTATTGAACAGAGGAGTAAGTCAACTCTATGTATTCTACCTTGTGAACACTTAAAAATGTCATCTCCCTCTTAAGTGAATATGTAGACCATTATTCATCATGGATAGTTCAGGTTTACAGTAGGGTACAACCTTTTTCCTGTTCGGGACTTTTGCAAATATAAACAAGGCAAAGTGTGAAAGAATGTCTGATCTAAAAATCGATCTTTTGGCGAGATTTTCCACACTTAGGAAGATGCTGTCCATTATCAGACCTCAGGGGACAACATTCCTGCAGAGTGTAGAAACACCTTGTGAGCCAGGAAGGAATGGATGAAAAACAAAAACTAAGCTCCTATCTCTACTCCTATTCAGGAAGTTCTCTAATTGTTACATTAGTACTGCAGAACTATCTCACTGCCTGAAATGTATACATCTTAAAAATGTAGCTTTATATACAAAGCGCCTCCCTTCCCTCTTGCTATATAAATGCAGTAGTCGTGATATCTGTAAATGTGCTGCGGGTGATGGGTCTTGTATTGGTATGTGCAACGCATGTTAAGGTGTAATGCACCTCACAAACCTCTGCTGTGCAAATATATTGATATAAAGTGCTTGTGTTATTTACTAAAACACAAAACAAGTGATTGCCTTCACCACAATATGTGAAAAATGGTCTCAGGTGGAAGAACATCTCACTCACTCCCCCACTACTGGAACAGATGAAGTGTCAAGAGGAAATAATATTGCACAGTAGCCAGGTTTTATGCGCTAAATGCTTCTGCTGAACACTCTGCTTTAACTGCAGAAGTGACCATCCCAATGTGCCTGCACATGGAATGGAAGAGGTCAAGAACATTCATGGAGAAGAGGAGAAGCACAGATGAGAACAGAAAGTTTGCGGGAAAAATGAGAAAGGGATGTGGGTGAATTCAGAAAAAAAAGTTGTGTTGCCGAATTCTTTGTTGTCACAAATGGTCAAATTGTTTCATTGGCCTACCCATTCAGGCAGAGATGCAATGACTGCTAGTATTTATGAAATCCTGATGTGGCAGCCAATGTATATTCCTGGCATGCACACAACTCTGTTGCTGTTTTAACTAATGGTTTGATCATAGACAATTGCAAAAGAATGTCTGATGTAAATCGCGCTCTGTGTCTCGCTAGCTTCAGTAAGCGGACCCAATACCTTTGACTGCTGCATGCTATAATCTAGAACTCAGAGACTAGGTCCTAGTGCTGAGATTGGAACTGTTGAGTAAATTTCTATTGCTGAGAGTGTAACTACCTGTGCTTAGAGGTTTTTGGTAGACATCTTGCTGCAACTCCAGGAGCTCCTGTGTGATTCAGATTAATAAACCCGCTCTCAAGGAACGATCCTGCTTATGAATTTTATTTAAGTTTCAGGAGTTGACACTGCTGGGCCATTCACAACTTTCTTTCAAACTTTGCATGCCTTTTATTTATATTTTTTCCTCAATCTTTTCATTTATAGATCATTACTGGGCATCAGCTATGTTACAAAAAATGGGGGGGGGGGACAAGGAGCTGGATCTAGGTCCGGTGACTCATGCTCCTGAAAACTAGAATCGTAGCTCGTGCGAGTCACAGTTCCTCTGAAAGAGAAGTAGAGTAGGAGGTGGGAAGGTAAAGTCGTTCTCAAATTATAGTGCCTGGGGACAGTGTGTCCTTGTCTTGGTGCCCTCACACACCCCGAAGGATGTCATGCTTCATCATTGGGCAATGCTCCTCGTCGGGCCGGCGCTGCAATGCCCTACGGGTCCCCCGAAGGGTCACTTCATCTGAGATCTTTTGAGTAATAAAGCCGTAAGCGTGTGTGCGGGTCTGTGTGGCAGTAATGTCCTAGTGTGAAGTTAAAAGATGGCTGGAGGAGTGACTAGTAAATTTAATAGGGAATAGCCCCTCTGTCATCAATAAAAAACCAAAAGATTGTGCTGCTTGAGGGTGGTAATGGCCCTCGGTAGCTAGACAAGTATCATACCCACATTGGGCATGTTGAAAGTCGACATGTTTCACGCAGTTCGTGGTCTCAGGAGGAGATCCCTTGCGCTTCTTCAGGACCAATAGAAAAGGGTGCAGTGAGTGCTAGTGTAGTGTAGTGGTCTCTCAATTAGACGTGGTGCCACTTGTTAGAATAAAATAATCTGGAACGACAAAAAAGACAAAATAAAAGGAATAGAATGAATGTAATAGCACGTATAGACCCTTATAGAAGGGTATGGGTAGAGAGAAGAGCTAAGGTCCCCCATTGGTCGACCGTGTGCTCGTGGTATTTACTAACTACTGTAATCACCTAGCATGTTATTTACCAGGTGGTAAGCTATCATCATATAGTGTGATGGTGATGCTCAGGTGGACGAACAGACATGTAAACATAGAAGATTCTCGGTTAAAAACATAATGTGATGCTGATGTGCTGGCATAGACAAACAAACACATAAATGCATTAAGTTAAGCCAAAGATCAAAGTCAAGGGACGGTCACACTGGTGTATCAACCAGTGAGTATTCCCAACTGGATTGGTATCGTGGTGAGATATCGCAGTATTGTGAGCGAATAATAATAATTAACAGTGATCTGAGGTCTTGCCATCAATGGTCTACCTTGAATAATTATATGTTTTCGCTCACAATACCGTGATATTGCACCACGATACCATTCCACATTTGTGAAATTCATTGTTGACAGTACTATCTAGTCTTCCTGTATGCAGAATACACTCCAAAAAGCACCCAATGCATTTTGGGGAAACAATCCCTTCTTAAGGGGTAACTGTGAAGTTAAGAATGGCAACAAGTTTATACAGGAATCAAAGAGAGAACATGAAAAGTTGACTTGTCATGTGAAAGAGATCCTCCTCACTTGTGAAAAGAAAGTATCCTTGCATGTCTTACCGTAATTCAATTGTGAGTGCATTGTGTCCCGTGCAAAGACAGCTACACTGTGCACCAAAATACATCGACCGGGCCCAAGTAATTAAGGAAAAGCAGTGTACTGCGTGCTCCTAACCCCGGTAATATAGTGAACTCAGAAAGTGACTTGTAAAGATGTGCATAGTGATAATGAATAACCTTTCACGCAATCACAGTGTAAACACTACAATATAGCCTAAGGACACCAAGTGCACCAACCGTTCTCAATTTGTTTCTCTCCCACATGTGATAAATAAACCTTTTGCCGGGCCTACTACTTTTTTAATACTTATAAATCACCACTAGGGTTGGCACTAAGCAGCGCATAGGGCAGGGTGCATTATATTTAAAATGTTGGACATATACTTTTTATATAAGTTTTACATGCCCAGGTAGTGAAAAACTATCACATTCATATTTCACTATTGCAAGGCCTACCTCTCCAATAGGATAACATTGGGAAATCTTATTATATTTACTAAGTGAAAAGTTTTTATAGAGAGCAGGTAGGAAAGTCATGTTTGGTTCCTGGAGGATTGTATTTCAAAATCATCTTTAGTGGTGTAGTCGGATTCTTAATTCTGAAAATGACACTTACAGAAAGTTAGCAATTTCTTGTTCTAACCATTTGGAGCCTGCAGCCTGTTCTTGGGTCACATGACTAGGTGTGGTTGGCAGTGGGCCTTTGTGTATTCCTTCCAGACATTAACACAATACAGATCCTAGGTGTTTGCAAAATGGGCCATCCCCAGTAGAATGGGGAGCGGAACTGTCACCTACCACATTTGCACTTCAAAGGGGCTGCTTCAGCGCACTCACAAAGCGTTTCACACTAGTCTATCGGGAGCCCTAGACACTCTGGGGCCAGGGCAAGGAGGAAGGGAATTTCAGACACATTTGTGGGGGGAAACCCCAGAAGCTTCTCCCACTTCAGAGGAGACACCAGGCCCACTCTTCAGGACACTCCTGGACCTGTGGATATTACAGAACAAGGATACCCTGCTGCTAGAGACCTGCCCTGCTTGCTTCCTGTATTCTTCATTTCAGACTTCAGTGGTTAGCTGACTGACCTCTTGCTCTGAGCTACAGAGACACAACAATTTCCAGAGGCCTCTCTGCAACTGCCCGCCTGACATGCTCCAACTGCACCTGCCTGGACCTGCAATTGGACCTGCCTAAGCCCTGGTAGCCTTTGCTTTAGTGAGTTCCTAACCCCCCAAGAGGTGCCTCCAAGGTCCTCGAACGTGTTGAACTCCTCCTTGACGAAAAGGAGAAATCCTGACATTTTGGGCTCTTCGCAACCATGAAAGGGGCCCATTCGATCCAAGGTCATGCTGCCCATGCAGGCTGCCAAATAAACATGAAGCTCTGGTGAACACGACTCTTCACACTCCAGTGACCACCAACGAAAACAGTCAATGCAAGATCAGCATTGACAGCTTGCGGTGACTGCCAAAACGCATCTCCAGCAACAACCGTCCGCGATGCCCGACAGGATCTTTGTGCTACAGCAACAATTGTCTGCGGTGCCTGGCCTGCTCTTCTCACTACAGCAGCAACCTTCCGAAATACTCCCCTGCTCCTCGCAGCCTCTTTCACCATGAATGGAAGTCTTCACGCTGGACTTTAGAAGGTAACTTCTTCAGCGGGGCTAACCTGATCAATGTACCTGGCCTGCGCTCCAGTGCTGTTGGCCTGAACTTGTGACTTCCACCCGGTCTCACTCGACCAGATAGCCACGCGTTGCAATTTGTTCTTTTAGGCACTAAACTTACTTTAAATCTTCAAAACTGCATATCTCCTGTTCTACTGATTGCATTTTTGTTGTTTTAATTTCAAATATTTTATTAAATTCTACTCTATTGTTCTACATTGGTGTGGGATTTTACTTGTGCTGTGTTTTCACTTTATTACTGTTTAAATGCTGCATATATACTTTGTACATTGCCTCTAAATTAAGCCTAACTGCTTTTGTGCCAAGCTACCAGAGGGTTATGCACAGGTTAATTTAATGACTTTTGTGGTTCACCCTAATAAGGACTGTGGTTGTTGATTAACAAAGGGCTCACACCTCCCTCAACCAGCAACACAACTTCTCACAATTGCAAATCACCTGATAGAAGACTTTACTTCTGTAATATGATTCCTTGCCTAAAGGTGCTCTATCACAGAGGTTTGTTCCACCCATGTGTTTGAAACCTTCACATCCCCTCAGATGACTTTGTTGGACTTTGAAGTTAGATAATGTTTTTGTGCCCTAGTTTATTTTCTTCTCCTTTCAAATTAAGCAGAGGGGGAAGACAGTGCTCATCATTCTGAAGTTATTATTAACTCGCAGTCACTCCTGTTTGATTGGGAAGATCTATTAAAAAAATTATACATAAAAATAAATATGTGTTCATTGCTATATATATTTGCGAGAAACAACACCAAATTGACTATTTTAATAATTCATCTTCATTATGTAATGTAAACTCCCTAATCCTAAAAAACACAGCTATGCCGTGTCCTTGTCCAAGACACTTATTTGAATTTTATGTCCATGCGTTAATCATGCCCAAATATACTGCAATCAATTTTGGACAACCCTACCTACTTATCTGTTTGCCCTTTGAAAAGTGAAGGACACCATAACTTGTCCGTGAACACCACAGGAACATTGCAATTAATCTTTGGGGACAGAAACACCAGCACACACTGTGCATTGGCATTCAGCCCACATTCCAACAAGGACAACAAAATGACACACACACACACACTGTTTTTTTAGGATGGGGATTGTTAATAATCATCTTCAACTTTGAGTGTTCTTTTTAACAGCCATATTGCTTGTAACATCCCAATTTCAGACTTCCTGAAGTAGAAACATTAGAAATAGCATATACACTCATAACAGACTCCAGGCCTTAATTCATACGTGGCATAGAAACTATGTGGTTTGTGCAAGCTATAAGCAGAATGTAGATCAAATTAATGAAATTAACTATTAGATATTTCAAGCTTTCTCATTGGACTTAATCCCAACAAATATTCAACTGTTGAATGTTATGTCAGGAAGTTTTTCCTGGCTGTGGGGTCCCAGAAAATGCAGGAGCTTTTGACTTGACATATGTTAATGATAATCATTATTCCACTTCTTAAGACACAATTTAAAACAATACTTACACAGATTTTAAAGCCTTGAACGTTAGTTATTAAGTATCAGACTTAATAACTTAAGACCTCTTCAGACCTTGGATGAAGTCCTCATCGGATGCTTGACTAGCCACTAGTAAGAAAAGTATTTCACCTTCTAGCATAATCATTAATCTCTTCCGTTTGACAGCATTAGGATCTGGTGTTAAGCTCCCTTTTTTCTAACTTGTAGTAAAGATGTCCTTCCTCTTTTGTTTTACCTCTTTTATGAACTTCATTCCATTCCATTCCATTCTGTAGAGAAGTTATTGACACAGAAGGTTTTGTAAAACAAAAACCCACTTGATCCACTCCCCATGTCAGTTCTGAAAAGATTGAGTTTAACTAACCTAAAGGGATATTTAAGCCAATCTATTTGATCCTTGCTTACTTGTTGTTTTGCTCATGTGCAACATTCTCTCTTCCTTTTTCCTCAAGATGAACCAGTCAGTCTAGCGAAGCTCCTTCTCCTTTATACTGCCAGCCACTCTGTGAGGTAGTCAGTGGTCAGACATGATGCGTGAGAAGATAAACAGATACTGTGGTAGACCAAGCTTCCACAGCTCCAAATCTTAGCTATTTTATCACAAATGGTAGTTGACAGCTCTAACATGGTATTTACTCTCCTTTTGTTGGCTTGGGGCAGAGCTTAGGCTTAACTCTGGAAGTAGTTATATGAAGCGTACAAAACAATAAGTACAATGAAAAGCTGTGAAGAGATACAAATCTTAATTGCCAGAGTTAGAGAATGTTAGATGATATCAGAATCTAAGAACAAGAAACACCAATGTGTTTAGGAGGCAAAATGGAACAATCATACTCCGCTCCAACACGGTAAAAAAAGGCTTTATTGTCCTATTGAAAATTAGGATCAAAGTCCTATAAGGTTTATTTCAGGGCACATTAAATTCTATGATCTTAGAAGAATATACGCAAAAAACACTGTGTGTCGTTATGTTTTGTAGCAGGAAAACTTCAATGGTCAGGCAGGACTAAGAGGATAGCTAGTCGCTCTGCACTACAATACTGACTCATTTACAAATTTTATATTGGCATTTAGAAACAGAGCTTAATTCATTCTACTGGAAAAAGTGTGCAGGGGCTCTCCGTTGAATGTGTGACGTGCTTGAACCAGCATAATGATTGCTTGTGATGCAATTGCTGTGAATGGCTTCAAGTTATGCAAGAGGGAAAGCATGAAGCGAGTTCCCTGGATCAATGCTGCATACTCTCCTGGTCACCTTTTTAGGAAGTAGTTCTGTGTAATAAGTCCCATAACTTTTGAATTTGAGAGCAGCTGTTTGAAATGAAAGCGCTTAAGGATAATGACAGTTCTCCACCTAGGAGCAGGTGCTGAAAGAAGGGGCAACATAAAGAGTGGCCCTGTGTTGGCTCAAAACATTTCTCTCAAGCATCACTGGAGAAGGTTATATTCAGACTATTTTTTCGCAGATTCCCCATTGGGCAACATAGACCAATAACAAAGGCCTGCACAGGAATTGTTCCATGCCAACTAGGGTTGATGCCACCTTGGTAACACAAATGTTTCCTGGCTAATAATTTGAGAAACTGACTGAAGGCTCCAAGGAGTATTGCAGACTTGATTCTCCCAAAAGTCTATGACTTTGCTGGTAAAATTTGTATACCCTCATGACTGTAAGGGCCTGGGCACCATCCCACACCCAGATACATGTTTCTCTAGTCAGGAATCTTAAAACATTGAAAACAAATACATTTGACACAGAGACAGCTAAATTTATTAGCGTTAAAAATGTCTCCTTTAAACTTGCTGAGTGGCTATACTGTTTCTCCAGCAGGACAAAATGTCTGTCTGCTGACAAGAAATGCGGTGCAGTCTTCTCAATTACTTAGTAGAAGCAAAGAAAGGTAATATCTACTGGAAAAACCAATAGCTTCTACCCGCAGTTCATGGCCGTCCATTCACCAAAAATCCAGGGATAGCGGAAGTGACATCACAAACCCTTTATCCAGAATGACATCACAGGACATCAGCCGCCTAGCCGGGACATGACTGTTGAAGTAATGAACAATCTCGCAATTTCACAATACCAAGCTCTTCAAACTTAAGGCTAGCACTTCTTGGTTTAACCCAGTCTGAAAGGGATAGCATCTAGAATACCCTGTTGGAAAAGATAAATTCATGTACTAACGGATAAGTGTATCGGAATCAAAATAAAAAGGACGTTTATCGAGTCGGACGCCAGGTTTATCATAACCCTGGGTTGGTGGTGAAAAAACACCTTTTGCTACTGGATACTTATTATTCAGTTCATCCTTATTCTTGGCTAAGAGGCAACCATTGCTCTACAGCTTTCAGTAGTAAAAGAGAATTCTTGACCATCCCTTTAAGAGATATAAGAAATCAACTTTGATCTATTGTGGCCGCTTTTCCTGACGAAGGCACTGTTCTGTGCCGAAACGCGCGTCGAACACAACAGTCCACTACGTTTGTGCCACATTATTTCTCCACGACTATCAGATACTAATTGTCATCATTGTCCCTAACAAAGAAAATTGTGATTTTTATTGTATGTTAGCTCCATGTTGTATGAATGAAGATGAATGAATGAGCATAAATGGGATCGTTCTTTTAATATGAAATGATTTTTCTAGTATTTAATTGATTATTAATAAAAACAATGTTTATTTTGTAAAGAAAAACGGATATTGTTGGTTCTCCTTTGGTTTTCATGTACATTGTGTAGTCCATTGTTAAAATTATGTGATGTTGATATAAATGTTGCCTTAAGTCTATACACTAGAATCACAGGAAGTGACAACACTGGACACTAATGCCTTCCCAGGACAAGGGGCGGGGCTAACATGGAAAAATGTTGACACTTGGTCCTGCTACAATGTGTCACATGTTTGTAATGCAGTGAGGCCCTGCATCAGTATTGGAACCCTTGTCACTATTTAGTGACCATTTTGGGAGGCCCTTGGTTAAATGGATTCTCTCTTATTTGAATGACACAAAGGAACTTCGGCGACTACTAAAAGACATTCAATTTGATCCAGAGCTAAACGTTGTATAGGTGTGGGTGCATAGAGCCTGTATATGAGTCTGCCTCAGGAGAAAACATTAAGGGTGATGGAAGACCTTCTCTATACCAATCCCTGGAACATGTTGGATAATTTTGGCCCGAGCATTGCCTGCCTCTATGTACACCTCTTTGAATAATCTAGAGCAGGGGTCTTCAACCTTTTCTTTGATGAGAGCTACTTCTGATCAGTGAAAATTGTTGTGAGCTACTGAAGGCCAAGTAACTTGTGCATTGTTACCAGACACCCCCTTGCCCAGCTTCATTGACTTTAATCTTAATGTCTATGGATCTCTATACTATGGTTTGAACAAAATACTGTGACTAGGGGTACTTTGATAGGGCTGCCATGTGCGTCAGTGTGTGCATGGTCTGTGGGGATGTAAGAACATGTGTGTGAATGAATAGGATATATGTGTATTGGTGAATGAGAGCCTGTGCCATATGCACCAGACATACCTTTTGCTATATGTGGCACTGTTACATGTACAGCACAAACATTCAACCATTTTTTTTTAAATGGGAGAAATTTAAAGTGCAGAAAAATGTTCTGCAAATATGTTCATAATAAGAAACAATTTTTCTGCACTTTACATTTGTCCCACTTTAAAAAAATCTATTTTTCAGTTATAAATATGGCAGCGTGTCTACCAGCTACTGGGAACAAAATGGCTGCTGTGCGTAAATGCAACACTTTGAAATGGCAGAAAATGCAACTGAAGAGTTAACTTTATGTTTATATGCATTACATAAAAATCATTTTAATTCTCTTCCATGTTAAAGTGTCATTACAAACCGCAGGCATTTTACTCCCAGTGACCCGTGGACATGGTGCCATATTTATAATAGGAAAATACAGTCATTTGTTTAAGTGTGAGGAATTTAAAGGGAAGAAACATGCTTCATAAAACATTAGGACTTAATTGGCTTAATTTAAAGTAGAGAAAAACATTTAAACTTAATGTTTCATAGAAACATTTTTCTTCAATTTAAATTTCTTCCATTTAAAAGAAAATTACTGTATTTTTCAGTTCTAAATATGGCACTCTGTCTACTAGCCACTGGGAGCAAGATGCATGCTGTTTGTAAATGCTTTGAAAAGGGATAAAATTAAAATGAAGAGCAATGGGAGCTGATGATATTTGAAAGTGGTGAGGCGTAAACGTTGGGCATGACTTTTATATAGCAAGTGACACAAACAAGTCTAATGGACAAACCCAGGGGTCCAGGGTGGGTCCCTCTCCTTAGAAAAAAATGAAAAAAAGATTGGCAAATGGTGCATTTTAAAGCAAATGAATGTAGTGATAAAGCAAGGCTTATAAAGCAGTGGAAACATATAGTCTTGAAATATAAAAAATATTAAAAACTGACCCATATCTTACTGCATTAATATGTTTAACAATTACTGTAAAGTGTGAATTGTACAGCGTGACAACTTTAGCCCTTAAAAATGTATGCTTTCCCAGTGTCTTGCACTGCATGCAACATTAAATTTGGAAAAAAATGCTCTAACCAGGCTTCGGGAAGCACCCACAGCTGCTGGCTGCAACCAGTTATATAGAAATTTCTGCAGACAGGTCTTTAGGTGGGATGAAAAAAGTGGGTGTTCTCTAAAAGGCACATGTCAAATACATTTTTATGATTCCCATAGTGTGCCACCTGACCGGTATTTTGGTTTTTCTCTGAGATGTAATTGCATTATGATAAATGACACAACTGACATACACCTAAAACCTGTCAGTACGATTGGCTTTGTCAATGGTTGTTAGCTGTTTAAGATAAATGAGTAACAGCAAGGATTTGTTATAAATAATTAACATTGGAAATGTTTCAATTCTGAAATTGTGAGTCTGTGTATTAACCCCTTCGGTGCGCGGCCGATTTTCGCCCTGTGCGGGGCGTTTCATTAAGCGGGCGGGTTCATGACGAGCTCAGCTCGTCATGCGCACACGAGCACTGCGCAGCATGACGAGCTGAGCTCGTCATGAGCATGGAAGGGGTTAAATAGCATTGAGACCTGTGAAAGAAGTTTTGGCCTTCAGTTATGTGCGCTTTATGTTAGAGATGTATCCTCTTTTTCTCTGAATATCTCGTACATCTGCACATCTTCAACCACCTCTCTTTCCTCTTCAGCACCCTCTTTTCACTCTTCCCCGAATGCACTTCCTCGCATCTCCCTCACTTCACTGCCCCCAAACATACACTGTACTCCTCCAAATTTAAGCACTTTATTTTTTCAAACTTTTGCCTTGCAAATATTTTGACATCTGAGTACCCCCTTCACAATCATTTCCACAGAATTTCAGTTGCAAAAGGAAAACATAAACATTGTTCTGTATGCTCTGCAGATAGGCCAACGCACTGGCAGGCACTCTGGCTTCAGCCTTAGTGCCGATGTGCTCAATCAAAGCCCCTCATAAACACCTGGCACGGCTCAAAGTATGCACAGAAATAAATACATATAAATAATAACATTGTAAAATAGCTATCTCTTGGGGAATGCACGATTAGGTAAAGCATGTGAAATAAAACAGGAACTAAATCGCTGAATGCACTGCCTTAACGTTTTTAACATTCATTGTTTGCAAATCAATCCCTGTTTTTCGCATCAGGGTTAACTTAGGGGCATGAAGACAGGGCCAGTTTTAATGTCATAAACTGGTAGACTGACTGCTTAAGTGACAGACACACAAGCACATTGGGTCCCTGGCACAGAATTTGGGGCTCTTCCACTGTCATGGGATTAATATGCAGGCACAGTGATAGAGGGGCACAGATGATGGGACCATGGCTGTGACCTGAGCACACTGTCATGAGGGCACAGGCAATAGGGGCACAGGAGCAATAGGGAGAAAAGGAATGGCATGGGATAATTACACGAGGACGCTGGGCAGGAGGACACAGTAATGTGGAAAAGTCCTATGGCTGTGAAAATGGTCCTCCACAGTACACAAGTATACATGAGCTCAGAGGACATACACCTACACCTTGTGCTGAGTGCAGCTTTCTGCTCTGTTATGCCACATTTTTTTCCCAAGCCTTGTAGCCATTCCTGCAAGGAAGGGATTGGGTGTGTTTATCAGCTCTTGGCAGGGATTCCGTGGTCTACCCAACCAAGAGGACACTAGAGTCTGTTCTGTAAATGAGAGGCCATGGTTTCTTTTAGCCTGGAATTCTGAGATGTGCTGAAACGTAGAAGTGAGGTTGAGGCTAGCACTACCATTGGCGTAGTACAACACTGATGGTGAAAGGCATGACACTAAGCTTATGCCTTGAGTCTTCCAAGTTTTCAGCTTGAGCATGGTACAAATGTTGGTGACCTGGTAGCAAATCTTGACTAGAAATGTCCCAAAATACACAACCAGTGTAATAAACAATCCTTATTGTTTATTAGATTTATTTTGCTCTTCAATAGCAAAGTAATTGTAAGATTGCACTAAGCCATTTCACCACACAAGTCTCCTCCCTTTAAAAGTGGGTGAAGAGTTAGAGAGCCACAAGCATCAAAATGTTTGCTCTACAGTGGCCCATATTCCCACTATTATTTCGTGTACCTCTTCATCCACGATTGAAATTTAGTGGTTTAGGATCACTCAAGAAGCTCTCTGGCTGTGACACCCAAATCGTTCCCACTGGATCTTTGTAGGGCCAACATAGTACAAACATATTTGAAATGTTGGTCCTGAACAAATAATGAAAGTCATGAGGACATCTTATCTAACTTGTTGTAAACCATCCTACATCAGAGAACGGTCCACTGTAAGCAAATTTTTTTCACTTTGCCGTTAACTCGGATATTTGGATCAACTTCACAAGGGAACAAGAACCCTGGCTGGCCTGCTTGTCTTTTGGATCCATTTCGTGGGGGAACAAATACTGCAGCTCTAGTTCTAACGGGGCTAGCAAAGTGCGGCCAGGGCCAGGGGTGTCACAGTGGAGGAGGTTAGCGTGGCAAGAGAGGGGTCTGAGCGCAATATACATAACACCAGAGATTAGCATTCAAACACTTACCATTACCGAGAACAAGGTACCAAACCGGACGTGCTTACATCCACTCCCACATATGACAAAAGGGTAGGATCTTTTGCCTGTGAATGATGGATGTTTGAAATCACTCAAGGATAAAGTCTCCGAAGCCCGAAACCGTGACGCTAATCGCGTCATAGGCCTACAGAGTGCATACCACACCAGACCACAATGGCAATGAAGGTCTTTACAACAGAAAGCCCTGCATCCTGCGTCACATTGTAGAAAGTTTATTTACTGCCTGGCTTCCGTCTCCTGCTTCAGAATGAGGCTGAGCAGGCAGCTGGAACAGACAGCCCAGACTTAAATAGATAAAATTTTTTAGAGATACGATCGTATTTCTAAATAAATTAATTTATTTAATATATTTGTATGTAACTGTATAGGAATTTAAGAGGGGCACAGCCCCTGAGCCCTAATGGAGAAAATGCCCCTGATGAAGAGTTAATTTAATCATTACGTTAACACTTCATTCTTCTTTTCTCTCTTTTAAAAGCATTCAGAAACATCATCTTGTTCTCATGCTCCAATATTGAGTTGAGAACGAGTTTTATTTAAGAGTGGAGAACGGCTCATTATCAGGCTCTGCTATCTGCAGCCTGAAAATAATGTAAAATAAGCACAACCTTTCCTTAACTTTAAAAGGAAAACACAACACTTATTTATTGCAGTTCTTAGTTATTAGTTAAAAAAGTACCCTAGCCTGGCAGCTACCCTGAAGGTTTCTGTGAGCTACTGGTAGCTGCTGATGGACTGGTTGGAGACACCTGATCCAGAGTGATGACAGACAACAACCCATTCGGACAGAACATTAAAGAATGGAAAAGATATATTGATGATTTTCTGATCATATGGCATGGTGATACTTAAACAGCGGAAAGGGTTACAGCTTGGCTGAATACGCAAAACAACTACTTGAAGTTTACCAATTCAAAAAGCAATAACACTTTGACTTTCTTTGATTTGAGAATCTTTCATGAGAACGGCTCCTTATATACAGGCACACAACAAAAAACAACGGAAAAAATTGCTTTCTGTGTTTGGACAGATTCCACTCGCTGCCATTACAGGAAAATCTCTAGTATGGCCAGTTCCTGAGACTTAGACACAACTGGAGCAGTATACACATTCTCAACAGACAAGCTGATATTTGAGCGACAAACTAAAAGAATGTGGTTATCTCCATGCCATTATAAAGAAGACATGGACGAGGGCCGCAATAATAACAGGGAGGCACTCATAGATTCCAACAGGAAGGATGAAAACCCTACCTATTCAGGCATATCAAATCAAGTAAAGAATATCATTAATAAAAACTGGAGGATTCTTAACATGCGGCACCCTGTCTTTTAAAAAATATTTTTTGCGAACACAAGAGGACGCGATTTGAAGGACGCCGTGGTTCATCTTGGACTAAATAAACAAATGCATGGGAACAACAATTAACCCTCTAGGGCGCTTCCACGAGTGACAGGTCATTATCCATGCAGGAACTGCAGCATCTGCTTTCTCACAAAACCTACAAATCGTTTAGGAAAAAAATGGGTCCAAAGGGAGCACTCAAATTGCAATTCATCAAATATAGTATGCTTGATCACGTCCCCATATAATGAGATGTGTAGAGTTGATAACCAGGAAGGTTAAACTACAAATTGGCAAACATAGGAGAAACCTACGATGTAGATGGGTCACCACAAAGTTGGCTTCCCATTACATTGATAGTGGTCATTCTGAAAATGATTTTGAATGGACAATACTAGAAAAATACGTATAACCTCTTGCACAAAACAGGTGCTCTTTCAGAATGTGAAAAACTATGGGTGTGTTGCATTAACACAAATCAGAGAGAGCTTAATTATGACATCCCATGGCTGAGTTTTGGTCGGTGATACTGGAATGTCTGTTAATATCTTTACCTTCTGGAGTAAGGGGGTCCACCACCTACTAAATCCTTTGACTTACTTTACATAAAAATATTAAGGAATTATGTCTCTCAGAATATCTGTGATATACTTCACAAGTTGTGGGTATTAGCATTACTCCGAATGATGGACTAAGGATTTTGTTGAGTTGGGCAGACCAGTCATCAAACTAATGCACTCCCTAATATAATAGAGACCTGCATAAATGCTTGGAACACATAGGTATCCACATTCCAAGATGACAAAATAGTACTAACACAGTACTGCTCTACAGAGAAATGCGTCACTATTTTCAGTTCACTTCTAGCGTTGGTCATTAGAAAGATACATTTTGTATATCTGATGGCAGTAATCAGAGCCTTTCATCTACGTGACAATTAATGAAATGACACTTTGTCTGGAAACTTTTGTTATAACTCAAAATGAGCCCATTAGTTCCATAACCAGGCAGATGGACTACACTAATTTTCCACTGAAAATGCCTGTATAAAGGTCTGCAACATGTCCTGTCGAATCTCCTAGAAAAATTCCAATGGGATGCTATCAGGGCCAGAGACCTTACCCGCTGCTAAAGAATGCACCCCTTCATGTATCTTCTCCAAGGTCATTGGGGCAGGTAACATTGCTTCTTCTTCCTTTGTGAGCTTAGCTGTGTCTAAATCCTTGAAAAACTTCCCATACTCATCCAACGGGGGTTCTATCGCCTCAGTATACAGAGCTTCGTAAAACTCCTTAAACACCCTGGGGATGTCTGACGTGGATTCAAACACTCGCCCTGACTGATCTTTAATAGCCGAGATCCAATTTTTCACTTCTTTCTGTCTAATACGTTTAGCTAGCAGCCGCCTTGTATTTTCACCCAGCTCATCGCATTCTGACTTACACTGAAAGAACTTTGCTGCTACATCAGGACCGAAGTGCTGATTAATTCTAGATTTTAAAGTCGCTATTTCCTGCTGACTCTCCTGAAGATCCCACCCCCTAGACACCTTCCTAGTAAGCCTCAATTCTGCCACAGGCAGCTGCTCATGCCATTTACGAATCTCCTCCTGCTTTACCTTTTGCTGATGAAGAGAGTAGCTCAGGGTTTCCCCTCTAACCCCGGCTTTGAAAGCATCCCAGACGAGGCCTACCGAAGCCGTCCCCCTATTAATCCTCAAAAATTCCAAAATCCATTTAGACATATGATCCCTATATGACTGGTCGAGCAAACGTTTCCTATCAAAAGTCCAGGATGACTGGTCTCTGATAACACCCATAACTGGGAATTCTAACACAAGAGGATTGTGGTCCGACATTACCCTCGGAAAGCTCCCAATCCCTACCTGTCCCACCAGTGTAGTTGAAACAAAGAAGTAATCAAGCCGTACCAATTTATTATGCGGGGTGGAATAGAATGTAAAACTTGGATCAGGTGCCTTATATTTAGCCCATACATCCACCAAACCATGGTCTGTCACCAGCCATTGGAGAGCCTTATAAACTCCAGGCATCTTTCCTAAATAGGGTTGGTTCCCCTTAAGATCGTCCTGTATATCTACATGGATATTTCGATCCCCACAAAGAATAAAGGGATGTGGCCATGCAGCCAACTCAGTATTCAAGAAATCCAACACCTTAGCCTCGTCTGTATTGGACCCATATATAGAACAGATCCTGAACCTGGCCCCCCCTGCACCAACCCTATATTCCATAATAACCCAGCGACCAAATGTATCCTCTTTACCTCGGTTGTGGAGACAAATCACCTTGTTGGCTAAAATACCCACCCCTCTTGAGGTTATCCCTCGGCGAGTA
The DNA here is from genome assembly GCA_963921515.1 of Calotriton arnoldi. NCBI lineage: Eukaryota > Metazoa > Chordata > Amphibia > Caudata > Salamandridae > Calotriton > Calotriton arnoldi. The sequence goes on along the minus strand of CAWUFW010005885.1, from coordinate 335,288 downwards.
CATGCCAATACAGAAAACCTCCTGTTTTTCAACCAACCCCGCTTATCCCAGGATACATGAGTCTTTTGAAGACACACCAGCTCAATCTTAATAACACGTAGATCCCTAGCTACCCTGCCCCTCTTATTTCTATCATTAAGACCACAAATATTAATAGTACAGACACAAATGGTACCTCCTGCCATTAAATTCGAAGAACAATAAAGGCAATTCACTGCTACTACTTGTATAGTTGATACTCACTGCAAATTCATTCATTATGAACCAGAGCCTCCTAACCCTGGCTTGTCTGCTGCGACATTTAACACCACCAAAAATATAGCTTCCCCGCTGACCCAGCCCCCACACCCCTTCCGTCCACACCCCTGCCCCCCTTCACCCCAAAAACTCCTCACTCCCTCACCACCCCCACCCCTGCCACCTCATGAAAGCTATTGGACCACCCAGGTCCTGTGATGGAGTGCTGCCCCCCGAATACCCAGCCTTTGAATCCATCTGAATTTTTATTTGCACCACCCCTCAGTACAACCAATCGAATCCCCACTGTCACTGTGGTAACACCATAGCGGAAAAATGAAATTTATTGCGCCACACCACCTTCAACTTGGCTGGGGTTCATTAAAAAGGCCTGGGCGCCTTTAGCTTGGAACGGTTGTATTAGCTGCCCCAAATGCCAGTGGCATTCTACTGTGGAGTGACAAACGTCAGGCCTAACAAAAAATGTACAGCTTTCGAAGGAGCGCTTCCAATCTGGGCGAGCCAAATCAGAGATTGCCTGGCACAGCAAAAAAGTTCCCACACAAATCAATATTGCTCTAGGTTTGCCCCCTTCCTGAGAGGTAGATGCTTTCTGTCTGAAAGGGAACCTGTGGGTACAATGGATCTCCTGATCCCAATCTCAATTGCCCAATTCAGGAAAGGGCCCCTTAAAAAGCCCCACCACATACTTGCATGCATTATCCCTCCAGGCCCTCTGAAACACCCAAAGTTCTGAGATTGTTACGTTTTAGCCTATTCTCAAAGTCTTCCAATTTCCAATGGGTGTCAGTCATTTGGGCTTCCAAAGACCCTGTTGCCTTTTTGTGTGTTAATACCTCGCTTTCCAAGATCACAATCCTATTCCCAGCTTCCCCCATTCTTTCAGTGAATTCAGTACATGTTCTAGCAAACCTGCGAATGGCCCCCTGCATTTTGCGATAAGCTGACTGCATTCTACGACTCTCCGAGCATGTCTCTTTCCTATGTGCCATAATGCTCTGGTAAATTGATTCAAGTAAGACAGTCTCAGGGGCCCCTGCGGGGGATTCCCACTTTCTAAGCCACACCCTTCCAAGGACGGGAGGACAGAATAGTCCCAGAGAAGCCCCTTTGCCTCAGTTTTATTTGACCTCTCCTGTGATGTTGCATTTTTCTTTCTGACAGTGCCGACACTATTGGAACCTTCGAGATACATAGCCCCCTGCCTCTCCTGTTGACTACTTAAGTCACTTGGTGGAGTATGACTCCCATCTTCAGACCAGTCCGAGATATCCCATGATGAAAAAAATGTATCTCGAGTCCATATCCAGGCCCCGTTTTGTAACAGTCTCAGCCACAGCAGCAGGGCATCCTAGACCTTGTAGTGACCTAGCCAGGCTCAGAGTTTCATTTGGAATTAACTCTACTCCCAAATTTTGAGGCAGGGTACCCCCATCCTCCACTAGGGTACCATTTCCCCCGAACTCGGGGAAAAGTGACAAACCTTCTATGTTAAGATGGTCCTTCGGCTCCTCTATGATGCCCACTGGTGTTGTTTGTGCCATGGAAGGAAGAGGCTCCGCGGAGTTCTGATCGTGGTTGCTAGGTCCTTCATGTTCCTTTCTCCACATGCTTCTGCCACCACTGGAGCCCCCATCTCGGATGCAACTCCTTTGGCCGCCATTATATGTGGGGGCTTCTTGAACAGAGTTGCCTAGGGTCCATCCTCTCCAGCAGCAGTCGCAATTGTTGCAGCCTCCGTCGCACCCTGCTCAGGACTTCTCTTCTCCGCCGGATTTTTAGGCAGGGAAACATCCAAACGTCGCAAAGCCGGCTCCACCCGTGTTTTGCCATTACTTTTGAGCCTCTCGTCACCTTCAGAGGAGACATCGTCAATCTACGATCTGCCTGCTTAACTTTGACCGTAACGGCTGCAACATATATGCCTTGCAAGGGAGTCCCAAAAATCCGACGAGGTGCCACAGAGGTTATTCTCATGACTCATCCCTCACTTTGCTTCACTGGGGGCCCGTGCTTGAAAGCACCAGGCAGGGCATACGGGCAGACAGAAACAGCCATCCTCTCACCGCCGCCATCTTGCTTTCTCCCCTGCCCATTTAATCTGACTGGATTTTTTGCTTTTTGATCACCTGGTTTTGGACTTTTTACTGTGGGTGACGCTTGAAGCGGGTGACTCACTCATGGGAAACACATGTTAAATGGACTGCGCGTGTTTAACACCAGTGTCCACTTTTTAAGATAAGGTGACTGCGACGCAGCAAGGGTAAGGGGCAATTGTTTGGTAACATGTGAAGACATGTCCCCACGTGTGTGCACATGTGTGTGGGCTGCGGGTGTAAGACTATCTTTGTGCTCAGGCCAGTAACTGCACACAGGTAGCTTGGTGCAGAGGGGACTCTGCAGGGTTAGATACTGATCTGGGGTAGGCCTTATAATATTTCTGGATATTCAGAGGGTAAGGCAGTGGGGTTTACTGTTTTGCCTGCAGTGGCACTTTATTAGATACATAGTGGGAAATCTTCGCTTCCTTTGGCCTACAAAGTCCAGCATGGTATCAACCTGGGGTGAAAGGTGTGTGCCAAGATCAAATCTGCAAGTTCAAAGAAATTAGATATACATCTTATGGATCATCCAGAATTGTCATATTTCTCTGGCTCAGTTCAGTTCAGGATCAGGGCCGAGGCCTTTTGTCACCCTGCTGGGCCAAGTTAATTATATTGCTCTCCAACAGCAAGAACAAAGGCCTCCCTACACAAAGGAAGCAATTAACTGTGCTTCAGTTAGCACCTGCGGAGGAAGGGGTGGGAAAGAAAATCTGCATTCATTAATTAGCTATTAAACTGTACCAGGGATTGGCCACTGAACAACAGAGGGAGCCCAGACCTCTGGAGTCAACACAGGAGGAGGCTACTCTATCAAGTTGTGGTGGGAAAGGTTCTCGCATTGGTGTCAGAGAGGGCATGGAGCTGAGAACCCCCAGAGGAGGGGTGACCAGTGACTACTGGATGCAGTCATCTTGAAATGTCCCAGCATGCTGTGCAAGATGGTTGGGATGGGGTCGAGAGGTGATTGGGACCCCAAGATTGGCTAGGGGTGCCTGGCTTCTAGAACCTTCTACCACCGCATAAAAAGTCCTGCACAAGGGAGAGAGAGCACTTTTTTGCTGGAGCTGGACACTGGGACTTGTCCGCAACAGCCTTGGGCAACTAGAAGGAGGAACTCCCTGATGCCCTCTTGGACTAAGGACTCTGACTATAGTTGACCCTTGGACCAGTGGGTCTCTCCCCAGGACCAAGCCATGAGCAAACGGGGCTCTACCCAGAACACATTTACCAATACTTACCCACAGTGAAGCAGTGTGTCTGACTAAATAAGACATGTTCTCTACATCCCTGCCCCCCGCAATCAAGAGCTGAGGTAGGGTCGACCGCCCCCCAAAATATCCCAAAAGTGACTTTCCCAGTTGCCCTCCACGACCAACCAATGCACTGCGTGTTGTATTTGGGAAGCCAAGTAGTACTGCTCTAGATCAGGTACCGCCAGACCTCCTTTCTCCAATGGTAGCGTCATATGGACCCTAGCCACTCTACTCTGCCCCCCTGCCCAGATCTGGGACGTCAGAAGAGAGTTCAGCCTATGAAAGACAGTCTGGGACAGCATGTCAAAGGAATGCTGGATAACATAGATGTACCGAGGCAGAAACACCATCTTTGCCACAGCCAAGCGGCCCATGAGAGACAGCGGAAGGGAAGTCCAGAATCACACTGACGAGCACAGTCCCTATGTTGCATGGTTTGCGCCTCCGTGGGGTATGGGCTATAACCATCCCCAGCTAGCGGAAGGAGTGCAGCTCCCATCGAAGTGGCACCACTAGCAATTCCCCCGCTCTGCAGGTAGCCAAAGACCCTAATGGGAACACAGGGGACTAACCATGATTAAGGTGGAGGCCTGATATTTCCCCAAAGCAGTTAAATATGACAACAGGATGAGCAGAGACCGCTGAGAACATAGTAGGTAAAAAAAGAGTATCGTCCATATATAAGGACACCAAGTGGGTGACCCCACTCCCCACACCAATCCCCCACTCGGCCATATGTTGCCGGATCTGAACCCCAAGAGGCTCTACTTCCAGAGCAAAGAGGAGGTGGGACGACAGACACCCCTGACACATGCCCCTCTCCACCTCCAAGAGCGCAGAGCACCTCTGTTCTACTCTTATCCGAGCAATGGGCTTTGCATACAATAAACATACCAAGGAACCGAATTGGGGTCCAAACCCTATAGCCTCCAACACCTGCATGAGATATTGCCACCTGTTTCAAAAGCTTTAGCTATGTCAATTTACACCACAGCTAGCTCTTTGTAATGACCCTCCACATCATGTAACACATGCATCATTTGCCGCAGGTTCACAGAGGTACTGCGACTAGGCATAAATCCGCATTGGTCTGCGTGAACCATTCGAGTAATGACCTGGTGCAGCAGAAGAGCAAGCACTTTACAAAGTATCTTGGTGTCTGTATTAATCATCGTAAGTGGCCTTTACACTGAGGGATCTGATGGGTCCCCTCTGGGCTTCATCAGCATGGTAATGCAGCCCTCTCTCAAAGACTCTGGAAGCAAGCACCTCTCCCGTGCCTCTAGGTAGACCTCCAATAAATGCTGTGTAAACACGATGAAAAGATCTGGTAGAACTCGGCGGGGAAACCATGGCAAACTGGCACATTGCCCTTCGGTAATTGTCCTAAGGCCGTGTGAATCTCCTCCAATGTGAGGACTGCATCCAAGACCTGAGCCTTCAGATCTCCCAGCTGCGGTAGCAGCATTGATGCCAGAAAGGTCTTGACCGGGACCCACAAAGAAGGAGCAGGGTCACAGTACACCTGTTCCAAGTGGGTACGCAGTATATCCACTATACCTTCCTGTGTGTAAACCTCCCTACACTGAGAAGTATGAGGGCAAAATGATAGAGTGCGGGACCTCCCTACGAAGGAGCCATTGACTTAAAAAAAGTCTTTCAACGCCCAGCCCATCCACCAACATTAGATGTGCCAGATGGAGGACTCAATGATGAAGCATGCCACACATTCATGTGGGTGAGAGTCCTTTTACAAAATTAAGAACTATTCTGTCTGGCAAATATAGGTAATATAGTAGTACCTCTAATTGGTAGGACCTCACTTTAGTATTATTGATAAACCACCATAGGCTACACCCGCATAGGGTCAATGACACTAGTACATGGCTTCTCTGGACACACCTTCTTTCATCAGGCCAAATTGTTAAATACACTCTCCACACATACCCGCTCGCACATATGTACCCCTCCTTTAATACAGTACCCCTTCTATAAAAGCCAACGCGTGTCGAAAGTGTTTGATAAGGAGGGACCCAGCCAGAACGACTTCAGTCAAGTTGTTTGTTCTTCTGTTGTATTCCATGCTGGCTTCGTTTACCTCTCAAAATACCTCTCTTGCGAGGGGCACTGCCGGCGAATGCCAATGTACTGCTGTATGTCTTTATGTATATGAATAAACTCAATAAAGAGCAATTTAAAAATAAAAAAGATATATAAATCATTTAATTGTTATCTGGAAGTTTGGTGAGCGGTTGGCTTGGGAACTGGTGCAACTCTTTGACTAGAACAATATGAACAGCAACATAAGTGGAGGGTGTAGCAACTACAACTCGGTTTTGGGATGTGAGAGTATGAATGAAAGAAGACAAATTCGAAACCAGTATCTCTTTTGAAGACCCACAGTAGGCAATAGTTTAATATGCCCAAAGTGGACACCCTAAGAAGCTCAAGTGGAGCATTCCTTAAAAGGAACTGCTGAGAGCTAAGAGAAACTGCAGTGATTATGATAATCTTTGCATTGAGCAAGGTGCAATGTTACAAAGATTCAGGGTCAAGGGATACTTCAGTGGTTTTTAAAGAAGGCTGTTATCTGAGCAATGATGAATAATAGACAAGACCGTTATTTAACAAGGAAAATGAAGCAAAGAAAGAATTTGGGTCCCCAATATTTATTACAACTTACAATGTGGAATCTAAAAGAGTGGGTCAACTCCTGAATAAGCACTGGGTTGTTTTAAATTGTGATAACATCATTGGAAGTGAAATTAGCCCCTGTCCTTTGATAACCTATAAAAGAAACAGGTCACTCAAAGATAAACTTGTTAGTAGTGTATTTTATGAGACTAGCCAAAACGAACAAAAACGTTTTTCCAAACCTAAGCAGTACAAAGCATGTGAGTACAGTAGTAACAGCAAAGAAATTAAAGTACTTCATTGTGGCAGAAAAGAGAACATTTAAAATATATAATTTGTAAATCCAGACTACATAGTATGTGTCCTTTTTTGTTCATGCAATAAATATTACTTAGGGAACACAATACACCCTGTAAAAAAGGATATTGGGGCACCTACATGTCATGCACAAGGAGGACAAAACACAGCCAATGCGAGGCAATTTAAGGACTTCCATGAAAGAAATGAAAAACACCTAAGAATCTTTTGTGTTTCCGGAACACAGAGAGAGAAAAGAGGAGGCAATAGGGAAACACGGTCAGAGAAGGATGAAACGAAAATATATCATGGGTTCAAAATAAAGAAGCTATTTGGTTTCAATCTTGATGGGAAACTTTCCATTCACTTATAATCTAATCACATATCTTCAAAACTATCTCTTAGGTCACGTGCTCTTTATAGCGATTACACGAATCACGTGTAGTTTTTCCGTCTTGGGTGTTGCCATTTGTGTGTGTTTTAAACATTTGCTGCAGACGCCTACATGTCTTGTCTTTTCTCTCATAGGGAAACTGGACTGTTAAGAAGTAACACAGACATGGAGAATATGACAAGCACATGAGCTAAGAATTTGACATTTTGTAGCCCACTGGGGCTTTATCATGATGCTTTACCTTTGTGATTTTGTGATATTTGTGTGTCTCAGGGGATTAATTTTAGATACCATGTACTATATGCATAGCCCTTGGGTTTTATATACCTAGATTTGAACTTTGAAAGAGCTATTTATTTGGAAAGCATTATGGGGCATATTTATGTAGCTTTCACGCAGCGCAGCAAGCCACCTTTCTGCACTGCGCTACTTGAAAGGAAAAGGGGAGAAATGCACTGTATTTAAATTAATCGGACACATTCCTGACCTTTCCTTGTGCTGGTGCCCATTTGGCTGCCTAGCGCCAACGCAGGCACCCTTACACCGTGGTGCGAGGACGCCTGTGTTGTAAGCAGGGTTGTTTTTGCACAGGAAGGGGCACCTTCCTGCACAAAAACAATCCCCTGAGACATTTTCCTCTTTCTATGTGTTCTGCAGAATGCAGCACACAGAAAGAGGAAGTAACAAGGAGAAATAAAAATATTTCTCCTCGTTACGCCTTGCCTGGGGAGGCGTAGCTTTTTGACGCATTTCCAGGTTTACCAATAATGATACATCTGGGAATGCGCCAAAATCCATGGGTGGATGCATGGGAACACCCACGCTTCACCCATTGAACACCTCCCTGGGGCAGAGTAACGTAAAGCAGCGATTTGCACTGCGTTGCGCTACTCTGGATTTATCAAGCCACAGAAGGCCAAGGAAGGTGGCCTTGAATGGCTTGCTAAATCAAACTTAGGAGTTGCGTTACTATTGCGCCCCATTGCATGGTGCAAGGATGACACAACTCCCTACATAAATATGCCCCTTAGTTTGAGATAAACCCCAGTCTGTATATTTGTGGAAAATACAGTTATTAAACTTGTGGTGTAAATGGGTGACGTGCATAGTATTTTTACTATTTCTATTCACTGTGCATGGAGTCTACTGAAATACACATGTTTGTATAGCGTGCAAAAGACCTGATCATAGGTTGAAATGCTCCCAGAGATTTATGTACAGGTTTTCCACCTACAAATATATGTGTGTCTGTTTGGAGGTGCCGCCGGATTGGATGTTCAGGAAGAGGAACATCACTGGAGACATGTATATATATATATATATATATATATATATATATATATATATATATATATATAGATAGATGGATAGATGGATAGATACAGATAAAAATATATATATATATATTTTCACTAAAAAACACAAAAGCTGCATTATAGTTAGGGCTCCTGGTTTTAAGGTATTTTTTTTTTTACATTTCCGTCTGTATTTATCCATATTTATTTTTGGGCCATTTTATCTGTATTTATCCGTATTTATTTTATGTTTTGTTTATAAATGATGTTGTAAAACTGTACATTTCCATATTTATTTAACTGATATAGACACACTCCTTCTTTGATGTCTGTCGTGATTTAGCTATTTAAGCTGCCATATATTACGTAACAATACATCCACTAAATATTAGCATTATACTACAAATGTATGTTGACATATGCCATTATTTAAAGAAATATAATCCTGTTTTTTAATTTTCCATGCTGTCCATCTGCTCAGCTGTTGTGCTACAATTCATTAAAGACAGCACGGAGAGTCACTTAAAAGAAGCACAATTTTCTGTATTTATCCACTTTTAAAAATAAATGCAGACAGAAAACATTGTTTTCTGTCTGTATTTAGCTGTAAAAATCTGTAAAAACGGAAATCAGGGGGGCGTGGCCAAGATGGCGACCTGAGCGGACGCAGAGCTCGGAGGCTCCCCGCTCCCGGACCCAAAACCCCAGTTTAACTTACGCCAATCTGCCCCCTTGTCCACACACACATACGGCGGATCAGCCGGATCGGGGGTGCAGTCGACGGAAGAGTACCGCAGACCCGAGAGGCCTGGGGACGCCCTGTCAGAGCACCCGGACGGGGCTCACGGAGCGGTGCGGCCTGTAGCGCGGACAACTGCAGTTCGGAGAGAGAACCGGTGAGGCGGCAGCGGGGCTCCCTGTGTCTGGAAGCGGAACCCAACACGCTGACAGTGCCGCAACAGGAGACGGCGGTCGGAGCGGCTCTTCCTCGGCACCGAGACGTGGTGAACGAGGGTAGCTGCGGACGGCCTCCGCGGCCGAGCCCGGGGGCTGAGCCTGGGCCTTGGGGCCTTCTGCGAACGGCGCCGGAGTAGAGGTGCAGTGCTGAGATCTGCGGCGCCCGGGGCCGGGCACGGGGGCGCCGAGTCAGGACGCCGCGGCCGCAGGGTGATTACTGCAGACCCCGGCCCCGAGAGGAGTGCCCAGCGCATGGGGGCGTCCCTGCGGCCCTGAGACCAGACGGACAACCGGAGCTGATTGAGGGCCCGTGGCCCTAGCGAAGACAACAGGCGAGTGGAGACACGGGCAGCGCCCGACGCGGGTGGGAGTGCCCCAGGGAGACAGGGCGGGCCCCCCCTCCCTACGCTCGAGCCTGCGGCCTGGGACTGAGGCTGGGGCCCACAAAGGCGGCGCCGGTGCTGAGCGGCAGTGGGTGGAACCGGGAAAGTGCAAAGCGGTGCCCCGCCAGGGAGGCACGGCTGGTGGGCGGCGGGCCACAGAGGAGAGACCACCCGGAGCACGCACATGAGCCTGCAGCCTGAGAGTACGATTGCAACCTGAAACGGATCGGGTGTCACAGACAGAGCCCCGACGGTCGGGGTATCTGAGGTGGAGAGGGGGTGGCGCCCAGCGGGAACAGAGGGCCCTAGCAGAGATCGAGTGGGCCCCCTTCCCCAGCACTGACTCCAACGGGGGTTAGCAGCCTGAACCACGGAAGGGAGTTGAGGCCCTCAGAAGCGGACAGCGGCGATCCGTGGGGAAGACCCAGAATTGCAGCCTATCCACCGGCTGGGGCCCCAAGGGAGAAAGGGAACGGAAGACACCCGGAACGAAGAGGCGAAAGCCGCAATGAGGGGAGGGGCCCCGTAGACACTGGTGAGGTCCCCCAGTGTAGGCAGCGAGACGACGAGTCCTGGTGGACGCGGCAAAGGCCGGCGTCAACCCGGCCACCCCCGGACCCACGCCTGGGGGCAAAGTACGCCAGGGGCACCTGGTTGGAGCCCGGAGGGGAAGGCGGCGGCCCCAACTGACTGGCCGGGAGGCTACTAGGAGACCCTGAGCGAGACACCCGGCACCACACGCAGATAACAGGTACCGGCACCAGGAGCAGATAACAGGAGCCACCCGAACACACCGGAGGGGGTGGGAGACAGAACTGAGAGAATTAGGGACACGAACGAGTGACCAGGTGGAGGAAGCGCCGGCCAACACAACTACCCTGGTAGCTGGGGTACACGCTCAGGCGACATTCGCACACCCCAACTGAATCTAACGATGCGTTCTTCACGCACAAAAGGGGACCGAAGCATCAAAGACATGTTGACCAAGGGCTCCCTTCCCGAGGATCGCGGAGGTAGGGCATTGACCCCCCCCCCCCATACACAAGAATCAGCAGATGAAGGCGACCTCCCTATCACCAGGACTTTCCTGGAAACCCTCTTTAACGTCCTGAGAGACGATTTCCAAACGCTGAAACAGGATGTCACAAGTGAGGTGCGAGAAATCCGCAGGGATGTAGATGAGATAGGGGAAAGGGTGGCCTCCATTGAAGAGCGAGAGACCACCAGGGGGGAAGAACTGGAACAACTTCAACAAGAAATACTACGCCTACGGGATCAACAAGTGGATCTTCAAACTCACACAGAGGATCTAGAAAACAGGTCCCGACGCAACAACATACGCGTCCGGGGCGTTCCGACCCAAGAGGAAAACAGCAATGTGGCAGGATACTTGAGGGAACTCTTCAGGGAAGTTCTGGGCGTGGACCAAGACTTTGATATCCGCATTGACAGGGCACACAGGGTGGGCCCGCCCCGCCGGGCCCCGGCGCCGCCGGCAGACATGCTGGCTTTTCTTCCAGATTATCCCCTCAAAGAACGAATTCTCCGGGAAGCTAGGAGCAAACAGCCCCTCACATACAAAGGCCACTCAATAGCTCTGTACCAAGACCTGGCAGCTATCACTCTGCAGAGAAGGAGAGAGTTCAAAAATGTGACGGCCCATCTCAGGGAGAAAGGGGTAGCGTACTCCTGGGGTCACCCGTTTAGGCTGATCTTTAAATGGAACGGACGCCTACAGCAGCTACGCTCTCTCAAAGAGACTTGCGAGATCCTGGGCATAGCCCATGAGAGTCCGAGCCCACCCCCTGTACGACCTGGCAGATCCTCGACAACCGGATGGCAGCTGGTACGACGAAGGACTGGTCCTGCCCCTTCTCAGAAACCGGACCTTGAAACCATGTCCCAGGAGCGGCAGGCGGCTGTAGCGGCAGTGACAAAAGACACTTCTCCATCGCTCTAAACAGCATACATACATCAGTTAAAAGGGGGCAAAATATGCATTTTTCGTTGAGCGATGGGGGGGCGGGGAGCCGAGCCACTTGAGCCACACGACCGTCCCAACTTCACAGACTCCAGATGCTCACGCCGAAGGGTAAAGGGTGTCGGACAATGGTAAACACAGGGGTTCACACAGTTGGGGTTAGGGAGGTGGGAGGGGGGATACGGAGGATACTGGGTTACAAGAGGCAGGGGGACTTCATGAAGGGGATGGGGGGAAGGGGGAGGGGGATAGCTTGCTGGGGACAGTTTGGGGAAGAAGCGGGGGGAGGGCGTGGGGAACCGATGTGCTCCTACTCCAGGGGCCCCCTGGAGACCCCCACCTGGCCACAATACAGACACCTATATTGAGAATTTCTTGGTCCCATGGCATCGTCCACGCTACAGATTATCACACTGAATGTTAAGGGGTTAAACAACCCCATTAAAAGGAGAGTCGTCTTGTCCTACCTGGAGAACTCGGGGGCGTCCATATGCCTCTTACAAGAAACCCACCTTCTCCCCCCAGACTGGTCGCGCATGAAATCACGCAGCTTCCCACATCAATTTTACTCCTCTAATCCAACCAAAACAGCAGGGGTGGCTCTATTGATTAGCAGGAACTTCCCGGGTACGTTAGGTGACAAAGTGGCTGAGATTAAGGGACGCCTTCTGGCATACACTGTATGGGTAGGGGGTACGCCGCTAGTGGTAGGATCCATCTATGCCCCAAACACGGGGCAAGAATAATTCCTCCAAACTGCATTCTCGGAGGTATTGAAAACTACGGGGAGGCAGATCTTGGTGGGGGGCGACTTGAATCTAGTCATGGACAATAACAAGGACAGATCCGGGCAGAGATACGGTCACACAGGGGCCCTGACTGCGGCTGGGAAGGAGTGGCTAGCGGAGAGGGGACTGGAGGATCTCTGGAGGGTGACCCATCCCAACACTACGCAATTTTCTTATTACTCGCACGCCCACCGCACTTATGCACGCCTAGACCACTTTATAGGAACGAGAGAGGTGTTGCAGAAGGTAGATACGATAACAATTACGCCGGCAGCCCTATCAGACCATGACGCCGTGCTGTTGGCTATGACAGTGCCCCCCAATAGGAAACCCCCTGGGAGATGGCGCTTGAAAGAGAGCCTACTCCAACGGCCAGGAGTACTAACACAACTGCACAAATGGATAACCGATTATCTAGAACTTAATGACTTGCCGGGCACCCCTATCACGGCGCTCTGGGGCGCCCTTAAAGCGACATTGAGAGGGGAACTAATTGCGATCTCTGCGGCGGAGACTAGAGAGCGTAAAGAAATGAGGACACAACTGACCACCCAGACGGCGGAACTTGAGCGCATACACAGTCGCACGGGCGCACCGCGGGTCTGGCGTCAGCTAAAGACCCTACGGGCACAGTTGGCAGCCTTGGACCTAGACAGGGCAGAATACGCTGCTCTAAGGCTACAGCACACATATTACGCGGGGGGACAAGACAGGCCGACTACTAGCAAGCGCACTCAGAGCCAGGGAGGAGCGCACAAAGGTAAAAGAGCTTCACACTGACTCAGGGGACCCAGTAACAAGAGACGAAGACATAGCAGATGCCTTTCGTGACTTCTACGCAAAGCTATACGACGCAGATCCCCCAATGCCGGGAGAGGCGGAGAGATATCTACAAGAAGCGGCCACCACCAAGCTAAGCGCGGTAGATAGGGAGGCGCTGGACGCCCCCATCCGGGTGGAGGAGGTGATCTGAGCTATCTCGAGGCTTAAACCCCTAAAATCACCGGGTCCACACGGATTCTCATCAGGTTTTTACAAATCTTTTTGCCCGCAGTTAGCCCCCATCCTCACACGCCTCTTCAACTCTTTTCAGGGGCCAGGGTCTATCCCTACCGACATGTTGGCCGCTGATATAGTGGTAATACCAAAACCAGGAAAAGACGCGACTCTCTGCGGATCATATTGCCCGATCTCTCTGCTTAACCTGGATCTTAAATTGTTCACGGGGGTCCTAGCGGCGCGGTTGGGGCCAAGGATGCCAGGTATTATCGACCCCGATCAATGCGGCTTCATACATAACCGGCAGAGTAGCGACCACACAAAGAGATTGTTTCACCTGATTGACAAAAGCCACCGCGCACAACTAGATGCGGCCCTGGTATCGATCGACGCCGAAAAAGCGTTCGACCGAGTGAGCTGGGACTTTTTAGGGGCCACACTAACTCACTTCGGGACGAAAGGCCGATTCAAGGCCTGGGTGGCAAGCTGTTATGAGGGCCCTACTGCGGTAATACGGGTGAATGGCCAGAGCTCTCGATCATTCGATATCCGCCGGGGGACCCGTCAGGGTTGTCCCCTCTCACCCCTTCTCTTCGCGCTCTACGTTGAACCCCTTGCTCAACAGGTGCGAGACAACCCCGAGATCGTGGGCATCCCGTTCGGAGGAGAGCAACACAAGATAAGCCTGTACGCAGATGACCTTATGGCCACCCTAGCCCACCCAGAGAGTTCGATCCCGGCCTTCTTACGGGAGCTTGCCACCTTTGGCCGGGTGTCTGGTTTCCGGGTGAACACTGGGAAATCGACGGTATTGCCCCTGGGGCGTTGTGTTGCCTCGCGTGTCGAGGACCGACTCGGGTGGGGTGACCTTCGGGTCCAAGAGACAGTTACCTACCTGGGGATCGAGCTCACCCCGACGGTGACAGACACGGTGGTTATGAACTACACCAAGCTTCTCTCCCAAACACAACAGACGCTCCATCGCTGGCAGAAACAACGACTATCGCTTCTGGGGCGTATAGCGGCAGTTAAAATGAATATATTGCCTAAGGCCCTGTATCTTTTCCAAACCATTCCGATATGGCCGCCCGCAGGTACCCTCCACAAGCTGCAGACGGCGGCTCGACACTTTATCTGGGGAGGGGCACGACCCCGTATGCGCAAGGACCTTACTCACAAACCGGCGGATGCCGGGGGGCTGGGCATTCCCAATTTCCTGGACTATTTTAAAGCGACCCAACTCCGCTACCTAGTGGAATGGCATAGGCCGGAGTCCGAAAAACGTTGGTTGTTCCAGGATCGGGCTCTGGCTAAACTATCCCTCTGGAAGGTCCCTTTCCTGCGGAAAACAGACAGACACCGAACCTAAAGGGCTCCCCGATCACGCAAACCCTGCTGCGGGTATGGGACTCGGTGGCGGTGCGGAGGGGATTCACCTCCTTCCCCTCGCCAATGTCACCCCTATTCGACAACCCGGAGTTCCCACCAAGCCTGGAAACGGGAGCATTCGCGCAATGGAAGGCCACTGACTGGAGATCGGCAGGGCACATGTTTGACGTGGAGGGGTTCCTTTCATATACTGAGGTGAAACAGTGGTACGCGATCACAGCCCCACCGCGTTACCAATATTTCCAGCTCCGCCACTGGCTTCTCCATCCAGAGACCCGACCGAAGGTTAGCAGGAAACTCACCCCATACGAACGGTGGCTACTAACCAGAACTTCTGACAAACGATTGATCTCAGACTTGTACCGCATGCTACGAGACCAAGCTCCTTTCGCCCCCTCAGCAGGACAGAAACGCTGGGAACGTGAGATCGGGAGAGCTCTGACTGAAAAGGAGTGGGCTAACATATCCTATAGGGCCACTCACACAGCCCGTAATACGGCAGGCCGAGAAACGGCAATCAAAGTCACTACCTACTGGTACTTAACACCGGCTAGACTCCATAGAGGAAACCCAGACAGGAGCCCGACATGTTGGAGAGGGTGCGACGCAGAAGGGACCCTGACGCATCTCCTATGGGACTGCCCGGAACTGACGGACTATTGGCGCGCGGTCCTGGACGACATAGATCAACATCTGGAGACCGAAATACCCCGTTTCCCTGCATACACCATACTAGGGCTCCCGAACGCACTCACCTTCCCACTGAAATCAATTAGGGGGAAACAAATGGGATTGGCACTGGGAGCTGCAGTCCAGCACATATTGTCATTGTGGGGGAAACAGAACAGGCCGACACATACAGGGTGGCTACATAAACTCTGGTACACGGTGGGAATGGAGCGAATCCAGGCTACCCTGACGGGTTCCTCCGACTCGTTCCGCACAACCTGGAAACCCCTCCTGTCACTCCTTTCCACCACAATGAATGAACTCACCTGTCCTAGATATCTTCGAATACTCAGACTTACTGACTCACTAGATGGTACAAGCACGGACCAGCGGTAAAAGCGAGATACATGCAGCGATCCTACCAGAGGCTATCTCAGAAGGTGGCCACGTCGGACACCAAGGGAAGGCATGGGGGCCCACATCCCTTTCCGGATCAAAGATCCACTATGAAGAGGGGTGGATGCTAGAGGACTGACATCCCACACGACTTAGGTAGCACATCGGTTCGAGGGTGGGGGGGGGGCTAGTTGGGGTAGATTTAGTAGTTTATAATTCTGTTAAGGGATCGCAGGGGAGAAAACCGGAAGACGGAAGCTTCTTGCAGTCACGCACTACATGTCACGCGGCCGGCCTCCGGGTTGTGGCAAACACGCTGTGTACAAGGTACAACTTTACGCCCTGCCGGCCTTTAGGATGTAGGCAGTTGGCTGTGTATCATGCATCAACGATCCGATAATAAAATGATTTAACCTTAAAAACGGAAATCAGGGAGCCTTGTATGTATGTAGAGAATTTATAGAGCGCAGGAATCACCCCTGAAGGGGTATCTCCGCGCTAACATAGAAAACAAGTCAGACAGGCACAGATTCCCATAACTCAAGCCTTGAATAATTCCGTCTTCAGGAGTTTCCTGAAGCGAGCAAGGCTAGGACATTTACGTAAAACCTCTGGCAGAGAATTCCAATATTTAGGAGCCAAATAGGCAACCGTTTTGCCTCCAGATCGTATTTTCTTAACGCGAGGGATCACCAGCAACCTTTTGCCTTCCGATCTGAGACACCGGGTCGGGCAGTACACTTTAAACTTATCCGCCAGATAGCTCGGGCTTGTACCATAAAGAGCTCTATGGGCAAGACAACAGAGCTTGAACTTAATTCTCTGGCGGATAGGAAGCCAATGGAGAAATTTCAGTAATGGTCCAGGAGAAGTGCGAGGTGGTTTATTAAGAGCCAGGCGCGCGGCCACATTCTGGACGATCTGCAATCTGCTGAGAAGAGACTCGTTCGCGGATGCCAATAAAGCATTACAATAGTCCAGTCGACCAATGATCAAAGCCTGAATTAAGGTTCTACGTACAGTGAGGGGCAGCCACATAAACACTCTGCGCAAAAGACTCAAGGTATGATAGCAGGTCCCTGCAGTGGTCATGACTTGAACCTTCATGGATAGCCGTACATCCAGCCGGACCCCTAGATTTTTGGCCACAGAGGTTGGAGAGGGGGCAGGGCCTAACACTGTCGGCCACCACTCAGGGGACCAGGAAGTTAGTGCAGCACCAAACAGCAAGATTTCTGTTTTAGCCGCATTTAACTGCAAAAAGTGTTCCGACATCCATTCTGCTATGGCTGACATACCCTTAGCAAAACGCTGCTCGACTGACTCTGTGTCCTTGTTAAAGGACAGGAGTAATTGTGTATCGTCAGCGTAGGAGAACGGCGTAAAGCCGTACTCTTGAATGACTTTAGCAAGGGGGGCCACATAGATGTTAAACAAAGTAGGGCTCAGACAAGAGCCCTGGGGCACCCCCTTAGTAAGCTTCACAGTTTGAGATCGAAAAGGGCCCAGATTGATGGTTTGCGTGCGCTGATCTAAAAAGCTGACAAGCCAATCAAGAGCCAGCCCCTGCAGATCGGCCTCTCTCAGTCTAAATATCAGTTTCTGATGAGAGACCGTGTCGAAGGCTGCTGTTAGATCCAACAAGACCAAGATCACTCCTTTGTTATCATCCAAGGCCATTTTAATATAATCAGTGACCCCGATGAGAGTTGTCTCTGTGGAGTAGTTGGATCTAAACCCAGACTGTGAAGGATCAAAGATGCCGTTGGCCTCAAGATAGTCCATTAGTTGAGTATTGACATAGCTCTCCGCCATTTTGCTCATGAGTGGAAGGAGCGAGATGGGACGATAATTGGAGAGCACTTCGGCCGGCACCTGATCTTTCTTCTTGATAGGTAGCACTTGTGCGACCTTCCAATCTAGAAGCATACTCCCTTCACTTAACGAAGTATTCAGGATCTCAGCAATAGGGGCGGCCAGGAGAGAGGCAAGGAGAGCAAATTTGTGGGTGGGCATTATATCCAAAGGAGATCCGGATTTCGCCTTTTTTAGCATGGCTTCCACTTGCGAAACCTCAATACCCTTGAAGTGTTTCTGACCTTCACCTGAGCCTACTGGCGGTACAGATTCGAATTTCGTAGATAACAGCTGGCAAGCGTTTTGAGGGAATTGTTTATAAATCAGATTGATTTTATCATCGAAGTATACGGCTATATTATCACACAGTCCCTGAGAGGGGGTAACCAGCTGTGCGCATGCCGTGGGATTGGTGAGGGAGTTGAGAATTTTGTAGAGATCCTTTGCCGAATTTCCTGCCTGATCAAGTTTAGTTATAACATGATCTTTACGTGCCCTTTTTAAATTCTTATGGTAGGTAGTGAGGGCCAATTTAAATTTAAGTTTATCTATTTCCAGCTGGGATTTACGCCAGGAGTTTTCCAGGTGTTTGCATCTAGATTTTTCACTGCGTAAGTCAGCAGTGTACCATTCTTCACTTTTTTTCCGAGAGTTACTGAGTTGATGTGTCATGGGAGCCAACTTGTCTATCACATCACTATTGGTATCATTAAAAGCCCTAAGTTTCATTTTACCGTCCATGTGCTCATTAAAAGCAGGGGGTACATAAATTTTACTAAAAGATTCGGACGACACTTTGTGCCAGCGCCTTAATTATAGTTAGGTGTTGAAATAAGGTAAAAACTAACGTTTAAATACCAAACACTAAAAAACCTCTAAAATTCACCAGTTATACTTTACTGAGTTAACTATAAATTGCACCCCCGCCATGCACTTCTTATGACCTCACATATCACTCCACTCATGACATGTTATATGACATAATTGATGACATCACTGATGACATCTCAAATGACATTATTTATCTAAATGAGAGGCAAGGCAACAAAGATATTCGCTGATATGATGAAGAAATGGTTTCTTGAGTGCCTTAATTGAGCAGACTGTGTGACTGGTTGATATTTCAACTGTTGAAGAGTGCAGAGATGTCACGACTGTTCATTCCCCCATTACAGCAGCAGGTGTAGTGATTGTGAATAAAGACATTTTGCAACATGCGCTCGCAACTCATTGTTGCTATATTTATGGCTGTGCGTCTGTGTTATATTTTATTGCTTTTAAAATGTAACATCTTTTATTGACAAGTAAAAGTATTTTCCCTTTATTTGCTTATTTTTCCATATTTGGTGTTAGTGTTATTTCCTGCCTCTAATGATTTGAAAGAGTACTTTGCAGTACCAATAATTTGCCACACTTAGGGGCAGATTCATCAAGGTTTTGCGTCGCCCTTGCAATGCAAAACATAAGTGAGATTTATCAAACCACGCAGGGCCACCTTGCGTGGCCCTGCATGGCTTTGCAAATCTAGGGCCAGATTTACCATTCTTTCACGCAGTGCAATGCAGGAAGCCACCTTAATGAACTGTGTGAAAGGGCAGGAATGCGCTGTATTTACCATTATATAGCACATTCCTGTCCTTTCCTAGCACTGGCACACTTTTGGCTGCCTAGCGCCAATGCAGGCACGCTTGTGTCATGTTGCAAGGGTGATGGGTTGTTGGCAGGATTGTTGTTGTGCAGGAAGGGACACCTACCTGCACAAAAACAATCCTGAGAGGCATTTTACTTTTTCTATATGTGCTGCAGAATGCAGGACACGTAAAAAGAGGAAAAAACAAGGAGAAATAAAGATTTCTCCTCGTTACTCCTCCCCTGGGGAGGCGTAGCATTTTGATGTATTCCCAGGTCTACCACTGCTGGTAAATCTGGAAATGCACCAAAATCCATGAGTGGGTGTGCATTCTCCACACTCCACCCATGGAATGCCTCCCTGCCATAGCATAACACAAGGTAGCGATTTGCACTGACTTGCGTTATTCTAGATTTATCATGCCATGCATGGCCACGCAAGGTGGCCTTGCGTGGCTTGAAAAATCTCAGTTAGGTTTTGTGTCACCCTCGAGCCCTCTTGCGTGGTGCAAGGGCGAAGCAAAACCTTGATAAATCTGCCCCTTAGAGTAACGCAAGTCCGCGCAAATCACTGCCTTGCGTTACTCAGCAGCAGGGAGGCATTCCATGGGTGGAGCGAGGGTGTTCCTACACATCTACCCATGGATTTTGACACATTTACAGATTTACCAACAATGGTAGACCTGGGAATGCGTCAAAATGCTACGCCTCCCAGGGGAGGCGTAACGAAGAGAAATATCTTTGTTTATACTCATTTCTTTCCTCTATGTGTGCTGCATTCTGCAGCAAACATTCAAAGAGGAAAATGCTTATAAGGATTGTATTTGTGCAATAAAGTGCGCCTTCCTGCACAAAAACAATCCAGACTACAACACGGGCACCATTGCAACATGACGCAAGGGTGCCTGCTTTGGCGCTAGGCAGCCAAAGTGTACCAGCACTAGGAAAGGACAGGAATGCGCCATATAATGGTAAATATGGTGCATTCCTGCCCTTTCCCTATCACGCAGCGCAGCGGTGCAAGGTGACTTGCTGCACTGTGCTGCATGAAAGAATGATAAATCTGGCCCTTGGTGTGCGACTGACTCCGCGACTGAAGCAAACACAAGGAGATGATGTGCAAAGTGAGCAAGGGACCCACGTCTGGGCATACCCTGCCAACTTAGGGCGGACAAAGCAAACACAAGGAGATGATGTAACTGAGCTGGATTACATTTGAGCCTATTTGGTTCGTAGAACTACTGAAGTAAATGTGGGTGTAACATTGGTGATTAGCAATTGACTTACTAGTTTGTGTGTGTTTTAATATTTTGCACCTGCTTCATAAGCCCCTTCTTAATTTTACCTTAATTCCACCCATTATGTAGTCGCTGTTCTGCATTTTCCAACCACTTCCCCTTTCTCCACACACATTTACACCAAAAAGTTCTCAGCATGCGAAGGTCTCCATATTTGTGAAATAGAGCAGATGCAGGCATAGCTCTCTAGCTGCAGACTAGTATTTATGAGCACATTTACTAGCATTTATGAGTGATGGAGTATTACTTTACATACTCAAAAATGCTTTGGCAATTAGGCCCCTAAAAGTTCACAGGTTCAATCATTCTCAGTGACTGATGGCAAAGTTCGCAAATTATAGATTTCTGAGGCACAACTGTGAAGATTTTACATAAGGCAGAGTAGCTGCTGGCTTTGCTGCCTCTTCCTAGTTTGGTCAAAAACAACTTGCTTTTATACATAAAGAGCCACTACAATTAAATGAACAATTATAGCTTAGAAGAAAACAAAAGTTTCAGCCCAGTTTTCTGGCAGCGGACTGCCTGCATCTGAAACAACTGCCCAATACTTTTGGACAGGAATGGCCGGCATGGCTCACGGGTGGGGGCGGGTGCAGGGGTCATGAGGGGGGGCGGGGTGGGTTGTGGGTGTCAGCGGCGGTGTCGCACGGGGGTGGAGGAGGTTGAATAAATTTTTTTATTAAACTTACCTTGAGGTCGGGTCCCACGTCTTCTCTGCTCCTGCTCTCCTGCCTCCTACAGGAACAGGAAGCAGGCAGGCAGGCTCCCTCCCCTAAGCCAATCACAATGCTGCAATGCAGCGTTGTGATTGGTCTGAGCGCCGTGACACTGCACTCAGCCACGGGCTGGAGGGGTAGGAATGTTCTCCATGCAGGCTGTATTGCAGCCGGCATGGAGAACAGAAAAATGCGCATGACAGTCATTGCGCATTTAGGAGTGGGCAAACCACTCCTCCCCAGCTCCCAGAGCAGAGCAGCACCGCCCACCCGCCCTCTTGCAACGCAGACGGACACAAACCATAAAATGATAATAACTAAGGGCCTGGTTACGATGGCTGAAGGCCCACCACCGACAGCCTGTCGGTGCCGGGCCCTCAGCCATCGCAATGCGAACTTCTCCCCGCCATATTATGATGGCGGGGAAAAGCGTTGGGGAAGCGTGGCGGTTTTGAAAGACCGACCGTCACGATTCCGACAGGCGGTCCTTTTCCGACCGCCTGTCGGAACAGCAACATGGCGCAGCATTGCGGTGGTGCCTGCCAGGCACTGCCATTGGGATTATGATATCCCTTTCCGCCGGTCGTTTCGCGGCGGTCAGCCTGCCACGAAAAGGCAGGCAGAAACAGAGTTGGGGGCCCGTAGCGGGCCACCATTCATCCCTGCGCCTGGGGCAAGGGCACTGGGGGGCACCCCTACATATCCTTGCACCATGTGGCAGGCACCACATGGTGCCTGCCACGTAGTGCAGGGATATGCAAGTGCCTTTTTTTTTGCATTGTGGCGGGGGCTGCTGACCGCATCCCCGGCACAATGCAAAGTATAGGTGATGATTCCACATCGTAATTCGGATTGTGGGGAGGCCGCCTCATAGGCGGCCGGTCCCAAATCCGAAACAATGGCGGACGGACCGCCATCGTAATGAGCCCCTAAGTTATTATCATTTTATGTTTTTAAAGTTGGCACTACTGTGCAGCAGTGGGGCGATGATCTTCCGCCATAGCGGAGGAGCCGCCACTGCTTTTGGAGTCAAAGCATACACCCAAGATAAAATCCAGGCACATTGCACGTAACCATTAGTAATTAGCCAAAATGAAGATAAACACGGAGAGAAGCAAGGAAATTGTGGGGCATATTAGCAAGACCCACGTTAAAATTATCGCCGTTTTAGCGGCAGGAAACTGCCGCTAAAACTGCGATAATGGGCTTGCTAATATGCATTATAGAATTCCAATAGAAGCCCAGGTTAGATGTGCAGGACATCTAACCTGGGCTTCTATTGGAATTCTATAACGCATATTAGCAAGCCCATTATCGCCGTTTTAGCGGCAGTTTCCTGCCGCTAAAACGGCGATAATTTTAACGTGGGTCTTGCTAATATGCCCCAGTATCTTTTTATTACAATGAAAACACGTTAGATGTGAAAACTACAAAGTGAAAGCTGACAGGCAAAACAAACAGCGAGAAATTCAAATTGTTCTGGGAACCGAGCATAATGGGGTCACAGAAAACAAATTGGGGTTAGTTCACTTCTGAAGGGGCCACCGTTCCTTAAGCCTGAGTGAACCAGTCTGCATGCATCAGAAAAATAATCTTATTCCTTTCTGACATTATGTTATTAGGAAATTTGTTGTCGCTGGTCTATATTTCCTAAAAGCCTTCTTTAGCACCACGGAAATGGGTATTTACGTCTGCATACATTGTATTTGTTCACCGTGGCAAAGTATATACATTTACTAAAGCACCCTGCACATGTGAGTGCGTTTGAGGGGAGTATATTACAGTGATTACTGGTATGGTTAAGTAATATTTATAAGCACCAAAAGGCCTTTTTGTAGCACATGCTTGGTTATTTTTTCCCTGTGGTACTTGGCTGCATGGCAGGAGAATTCGACGCATGCAAATAGGGGCATTCCTGCTATTCTTATTCAAGGCTACAAATTGTGGACCGCACCCCAGTGTCATGCCCGGTTCATGAATATTCATTAGAGGATGGTTCCACATCACACGCAGGCCTTCTGGAGCACGGAATACAAGTTGTGTGCTGATAAAATCTACACAGAAAGTGGTAAATTGCACCCTCAGATCCTGCTCTAACACTGAAGCAAATCCCTGCACATATTGCAGAGCACCATAACACTACAAGTGTTGCGGTTCCTCATGGGTGAAGTTGGTTTTAAGATTGAAGCCCCAGATTAGGAACTTGGCTGGTAAATACAGCGCAAAAATCAGAGTTGCTAATTATATTATCCAGAGCCCTTGCCGCTGTATTTAGTACTGGGTGAGGTAATTTATGAAATAATCACCAACCAAACGTTGCTGACACATCGCCAAGAATTACTGGCATCACCGAGATGGCTCCAGTTAGTACCACTGCATCCCTCTTAATAAATTAATAAATGTGTTCATAAGGGTGAGGAGAGAAAATTTCTGCTAACTGGAATACCGGCCATACCCGCCGCCCCCCATTTTTCCACACTTCATACACACAGCCAAGTAAATCTTAGTATCAAATTAATCTGCTGATTGTAACTGAAAACTACCAGATGAGTAAGTGGGATATGGCCAGGACCTCTGGAATAATGCGATTCTGCAGCCATGTTTTTTTTGTTGCATAATTATGGTTTTGCTACATTTGCACAATGATCATCAGGGATGATGGGATGCACACCTGCTTGTAAGTTCAACTGTCTTTCCAAATGTAATCCAAGATTGCGTGCTCACTGGGTAAACGCCTTGCCCTGATGGCGTACTGCAAAACTAACGAACGATGTGGGGCGTTTTCACCCCACTTCCCAGTCGCACAGCCATAGTTGCATGTTCATGCTCCAATGTAAACCTTCCTTTTACTTCTTAAATTTCAACAGTTTTATTCTAATTTTTTCCATGTACTCTATTTTTTCTCACCACATGCAGGGTATCATGCTATTTTCAAAAGCTTCTCATGCTCAAGCTGTGCCCATCCGGACCTCGACCAAGAACACAGAGAAAACACATGAATCGTCCGAAACAGTTTTCTTTATTACCACCCAATGCATTTCGGTCTCTGTAAGACCTTCTTCAGGGGTAACTACAAATATCAATTGGAAAAACAACCATTACTACACATATCCAAATAATTTTACATGCATATCATCCAAATAACATGCTCAGAAACATTTTTTTTTTTTAATATCATATTCTTAGTGTTGAGTACTTCCCTAATGAACAAATAAAACGATTTCCACCTTCAATGTCTCGTTATTTTTTCAAAATACCTACATCACTCCTCCAGCTTCCATATTTTTCACTCATAAAAATACCTCACACTCACACTTTTCAATGTCCCACTATTCTCACACTCGAATTTCTCGCATTCACGCTGTTACCATCTCCTCCCTATTCTCGCACTCAAAACCACTCGTACACTCTCGAAACACTCCTCGACCGTCACTCCTTATATGCCACCAATTCTCTTCAACACCCAGACTCAGACTACTTGCAATCAATCTCTTTCACTCATCTCTCATGGAAAAAATTAGAATAAAACTGTTGAAATTTAAGAAGTAAAAGGAAGGTTTACATTGGAGCATGAACATGCAACTATGGCTGTGCGACTGGGAAGTGGGGTGAAAACGCCCCACATCGTTCGTTAGTTTTGCTACATTTGCCACATAACCCATCATCTGCAAACTTTAACAAATTTTTTTTGTTTATAGCTCTAACGGATCAAAGTTACTAAAATATGTGTCAACATCTGTTTGCGCGCAGAGAAAGGCCCTTTGCAACGGTTAATTGGTCATCTTTCAGTTGCCTATTTCTGTATTTGGTTGTTAAACTGGTGCTAATAAAGTGAAATCTTTGTCAAGACAGTATTACTATGTGTAAAATGACAAAATATTTGTTCACTTCACATATATTTCACGTATTCTATCAGACGGATATTTCCAAGCATGCCTTCCAAAGCTGTATATGAAGTTAGTGCCAGATGTACAAAGCATTTTAATGGCCACAAATGCTCTAATTTGACGTTTGTGACTCTTAACATGCACTTTCTGATGTACTAATCCCGTTTTAGCAGTCGGAACTGTTTTTCTGACTCCTAAAATGGGCCAGCGGTTGGAAACCGATTGCGGTATCCGGAATGGGCATGTTGTTGGGGTCCCTCACAAATAATGAATAATGAATAGGTATCTAATGTAATGTAATGCATCAATGTTTTGTGACATAAATCTAATCTCAAAACATTGATATTTTACTGAAACCTCAAAGGAGGTGGTGATGTTGGGACAACCTCACCTTTATGAATGTAAAAAAAAGTTGAATGAAGATTAGGCAGTGGTCCACGGGACCAATACCAACTCTCAAACAAACAAAAAAAGTACACTTTTCTATTTAAACAAAGCTCCGTTCCCCAGAAAACAGGCTGCGAAAATAGGCTGCATTTTAAAAAAAGTTTACTTTATTGAAAGGTAATCACAAACACAGCTATCATCTCTGTGATGGCCTCCAATGGCAGTGAGTCACAATTTACGACCTGCCTCATTCTCAAAACTATAATCACAAAGACCAGCCCTATAAACCCACAGGGATCAGCGTATGACTATACTGATAATCACAAATGTCCAGTGGGACTCTTTGCCTGGTGGAACCTACACACAATTAATGAAAGGCACCTTGACTGAAGCAACATTATTCATTCTAGTAATTAATACAAATAACAGGCCACCAAAATATAAATGAAATTCTTTGTTATCTGTTTATTGACATCAAGTAGGTAATACACAAATGATCTCTGGTCGTCTTCACAAACAGGTGTAATTCAGGGATATAAAGTTGATGTTTTGATCTTGAGGTTATTTGAAGGGTCTCATCAGGACTTGTCGTTTTGATTGCGTCAGCCTAAGGAAGAAAGCATGAGGCCTAATCAGAATCAGAAAGTTCTCTGCGGTGAATCCGTAAGTGACTAAACAATACCTTCACCACGTTAAATGACGCTCTCAAAACGACTGGTCCTGATGAGACCCTTCAAATAACCTCAGGGTCGAAACGTCAACATTATTTCCGTGGTCATAATTTGAAGAGATTGGTATTTAGATGAACGGTGATTACAAACAGAATTACACCTATATGTGAAGAAGAACAGGGATCATTTGTTTACTGCTGCTTTTTAACAGTATACAATCAAATGTGCACCTCACTTTCACTGCGTCATCTGCACTTTATGAGATTACACTATTTAAATATGTGTTTTGCCTACATGATGTCAAAAAACAGATAAAAAAGATTTGCATTTATATTGTGGAGGCCTAATATTTATATTAATTACTACAATTAACAATTTAGTTTAAATCAAGGTGCCTTTAATTAACTGTTTGCAGGTACCACCAGGAAAAGAGTTCCACAGGACATTTGTGATTATGATTATATCATTCATGAGCTGGGTCGGATTGCGACCCGCTACAATTCAAATTTTTAAGAGCAGACCTAACAGAACATAGGTCGGACAAAGTGACATGCGCACTTTGAAAGGCCGCTGTAGCTGGCGACCTTAGGATGAGAAAGACCTCCAAGGCTTTGCTCTGGAGAAAAAGGGGGGTAAATACCTCTTATGTTTGTTGATATTCCCTTCGGTGGCTTTAAAGCCAAGAATGCAGAGACTCGA
Organism: Calotriton arnoldi; assembly: GCA_963921515.1. Lineage (NCBI taxonomy): Eukaryota > Metazoa > Chordata > Amphibia > Caudata > Salamandridae > Calotriton > Calotriton arnoldi. Next base: position 308,346 of record CAWUFW010005885.1, on the reverse strand, counting down.
GTGCAGATCACAAAACATTTTTGACTGGTGCTATTTCATATACTTGCTGGTAGGTAGGGTAGTGATTGCCTGGTGCAAACACCATTTACCATCAAATAAGAAAGAAGTTGCTGGACATGGTAACATGACAAGAATGCAAGTGCGTATTTGTTTTGTGCTGTTTTGTTCTGGTGGTAATGTGTCATGTTTTGTACTGCTATACTTTAGTGCTGCATTATTGCAATGTGTTACTGCTCTGCTGTACTGTGATTGCGTTCACGTTTTGACTTTTGTGTTGAGACCTTTCATGTTTTAATTGTGCTGTTATGTGGCTTAGAGTATGTTATTGTGTTATGTTCTGTTGTTTACTTTAGAGATGCTAACAAAGGCTGCTACATTTCCTGCCAAATGCAGCACATATCTTTAAAGTTCCTGTGAAAAGCAACTTGAGTGCTTATGAAACTCTTCAAGTATTTATGACAGGAACTAGCCCAAAACCATGAAAGACACTGATTCAAGTTAGCACACGGCGTTCACACTATGCATGAAATGGTTCCTCAGATTAGATCAGGCATGAACCTGCTCTCTGGATGTAAGCAGCTCTTTGGGTTCCTGATCATGGTTTCAGAGCTGCCAATCCTAAGTGATAGTTTCTGAGGAGCCTATTTGTCTCCACATTGGAAGAGGGTCCAGGCGAAGCACTAGATTTGAAAACCTACACAAGGGTTCTGGAGACAGGGCTATAGGTAGGTAGGTAATAAATCTTTATTTGATTATGCATCATAATCATAAAAGATAAAAACATAAGAACCACATAAATACATTAAAAACATTAAAACATACCGACCACTGTATCGAGCTCAGATCGCACATTCTGTAGGCAGTAGGTACGATTTAGAGGAAAACAGGCCAACCTATCTATCAAAATCATGATAAATTAGCCGCTCAAAATTTTATTCCAATATAGAGCTTCTTTTAAATAGCAAGTGACCGCCAGTATCACCGCATGATCGGTAATAGCTGAAATAGCGAAATCGGAAATAGATTTTAAAAGTGGTGTTAAATACTTTTTGTGCAAGAAATCATAAAGTTTACTGAATAAAAACAGATGTATCACGGTTATAGATATGAAGGTCTTCTGGGTATACGTTTTTTCATAATGGCAAAACTCATGGTGTGCTTTATGTTATGCTGGTCCACGTATTTTGTAAAGTCAGCTGTGGTAATGAGAGCTGCAAGGAAGGGAAGGCCCAACCTGGTGGCTCTTGTGCTGCACACATCAGTGGGAGGCAACAAAGAGTTCATATTTTTTTAATATGTCATTTATTCTGTGTGAGAATTTTGAGCAAACAAATAGATGGTCAGTCACTTCTATTCCCAAAATGATAGCTTGCTCATGGATGGTTTCATAGGGCTTTGAGAGCCATGTGAGATCCATTCTTCGCACTGTTGCCACCTTATCCAGTCTGATCTTTTTGAATGGAAAGACAGCATCCGTTTACAGCACCTTTAATGGAGGCCATCAAGCTAAGAGTCATAGCAGATGTTGTCGGCCATTTTTCCAACATGACTGGAAAGCTTTTTTAGGAAATATAAATTTATGCAACTGCAGATTAGAAGTAACCATCGCAAAATAGTGTCCAGTCCACAGGTGAGTCTATTTATGGTCTTTTTCGCTTCAGGGATAAGCCCAGTTGCAGCAAACAGAAGTTATTTGTAAACTATTTGTTGGCATGTGTGTAGGCAGAGGCATGCTTCCGTTAGGTGAGAAGTGCTGCTGTGTCAGAGGTGAGCACGGTGAGTCTCTTGATGTATTCCAGAATACCAACTGTGGGGCAATGAGAGTACAATTCAATGGCAGTGAAGGCGTCGGAGTTGACATGGTTGAAGATGTGCCATAAAAGGACACCGCTTGGGAAGCCTGGGAGTGAGTTTGATGCAGAATTCAATATCTAGACAGAACTGGATGAGGAAGTAACCAAACCATGCGATCGATTGGTAGGTATTTAGTTATTGCAAGGTCTGTGTGCAAGGCTGACAGGAGGTGAACAATGTATTTCTTCATAAGTTGGCCCTTTAGCTAGTAGTCAAAACCCAGACTGTACAGGTCTGTGGTAACTATTGGAAGTTGGAGGGTTTATTCACCCACAAGTTTAGACTGCCTAGTATTAATGCCTGTCTCAATAGTGTGAGTAGTTGATGAACCAGTTCCAGAAGGTCCTCAATGACTCTTAACATTGCTCAATGGCTAAAGAGAGACACTTGCTATTTAAAGCCACACAGCAGCGCCTCTGCAAAGCAGGGCTAGAATACTTAGATCTTTTTCCTCTCTTCCTCTCATCACCACCTGCTCTTCCTATTCATTTAAAACATTGGATACCTTGAACTTTGAAATTTTTATAACTAGCAGTTCATGTCTCTGGTGTTTATTTTTCCACATAACTATTCAAGAGTCAGTGCATGTTTCACTGAAGAGCTGCATTGTCAATTCTTTTTTTGTTCCAGCCAGCAGTCATGAAATGACTTGGGCCTGCTTAGCACAAGGCCAAGTACCATGTCTACCGGACAACGTAGATCAGACTAATGTTAAATGAATTGAATTACTTTGACAATTCAAACAAACACTCACACACACATGCATATGCGGAGACATTTAATTCTGCACCTAGGTCTACACTCAGAAATGGTGAATAGCAAAAAAGTGTAGAGATGTGTTAGTATATATGCAAATGAGTAAACATACATGTGTATATTTACCTTTGAATATGCCTGGTTGAGTTTAGAGAGTTGTTTGTGCAGTAGGGCATAGGTGGTTGTGTAAGCGGAAGTGCATGATAATAGTGGTGATGTAGGGTGTGGTTTGGGTGTCTATGCAGGTGTAGGATAGATAATATAGATAGAGGAGGTGTAAATGTTGGTGGGAGCCCATATAACTTTGTTCCTAAGTACTTCAGGTTTGTGTGTGTCCCCAATGCTACATTGTGGTTTTCTTCAAAACAGCTTTGACCCTTCTTTGCGGCACACCGCCTCTCTCACTCGACTTCTCTCCCAAATCGCTTTTGTTTGTGTATCTGCCTGATAGTGGTTTTCTGCTTTTCCAGCTCATACAATGCTTTATCCTACCCCTTCCTTCACAGTTCCCTTCACATCCCCACCATCTTCATTTTGACAGAGGCACTGTTGAAGAAAAATTAATTGATTAACCCCTTCATCCTCAATTCAACACCTGGTTTATTGAGGTAGATACAGTGGTTTCTGCCGAATCTGGATTCTGAATTTGGTAGTAATTACTGCACCAGTAGATTTTTGGCTGCATGACTTTTACCAGGTGACATCTAGCATAATTTGTGAGCAAATAAAAACTGCAAAATTCTGTGCTTGAGGACCTGACGACAAGACAAGATGCAGTATTACCATGTCACTCTACATTCACAGTGAGGAAACTGGAACAATGCTGTAATACTCCACCTGGTAAATATCACACCGCAGAGTATTGATATTTAATGGGCGTGGTATTACCACCCAGAATAGCGAATTTATGTGCATTTGTAGAGTGCAGCTATTCACCCGCAAGGGTATCCAGGCGCTATGGTGCTGGCCTTAGTCAAAAAGCCAGGTCTTGAGTCTCTTCCTGAATTCTGCCAGAGAGGGTGCTGACTGGAGGTGGAGGGGAAGGTCGTTCCAGGACTTGGGGATGAGGTAGGAGAAGGAACGGCCTCCACTGAATCTTTAGCAGATGCATTGTGTCTGTGTGAGGGAGGTGGGGCAAAGGTCTCTGGAGGGTTGGTGGAAGTACAAGCGGTGGTTGATGTATGCTGGTCCTTAGTCATGGAGGGCTTTGTATGCATGTGTCAGCATCTTGATATGACATCTTTTCTAGACGGGGAACCAGTGGAGGTTCCTGAGGTGGAAGTGATGTGGGTCCGTTTGGGCAGGTTATGAATTAGTCTGGCCACTTAGGGCCAGATGTTGGAAGCCAAATTGCGATCGCAAACGCAAACGCAGAAATTCTGCGAATTTCGGTGTTTGCGATCGCAATTCAGCTGAGTCCAATGTAGAAAGGCAAATACCTACTAGCAAAATAAGGAATCGTTAAAATTGCACTTCCTTATTTTGCGTAAGCATTTAGAGAATCACAATTTGCGATTCCCTAAATGCTATGCTAGTAGGCATCGCAAATTGCGATATTGCCTTAAGGAATCGCAAATTACCACCAACTTCAAGATTGTGAATCGCAATTTGCGATTCGCAATTAAGGAATTTTAAGGAATCACAAAAAATATTGCGATTCCTACCTACATGGCATTTTGCGAGTCCTTAAAAGCGATTCCCTAAAAATCGCTAATAAGTACTCGCAAAACTGCTTTTACCTACATCTGGCCCCAAGTTCTGTATCGTCTGGAGTCTCTTCATGAGTTGGACGGTGGTTCCTGCATATAGAGCATTACCGTAGTCCAGCCGGCTAGTGACTAGGGCTTGAGTGACAGTTTTCCTGGTGCTGATGGGGAGCCATTTAAAGAGCCTTCAGAACATTTGGAGAGTGTGGAAGCATGCAGCGGAAAATGTGTTGATCTGTCGTTTCATGGTGAGTTTGCTGTCCATGATGATACCGAGGTTGCAGGCGTGTTCTGTTGGGGTGGGAGTAGATCCAAGTTCTACGGGCCACAAGGTTTCGTTCCACAGGGAGGCGTTGTTCTCAAAGATCAGCACTTTGGTCTTGTCAGTGTTGAGCTTCAGACAGTCGGTCTTCACCTAGTCTGCGATGTTTGTCATGCAGTTGTGGAAATTGGTCCTTGTGGTGAAGGGGACTGCTGAGAGCGCGAATATGAGATAAGTGTCATCAGCGTAGGATATGATGTTGAAGTTGTGGGTTCTGATGATGTCCGCCAGGGGAGTCATGTATGTGTTGAAGAGACTGGGCTGAGGGATGAACTTTGAGGGAAACCGCAGATGGTGCTCTTTGGTTCTGAGGCAAAGGGTGGCAGGTGGATTCTTTGGGTTCTTCCTGGGAGGAAGGATGCGATCCATCTGAGGGCATCACCCTGCATCCCGATGTGGTGAAGTCTCTTGATGAGCGTGTGGTGGGATATGGTGTCAAAAGCCGCTGAGAAGTTGAAGAGGATCAGGGGTGCTGATTCTCCCCTGTCGAGGAAGGCACAGATGTCATCGGTAGCAGTGATCAGGGCGATTTTGGTGCTGTGGTTGGCGTGGAAACCGGATTGAGAGATGTCGGGCAGGTTGTTTCTCTCCAGGTGTTCGGTTTGCTGATGGTTGATGTCCTTCTCGAAACCTTGGCGGGGAATGGTAGCAGCGAGATGTGGCAGTAGTTCTTGAGTACGCTGGGGTCAGCTGAGGGTTTCTTGAGAGAGGGCCTGACTTCTTCGTGTTTCCATGCATCGGGAAAGTCGGCTGTGGTGATGGATGTGTTGAGAACAGTAGTGATTTGGCAACTGATTTCCTTGCTTCCGAGGTTGAAGAGGGAGTGGGGGCAGGGGTCCATGGGTGCTCACGAGTGGAAGGAGTTCATGATGGTTGTTGTGTTCTGGGTCGTGAGCTGTTCCTATGCGGTGAGCAGATGGTCGGGGGTGGCTTCCATTGGTGTGGGGAGGCTGTCGAGGTCACCCATCTGCTCTACATACACACTGAAACTGTTTCAGATAAAAGTAAAGTAATTTGTCAACTACAGGCCTGATTCCCAAAGGCCCTCCGCACTCACGGTGGAGGCCCCACAGTCATGGGGGAGTCTCCGCACTCGGAGCAGAATATCTACAATGAGAATTCCCACTGCGAAGATTCTGCCCCGAGTGCGGAGACTCCCCCAAGACTGCGGAGCCTCCAACACAAGCGCCGTTTGTGAATCAGGCCCTATATTTTTTTATAAAGGTTTTGGTTAAAACATAAATTGATAACATTTAAGTATTTGTCTCAGGACCTGTTTCTTGAAACAGGATTTCTTCACAATACACAGATCATGCGCAATAATATATCTGTGCACAGTGGTAATATTAATCATGTTGTTTAGATTCTTTGAATTTTAGGCAGAACATTTTCTGATCACGCTCCGCTAAAACAAAGAGACTATAAATATATTTAATGTCCTCTAATGTACAAAGAATTGTCTTACAACTCTGGAAAAGTAAGTCTGTTCCCAGAATGGTTAACAGATTGAATATTATATCATAAACTGCAGCTATGGAAAATGCTAAGCTCATCCTTAAGAATGTGACAGCACCATTATAGAAATTCCTTGCTCACTTTTGGAAACAGATGATTAATTTCAAATTATAGCCATATCCTCCTTTTTTCTAAAGATGGACAGGGTATTCTCTTTCACTTTGCATTTTCACTTCTTTGTAACTTATGGTATTCCTTCCTGCTTTTTCACTTCATTTAATAAGAAAGATATTTTAGTACATACATTCAAGTGTATTAATAATATTCTAAAAAAAAGCATGTGCTTTAATTGTTTGAAACGAAAAAGGACATTTCCTTGCCGTTGCATCTTCCCAGTACCTTATCATAGCATTAAAGACCGCCTAAGGCTGCATTATCTTAGCATAATTACCCACCATTCAAACTACTTAATAATTTCCTGCACCACAAGGGGTGTCCCACGCAGAAATATTGAACGTGGAAGGCAATTACTACATGATAATCTCATTTAGGACGTTAATTAATGCTCATACAATTTGAGAGAATCAGTTTATAAGTCTTTAGTTTAAAAAATCAAGGAAATAGGAAACTCCCTTCACTAACCAAATAAAACTGTCAACCATTCATAACCAATGTCCCAAAGAGTTTTTTTTTCATATGTCTACTCTTGTAATGCCACAAAATAACCACTAGTTGATAGCAAAAGACCGATTGTCTTTTATTTAAAACATTAAAAACATAAAAAATTGTGCATTATACAGGATTCATACATTTACACACCATTAAAAACCATACATCTTTGATCAATATCATGTAGTACACAAACAACAAATCCAATTTAAAAAAAGAGGATTCGGAAATTCATCAAATTTCAGTGCAAATGGTGCAATACATAAATACTTCTAACAAAGAGTCTATAAACCATATCCCTATTTTTAAATAAAAACAATTGAATAAAAGTATTTTCCTTGGGGAAAATAAAACAGAAAAAGAGAGACAAACAACAAATACGAAAATGCACTTATTAGTGGTTCGTGAACTAATCCAAATCGTGAAGTACGATGCCAGACAGTTTAGTTTTAGTTTAAAAAACAAGCATACTGTTGGCTACTCTATTTGCTGAGGAACCTTAGCAGATAGGTGGCGTGGTGAGACATCATGATGAGTACCTTGAGATGAGATAAGTAGCAAAAAATGCTGTGAGAGTCAAATTCTGATTGGTTGGAGGAGCATTATTCCAGCACAATCTTCAGAGTTATAGAAGCAGAGCTTTTCTGTCAGATCAAGCCCTTATTCTTAGATGGTCGATTTAACAGTATTGTCTTGTAGTGTTTTATGTATACAGAGAGGCATATTCTGTTGTGGGGTGCGCAAGTACATTTTTTGAAGCGTACTGTAGTGCGCAGAGGTTTCAGATTGCTGTGTGACAGTTCATAATTTCAGTGGAATTATGAGTGACATTTCAACGTGACACTTTCTCGCGAGCAAAATCAAGCAATGAAGACGAGGGAAGCATATAAGTATCAGAAATTACACCCATCTGAGCAAAAGAAAAATCTAAGAAGATCTTAAAACTGCTGCAAAGCACAACAAATGGAAGCACCTAGTGCCCTTGTAACCTGATCGTTCTGTTCAATATTGGGACACGAGCTCCTCCCTGGCAATCAATCAAATAGTAATGATGCACCAGCAGTGGAGCATCACTTAACTCCAGGCTGCAATGTCCCACGTGGGACCAAGTCACCCGGGATGAGGAACAGGATGTGAGAGGCTCCAACACATCTCAGCTGCCTCAGCCTGCCTATATCATAAATTGTAGAGTCAGCTAACTCGCAGACCCCGGCTGCCGCAGTCAGCACACGGCATGATTGGGCAAGTCGCAGGACAGGCAGTGAGGCACACATAGTGGTCACAGCCTGGCAGGCTGTATTATTCATAAAGTCAGAGCTCACACTTGAAAAAAATAATCAATAAGTCTGCAGCCGTCTGTCCCATGATGCAGCGCATCACCTGCTACAGCGAGTTCAGTTGCACCAGTCTTATTTCAAAAAGACTTATTAGTAATTTACTTATAGCTCAGTCACACACTAGCATAGCTGAGTCAGTGAGTGACCTCCCCGGGGTCCGGCGTGCTGCGGCGTCCGCTACCGCAAGTTAAGTTGCAAATGATCATCATGATGCATGTGAGTTATGACTGTGAGTGAGGAGACAAACATGAGTTGTCTGCAGTTCTCACAGTCAGGAAGCAGGCAGGTAGCTCATATCTGCTCTTGATCTCATTCATGACCTAGCGCCACTGCAAGCAAAACTGCAAATTTCATATTAACATAGCAAATGAGTCAATGATTATATGGACTTTTGAGTTGCACTTAATTCTAGGCGAGCTGAGCCGTTCTACGGCAACAGGCGGGCCTCTCTGGAGTCTGACTGACACACTCTCACAGCACAGTAGCCCGGCCCCAGGGCGGCGCAAGTAAGGTCAGGTCTGAGTCGATCCATTCGTCCGCAGGATGATCATTATGCTGCATCACTCGCGGCCGAAAGCGGCGAGCATCTCCCTACATGGCGGCAGCAGGCTCATGACGAGTCAGCTAGCACTGGTAGGGCCGGTTTCGCCACAGTCTGGGTCCGGCCCACCCATGGGACATACCGGCACCACCACGGTGGTGCGAGAGTGGCATGCTCAGCTGCTCCATTACCCACACTGCAGCTGAGCAGATTAACTTGAAATGCCGCCCTCTCCGTTGCCCCAATGAATTAACTTGAAATGTTGCCTGCTCTGCTCATGCCGCTGGCAGCACGATGCCAGATACGCCTATTAAAAAGAGTCTGACAACTGTGAGACAGACTCACACTGTCTCCATAGTAGCCATTGGGCGCAGACTCACTGACAGTGACTCCTCTCTCCTGAAGTCACAGATTTATGCCGCCGTGGTGTCAGGCTGATGGGTTACATTGGAACACAGTAGCTAGCGCCCAAGCCTACAGGGGAGCAGCGTGCACCACGAGCTGCCACAGCTACACAGACAAAGACTCGCTGCATGGACCTCACGGTCGGCATCATTATGTCATAAGTATTATATGTATTCCGCAAACAACACGCAAGGGAATTCATCCTAAGCGGTATCGAGCTTTCTTGATTTAAAGAAATATTCATGCACAAGATTTCTAGCATGGGCAGCACACATCAGGAAAGGAGACATACACAGGAGCAATGCACTAAATGGAGACTCACATCAACTTATCGCCTCATGATGTTCTGCAGAGGTGGAGCCCCCAGGAAAATAGATATTTCCCACGTTAGTCCACCACTTTTTATGAGAAATAGTACAGGTGGTCCTGAAGAAGGTGGAGATCTTCTTTTCCTTTCCAACGAAACGAAAATAGACCGGACTTTTCAAGACTCTGACCTACAGGACAACAACAGTCCATATAATTGCTAATTTCCGTTGTTCTTGGATGCAGATTATAAACATTGGTTGGAACAAATATGTATGGTAAAAATGAAGGTCCAATCATGGTCTATATAAATGAACTGTAGAGGATTGATTAAATAGTATTGACATTATTAATTTTAGTTTATTGTACAGCACTGTATATACTTGTGTACATCACTTCATATATTGTTTGTTTTTATTATCTTTTTATATAAAAGTTTTTGTATTTTCTTTATCATGACATGCATCATAGACTAAAAAACGTAAAGTCAAGATATGAGTATTATTAATGATTCTATAGTTAAAAAAAGATAATAAAATGACATTAAAACAAGGAAAAATGGTTCATATGTGTAAATAACTAACTTTTTTCCAGCCTTGAGCACTCTTTTGAGCCCCATACAAAGAAATACAGGTCAAGTGGGACTTTTTGTGTGTAATGTATGCCCTTTTTAGGTCGAGCCTCGAGTAGCGCGCAAGCGCTGCTTAGAGGCGAAGACTTAATGTAAGCTAGTTTGAAAAGCAGTCCAACAAACGCTCGTGCGTCGTGGCTGGCCTTTTTGAGATGGGTACGCGCGGCAAACATATGTTTCCAATTATCGTGCCCAGACGCGGGCGCGATAAGTGGAAACACATGTCTGCCGCGCGTACTCATCCAAAGGCCAGCCACGACGCACGAGCGTCTGGTCAGCTGAGCGTCTCGTCAGCTGAGCAGGCTGCCGCGCTCGCTCGCCCCCGCTCCTCTGTGGTGCGCGCGCACCACTCGCGGGCTTGTTCTATCAGGTGCCGTAGGTTTTAGAAAGCATTTGTTTGTAGTGAAATGTTTTTTTCAAATTAGATATTTCGATCATTTTTTTAAAAATAAATAATATTTTTTTCAAATAAAAATAAGTTTATTTCTGGAAAAATACTTGGGCCTTTTGAGTTTTTCTTCTTATTGCTCAAGCAGTGTTCTAGTTGTTTCACCTGCAAAGAAAACATCCCGCTACATAATGGCCGCCGTATTTAATTTAACAGCAGCCATTTCTACCTCAACTCAGTACTCTTATCCAAGCGTTCCTTTCTAGTAGAAATACAGGACTATATATATATGTCACATGAGGCATTGCAAGCATTTTAACTTTTGTCAAAGCTTAAGAGCGGGACCGGTAATCTCTTCTGGAACAGGTATAGAAATAGAACAGCAGTGGATGCTGACCCCGTATTCTAGGTTGCAGCTAAGTGACGGCCGCATAGGTCTCCGGGTGGTTTCACTTTAAAACACCACACTGGGTAGGTAAATCTTTGGGGCGTTTAAGTGCTAAAATATTTTTCGGTAAATAGATTCAAGCCGTGCAACAGGCTTTCTCATTGATGACCCCTGCTTATGCAATGTGAAGCAGGAGTGATTCTCCTATTCTGGCTGCTTAGATCAAACGGCCCTCCCTACCTCTTACAGCCCCCTCCTCCCACTCTTTGCCGGTCTCCAGTGGTCAGCAGCGCAGGCATGTCTGGAGCCGGCCTCCAAACTGCAACACTAACCTTTGTGCTCAGAAGCCCCTTTCCAGCCCCTCCCACTCCCTACGGATGCTTTAACTACTTAGTGAACGCCGTATCACTCAGTGAGTTATTCACACACCTGCATGTTTATTTCTATTCTTTCTGCCAAATGTCTCCCCGGCTCGCAATTTCCCACGGCTTGCGGCACAGCAGATGGAGTCCACCTCGTTACGTGTTTAGTTCCATTACACCTTGTTTAACACCAGCTGAACACTAAACACCCCTGGCCTCAGCTCGTCTGTTTTTTACTCAAAGCTGCGCGCAGCATATTTGTAAGTAGGCAGCTGACATTGTGCTGTTGTGGGTTGTGTTGAAGGCAGCCTAATTCAATAGTGTAAGTGTAGACACCTGTGCTAAACATGTAACAAATTGGAAACCCGCGAACCAAGAAGCAATACATCTACATGGAAGGACAGATCTTAACACAAGACAGTAACAGAGGCAAGGATGACTGTTGGGAGATTCCTGTCTCCTAAGAGAACGATGACCTGTGACTTGCTCTCAATCAGAGACCATTGCCCCTTTCAGGATCTTCCCTCGATAAAATACCACTCCTGTGGGCCTCATTTGCAATGTTTTTTTTTGTTTTTTTACTGCAAATGTTGTTTACTGCAGACAGATGTTATTTTATGCTTAAATGACTACCAATTCCACTGAACTAATCCTAGGAAAAAAATCTTTGAGTAATGTGTTTAGCCTCTATCCTAATATTGCCTTTAAGAAGCCACCATTAGTATAGACACCTTTTTCAAAAATTATGAACCCAAGAGCTACTTCCTTGTCACAGTGCTGTGAGGGGCGGCCGGCCCATCCATTCACTGTAGCACACGCACCTGGTACATAGCAAGGGGCAGTAAGGTAAATGTTAAAAATGGGTGGGGCATAAACTTTGGGAAAAACAAATGAATCTCAGTAGTAGTAGCCTGACCACCGGCCATCGCAAATTTGCGAATTTTTCTTGCAATCTCCTTATAAAAATAGGAAAGTTTATTAACGTGGCTGAGGTTTTTAATTGCTGCTCAGGGAGGCAGTTCAAGCAGAGGCTGGCAGGTGGTGCAATTTTACAGTGACAGCAACAGGTCCCTGGTGCCTTCCTTCCTCCCCTGGTGACATGCCCCTGTACTGCAGCAACCTGTAGCAAAGGGGTGATCACTGAGGAGGCGCAGACAACAGCTCTTTACCGGCAGCCAGGACCACACTACAGGAAGTCTTCCGACACCACATGAGAACAGGTAAGCGAGACAAATTTTTTTTTTTTTTGGTATATGTTCTCACTACCGCCGAGCTGCCTGTTAGGAAAGGAATAGTCACTTTTTGTGGAGAAAACAAATGGCAAAATTGTATTTCCCTGTGGTGAAGTTCATCAGTTTTGCGATGTTATTTGTTTCTTACATAGCAGACTTCTGCCACTGGGGTAGCCTCACATTTTATCCTCGTGTTATGTCATTGTCATGTTGTTTGTGTAGCTCTAAAAATGATAATAGTACTAAGGGAGTAAAAAGGGGTAAAAGTGCACTGCTTGCTATAGTACTGTTTTTGCATAACGCACATCTGTAACTGTTATGGCCTGGTAGCGCTAGTAACTGCTGCCTCTTGTTTTATACTGATGTTATCTCATATTGGTAGGATAGTGCTTATATAACTCATAACCCTTTTCAAAGCACCAGGTGGAAGACAAAGGACATTAAGTGTAATGTTATTTAATTGTCTGTTCCATACTTTAGCGCTTGCTATAGCTCCGTAGTACCCTCAAAATCTGTCATCTGTTAATTCTCCCCTAATATCCATCCTCTACTCAAGTTATAATTCACAAACTATTTCCCAACCTCTTCCCTCTCGTTGTTTATATTTCCTCCCCACCCAAAACAAAAAAAAAACCTTAACAACCATTAGAACAGACATGAAAAAGTTGCCAACATTACAAAAATAAAAACCACTAAACATTTTTTATATTAATTATTTTTTTAATAAAGTTGTTCAATTATACATAATCTCATCTTAATTATAGACAAGGTAACAAAAATGCATATAACAATTTTTTTAATATAACTTTGCAAATTCCTGCACACTACTCTACAACATAGTTTAAACACATAAGCAAAGCCAGTAGCTCTGGCTAAACACTTATAAGGTCCCAAAAGCGAGACCTATTGGCTTTGCCAATGCTTGTTCACCCTTGTCCCAGTCCTCCACAGTTGCATACATGGGAGGACCTTGTTCTTACATATACAGCAGCGTTCAGTATAGTGCATTAAAAGCGCTCCAGCTTGACAGCTGTGAAAGGCACTATAATGCGTGATTTTTGCATTTCAGTGCGGTGATGCAGACTACCACACAGAAATACGTTAGTATAACACCTGATGCGTGGTACTTGGCAGGGCTGGCTGCATCTTCTTACACCAATAATGCACTTTCAATACTGAGGGCCTGATTCTCAAAGGTAAACTTACACTTTATAGTGTTTACTAATTTTGGGTATTCACAAACTACGTGTGGAGTTTTATAACTCCAAACTCCCTATACTTAAGTGTGCGCGCTCTCCAAAATCGGGGAGGAGATCTTCGCACACATAAGTATAGGGAGTGCGGAGTCGTTAACCCCCTGCACATGGTTTGTGAATTGCATTTTGTAGTACATTTTGTAGTACTCTAAAACGTACTATAAGTGCAGTTTCCGAATCAGGTCATGAGTGCAACACATATTTTACATCCACTAACCCATTTGTATGCAGGTGTTAAAATAACTAGCCAAGAAAAAAACACAGCTAAGAACAAATTCTTCTAAATTAGTGACACTAATTGGAGCAGGTATTCCCAGTGCTTGCTGTGCAACAGGGCTCAAGCTCCACCTCACTGAAAAAGTTAAACAGGGCAGAGATACTCTGGGGTTGCTTGTGCACCTCTACAGAGATGATACAACCTAGCTATTCGGGCTGCATTGTTAATTTCGGCTCAGGGCAAAAACAGATTTGCATATGGTCAGTCCATGTCACACTGAGAAAACAGTGAACATAAAAACGATGAACTGGAATGCAGCCAAAAGTCATAGCAGCTGAGATTAATTCAAGCATTCCACCCATCACTTTCTGAACTTCTATGAAAACATACTGCACTGACAAATTATTGTGAAAATGTACTCAGCTCTTCATGTTCAGTGGAAGTGATCAAAGCACCAACAGACATACATATGTCTGTCCTTGGTCAGAATTACCTCTATCAGAATGCAGAGTGTTTTGAGATGAGCATCTGCATACTGTGATTTTCCGACTACAGTTTTTTTTAGCATTTTTAGTTTGTTTGGAACTCGATTTTAGGGGTTATTTAGAATTTGGCAGATGTTGGACATCCAACAAATACTGGTGGTTGTCCCTCTCCGCACAAGTAAGAATGTATACATTCTACAAAATCTAAATAGGGCAGATGAGGCATTTGCTATTTTTTGGCAGAGATCTCACAACTTCCAATTTCTATTAACCCCCTTTGTCATATTGATGTACAGATGTTCATATTTGGTGTGGTATTGAAGGACATGCTGTAATGTATTCATTGGGTGTGCTTGTCCTTTGTATTAGCTGGTTCTTGTTCTTGTGGTGTCATCCCTTGGCCTCCTCATGGCCTTTACCATATAGGTCGTTGCTTAATGGACACAGTTGAATTTTTGGTTTGTAATTTCTCAAGGTGACATTATGTTGCTGATTGCAAATACACATTGAATGTATTTTCACACCTTGCTTGATCAATCCTTTAACCCCTTCCGTGCTTCCGTCGGCCAACGGCCGTCGCGAGCACTACCTCGCTAGTGCTGCGCACGTCCGTTGGCCGACGCAGCCCCGCCCACTCTTTTAAACTGCCGCACCGCGGCGGAATTCGCGCCGCGGTTAAAGGGTTAATATACGAAAACATACCCATCTGTTCAGCTAAAAAGCATCTCCATGCTACTGGGCAGGGCCGGACTGGCCGTAGCGGGCACCGGGCACCGGGCGTTTCCCCGGTGGGCCGCCAGGGTGGGGGCCGTTTTTGGACCCCTGGGGGGCCGTTTTTGTTACCGGGGGCCGGCAATATTGGCCCCCTGTAACAAAATCAGCTGAAACCGGCCCGAGCAGACAGCTCAGCCGCACCCCCCTCCTCACCTCCAGGGGGGGGGGGGCCGGCCGAGCAGTTTGCCAGGGCCGGTTTCGGTTGCCAGTCCGGCCCTGCTACTGGGTTCGTACTTGGGTGCTGTTCAAGCATTCTCACTCACAGGTGCGGCCAAAAAACTACTTGGGCATCAGACTCCCATCAAGCACCACCTCGAGCATAACCAGTGCTTTATTTGTAAAATAATAAGCGCTAGGGCCCTGACCAGAAGGCCACTGCAGCTTGCTCCACCCATCGCCCTTGTCATCGCTGCCAAAACAACTACTAACCCTCTCTCTCGCCTGCAAGTGCGACAGTTCAGATTATTCCAGGTCCCCAAAGCTAAATGAATGGCTGGGGAAGCAGGTATTAGTCATTTTTTATGTATATTGTATTTGTGGCAGACTGTCATAAGTGCAGTGTTTGCAATTAAGTGCGGGTGTCGAGCACCAGAAACCAATTAAGTGCTGGTGCTGAGCCCCTAGAAACCACGGCTCAAATGAAGCACTGAACATAACACAAGTAACCTCAGACTCATGTCAGCAGTTGATTGCTGGAAGGCAACACTGAAAGATTTCAGCAATATCCTTTTTCCTGGTCATCTGCATTTATCCTTTATAAAAGCAAACTGTTAATGGCACATGAAAAGTTTAAAAAAAATAAAAAAGCTGTACTCTCCACTATCATATCATTGAACAGCTATTCAGGGTTATGGACAAGGGAGAACGCCATAGTAGCTGCTATTTCCGGGTTCCCTTGCTCTTGCTCTCAGGGCCCACAAGGGCAACACCAGGACAGCAAATTAAATGGGGTTCTAATAACGCGGTTTGCTTTCTATACTTTCCACGTGTTTTTCCCCCCCCAAGAGCCACCCCAGAGAGTGAGTAGGAGCCTCTAAACAGCAAAAGGTGGGACAATGGGTGAACAATGTGATGTGATCAGTCATCCTAGAGCATGTGATGTCACTTCCACTGGCCTCAGAGCTTGGTGTACTGACGCTCATGGCCCTAACTACTGGAACAAATTCCTTCCATCCTTCCAGTTGTCAGATATTTCCATGATAGCACTCTTAATACAAGGCCTTGTTACATTCACTTTTTAATGGTGGGTGGGACAGAAATGTGTCCTATGCTGTGACTAGTAGGCCTGTTCAGAATGTGTGTGATGCCCATGTATTTTATGAATCTTGCATGCTGTGAAATTTTCGCTTAGCAATACCATATATTTTGTGTATTTTTATCAAAGGGAGACTGGTTTGAGTGGAAGGTGTCTTGCAAATGGACATTTTCTCACAAAACAAGACATTTTCTCCCCGAACCAGTCCCCTCCTTGCTTGACTTTCACAGGTGAAATGCATTTCTCGTGATACTTGTAGTTTTGTATTAATTTCATGTATTTCTTTAAAAAATTGCAAATTCCGTACATCCCTATTAATAAGAAAATGTAAAACTGTAATGAATACCTGAATGGAATGTTATCTATTACAGTATGTCAATTAAATAAACTGATGAGTTTTTATTTGTTTCGCTTTATTATAGAAACAGCACTATTCAAATGATTCATAAGCTTGGTCCCAAAGATTTTCTTAGAAGCAGTGCTTAATTTAGAAAAGAATAAGTGCCGGGCCCCAAAGTATTGCACAGAAGCATACGGACTGTACTGCTGATTGTTGGGGGGCTGAATACCAATGCTGTGCATTAGTCATTTCACTTATGCCTCTTTCATCCACCACCAGACACTCTCTGGCTCTTACCTCACATTTTCAGGTTCTTTTTCATCCCTACTTTCGTTGTTTGTCACAGTTTTTCCGTCATTTCGTTCATCCTTTTTTATCCCCTTTGTGTTTTTCATTCTCTTGGTCTAGCTCAAAATTTGATGAGGAGAAGTGCCGGTCCCCAAAAATAAGTGCCGGTGGGCCCCAGCTACAACCCACCGGCTCAAATTAAGCACTGCTTAGGAGCCTACAGAGTTTTAGTTCCACCTCATGTCTCTTCGTTTACCACCACGCACTTCCTGTTTTTTTCATTCTTGCTGGTTCTGTTTTAATCCTTGCTTTCACCCTTTCTCATTGTTTAACGTTTTTTGTCTGCTGCCTTCTTTCTTCCTTTTGTGCCTTTGCCTCTTTTGCTGATGATAAAAAATAAGTCCTGGCCCCCAAAAATGAGAGCCAGTGTTCAGTACCTGCAACCACTGATACACTAGATTCAACCAAGTAAAAAAAAGACCATGTCAACCCTTGATTTGCAATGGACGCCTTGCATTGAACTTCTACAAGGTTTCAAGTCACTTATCAACTATTTATGACATTACAATGTTTTGTTACCCTTTCATACAGCCACATCTAGGTCCCTGGCCTGACCTTCATTAAATGGTTGTTATTAATTTACACTTTTTAAAGATTCAGAATTCTACAGACGCTGATCTTTCCAATTATGGTAGGATCACATATATAATGGTTATTGTTTATTAGTGTTTCATAAGGTAAAAAAGAAAACATTTATTAGTTTGATTATTTAAATGAAAAATATATATTTATATTGTTTTCAAAGACCCAACTTTGTTAAAGGAATAAAGGAAGTCAGAACAGCTATAGTAAAGAGCCATGAATTACAACCAAATGAATTGGAAAGATACTTCTTTTTCAATATATATAGACCTGGGGCACTAATATGTTCACATGTAATACATCTAAAAGCACAAGATTTGCGCTCTGCTCACAGTCGATGGCTGACATCTATGGATTGGAGCCTTTTTACCCTGAACAATGCTAAACCTACAGATCACTGCAATGATTAACTTCCCCAAAATAATGACCCCAACAAAACATACAATGATGTCTCTAGTCAGCAGTTGTTAATTTGTAAAACAATAAGTGCAGGAGCTCACAGTTTTCTCACAGAATCTCGTTACCAGCTCTGCCGAATGCGGGGTGGACATTTGATTTATCTAGCACCAGACACTCCCTAGCAAAGTACGAAAAATCACAGAAAAAAAAAAAAGTTTGGGTTTTTGCTCCAATGTGTTTACCAAAACAACTTTGTGTGTGAATAGAAGTATACCTACCAGCACACCTTCAAAAAATAGAATAGTCAAATGTTTGCGCTGGTTGACAAACACACTCCACCCTTTTAATGTGCAGAACGTTTTTCATGGGGCCCTCCTGTGTAGAGAAAAACAATTCTTCTCTTTACCAGCCCTGCATCTCTAATGGCCACCAACAAAAAGCATTTGGGATAAATGCTTTGTTTGATGACCAACGAGGCCTAGTACTGGAAGCGGCTGAAAGAGAGGCACTAATTGGCAGATTTACACTGAAGTCCAGTGTTCCCGTACAGGTCAGCACCTAGTAACAGAGTGCCCAAGAGGCTGTCCCAGGCAGCGAGACGCACGTAATTGCAGTCACCTCTGCACACCACAAGTGCGTATTCAATGTTTGAAAAATTACTGCACTGCCGCTGCCCGCATGAAAGAAAGCTATAGCACCGGCCCTGTGAAATAAGTGCTGTGCTGAGCATTGGAAACCACCGGCACAAATTAAGCACTGCTAGTCAGGCTCCCAGTCATGTCACCGTAATTTAAGGAAGAGGACAATAAGAAGTGTGGAGAAAGGCATTATTCCCCAAGCTTTGGACTTTTTCAAGAACCTGCCATTGTGCTGAAAAATGTACAGATTTTGGAGCAAGCCTGTGTTATTTATTAATGATTTTGAGAATGTGTATTATTAGTTGGGGTGGAAGTTAGTCAACTACAAGTAATAATGGAACTATTCTTGTTAGGCCTAGTACAGGTTTTAGTAATTTAAAACTGGGCTCCACCCTGGTAGTTATTGCACAGACCAGCAAGGAATAACTTAAGAAAATATGTAAAGCGTTTAGAAGTTCCAAAACAGTTAAAAAGTCGAGAGCACAGCACAATATAAATTCCATTCCAATTTATACAAATAAAGAATATTTTAATGAACAAAATGACACCAAAATGTCAAAAGTCCAATGAGAGAAACCGGAGATGTGCATTTTTAAAGTTTTAGATAAAAATAGTGTTAAAAAGCACAAAGTACCAACCTAGGGCAACTGGTCACGCTAGACCGGGTGAACGTCAAAAGCGACCATGATGGATTAGAAGTTTGTCCTGATGGAGATTTTACCTTCTGACGTAGACATTTTTAAGGAGAAAAAAGTTGTCATCAACTGAGTCGTCATCCTGATTATGCCAAAAAGAGGCATTTTCTTGCAATTATGCGGCAATTAGTATAGCTATAGTAGGAGATGGCGTTCCTTTGTTTCTCTTTCATGGAGGATATTTTATAAGCGAGAAACAGGTGTTCATGCTATGTGGGGCACTGCACCACTTTTTTGACTGAGGCCCTGCAAAAATGTTGACAGACCTGTTATCGGTTAGTGTATGGAAATGAATTCGGCTCTGCTATACCTTAGTTTGCATCTTCTTCCAGATTCAGGTGTGAGAGTGCATGGTATCTTTCTACCTATAACTTTCTAGGAAACCCACCACTGTTTCAAGAGCAGATGCAGTTGCAATGTGACTGACCACTGGACCCCAGCTACTGCAAAAGGACATGACTATTCAAGTTACAAATGTCTCATGCAATATTCCAGAGCTCTGAATATGCTGTGATATATGTATTTAGTTCAGTTATTGGGATGCTGACAGTTAAAAAATAAATGGCATGCAAACGCATTGGAAACTATCCTGATGTGGCCAGCAATGATTATGATTATATATTGCTACTAATTAACATTACCAGGAATAATACAAGACTGTTTAGTGTGCCAGACAAAATATCATTTTGGTACTGGAGCGCTCCCCATCCGCTAATACAAAAACATTTTTTTGGTCTTTTTTTTCTAGTGTGCTGGTATCATAATGCTAGTACCTTACCTCAGCATATAAAGGTACAACTTGAATATTGCTATTCGTACATATAATCTGTCGCCTTTACCAATGCAGTAATAGGTAAATATTTGAAAACTGATTGATGAATGTCCTGTGCAGAAATATTTATACAATATCTTTAGAGGTAGGAGATTGTGTGACTCCTGTAAACAGTAGCAAGAAGTCGAAAAGTGAAGAGTGGTTAGGTGCTCATGACTGAACCTATTTAAGGTGGCACTATGACCTTTTTTGGGGATATATTTGTTCAATATCAATTTGTACTTACACATATAATATATGAAGCAAAACATAGCATTGCATACCACTGCCACAAATCAAATAAGACCTAGTACAGCCAGATGATGCTTAATCTGTACTAAATAAAGAAAGAAATAAGTAGGTGCAGAGGCCTAAAGTGTTCGCCGCTAGTGCTAAGAATGCCAGGATTGCTGAATACCTAAGCTGCCTAGTCTTGATTCCACCTCAAGCCTCTGTCTTCTCCACATTGCACTTCTTGTCTATTTATTTCACCCAGGCACACTCATTTTTGTCCCTACATTCTCCTTTTGGCAAGGTTTTGCTACTTTTTCTCTTCCTCCTTGATCTCTTTTCTGCCTTTTTCTTGCTCTAGGTCAAAGTCTAATGATGAAAAATGATTCCAATTCTCCAAAAATGAGTGCTGATGCCAACCACTGCAACTGCTTCATGAACTGAAACCATGCAAGTGCTGAGCCATGCATGGGAAGCTGGCCTATAACCACCCAAAAAAATAAAAAATAAATATCAGCATCGCTGCCTCTTCTCCGTCCTCTTCTGTCAAACGGAAGCACACAGGCTCCCAGACTCCCCTAGCCAATCACGACGCTGCTGTCACCAGCATGACAGCAGCGTTGTGATTGGTCTGATCGGCCTGGTTTGACGCTCAGACAGGGAGCCTGTGCACCCTATTTATAATGTAGGTGGTATCTAAAATGAACATTTCTCTATGTTAGTAACCGTTGCCTTATGAAATATTTATGAACTTAAAACCCTTTTAACTTAAGCAATGTTAGTAATGATGAAGCGGATAAACTGCTGAATCCTTACTTACCACATAAAACCAAATTTTGACACCTTCAAACAGAAAAACAGCAAATGTGCACAATTGCTGATCATTTATGTTGAAGAGTCTTGAGATGTAGATCACAAAGAAACTTAGTTACTGTATCAAAGTTGCTCGTTTGAATAACATTGGTTTGTGCTGGTTAAGCTTCCATGGTATTCTTTTAACATGAAATAGAAATGTGAAAGTGATGACTCACATGTGTGGAAGTCTTACTAAATATAATAATATATATGTGAAGAATTAACAGAACTAAATGTAAATTAGATAACTTTATGAACAATTATTCAAGAGTTGCTTTAATACCATTCTTGCTCATGTTAAAGTGTGCACCAACCGAGAAAAAGAAATGATGTTGCATGTAAATGCTAATTCTGATTTTACTGAAACCTTCGCAGTATGACCTTTATATATGTACTATTGTAATGTGCCTAAAACAAAAATAGTTTTTGAGATAAAGTTACATGTTGGTACTTTCGAAATGCAGTAGTACTTTAAAGTTACATGTCATTTATAATGAGACTAACTTGCCTCAAGCATATATATACATACAGCAAATCATATCTAAATGTCATAATTCATAATGAAAATGAATATTTGAATGCTTATATTCTTGCTTAGATTAGCCTAAATTCAAATAGGCCTGTCTGCTTATCCATGCATATTCCTCCTTTTCCTCTTGCTTGACTCTGTCTCCATGGGAGAATATCTCAGTATTTCAAATGTTTTGCAACTGTATCCTGTTGTAGGAGTTCCCATGGGCTTAGAAGGACCAATAGATACAGTTATTGTCACACCAGAAACATCTTCCTGGGTAGCTGCCCTTTCCAACTTGTTCATGTGTCTTGTTAAAGGATCTTTGTTTAAAGGTCCTCCTCTACCTGATGATCTGATCATTTACGTAACCTGAAACGCCTATATTGCCATAAAATGTGTCTTCTTTATGTCTCATGACAAGCATCCTATACGAACTGACCAATGGACTGAGTGTTCTGATCTGATGAGGTAACCCAGGAGGTGCCACCCTGGAACTGAGAAATATTATCCGTGGATTGCTTTATTGCTCACACATTCTTTTCGCCACCTTTCCCATGAGGATTGCTTCCTATCGGACTGAGACAACTATCGGACTTGCAGACTCTCCCGGCTGGTGCAGACGCTGTGTGTGCTATTCCCAGACTTCTTTCCCTGCTGGGAGAGAATCTTTGAGCTGACATGATGCATGTGCATTCCTGAACGTTCCTTCAAGAACTTTGGTAATTGGTGGCCCAAAGCGCTACATTTTATTATTATGTACTCTTAACTTTTAATGCCTGATATTGGTGTATGTCTTCCTAAATCTCTGATAAAATCTAACCATTCACAAATCCTGTTTCTGTCTCTCTATGACTGGTCTCCCATAATTGATTGTGCGTAGGCTAAATGAGGGATGGGAAGTCTAATAGAGAGGTCTCTAGTCAACAGGTCCTAATGTTACTATTTTGTATAGCTTTAACAGAGTTACTTGTTTGTATGATCCTAGCTTGTTTGCATTTCTTCAGGATATTTGGTTTAGCAGTAATAATTCTGTACCTGTATAGTGTAGTATTGAGAATCATATTCATGAATCTAATTACTAGCTTATAAATCATATCTAATTCTAGGTCCTCATTGGATAGGTGGATTGGATCCCCCTATATCCGAGCCCTCTCGGCACGGTTCAAGATCCATCGGAGGACCAAGGTAAATGACTCTGAGGTGTAGTGCCAGGTAAACTTAAGATCCAAGTAAATGGGCCCAGTGGGGCTAATGCAGTAACTAAGGTGCCATCAGGAAATAGATGATGTGACACCCCGTCTTGGGAATATTCAGAGTCAAAGATCAAATGATGTCACTTCCGCTACCCCTGGCATTTTGGTGGATTTACGCCTATGCACTTGTTCAATTGACATTTTGACAAAATATCACTGCCTGAAACATGAACTGGAAGAGAAATGTGAGTAATTTTATTTGCTGTGCACCTCAAGGATGCCAATAGATTCCCTTTCAGCAAACCCATATTAAAACGTGTGGAGACAAGTCAAACAGTAGCGGAATACTGTGGCTAACGTTGTCAACCGACTACTTCTTCAATGTGTTACAAACTCACAGTTCATTTGATTCAGGCTACTTAACGTTTGTAATGTAGAAACGCTACTACTATAATAATTACGGTACAAAGCTATACGGAAGTTTCACAAACAATCCTGTATAAAGGACAGGCTTGTTTCACAGACTCTAGTGTAATTCATAGCAGGGGAGTCTTTAGATCTTTAGATTTTAGTTATGACAAGGAGCAGTGTTGTAGTTTTAAGAATGCCCTCCACCACTGACTATACGTTGGAGCAGCCGGCAGAAACCTTAGCCGAATCCTTTATTAAATCTAAAGAGGGAGTGACCGCAGAAACACTGAACACTTTGTAACATTTAATACTTATACACAAAACTTACACAAGGCACATTTAGGCCACTCTGAAATACCAGAGGTTAACGTACACTGGGCCATTGTCCCGGTTTTTTGTGTCTTAGAAAACAGATTGAAAGAGAACAGATCAAAGCAGAATAATGTAAAATACTTTAGAAGCTTACATTGTTTCCGTCTGCTGTGCTACCAGCCATTTTGTACTCGGCTATGTTAGCTCTCTTAAAGGCATCATAGTCTGGTATATTGTTTATCGTTAAAAGGTGAATTAAAGGGTGGGCGAGATGGATGGTGTGCATTAGTTGGGGTAGGTGAGAGTTTAGCGCGGTCTTTGATGGTAGGAGTGAGTAGACTGTCCGCTGAGTGGGCTCAGATGTAGGTAGCTCAGGAGGCTGAAAGACCGGAATCTGAATGTGTCGCCTGGTGATTTTGGGTTGGTGTGTAGGTTGTTATTGGTGGGGTTGTAGAAAGGGGTAGTGATCATTTTTAAAAAACATAAGCACTGGGGCCAAACGTTTTTCTTATAAGCCCGTCACTAGTGCTGCTGTATAACGGGGTTGCCAATGTCTAAGGATACCTAGTCTTGATTCCATCTTGTACCTTTCTTCCACTACCCTACACGTCTTGTTCTGTATCTTATTCTTGCAGAGTCTTTTTCATCCCTCTTTCCTTCCTAAGTCACTATTTTCCAATGGATCTATTATTTTATGCCATTCTCTCTGTTTCTCTTATTCAAAGTCTAATCATGAAAAATGAGTTCAGGTCCCTAAAAGTCTGTGCTGGTGCCCTCAAATTCCGAGCACTGGCATAATTTAATCACTGGATGGTAGGCATATTGGAGTGGTATGTTGTACAAGCTCCATGCACTGTGTCAAAGATGGGAGTCAGCAGTTTTTGTAGTGAGTTGTGTTTGTGAGGATCGCAATCCAGTGAGGTATCAGTAATGCAAAGAGGGTGCCTGTGTGGGGGTGAAAAGTTCACATTCGAGGATCCTATCAAAGGGGGCAACATCATACTGTTGTTGGCCAGCCAAGAGACTGATGTACTAATTAATTCAGCTTATTATTAGAACATTGGAATGTTGGGAGCTCAATTGAAAACAATCGAGTGCCCCGGGCTTCTATTGGCCGGTAGAAGCCCAGAGCTCCAACATTCCAATGTTTGTTCACAGCTGTGGCTGTGAACAAAAGGCCTCACGGAGCCCAAGGGAATTTCAATACCCTCGGGCTCATGAGGCCTTTGTTTTAGAAATTAGAACATTCTGCCCTCTAGGGGCGGAACGTTCTAATAGCCTTAGAGCCCTCCGTAATGGGCTCTACCAGCCTTCGGCTAGGGCCTTTAATGCTGGAGCGGGCCTTTAATGGCTAGTAGAGCCCGCTACGGCGGGCTCTACGGCTATAATAGAGCACTGATTAAGGCCTTCGGCCAATGGAAGTTGGAGATGAGGTGAATCTAGGGTTTGTTCAGCACCTAGCATTTTACTGCTGAGGCGTTGCTGGAGATAAAGGTTTCAAGGCACAAGCTAGGGTTGAAAAACAGTCAGATATCTGAAGAGGGCGACTTGAGAATGCCAGGCATATTCAGTAAAGGAGTGAGTGCAAAAAAGAAAAGCATATCTGGTTTGGAGGAATTTAGCACCAGGGAGCTGAAAGTCATTAAATGAACGATGTCTGGTAAGCATCGTTAGAGAAGATGCTGGAGGCAAGGAGGAAAATGGAAATGAGATAAGCATTTGAATGTCATCAGTGCAGAGATAACGGGAGAAACGAATAGAGGAGAGCATATAACATAGCAAAGCAGTATTTAAAAAGAACAGTGTAGCAGCCCACACAGAGACATTTAGAACCCCAGGAAGGAGAGGAGATGATGACGAATATGAAAAGCAAAATGGAATAAAGAAAGAGGATCAGGGAGTTAGGGAGTTAGGGTTAAAACAATTGCGCACCGTGCCACTGCTGCGAGGTTGTGAGGATAGAAGACAGCTGATTGTGATACATGAAGAAGATAAAATTAGCCTTATAATAGAGGGTAGTCTCGGTGGAGTGGGTGTGTGGATGGCCTACATGGCTTTGTAAAGCTGTCCTGTCCATTTTTCTGACCTGCTTGATATTTTTTTCTCCAGTAGACTTTGTTATCTGCTGACATACTGGAGGTAATCCACCTTTTGGCAAGAAGACTTCTGAAAGATGAGGTTAACTCTGCTGAAAGTGAGGTCACTATAACACAACCATAGTTTTGATTTCCCTATGTGTGGATGTGTATATGTTGCCTCACTAGTGTTCAACCTGGAGAATGTATGAATGATGGTGGGTGTACATTTGTGACACCACGGCCTAATCACAATCAGGACAAAAAAAACATTTTGGGCACAAACTTCCATTTACACCCAACATGGGGGTGAAATGAGTGTGCACAATGCAAATGTTCATTACCGAAACTAGCAGCTGTGGAAATCCTGTGCAAATGGTGAGAGCAAAAGCGCTGTTTGGGTATGCTGGAATGGGGAATAAGAGACACTATTTGTGTCATTTCCCATTCCCGCATAATCAGCTCCAATTCACTCCCTAATTTGTAAACAGCGCAATTGCAAATTAGTGTGCGCAGCTGCCAAAGATAATGCCAAGCTTTTTCTGCTGGCTGAGTTTTGTTCATGTTGCCCCTTTGTTCAGATGTTGATTGTAAATAAGTACATTTAGTAGCTCAAATAATCACATAAAATCATAAAAATATTACCTAATCACTTTATACATTTAAAAGAACTGGCTTGAGAAGCTAGACATGTCTTACTAGTTCCGCACTACAGAGAGTTTAAAGAGCCAGTCTGTTGTGTCTAGGCCTATCGCAATCACAGCGGCTCATGACAGGGAAAATAATAGACCACAGCATGAGAATACTTCGTCAGCTAGTGCACACACCAACTCTTGTCTGTGTAGCGCATTTATTTATGGTAAAGTGAATGGAATTTGATTCACCAAAAAGACTGGGGTAGTGGAAGTGACATCACACACCCTTTGACCAGAATGACATCACAGGAAGTGACATCAAAGGACTCCAGTGTCTTCTCAGGACAAGGGGCGGGCTGACATGGAAAAATGTTGATACTAGGTCTTGCTACTTTGCGTCAGGTTTGTAATAAATGAGGCCCTCTGATTCATCTCTTTCTTTACAGAAAATTGTTTTCTGCTATATGAATTATTTTCTTTTTCTCTTTTTCCCAATTGGTTCTGTAAAATGTTATCACAAAAGCCATTCAAAAATGGCCACCTATGCGCCTGCATGTGCACGGATAGGTGGCCACTTCAATTGTTTTTGTAAAACTTTATTACAACAACATTTGAAAATGTACACCTGTCTGTACACGGGTGTGTGTGCATGCTTAGTTAGCCATTTTAATTGTTTTTGTGATAACGTTTTACAAACACTATTTCTAAAGAGCACAGGCAATGGTTAAAGCAAAAGATCAGCGGTCAAATGCAGTCCTATTGGCATTATCAATGCTTGTTGATTTATGCAATGAGTCAGGAGGAGTCAGGGCTACAAATAAGGAATGTTGTTCCTGCATTGCCTGCAAATGAAACATTTACATTTAGCAGAAGGCACTAGGTCTGGAGAAAGAGATCAGCTAGGGGCCCTGCTGTAATATATCAGGACAGAGAGAGAGGCCTTGAACTGTGGGCTCAAGTTAAAGCATGGGGAACCCTGACATTATGGTGTTTCTTAGCCCACCAGACGGATAACATTTTAATTCATTAGAGTGTGCATCACATGCAATTAAGAATGTCTTCATTTCCCAAAATAAATGATTCTCAAGTGTGATATACATTATAATGAAATACTATTTGCAATAGAGTGTATCAAGCGAAAGAGACCCGTTTTACGTTTGTTCTGGCGCTGCCATGGTGATCGAGGATGATAGAGGCCACAAGGGCAGGGCCAGAGATAGCACGAGGCAAGCCGAGGGTCGCAGCTGCGACCCCTGGCGACCTCTAAATTACCTCCGTGTAAACTTGGGCCTAACCTGAAGAAGTTTCTATCTCGACTCTTTCAGGTCTGTGGATATAACATCAGCCTGACCCTCAGCCCACCAACAGTGGATTACTTTTATTTTGGAGAGGGGGGGGAGGGGGTGTTTAGGCAGTGTTCAGCTATAAAACTCCAATCATTGCTTTTGCTCCCACTCAGAAAAAAAAGCTTGTGAGTAGCCCTGGCCTAGTAGGAAATCACTGAGAAATGTTTTTTTTTATCATTAATGTAATCTCAAACCAAATTATGGTAAATTCAATAGGGTGAGGCGTGATATTCTGATTTCAGCTGACACCATTGTAAAGCTTCGCGAATGGAAAGTGTGCTATGTTTAACTTCCCAATCAACCCTTCTAGTACACTAAGTGCTGTGCAGTAAAGAGCTGCAGCAGAATCTCCGGTCTTTCCGAAACACTGACTGAGCCTGCTTGTCGAAAAATTCTTTGATTAGGCAGAGCAAAACTGACGTGCGTAAAGACAGTGATTGACGTCCATTTCACAATACACAGTATAATGAAGGGTGGTTCATGCACATATGAGCATCTGGTTTATTTTTAACTGAATCTGATTTTGCAGCAGAAGGGCAAGCTTGCGATACATAATGGCCGCTTCAAGATAACTTGCATAAATGTGCCCAAAAAATATTTTTAAGGGGGTGTGGCCAAGACGGATCTCTGACGCCACTGGCCCGCTGGACCTTTTATAATGTGGCATTCGCCCAGGTCCTGTCCACCTCACCCGTGATTGTCTATTGCCAGGAACACACTGGGGGCTGAGGGTTGGCGACCACCAGAATCAAACTGGTGTGGGCTGCGGCCCTTGGCAAGGGTGGCCGGCGTGTGACAGGTCGGGTGCGGGCCTGGAGTCCTGCACATAGACCGCCATTATAGGCGAGAGGGGGTGCCCGGAGGGTGGTAGAAAGGCCGGCGGAGCAAAGGTGACCCCAGCAAGAACGGTGTTGGAGGAGCGGTGCTACAGAGGAGCTGGGCCCTGCCTGCCGTTGGAGGCGACTGCAGTGCAGCCAAGTACCATGCATCAGGCTTTAAACTAACACGTTTTAATGTGGTGACCGCTTTAAAATGCTTTATCACGCATTTTTAGTACCTGTTTCCCACCTAGGCACGCTGAGCCTGGTCACGGTGAAGTAAACAAATAGTGACCGCGACCAACGGGTACAGCAGCGTGACCTCCAAGAGACTCTCCTCTATGGGGGCAGGGCTGGGGCAGAGCCATGGCTTGCAGCCGGTCCGAGTCCTGCACGGCGAGTGGCTCAGTGGCTCAGACTGGGACTGGGCTGAGCAGGATGTGCGGTGTGCAGTGAGCCGAGCCCTTTGAGGCTGCCCGCTGCCCACGCAGGGGGCCCCCATAGGAGGGCGGCCACCTATGTGCCACATGATGGCACGAACCCAACTGGGCTAGAGTTTAGGCCCCCCCCAGGGTTCCGGCGCTACCGCGTCATTTCCGGTGTGCCAGTGGGCCGGGGGCAGGTATATCTACCTCCCCCGCCCAGCTGGCAATCCTTTCCGCGCCGAGGTTCACGCTGTCTCCCTCCCTACCGCTTACCCGGCGTGTCGGCTGGAAGGGTGGCTAGGGTAGGAAGGCTGTTATCTGTGGGTTTAATTCAGGTGTATCTCTGGGCTTATTGCTGGGTAGGGCCATTCTCGCTTAGAGGTATGGCTAAGTTAATATTTTCGGCTTATGAAGGTTCGCATGACCAATGCGGTTTATTGTATCTTCCACGGTGAAGAGACATAAATTAAGTAATTCATCGCTTACAACGTAGCACATTAAGGCGGCGGTGTATAAGTCCAAGTGCAACTGGGAGAGCTCCATCAGTAACGCCAGCAGCTGCTCACATGGTTAGCAGTAAGCAGCCTGGGAAATCTGGGGGGCAAACACTGCAGATAAACTGAACAGGCAAAATTACTGGGAGAAAGGAGGGATTCCCTGCAAGCACACGAGGACTCCCTTGCTTAAGGTCACATATTTCTAGCTCATCAGATAGTGGAAACATGACACATCATAGTAGGATAGCCTCCTAGGTTGAACAGGCTATTGGGTATGCCTGGCCAGGACATTGACACACTTCACACGAACAGGAGCGTCCATAAGGATAAAATGCTGAAAACACGGACCGGGGTATGTTTGGCAAACATCCTCTTCACCAAGCTGCAGGGCGGCAGGTTGCTGCCAGTTGTCTTTGAGTCAGGCAAGTGCAGTAAGGGAGCTGGTTTAAGTAACAAGGTTACTTGCAGGGAGGCAGATGGGATCCAACGGACCCACATAAGGTGGATTAAAAGGGGACTAGAAGGAAGACGAACCAAGCTTTGATCCAGTTGAGGGCAATCATTTCCGGGAAAAACTAAGTGAGCTAGGTCTATTGCTGATTCAAGCAACAAGGGTCACAGATGGTTAGCAGGTAGGGTGTATCTGTGATCGGACTGCAGTTAAGCAAGCCTGGTGGGCGGCGTAAGCTGTCACTCCAAGAAAGGGTGCGGTGTCGGCAATAGTGGATACAATACATACATCCCCTCAACCAGATTTGATACCATTAATGTGTTCGCCTTGGGTTCAGCGATCAATAAGGGCGTTGCTAATGTCTAATTAAACTCAGCAAAGTATTGCACCCTGGAACTGAAGGCTGCTCCAGTTAAGCAAAAAATCCCCAGTCCTGCTAGCCTTAGTAGCTAGGCTGTATGGGGAAGTGTCAGCTGACAAGGGTGCTGATGTCCCACGATGGGGGAACAAGGGGTAAAAGCATTAATAGGCTACAATGTATGAAGAATAATGGGCATGTCCATTATTCAGGGAAATTCAAATTTGGAAGGAGCAGGTAAACTTCCACTGCTGGTGCATTACACGATTATCAGTGTGAACCCCCAAAGTTTGGGAATAAGCAAGTACGGGGGTAAAGCAAGGGCTTAGTCTTCAGGCCTGAGGTGCCTTGGAGCACCATGTGTTAATATGTGAGCAGTACGACTTCTGAGCAAACTAAGTGCAATCTGGCATAGCACCAGGTGCTAATATGTGTGCAGTGTGATGTCTGAACAAACTAGGTGCAATCTTGCGTGGAACCTATAAAATTGTGTGTAGGGTTGTGGGCTACTACTCGGGTGGGGACTCCAGCATGGCGACCCAGCATCTGTCACAAGTCTCCCCCTGTCCCCGCCCGATGACCCTCCGCACGGGGTCCATAATTCTCTCGGTACCGCACATGGTCATCAGTGAACCTCCATAGGTGTGCTTGCCAAGCAGGAGGGTAACCAAGGGCTTGGTCAACCCCCCATATGGAACTGAACATAAGGGTACACAGTGAACAATGGAGTATACCCGCAGAAGCCTGGCCAAGAGGAGAGCAGTAGTTTTAAGTTCTATGGTAATATCTCTGGCCGACGCTGTA
Source organism: Calotriton arnoldi (assembly GCA_963921515.1). Lineage (NCBI taxonomy): Eukaryota > Metazoa > Chordata > Amphibia > Caudata > Salamandridae > Calotriton > Calotriton arnoldi. The sequence goes on along the minus strand of CAWUFW010005885.1, from coordinate 277,269 downwards.
CTCCCATACAACGGAGGTCAGGGGGTAGCGAGAGGGGTATTGCGTTGGCCCCAATTAATAACTTAACAATTATACTGAGGGCCTTGGAGGCGGACTCCATTATGTTTACCGCGAATCTTCTACCAGGGACGGGGCGGTAATGAGTAAACACATGACTCTCAACGCCTAACAAGAAGGCCCTTATTGGCACAAAGGGCACCATAGGGATTTCATCATGAAAAGTGGTTAAAGTAGAGATCAGTTGTCGCAACCCCGGGGAGATCATTGAACATGCCCGGGGGGGGGGGGGTAAATAAAGCTGTGATTAAAACAGAGAACAGTAGTTCCCAAGTTAAGTGGAGGCCACCGAACTTGCCTACGTAAGGGTAAAGATGCCATTCGCAAGCCCACCAAGCAGGAGGGCTTGGCTCAACTCTAATTATCATATAAAATCTGAAGGGCTCGGTGAATTAGGCATGGTCTCTTTAGTGCTACATCGCAAGGTTTCCCCAATGGGGCCGGGAAACACCTGGAGAGGTAGATGTGAATTGTCCAGCCAAAAGGACTGGTAACCCTGTCAGAGGTAAATGGGAATTGTCAGGGTCTGGAGAGGCCGTTGAAATTTCTCGCAGGAGGGTAAACAGTGCCATGCGCAAAATTCACGGAACAGAGGGGTTCCTGGCTTTATCAAACTTGGCTCTTGCATGCCAAGACCACAGTATGTTTTGATGTGGATGGGGGTCCATTTGTCTACTATGGGCATGGATCTGTTTTGTTGGACCTGGGTGATGCCCTGGAATCAGCAGGGTGTAAGTAAGAATGCCTGCCTTGGTAAGGGGCCCTGGGTATGAGGGGTGCCACACCCAGAGCTGTGGCAGAGTTACAGGGCGATCCAGAGGCTGAATGGTACATAGGGGTACCCTCTTCAGGACCAGAAGAAGGGTGCAAATGCCAAATAGCCCCAGGAAGTCCTTACGGAGGGACCCTGGAAGAACGACGGCGCCCTGTTAGTGCTTCGGGCGGTTGTAAACCTGAAGCAACCGGGGGCTTGCCTGGATACGCTCCGCCCCCTCATGGGGCGTGAGTAAATGGGTGGACTGGTGGTCCACAGGATGTAAGGGGTAATCCCCCATAATGGTTAGCACCGATTGGTTATGCCACGGTGCAATTTGGCTCATCAGGTGGGCAGGCAGCATAGGGGCCCTTGGATCGCCCGTAAGTTGACCCACCATGTTGGCAAATTTCTTATGCAAAATAAACCTGCAGCATTGTTTTCTCCAAACAACCAATGTGTCTTGTGTGTTCTTCATTATGGTATTGCTGTGTTTGCGGGTTGGGTGTGTTGCCGATATTGGCACTAAGCCCGGGAGTCCGGCCGCAGCCTTTAAACTGCTCCCAGCAATGATCCTGCGGATGGCGCTTCTAGCATTAAATATGTTAAATTCTCCAGGCACTGCCCGCTCCACCCACCCCCGGCCGCACTGACTACAGTAAAGCCTCACTCTGTTACTGGCTGTGTACAGTACTCAGACATTCAGTGACACTGCTGGTGCGGTGCTCGGCTCAGCTCTGTGTGTTATAGACCAAACGTGTGCAAATCTGCGTTTTAAAGCTAATAATTTTAGCAGGTGAGTTCAGCAGCAGCCCGACTCACCACTTCCTGTCAAAAAGAACTCTGCGGTCAGTGTTTGTTTGAAGGTGGTGCTTGTGGAGAGGCGCAGCACTGCTGGCGTTGCAAAGGATCCATTTTGCTGTGCTCTGCCCTTGCTCCTGGGCCCCAGAAACTCCTCACACCAGACATTTCACATTTGTGAGCCCGATGGTGTTTTATTAATTAGATTGTTGACACTGGAATGGGTCAACAACTTGCGAGCAAGCCTGTCCTCACCTCGCAAAGTGTACAGTGGGTCTGGGCTGACGTGGGTGCACACTTACAAGTGCAGGGCTACGCACATTTGCCAGTAGGGCTGCCACCTTTCCAAGAGCAAAACGGCATTTGTTGCTGTTTTACTAGTCTGCAAAGGCCTGTTTGTGATGCTAAATACGACTATAAACAAAATCGTATGTATTCCTCTGATATTTATAGGTTTCATTTTGCTTGATTTTGCTTGTAAGTGTCACTCATAGTCGTTGAATGTCACTCATAATTACACTGAAATTATGAAAATGTCACACATAGCAATCTGAAACCTTGGCAGCTATGCGACTGCCATTTTAACGGTGATGCAGAGCTGCAGCCTCTGTCCGGCTGTGGCCTTGGAGGAGGTGACTAGCGGTCGGAAGGAAAGGCTGCAGGTGCCCAGTGCTGCAAGGGCCCCTTGGAGGAGGCGTGGGAGCCGCGGAAAAGACGGCGGGCACCATTCAGGTGCCGCGATCGGGTGAAGGAGTCACAGGAGGCGTCCCGGTCCTGTTGCAGCTGGGACTGGGAGGGGGTGCCCACTGCCCCCGGTGGCTGCTGTGGTGGTTCCACCATGAGGCCCGGATCCCAGTGACAACTTGGGGGACTTCTGGGTCAGCTGTTAAGGCCCATTAGACCTATGTACTCCCCGGTGAAGTGGGGAGAGGAGTGCTGGAGGGGATGCCCCCCGTGAACTAGCCTGGGGGGGGGCCCTCTGAGACAGTGGATTGCTTCCCCCAAGGGAGGATTTTTGACTTTGTAGTGCAATGAGATCTCCTTGCCTGCAGTAGACTTGCTGGGTGCGGCCCCTTGGAGAGCTAATCAGGGGCAGTGAGGTCGGCTGCTGATTGAGAGGAGGCCCGGCGACAGTGGATTGTTGGCCCCTCGCAATGGTGGGCACTATGCATGGGGCCCCGGTGTCAGTTGAAAGGGTGGCTGCAGTGGATGTCCGTGGGTCGCCAGGCTCAGAGATGGATTTGGAATCCCACACAGCTATGATTCTGGCAGCTATTTGCGGCCCGAAAGACACTTTGGAGCACATGATCAAGGCGGTGGTGGTGGATGTGGGACTCCTGCGAGCAGACTACTCCAAACTCAATGAGAGTGTCACGGATATGGAATCAACTGCTGCCTGGCTGAATCCATTGGTGGTGGATCGCGAGGAGCATCTGGCATGGATGCAGAAGGAGGTGGAGTTCCCCTCGACGAGAGTGGAGGATGCTGAGGGGCGCTCTTGCTGGAACAATGTTCGACTGGTGGGGTCCCAGAGAAGCAGAGGGCCTCTCTGTGGAGAAGTTTGTGAAGCAGTGGCTGGCATCCAAGGTGCTAGGAGGCAAGGTGACACCCTTAATTTTGGTGGAAAGGGCCCAGAGGGTTCCAGGCCTTCCCCCGGCACCAGGTGCTCCACCTCGGCCCCCCGTGGCTTGTTCGTTGAACTTCAGAGACCGTGATCATATTCTCCAGATAGATCTGGCTCATGGGCCTTGGCGAATTGAGAACAGTCCAGTGAGCATTTATCAGGATTATACGACCTTCATCCAACGTAAACGTGAGTCCTTTTTGGGGGTCAAGAGGCATTTGAGACAACTTCAACTCAAATACGCTTTGCTGTTCCCAGCCAGGCTCAGGGTGGAGGTGGGAACTACGACGCACTTCTTCACCAAGGCGAAGGAGGTGTGGGACTGGTTGGAGGGGCAGGGGCATCTGATGCTGCAGTATTGGCCTGGTGAGAGGTCCTCGGAGGGGCAGAATCAGCGACTGAGGTGGCACCAGCATAGGAGGTCGAGAGTGGCTCCAAAAGTGCAGGTGCACGTTCAGGACAAGGTGGTAACGGAGATACAGTGTGGACTACTCTGACCCACGGCAAATCGATGGGAGGCTTTGGCTTCCACCTTGGAGCCACCAGAGAAGGGACCGACGAACTCTAGGGCATACGATGAGGGGATGGATCCTCCGAGGGCCACCCCATGACTTTGGGTGAGGTCATCTGAGGAGATGTATGCTGTAAGGCAGCCCCGTTGGGCCTGTCAGAGGGGTGAATGTGTGAGTGTGGGGGGATTGGTGGGTGGGGTGGGGTAATGGTTTCCTGGCGGTTCTTTATTTAGTGGTGTGAATGCCCCTTCGATCTTGGAGGACAGGGTAGTAAGCAATATAAATAGTTTGAGGGGGCAACAGACATCTTGTGCATTGGGGGCGGGTGGTTCTATACCCACAGCATGAGGTGGCAGGGTGGGGAAGTTGAGGGGCTGTTTGAAGGGGCTGCAGTGGTATTTACGTTGGAGACCTGGTGGCTGAAGGATGGGAGGCGTGGGGGTGATGAGCACAATTAGACATAGGAGGAGATTGGTTCTTCACCCATAGAGGGGGCGCCTCTCTTAGGATCCTCTCCTGGAATGTGAATGGGCTTGGTAATATATTGAAGTGGGGGTGGTGCAGGTGTATTTGGCACAGCAGGTGCCATACCTGGCCCTCCTGCAGGAGACAGAACTAAAGTGTTTCCACTGTGGCGTCTTGGGGGGGGTGGAGGCAGGTTTTGGTCGCTGGTCTACTCACTGGGGATAGAGGGTCAGAATTCTGGTTCGCCGGTCCACACCCTTTCAAGTGATGCCCGCATGGGTGGATTCGTCAGGTTGTTGGGTGGCGTTGAGCGGCCTGTTGAATTGGGAGCGTTTGATTGTGGTTTCCTGGTATTGTCCCCCTGGACTGCAGGTGTTGGGCCTGGAAAGTATGGGGAAGTGGACCGAGGATTGCCTGGAGGCTGTGTTGCTGGTGGGGGGGACTTCAATTTGACCTTGCATGGGACTGAGGATTGTGTGGTGCGGTCGGGGGAGACACCCAGGGATGACCCGAGGCTACGCACATTCCTGGAGTCAATGAGGTTGGAGGACTTGAGGCGGATATCGCATTCGGGGGAGCAGCAGTTCTTGCATGTGGCTAATACCTGCTGATGTGCTTGGATTTTTTTTGGTACCTGGGTCACAGAGTTTCCGATACAGTAACACTGCCTACCTGACATGGAGTAGCTCAGATCTTCCCCAATGGTTATGAAACTATGGGCACCTGGGTCCTGCACTGGGTCAGGCTGGCGGCTGGATCCGTGGGTGTTGACAGACTGGGACACCCACCGTTGTGCATTTGAGGCATCGGGCCAATATTTCCTGTGAAAGAGAGGGCTCGGTGTCTATGAGCACGGTGCTCTGGGAGGCATTTAAAACGGTGCTCAAGGGTCAACTGATTGGGCATGTGGAGGCAAGCACAGAGAAATATTGCGGAAGGTGAGGAAGCTGGAGAGAGAGCTGTCGAAGAGAGCGGTTTGTGGAGCGGTCAGAACTGGACGAGGCTTGGCAGCGGACTCTGACGCGAAAGGAATATAGGCGGCAGGTTCATCAAGCGGCACGTACATTGTACCGGGTGCGGAAGAGAAGACTATATGAGGCTGGGAACAAGGCGGGGAAGATGCTGATGTGGCTGGCCCAAAGAGATGAGGGCCAGCGCTGGATTTCAGCAGTATGTCTGGTGACCAGAGCAAAGGTGAAAATGCCTGTGGTGATTGCTCGGGCTCTTGCCAATTATTTTTCTGGCCTGTATGCCTCTGGGGTTCTAGCAGGGGGAGCTGGAGGGCATGCAAAGGTTCGTGAGTGATCTTCCTGTGCCCTGTTTGGGCAAAGCGGCCCGGTAGTCGCTTGAGGCTGAGATTACAGAGAGGGAGCTTGTGGAAGCCCTGTATCAGCTTTATAGTGGGAAGACACCGTGTGCCAATGGTTTCCCCATGGAGTTCTTTAAGGGCGTTAAGAGTACAGTGTTAAACCCCTGCTTGCTTTGTTTTGTGAGGATAGGTCTGGAGGGGGGGTGCTGCAGAGGAATCTGCGGCAGGAGTAAATCGTATTGATTAGTAAACCAGGGAAGCTCCCAGGAGTTTGTGCTTCATAATGGCGATTTCCCTGTTGAACGTGGAGACTAAGCTGCCATCCAAGGTCCTGGCGAACCGCCTTGCCCTGGTGATAGAAGATGTGGTGGCTCCTGACCAGTTGGTATTTTTGCCACATAGCTCCACACATCATCATTTTTGGTGGCTCTACGGATGTTTGGCTCATAGACTGCATATTAGGGAACCAGCTCTTCTCTTAGCGCTGGACGCCAAGAAGGCATTTGATTCTGTGGAGTGGCCATACCTGTGGGCTCTTCTGCAGTGAATGCGGTTTGGGCTGGGCTTCCAGGCATGGGTGCAGCTCTTGTACCAGGACCCGATTGCGAGAGTGTGGTTGAATGTGGGGCTGTTGGAGGAGTTTGAGTTGGGTTGGGGTACCAGGCAGGAGTGCCCCCTTTCCCTGCTGGTTTTTTCTGTGGTGATAGAGCCGCTGCCAGCTTGGTTCCACCAGGATGCACAGTCGCAGGGCCTTCGCTTGGATGAAGATTGGGAGGACGTGATTTCTTTGTATTGTTCTATTTGTTGTACTCGGACCGCTCGCTTCTAAGCATCATGGAGATCCTGTGCACCTTCTGGCTTTTTTCGGCTATTACAGTCAACTGGAGCAAATCAATAGCTTACCCCTTGCCCCAATGGACGCTGCGGGAGGATTAGCCCCGCCAGTTGAAGACGAATGATGGGCGTTTTTTTGTGGAACTTCTGCAGGGATGTGGGTGGCCTTGTACAAGATGATCTATCTCCCCAAGTTCCTCTGCGTGGTACAAAACTTTGTATTCGATGTTCCAGACTGTTTTTCTCACACAGTGGCGGCGGAGGTGTGGTTCTTTTGTGGGAAGGGAGTGTCCCGAGGAGTGCGCTTGACACACTGGTGTGCTGCCTGGAGGACAGAGTATAGATACAATGGGGGAACCCTGTGTCCCTCAGAACCTGGGTAAGTATAAGTAAAGCTACAGTGGTTCTGTTGGACTGGAGGACAGAGGCATCGCCCTCCCAGATTTGCAGTTGTATTATTGGTTGGCCTCCTATTGCGGGTTAACGATTGGTCATTTGTGGATCAGGGGGAGTTATCGCTAAGGGCAGACCGGCGGGCATTGGAAACCTTATGGTTTTGTGCGTTGGAGTTATGGAGTGGGGTGGGTGACGACCCTCCCGGAGCCAACTGCCACGGTGGGCTGGGTGGATTAAGTGATGTTGGAGACACCGCTATGGGACTCGCTCGGGGTACCGGGGCTGGGGCTTGATTTGCATCTCCAAGGTTGGAGACTTTTGGGGGGATAAGGATAGGCTGACCTTTAAAGATCTGCGGGAGCAATACGAGATGCTGAGGGGGCAGTTTCTGAGTTATCTGCAGACCAGGGCGATCATGCAGATGAAGATTCCCCACTGAGAGGACATGGTGGATGAGAGCCCCTTGCAGTTAGGGCATTAGCGGCTCCGCTAAATCGACATGCTGTCTACCAGCTATATTCCACCATGCTTAGTAACATGCGAATGGAGGATGATGAGTGGGTGGGTGGCGTGTATATACATACCCTGGGGAAGCGGCCATCATGGCCAGGGATCCGGCTCATTCAGTTGAAGCTGCAGCACAGGGCTTAATTCATGCGTACACATCTCCTGGCGATCGGGAGGGTGACTCGGACCCTGCTTGAGGGGCTGCGGTCATCAGGGTACATTGGTGCACATGCTCTGGGGGTACCCGCTGGTGCGGCCGGTCTGGGAGGGAGTTCAGGGCAGACTCTCAAACTTGTTGGGGGGGCCCTTTTGCTCACTAACCGATTGGTTTGCTTGGTCATCTAGGGGAGGTGAAGCTCGATAGATACACACTTCTGTTTTGTAATGTGGCACTGGCGGTAGTCAGGAGGGATGTGGTGCCGAACTAGGGTGGATCATTGCTTCCAAAGGTGCAGGCATGGGGGTCCACTATGGAGTGATGTAGGCAGGCGGAGGGGCTAATCTACTGGGCGAGGTGTTGCCCCAGGAAGTTTGGGAAGATATGGGATTGTTGGGATATGGAGGGTGATGTATGACCGGAGGGAGGGAAGAGGAGGGGGAGGCGAACCCTGGGAAAATTTGGGCAGTGGTTGGACATGCTGAAGAATCCTTGGGCCTTGTGCAAATAAACGTGCTCCCTTTTTAGGTCGAGCCTGGGCAGCGCATGCGCTGCTCTGCGAGGCATGCTGTTTTGGAGTATGCACTTGAAGCCCCGCCCACTCTCCGCCCATATTTGTCTATAGCTTGTGTCATTGCCCTTAGCAAATGCTGGCTTCTGATTGGTAAATAGGCTTGCTAGTCCCTCCTTAGTACCGCCTTGTCTTCATTTGTAACCTCCCATGAGGACCGGCCTTCTACTACAGTTGTTACACGGTATGCGTTATTTAATCTGTAAGCACTATTTTCTTTAATGAGTTTCTCTTACATCATATGTATATTCTAACAAGGACAACCCCTTCTATTCCCACGGGGACCAGGGTCAGTATACTTTATATGCAAAACAGTGTCCACCGTGGGATTCTTTTTCGAAAAAATATTGGCAACTCTCTTGCATAGGTTCGGGGAAGCCCACCTTTCAATATATTATTTCTAAATACCAGGTGGTACCTACACACTCTGGTGATCTATTATACAAACATGAGTACAAACAACAATTCACAAAATATATATATAGAGACTGACAAACTTTTTCTGTGGAAATGTTTCTATTATGTTTCTGCAGAATTTTTTTGAAAAAGCAGGAAAAACAGAAACCAAAATGAGTCATCAGTCTAAAGTCACTCAATGTTCCAAGTCTATCTGCACCATCATCCAAACTTACCAGGCTATATCCATCCACTGGTAAGGGTGTGGTCTAGCATGGGGATGCGTCTGGATATTTAGCTTAATCTTTCCAGCGAATGTTATATCCAGGTGGTAGAGTCAATGATGGTGCAGATAGACTTGGAACATTAAGTGACTTCAGACTGATGACTCATTTTGGTTTCTGTTTTTCCAGCTTTTTTTGAAATTCTGCAGATAATAAGTCAGACGACCCTTGTCCTGAGGAGACCCCGAGATTCTATAGGGGTCGAAACGTCGACAAATGTTTTCACTTGGTTGCCTTGAGCAATGATTGCCTTACATGTTGTAAAGGGGTATACACATGTAGTCTCCTTGTAAATACAGAACCAGTGGACTTTTATATCTTGTTTCTTATGTGTATATTTTGATATATATTTGTCACATTTGAGCACTGCGTCGCCTGCACTTACATTATTCATTAGAATAATATCTGCATATAGAACATTTTTGAAATAATAGAAAAATTTCCACAGAAACCGTTTCAGATCACCAGAGTGTGTAGGTACCACCTGGTATTATGAAATAATATATTGAAAGGTGGGCTTCCCCGAACTTATGCAAGAGGGTTGCAAATATTTTTTCAAAAAAGAGTCCCACGGTGGACATTGTTTTGTATATAAAGTTTCTCTTACATGAGGTACAACATGCGTTCCTGCAACATTCAGCGCGCCATGTGCGCTTTCACGGGGCGCTTTTACAAAAAAAGCATTTGTTTGGCAACTTGACAAACAAATGCTTTGTTTGGTAAAAGCACCCCATACTGCGCTTTCACTTTAATAGCGGCCGCGGACCTTTCTTTAGACACGGCTCATCTAAAGAAAGGGGCGTGGCCTCTGTTAACATGAAAGTGCAGCATGGGGCACTTGTAAACAACAAGCATTTGCAATGCAAGAGGTCTCGCATTTGGAAACTTTGACCTATTGTTATTGTAAATGACAATGCCTTTTTTTATTGCAGGTGTTTTTTAAACACATAAATATATGGCAATGTCATTCACAATGGCAATAGGTCAAAATCTCGCAATTGCGAGACCTATTGCATTGCAAATGCTTGTTTTGTGTTTGTAGATTGAACTGGTCAGATGCTGACATTCTACAGTTTGCATATTCGTGGGTCTTAGGGGGGGTTCGATCAGAGTTTGTATTGTTTTACTTGTTGTGATTTATGACAAAATCCAATAAAAATATCTTTAAAAAAATATATATAGATTTAACTTAATTATTTTCTTGGCTAAATTGTATGAAGAGCTTTTTTCCTAATTATGTACAGATACAATAATAAAATCTCAAACTGTCCCACTTTATTCAGTTTCAAACATGTGCAGCAATTTTATTCCTTTAATTATTGGGGGTCACTGAGATATTACGGTCAAGTATACACACTCCTATCTTACAGCAAATCCAATGGTGTATACTGTTTCGATATTGGTTCAAGGTAGTATATTAAATACCAGGAACCCACTCAGTCACTAGGCGCGCCTGTTCATCGGAGCACAAGCCCTCACCCACCCCAGGATAGCATACTTCATCACTGGGCCTTTCTCCTCGTTGGGCTGGTGCTGCAAAGCCCAACGGGCCCCTCGTGGGGACTCTTTGCCAGAGATCTTTTTATGGCAGATGGAGTCTGGGTGTGTTGATGAGTACCAGCAACTGAACTGGAAAATTGGTGTAGGGTGAATAAAATTGACTATAGATACTAGACCGTCTTTTTTATAAAAAAAATAGAAGATCTATGTCAAGGTTAAAAACACAAAATGCGAAACCACAGAAAATAATGTTCCTAGTATTCTCTTTCAAGCAGCCTTTCTCTGGTACAGAGTAATTACAGAGTTAAATGAGATTGAATTTGTGATTGACATGTTTTATGCCTAAGGATTAAGGGCATTTCATCAGGGCCTATAGAAATATACCTAATCTTCTCTGGGAATGGAGGTTCTTTATCTAGTGGTGTAAATTTAGTGAACCCAACCTCTGTGAAAAACACCAAAGAATTAGTCATCTTTCAAAACTTATACTCCCTATGTGTGTGTTGTATTTTAATTATAGTGACCCTCCCATATTAAGGAATGGGCCCCTTGAGGTTCGTAGACAAGCAACCGTTCTCAGGACTTTTCCTCGAGAAGGAGTATTAGCGTGTTTGCCTACTCCTTGTTTGCGTCCCTGAAGATACTACCTTGAACCACTTTCAGAACATAATACCCCATTGAATTTGCAGCAATTTTTTTCCATGGAGAACCATCAAGCTCAGTGGCAGATGAATAAAGTCATTTTGTCTCTTCCAAACACGCTGATAGTGACACTCATCTCTGGTGTGTACATCTAAAAAAGACTATGCCATTGTACAAAAATTATCAAATCAAAATTAAACTACAACCAGAAAATCAAGTCAAAATTACTGATATTATGCTATATGCGCCTCTACCTCTTTCCCACATCTCCAGACCATTCTTCGGTGGTATCATGTGGACATGTGGGTATTTATAAGCAGGAAAAGATTGCACTTGAAATCATAAGTTGTTCATTGGTGGAAAAGCCTGAGGATACTGTGTGGTCTGTTTCCTGCATAGTTGATTTAGCTGTATTCATATTTTTGATGCTGCAGGGAGGATGTGTTGCCTCTAAACACACTTTAAAAAGTTCTTGGGTGATGTTTTGTTTTTACAGCCTGTAGTGTCTAGCTAGACACGTTCTAGTGTTCCGCCCGCAATGTAATATACACTTTACACTCACCCTCCACAGGCGTCACCAGTCAGGTGACCCTGTCAATAAAAGGGGCCGGGCGCACGTGCCCAGGGCCAGTTCCCGAACATAACTGCCAGTGTCTGTGCAATCCTTTAGTAGCATATGGGGGCCTAGGGCTCCGGATACTACAATGGCGACGAGCGGGACTTGCCCGCGTGTGCCCCCGCCTTGTTGAAGGTGGAACAGGGGGAGAGAATACTGCCCGGGTCGAGGGCACCCCCTGCCGCAGTTGAAGAACTGCGTGGAAGACCCCGTGTGCGTGAGAAGAGCTCAGGGGCAGCCGCCGCTGTGGAAGGTGGTGAGGGGGACAGTGTGGTGCCCGTGTTGGGGGCACCGCTGGTGCATAGGCGCGCGACCCGCGCCGGAAGTCCCGCGGGGCATGTGGAAAGCCCGGGGTGAAGAGGAGGTGTTCGGGAGCCCACCCCGCACCTGACGTGACTGCAGGGAATACACCCCCTCCCTGCGAAGAGGCTCCGATAGCCCACGGGGCGCGTGATAAGCCCCGGGGGTGAGAGACCTGAGCGGGAGCCCACCCCGCGTGGAAGCGCCGGCTGCCGAGCTGGCTGGAGGGGTTGTGGCGCGAAGTAAAGGGACCGACAACCGGAGGTCCGCGGGAGCCCACCCTGCATCAGCGGCAGAAGGTGAGAGCCCTAAGCGGGGGACCCGACAGTGAAGAGAGCCGGACGGGGGTGAACGAGAGCAGGGTAGCGACCTGCTTCCCCCAAACCCACCCCGTGAAGAATAGGGCCCCCAGAGCGAGGTCATGCAGTCTCCGGCAGCAGCTCCTGCCCCCACCCAGCGCAGCGTGTGAGCTGAGAGGCTGCGGAGGAGAGAAGAGATAGCGTGTGGCCTGAGGACGACCGGTACGAACACTGGTGGTACAGGAGGTGAGCGGTGCTACCGTCAGGCAGGAGTAGTTCGGCATGGGGTGGCTGGCAGCAATGGTGTCCGGAGTGCCGGTATGAGGTGAGGCCCGCCCCAGCCAAGTGAACAGCCGGCTGGCCAGAGAAGATGGCATTGGTCATAAGGAGCCTAGACTGTTTGCGGCCTCATGGCGAGGCAGGTGAGACGGCCCGTCATCAAATTTAGCCCCGCGCAGCATGAGAAGCAAGAGGGCCTACTGCCAGGAAAGAAGCACCGACTGTGACTGTGTACGGCCGTCGGCCGCAGAGTACTGAGGCGGCCCCTGCTGGGGCAGCCAGGCGCGGTATGACCCAAACCCTGTTAGGCAGGAAAAGAAAAAAAAAAGCGATCCTACCTGCAGAGTAGTGAAAGGCAGGACTGCTGTGGAAGGGGTGTTGAAGAATGGAGCCTGCTGCTCCAGGGAGCCACGCTGCACATTGCCTTGGCCGGGAATAAAGAAAGGCAAGCCCTGGGCGGACCCGGTGCAGGCCGGCTATGGAGAGGTGAGACCGGCGAAGGGAACGACAGCACGAAGGCCGCAGCAGGGGCAAAGCTGCCGGTGCCTCGAAATAAAAACAGCACTGCCATCTAGTGGCCACATAGCAGTATTGCGCCCACTGGATAAAAGACTGTATAATACAAGCACAGGTTTGCAACAAGGGAACAGATTGCTGCAGCCTGACTGAGACCAGGGGCGAAGCAATCAATTCCTCTCCAGGAAAAGAAAAGAGGAAGAGAGTGGTAACCCAAGAGGAAAGTCCGTCCGAGGTGCGCGACAGACTCATCCAGAAGTGTGACTGCATGGGCAAGTACCCAGGAGTGCATGACCTCCTCAAAGAGAAGGGGGCATGCAGAAGGCATTAAGGAGAACCACTGCGGTATCCCTGAACAAAAGATGGTGCCAATGGAAATTCCCAAGAGGAAGTACAAGTCCTACTGACAGGACAGATCCGAGATGGGTCCACAGGAAAGATGAGACCGTCCGATGAAAGTTCCCAAGGGGAAGTGCAAGTCCTACTGACAGGACAGTTCCGAGACGGGTCCACAGGAAAGATGAGACCGTCCGATGAAAGTTCCCAAGGGGAAGTGCAAGTCCTACTGACAGGACAGTTCCGAGACGGGTCCACAGGAAAGATGAGACCGTCCGATGAAAGTTCCCAAGGGGAAGTGCAAGTCCTACTGACAGGACAGTTCCGAGACGGGTCCACAGGAAAGATGAGACCGTCCGATGAAAGTTCCCAAGGGGAAGTGCAAGTCCTACTGACAGGACAGTTCCGAGACGGGTCCACAGGAAAGATGAGACCGTCCGATGAAAGTTCCCAAGGAGAAGTACATGTCCTACTGACAGGACAGATCTGAGACGGGTTCACAGGAGAGATGAGACCGTCCAATGAAAGTTCCCAAGGGGAAGTGCATGTCCTACTGTGCATGTCCTACTGACAGGACAGATCTGAGACGGGCCCACAAGAAAGGTGAGACCGTCCGGGCGTCCAGCGAGGTCCATGTGACACTAACATGAGACACGTGGCAGGATGCCACCTCCAAGTGAGACCCTGGTCGAATGAAAGAGAAGAGAGTGACATGACGCCACTCCGCGGAGAGAGAAGGAGCAGAGCGACAAGGCAGAGGACTCGTACCACCACAGGTTGAACACACCCAGAGACATCAGACAGCCACCAGCCGGACCGATGTCCCGGGACACAGTCACGAAGAAGTACCAAATGTAAGCCGCAGCCGGCGCGAAGCGATCATCTCTCCAACGCTTCACCGAGCAACCGTTCAGTCCCAAGCATTGACAGTCTCAGTCAGACGGCATCCCTGTTTCCCACCGCAGATGCCACGGGTGAAGGACAACCTCAGCAAGACAAAGGCAAGCTGCAGAGCCCTTCCAGTCCTCCTCGCTCCACAAGATCACCCAAGACATCAGACCGTCGCCTGTTGCCCAACTGAAGAACAAGCAGCGGTTATCATCACCCCAAAAGCATCGCACCACCAGAGTGAATCCACACACTCCAGACAACCGGAGTTCCACGAGGCGAGGCACCCAGGACCCGTATGTGTGCCCCTGTCAACCTGCAGCATACCGAAGTAGAGCACACCCACGGTCCACACGGTCCCATGGCTGTCCAGCAGGAAGACCCTCTAGGAGGCTCCAGTGGGAGAAGAGTCCGAGTGAGAGAGGCTAATCGGAAGTAGCTCAGCAGTCAGAAGCAAGGAAGAACATCAACCACGCCGCCTCCAGGCAAAGGCTTCACATACAGAGATCTTCCAGGGTGGACCTCACCGCAGCTCCCAGTGCATTGATGCTGGACCTTTTATACATAGACTTCGACCCTGCGAGACCAGGCCGGTCTAAAACACTTCGCCAAGGCCAACTAAAACATCATGACCATGTGGTCCAAAGCTCCAGTGCTGCCTGGCTGACGGCCTGAAGAACCCCATTTAGTGCTATTTGTTGTTTGTTTGTTTTCTTCCAGGTTGGACTTTCGTTCTTTTCCTTTCAGTAAAGGTGGGGGGAGATGTAGTGTCTAGCTAGACACGTTCTAGTGTTCCGCCCGCAATGTAATATACACTTTACACTCACCCACCACAGACGTCACCAGTCAGGTGACCCTGTCAATAAAAGGGGCCGGGCGCACGTGCCCAGGGCCAGTTCCCGAACATAACTGCCAGTGTCTGTGCAATCCTTTAGTAGCATATGGGGGCCTAGGGCTCCGGATACTACACAGCCAGGGTTTTTTTTGCGACACTGCATGATGCTGAAGCGGTCATGGACTAAAATTGATCAGCAATAACACTGGAAGTTCAATATCATGCCAAAACTTTCATTCTTGACACAAGCACTTCTGAACCAAATAGCAAGGCAGCACCCAGCGAAACCAGCTTTAAACCGTTGTCAAAGAATAAAAGCCCCTTTCAGTAACTACAACAAAGCTATATTTAAAAGACCCAAAGATTATCGAATTATGGCAGAGGTGAAAATTCCAGTTTGCCATTTACAAATGGCTTCTACTTCATTCAGTTACTGGATTTTTTTGTTGACTAAACTGCTATGAAGAAGACTCCAGTTGATTGCAGTTGCATCCTGTGAATTATTACTGACGTCACCATTGTGTCAGTTGCTTTCAGTTGGTATTTCCCCTATTTTGTCTGTTCGACATATATAATGCAATATCCAGAAACCAACATGCCACACCTCGATCTAGCAGAGACCATTTGCTGCAAAAAACGCCCACTTTGAGCTTTGTCATGAGAAAACAAAGCACGAATGGACTCTTTTTTGTCAAGGTTTCTAACACTGTCTCCCACAAAAAGCATTTTCTACAAGTGAAAAAGCAGTACTTAACTATTTCTCATGGTGAGTCAAACCTCTTTCTAGTCTGTTGGCTATCTGGCCACAAAGGTTCAGAAACATGGCGGCCAAATATGGCTTCTCTTTTTCATTGCTAATAATTGTAAGTTTCCTAATGTGGCTTCCATTGTCATAAAGCCATTTTCCATCAACGAAATTTAACAAATTTCAAGCTTTCTGTCCACCAAGAGATCAAATTGCACTTCAACTTAAGAAAAACAACAATATCACGAGCGTTTTTACTGACTATCTAACCATTGGATTACCTCTGGACACATGTAATACTATACTGTTACTTTCAGCTAAATATTTCATTTCATAGGGGTGTACTGGGGATGGTTGGAAAGTAAAATAATTCAGATTTCTTAGAGATTTCAAATGGATGGATAAATAAAGACATTTACAGGTTGTACATTTGTGGAAACTATGCTTCACAGTGGATACGTGTAACTTTCCCTCCATAAATTACAAGTTCCCATGATCACTACTACCTGTAATCCACATGACCAGATCCCTACAACAATAATACCTGCATTCATTACGTCAGATTGACTATGGAATTACACATCACCGCAGTTATTCTATTACTTATTAATTCTTACAGGCTTCATAGTATCTTTCCATCAACCACACTCTGGTGCTGAATTTAGGATTTCCCGAAAAAAATGGAATAACTTCATTTCTGTCACTAGTCTTTTAGTGCAAGAATGTTTTTACATCTGCATTTCAAATCGGCTGTTGGACCATAAAATACACTGTCGAAGATCAATCGGTTTCTTTATATCTGGAGCTCGTCTCTACAACGTTGATCGATGATCATCTCATATATTGAGTATTTTCAATTGAGATAAATCTAAGATAGTGATTAGCTGCAGGAGGGAAACACGCACAAGGTCTCTAGTTATCCTGACAGTTTGGCATGATCACTCCCCAAAGACCACCACTTTATGTATGTAATCAGGTTTGCCTTGCTGTGCCAAAAATTCATGCATGAAAAACAGAAAGGGCTACCATTTGTTCCTTTTAAATGTGAGTGTGCGCATAGGACTCCCAGAGGAGTGGCCCCTAGAGATTTATTCCTACACATTGTGAAGTACTAGGTGGAATCAGCACACAGTCTGTTTCATGTATCATATGAATGTGTGTATCTTGTACCATATCAAGAAATCAATCATATTTACGCAATATCTTTTTCTGAGCTGAAGAGCAGAAGTAGGAGGCCTTCTGGAATGTGAAATAACTAATGAAGTAATTTTTATTAAACAACAAGAATTCGGTCATGTCAGTACATAGTCAAAGCGCTACGATTGTGATTAAGGTGGCGGTAGAGTGCTCAACATGTGAACAGATGTGTAGAGGAAAGCGTTAAGTGTGATCACCACATAAACTAAACCCAAAAAAAACATGGCTGTACATTAATTTTGCAATACAAAGTCAGACTGGAATAATCTTTTCAGGTCTATAACAAGTGATCAATCTTAAACAGTATAAACAAGACTATTCCACATTTCAGCCCACATCTGTAACAAATACCAGGGTCTTCATCAGGACATTAAAGGGAGGGGGATCTGGAGACAATAGGCTAACACCCTACCACCACATGTCAATTACACGTTATTAAACGGCCCAACCATCCCCAGGACATGATAAGCATAAGACTTTGTAAAGGCAAAACGTTTGTCTACATGTGACGAGGCCCAGACCGGCTGGCTAATCTGTGGACGGAATCACTGACAAAAAGAAAGAGCCCAGTACACCAGGTGAAATGGGGCAGAAGGCCAGCAGTCTCTTGCACTCAGTGAAAGAGTAACCAGACCATGCAATGTATTATGTGTTATCATGCGTCCCTACGGCTGACCATTTTACAAAACTGTCGGAGAATAAAATGTCTGAAACTAAGTGTGGGTTTTGCCTGCTATGTTTTTGCATAGCATCCAGAGCCGCTTTCTTTTATGGTTCGAGAGAATACAGCGATTTCTAAAGAAACATCTAGAAGCCTAAATGCGATATGCATGAATGATCAGAAAAATACATATTTACCCACTTGATGCTTACGGAGATTTTATTCTTTAACAAAGTTACCTGTTTAGTTCTCATTTTAGAATCTGTTGATAGGTTGTTGTAGGTGTAATGAGCCTGAGTCACTCCACAAAAAAGGACAGCAACAATTCCTGGAATTCAAAGAAAAAAACATCAGTATATTTTGTTTGCTGAAACATATTAGTTGAGATTCATCGTATTCTAAATGATTAAATACTAGTAGTTGCCTCCATGATTTGAGATCACCACAATTACCATAATAGAGGTAAGTAAGTAAGTAATATTTTTCTAAAGCGCATGAATGCCGAGGCGTATTAGCACTACCATGCTGTCACTAATCTGGTAGGAGAGGAAACTTACTTAACACTGGAAACAAAAAAGTCAAGTCTTCATAGATTTTCTAAAACACAGCCTAGTTTGAGACCACTGTGAAAAAGGCATGGAGTTCCATAGCTTACAAGCCAAGTAGGAAAGACTTCTGCCACCCCACTTAGCCTTCTTTACCCTAGGAATAACCACCAGCCGAGCCATGAAAGATCTTAAGTCACGTCGGGGGAAATGCCAAGCAAAGCTTTTTCTGAAAGACAAGAGGTCCAAATCCACGCAGTGCCTTGTGTACAATGCTCAAGGCCTTGAACGTACCTATTCTGAACAGGCAACCAGTGGAGATCCCTAATGCTATTCGATATAGAACCAAATTTTGGGATTTTTAGAAGCAGACGAGCTGCTGCGTTCTGCAGGGATTAAAGCTTTGATTGAAGACATTTACCTATTCCCAAATAGAGAGCATAGCAATAGTCTTTCTTAGACAAAACAAGGCAACTATTACCATTTTTTGCATATCAAATGGGATGAATGGGAAAAGTTTTTTTTAGTATCTTCATAAGGTAAAAACATGAAGATGTGATATGGTTGATCTGTTCAGAGAAATAGACCTCAAGATTTTTCACTTTTCGAACTGGAAATGGACATTGACCAGAATCAGCAGGCCACCAAGAATCATTCCAGAAAGAGATGTTGTTTCCAAAAAAGGTCCTTGGACTGCGAGAATGAATATGTGTGTTTGTGAAGTGATTTAACGGGTTAAACCTGACACGTTATTTGCAATATCAAATCATCAAACAAACCTACAACATAAGGACGAAGGCAGAACTCTAGTTTACTGTGTCTGCTGTTGTGAAAAGTAAGAGTAGGCTGTCCTGATCATTTGTACATTCAAGTCTAACCTATTCTTTTGTCAGTTCAAAATACAAATACGGACTTTAGCCAGATAAGACATTAGACACTTATTATGAGACCTGGCATCACCAGCTTTTGAAGTTCCACAGCAATCTGTAAATACTGATGTAACATGACTAGTTGTACTACAAGATAACCCAGATTGTTCACCATTGAGCTTGATTACAATGACATGGGAAAATACCTGTCTAAAGCAATTTATTCTGCAACAGTATCATTTTATGTTTGAATACTTGACTATCAGGGCGTAATGGTTATGAGCAGACAAGGTATTGCTGATGTACCCACAAATTTTGCATCACATGGTGGTAAAAGGCTGCTGCAGTTTCGATGATAAGTGAAGGCATATCCTGACACATGTTACAGGCAGTTGTAATGCTGCAGGTCCACAGTCGACATATAGATGTATTGGAGTATAATACATAAAGAGGAGAAAGGCTTCTGTTCTCGCAATTCACTGATATCCCCACAAACATGAAATGGAGTTGTAAAGCTGCTGGGCCACTATAAATACCTTAATGTCCTTACAGAATTTATATTGACAATCAAGGCTTCTACAACTACGTTAATAAAATAATAGAAATTGCTGAGAACATTAAATGCATCTGTAAAGCAGCAATTCTATTGTCAACATCTATATGGCCCCCATAGACATTACATACAGCTTTTGTGGTGTCACAGATGATTCTATATGTAAAGCTGTATTTTATGGCGCAGTGACATCTAAACAACAAATGTAGAATGCTTGCAAATGTTTTAGCCACTAGCAATCATCTTAAAGAGAGATGAAGTTTCATCAGGGAGCTCAGTGCACAACCTTGGAACTCAGACACAAGTGGCTTTCCCAACCTGAACACATTCGAGAAAAAATGAAAACCTTCCCAGACCCGCGCGGACAGTAGTACAACTCTGGCAAACAGCCATGGTATTCCTGGGATGGAAACACATGGTTATAGAGGCGACTCCTCTATAGGATGCAGATTTTCTGGGTACACTGCAGAGGCAGCCGGAATTTGACAAGTGGGACCTAATAGGACTCTCCAAAGTGGGTGACATTTGGGCTCCGGGGAATGTCACCCCCTGGCCTGCTCTGCAGATGGAATATCAACTAGCACACCCTCCGAGATACATAGATATATGCAACTCCACCATGCCCTTCAGACGGTGATCCCAAAGAGGATGAACCTACCGGAGTTCTCCCAGCATTGAGGAAAGACTATTGGATGGATTCATGCCCCGAAAGGCCATGTCAGTCACTGACTAACAAAAAACTACTCAACCACATGCCCGATGCTTTAAAACATTTAAGGGAGCAGTGGGAGCAAGTGCTAGGGAGATTGGAAGAATGAGAAGAGGCCCTTGCATCCCCCAGAGAGGTGGCCATACGCTCAGGGTTCAGGCTGATCCAGCATCGTATCCTTCATCGCTCCTATTACACCCGAATGACGATGGGAAAGCTGAGGAATGTCCACTGTCTACGTGGTTGTGGACTGACGGGTACCTTCTTCCACACCCTTTGGAAGTGCCCAATACTGCAGGAGGTTTGGTCTGCAGTGGTGAAGTGCCGGGGTGAGGTGAGGGGTGATGGTATAAGTGTCTTCGCAAAGCAGTGTATTCTGAATATCTGGGGAGAGACAGACGCCAGCAGGGTGCAACGGACATGGATGACATTGGGCCTGGTGGTGGCAAAAAGAGATATAGCACAGGCATGGGGAACCAGGCAGACCCCAGACTTGGGGAAGTGGAAGAGGGACATGAATTGGAGCATGATGGCGGGAAGGGTGGTGTACATGGGTAAAGGTAACCTCCAGAAATGGGAGAAAATTTTGAATAGTTGGAATATCTCAGAGGCCAGATATGTGTGATCCTTGACCTTCCTAGTGAAGACGTGGTACATTTCAGGGACACAGAGAGAAAAAGACGAGTGAAGGGACAAAGGAGGGGATGATGGAAAGGGGAATGGTGCTCGATGATAATGTGAGATATAAGCCAGTGGCAAATTTGAAGACTATTGTTGTATTCAAAACAAACAAAAAGATATGCAAAAAAAAAGTCTTGGACTACCATTTGACGTCTTAAGGGACAGAAACGTGAACTGCACAAAGACATCCCCAAGGAAGACAAACTGCCTAGCAATCAAGTGGTTCTCGTCACAAACCCTGCAATCTACAAAATATTTCAACAATAAGTATGTGCACCCTAAACTGCTGATGTTTCTGTCGCATTCACATCTAATATGTTATCAGAAACTTATTTTCTAAAAACTCTTTAATATAGTCAAGTTCTTCTCATCATATTTTTGGACAGGACACACCAGTTAACATACCCAGATAGCAGATATTGATATCTCTACTAACGGCATTCATTATTAACTGACCACCATTATTAATTAATCATTATAAATAGCACATGAAAGTGTGATCTGTGATATCAAGCTCTTGGTTTTCATTGAAGGCAGTCTTTACCACACAACTTTGCTTTCCTACAAACTCTCCAAGAGCCATTCATGTTATTGGTAGTTTATTTTTAGTTTAGTACTGTCCCTCAGAGAGGGAGCAGCCAGTGCAAAAATACAAAGCTATTGTTACTTCTAATGAATGCTGTTGGGCACTGTAGTAATAAATCACCATCAGGAAAGTTTCTTGTAGTCCAATTTATTCACTACAGCCCTCAACAGCTTCCAGGGTCACCAGACCCAGAAAGTTCATATCTCTCGATCCTATACATTCTAAATGGAATGCCCATTTGATGATGCATGTTAATATTACCGCAGGTCCACTTGATAGAACATATGTATTTTAGAATGTAAGGTTTTACAGTTCTTGTGCAAAGTCTGAAATTTGCACAACTGGACATTCAAGCAAACACGAAAATCCAACTACACCCGGCCCTTAAAAGCCAGGGCCTTTGAAAGTAGAAAAAAATCTATACGAGAAGAGCTACGAAATTGGCCAGAGAAACATGTATATTTAATTTTTGTTGGAAAAGCCGCCCTCCATGGATCAATAAGAACCAGGGTTTTTGATAGTTTTGGGCTTTAACTGCCTCTTTAAGTTTACAGAGGAATCTAATCTTGGATTCTGCAGGAAGTTGAAGTCGCCTCCAAAAATAATTTCCACTGGGACTTGTAAAAGTCAGATTGTAAAAGCTCCTCATAAGGCACAGCATTATCTTCCACTGGGGCATCCCAACTCACGAACGTGAGTCACCTGAACAGTACCAGACAACTCACCCAGCACCAACGTCCACATTTGTCGCTGGCAAAATCAACCACTTCGGCACCTAGCCTCTTGGCCCCAAAAAATTGCAGTACTGCGATGTGCCGCCTGGGCAAAGGAAACACCCCTATAATCCGGCCAGCTTTTTAACATTGGAAATTCAGAAAGCTTCCCTGCCAGGATATGCGTTTCCTGCAATAAAACCACTGAAGAGTTTTCAGCTGTAATCCAGGCCTCTATTGCACATAATTTTTTATTATTATTAAGACCGTTAACATTAAAAGAGGCCACCTTCAAAATATTATTCATCATCGTCTCGACTTTCTTTTCCAAGGAAATCCTTTAGGTACATAAAATGAACCACAAAAGGAAGCAAAGTGCTTAGTGTACAAAAAGGTGTTAACCAAATGGTCAAATATCATTACATCCAATAACCTACCCCGAATAAAAAGCATGCATACCCAGCCTGCTCAGCTATTGCCCACAGATACATGCTTGCTAAAATACCTCACCATTTGCAATTCATACTTGATTCAAAGTACCTGAGCACCTGGCCTTTTCCTTTAACAGACCATCCATTCCAAATATTAAATTACTGTGATACAAAGATGGAATAATCTCAGCACTAGAGTCCCTCTTCTTTTGAATTCAACATCCTGAGCATTCAGAACTGGTGCATGTTCCTACAAATCGCAAGTTTGGATCTCTTATTATCCAGCCTATTACACCCTCCTTCCCCCCTGTACCACCACCTTCCCCCTACATTCCTCCTCCCCAAGCAGTGGTGGGTGGCCTGCCTTTCTACCCACACCTGCCATGCTTCCCCACCCCTGAGAATACTGGCACCTTTATACTGTGCCAAAACCCGTCAACCCCTCTCCTCCGGTCCCCCCCTCCCCATGCAAGAAAAAAGAAAAAAATCATAAGTGCCGCCTTACATATGACACAGAACATTAATATTGGGCACATCCACTTAACGACACAAAACAGACAGTTGATCAGCAAAATCCTAATGTCTACATGCTAAAAACCGCCACTATGCATTAGACATTGTATCGTATAATTGAGACTTGTTAGAAATCTTCTGTAAGAATTCCTGTGCCTCTAAAACATTATAAAGAGAATTGCCATTTTACCAGCACCTTCAATTTGGATTGCTGCACAATCACTGCCTGAGCGCCCTGAGCTTTGAACAAATAAAGCATTTTCACAAACTGTTTCCGATGCCTGGCTGCAGAGGCCGACATGTCAGGAAAAATACGACAAAGAGGTACTTCTAGCATAGTGAACTGTCTCTGTCTGATTGCCTTTGTTAATACTTGCTCTTTAATTCGATATTCCCCAAAGTTTACCAATATTGTACGTGGAAATTCTGAGTTAGGGGTCAACAGTGCCGGCACACAATGAGCTCCAGTAAGTGTCAAGTCAACGGAGTGTTTCGGAAGGACGTGGAGTTTTATAAATGAATCAACCAATTGAAGAACTTGTTGGCCCTCACATCCCTCTGTGACCCCTACAATACAGAGATTAGTGCGCAGAGAATGATTTTCCAATTCCTCTAGCTTATTTTCCAATGTGAGCTTTTGCTTATGAGACAAATCAACCTATTTCTGGATCGTGGTGACCTGGTCCTCCAGCTCTGAAATCCTGAACTCTGCTTCTTTTAACCTGTCTAGAATCTGAGCCAAGGTATCCTCAATCTTGGAGAGTCTGGCATGCAGAGTGGCAATTTCTACAGTTTGAGAGGCTTTGAGTTCTTTAATCTCATTCAAAATAATATTAAGCATTTTTTAGCGTCCCATTGCATAATGAATGTCTTGCCCCCCTGCTGCCGATCCTCCTACAACTGTTCTGGCACTAATTTGCTTTGCTCCCTCTCACTTCCCGAGTTGCCCCACTCGGTGACTACAGGTAGGGACAACGGCAGAGACTTCTGTGAAGCAGGCGACAATAATTGAGAAGTGACTTCACTCCTGGCTGGCATGGCAGAAATTAGAAGGGGGAATGTGGATCTACAAACTGAAAGCCCTCAGATGAGTTGGCCCCAGCACTGGTACATGTTTTGTTTTTCAAAAATAGAGGATATTCCTTGATTTTAGACAGGTTTGCTTCAGTCTCCAGAGAGAGCTCCACTAACTTTCCCACTAATGTCTGCTTAGGTAAAGCTACTCCAGCCACCGAGCTGTTTACATCCGGTGAATGAATAACATCTGTCTCTTCCAGTTCCAATTCGGAGAACTGAGAATGTTCTGAAGCATTCAGACTACCTTCATGATTTTCTGTATTGGTAGTCATTGCGATAGCCTTATGCAGTGAAGCAGTGCGGTTTGCACGAGCTGCAGCCTGCCCCACGTGCTTTTTCACCCTTTGTGTCAAAACTGTAGTGTTCAAGTTTGCTGTAGTGCCAGGTGCTTTTGAAAGACTTTGCATACTTTACACATGGCCTTGACTATAAATCAGAGCCATTTTCAAGAGCCTTAACAAGCTATACTCCAGTTTAGTTCTTCAGTGTTACCAGTTCACTGGTGTGAAATTGAGATACAGCCCACTCAGCGACCCTCAACAGGGTAGCGAAAATGCACACTGCCTTTACTGACTGCAGAGCGATACACTTACCCCCGATAAACCTGGTGGCCTTTGCTCAGTCACCTCACGTCATGTTAATTCTCCTCAGCAGGTCACTTTAAACTGGCTGCGTAGAAGAGGTGCAGTCCTGAAAAAGGACTCAAAAACAAAGGCAGCAAATCCAGCCGGAACACATTGCCTGCCTCGTCCGTGCATGTAACGTGCCCCCTGCTTGGGTTCTCAGGCTGTGAAAATGCCGCTCACCTCAAACATCAAAAATGGAGACACGAATGAGAGCAGCAGTCCACACCTCTGCAACCTCTAACCGCCATCACAAGCTGCACTAGTGGAATGGCCGTGAGACAGTGCCGATTGACGTCCTGACATAGGGGGGGGGGAGGGAGTTCCTGGCGATCAGCCACGGCTCATCGCTGATCCGTCCAGAAGACACTACCTAATGGTTTTTCAGATCACGCAATGATTGTCTTAGAGATATTGGTGGGGAAAGCTACAGAGCGCTCCAGGCGATGGGTTTTTAACAAACAGTATTTACAGGAGGAAGTCTGTGACCAGGTTTGCAAAGAGGAGATGAAGTAATTCTTGGTTATAAATCATGGGTCCACTCCCCCAAGCGTAGTGTGGGACACTTTAAAAGCCTATACTAGTGGGTTGGTGATAGGGAAGGATGCTGATAATAGTAGAAGGGCTAGACTACAAAAGCAAATTCTGGAAAAGACTGTCCAGGACAGTTAAGAAACATTTCTAAGGTATCCATCCACGTTCAATAAAAGAGCATTGGATAAGGCTAAACAGGCACTAAGTGAGGTGTATTATATCAAGTGCGAGGTATCAAATCGTGCCTATAGGCAAAAGGTTTATGAGGATAGCAATTTCATGGAGAGGTTATTAGCCTGGCAGGCACGCGAACAAACTCCCAATAATAGAATACATGCACTGAAATGCCTGGTTTCTGGGGTTAGGTGCAATGAACAGGAGAAAGTGGAGGAAATTATGCTTGAAGGTTTACACCCAAAATCAAATGGTAGATATAAAGAACTCCTGGGAATTTTTTTAGCAGACCTTAATAGCCCCACTTTATCAGAGGAAGATGTGGAAAATACTGTTTGACATTTTTCTAAAGAAGAATTGGAGGCGGTGGTTAAAAATCTCCTCAAACTGTAAGGCTTGTTGGCCTGTTGGCTTGTGGGCCGAATTTAAAAAATCTTTTTAGATGTTCTAGTTGACTATCTCTTACTGGTTGCCAACACAATGTTGGAAGAGGGCCCTATACCGGTTTCATTTCATATGGAAAACATTTTAAGTTTTAAAATAAAAGGGAAATATGGCGAAGACCCGAACTCATATCATCCAATCACTTAATTAAACTTAGATTATAAAATAATCATGAAATTATTGGCTAACACATTCAATTTAATAGCATCAAAGTTGATCCATTTTGACCAGAACGGTTTTATTGCCAGATTGCAATTAGGTACAAACACACACTATTTAGCTGAAGCACTGGATTATCTTTCAGTTAATAATGCATCAGCTATATTGAATAGAGTATTCAGTAATTTAAAGTCGGGACAGATTAGATTGTGTCAAAAAGTGGCAACTGCTTTAGTCGAAGCTTCCGATCATAGGAGCCCTGGGGAATGGAAAAGATTGCTTGCCTCCATGAAGGGCCCGGATCTTTGCCAAAAAGCAATCAAAAAATGGGAAAAATATGAAGTGTTGGATTTAACAGAAAAAGATGTAGGATGAAATGAATACACTAAATTTTAGTGTTCTGAGAGGAGCCAATTGGCGCATAATGTTAGTTTTTTGTTAATTGGCTTCTCTATAGAACTCAGCAATTTCATGCACAAGTCAACCCTAGGTGGGGTCTATGCTTCCGATTTAATTCGGGGGGCTGTTGCAAATTGGTCGCATGTACCCCTATACAGGAATTCTGGAAAGAAATATTTCAGTATTTAGAGAAGGATTGGCAAATTAAACTAGCTCCCAGTATCTGGTGGAAAATTTTGGGTATCCTTCTACTCGTTTAGCCACCAAATTTGTAAAATTATTATATGTGGCAATGGCAGTGGACAGATCCTTATTACTGCAAAAGTGGTGGACATAGTTGATCCCCATAATAGGGGACTGGATGCAAAAAATGAAGCATGTGAGAAATAAGGAACGGCTGTATGCAATGCATAGCGGGGGGATTAAGAAATTTGATAAACTATGGGGGCGGTTTACGGAAGAAGCCTTGGGGTAGATTAAAAGGCAAAATGTCTAAACTAGAAAGAAAGCGGTCTAGACCCATTCTCTGTATTTACGTCATTCAGAGTTTTAATGCAGTTTTTCTTCCTGGATTAATTCTGTGATGAAATGTGTTTTGTATATGTATTTATTGTTGGTTTATGAATATCATGAACTGATGTATTTTATCGCAATTTCTGGATCTCAATAAAAAAAAAATTAAATGGATGGGCACACAATGATCCCTGCAGCAGGTATCTTAACCCTGAAATATATTTTAAAAAGCAGCCTCTTTGAAAAAAAAAAAAAATCCAACTACTACTGAAACATTCCTTAAACTACTTTCAATTGGACCATGTGGAATTCAGGATTTCAGCACCTCCACAAAACTTTCTGGAGTAAGGTGCTGTAGTCCTTGCCGAAGTTGGCTTCCAAAAGGTAACAACATGAAGCCCATACATGTCAAAGATGGAGACAGCCCACTAAAAAAGTTCAAGTTAAATAGACATTGAAGAATCCCCTAGACATAATGCGGAAAGATTAAGAAGCTCTTAATATTTCCTTAAAGTACATCCAAATAACGTGATGTGCACATGACTCAGAAAAGTCAAACTGTTTAAGCAAGCATTCAACTAATGTGTTGTACTTACGGGCCACAGCCAGGAAATAATGCCAAATGGGAGCTCAAGCAAGTAATCTGGACTAAGACTATATAACTTGGGGCTTAAACCTATACTCACTGAGTCAATACTATTATCTCTCCCCCCATGCATCAAGAATAAAACTAACTGGAAGAGTAACTCTAAACTAGACGGAGTTCAAATATAATTATCACTTAAGCCTGGTGTGAGAGAAGCTGTCAGTGAGTATCCTAGGTCAGTGTAGCTACATGTGAGAGCACAGTGCCCAGGTCCTGCAGCTCTGTCAT
This sequence comes from Calotriton arnoldi, assembly GCA_963921515.1. NCBI lineage: Eukaryota > Metazoa > Chordata > Amphibia > Caudata > Salamandridae > Calotriton > Calotriton arnoldi. The sequence continues at coordinate 249,391 of CAWUFW010005885.1, read as the reverse complement.
TTTTCCAGCATTCTGATATCTGAGCTGCATAGATCTGACCTTGAAGTTCTTGGCTCTTGAGTCAGGAGCTATCTCAAGGTCGTACTTCTGCTCTTGGTAGTGATGGTTGGCAGTGTCAGCATCACTCAGTGGCATTTTATAAGTTGCTGATTTCCCTATAAATGGTGAAAAAGATATACCATCTGACAAGATTACAGGAAGATTCAGTGGCTGCTTTAGAGTTTGCATCATCTGCTATCTCCTGGAGTGCAGCAGATGTCTTTGTGTGCAAGACAAGTGAAAGCTAAGAGGAAAGGTAACTTTGGGAAGGTGGGACAGGGTCATGCAAGTATTAAAACCTGTATTTGCCTGTTGGCCGAGCCAGATCTAGGTATGCAACCTATGGAACAATAATGTTGTAAGCCCAGGTCATAAACCACAACATAAATCAGGGGTCCTACCCAGCAAAGTTAAGCACAGATATACAGTGGAAATCATTAGTGTAGCTACCCGCCCCCGGGAATACAATCCCCCACTAACAATATGCAGGAATAGAATAAGGGCGATAGCGGACTAGATGCTCCAGTTACTACACTGCCTCTTTTTGTAGGCCCTGTCTAGCACGCTGATCATCATTTAGATGCACACCATTGATTCAGCAGTCCTCCATGACTCATGTCAGAAAACAGCAGGGACTGTAAACTCCAAGCATAAAAATTGCAATGCAGGGGCATAGTAAAGTTGTGTAATCCAATCACCCTATTTCTAAAGGAGGTAAGGCAAACTAAGGGTGGAAGACATTGAGTGTCCTAGATCAGGAACATTATGAATCTCTCTTAGGAGGACAAACAAGTTAGAGGCTTGAGGATCAGTACGAGGACCTGGACCAAGACTTTCAACGGCTATGGTGACAGTGACAGCAACCTGAAGGCCATCATCGCCATGAAGGTTTTGGCACCAGAAGGAGGATGTAGGGGCTATCTTTTGGGATCACATGCAAGAGTATAGATATGGGTCAAGAGCTGCTGGACACTCTTACCAGATGAACCTTGAGATGGGATATCCAGAACTAGAGCAGGCATACTGTAGTTTATACAAGTCAGGGCACCTCCAACATCAGACCTCCAGTCCTCTCCTGATAAACCAGGCAGTCAGTTAATCTGGGACCATGACACAGAAATGCCAGAGGCCTTTGTGGCTCTTGACATCTTCTTATCCAATGTCTAGCTATGACATATCAAACTTGTGCCCAATGATAAACACAATTTTTATTTTCCTGACACTAAATAAAGAAAGGAAACACAGGCAAACTTTCAAGCAATGGCAAAAATCAATTCTTAATTGAGACTCTCCAGCAGCTATAGACCAGCTTTTTGGATCACCGAAGACATCGATTGATGAACCTCAAAGAACAGTGTCAAATATGGAGATGTCAAAAAACAGTACAGCCAAAGTTGATTGAGATAGGTATTGAAAATGTAAAACTTAGAGGATCACCAATGGCAGAGAAACCTGCACTTATTTGGGTCCAAAGAGGGGCAGCGAGAGATGTGTGTTTGTGATCCAACCGTTCAAGCAGACTTTCTCAGTTTGGTTGGATATGAATTTCAATCCAGAGGACACATTATTTTAGGTTTAGGCATCGGAAGAACTAAACCCATCCCTACTCTATCCTCATAAGCTTTTATCATCAACGTTGTTTTTATTCATTTACACAAACACAGACCATTGACTTCATGCTGGTGAGGTAGCCAGAGTAAAGAAAGATGAATAAGAAAATGTATAAAAACCACACACATCCTTCCAGCACCCCATACCCTCAGTGAAAGTATAAAAAAGTACACTATGTTACAGTTGTGCTATGGCCACTGTTTTGAATGAGTGTTATTATTCCACAGATGTTGTGGCATTTATATTAGCAGACATTTAGGCAATATCACTGGACATTATATGAAGTAACTTCAACATTCCATACATGTAGTCTCTTCCTATGGGGTTCCTGGTATGCCCCAATGCCACCAATATCATCTGCAAGGCTGCACAGACATCTATAGCCAATTGCTTCCCTTTCACAGCTCTCAGGGATTATGCACAAGGATATGGAAGCCCTAATAGAATGACTGCCGGATCCTTAGGCAAACAGATGTTAAAAATATTGTCTACAGACTGCCGAGTTTCAGCCCAAAGCTTGTCTAGTTTAGTGCAATGTTACAACAGGTGGATAAGAGCACCCCAGGTCACACATTCGCAGCAGCATATGTTCGATTTGGTGCTCTCCTATTCATGTATCTTTGCCGGCACATCTCCATTTTACAAAAGGTTTCGGTTCCCTTGGCCCAGCCAAGAGTTTCATATGTTTTTTCATGTATTTTGTTCCACTCTGCCCCAGGAAGCTCATGGCCCAATTCCCTTTCCTATCTTTGAATACTTGGGGATTTCTTGTTTTGGGTGACTGTCAAGAGAACTTTATATTATATATTTCAGAGATTAAGGGCCTGATTTTGAGTTTGACAGATAGGTTACTATGTCACAAATATGACTGACATTGCGTCTGCCTTATTGCAATGTTATTATATTCAAACCAGGCCCTAAGAGTTTCTCCATGACTTTCCTTAGTAACCAGTTATCAAAATCAGTCAGCAACCTAGTGACCACAATTCTACCCAGTGGGTGCCTGGCCCCAGTGACCTAACTGGAGATAGTTGAAGTGTTCTGCAATTGGCATCCAATACCTATTTTTGATTTCTTCCAACATTTCGATGATTTCTTTGCAAACGATGGAGCCCAACATCATGCATTTGTTATCCTTCCAAGTTTGATAATCCCCTCTCTCTAGAACTGACATAAAATCTGGATTGTGATTCAGTGGTGTGAAGAATGAGGGGAACATAGTGAAGCCCATCGTTCCACAGACTTTATCCCACAGGTCTACTGTAGCTTTGGCTATTGGAGATAAGAGCATTCCAATGCTTTTTGGATATATTCATGGCACCTAATATAAGGATGACCCCGTTACTAAGTTGCCCACAAAGTACCATTGTTTTTCAGTTTCCTCCCCACTTCACCAAAAATCATGGTTGGGTTGCCCAGGAGTATAAAATATATATATGGATTTCCCCCTGCTCTCCCCTCCAGTGGAGCTTTGTAGGGCATCCGCTTACATGGGATTCGGGTCTCCGCTCCATATAAAGTTGTTGATGACTGCCTAAACTTGTTTGAGAATTACGGGTGCTAGCAAGATCAGGAAAATCATTTTGACAGTCATCATCATCATCAAATCAATTTATCGGTTTTAGAATAAAAACCATATAAGTCAAAAACAATGTGTACAAAGAGGTTTATCATTAATAAATTCTGTCAAATGACATCAAAACACTATTCACACAAATAAGATGTACTGATTAAAAAATGGATATATAAAATGTGTTAGAAAGAATTAAGAATAAATTTCAATACAAAAGACTAGGCACAGAATAACAGTACATTCCAGAATCATGTCTCAATTGTCCCTTGTATGTATCTGGTAATTAATCACAACTGACACGAAGCCTTACAGCAGATTTTAAAAAGCTAAGAACATAAAAAACAATGTTACCTGACAACATTTGTAAAAAGATAAGAGCAGGACACACCTGCCTGAACTTGAGCTTTTTCAAAATGGGGATAATAAAAGTCTTCCGGGGTACCTCATAATACATACAAAACATTAAAAAGTGGAGCATGTCCTGTGGAGACTTACTGTCGCAGCCACAGGACATTAAGCTCTGACCCCTTTTACACCCACGTGGCTGCGCATGGAGAAGATAAAAAAGATCGAAACGGAACCTAGTCAATAAAAAACTATCATAGCCACTTAAGGGGCCTAAGAGATATGGTTCTGTGGCCTATACGGTTTTCAAAATGATATATCTGCGACACTAAGCTTCCTTAACTCCAGGTCTTCCCTGTCTGTGATCTGCTGTCTAAAAAAAGACTACTTTGCCCACCCCAGGTCTTTCCTGTTCACCATATCCAGAATGGAAAATAAATCAGCTCTTCCCATACTCAAGAATCATCCCTTGATATACTTGAGCCAGGGGATATGGTGGCGTAATCAAGGGCCATACAATCCGTCAGAATCAGTTTGTTTAAGGTTGTACCCTTTCTAAGCTAGATGTTTAACCACGGGGATAGTGGGTGGAAAGACAACAAGTCAGAAAGGTAAGCCACCCCCAGCTCTTCATGTACTGCTAGGGTTGAGACTCTCTGGGGTATGCTTAAAAGACATCTCAAGAAACAATTTTCGGCTACTTTTAGTTCCTCGTGGGGAGTATATCCCCAGATTTCGCTACCATAGGACGCCATGGCGATACACTTAGCCCGGTATATATGTAGGAGAACCCCAATCGGTCTATTTTCTAATCTCGAGGCAAAGTAAAAGATAGCGGCATTAGCTTGCACTAATTCACCTTTCTTTCTGACTTTTAAAAGCCCCCAATTCATCTTGTTGTCTAACAGAACCTCCGGATAGGAAAATACATCTGTCCGGGGGATCTGAACAGATTCGGCCTGGAAGGAATGAAGCTTTCTTGAACGAGGTCCCACCTGCATCACGTAGGTTTTCGAGTTGTTTAGCAGCAGGTCCTGTTCCTCCATAAAAGAGGCAGAAGAGTTAAGCAGCATTTGTAGCCCTCTTGCGGTCCGGGCCATGAGGACCGCATCGTCTGCGTACAGTAGTACGGGCAAACCATGCCGACCCACCTGGGGATAATCCGCCTTAGACTCCAATAGTACCTTCTCCAGATTGTTTTTTTTAAAACATATTTTATTGGGGTTTTATGCACATACATAATGTTCAAATCTTTTCCAATATGATGACAATTACAATTCCATTTTCATATCACAGTCTCTTAGTTTACTTATGCCAAGTCGGCCATTTAATATGCAATGTTATTATGGATTGATGCGTTTCCCCTTATATCTAAATCTAATCCCCAACTCCCTTCTACCCACCCCACGGCACAGACCCCGTTCAGCCAGTTTTTATCATCGTATCTTAATTTGTTGTAGCCCTCCTCCTTCCCACCCACTTTCCAGGCATTCCATAACTCTGATATCGGTCCTAAGCTGCAACCATTCCTCTCCTTCTCAGGGGTGGTCTACGTTCCCCTCTCTCTCATCCTGATGTTCCGGATTTCTCTGTGGGGATCCCCCTTCCGGAGTCACTTCCCCTGATGTGAGCTCCGGTTCCTTTAGGCTATCTACCAATGTTTTCCATGCTCTGGCTCATTCCAGTGATACAATTCCCCTTCTGGCATTTCTGAGGAGCACTCTCCCCTCACACAACGCCCATTTATCTAGCTCTGTCTTCCATATATTAATCTTGGGCCCTGTGGGATATTTCCAATGTCGTGTGATCTCCCACTTAGCTGAGATCAAAGCTAATTCCACAGTTTGGAGTTGTGTGGAAACAATCCCAGGAGACAATGCGCTGGACTATTTGGGACTGGGCGCTCTATTACTTCTCCTATCATGGCATTAACCTCGGTCCAATAATTCTGCACTTCAGGGCATGTCCACAGCATATGTAATAATTCTGCCCCCTTTTCTACGCATCGCGGGCAACCCATATCATCTCTTTGAAATAATTTATTGATTCTCCCTGGGGTGAGATATGCTCTGTGCAATATGAAGAAATTAATAAGCCTTAAGCATGCATTTCTCGAGGTTCTGGGAATTCCTGTCAGGATGTTTTCCCATGGTTTGCCTTCTAGCGGAACATTCAGGTCTTCTTCCCATCTACTTCTTAATTTGACCAATGGTTGTGTCAAGTCCTTACTCAGGGCTTCATATAGGCAGGAAACAGCTTTAATTCTACCTCCTCCTGTACCCACATACCTGCCAGTCGCGTGTTGTGGTGGTTCGGCTGAACCCCTCCCCCAGTGTCTCTGAATCACCGCTACTATCCCTGCATGAAGTAAGAAGTGCCCCTGGGGTCGTCCATAACCCTCTCTAAAGACCTCAAATGGGATAAGTTCTCCCCCATTATATAAGTCTCCTATCTACGTCGCTCCTACTTCCACCCAGTCCTCGATACCTGCCCAGGCTGCCCCTCGTGGGAGCATCCTTAAAATGGTCATGGGGAATTCCGGTGAGTATGGGAATTTGGTGTGTGTCATTCTAAGGCATTGTCTCCAGCAGCGCCTTGCCAATAATATTGCATCTGAGTCTACATCTGTAGCCCTGTCTATTCTTAAAAGTAGCTTCCATAATGTCTCCAAATTGGGTGAGAGCGGATCCACCTCCCGTATCTGGGATTAAAGATCCCCTACCCATCTCGCCAGCCATTGTATTTGGGCAGCTACCTTCTCCAGATTGTTAATGTATAAGTTAACCAAAAAGGGGGCCAGGATACATCCCTGATGAACTTCTCTCTGTATTTGAAACTGGCGGGTTACCTTAAAATCTTGAGTGGATCAGACTTCCGCCTTTGTGTCTCTGTGGAGGTCCCGAAGGAGGACGACAATATCTCCATCCCCCCTCATGGACAACATGGTCTGCCAAAGGTTTGTTCTATTAACGCGGTCAAATGCGGATGACAGGTTCATAAAAGCCAGGTAAATAGAACCGGGGCGAGCAACCGTGTACTTGTTAAGAATCATAAATAAATGTAAACATTGGTCCACGGTCAACCGCCCCAGGTGAAAACCAACCTGGGCATCTGCTGGTATATTGTTATCTTCTGCCCAGCATGCCAGTCTATCTAGTAGATCGCGTCCGACCACCTTGACCACCGAGTCCAACAGGGAGATCGGCCTGTAACAATGGGTGCTGTCACTATTTCCCTTTTTTAATACTGGGACGATGGTGGATATGGCCCAAGAACCAGGTGGGCCAGCCCTCACAGCTGCATTAATGACGGCCGTGAGGGCCGGTACCCACAGGTTAAAGTTGGATTTATAAAGATCGGGGGAATCCCGTCTGGTCCTGGAGCCTTATTTTGTGACAACCCAAAGATACCCTTCCTGACTTCTTCAGTTGAAAATACCAGGGCAGATTTAACTTCCCCCAATCCGATGTCTGTGATCTTGTTAGGGGGGCACTGAAACATGTTCTCGAAATGGTGCATCCATTAGTCCTCTGTTATGTGAGCCCCAAGGACATTACCAACATCCTCGGCTAAGAGGATACGGTTTATAATGCTCCAAAACGTGGAGCTTTCTTTTAGGGTACTTGCCTCAATGAGCTCACTCCATGCCTCTTCCTTCAACGCAGCCTTACGTCTTGCTAGTACGGCTTTATAGGACTTTCGACAGGACTTTATTAAAGCGGGCTCCCTCGGTCTATGTCCTAGCGCCTCCTTCAACTTCATTGACGCACGAGAACAGGCAGAGTCAAACCATCTTATGGCCTGGTCAGAAGATCAGTTATGGTGCTAGAGATGACTTTAAAGGCCTCTAAGAAGTTATTCAGTTCCGCCTGCAGGGCTATGCAAATACCTAGCTCCTTCTGTCACAGGGCAGATAATGATGTGTTAAAAAGATCTGGGGTTATCTGAGTCCATTTTAGCCTTCTACCCCCATCTGTGGCTTTCAGTATCCCCCTCTTACCTGCCCCCTCCAAATGCGCTAATAGGGGCCAGGCGATTAAGGCACAAAGTGGATTATGGTCACTGTATATACTTGCCTCGATCGAGAAGTCCAAAATCAAATAAAAAAGAGGGGTTGATACAAGAATAAAGTCAATAAATGAACTATAACCCCTCCCTGAAAGAGATGGGTTAATATCCTTCCTCCCGGGGTCTATTTTACACATGGTCGAGGTTAGGTCAAATTCATTCACTAGGGCGTTAAGGGAATCTCCCTGGGGATTATGCTAAAAATGGATACCCTTCTGGCGTGAGCAGCCCAGGTCACAAAGAGCTGTTACCCTGGGGTCCCCACACAAATGAATTTTAAAATCTCCAACAATCATTAGGTTGTTATAATCTAGGGAGATCCGGTTTCTTAAGAAGGAGCCCAGTAAAGATATATTACAGACATCTGATGAAGAAGAGATGGCATTATAAAAGTTCAAAAGTACCAATTTACAGGAGCCACTACTAACTAGCAGAGCTTGCAAACAGGGGTTATCAGTGAACAACACAGTAACTCTACATACCAATGCTAAAGAGACATAAACCACTAAACCCCCTTTAGATCTTCCTAACCATGAAGAGATAGCTGGTATAAAGAAGAACTTATATCCCTCCAACGAAAAAATTTTCTTGGTGGCCCATGTTTCCTGTAAACAGATCACATCAGACTTTTTTTATAAACAAAACCCATGCAGGATCTGAGAACTTGTTAGCCAGACCAGCTATGTTCCAGGAAATAAAGTTACACTTCTTCCCAACCGAGAGGTCACATCCTTGTGGAAGGATCCCCGAACAGAATTGCTGGATGAGTGGTCGAAGACTTAACAGGGCTACCATAACTAACTCAATTTCTTTATCGAGAACCCCGGCTGCCCTTTGCAAAAAAGGAATCCATGGTAATTACAGTGCCTGCGGGGACCATGGGGATCAGTGTGACCACTTTGCGTTTTCCCATGTCTGACCAGAGCTGTAATCAAGAACTGCTGGGTGCTAGAATGTGCAGTAATATGATCAAATGAACGTACTATTACCTGGAGTTATAATAAAGAACTGGAAACACAAAATCCAAGAGTTGCTGTGATAACTTTCAAGAGCCTTATACCCCACTCAGGCTGATATAAACAAGAAGGCCAAACCTTCGGGCGGAAAGAGAAAACTGCTTGTCCTACCTCACTTTGTTGCACCGTCTGTGTGCTTCTCAAGATATTCTAGGAAAATCGGCTCGCAGCTGTGTCGCTGTGAGTCCAACTGCTGGGAAAAAGAGGAACCAGAGTCCAGGAACCAAACACCAGAAAACCAAGAGGTGGGGGGCCAGCCTAGCCTCCTCCGGTCTCTGACGGGCGTGGACAGGCCCGCACTTGGCCTGAGCTTCGCCCGGGCGCGTCCCGCGCCGCAGGAGGTCTACAGTGCTTTTCAGCATGCGGCAAAGGAGAATCTCCTCCTCCTGCCCTGAGGGATCCTGGGACCCCGAGTCCCCTAACTGGCCAAAGTCACCAGCAGCAGAAGACAGCAGAAACAAACAGCGTCCCGTGCCACCTGAGGTCAACAGCACTTTTCAGTGTGTGGCGCGGAAGAATCTCCTCCTCCTGCCCTGAGGGATCCTGGACTGCGAGTCCCCTTGCTGCCCAAAGTCACCAGCAGCAGAAAACAGCAGAAACAAACAGATTTTGTCAGTCACAATCCCTCCGTAATCACGACAGTGTATCTTTATGTAAGCACTGAAGATCCTTTTTTAGGTCTCACCTGGCGTTGCAGCGCGCATGCGCTGCTCGCTCTGGGAGGGCTTTTTGTAATCAATACAGTTTCAGAAGTGGTGTTTCTGCTCTGCCCGTAATTTCTATTGGTGTGCGTCATTTCGCGTCATGGATTATGCTAAACGGAGTGGGATGATTGTACCGGAGGCTTTTTAGTCACTCCTGGTTACCACCCTGTCCACTTTTGGCCCCGCCCACCGGGACTGGCGACCGCCATCTTGTTGTTTAAGGGGCAGACAGCCATGGTGACGAACGGGAGACTTCTAGCAGCCCTCTTATCCCTCCCCTCCCCTTCCCATGCTGCGTTTGCAGAGCACGTCCGACCGGGCTCCAGTTACAACTGTCCCCCATGCTTTAGAGCTGCAAGCTCTCGCTCCAGTTACCTCAGCAGCTTCTTGCAGCTCCAGAGGAGTGAGGTGAGTCTCCGAATCCCCCTGCTCCCCCCCACCTTCCCTTCTGTGCCCTCCTCTTGTGACTACTGTCCGCTCCCTACTGCGTGTGCCCCGTTACCCTGCTCTGCCCAGGTCCTTGCTTTCTGTGCCCTTCCCTTCTGTTTAACGGTGTCCTGTGGTTTCTCCTGTCTCTCTTGCCTATCTCTTCCTTGGTTGTGCCCCCTTTCCTGCTCTCTTGCCCTCCCCCTCCCCCCCTTCCGGCTTTCCTATATCAGCGTGTGTCCAAAATGATGATTCTTTTCAAACTTATCGCTGCCTGCAAACCACTCCTGCCAGGCGCTCTGGAGCAGGACTGACACATACTCTCTGTCCTGTGTGTGTTGTGGAGGGTCAGGGTGATTGGGTGTCGCAGCGAACTGTTTTGTCTTTCTCTCGGACTTTGGTGGGGGTAGCGCAGGCGTGTCCTGGGAAACTTTAGGACTGTCAGCGAGCGCTTCGCCGCCATGATGTCTGAGACACGGGCTTGGTGGTCTTTGGTGTGCATTTCTGAGTGGAAGGGGTGAAGCGTTGCTGTGATACTTTCCGCAGACTGCTGCCCCACTACAGGGCAGGTGGCATGGGGTGTCGCTGCGCTGCCTGAGATTTACCAGCCCTGGGACTTAATCGGACTCCACCTGTTTTGTAGATTAGACTGCGCTCCACCTTTGCAGTGACAGCAGCGTTTGTACAGCCGGACCCCGCCTGTACTTTCCTGTGAAATATACCGCATACCTGCTGAGAGTTTGGGGTACTGCCTGTTTAAAAGTGCAGACGCTCTGCTAAGAAGTGCTGGCACTCTGTGGCTGCCCGGCCTGGTGCAGGAGTGCAAACGTGTCCTTAATACCTATTTTATTATTTAGTTTTTTCTTTGCAGGTTTTTTTCTTAGCGCCATCCAGGCCCAAATAGGCTTTGAGTTGCTGAACAGTAGATGCGAATAGTAGGCCATATATATATATATATATTCACACACAAAAAACAATTTGAATATGGTAGCCAGTACTTGAAATGGAAAAATCGAAGTGCAGATACTTTGTACCAGAGTACCTGCTTGTTTCTGAGAAGTGCTGGTACTCTCCAATTAAAAGTATTACGTCTCTCCTGAAAAGTGCCGGTACTCTCCCTCTCAAAATAAACAAGCATTTGCAATGCAATAGGTCTCGCATTTACGCGAGTTTAAGCTATTGGCATTGTAAATGACAATGCCTTTTATTTATGTTTTTAAAATGAAAGCAAAAATAAAAGGCATTGTTATTTGCAATGTCAGTAGCTCAAACTCGCGTAAATGCGAGACCTATTGCATTGCAAATGCTTGTAATTTCTTGTCGCAATTTCTGTGTCACCAATTGGGAGCTCTTATAAGGTGTTTAATAGGGTGTTTGTACTTAGTCCATTTAAACAGGAACTGTCTTTTCAGGTATTCGATATCAGCCTGTAAAACCTTCAAAAGGAGAACTTCAAATTTATGGAATTTGGTTTTAAATTCAGACATCTGACCAAAGTGTTTAATCTCCTGTATGAGTGCTGGAATTGAAATCAAAGGTTCTAACAAACTTACCTTCACATTATCAGCAAACATGTTAAGTGTGAATTCATCTTTGCCTATAGACACTTATTTAATGTTAACATTGTTACACCTTAGGTTAATTATGGGTTCAATGCACATGGTGAACAACAGAGGTAAAGGGAGATAACCCTGGTGAGTGCCTTTCCTTATATGTACAGGGTTTTAAGTCATGCTATTTACCCTATCATGGACTGTGGGATTCCAGTAGCCAGGCGGTATCGAATTAATAACACAGAGCCACAGCCGAGCCGAGGATCTTTTTCAAAAATGTCAGATTAACCTGTCAAATGCTCCAAATAAAGTGCTAGGAATAAAACGTGTGTCAGATTGCTCTACACACAATGAAGTGTGTTTTTAGCATGACCAAGCGCATTGTCTACCTGTTATCAGTGCTTTAAATGGGAAAAAATAAGTGTAGGTACTCATTAAATTGAGCTAGGGGCGTGGCTAGTGGGCGGGGCGAGACATGATGATACTAAGACATTTCTATCGAGTATTCATTTTGCCCGTGCATTTCCTTTGATAGTAGTTTCAAACTTCCCATATATGCAGATTAACAGCTGCATATGATGATAAAGAGTGGTGTGAATACCTGCTGGGAGCAGGCCCTAAATCATAATAGAAAGAGCTTTTAAATGAATGCAGTCAAGCCATCAACAGCACTATTCAGGCTAATTATCAGTGAGCCTCAGAACAAGAGAGACTTTGGAATAACAGCATTAATAATGAGTGCTACGCCAGTTGCAGAACATACGAAAACATGTGAGAAAAGTATCAATATAAACAAAACGTGTTAACTCATTACACAAAATAAAGACCTAACATGATATGTTAAGGTTTCCTTGTTTTGCAATATTTGAGGCTTCTCACTGTCATACTGTTCCTACTTGGTTGCTTTTGGCACAATACTTCTAATACACACAGAAACAAGCAGACAATGCACACACAAAAGCAGTCCACGCATTTCTTTAAAACTACCTCCTGAGAGTGTCCAGATTCTCTTCCTCTCTGAGCTCGTTTTCTCTCTCACACTCAAGCATACACAGAAGCAGGCAAACACACACACACACGCACGCACGCACGCACGCACACACACACGCACACACACACACACAAGCAGACAAATACTCACCAAAAAAGGTTCACTTAGATTGTTACACAGTGTGAATGTGATTGACAGAGAAGGGCTTTAATGGGCCCTTCTCTATCAAACACAGCAGGGCGTGAAAATTCCAAAGCAGGGACATCCCTTGCATAACGCACATGAGCCGCTGCTGAATGGTTCAGCAGTTACTCACCTACGAGCTAGAGAGGCGCTTTGGCTGTCAGAGTGCTGCACAGATCTGCGGCACTCTGACTGCCTCGAGCTCCGCAGCACTAGCACCAATTAGCTTACCTTCAATGAGTACCGGTACTCTCCTTAGCAGTGGAGATGTGCCGGTACTCTGATCGGTAAAAATAAGAAGTGCCGGTACTCAGTACCGGTGAGTACCGGCCCATTTAAAGTACTGCCTGTTATGAAATCAGGCTGATTAGGCAATGCCAATCCAGTCAGTAGTGCTTAGAGTCTGGCTGTCAGTATCCCAGTTATGTTTTTTTGCATCAATGCTCGAAACAAAATTGAGCCTATATGAGCCACATTGCTGATTCCCCTTGTCAGGTGCAGGAGTCATGGTTACAACTGTCTGGCAAAAAGAGTTGGAAAGATGAAAAAAGATTCTCAGAAAACCAGCATGTCCGAGTGATTTACTGGTCTTCAATCTATGGAACGCCTCTATTTTATAGCTATATGTTCATCTAGGCTTACATGATAGGTCTTGAAGATTTTGGTCATCTGAGCAGAGAGATGGCCTTGACTTATAGCATCCTCTTCTGAAGGCTCTTCCTCATAAAGTCTCTGCCAGTAATTTCTGAATGTGTAACTTAAGTTATCGTCTTTTATTGCAGTAGGGCCTCAATCCGTCAGTAGGGTGGTAACGCTTTCCCATTTCACTTCTAGCTAAAAGTCGATCTGACTGGTAGCCTGATCTCAAGAACTTTTAAAGTTTTCCTGTGTGTGAGTTCCTTCATGATGCTGCTTAACTTTTCAAGCCAGTCAAGAATGGCAGCTATGCTTTTTCGAGTTATGCTTTGCAGAGTACAAAAAGAAGCAGCATTGGATACTTTGCCACTATATTGACCCGTTGAAATAAAATGGTGCTGATCTATTTACAAGAATCTGCCAATTTGAAAATTATTTGATCTAGTCATACATGAATGTCCCTGAAAGAATGAAGGCACAGGAGAAATGTAATTCCTTTAAGTAAGAAGATGCTAGGGGTGCTTGTGCTTGCTACGATGTAGAAGGCGCTCTAAGCAACAAACTAGTACTACCTGAGACAACAAGAGTAAGATTAACTTGGTCACAACCTGAAATGGGTACTCTTCCACGGCATGGAATAGAGGGATGTTTGTGGAGTTTAAGGGCCAGAGAACAGTCAGGAATAGTAGTTCTGTGGGGTATAGTGCAGACAGGATAAATTGTCATCAGGTGGACAAGATTCCTTGAATGCAAAAGGGCTGAAGTAAAAATTTAAACAATAATTTGTCAAAACAGAGGTTGCAAATTGTAAACTAGACATGAATTGCCTCTACGTAGCAAGGTTGGCAAACAGGTAATGTGTGGGAGGCCACTGACCTGGTGCGTGCGGACCAGACCTGGGTAACTTTGGGCATGATTATTGCTAAGCATAACATAGCTCGTCTATGGGGGGCGGAGTCCACACCAACTCTCAAGGACTGGAAGAGGGACATGGACTGGTGCATGGTGGCAGAGAAGACAGTCTATGAGAGTGGAGGCTGTCCCCGGAAGTGGGAAAAGGTCTGGGGCAAATTAAATGTTCATAGGGGAAGCCTGAGTGCTGCCCCCACTGCTGTGCCGAAGCTGTCCCCAGTTTACAAGGGCGAAGAATAGATGGTGCCCAGGGTGGGATGAATACTGAATAGCTCTTTACTGTGACTGGTCATAACAGTTGTAAATTTCATGGTAATGCCTAGATTAATTTGTCATATGTATAAGAAAGTGGTGTTAGATTATGCGATAAACTGCCTCACTTTAATGAAAAGATTTTTTTTTTCAAAAAGGTTGGCATACAGGGAAATGAAAACCTTTTTCCAACAAAGACCCTCCTTATCAGTGTGGCAAAAATGACTGATACGTGTGGTAACTGCTGTTAACGCACATATCGGAATTATGAGTTTTATGTTTCTTATTGCCGTGAGTACATACCGGATGGGACATCTACCAGTCATTTTCGGCAGGTCAAACCTGGTATGATAAGCTCCAAAATCCGCATGATGTGTCGCATTCCAGGGGCAAACGTCGTGACAGGCAATAACTATCGGCGCCAATAAATTCCAAACACCTCGGTGTCCAAGGATATGGAGACAGAATAAAAAAACAGTAAGACTACATCAATGCACCTTTAAGAACAGTCTTGGATAATGAGGGTTATACAAACAACCTCTCAGTGTCAATTAAGGAATTGTATAGATTAACTTGGGGTGAGGGGCGGACCAGTTACTCCACGAAAGGGACCAGATACCCTGGTGGATCTTGGTGAATCTTTAGAAAACGTTGATATTTACAGGACAAACCTAGCTATATCATTTTTTTTTCTAATAATGCCCTTGCTCTCTTTCTTACCCTAGTTTCAAAGGCGGCATCTTGTGCAGTGCTCTCGCGTATTTATTGTACGTCACTTAGTCGATGTTACGAAATATCACTGTAAATAATGCGAGATTATACTAGTGGCCAAGTACCTAAGATGCCTACTAAGTAGAGAGGTTATCACAGACAAGGTGACTTTCTCCACTGGGCCACCCAATTTACACTTAGGCAAAACACTTCATCTCACAGTGCCTAAGTTTCCTTGTTTAGTAAAATTATGAACATGTACCAAGTGCTGTATCAGTGGCTGGATAAATACATTTTAGAACTAAATGAACTCCACAGCTCTTCACTGTCTATTTGCGAGTACAGTTTTCTGAAACAAATGCTCAGGCTGCCAGAGGTAATCCCTAATATTCCATTATTCATGAATCTTGGTCTGAGACCAGTTTCACACTAGATTGGCCTTTGGTGTAACCCAGAGTTAGAACCAAACATGGTCGCTCTCAGGTATATTTTACGTCTGCATGGAGGTTGTACTGTTGATTGGTGCAAATTTGTCTGTGACATACTAGGGACCACAGGTTTGGCTGACTTCACCCATGGTCTTCTGATGCAGTAACTTAAGCATATTGGAACTGAGCACATTTGGTTAAGGAAAAATTACACATTATTTTTTAATCTTTAAAATTGTGCCCATGTTTGAAACTTACTTAGGGCCTGATTTAGATCTTTGCAGATGGGTTACTCCGTCGCAACGGTGAGGGATATCCTGTTCAACGAAATATAAATCCCATTATATCCTTTGGGATTTGTATTTCAGCGGACGGATACCCGTCACCGTTGTGTCGGAGTAACCGGTCCGTGAAGATCTAAATCAGGCCCTTAGATTGGATTGAGAATCCAATGCTGAAGGCCTTATGTATGAAACTTTACATTGACACACTTCCCCTGGCTGCATTTACTAAGTCATGGAGCCTGGGGCGCTACTACTATTTGTGATTTTAAATAATAATTGATTGTTCTACATGTTTTTTATAGGAACTTCAGGTTTGTTTTATTTTTCGACCTATTTATACTTATTTTATGCATACATGTTTTAAGGAATGTTTATTTCGAAATAAACATTAAATAATACAACTCTATGTTTTTCATTCTTTTCACGTGTATGTTTAGCCTTACCCATGCAAAAAGTGTTTTTTAATGTTTATGGATATTAATAAACGTCACTAGGGGGAGGACCATTTGAAGCACCACAAATGCATGCTCCTTTAGAATGTATTCTCATTGTTGCAAAGTTAGTCTCAAAGTCTAGTCTTTGGTGCAGTGTGACATTCATTACGTAGCTGCCAATATCCAAATATTCTATTGTAAAAAAAACTAGGATATTAGTTGAGAGGGATGGAAGGGCAACTCTAATAATAAACACATTCCTTGTCAGGGTGAACCACAAAAAGTTACTAAATCAATTTGTGCTTAACTCTCAGGTAGTTTGGCACATAGGCAGTCAGGCTTAATTTAGAGGCAATGTGTAAAGCATTTATGCAGCACTCCAACAGTAATAAAGTGAAAACACAACGCAAGAAAAATCCCAAACCAATTTAGAACAATAGAGTACTTTTTACTAAATAAGAGACACCAAAACAAACAAAATCCAATTAGCAGAACCAGAGTAATGAATTTTTAACGTTTCAGTGAAGCCTAGCACAAAAAGAACAAAGCGCGATTATCTGGCAGCGCAAGACAGGGTCAAAATCACAAGTGAAGGCTGACTGCAATGGACCATGGGTCAGCTACAAGAACCAGGTTCGCCTCCATCTAGGAGTTACCTTCAGATTTAGAAAATGTATCAGTCCGAGGAGGTCATCGTCATCGATGGGGACTGGTTGTGATCAAGCCCAGTGAAGATGTCTACCTTTGGACTGAAGTTTTTCTGGAGCTCTGATTTCCTCTGCCAGATGAGGATGCAGACTGTAGCCAAAGAGGGCTCCATGAGGCAGGATATCTTTGTCGAGAGGTCAGACTGAAATGGATTTTCTGCTGAAGAGAAAAAACATATCAGGAGCTGCAGTGAAGTCAATCCCACCGGTGATGCACGTTCTTCGGATTGGCTTGCAGGTCTCCTGTCGGTCTCAGAGCAGGTTTTGGATTTTGATAGGAGGAGGACGCTTTACCACCACAACAAGGGTCCAGTACCTGGGGAGCACCTCCTGGGGGCTAGGACTTACTCCAGCAGGGACCAGCAGCAGGCAGGTAAGCTACAGGGTCTCTGGAGCTTATTGTGCCCTGTAGCTCACACAGGAGTCCAGCCAGCTAGCACCTGGAGTCACTTTGGTGGTCCAGGGTTTAAGGAGCAGGTCTAATCTTCCTTCCTTAGGCAGCAGAGCAGCAGGGTTTTCCTACTAACAGCAGGGCCGCAGGGTAGTCCTTCTTCTGAGTCTTCTGCATGTCCAAGAGTGATCTGAAGTGGGGTATGAAAGTGCCACCATGTATCCCCAGAGCCCAAGCTTTCAATCTGGCAATTCCCTGACCAACCCCAAAACTGGTTCTTGTCAGTTCTTCCCCTTTCCATCGTCCTGGCTTCAAACTGTTTAGGCTGAAAACAGGTAGGGCAGGCCTGGTGTCAGGTTCCTTTGTGTGTGCTGTGGGGAAGGTCCTTTGAAAAGTAATCAGGACAGGGTTCAGCTTCTCTCCTGCTACCCTGCCAGGAAGACCTTATTCCAGCTACACCTAGGTCCCAATGTTCACAGTCCGGGCCCAATACACATCCTTGCTGGGGAAAGCCATTAATAGGCCCAGGCTACAGGAAACTCTTAGAAAGGCCTTAGAAACTGTGGGCAGGAAAATGCCACCTTTCTAAAAGTGTCTTTTGCTAAATTGTAATCTAAAATCCGACTTTACCATTAAAGAGGATTTTACATTTAAATTAATTTGAATATAAATATCATTTCTCTAGCTGCTTCCGATTTGAAAATAGCACTTATTAAATGTAATAAGGTAACCCAGTGTTAGCCTGTGGGAGATGTAGGCCTTACAACAGTGAAAACGACTTTAGGAGTTTTCACTGTCAGGACATGTAAAACTTAAACACACATGTCCTAATTTTTAAATACCATGCACCCTGCCCTATAAGGTTTTAGGGCCTATATTCGGGGTGACGTATTCTAAATGTTGCAGTCTCCCGTACTGTCCTTCCAGTTACGGCAATTTAGTGGCTGTCAGAGGTCTGACAGCACGTGGACTGAATCGTTGGAGCACACCATTTTCTATTTTTTACAGTGTTCAATGTTCTTTTTTGTCTTCCGTTTGTCCTGAAGAGGCCCAAATGGATGGGCCGAAATGCGTCGACATTTTGGATCTGGAGGAGTCCGATTAAATACAATTACTACTATAAGATTGTGACGAGAGCCGGGGATGCCCCAAGAAATGGGAGAAAGTTTGGCGGTGGTGAGAAGAGTATAGGGGGTATGGGGGGGCATAACATAGCTAGGTGTGGAGGGGCGGGGGAGGTCTATAATATAGAGGAGGTGCAGACTTGTTTCATGACTATGGTAGCATGTCTATGAGTTGAAGCTTGTGACAACCGCTGAGTAACATGTAATTCAACTGATAACTATGTCAATGTATATGGATGCTGACACTTGTTAAAATAAAAGAAGTTTAAAAAAAAAAAAAGATTGTGATACACACAACTTTGCTTTCGAGGACCAACTGTTCCCTTGGTTGTGTATCTTGATTGCACCACCTCCTGTTTGGACTGCCACTGATTAATAAGTATAGCAGCCATAGTGATAAACTGTTTGGAAGACACAAAGTTCATTTATTTGTTTTACATGTGCTGTATTGTGATTATAGGTCATTGTAGGATGTGTGAAAAAATAAGTTGTTTTGTGTTGCTAATGTGTCATTTGTTTGTTTGAAGATACACACCGATAACTAGCGATGGGATTTTAGCTTGTTATTTTGAAGTCAAATAAATAATGTGGTGTAAAGTAATATACAGTACCGGTGATTAATTGATATTTTCACGGTCAGAGTTACGTTTCTGTTATAAAAAGGAGGCACAGATGCACTCCCTGTAGCTAGTTGTCTGTAATCGCATAGTGTGCACCATCTCAGAGCAGCAGGTGTACCTACCACTCTATGATGGTGTGAGGAAACAGGCTTTTTGCAGGTTTCACCCCCATTTGTGCCCCGTTTCTGATTACAAGGCACTGTTACAATGACTCTGAAATGCCCTGAGCCCTGCTAATCAGGCCTCAGTGCATGTGTTCTGGCCCTTAAAAAGAGTACATGGCTAATTGGCAAAGACCCAATTGGCATAGCCTAACTTACTTGTAAGTCCCTAGTATATGATATCAGGAGTACCCAGGGCCTGTAATTTAGAGTATACCCTCAGGGACTGCAGCCCTTGTTGTGCCACCCTGAGTGGGATAAGGTAAAACATGGCTCCCAGTCTGCAACTTCAGACTGGAAGGACAGTTTAAAATTGCTAACTCAACGTTGCCAATTAAAACAATGGCAAAGTCCAAACTCCCTTTTTTAATATGTGTAAGACATCCTTACAGCAGGCTTTTCGAGTCCTAAGGCCAGGGACAGCATATTAGAACATGTGGTTAACATGTTCTAGAAGCAAAAAACTTCCATTCTTATTTTTACTGTAGGAGAGATTGGTAGCCCCATTGGCAAGTACAGAATTACATGCTGATAACTCAGCTGTGCTAACTTCTAAATGGAAAAACAAAAGTTGGCACTTCAAGGTATCAAAGAACTCGTTATGTTGAGTCGGACTTGATGCCCAAATCGAAATTAATGTAACTTGTTGCTGCATACAACTTTTAGAAAATTGCTACTCTGTTGCCCAGTTTTCCAGTGGCCATTTGCTGAGGCTGGGCACCAGACAGCTATCTGCCCTCCTGTTGAGACGTGTGAACGACTCCCAGGAAAATCAACAATAGAGGCCTGCCACTGGAGGAGTGTTTACCTCCTCCTGGCAGGAAGCCACACGGGGTGTTGGCCCAAAAGGCGGGCTTCAAAGGGGAAGCCGGCTTTGAGGTGTATGTAGCAAGCACATGTGGGGGAGGCTGCCCTATTATGTAGGTACAGGCTGGCAGTGGGGCCAGAGAGGGAAAGCCAGTTGCCAAACCACTTTTTTCTTAGACATGTAGCCACAGGTTGCTACACCTCTGGGGTGGGCTACCAAGCTCTCAACACTGAGAGAGGCGTTCTGCCATTTTGTGAGTGGGTTGAATGAAGCACTCTGGGATAGCTAGATGCCACACTTCACAGGAAGTTGTCATCAGGTGTGAGGGAACCTGGTAGCCCATTAGATAGTGAACGCAACCTCTCCTGAGAGCATTTTCTGGTCATAAAAAGGCCACCCATGGTACCCAGAACTCAGATCTCTTTGGACTGGAGAACAGGACCAAAGAAGGACAGTCCTGTTGCACCAAGGACACAGCGAAGATAGGTTGCACCAGCGTGGATTGCACCTGCTGTACCTGATGGCAAACAAAGGAAAGGGGTCTGAGCCTGCTGTGTCCTGCTCGTGAAGATGTCGACTCCTGAGCCCAGTCGAAGCAAGATACTCCAAGGGTCAGTTAGCTATTCGCAGTACAGTGTCACAATAGGTGAAGAAACCTGCTGGGGCATATTGATAGCCCATATTCCCGGATTGCTGCTCCTCACAGCCGTTCAGCCCAATGGACCAAGACCCGACGCTCAAAAGTTGCTCCCTAGTCTGTTGGACCAGGGAGAGTTGTCAGAGGTCAGTTAGGTCACCCAGAAGACATATCACCAAAAGATGAAAACGCTGCACCAGGCAACAGGTAGACCAGTAGCGACTGGACTTGTACAAAATCAGGAGCATTCTCAACCTGCAACCACTTTTATGGTGGCTCTCAGCCATCCTTCAGTTGGGTTGCACAGGGCCACTATGAGTGCAACTGAGCATAGGTGAATCCTGATAACACAACCCTGACTTCCCTGCCATGGGAACCCCTGAATACACCCTACATGTAGATCGTGGCTCACACCAAAGATAGGATGCATTTTGTATCTGCATGGCTGCGTAAAGGGAGGGGCGTTAATGGTGTCTGGGCTCCTGCGTCCTTTGCAATCAGCTTTCTTCAGGACACAATAAATGCAGGATCATCACACTTCTGCATGCTTCTGTAAATGGTGTATGCACATGCACGAAATGGATGTTCCTCAATTGTGTTGGGAATATCGCAATGCGAATTCAGGACTATCCCTTTTCTATGGCAAAGATGCTCAATTTACGAACATCACATGCCTATAAAAAAAGGGAACTTGAGCACATGTGATTCTCTAATCTATTTTCTTCTACAAATGTGTTGCAAATGCACAGAAATCCATCTGTACAGACAATGCAGCTCCTATAGTACAATGAAATTAGGGTATTATAGGCATGACAGATTAAATTGTTTATGAATCATGCGCAATATGTGAACGTCTTGGGTTTTAATGACCTTTATCTAAAATGTTTTCTAATAGATAGCACTCTTAAGACGCCAACGGGCACAAATAAGGCAGAGAAGTTACACACACCCACTTCCACATAAAAAAACATCTTTGAAATGCAAAGTCAAATTGAGCATTCGAATGCCCATTAACAGATGCAAAGCAGAGCTTGCTACTTGTAAATTCAAACACTCAAACATGAAACACAATCAAGTCAAGCCAGAAGGGTAGTTCAGTCAATAAAAAGGCAAAAAGATAAAAGGAAAGCAAAAACATCAAACACACTGCAGATCAAGAGAAACTCTCCTGCTTCTGTTTATATTATAGGCACTTAACCAAATTATAGACTTCGCTTCAATCCTAAAGAACACCTTTAATGCAATCCAAGTTTAGTCTGATGTTTTTTTCCTGAACAGAAGACCGATGGCAGGTCTGAAAGGCCAGTGTGACATTCACAGATTGCTTTTAGTAATTTTTGGTTCTAGACTCACATATCAAATTCACTGACTGAAATACTCTTCTAAACCAAAAGACTCGAATGAAGGTACATGAGGGCCGGACCCACAGCAGGTTTTTCAGATAACCATTCACTATGTAAAGAGGTTCTATTCAGACTCTTCATATGTAAATCTATTTTATGAGGATATCCTGAAAATCTGACATGGCTCTGTCCCTCCTGGATCAACGTTGGAGTCCCCTTTACTACAGGTTTCATGGGAAATAAACAATTTATCAGCAATTAAACAATGTTGGGGTATATGGGGGTTTGGTAGGTGTGGACTAGAACTTTATATGAAGCATGCATGAATAAGTACACCTAATAACAAACTGAAACTAGTGCAGATTAACAGTGAAAATCACCTGGCTCAAAGTGATGCTAAATTCCTCTCAAATTAGTACACACAAGCGCTGACTGTGCCAGCGTTCCAGGTCACTTTACGTACTACTGGCTAGCTGGCGTTTGAGTGCATAAGTGTATGGTAAGAATAGTTTATAGACACTGATGAGTCGGGTACTTGTTTTCAGACATGATATGGGCACATCCCTGACCCACTGTTGGCTGCAGTGAGGTTAGGTCACTTACAATCCATGAATGCAGGGGTCTGGTAAAACATGACTGCTTCTTCACGGTGAGTCTCCGAGAGCAAGACCTCTGCATTGACATACTAGGACACCTGAAGTCTTGTCTGCAGCAGAGAAGCCCATGGAGGCTTACTCCCATGGTGCATACACACGAGATGGAAGGCAGGAAGTGGAAGCAGCCCTATCTGGTTTTAGAGAAAAACAGAAGTAGATGAGGTAGTGGCTGCACTAACAACTATGCTGTGTACTTTGGCCATTTTGAAAATGTGAATAAACTAGAGAGGAAAATACAAAGGAGCGAAACTTAAAAAGACTGATATAGAGGTGACATGCTTGTGCACTGACAGCATTAGAGAACCAGAAGAATATTTTTCTCTCCATATCTGAGGCATATGTTACATTTGAAAAATTCTTACTAGGTGTCTGTGTTGGGAACTTCTTAGCCTGATCTGAATGCAATGACAAATGATCCACCGTCTAGATTAAAGGCAGCGTATTGTTATGGTATATTAAGCTCTGTTACAGCATTTTTTATCACTTTTTAAGTCCTGAGAAGAAAGAGCTTAGGACCATAAGGTATTGAAGCACTATGTATGGCACTATATATGGGCGTGTGGTGCAAGAGATAGAAAAGAATAGTTAAATCGGTGTGATAAGTAGTGTGACAGGGACACATAGAGTTCAAGTTCCATGGAGCCTCCAGGAGTACTAGTTAGTCATTGCTATCCACCAATACACTAGCAACACCTAAATGAACAAGTTACTTGTTACCTTCTATAACGCCTTATCTGGTGGAGGCAATATCTAGCAGAAGATTCCTTACCATTGAATTTCCCAAGGCGTCAGACTGGATCCGGAAGATTTTTTGTGAGCAGTACCCATGTGTCTGTATGTGGCGTCGATCGGCTCCGTGCGTCAGCGTCGTCCGCGCCTGAAGTGACGCATGCATCACCCATATATGCGCCGCCTCAGCGCGCTGACTTTTCACGACTTTCCATGCTTGAGCCGCGTAGCCTTGAAGTGCATTGACACTGATGTGTCCAAACTAGAGCCCTGAAAGGGGTCATCCCTGACACTGGAAATGTGTCTGCAGAATAGGAAGGATGGGTGTGTCAGAAAGGAATCTATGGCTAGATATTGTCTCTACCAGATAAGGCGTTACCAAAGGTAAGTAACTTGTTCATCTGATAAACTTATAGCTGCAGATTCCTTACCTTTGAATAGATAACCAAGCAATTCCATCCTCGGTGGTGGGTCTGCAGACAAATTTAAACTAGGAAATCCAGCAGGACCGAACGGGCTAAATGCTCGTCCCTGTAGACCTGACTGTCCAGGTAGTAATACTTGGTAAATGTGTGCAGGGAAGCCCAGGTTGCTGCCTTGTAGATGTCCAGAACTCGGACTCAATGTGTAACGCAGTGGCCGCAACTTTAGCTCTGGTGGAATGAGCCTGTAAGCCTTCAGGAGGCTGTTTCTTTGCCAGTGCATAGTAGATCTTGATGCAGACAACGCCCCAACGAGAGGGTCTGATTCTGCACCGCCCGACCTTTCTTCGCTCCAACATACCCCATGAAGAGTTGGTCATCCACCCAGAACTCTTGTGTGCGGTCAAGGAAGAATGATAATGCTTTTTTTGGGCCCAGACGGTGGAGTCACTCCTCTTCCTTAGAGGGATGTGGAGGAGCGTAGAAAGTGGGCAAGATGACAGATTGGCCCACATGAAATGGTGTCACCACTTTCGAGAGGAAAGAGGCCCAATTCCGCCACTTTGTCTGGATAAACTGATACGAATAGAGGCCTGGAAAATAAAGCCTGCAACTCAATCACCCTCCGGCCGATGTAATAGCCGCAAGAAAGGCTGTCTTGATAGTGAGCAGCCTAATGAGACAATTGTGAAGAGGCTCGAAAGGAGCACACATCAAGAATGTGAGGACCAAATTAAGGTTCCACTGAGGCATAATAAAAGGAGAAGGGGGAACATATGCACAAGGCCCTTCAAAAATCTATTTACACCAGGGGACTTAAATAAAGAGGGTTGGTCAGCAACCACAAGAAGGTAGACAGAGCAGAAAGATAACCCTTCAGAGTGCCCAAAACAGGGACATGCTGGGCAAGGGTAAGAATAAAAAGAAAAATATCAGAAAGGGAGGCAGAAAGAGGGCCAATTGTCGTTTCTGTCCAATATGATACAAATCGCTTCCAATGGCAGGATCATACCTTCTTGGTGGAGGGACGCCTGGCTGCCAGAATAACATTGCAGACTTCGGGAGGAAGGTCAAAAGCTATCAACTGCCGCCGGTCAATCTCCACGCAAGAAGACGGAGAGTTAACAGGTTCAGGTGTAGTCCCCTACCCTGCTGCTGGCAACCGGAGATCATCCTGAAGGGCCAGCCTGATCAGAGGATCAACACACATGTTCAAAACTTGGGATACCAGACTTTCAGTGACCAGTCTGGAGACACAAGGATAACTTGGGCCCGGTCGTTCTTAATCTTCTTGAGAACTCTGGGCACGGGTGGTATGGGCAGGAAGGCGTACAGGAGGCCTAAACTCCACTCTAGATGAAAAGTGTCTCTGAGAGAGAGCCGCCTTTGAAACATCAGCACGCAAAACTGCTGACATTACACGTTCTCGGCGGAGGCGAACAGATCTAACCAAGGGTCTCCCCACTGCTGAAAGGGACCTTGCGCCACCTCCGGATGAAGACGCTATTCGTGGTCCGCTAGGCATCGACGGCCCAGTTCGTCCAAACTGGCGTTCAGAGAACCTGCTAGGTGTTGAACCACCAGTGCTATGCCCTGCTGTTCCAGCCATGTCCAGAGATGCAGGCCTCTTGACAGAGGGTCCATGACCCGACCCGCCCTGTTTGCTGCAGTACCACATGGCGGTGGTGTTGTCCATTAACACCTGCACTAGCCTTCCCTTGATAGAGGGTAGAAAGGCTTTCAATGCCAGTCAGATAACACGGAGCTCCAGCATGTTGATGTGGAGTCCAGATTCCGCCGGAGACCAGAGTCCTCTGATCTCCACCTCTCCCAGATGGCCTCCCCATTACAGGAGTGATGGTTGGGGAAGGGAGAGGGGTCGGCCTCTGGTCAAATCGCTGTTCATTAGGCACCAATGCAGGTCCCTTGCAGTTCCCTCTGAGATCTGGACCATGTCGGAGAGATTCCCCTGACGCTGCGCCCACTGCAACGTCAGGTCTCCATGCAGAGCCTGCATATGCTATCTGGCATGCGTCACCAGCAGGATGCAGGAGGCGTCAGTCTCACCAAAACCAGGATAGAGGCTGAAACATCAGTATCATCGCCTGAATATCCTGGACTCGCTGCTCGGGAGGATAAGCCCGAAACCGGACTGTGTCCAGAACAGCTTCAATGAAAAAGAGCATCTGAGAGGGAGGCAGGTGTGACTTCGGCATGTTGATAGTGAACCCCAGCGAATGCAGGAGGTTCACCACGCCTGGAGGTGAGAGACGACAGCCTGGGGCAAACCCGCCTTCTGTAACCAGTGGTCGAGATAGGGAAAGACTGGCACCCCTAACCTGTGCAGATGAGCTGCGACCACCTCCATCAATTTGCTGAACACCCGAGGGGTTCTGGTAAGGCCAAAAGGTAGCACGGTCAACTGAAAATGTTCATGGCACACCGTAAACTGCAAGTTGCGCTGATGGGTAAGCAGGACAAGGGTGTGAAAATAGACATCCTGCCAGTCCAACGCTACCATCCAGTCTCCTAGGTCTAGGGCAGACAAGACCTGGGCCAAGGTGAGCATCTTGAACTTTTCTTTTTTGAGGAAGTAGTTGAAGGTTCAGCGATCTAGGATAGTCCTAGGATTGGATTGTCCTTTTTGGGGACCAGAAAGTAGCGGGAATAGCGACCACAGCCTACTTCTGGCACCAGAACCCTCTTTATATCAAATTCTGTTTATTTGGATGTTTCTTTGAGATTGATACAGAAATGCAGTACACGTGCAACAGTTATCGGAAATAAGCCAAGAGTTACAGATCTCACATGTAGGTTGCAGTTCGTTCACGAGGTCTATGGTATAGCAAACTTATAATCATTACAATCCTAACTTGTTGCATTTAGTATCCCCCACCTGTCCTGCAATCCACCCTCCGAAGAGAGTAACTTGAAAAGGAAACTTAACATACCTAAAAAACTAACAAAACTGTGATGTCATGGTGCAAATAATAAAGAGGTTGCCAACTGCGCTGCTGTGGAATTAGATATGGAACAGGTTAAGGGCCCTAAGTCGTGGGACACAAGCCGTCAGTGGAAGCCCCTCCGACAAGTAGCTCACCAGCGGGGACCATATATATTCAAAGCCTTTTCTGGTGTCGTCCACTATGTCGGCCATGCGCTCCAGCGCCAACGCCCTCCACAGCCTCGTGTGCCATTGTGTTAAAGATGGTGCCTCTTGTTTTTTCCACGCTGCGGCTACTGCCATTTTAGCTGCCCCCAGGCAAAGCCACATAACAGATCGATCGCTCTGTGTTTGGCGTTTCAGGGTTGGGTCTCTCACCCCCAGCAAAGTGTGCTCCAGGGACAGAGGAATTGGGTAGCCGAGGATGAGTTTAATTTGGGACAGAATTTCTTTCCAAAATGACTGTATTGAGGGACAATCCCACCAGATGTGGCGAAAGTCACCCAGCAGGCCACATCCCCGCCAGCACCTATCTGAAGTATTGGGAAAGATCTTATGTAGGTTCTGAGGGTATAGGTGCCAATCATAGATGAGCTTATAGTGCGCCTCCCTTAGGTACATCGAGCGATTAAATTTCACTACATCGTTACTTAAATGCTTCCATTGCTTTTCCGCTAGAGGGGAATCCAAAAGTGCATCCCAAAAGCGTTTATAACGCGGAGTCGACCTGGGGCTCAGAGCTTGTATGAGAGCATACAGAAAGGAAATGCATCCCTTGGAGGTGGACCCAGATTGGGCAAACTTCTCTATAGGGAGCAAGTCCCTGGTGGCCGCCAGCCGCATCAGGGGTTGCTGTACCCAATGTTTAAGCTGCAAATAATGGTACTCTTCCTTGGCAGTCAGCGCGAATTGTCTCTTACATTCTTGGAAGGTGAGAAGCTCGCCATTATCAAACAAGTGAGAAATCATGTGACAGCCTCCCTCCCGCCAAGCCTCGAAGGGTCCCTCTTGAAGCGCAGGGGGAAAGGCAGGATTAAAATGTATGGGCGTGTAGGGGGAGGGGAAGGTAGTGAGCTGCAGCCTCCTAGTAAGAACATCCCATACCCGTAATGTGGTGGATGTGGGAGTACTGATGTAAGCTTTGGGCGGTCTGTCCTGTTTTGGCTTCCATAAAAGATCCCAAATAGTGTGAACGGTTATCTGTCTGTCCATATGAAACCAGTGCTTCTCTGAGGCCCGTAGCGACCATTCTGTGATTACGCGCAATTGCGCCGCCCTATAATACCCCTTAAAATCCGGCAGCGCCAGGCCCCCTTCTTTACGTGGTCGCGTGAGCAGGCGGTGAGGCAAGCGAGCCCTCTTCCCCAACCATTTAGTAAGCATTTGTCGCAGCTCCCGAAAGAGCCCCTCTTCCACTGGAATGGGCAACCCCTGAAAGAGGTAAAGCAATAGGGGAAGTGCATTCATCTTGATGGCATTGATCCTGCCCAGCCAGGAAATGTATGCAGCACTCCATTTACCCAGGTCAATTTTTAACTTGCGTAGAAGGGGAGGGAAGTTGGCCTTATAGAGATCCGAGATAAGGGGGGTGAGCTTGACACCCAGATAGGTGATCTCCTTAGTCGTGCAGCTAAAGGGTGTCGCTCCCTCTACCCGCTGCCACTCCTCTTTAGAAAGGGACAAGTTCAGTAAAAAGGACTTGGCCAGATTAATCTTAAACCCTGCAGCCTGCTCGAACAGCATGATCTCCTCTTGGATAGCCGGGAGAGAGATCAATGGTTCTGTAACTGGAAGAAGCACGTCGTCGGCAAAGAGCGTTATCTTATGATCATCTGTGCCAAATCGTATCCCCCAAATATCTGGGTTTCCTCTAATTTTATGTGCTAGGGGTTCAATACTCAAGGCGAAGAGGAGGGGGGACAATGGACACCCCTGCCTTGTCCCGCGCGCCAAGCCAAAAGGGGGGGAAGCAGAGCCATTGACCAGGACCCGGGAGCTAGGAGAGTGATAATTGGCGCGAATCATCCCTATAAAGGTCTCATTAAATCCAAAGCGCTGGAGCACTCGAAATAAAAAGGTCCACTCTACGCGGTCAAATGCTTTTTCCGCGTCCAGCGAGAGAAGAGCCGCTGGGATGTTTTTCTTCCGGGCCTTCTCTATTATATGGATGATGCGCCGCAAATTATCGTGGGTCTGTCGCCCTTAATAAAGCCCGATTGGTCTGGGTCAATAAAGTCGGGGAGCACGGATTCGAGGCGAGTGGCCAGGATTTTGGAGTAAATCTTGGCGTCGAGATTCAGAAGACCTATCGGGCAATAAGAGGAACAGGCTGTGGGGTCCTTACCGGGCTTGGGGATCACTTCCACAATCGCCTCGCCCATGGAGGGAGTGACCTGCTGCGTAGAGGCAATGACGTTAAATAAAATAGTTAAAAAGGGGACCAGCTCCGGTGCGAAAGTACGATAGAAGTGTGCCGAAAAGCCGTCCGGCCCCGGTGCTTTTTGGAGTTTAAGCGCGTCAATCGCTTTCTGCACTTCCTCAAAGGTTATGGGTTTCGCCAAGTCCTCGTTGGTGGTAGCTGGGAACTGTGGGAGGTCTAAGGGATCTAAGTACCCCATTTCATCCTGCCCCCTTGGGAGTTCTGAAGTATAAAGAGTACGGTAAAATTTCTCGAAGGCCTGCGCCTTCCCCTCCTCTGTCTTATGTGAGACGCCTGCGTCATCTACGATAAGTTTTATGTACTCCCTTTCCTGTTTGGCCCTTAGTTGACGTGCAAGCAAGGAACCCACTTTGTTCCCTCCCTCGTACCCCCTGGTCTGTAGGCGTAAGATGGTTTTTTCTGCCCTGTTAGTATATATGGCCTGTAGCTTCCCTTTGAGGGCTGTGACTTTTCTCATCGCCTGGGACGAGGGGCTAGCCTTATGAGCCTGCCTCGCAGTCTGTAAATCCCGTTCTAGCATGAGGCGCTCCTCTCGCTGCTGTGTTCTCAGGGTAATAGCCAACTCGATGCATTTACCTCAGACTACCGCTTTGAGGGTATCCCAGGTAGTAGCATGAGAAGTAATCTCTGGGTCATTCTGCTCGAAGAAATCCTTAATAGATTTCCTGAGGTCATCCCGTAGAAGTCTATCCCTGCAGAGGGAGTTGGGGAAATACCAGCGTGCATGCTTTGGACGTGGGTTCGGCCACGTGAGTGTCATCTCTAGGGGAGCATGGTTAGACAGGCATATCGGGTGGAAGTGTGTTTGCAGCATCGAGGGGAGCAGAGACTGGCTCACAAAGATGTGATCGATGCAGGAGTATGTTCTGTGGGTGTGGGAAAAGAAGGAGTAGTCACGAACAGTAGGACTAGTGTCTCTCCATACATCCGTCAGTCCCATGAGCTGGAGTTGTGACTTGAGTGCCTTGCCAAAGACCCCTCCTGATGCCCTATTGGGATGAGTCGTGTCCAGCCCCTGATCCCAGACGAGGTTGAAGTCTCCCAAGAGCAGTATGTCCCCCTGTGCAAAGTTCTCCAAAGCCATAAGGAAGGAGAGAATAAAGTCCTGTTGGCCCGTGTTCGGTGCACAGATGACTGCAAATGTACACTGCCGGCCCCTTAGGTCCCCCCGAACCATAACGTACCTCCCTGCTTTGTCAGCTTTGGTGTCCTGTGCCTGAAACGGGACCCCGCGTGGAAAAGTAGTGCCACCCCATTTTGTTTGGAGGCGTGAGAGGATCTAAATATAAGAGGATAAGCTTTATGGTGCAACCAATGTGCTTCCGATTTTTTGAGGTGCGTCTCTTGAAGGGCCGCCACCTGGACATTATGGTCTAGCAAGTATTTCCAAAGGCGTTGAAGCTTGTTAGGGGAATTTAAGCCCCAAGCATTCCAGGTTATAGTCCTGACAGCCATCGGTATCTGGAAGGGACCTTACCCCCCTCGCGAGGGCCCCTGCACGAACTACGCTTCAGTTCCCCCTTCCCGCTTCCCCCCCAGCACTGAAACAATATCAAAAAGGCACCATGACATCTAACTAAGTTAACAAAACATAACAAACAATAAGATCGAGTGTGGAGAATCCCCCTCCCAGAGGGGAACCTCCTTACCAGGTCAAACTCGTGGAACGTAACCATTCCCGTTCCCCCAGCCCCTAAAACAACATCTATTAAGGCATATGCTTTGCTAAATTATACAGCCAACTAGTAACTATCAATTGGCTTAACACCCCGACACGAGCTACTCATGTCTATTAGTCCCGGCGGCATCCCATGTGTCCAGGAGAATGCAAGTCCTCCACTCCAGCCACCCTCCCACCGGAATCTCCTTACCACATTAGAGACATGTCGCTCCTCACATCCATCACAACAAGCGGAGCTCGCCTGTGCAGCCCCGGGGGGTCAAGCATCAGAACTAGAGCCACATAGAGTGACCAAATCTATGGTTGCCCCATCGATTCGTGAATTGCAAGTCCTCCGCTCCGACCACCTCTCCAAATCACTATCTGTCTGCCCCCTAGGGGTGGGTGGGGGGGGTAGAGTATCTTGTTTGTTGAAGAAAGCTTGGTTTCAGGATCCATTGGTCGTGAAGCTCAGTCCGTATTTTGTTGGTCTTGCGGCCTACTCTCCTCCACTGTCCACCCCCCAGTCGCTCTCTCTGCCTTTTTCCTTCTGTGGCCCCTGAAGGTGCAGCACCAGTAAGCACCGGAGCCGTAATTCCCAGGGTGTCCGCCGCTTCCGTCAACTCGGTGCAGTGCACATGTTTGTTTTCCCATTGGAAGGCAATCCCAAATGGGTAGGTCCATCTGTACTTGACCTTCTTCTCTCTCAGGCAATCGGTGATCGGGCGGAACTGCTGCCGGCGGGCAAGGGTGGCCTGTGCCACATCTTGGAAGAGCGAACATGTGGTGTTTTGAAAAGAGACTTTATCCATATTTCTAGCTTTTTGTAGGACCAACTCTTTGACTTTAAAGGAGCTGAACTTTGCCAGACCGTCTCGGGGTCTCCTGCCCTCCTCAGGAAGCCGCGGTCCCACACGATGTACTCTTTCCAGCTGTATGTCGGGACCTCCCTCTCCCATCACAGAGGAGAAGAGGCCCACCGCGAAGGCCTCCAGATCCGGTCCCTCGCAGTCTTCCTCCAGGCCACGGACTCGGATATTATCACGGCGGGACCTGTTCTCTAAGTCCTCACATTTTAGCAAAGTGGCACGCAGTTGTCCCCTTATATCCGCGGAACCATCCTCCAGGGGCTGAATGCGATCCGTCAGTTCCTGCACTTTCGCCTCAAGATCCAGCGTTCTGGTGCCAACCGAGTCCACATCTGCCTGCAAGGTCGTCATTTTCGCCCTCATTTCCGCCCGAAATGCATCGAAGGAGGCGTCCATGTCGGATTTTATGTCCGCTCGGAGCTCCTTTTTAAATTCTCGGAGAGAAGCCAGCAGGTCCTCCCTGGTGAGTGCCATTGCTCCTGTGGGTTGCGCCGCCTCCTCACTGGATGTCCCCGCTCCCGATGCAGCAAAGTAGTTGGAGACCTTATTGTTGGGGGTCTTTTTCGGTGGCATAGGTGGAAGCTTTTACTTGGTCAGCTCTTGGCCGCCCCCGATGATCGAGCAGAACCAGGCCGTGCACTCTTCGGTCCCCCAAGGGCCCCCGCTCAGCGTAGCAAGACCTTGCGGGTATATCCCTGGAACCGGTTGTCAGGGCTACCAAAGCTGGTCAGAAGGGTCACTTGGTGATGGCGGCCTGCGATTAAATGCTGAATCAGTGTTAGAAAGGCTGCTGCCTCTGGCGGTACCCTCCTCAAATCGTGCTCTCCGTTTTATATGTAATGGGGAGGGGGGGGCCAGTAAAGTAGCGCTGATATTGCTACAGAGCCCTTCGCTTAGTGTCCTTAGTTGTTGGCGGCCATGTTAAGGTCAGGCAACTAGTGCCCAGAGTCTCGCGTAGGAGTTGGTCTCAAGGCCCCTTCTATGTATGCCGCTTATGCCAGGTACTCACAGTGAAGCTCATGAAAGGATGGGCTGGTCTCCCGTTGCTCCTCTTCGCCCGGCGCTGCAAGGCTCAAGCTGTAACCATGGCGGCCATCTTAAATCCAGGCGCCTCGTGGTCTAGGGTGCCAAATGGGCCCTGTTTAGTCATCGTCTTGGCCCCCGCTGTAATGGCGGTTTCAAATCGACCGAGAGGCCCTCCTGCCGATGCGAGCCCCCACGAGCGGGAAAAGAAGGTGGGTAATGTCCCGGGGGCCTAGCACCGCCACGGCTTCTCGCAGTGTTCCCAAAGCAACCGCCGATCTCTCGCCTCGGGCCCCCGGTCTGCCAAGGTTCCCCGACTGCCTCGCTCACCCGGTGGCCTCGGGGGGCTCGGGGGCGCCACCTTCAGGACCTCCGCGGCCCGCCTGGAATGGTCGTGCAATCTTCAGTGGCCCGGAGTCCGGCAGCTGTAGCCCCGTTCACCTCATCACCGCGGGGGCCCAGCTCGGCCGATCCGCCATCCCGCCATGTTTCCTGAGTGCCGAGTCCGGAGGGATCGCGGGGACCTCCCGCTGGTCGTCTACTGTGCCTCCGTCCCGCTGTACCAGGCGGGAGCGCTCAAGGGGACACTCTCAGAGCTTCCAGCATTCTAGGCACCTCAATCGATTCCCCGGGGCTCATCTGCGCGGCGCAACGGCCCTTCCGACGGGAAGGGCCGCCATTTTGTGGAGTTCGCTTCGGGGCAGCCCCGGTTCATTGTCGTTCATTCGCTGCCCCCTGCGGGCTCTTTTGGGCTCAGAACCAATGTGCAGCAGTTCTCCCACGCTTGGTTGCTCCGTGGGGCTGTCGGGGTACGCTGCAAAACGCTTCAGGCCATAGGAATTACGGGGCTTGGGACGGAGCCGATCGGAGTCACGTCCGACCGGCCATGATGCTTGACCACGCCCCTAGAACGCTCTTTATGGCTCCCTTGGCCAAGAGAGCCATGACCTCCTCACTGAGCAGGGACAAATGATCCTCCATCAGCCGGTCGTAAGATGGAGGCATGAAGGGAGAGGTAGTATCGAAGCAGAGGGAGTAGCCCCTTTGGACAATCTGCAGAAGCCACCTGTCTAATATTATGGACTGCCAGTGGTGGAGGTGATGGCGGATCATGCCACCAACTGGACGCCCATGATCTAAAAGTGCAAGATTAGGAATGTTTGGAGGCTGCAGCTGCCAAGGGTGGTGGCTGGACCAGACAGCTGGCTACCTGACCCACGAGGCTAGGAAGAACCACACCGTCGTCCACGCGGAGGTTGGGAAGCTTGCGCAACTCACTGGCTGGGATAGGGTTGGAGCGGTTGAAAGCCCCTTCCGTGGCAACGAAAGGAGTGAAAGGAAGACTGTGAATGTGGGGCAGCCGAGAGGCCCAAGGTCTTGGCCGTGGCCCACGTGTCCTTAAAACGCTCCAGCGCCGAATCTTCCTGGACTCTGAAAAGATGGGTACCATCGAAGGGCATGTCCATGAGGGAAGCATGGACATCTCCGAAAAGCCAGATGTTCTCAGCCAGGCATGACGTCCGATAGCCACCGTTGATGAAACCACTCTGCCCAGCGAGTCGGTCGTGTCCAAGCCACAGCGCATAGTGAACCTTGCAGCATCTCTCCTGTCTGTAACTGCTTGTGAGAAAATGGCCCGGGCCTCCTCCGGGACCTGTGGCAGCAGTTGCGCAACCGTTTCCCACAGTGTGGTGGGAATAGTGGCCCAATAAGCATGCAGTGTTCACTGACCACAACGCAAGGCTGGCAGAAGAAAAAAGGTTCTTTCCCAACCTTTTGGATTTTCTGTCCAGAGGAACGGAAGAGAATGCGCCATGCGATGTGGAGGCTTGGACCACCAAGCTCTCCTGCGTACAGTATTGGGTGAGGAAATTTGGGTACCTAGAGTGCGGCAGTGGCGGCAGGCAATCATCCTATTCACAGGAGCCCCTGTTCTTGGTTTTGACCAGGTCCCCAGAAGGACGTCAGTGATGGCTTCGTTGAACGGTAGTAGGGGTTCAGAGGAGGAGACTTCCAGTTGCAGTACCTCGGTCTTGATGTTGGTGTTGACTGCCACCAAGGGCAAATGAAGGTCGAGGGCTTTAGCCTCCCTTTGCACCACCATTGCATATGTACTTCCCTCCTCCGTAGCCACAGTAGGGGAAGAAAGCATGCTGGTATCTGGAGACGTATCCAGACCGCTGGCATCACCCAATTCCTCACACCGGTCCAAATCCTGCTCAAAAGGCTGGCATCCTAAAGGGTCCAGTGACCCCTCCCATTCCTCCCTGAGGC
Source organism: Calotriton arnoldi (assembly GCA_963921515.1). NCBI lineage: Eukaryota > Metazoa > Chordata > Amphibia > Caudata > Salamandridae > Calotriton > Calotriton arnoldi. The sequence continues at coordinate 214,417 of CAWUFW010005885.1, read as the reverse complement.
CTAACCCTTCGGAATAGGGCTCAGGCTCCAACCTAGGACACGGAGTCCTGTTGCACAACTGGCACCAGTCCGGATCCATTACTGGATCCATTAGGGCCCATTGGAGTTGTGGGCTGAAGCCCAGCAGGGCCTAAATGCACGACAGTGGGGTTGGGCCGCTCAAAAATGAGGAGCACAGCCTCATAAAACTCTTTAGTTTGAGCGGGGGTCGCTGTGGCTGCTGGAAAACTGGGGAGGCAGGGGGTTGGCGCAGGCGTAGGTTTCGGGGAACCAGGCCTTGAACGCGATGTTCCTTCACTGCGTCGGCCGGCAGATGAGGAAAAGTCGAAGCACACTTCGACTTCTTGTGTTTTTTGTGCCTCTTACCTGAGTGCCCCGACAATTTCAAGTGGGATGAAGAGGACTTTGGACTCCTGGAACGGTCCCGAGACCTTCCTCTGGAACGGGACAGTGACTTCCGCGGAGTACATGCTGGGCCGCTAGCAACTTTAGGGCCCGCTCCATCAAAGCCTTCTGCGCCATGGCCCGGCAGTCAGAGCACGACTTGGAGTCGTGGCTGAGCTCCAGAATCCACAAACACACGAGGTGCGGGTCCGTCACAGACATGGCACAGTGACAGGCGCCACAGTTTTTAAAACCTGTCTTTCTCAATGACATCCGTGACAAATCAGGAGGAAAAAACCTCAAAAAAAGGTTGACAAAACATCGCTAAAATCCTGTCAAAAACTGACAGAGGGGTAGCTCTTCTCCTGGGTCAGCACTGGCTGCCACGGAAAGAAAAGAACTGACGTCTTTGATAACAACACATGTAAACCTCTATCCTGTCTGGACATCAGCAGTGTATTTAAACTAAACCCAAAAAAAATGAATTTTAAGTTACAAAGAAGCAATTCTCAAGCCCCTTGGCCAAGGAGTGGCTAATAAAAAATGTTAGAAGGTTTCTTCCACCTGTCTTTCATCCTTTGTTAAATCCTTAGACTTTCTCATTGCCCTCTCACTGTTTTTGCAGGACCATATCAAGAAAAACCATTGTGTTTTTTTCTTGCCTTACTGTGTTAAATCAAGTCTTTTGCCTCTCCACCAAACCTCCACTCGCGGTCCAGTCACTCATCTTATCACTTTCAAAGGAGGCAAACTCTTTACTTACACGTCTCCTAGAGTACTCAGTGATACCAATCAAAGTTGTTCATCACACAGAGGCATGAATAATCACCAACCAAAGGAAGTTTGGGCACATTTCCTTAAGTTTGATAGAACCACATGGGCTCCTTCTCTGTGGCAGAATTCCCTTTAAGTGTGTTGTTTGATCAATTATGTCATCAGCTTGAACAAGTCTGACTATCTTGCCTGCAAACTCAAAGTGAAGGCGTGTAGATAAGGATAAAACCACCTGGAAGGAGAAAATAGTTAGCTATAAAAAAGAAATCGTCATTGCAATAGCAGAGTACTTTGCAGATGTTATTCTGAAGGCACCCAACAGTACTAAGAGTATTTTTAAAATTGCGAATGATATTGCTAGCCCAGATTGCACAAAAAATAAGATTCTTCCCACACAAGATCTATGTGATAGTTTAGCAACCTTTTTCGAGGATAAGATAAGTAAAATCATTGAAGGGCTGAAAGTGGACGATTTGGTCATCTCCGGTGGGGTGGATAGTAGGCCACCACCAAATAAGCAAGAGGGTTGGGTAGGTGGGACAAAGCCATCAGATCAGGTGGCCCTCTTAGATCATGTTGAGTTACCCTCAGAGGAGGACTTTAATAAAGTAGCTCTAGGTGTCTCTTCAGGTTCCCCTATGGACCGCCTTCCTCATAAAATATGGAAAGAGCTAGGCTCTGAACTCTTCCCGATACTCCGACAGTTGTGTAGTCAATCCTTGAGTAGCGGACTGGTACCGACATGCTGAAAACAAGCAATATTAACTCCACTTTTTAAAAAACCCACGCTTGATCCAGCTTGCCCTAAGAGTTATAGGCCCATTTCTCTTCTACCTTATCCAGTGAAGATCACAGAGCGTCTGGTGAGCAAGGCACTCTCCCAGTTCTTGGAGGTTAATAACAAGCTGGAGGATGTGCAATTTGGCTTCCGCCCAGGACACGGGACGGAGACTGCCTTGGTAACTGTTCTGGATGATCTTCGAATGCGAGCAGACAGGGGACAATCAGCTATATTGATCTTGCTGGACCTGTCTGCTGCATTCGACATGGTTAACCACGCGGTCCTTTTAGCGAGGCTGGAGGGAGCCGGGGTGGTGGGCATGGCGCTGAAATGGTTTCAATCTTATCTGGCCAACAGATGACAGGCAGTGGCTCTCCCCCCTTATCAATCAGATTTTGTTGATATTAGGCACGGTGTCCCTCAGGGGTCTGCGATCAGCCCGATATTATTCAATGCCTACATGAGCTCTCCGATTGCTGTCATTAAGTCACATAATGTCAGCCTTGTGAATTATGCTGACGACACACAGCTCATTCTGTCGCTGGAGGTGGATCATTCCATCTCACTAGAAAAATGTCATGCCTGTATGCAGGATACGGTACATTGGCTGAGAAATAACTCCCTGCAATTCAACGGTGACAAAACGGAGATCCTATGCTGTGCCGCTGGGAAAGTGCCATTCTCACTCCCAACTGGTTTCCGGCCTATTCCCACGGGTACACTATTGGTACCCTCTGAGACGGTACGCAACCTGGGAATTAGTTTTAACGATAAGTTGAGTCTAGAAACTCAAGTTAATAAGATTGTGGGGATCAGTTTCTCTCTCATCAGAGTACTTCGGAAGATTCTTCCGATGTTACCAACCCAGGCCCGAGCACTAGTAGTAAGGAGTGTTATTTTGAGTCGACTGGATTATTGCAACGCTTTGCTGCTGGAGTCTCCAAGGTACCTGATCGGGAGACTCCAGAGAATCCAGATTGTGGCGGCAAAGCTTGCTTTAATGAGACCATGACGGTCATCAGCATCTCAGGCTCTGGCGGAGCTGCATTGGCTCCCTGTATTACAGAGGATACAATTTAAATCGCTTTGCATTGTTTTTAAGGCGCTGCACGGTCTTGGGCCTAAACCGTTGCAGAGCAAATTTGGATGGTATGCCCCCATCCGCAGTCTTCGCTCTTCCTCGGCCAATCTGGTAAAAGTGCCCAGGATTAAAAGAACAAAATTGGGGGGGAAGAGCTTTTAGCATTGCAGCAGCGCGGCTTTGGAATGGTCTTCCCACTGATCTGAGACAGATGAAAGACCTGCTGCAGTTTCGAAAGAAAATAAAGACCTGGCTCTATCCCAGAGCATAAGCATTTCTAATGTAGCATGGTTTTCTTTTCAGCACTTATGGTGGCAGTGCACATGTATCTCAGCGCCAGGATGCCCCTAGGGTTACAGTGCGCTTTATAAATGTTGATAACAATAACAACAAGTGCACGGTGACGCACCCACTATTAGGAGCAAATGCATGACCTGTGCGAAACCTTTTAGGCCCACAATAAACACACATTACAACAGAATTTCACTGCATATTGACTGAGACTCTGTAAGAACCTCCTGGTGCACTGGAGATTTGATCCTTCATTGGTACAATTCTTGAAAGGTCTCAAAACCCACCCTGTCACAATCTTCAAATCATCAAATCTATTCTTTCTTCTATTCTCCCCGTCTCAACTCCATGCTGCTTTTATTTCTGATCACTTCTGTATTGTTACATATTAATTGTCCTGAGTTCTCATTGTACACATACCAGTATGTCTCTTTAAACTTTAAACACGTGTTGGCAATGTAGTTTGTTGCTACAGACAGTGCTATGCTGCACTTTAGGGCTTGTTTCTTGCTTTATTAACTGCCCAAATAAAATAGGAATTAGTAGGGTTGAATCAATGTTGTGCAACCCTAAGTCATTCACAAGTTCTGCAGATTGTTGTGGAGTCTGAGTTAGGTTAAGGACTGCTGGTCTTAGGTTGAAACTGATGTTCTATGGAGTTTCTCCCTGAAAGGGAGTAGTTTCAGTTTACTGGGGAATTCCGGTAGAAAGGATGTCTGAGTGGGGTGGTCTTGGTTTTCCAAAGTATGGGTCACAATTTGAGAAGACCTGCTTACATGTCTATTATTTTTGTACTTGGAAAATAAAAGTGCTGCTAAAGTATGGTCCCTTGTAGCATAGTAACTGCTTGAGACGAAAAACTTGATTGCCAGGTAAGAGGGTCTTGTAGTTGACGTGGCATTTGTAGACTGTGCAGAATGTTGTGAAATGCATACAGCCTCATAGAGGGAACAAGTATAGGTGTTTTAGGATGTGAGTGATATGTTAATAAATGTGTGACCTTTTTTAGATCAAGTAGCTGAATAAAATACTGGCTCCTTGGTGACAGACTGAATACAGAAAGACTTGTGAGTAGCACATTGTTGTCATTGATGTGTAACAGTACTGGAGCTTAGACAGTTTTTGGAACAAGTGTTTAGCATGTATGGCTTTACCTTGTGAAAGAGGTAAACTTGAAATCAGAATGTCTGTGCTTCTCTTTCCATTTTTGTACTAAGGTTGTAGAAGAACACAACTTGGAAGCTACATTATTTCACACATAGATCAGTGTGGGGGACAATCCTATGTGCATGGTGTTGAGCTGGGATTCTATGTTGGGGTTGAGGTTTCTGTTAGTGTGTGGAACAGCTTCTATCTTTCGGGGTTTAGCATGAGACAGATGGCAGACATCCACAGTATTCACTGCTATACTAAGTTTGTTTCACTATGTTACCTAGGATTCATAGAGTTCACAGATCACCTGCATGGTTTCTTGGTGCCAGGGACATTTATTTTATTGCAGAATTTATATTTGCAGAATTTGTGCAAAACAAATGCAAAGGTGAATGGACCGCTATGATTTGGCTACCCGCTCAGTATATTGTCACCAAAGGTACTTTCCCTGTATTGGATGGAGAGCTTTTGAAATAAATGTTTCACCTGAAAGGTGGGAAATTGGTAACATGGTGGGATGTTGCGTGTCTGGTGGAGGCAAGGTCTCTACCAACCCCGGCAGTTTGACTCCACAATAGTAATAGAGAGGTTTAAATTCCTTATTATGTAGTCAGTGTTGAGATTGATTATTCATAAGGGTGTCGACAGTGTGACTAATAGCACCAATTGTCATCCAGTTTATCTTAAACATTCTCACAAGTATTATGCGATTCAGTTAGGGAAATTAAATCAATGATAGCTGACAACACCCAGTCAGGTTTTGTACTGGGTGGCTATGGTCATTCTAACATAAAAACGTTCCTAGGGCAATTATTTTTTAAGTAGTTTTGAGGCCAAATCAAAAGTGGTCCGCCCTTGTTGCAGGCATTTTTCACCTCAAAACAGCTCCTTTGCACCTGATGAGAGTTGCTTCGGGCTAAGTAATCTTTAGCAACATATATGCCCTGTCATTCAGGCATAGCAGACGTGCCATTACATATGTGATTCCTGAAGACAGACCTCCACAATGGAGGTCCAATTTCTGAAAACACATAACTAATGTGCTAGGCATTTTAACACAGTGTGTGGGGGACTTTAAAATACTATTTCTGTCTGAGATCCAGAGATGTTTTAAGGCATGGGCAAAGTGGGCTCTGGCCCAGGGCCCCAACCTTTCAGGCCCCCAGATAGAGCCATCTCTGTTCTGCAGAGAATCTTTACCTGATGACCTTGAATAATTCTTAAACAGATTGTTTTAAATACTGTTTTCCTTTAATTTATTTTTAACGTGGGTGATGTGTGACAGTCTATTGCAGACATTTTGCAGAGAAATGTTGTGTTTATGTTTCATGCAACATCCATAAAAAGTTACTTTTAGATCAAAAACGGGACCTCACATGAGAAATGGGAGGGTGTCACAGAGATTATTTGCAGTAATATTAGTGAGCTGCTACTGTGTTACAATATTGAAAACCCATGTCACTATCCCTGAATATTAGATGTAAACACATTTAGAATTTGGACGAGTGTGCCTGTGCACTCTCAGCGATCTGGCCACAAAGGGTTTGAAAGAGCTGAAATTGGATCATAAATTCCCCCAAAATACATCTTTAATATGTCCCTGCTGAGAACACCCTTAATAGGATGAGCTCTATGAGGAAATGAGTTGTAATATATGGTGTGGCTGTGTGACCTCTCCGTGTTATACACTTACCAACACCTTGCGGACCCTAGGGGTTCGTCTGAAAAACCCTCAGGTTAATCCTGGGTAGCTGTGGCACAGAGCAGCAAGGCTTACACAGAGGAACAAGTGTTAAGTATTTAAACAGCACCAAAACAATTGAAGAAGATATTGATATGACACTCAAGGAATCCAACACCAATAGACTGTAATATTACAAGAATTTAGACACCAGACCAAAAAAGATCCACTGGAGGGTTCTGGAGATATAGATTTTACAAGCAATAATAAATCGAAGCAATTTCACTCTACTGCGTACAAGCCTTGGCAAAGTCAACGAATTGGGCACTTAGAAACTTTTTCAAGGAAAGCTTAGGTAAGTGTCAAAGCAGTCGGCTAGAAGTACTTGGGGCAACCAACTCTCCAAGGGAGCTGGTCAAGGGGACCAACAAGGTCCTCAGGAACAGTTCCCTTCACAGGAGAAGCAGTCTTTCAACAGTACCAAAGGGTTCCTTTGGAGTGATCTTGATGTAAGGGATGAAGAAGATGCTTTAAGGATGCTGTGGATTGGACGTGGTCGACGGGGGTCTTCCTGCAGGGATTCCTTGGTCTACGAAGATGGTAAGGGGGGGCTGGTTGCAGGGTCAACGTCCCACAAAGTCCTTTCCGATCTGGCCAAAGTCCAGTCGCCACTGGAATACCAGTCGTCCGTTGTTGCAGTCACAGGCCAATTTTTCCTGGGTCGATAACTTTCCTTCAGAGGGTCCCAGCAACCCCCTGAGAGAACTCCTTGGCTCAGCAAACTCAGGTGCAACTCTGTGCATTGGGTCTTGGTCCTCGGTGCTGCACGGTGGTGGTGGTTGCAGCTTGAAGACTTTGAGCTACCAACTTGCCCCAGCAGGCTTCTTCGGTTGTTGTGTCCCTGTGCTGCAAATAAGAGGCAGTCAGTTGGTCCTTGGAGTTCTCTTGGCTTGACTGGGCTCCGGAGCCAGATTCTCCCTGAGCAGGATACGGCAGGCACAGTCCCTCTCTCCGTTAGCCACCAGGTGCAGTCCTCTTCAGTGCAGCCTTCCTTTCCTGGGTCATCTGTGCAGAAGGGCAGTCCTTCTTCGGTTCTTCTTCCAAGTCATTGAGATCCGAGGTCTGGCTGCCAAGGGGGCCCTTTATGCTCGGAGAGTGTCATTAGGGCAGGATGTGGTTGGTAGCCAAAAGGATAACAGGTTCCCTTCCACCTGGTGAGATGGCGAGGTCCCTCTCTCTGTGTTCAGAACTCCCTAGCCCACCCCTAGCCCTGTCTACCTCAACAATGGGGCAGCTACCCCCCTTGTGATATACATCTGCTCTTCAAAGGCGGCATCACCTTTGAATCCTGCCTTTTGGGGATAACACCCAAGCAACTTCCTGCAGGAGGGAGGTGACACCTCCCTGGCTTGCAATCCTTCATTGTTCTCCTTCCTGAGAGTCATGAGCACATTTCAGGAGGGCAGAAAGCTGTATCGTGGAACAGGCTCCATGTGTGCCCGTGAAGACATAGAAGTTTTAAGGTCAGTAAAGTGGTAGATTTGCTAAAGCTGCACACTGCAACAAGTTACATTAATTTCGACTGAGATGCAAGTCGGGCTTAATGTAACAAGTTGTTTGATGCCTTGGAGTGCCCACTTTTGTCGCACCGTTCAGGAGTTAGCACAGCTGAGGGATCAGCGTGTAATCCTGTTCTCGCCAATTGGGCGACCAAGTCTTTCCACAGTAAAACTGTGGTTTTTCATGTTCTACTGCCAGGATATGTAAAGTACATGCCCTGGCTGTGTCATATGTTGTACTCTGCCTTTAGGACTTGGTAGGCCTGTCAAAGGGGTGACTTACACGCATGTCCAAGGGAAGTGGTGGCTTTGCCAGTGCTTTCAATGGCAAAGGTAGGCTAGCAGTGCGTGACTGGCTTTACCAGTCCGTAGTGGCAGACTGGGGGACTTGTTTTACTTGGCGGACCTCCAGGGTGGCACAATCAGTGCTGCAAGCCCTGGGGTACACCTCTACCTTACATGCCCTGGGTACCATTTACAAGGGACTTGCAGGTAAGTTAGCCATTTCCAATTGGGTACAGCCAATTTGACATATACTTAAGGGCACGGAGGCCTGGTTAGCAGGCCTCAGTGAACTCTCAGAGTCATAAAACCAACAGCATCAGTTGAAAAACCTGGGGGTGACCATACAAAAAGAGCCATTTCCTTACAGCCCCTATGATACCATTCCTGATGGCATCAGGTTCAATGACAGGAAGCTGTCAATTTATTTTGGGCAAAAGTCCTTTTATTTCCCATCTCTAAATAGGACTCCTATATTTCATGGATATGAGTAAGCTACATTAAATCAGCTATATGAAGGGTTTTCTGTGTTTGTATGGATACCTATTGTGGCTTTTCATAGTTTTACCAACATACAGAAATGAGTGTTTATTTATAGGAGTTTATACTGTCCTCCCTAAAAAATATGTACAGCAGAACAGTGATATTCCAATGTGTACGACAGCATGCAAGCTTAACATGCACATTTCATTTTATGTAGAAATACTGCAGGATGCGTACAGCTTTCCTGCTTACACTTGCGCAATGGTGTTTTGGTAGACTTTACTAATCAGTCTTTTTAAGATGTGAATGCATCTAATAATCTCACTCAAACTAACTCTCATACTGCCAATCTCTCATATGCATTCTCTCTCTTGCTTAATGCCTCTCGCCTTGAGATGCTCGTTGCTGTGGGTGTTGTGAAATCCTGCTTGATGACTGTGAAGGATTTTACCACACCCACAGCAGCCACTGGCAACATCAGCCAGATCTGTGCAACAACCGCTCAAGCCTTTTTTTGCAGCAAGATTACAACCATATACAACAACTACGGACCACAACCAGCCCCCTGACTCTCACCAGATGTTTCTCAGAAACGAACGAAGAAAACACAATAACAACATGCCAATTCAGAGCTGTAGGTCGGTCCCATTACTCTTCCTAAATAATAAAACATTTGAAGGGATGGCCACCCTTATCCACAAGATGGTACCTGGCGGAATTCTCAGCCCCCTAAGTTGCACCATACCAGCGGTGTAGCAAAGGCACCATAGGTTCTTATGCAAGCAAGTAAATTGGGCCCTGACCCCTGTGATTCCCATTAAAAATCAATCACTACTGGGAGTGACGTGGGCCCCTCAAACCCATGAGCCATGGTGCCACTGCACCTGCTGCATCATTCCTAGCTACACCGCTGCACGTGATTCATTTGTACGCCTGTTTTCTTATACACCTGAAGCCTGATTCTTTCGGCATGTCCCCTTTGCCTTGTGCACTCTTTGTGTGCCTCCATGAAAAATACAGTTTCTACCTTGTGCCTATTGGCATTAATGCTGGGTCGATGGAAAGTATTGTGCCTTGTCCTCACCTGCCTACCACTAACATAGCGTCAACATACCTACCTGTCGGCACACTATGCCACTGAATTACTAACACGTGGGATGCTCAGCATGTGTCCTGCTATGGATACAGATTGGCAAGCAAAGGTTGTTTTTCTTTTTTTTTAAAGTTGAAATGATTTCCGGTGCTGGCGCAGGTGCAAACGTGGACCATCAATTTTAACACCTGACCCAATCGCTTTGTCAAACAGTCACTAAATGACAACGCTACCAGATAAAGCCAACCAGCTCCCATTTCCTCAAGTTGTATACAGTATTAGAAACATATTAATTAGATCAAATAAGAATGCATGCTTGTAAACCCTGCATCTCTGTTCTCAAAGCAATGATATGTGGGAAAATAAAATGCTCCTTTTTTAGTAGTAGTGTACTTGCTTTTATGTAGCGCTTCGTACCCCCACTGTGGGGCGCCGAAGTGCGTCATCAAATGGGAAGCACGACACACTTTGGGGGAGTGCTTGTTTGGCACAGTATTGTGCTTGATGTGGGCCCATTTGGGAAGCACTTTGGTGCTGCGTGTGAGTGAACAGGAAAGCGCTTTTATCTGGTCTTGGAACGCAGCGCTTAGTGGACTGAAGAATTGGATGAGTGAGAGACACAGTTGTCATTTATGTACTCTGCAGGTCCCATGTGGCGTTTGTGGTGATTACAGAAAACCTTTCTTTTTACTCAATCCATTCCCTGTGCTGTAAATGCTCACAAGGAAGTTGGTGAACACAAGTTTAATACCCACAAATCGGCCAGTTTGTGGTCACAATTACTCAGGGCTTTCCTACCCTGTAATATCCACTTCCTGTACACTTATCACACTTAATGACAGATGTAATCCCATAAAAATCAATGCAAACCCATTTTGCACGTGTAAATCAGTGGATGTGAGATTCGTCCTAAATTTTGCAAAGTTTATTTTCTGCAGAACCATTTTTATGCTGAACAAGGACCTATGGGTCATAATTGGTCATGAAAGTCAGGATTTCCATAGAGACAGTCCAACACGAGAAAATTAGCAAAGTATGCAAAGTATTCCACAGATCATTGCAAAGTTCCAAAAAGTGCAACTGTATTTTCCACGCAAAAAGCCAGTACTCAGAATTTAGTAGTTGGTCAGAATTTGTGACGCAGATGAATACTAATGTTCACCCCAAGTGACCTGTGTGTCCTCTCGAACTCTCAAAGTAGAGTCCAATTCACAATTTAATTAGAATGTCAGCCAGTACCTGTCACAAGCATTTATTTGTTAAAGAGGCGACTCAATACACACTGCTCACAAGTGTGTATTGTGAGTACGTGTCTGCTTCACATGAAGTATAGAACATGTAGTGCTGACAGAAATATGGACTGGAGCACTAGAGGATTCCCACAAGTGCCCTTGAAGAAGGAAGCACAAGCAGTATCTTTTGACCTGAAAAAGCTGATCTTAGACCCACAGAGGAAGGAAATCACTACAAGTCCATTGCAAGCCATAAAATGCATCTTGCTTTTAACATACTTTCGCACACCTCAGAACATGTAGGAAAGATAAATAGGGGAGGGGGGGCCGGTTAAAAGCTTCGAGCTGTGAGTCTTGCACATTTCTAAGGTCTCTTAACTTACTGTTTCTAAAGATCAGGGCACGAGTCGGGGGTCCACGCGGGTGGACGGCGTCCCCCACTTCTTTCACAGGGTGGATGCCGTCCACCCTGCCAAGAAGTTGGGCCCCACTAAAAAGATGCTGAATTCGTCCCGGTGTAATTTCCAAACACCGGGACACATTCAGCAGCGCCTGCACGTTGTTGTCTGCTTTCGATCACAACAACGTGCAGGCGGGGACGGGGCTCTCTTATTTCTGACTCCTGCTGGGATACTTGGCCATAACAAAGGCCGAGTCTCAGGGGTCATCAAGCCTCCTTTTGTTGGAGTTTCCTGGCTGGCAGCAGTCCAGGAGCCTTACACCTGATGCAAATGCAGCAGAGGGGAAACAAAGGCTCACACCTTGTTAGCACTTCACACATACTGAAGAGAGGCAGCTTTTCACTTTGTTCAGGCTCTGTTTAGGAGATTTGCATGCACTGTTAGAAGTCAGATGTGTTGATCTTTCCCAGTATTTGCACAAAATAAATTGCATTTATATACGCTTATTACCCTTGAGGAGGCGCTGTAATAATTTAAATATCACTATTTCTTTTAAAGCACTATGGCTATAGAAAGCTGAACGCTGACAAAAGGTAACATTGTTTTATATGTAGCCTACAAAAGTGTGAATCTTCTGCCTAAATCAGGAGGGTTTGCAAGTATACTCGAAATGTGCTCAAATGTACTCATGATACACCTGCTAAACATATATGTGAGGGCTTCAGATCTGATATCACTTCTTGTGATGCCAGTTCCTGTGATGTCACGTGCTGTGATGTCACGCGCTGCGATGCCACGTGCATACTGATTAACTAGGTTAGTCCCCCCACTTCTTTTTTTAGGACTTGTGCCCTGCTAAAGATGTTCATCTGCTGATAGATCCCAATATTTAGGATTCAATGGGGGAAAACTAAGCTCTTCACTCAAGTGAAAAGCAAATGATGACTTGGCAAGGACGTGAGAATGTCAACAAAAACAATGGGCCCAATGTGTAGAGGTGTTTTGTGGTGGCAGAGTCTGCGATTCACAGATACGCAAGGGGGTAGACTTATCATTGAGGTGCGTCGCCCTTGCACGACGCAAGGGGGCACAAGGGCGACACAACTACTAAGTGGCCCTGCTTGGCTTTATAAATCTGGAGTAACGTAACTCAGCGCAAATCGTTGTGTGGCGTTACCTTGCCCCAGGGAAGCGTTCCATGGGAGGAGGGTGAGGTGTTTCCACGCATCCACCCATGGATTTTGACGCATTCCCAGATTTACCAGACCTGGGAATGCATCAAAATGCTACGTCTACCCAGGTGAGGCGTAACAAGGGGAAATATCTTTATTTCTCCTTGTTTTTTCCTCTTTCTGGAAGAAAATGCCTCAGATGATTGTTTTTGTGCAGGAAGGTGTTCTTTCCTGCACAAAAGTAATCCTCTCTGCAAGACAGGCACCCTTGCACCACAGCGCAAGGGTGCCTGCATTGGCGCTAGGCAGCACATTGTGAGCCACCGCAAGGAAAGGACAGGAATGCGCAGTATGATGTTAAATAAGGCCCTTCCCCTTTCACGCAGTGTAGCGCAGCAAGGTGCCTTGCTGCGCAGTGTGAAATAATGATAAATCTGCCCCAATGTTTGGGATGGCTAAACACCTTTTTTCTTTGTATTTAAGCCCTTTTTGAGACTCATGAAAGGGCTTGTAGGACAACCTTTTCTAAATCGAAAGTAGGAGGGGCCATGAAAGAGGAGTCCTACTCCTATTTGAGAGTTAGGAAGGGATGTATCAATAGTTTGTGGTCGCACCTGTGGTCACAAAGCATTGATCTGGTTACGCTCCTTCAAGTTGGGGCTTCCCCTTTGGGAAATATAACTGCTGGCATGTGGAGGAGACAGTAGTCCAGGGCATAACTGAATGATCCTCCCTTTAAGGGACAAGAGTTGCTTTAAAAACCATGTTTACCTGCTAGGAATGCAAACGCAGGGACGGAGATCTGCGGTCCTTAGAGGCCTCCCTTCCTGTGGTCACAGGCAACTGCAGTGGCTTGCAGTATACCTCTGGCTTAATCAATTAGAAGGTTTTGATGCCTCCTGTGAAACCACATATTGCAATGTAACTGATTAGTACATGAGTTGAATGACAAAATGGAGGTCAGGTCATCATCTAGTAAACATGTATTGCAACCTGGCCTTTATTATATCAGACTTAACAACTTTGAAGTTTGTAATATCGTCTGGGGATTAAAGGTGCAATTTTTAAAGGAATCGAATTTGTTACAAATATTTTCCAAACTGTTTTTGCGGTATCGTAATAGAGTTGGCCCGGCCTGGTGACTTTGTACATTATTCTATGACTGCAGGTATCTTTGTTTCGCCCTCTGGGTTGAGCTTAAACACATTTCTTAAGAAATTGGGCTACAATTATTGAACTTTACGCATGCACATTTTAATGATAATACTTGATCACTGACTGCTGATGAGTCACACGTAATTTAATTGTTTTAATTACTCTACTCTAAACTGATTTTCCTGCTATGCATTATATTGCCAACCCTAAATGAACGTTATAATTTTGTCAATAATTCTAGTCTAAATTGATTTTACAACTATTTGCTATATTGCCAAGTCATAATGTAATTTTCATACTCCTCTTGCCCAATTCCTTGCTTCTCACAAGGCACTTCTGCCTTACTGTAGTTACTCTATTAAGTTGCTCCTTTTCATTGTTTCTCTCGGCTATATAAAAAATAAAGGAATTATGAAAAAAGTCACAACACTGAAATGCTGCTGTGAATATTAGAATGACAAAAAAGAGAAAGAGGTGGTGAAAAGTAGCATGCCATTTACTATAAAAGTGGAATACTTGAAAGTAAAGCCAGTTAAGGTTAAAATTGAAAGATTAAAAAAAACTTGAGGACATTTCAGAACTGCTGGAAAATATAGCATGGTACACAAATACTAAGGGAACCCGCAAGGGATGGAGAGTTGCTTTGGCACACCAGGGACAAGTCGTGCCAGCAGGTGTGCGTCTGTGAACAAATGAGCGGAGCTGTGGATAATCCGATAGGCGATAGGTCCTTTAATAAAATGAGGAGTGTCCTCCATAATCAGACACTAATTAGCAACAGTTAAGATGCGCCTGGAATGAAGAGCAGTCAAGGAGATACCTGAATAAATCAATTTATTTTTATGACATGAAACCCTCACCCACTGAGTTTGTATGCTCTATCACATGGTCTCCTCCTCACCTTAACTGATGGTTCATGTTGAGAGTGGGATCCTGCCAAAGAGGCTCTTAGAGATTACACAAACTAGTGTGAGTGTCTGTTTTGTGGTTATTGCACCTAACACAGTCCATAGTTCTGAAAGGGACTGTTTGGCCTGTCAGTCTTAGGGTGCTCTTTCCCCAAACCTTTTGCCTCTCCTCCTCCATTTGGCTGAACTCACTTTTGTTGGCCTTAGGATTCTGTCAACTTTACCAGTGCTAAAGAACTGGTGCTCGCTCCCCTAAAACATGGTTGGCTTATACATTATTGGAATATTTAATGTACTTGTAAGTCCCTTGTAGAGTGGTATATCATTTAGACATTGTGAATTCCTTCCAGACAGCCAAATAATAAAGGGATTAGGTGTCCCTTGATGGGCCATCTGATGGCAGGATGATGGGGTAAAGCGGAGTACAGCCCCACTTGCAATGCTCTGCCCTCACACAAAGGACCTAACACCTACCTATTGTCATTCCAGCCAGCTAGGAGCCAGGGCAGTGGAGTTAGGAAATTCCATGCACTTCAAAGTCACTTCATAGAAGCATCTCCCACCTTTCAGAACCAGAGTATCAGTGTATAAAAGTAGGACCTCAGACATTAACTCTTCAGTACACTTCTGGACCTGTGGATATTCTGCAAGAAGAATTACTCCTGTGCTGCTGGAAGGACTTCCACTCTGATGCGCTGCTGGCCTGCTGCTGCCTTGCTGAATTGCTACCTTTTGGTCCTGCTGCCCTATTACCTGGGGTAGAAGGACTGGACTTGCAACTTGAACTCAGGACCACCAGACTGACTCCAAAGCGCTAGTTTACTGGCCTCCTGATCTGAGCCTCAGGGATACAAAAGGCTCCCTTCACCATGGACCCACGCCTGAGCCCAGCCTGAGTGAGTCCTGACCCTTCAAGTGGTGCCCCACCAGTCCTGGACACTTGGACGTGGTGCTTAAGGTGACCAGATAGGCAAAATCCAAAAGCAGGGACTTGGAAATTTTTGGGCTAAAAACTGCTCTGGGAATCACGAAGAGAACGGGACCAACCGCCTTACCTATCTGTCCGAGGTGCATCGCTGGTCGGATTGACTACGTGGCTCCTCCCACTACATTCTTCTATGCAGCAGCAAGTCCATTTTAGCGGTCATTCGCCAGAGGGGTATCCAGCCTCGTGGAACTGTCTTCGGCAACAGCCCTCTCTCTGCCTAGTCCCACTGGAGATTTTCGACTTCCATTTCAGAGATTAAGTCAGAACATAGAAATTTTCACCACAGCTTCGACCAAAGGCTATCCGATGATGACGCTCCCTCCTCGGATATCTGCTGCAGCCTTGCCCCACTGAACTTTACCTTCTCAGAACATTTTTCTCATCAATTTTTCAAAGTTCGAAGGTAAGCGCTGACCGGGCCCTATACACTTTTTGTATTCAAACAGTGCTACATCGCTGTCAGCCATCTTTCTTGACTTTGACCCGGTCTCACGCGACTAGATGGCTGCGGTTGGTGCTTTGATCTTTTAGGTGCTAGTTTTTACTAAAAACTTTTAAAATTGATAACTCCGATTCTACTGATTGTAATTTTGTAATTTTGGTGTCAAACAATTTATTAAAATGTACTCCCTACAGAAACTGTTAAAAAATAATGGTTTAGAAATTTTTTATAACATCTCTAAATCTTTAATAATGGTTTGTTCAAAGAGAAAAAAAAATCTGAATTTTGGTATGACGGCAATAAAGAAAATACATTTTTGGGGAAATGGAAGTTATGAGATATATTTCTGTTTATTTAGCAAAGGCATGTTGTTAAAAATTTAAATTGGCTGGTTGAATACATAGTTAGTTTGATGACATCCAACACCCACCATTTCTGCCCATGCTGCATCTCACAAATGAAACTGAGCTGTGCAAAAATGTCAGGGAGGAGTAGAGTGTAGAAGTTTGCTGTTTTGGTTTCTATCTGCATTGAGACTAATTGTTTTTGCTCAGTTGTATTTTAAATTTCTGTCATTTTGTTTAACCTACACCTCTCTCCACTCAAAGAAAGAGTTAAAAAATCCACTTACAAGCTGGTAACGCTAACAAGCGATACAAGAGTATGCAGATAAGAGGCACCAAAGTCAGTAGAATAAAGCAGAATAAACACATAAATTAGTTAATTAGGGCAACACAAGGAAATGAGCAAATTCCTGTTGTAATCAATGGCAAACAATATAAAAAAAAGACTATGATCAACAATTGCAGGGGAATAGAGCTACCCATACGGCGCTGCTCATAATCTTCTGCCCCTTGCCCCACCCCTCTCTTTGATAGTGGGTCGCTCCTTGAGGTGCCTGCCACGGGGGCATGGATGAACTGCACCTCCCATTTTACGATGGAAGCATGCATTCCGGCCAGTTTATGGCTGGGATGCATGCTCCCATTGTAAAATATAGGAATGCGACCGAACAGTGTTCGGTTGCATTCTAATGGCCCAGTCAGGACCGGGTGTCGGTCGGTCCCATGACCGATGAGGTGTCGGGCGGAAGTGTTTCCGCCCGACATTGCTATCAACCCCTAAATATGAAAGGCACACCAGAAAGTCTCAGAGAGGGTGAAGAAACACTTACCCCAGGTCACATAATGCAAGCTACACAGGATAAGTTAGAAGTGCATAAAAATGATGGAAATGTGCGGGAGTCAGATCCCCTTTGGAGGTCTCCTTCAGAGCAGGGGTCTCAGCCTGGTGGACCCTGGAGTGAATAGACAAGTGGACAACACTGTCATAGGGGACAATCTTAAGGCCGGCACTTCATGAGTGGAGTGTATGGAACAGTATCCAGAATCCCTAATTTCCATATCCCCGTCGTCTGGAAATTCCTAAACCAGCAGAGTTATTCCCTCTTTTTACTAATAATAAATCTAATATAGGCACATGCATGGGTTTAATAGCTGCAAAGGGTGGTTGAAAAAGTGGTTGAAAAAGTGTCAATCATTATAGCTCAATATCACTGTCGCATATTGATGGAATTCCGAGACCACCTAAGCCCACAACAACTTCAGAGCCGCCACCAACGCCCACCACCAACTCATCAGAGACACGAGGAAAAAAGCGATTGAAGACAGAATCTCCACCCACGCGCACAACAGCAAGGAACTCTTCAGCATCATCAAGGAGTTCGCCCAACCCACCAGCGAGTCTACCGACATCCCTCCCTCACAAGACCTCTGCGACAAACTCAGCACCTTTTTCCACCACAAAATCAAGAGCATCTACTACAATTTCGATGAACACAACCAACACACTGAACCCTCACCAACCACCCCCGACACCCGGAAACCAGCGATTGACAACTGGACAGCCCTCACCACTGAAGAAACACTGAAGACAATGAAGTCAATCCACTCATGGGCCCCCACGAACCCCTGCCCCCACCTCATCTTCAACAGAGCCGCCGACACCATCGCACCCATGCTCCGCCACACCATCAACCGCTCCCTGGCAACCACCTCGTTCCCCGACGACTGGAAACATGCCGAGGTCAACCCCTCCTAAAGAAACCCTCAGCGGACCCCACCGACCTCAAAAACTACAGACCCATCTCCCTGCTCCCGTTCCCAGCGAAAGTCATCGAGAAAGCCATCAACAGCCAACTCGCCACATTCATGGAAGAACACAACATCCTCGACTCCTCCCAATCCGGCTTCAGAAAAAACCACAGTACGGAAACCGCCCTCCTCGCCGCAACAGACGACATCCGCACCCTACTGGACAAAGGCGAAACAGTAGCCCTCGTCCTCCTCGACCTCTCAGCGGCGTTCGACACAGTCTCTCACTGCACCCTAATACGCAGACTCTACGACGCAGGAATCCAGGACAAGGCCCTCGACTTGGATCCGCTCCTTCCTCTCTGGCAGAATGCAGCGGGTCAGACTCCCCCCTTTCCTCTCGGACCCTACACCCACCACCTGCGGAGTCCCCCAGGGCTCCTCCCTCAGCCCGACGCTCTTCAACGTCTACATGGCTCCACTCGCCCCCATCGTCAGAACCTACGGACTCAACATTGTGTCATACGCAGATGACACCCAACTCATCCTCTCCCTATCCAACGAGTCCAACACCGCCAGACACAACTTTCGAGAAGGCATGGAAGCCGTCGCCAAATGGATGAAAAACAGCTGCCTACAACTAAACACCAACAAAACAGAAGTACTCATCATGGGCCCAAACACCGACGCCTGGAGCGACACCTGGTGGCCCCCCGCCCTCGGAAACCCGCCAACCCCCACGGACCACGCACGCAACCTGGGAATCATCCTGGACTACGAGCTCAAAATGGACCGCCAGATCAACTCCGTCTCATCTTCCTGCTTCCGCACCCTCCGCCTCCTTCGTAAGACCTTCAAATGGATCCCCCTCGAACACCGAAAGACCGTCACTCACGCCCTGGTCACCAGCAGACTCGACTACGGCAACGCACTCTATGCCGGAATAAACAAAAACCTCACCCGCAAGCTGCAGAACATCCAGAACGCCGCCGCAAGACTCGTCCTCAACCTGCCAAAACACTGCCACATCTCCCAGCACCTGCGCACACTCCACTGGCTCCCCGTCGAGGCAAGAATCACCTTCAAGATACTCACCCACGCACACAAGGCCCTCCACGGCACCGGACCAGCATACCTGAACAGCCGACTCAAATGCCACGCACCCCAAAGGACCCTACGGTCAGCCCAGCTCTCCTACGCAGTGGTCCCCCGCACCAGAAAGACCAGATCGGGAGGCCGCTCCTTCTCCTTCCTCG
Organism: Calotriton arnoldi; assembly: GCA_963921515.1. Lineage (NCBI taxonomy): Eukaryota > Metazoa > Chordata > Amphibia > Caudata > Salamandridae > Calotriton > Calotriton arnoldi. The sequence continues at coordinate 195,209 of CAWUFW010005885.1, read as the reverse complement.
CGGCCAAAGCATGGAACGCCCTTCCGCTCCACCTCAGACAGACAACATCGCTCCCCATCTTCGCAAGAAACCTCAAAACCTGGCTCTTCGACAGACCCCCTCCTTGATGGAATGGAACCTGCACCTCCCCCACCCCTAGCGCCTTGAGACCCTTACGGGTGAGTAGCCGCGCTTTAACAAACCCCTGATTGCTTGATTGATTGAGACAGAAAAATAAATAAGGGTGGTTCCAGTAAGAGAAAATGTGTTTGAAGATTTTTCAGATGATGGATGTCATAAAGATGAAACTCTGAGAGCAATGCAATAAATTTTGAGGGAAATATTAAATGAGATCCGAGAGATTATTAAGCAGCCGCAAGTAGATACAGCAAATCAATTGTCTGAGTGTTTGATTAAGATGGATGAGCAAATCACTCAAATTCTTGATAACATTGCAGAAATTTGAATAGCAGATCTCAAGTTGTGAGGATAGCGGAGCAGTGTCTATTGGTGTGGTCAATAAGTGGGAGAGAGAGAGTCTTTAGACAGTTGCAAAGTAAGCAAGAGGATTTGGAAAGCCCCTTCAGGAGGGTGAACCTGCAGATTATATGTATTCCTGGGCATTAAGAGGACACCACGAGAGCAATTGCATATGATACTAATTTGCTAAAGCAACATGCTCTTCCAGGATGTATGAAAAACTTAACTGGGAAAGCCACTCAATCAACTGTACATTTTATACTGTTTTGCAGGTTTTCTACGTCCCCTCTTTTTAACTGAGAAATAGTTTTTTTACATAGATGCTTTGAACTTTTTATGTAAACCTGAGTCTGTCTATATTGCACATGCGATCTTTAAAAGGAAACTGCTTAACCACCTAGATGGAATAACCTATGAAAAAGATTAACAGGGACAAAAGGCCTAGGATGAGATAAGATGCAGAAGCACAACAAAAGGCTGATACTATTTGTATTATCTTGGATTATATATATTAGACTGCACTTCTATTTACTTTTATGGCTAGTCTGTATTACAGGACACTGTGTACACATCTGTTTGCACATTTTTACATTTTTGCACATCAATGATTAGATTCCATGTATGTTTCATCTATTCTGTTCTTACATTAGTAGTATATGTTTGTCTCTTGTATATTTTATGCTTTTCTATGGATCTAAAAAACCTGAATAAAGATTTATTTGATTTGACTCAACTATTGCTCAGGAAATGACTTTTTGTTTGTTTTCTTCTTCTGGTGATAATTATAGTGGGAGTGGAATTTGGGGTAAGGGTTGTGGAAACATTAGCACAGGAACATGGTGCCAGAAGCGAGGAGATGAGGGAGAACTCAGGGTCATACCAGTTGGTATGGTTTTCTAATATAACCAGAGATAATTTGGTTTGCATTCTTTGACATATCAAAACATTTTTTCATAAATCATGATACTTGACTATTTCAGTACTTTAACACATAAGCACTTTCTTTGTAGGCTGCACTTTAGACATGGCACTCTAGATAGTGCATATTTGCATTCTGGGTGCTATGTTTTGGAAAATACTGGCTGTAGTTATTGAAAATACGTCATGCAAGAGACATGGGTAGAAATTATGGATTAAACCCAGATCTGTGGGGGGCGTGGCCAGCCATCATGGCTGCTCGGACGTGAATCCGAACGGCTCCGTCCCAGGCCCTGTGACATCTTCTAGCACAGGGTACTGACTGCGCCGCCGGCCCGGCCCCAGCTGTGTGAGAGATGGCGGAACCAGCGGGATGTTAAAGGGAGCCTCCGGGAACTGCTGCCTGCCCTGAGCGAGCAGAGAGAGAAGCGGACTGCAGAGCGCCGTTGCGCTTTACAAAATGGCGGCGGTGAACGGACCGCGGTGAAGGGGGAAGGGTGACCACCGAAGCTCCGGCCCGTGGCCCAAGTGATCCTCGCAGGCGCATACACCAAGGAACAAACCCCAGGAGCAGAGTCTCTCCCCAGCGATGGTTGCCAGTACTAAGCCCGGAGCTCACCATAAGTAAGATCAGCGCGGGGGGGCACGGTCAGCAGCCACGACATGGAGGCTAGCGGACACTCCCCGATCTGATGGGGGGTCCCGCCACGCGTGGAAAAAGAAGCAGAGGGTTCCGGGCGGGGCGCCAGGCCCCCCACAGAGGCCTGCCTGACTCCAACATGGCGACGGCTCCCCACAGCACGTTACCAGTCGGGCGCTGAGGAGAGCAATGAACTGTAAGCACAGCACCCACTCAAATTAGACCCCTGAGGCAACACGAGCAGTTTCTCCCCCGGTGGCCCCATTACCAGCGGAGCTCCCTAGAGGAAGAAGGAAGGCGAGGGGGCCTAATGCCCAGAGAAGATTGGTGGGGTCCGCCTGGGAAATAGGCCCAAGTGAGCACATGGTCCCTGGCGCAATGCCCCACAAGTGGAAGCCGCGGGACCAACGCATAGTCCATCGGTGGGGAGGCCCCGGGTTGGCTGATCCCCCAGCCCACATATGCCTCCCAAAAAAGTTGCCACCAACAAAGTCTCCAATTACTTTGCCCAGCCCGGCACAGGCTCAGCCAAAGAAGGAGAGGTACAGCAAGGAGGCAGCATGGCCCTCACCCGTGAAGACTTGTTGGCATCCCTCAGGGACTTCAGGAAAGAGCTGAGAGAGGATATCAAGGCTGACATGGATGCCTCCTTTGAGGCCTTCAGAGCAGAGATGAGGGTGGAGATGGTGGCCCTACAAGCTGACGTAGACTCAGTGGGTTCGCGCACCCTGGACTTGGAAGCAAAATGCCAGGAGCTGGAAGGACGAATGGGGCCAATGGAAGAGTCCATGACGGAGCTTCGAGACCAGCTACGGGCATCCGCCCTTAAGTGCGAAGATTTGGAGAACCGCTCCCGGAGGGACAACATAAGGGGCAGAGGCCTGGTAGAAGGCTGCGAGGGCCCTGACCTGGAGGCGTTCCTGGTGGGCCTCTTCTCCACAGTCATCGGGGAGGGAGGCCCGGAGGTGAGACTGGAGCGGGCTCATAGAGTGGGGCCGAAGTTGCCCGGCACCAACAGGAGGCCAAGAGACGTCCTAGCGAAATTCAGCTCCTTCAAAACAAAAGAACTGGTGCTCCAAAAAGCGAGAGGATCTGATAAAATTACCTTCCAAAACGCCACTTGTTCTCTGTGCCAAGACGTGGCACAGGCCACCCTGGCGCGACGGCAGCAGTTCCGGTCGATTACAGAAGCCCTGTGTGAGCGACAAATAAAATACCGTTGGACCTATCCCTTTGGTATTGCCTTCCAAATGGACAACAAGCAGCTCCACTGCACAGAGATGGAGGAAGCGGCGGAACGTCTGGGAATCAGACCTCCCCCTCCATCTAGAGGGTCTACGTCAAAAAACGGAGAAGGGGAACAGCCGAAGGAACGGAGAAGCGGCGGACCATGGAGGTCGATTGGGCGTGGGAGCAAAAAAACACCGGACTGAGGGTGGGGGAGCCTGGCTTCTCTGACAAGTCCCACACAGACAGACCGCCCAAAGATAGCCTGGTCCAGAAGTCAAGGTAATGGGGGTTAAAGGAGGGGGAACAAAAGGATGGTGCTCCCCTATAGTCACACCAAGAACTGAGACTATTAGTCTGTTGGGCAGTTTGCGTCCTTGGTTCCCGACACAAAGTGGGTGGGAGGGTAAGCAAAATCAGTTCAGAAGTAAATGCGTCAGTACCCTAACAACATGGTAGTAGGGGTTTCTGGGAGCGGAAATGGGCTCGCTCCTAGAGTTGGACATAGTGTGGCCTTCCTCTGGGATGGAAGTCCCCACAACTCACAGTTCTAAGTTTTATTTGTTGTTTATGTTGTGTATCATGGTGTTTTTAAAATTTGATTTGGCGGGCGGGGTCAAGAATGGGGTGGGAGGGGTGGAGGGGTGGAGGTTCACAGGAGAAGCTACTAAGGGGAGGGAGGTCCATACACTGAAACATGGCGGTTAACTGCCTTTCCTGGAATATAAGGGGGCTTAACTCCCCCAACAAGAGACATTCCCTATGGAAGTACCTATCTGACCATCAGATTCTGATAGCCGCTCTACAGGAAACCCATCTAAAGAAATGTGAAGAGGATAGGCTGAGACACAAGCGATACCCCTAGATTTTTCGTTCCTCGGCCCCTACGAAGCAAAATGGAGTGGCGCTTCTCTTTCATTCCTCGATCCCCTTTAACCACCAAGCTACTAAATCAGATGCGGCAGGGCGCTTTTTAATGGTACGCGGGGAGATCAGGGGGCGAGCTTGCCACAATATATGCACCTAACACAGGGCAACTGGACTTTCTGGAATCCTTTTTAACTACACTAGAGGGGTTTCCTCGGGAGATATTCTACTGATGGGGGACTTCAACCTCATATGGGACCCCACACTGGACACGACCCACCCTCATAGGGCAGCGGGATGGACATTCATTAAGGCACTTAAAACCTCTCTTCAGCGCCTGGGCTTACTGGACGCTTGGAGGGAAGCCCATTATACGTCGAGGGATTGCTCCTTTTTCTCACATTCTCATAGAACCCACTCTAGAATAGATCATATTTTTCTCAGTCAATCCCTGCTCTTCACAGTAGCGGATGCAAGGTTCCACCCGATTTGCCTTTCAGATCATGCCCCCCTGGAGTTATTACTAATCTGGCCAACTCCGGGCCCAAAACATAGGAGATGGTACTTTCCCAACTTTATCAGCAGGGATAGACTCCTTAAAGACGACTTAAGAACGGCAATAACGGAATATTTTAAAAACAATGACCCCGCCCTTACCTCTTTTGCCAACAACTGGGATGCCTTTAAGGCGGTTATTAGGGGCAAATGCATAGAACTAGCCACCACACTTAGAAACCAACAGAGGGGGGAGAGGCTCCTGTTGGAAAAAGAACTACAAATGGCAGAAAAAAAGCCACCAAGAGTCCCCTTCGAGCCAAACGCTCCGCACAGTCACCTCCCTAAAGGGTAAACTAAAGGCCATATATACTAATAGAGCGGAGAATTCCATTCTAAGGCTTCAGGCCCGAGGCTATGAAAGCGGTAACAAGATAGGAACCTTATTGGCGCGACAACTAAGGGCAAAACAAGAGAAAGAATATATTAAGCAGATAGTGGACGACGCGGGCGTCTCCCATTTCAACGAAGAGAGTAAAGCGAATGCCTTTGGGCAGTTCTATAGCAGTCTCTATTCCGCAGCCCCAGTTGATGCCCAAGCCCAGGAAAGCTACTTGATGTCCCTGAATTTACCTCAGGTATCTGCCCACACCAATGAAGAACTTGGCCGGCCCTTCACTAGGGAGGAGGTCCAGAAAGCGATAGACGCTCTGAAATTGCAGAAGGCCCCTGGCCCGGACGGGCTTAATGCCCACTTCTATCGTACGTTTGCTCCCGAACTGACACCCCACCTGGTGATCCTTTTTAACGAAATAGCGAGTGCCCAAAAAGTGACGGATACAAGGGGGAGGCACTAGTCTCAGTAATTCCCAAACCAGGAAAGGACCCAAAAACTTGCGCCTCATATAGGCCTATTGCACACTTGAACCTGGACGCCAAATTGTACTCTAAAATTCTGGCCACCCGCCTAGAAAATCTCCTCTCTGCTCTGATCGACCCTGATCAGTTGGGGTTTATTAAGGGAAGGCAGACCCACGACAATTTACGTAGGATAGTGCATATAATCGAGAAAGTACAGAAGAAAGGCATTCCCGCGGCCCTTCTCTCATTGGACGCGGAGAAGGCCTTTGATCGGGTCTACTGGGCCTTCCTACTGCGAACCCTGAGACGATTCGGATTTAATGAAACATTCACTGGTATGGTGCGGGCCAACTACCACTTTCCCAGCTCGAGAGTCCTTGTAAACGGGGCAGCTTCCGACGCCTTTACGCTCTCGCGGGGGACAAGGCAGGGTTGCCCTCTGTCCCCCATGTTATTTGCTCTTAGCATTGAGCCCCTAGCAGAGAGGATCAGGGCAAACCCTGACATAAAGGGGGTCACCTTTGGAACCGACGCCCACAAGATCTCCCTCTTTGCGGACGACGTGCTCCTCCCTATCACCGACCCGCTGAATTCGCTTCCTGCAATTCAAGATGAGCTCGATCGATTTGAACGAGTATCAGGATTCAAGGTAAATCGTGCAAAGTCATTCTTGCTCAACCTAACCCTACCGGGAGAAGTGTTCGAGCGAATAAAGGAGACCTCCCCCTTTTGTTGCACGGGCAAAGACATTACATACCTAGGGGTCAAGCTCACTCCAAAGATATCAGGGCTTTACAAGGCCAATTACCCGCCCTTGATGAGACAGATTAAGGCGGATCTGATTCGATGGAAAACGGCCTACACCTCCTGGATAGGGAGAATAAATGCAGTGAAGATGAATATCCTCCCTAGACTCCTCTACCTATTCCAGGGCCTTCCGATCCCAGTAGATAGGGAACTATTTACTGACCTAAAAAAGGCAATCACTAAATTCATATGGCAGGGACAAAGAGACCGACTCTCATACCAGGTCTTAACTAGACCGTGAACAGAGGTGGGTCTAGCCCTCCCGGACTTCAGGGGCTACTACCGAGCAGCACAGCTCCGTGTCATAACGGAATGGTCTCTCAGAGAGTCCGAAAAACACTGGCTCCATATGGATCGTCAGATAACTGGCTGGACCATCTGGGATCTCTTATGGCTAAAGAAGCAACATAGGCCCCTAAATTCCTACATCAGCACCCCACGGCCACTACTCTGCGGGTATGGGACCTACTTACTAAAACACTCCCCCTGACGACCTTCCCCTCGCCCTACACCCCCATACATTTCAACCCAGACTTTCCCCCTGCATTGCAGGATGGGCCCTTTACGAAGTGGAGATTGGGGGGTTGTCTCATGATCTCGCACCTTTACAAGAAAGTCTAACTCCTGACATTCGCGGAATGCGTTAAAGCTTTCCATCTCCCTCCCTCAGAGGGCTTCCACTAAATACAGCTCAAACATTGGGTGCAGCAACCCCTGGAGCGGCTAGCCACTACCAGGGACCTGATCCCAATTGAGAAATTCGCTCAATCAGGGGCATCCACGAAGGGATCTGTCTCCTTTCTCTACTCCCTCATTAGGGCAATGAGCCCACAATCGCTGCCGAGGCACAGTGCTTTCTGGGACTCTACACTAGCTAGACCAGTGGAGGAGAAGCAAAGGGGCCGTTTATACAAAGACATCGTCAAACACAATCGCTCTATGCACCTGCGGGAGGCCCACTATACAATAATATACGACTGGTACTTGCATCCCCAGAAACTACATAAAATATTCCCTAACACTTCGGACAGATGCTGGAGAGCATGCGGGCTGTTGGGAGACTTCCGTCATATATGGTGGGATTGTCCCTCTATCAAGCCATTCTGGAAAGAAATTCTCTCGCAGATAAAACTGATACTAGGGTACCCCATTCCGGAGACCATAGAACACACCCTCCTGGGGCTCCGAGATCCGATACTGAAAAGACAAACATCTGGAGACCGAGAAATCATGTGGCTCTGTCTAGGCGCTGCCAAGATGGCGATTGCAGCGGCCTGGAAAAAGGCAGAGGTCCCGTCCACTACGCAATGGCACGCTAGACTATGGCGAGCACTAGCTCTGGAACGCTTGACAGATATTACAGAAGGTACAAGAAAGGGCTTTGACTACATTTGGTCACCGTTGATGGAATATATGTCAGAGGGATTACCCTTATTTGCATGTAGCCCTAGATTGCGGGCACTCCACCTATTCCACACCTAACTAAAGAGAGAGCTCCACAGGGGTGCATAGTTGGAGAGGTACCCGACCCTGACTTCCGCCCACCACGCCGCCCCACAAAGGAACTCGCACTGGAATACACCCACCATGATACACCTGTTTGGTTTAATCTTAGTTTTTCTGTTTTCTTCTTTTTCTCTTTCTCGTTGTTCTGCTCTTCACTTCTGGTTTCTCTCTATGGTCTTCTCTTTATGCCCAGCTTTGGGGTGACAGTTCGGGCGGGACACATCACTGCACCTGAGCAGAGGTCCCACAACAGAGCAGCTGAACAAGGGAAACGCTAGGCGTTGCTAAAGGCTTAGATTGGGACGCAGAAGCACAGTCACCTATTGGGCCGAGTCCTCGTTAACAAGCTGTGTATACCTGGTAGCCATCTGTAACACTTGACCTGTTTGATGTACTAGATATGTCTGCCATGTTCTTTCTTGTATTGATACAAAATTCAATAAAAAGATTTTGAAATAAACCCAGATCTGTGTCTGGGGGTGAATGTTTGATTTGTTCAGCATTCCGTCTATCATTTGTTCTTTTTGCTTTTGTCGGCATAACTGGAAAGGTTTTGCCCAGACTTTGGTCCCATGCTCACTGAGCCACTATATTCAAGCTAGCCTGGCTAATGAGGGGTGATACCCCGAAACTGGCCCCAGGATGCTTGTTTTCTGGCCAGGGAGGACTTGGCCTTGTAGTTCCGGCTGGATTGCTCCCATGGGGAGCATGGTCAAGACTGATTTGCATATGGTTGGGTCCAAACTTTGGTGGCATGGTGAGCAAAAAAATTATGAATGAAACCCAGTTCTGTGACTGGGGTGAATGTTTGATTTTTTTCAGCATTCCGTCCATTGTTTGCTTTGCTTTTGATGCCCTAAGTGGAAAGGTTTACCCAGACGTGGGTCCAGAGCTCACTGTGCCACTGGATTCAAGCTAGCCTGGCTGATGAGGGGTGATACCCCGCAACCGGTCCCAGGATGCTTGTTTCCGGCCAAGGGAAGACTTGGCTTGGCAGTTCCGCTGTACTGTTCCAATGGGGAGCAGGGTCAAGACTGATTTGCATATGGCTGGGTCTAAACTGGGGTGGCGTGGTGAGCAAAAAAATTATGGATCAAACCCTGATTTGTGACTAGGGGTAAATGTCTGATTTGTTCAGCATTAGGTCCATCATTTGTTCTTTTTGCTTTTGTTGTCCAAAATGGGAAGAGTATGCCTGTGCGTCCCTGTGCTCACTGTGCCACTGGATTCAAGCTAGCCTGGCTGATGAGGTGTGATACCCTGATACCAGTCCCAGGATGCTTGTTTCCGGTCCAGGGAGGACTTGGCCTGGCAGTTCGGGCTGGACAGTTACTATGGGGTGCAGGCTCAAGAAGGATTTGCATATGGTTGGGTTTAAATTGGGGTGGCATGATGAGCAAAGAAATTGTGGATTAAAACCAGAACTGTGACAGGGGGTAAATGTTAATTTGTTCAGCATTCGTCTATCATTTGTTCTTTTTGCTTTTGTCGATATGAGTGGGACGGGTTTGCCCAGACTTTGGTCCCATGCTCACTGTGCCACTAGATTCAAGCTAGCCTGGCTGAAGAGGGGTGATATCCCGAAACTGGTCCCAGGATGCTTGTTTTCCAGCCAGGGAGGACTTGGCCTAGCAGTTCCGGCTGGACTGTTCCCATGGGGAGCAGGGTCAAGACTGATTTGCATATGGTTGGGTCCAAACTTTGGTGGCATGGTGAGCAAAAAAATGATGGATGAAACCCAGCTCTGTGAATGGGGGTGAATGTTTGATTTTTTCAGCATTCCGTCCATTGTTTGTTTTGCTTTTGATGCCCTAAGTGGGAAGGGTTTGCCCAGACGTGAGTCTAGTGATCACTGTGCCACTGGATTCAAGCTAGACTGGCTGATGAGGGTTGATACCCCGCAAATGGTCACAGGATGCTTGTTTCTGGCCCAGGGAGGACTTGGCCTAGCAGTTCCGGCTGGACTGTTCCCATGGGGAGCAGGGTCAAGACAAATTTGCATATGGTTGGGTCCAAACTAGGGTGGCATGGTGAGCTAAGAAATTATGGATCAAATCCGGATCTGTGAATGGGGGGAATGATTGATTTGTTCAGCATTCCGTCCATCATTTGTTCTTTTTGATTTTGTTGCCATAAGTGGGAAGGGTTTTCCCAGACTTTGGTTCTGTGCTCACTGTTCCACTAGATTCAAGCTAGCCTGGCTGATGAGGGGTGATACCCCAAAACCAGCCCCAGGATGCTTGTTTTCCGGCAAGGGAGGACTTGGCCTAGCAGTTCCAGCTGGACTTTTCACATGGGGAGCAGGGTCAAGACTGATTTTCATATGGTTGAGTCCAATCTTTGGTGGCGTGGTGAGCAACAAAATGATGGATGAAACCCATTCTGTGACTGGGGGTGAATGTTTGATTTTTCAGCATTCTGTCCATCGTTCGTTTTGCTTTTGATTCCCTAAGTGGGAAGGGTTTACCTAGACGTGAGTCCAGTGCTCACTGCGCCACTGGATTCAAGCTAGCCTGGCTGAAGAGGGGTGATACCCCGCTACCGGTCCCAGGATGCTTGTTTCCGGCCCAGGTAGGACTTGGCCTGGCAATTCGGGCTGGACTGTTCCCATTGGGAGCAGGGTCAAGACTGATTTGCATATGGTTGGGTCTAAACTGGGGTGGCATGGTGAGCAAAAAAAGCATGGATCAAACCCTGATCTGTGACTGGGGGTGAATGTTTGATTTGTTCAGCATTCCGTCCAGCATTTGCTCCTTTTGCTTTTGTTGCCCAAAATGGGAAGAGTATGCCCAGACGTGGGTCCCTGTGCTCACTGTGCCACTGGATTCAAGCTAGCCTGGCTGATGAGGTGTGATACCCCGCTACCAGTCCCGGGAGGCTTGTTTCCGGTCCAGGGAGGACTTGGCCTGGCAGTTCGGGCTGAACAGTTACCATGGGGCACAGGGTCAAGACTGATTTGCATATGGTTGGGTCCAAACTGGGGGGTCGTTGTGAGCAAAACAATTATGGAGTAAACCCAGATCTGTGACTGGGGATTAATGTTTGATTTGTTCAGCATTCCATCCATCATTTGTTATTTAAGTGATATTTAAGCATTTACACTGCAGGGAATATAGATGATCTGTATGATTTGACTTATTTACCACTTATAGATAAAATCAAGTCTCTATTTTTAAAATGGAATTGTTTGCCCCTGTCTATGATAGGAAGAGTGGCTGTTTTGGCATTATTTAACTTTCTTATGCTGCACTCCCTTGCTTTTTGCACATAAAGTTTTTCAAAGAAATTTATTTGGATGAATAAAACTCCAAGAGTGGGCCTAAATCTTTTGTACAAATCAGTAAAAGATGGGGGCCTTACCCTTTCCAATTTAAAGAATTATTATTTTGCAAGATTTGCACATTTATGTTTTTATTTTTCTAACATTCTAGTTAAACATATTATTATGGATAGGTTTTTCTTGGATCAAACACTCCAAGAATATAATATTCTCAACTTCTTCCATTTGTCTAAATCCCTCAAGAAAGTACACTACAAAAATTTGCAGTGGAAATTAAAAAGAAGGGTAAAGAAGAAGAATTGTTTAGATTTTGCACTTTTCTAACTCAGAATGTGTCTACTAGATTGCAAGACATTGTAGTAGCGCATTCGCCATTTTAGATAAAAATATGGTGGATAAGTGGTGCATTAATGGCTAAAATTATCTCAGGGACTTTATTGATAATAATGGATGGAAGAAATGGACGGATTTTGATAACTTGGGATTAGGCTTGCCAGAGGTCCCATTCGATGGTCCTTTTTTCAGCTTTCAAATTTTTTGAAAAATCTGGACCCCAAAGCTGTAAAGGCAAACACTAAAAACACAACGGACCTTATAGAGGCAAGGATGTATAGATCGATTAAATATTGAAAACTGAGATTTGCAGAGGTTACTGAGGTAGGCGTAACTAATTAAGTGAGACAGAAATGGCTAATGCAGGAGGGGTTGGAGATTGCGACAGATACATGGAAAATGGTTAATAAATATAATTTTTCTGTTCTGAAAGGAGCAAACTAGAATGCAATTCTACACTAAATGGTTATTATTTAGGACTCCTGTTTTTCTAATTTGAATTGGTCGGCATGTGTCAGCAAAGTGTTTTAGGTGTAATGAAGATGTAGAAGGTAAATGGACACATATGATTTAGTGTTGTGTCATGTTATCCGAGTACTGGAACTCAATTAGCCATTACTGTCATACGATACTCCATTTTGATTTTCCAGAGGATCTGCAACTGATATTGTTGGGTTGTTTATTGAGAACGGAATCGTGTGATAGTCGTAAGAAAAAAATATTTATTGTCACTTTAGTTGCAAGGTCATTAATTCTTCAAAACTGGAAAGCCGAATTAATACGCAGATTTGATCAATGGAGGATGAAATTGACAAAAGTTAAAGAATGTGAGAGACGATATGCATTGAGGACTGACTATTCTAAAAGCATTCAGACACTCTAGGGGAATATCGTATAAGTGGTATATAACCTATCCTAGTAATTTCAAAATTAAACTAGTTTTGGAGAATTTATGATAATGTAGTGTAAACAGAAAACAGGAGAAGGATTTGCTTATTAGTATTATTGAAGATGAGCTTTGACACGAACGGCGGAAAGGAGCTGTAGTTGTTTTTAAGATCAATTATAAAAGATGATATTTTGATCTATTTGTGAATTCTTCCAATAAAAAAATATATTAAAAAAAAGAGTAAGAAGAATTAAACATGCAGCAAATTACAAATAAGCAACATATCTCAAGAATAGACAAGTCAAAAAGGTGGACCTTCCATCTGATCAGTAGCAACAAAAAAAACCTCTCTATCTGCATATGGGTTTCTGAGATCTGGAAACAAGAAAGACATAGGAAGCTCTAATAGTAATAAAAATACCAACTGAAAGCAATAGACGCTAATAACCAGTTTCGAGCTGCCACTGGAATACCATGGAACATTTGTCATAGTATTTCATTCTGTGTTCGAACAATATGCAGTCAATAGGATACAATGGAAACCATTCTAAACAGTTACCTTAAATTCCTTCCAGAGTACAAGCCAGGTTTCAAATGGCATTTATTTTTTGTCTTGGTAGAAAGCCTTTGCATGATTATGTGGTCCTAATAGCCCATACAGTCCGCTTTCTTTATCAAGATAATGTTAACTGCATAATCTAGTTACTATGGGCCAGATGTACGAAGCAGTTTTGCAGTCACAAACGGCCAGAGTCGCAGATCCAGCCATCGGCAATCACACAAATGCCCTTTCTTACCAAATCACAATTTGGGCTTGCGACCCAATCCCAAATCAGTATTAAGAAGGGACACGTTTAGGACGTCCCTTCCAAATACCAAATCGGATTGATATGCATTAAGGTTGTGCGGCAAATTGCGGTCTCAAAACATTAATCTTTTACCATCTTCTCAAAGGAGACGGTAAGCCATTCCCAAACAGGAAGGAATACCCAAGGGTCCCCTTCCCTTTGTAAATGTTGTAAAAATACATGTATGAGAAGGCAGTGGTCCAATTGACCACTGCCTACTCTTCAAAAATGAAGCTTAAATTTTTCTTTTCTTTTTAAACGCATCCCATTTTCATTTAAGGAAAATGGGTTGCATTTAAAAAAAATCTTTAATAAAAGCAATCACAGTCATGGTGGTCTGCTGACCCCAGCAGGCCACCATCACTGTGATGGCTGTGATTCTTAGTGAGTTGCAATTTATTAATATTCGTGAGGTAGATAAAACTGGAACCCGCATGGAATCAGTAATTTGCTAAATGACCTATTAGTACATAAGTCGGCTTGCAAATTACTAGTTTTTTTTGTCCCGTTCTTAGTACATCTGGCCTTATATGTCATGTACCCCACATAACTAAATGGATCCCCTGGTGGCGTAGCCCACTGCTCCATCAATTTGTTTCTGACTGTTGTTAGCTCTTTAAGAAAGAGTAGCTCTTGACATTTAGGAAAATGTTTTTTATAATGGCTTGCTGTTATCTTTTCAGAAGATACTATACACAAACAAACACAGACACCACCCATAAGAAGTGTGCTGTAGATGATCTCTCTGAAAAAACAAATATGGGTGGGGTTTTGTCAAGTTCTATGTGAAGTTTGGTAAATTTGAAAGAAACTTGAAAACCTAGCAGGAAATTTTGAATAACCCTATAAACAGACATTCCTTTTTGTTGGTATTCATTTTGCTTGTTGCTGTCGTACATGGGAAAGCACCATACAGATTTCATTTGTTAAGGTCTTGTTATCAGAATTGTCTATACACATAGGAAACTACATTGAACATAAGAAAGAATAGAATGCTTTCATGAGATTATTTCATCATATATCCAGGCTCAGCAACAGGTACTGTGTGTCTCTATGATCAATATTTTTTTCTTTGTTTTATCATGACTCAACTGCATATTTAAGATGACTACAGAGTATATTCTGGATTTTAACACACAGTGCACACTTCATGTGCTATGTATGTATGATTCTAGCTCATAAAATATAAAAACAAAGCAAACAAAACAATGAATTGCTCTTCTAATCTCAAACACTAGACAGATGGAAATAGAGAGTGGGATGACCACCTCCTGACTATATACATTGTTTTGAGTTAATAACTTGAGGAATAGTTGTTAGGGACTGCATACTAGGGGACTATTTATATTTGACACAGTGCCTTGTAGGCTTCGGTTCAAAATGAGCTCACATTAATGGTGAATGAAAGTTCATATCACCAGGAAGAGATTTTATGTAGGTAGGCACACTCAAATTTGTGTTTGTGAGGGCTCACAATTCACAGAAAGTTTGATACAATTTGACTATTTATCATTGTGGGTCTTACCTCAGAGCAAAGGACCTAATAAACATAGGATCTTAATAATCCTATAACTATGTGCTAACATGTCCACTAAGAGATTAGATCATTGTGAATTTCTCCTCCAGAAGGATTTTAACACCTCATTTGTATTATTATTGGCATGTTGTTAGCTTGTATTGCAACAACTAAGTTTGAAATGTGTTGAATATCTAATTATAAAATAACAATAAGTAATGAGTGGTGCTGGAATAATTTTCAGAGTGTAGGTGCTGCCATTAATGTTACATCACTGAACTCCTAGGGACTGTGAAAAATCTAAGCATCACACATGTCCATTCAGCAAGAAAGTGGTATGGGCATGGTAAGTAGATGGTGATGCATTTTATAGCACACTGTCACAAATATATCACTAAAGCATGGTGTAGTAGCACACTGTCATTTACAGACAGCACCTACTCCATTGACATGGCCACTACAGACATTTTACTGTTCAACTATATAGTGCATAACTATAATGTGTGGAAATCAGGTGTCAGAGAATATTTGTCGTTTGCACATCACAAAGTAAAGTGCCTTGATTTGTTTTGATCCTATTAAAATCTTTGCTTCCATCACATGTCAGATTTACAAAAAAAGGTGCTTCATTTGTGCTTTCATGACTGCTGATATACTTTGAAATATTTGTACAGTTTATTTATGGGTATTAAAATTGTGTTGTGTCTTGAAAAAAAATGACATCCTACAGCCTTTTTCCTTCACACTAGTAAGACTGTGGCACAGTTCACTTTACAAAATCCCCTCACTTTGCAGTCAGGGAAACCTTGCTATCACCACATTTTGTTGTTGGATGCATCGGTTAAGATTCTGGGGCAAATCCTTCTTGAGAAGTTGGAAGACTAATCTGAGGCTAATTCCTTTTTCTTGGTTGTCCAATATGGTTTCAGACCAGGACCGGGCATGGTGGAACAATCCTTAAATCTATTCCTAATGATGGGTAGATACGTCAAAGGTAGGAGAGGTTCATTACATTTGGCCTTCATGGACCTCTCCTGTGCCTTTGACCTGGTGAATAGGACAAAGCTTTGAAAGCTGATGGAAAAGACAGGAATTGAAGTTCCCCTGTTAGACCTGGTCAAGCAGTTGTAGTGGGAGACCACTATTAAGGTGAGTTTCAACCAAAATGGAGATTGCACCAAGTCGATCCAGTCAAGCTGTGGTGTAAGGCAGGGATGCATCTTGGCTCCCATTTTATTTTCTATCAATGCCCTGGATACAGTGCTTGTTAAAACCAGCAAAGACCTTCCTGTGGTTGACCTCGCCTAGTTCCGGTCCTTTTATACGCCGAAGATGTGGTTTTAATGGTACGTACATCAAATGGCCTCCACACCTTGCTCAATTCTTTTAAGGATTTTATTGGTAACCTTGATCTAAAGGTGAGTATTCAAAAATCGTACATTATCACCTGCGGTCCTAAGAATACCCGTTCCTGAAACTTTTTTAAAGGGGGATTTCAATTGCTAAGGTCCCCAATTTCAATTATTTTGGTATTTTATTTAAGGCTAATGGGACAATTTATTTACCCAAAGAGTACAGATGCTCGCAGGGGCATTTTAGTCAGCTTTTGGATTAGCAGAGAAATTGGGCCACAAGCCAATTAAACAGCTGGTTTCACTGTACAAAAGCAAATGTCTCCTAATGGGGATATATGGGTCAGGAGTTAGGGATTATGTTAATTTAAGGCGTCTTCAATCCCAATAAAATAAATTCCTCTGTAGGCTTTTAGCAGTTCCAAAAACCACCACAAGTCATATCGGACATGCAGAACTGGGAATCTCCTATCTAGAGGATCTAGTGAAAATAGCTCCCCTGCTTTTGTGGGTTTAAATATGGTCCTCTCCCAAATATGGCATTTCTTGTCTGGTCCTGGAGGACTGCATGAATTTAGACAACATGGCCCTAATTCCCTTGCTCACTTATGTTAAGCAGGCCTTTCAAGATATTGGCAGCCCTGATTACTTTAATTTATCTCCCAGTATTGACCTTAAAACCAAAGGCTTAGTAAAGTTGCTATTTTATCAGTCCCCGTGGGGAAGCAGGAGGGCCAGACTGTGTACCATGGATTATGTCCTCCCATATTTACCTAGTCGGTGAAGCCCTATCTATTATGGATTACACAGCCCGAGATTAGATTTTACCTTACCCGCCTGTTATGCACTTTGCACTTTTTTTCGCCTTCCCGTTAACAGGTTGCTGGTCCTCCTCCCTGCTCTGCTGCCCATGTGTTTAGAATTCATTACAATCAACTGTTAATTTTATGCTTTTTTGTAAATTGTATGGCATGGTGAGAATACACTTCCTGAGCCCAATTGTGCGAGCACAAGGTTTTGTATCCTACAAAGATGGCTTTCAATTTTTACAGCATTTAGACACGGAATCTACCTGTCATTGAGTGATCGATTATATCCGTTGGGCCATAAAAATTATGAAGAAGTATGCATCGCCCCAATCAGGTCTCAAGGTATTTGATGTGCAACTATTGTATCTCAGGTGAACCTCCAACTTTATGATTACAAAGGGTGCGGACCACTTTTGAGGTTTCTTAGTTATAAGGCTAACTCTGAGGGTGCCGTCTGGACTGTGTAGTGTCAGAGACGCAATGCATTTTCTTGCAGAACAACTGTTTCAAGGTGATACTTTTTATCTTGGTCTTATGTTGATGTTTTTATATTTATTTATATCTGTAACTTGTGGTTTTATTATGTGCTTCTATGGCCAAAATGGCTGCATTAAGTGTTATTGACTAACTGATTGGCTCATGCAGGTTTTCCCTTGCAATGTGATATTTCCACAAATGTCTGTTGAAGCTTTATTTTACTAAATAATGTTGTGTATTTTTCATCACTCTCTCACAGGAAATAGCCTGAGACCTGAATGTGAGCGAGAATTAAGCAGAGTGCTTTGTTATGTTTGTCTTTTTGATGTATGTGCTTCACAATATTTTTTTTAATATTAGGTGAGACACTTAGAGATCATCAGGCAGTCCTGATGAAGCCTCTTGACATCTATGACAGCTAGATAGGCTGATTTCGGTAAAAAAAAAAAACACTTACCTCCCGGCCGGCCAGCTGCTGCTGCCGCCTCTCCTGAGTCCTCTTCCTGGCTTCTTGGGAGAAACAGGAAGAACCAGGGCTCCCATGCTCCCCGCAGCCAATCACAATGCTGCAATACAGCATTGAGATTGGTCTGAGCGCCGTGAAACGGAGCTCAGCCAGGGGCTGGAGGGGTGGGCATGTTCTCCACGCAGGCTGCAATGCAGCCTGCAAGGAGAACAGGGAAAGTGCGCATGACTGTTTTGAGCGGCCCGAGAGGGCCGGCCAAACAGTCATTGGGCACTTAGGAGTGTTCAATCACTCCTTCCCTACTCTGCAGCCCTGCCCCCTCACGCAAGCTGCCGCAGGAGGATAAAGTAAAATGATAATAACATTACGTTATCGTTTTATTTATTCCTTTCTATTGCTGCATCATGGCAGTGGGGCAACGCTTTTCCGCCTTAGCGGAGGAGACGCCACTTGGAGTAGTCCATGCAGTGAATGCCTGTTTGGTAGGCCTTAAATCTGCAATAGATTTGCTTTCATGCCTTATCTGGGTCCTGAACCCAAGACTCCCATTTCCGTCATCATCTGTAACGAATATTCCTAGCCCTGCTCTTTTTTAACACATTCCTCCCTTATGAGGTAGATCCCACCTTCGATACCTGAACCTCTGACAGGATAATCTTTGTGTTACTTAATGTTATACTGCTAATTTTCTCAAAAGCATGATTTGCTGGCAAATGGGCCAGGACTTCTCTCCGTTTGTCGATGTAATCTTCAGTAGTAATGCTGTATGTCAAAACTAGGACAGGTTTGACTTAAGACTGATTTAGGAAATCTTCCAAAGCCAAATGAACAGACATGAATCTAAGATTGTTGATGATCGAATTAGAATTTTCCACGGGTGAGATATCACTAATTAAGCTGTCTCTAAAGAAAAAGCAACTGTAATCTATGTCAGGAAAACAGTCTGGAATCGAAGAAAAATATGTAATAAATAATATGGAAATACCACTTCCTGGGGTTGGTTACACATCATTTCGAAGGTCAAACTTATAATGATGCACTAACAAAGCACCTGGAAATGACTTCACCCTGTGATGTCCAGATGTCGGGGTTCGGTACGAGTGCATTGGAAGTCCCATGACTCTCACAATGAGCGACATTATCCTTTCAAGCAGTCTACCACACAACAATCTGTACAGTACTATCAAAAGTAACTTTAGTCCTCCAAGACACCTTCAGCCACTTAGTACATTTATGTTTTTGAATATGTTTTATTTCAAATAGTTGTGGATGATAAAAGTTGCATTTTAGATTGCACTGCATTTGCTGCACTACTTATTGAATTATAATTGTCTTATAAAGATCTCTCCGGGCCTGTAAAGTGCACACTAAAATTGATCCATATGAGCAAATTTGTAAGCTAAAATCAAGGAAATTATTATTCAACACCCATAATTATTCTCATATGTCTGAACTAGCCAATTTTCTTAGGCTGTTAAAAACAGCTGCTTAATTATCATTAGAAAATTAAAATATTGGGAGGCTAAACGGAAGACAATTAAGTGGCTCAGGGTCCATAATGGCTGGTGCAGACCAGCCTAAACATTCCACTGTTTGTCTTGCAAACGTTCTTTTTATTTATTTATTTATTGATTGATTATTAAGTGTATGATTACCCAGCAGATGTCCTGGTGCAAAGCCAAGAAGTACCTTCTGCAATCCTACAAGAAAATAGAGTGAAAGTACGATTAAGTCAATTAATAGGTTTTCAGTGCTCTTCGAAATTGTAGCAAGTCAGGGTCTAGGAAAAGGACTAACGGCAATTAATTCCAGGCCTGAGCAGTGGCAACAGAGAAAGTCTTACCCCCATACACAAATACCCTGGGGAACTTCAGTATTGTGATCAGACCAGCAGATGAAGAATGAAGCAGTCTAGATGGACAATACCTTTTAAACATATCAGAAATGTTTGCACCCTGAACAAAGCAGGATAGAGAGCTTTATTGGCCATACAAAGGGCTTTAAAGTGTCATTTACTCTTAATTGGTAGTCAGTGTAGCTGTCTAACAAGGGGGGAAGCACTGTCAAATTTTCTAGTCCCAAACATCAATCTGGCTGCTGGATTCTACAGGAGTTGTAACCTCCTAATAAGCATCTCAGGCAGGCCAATATCTGGGGCATTGCAGTAGTCCAGTCTACTTAGCATCAGGGTTTGCACCAGCATTTGCTTGGAATCTTGAGCAGTAAGCTGAACAATCTTCCCAAGTTGTGTCAGAAGCATGTAGATATCAACTTATTAATATGCGACTCAAATGAGAGACTATTATCAAATAAAACTCCTAGGGGTATATTCACAAGAACGTGTGCTAAACATCTCCAAAAAATGTTAACGCAACTTCACACATCGCAGCCCATCGCGGGAAAATAACCCCGTGTTAACCTGGAAGTCACAACACGGCGGTACCATGCGATAGTTCCCCGAAAACGCGGACAATGTCCGCGATACAACAACCGCGACCGTGATAAAAACACAAACCTCAATGCGAAAAAACATGCGATGGGCCAAAGCGCGATGAGGAAATCAGCGACAAGCAGCGCCAGGCCTGCATACACACATGGCAGGCGGGAAAAACCAGTATAAAAGTATAAAAACACACAAACACAAAATCACCAACACCCAAGCACCATGGAGGCATCCGGAGCAGGCGCAGAGGATGAGCGAAACCCCACAAGCACCCCGGACGAGCAGCCTGGGACCTCGGGGACAGGGAAGGGCAAGGACAAGAAGAAGAGGAAGACGAAGTTCAGTCCGCAGGAGAATAGGCTCCTGGTCAAGGAGGTGATGGAACACCATCAACAACTGTTCGTCAGCTCCAACGTGTCATTGGGCACAAAAAATGGAATATGGCGGGACATCGTGGACAAGGTGAATGACATCGGAGAGCACAAGAGGTCAATGGACAAGGTCAAGAGGCGATGGATTGACATCAAGCGCAAGACCAAGGAGAAACTCGCAGCCAACCAGAAGGCAGCAATGCAGACTGGAGGTGGGAGCCCTGCGCCACAGCAGGAGCTGGATGTCATGGAGGAGCTGGTGTCGACAGTCATCAGTGTGGAGACCGTGGCAGGAGTCGGGGGACCGGACACTGCTCGACAGGACACAACACAACCGCAACAGGGTGAGTGACCACCAGGTACTGGGGGACGGTGGGAGATGGCCACAATGGCACACATGCACAATCAAGCAGAGCACAGTGCACACCCACAATCACTCTGGATCATGGCCCTGATCCACAGACTGTCACAATGTACAATGCCATGCTGTCTGAATGTGAACCTGTACCATGCAGCTACATACATGCGGACACATTGTAATACACCATCTCCCCTTCACATTGCAGGGGCACCGTCAACACCTCCTGCAGAGCAGTCCCAGCCACTCTTCACTGATGACGAGGAGGACACCACCAGCATCGACACCCAAGCCCTCCAAGACATCATTGAACTCATCCGCCAATCACCTCCAGGACCAGGGCAGCCCAGCTGCATCGAGGAGACCCCACCCACTCCACAAACCACCCAGCAGGAGGCACCCACAGCCCAGGCAGTCTCCCAAGACCCCCAGGAACAACACATGGCCTTCCAACGCCGTATGCTGGAGGGCCAGAGGGAGACGGCTGAGCAGGTGCGGGTGGGGTTCGACCTCATGGCTACCAAACTGGACGCCATCCATGGGTGTCTAGGTCCCATCAGGGACCAGCTCCAGTCACTAACGGACACCCACGGCACGCTCCATGGTCTCCAACGAGCCATGACTGACATCGCTGGAGTCCTGACTCGGAGACAAGAACACCTGTCCGCTCAGAGTGGCTCCAGCGATCCCAGCCGTGAGCTGGCACACATGCGGAGGCTCACGGAGGACCTGGTGCGGATGGAGGCGGAAAGGATGGCAGCCACCGCTACACATCAGCGAAATGTAGCTGGGACCTACCATGCCCTGCATGTCCTCATCATGGCATTGCTGCCACAAGGCGTGGCGATGATGAATGCTGCTGCCCCCACACCATCCACATCTCCGCCCCCTGGTGAGTCAGTGCCTCCCAGTGCGGCAGGCGTATCCACCTGATGTGTCACTGCCACACAGTGCGGCCGACAATCCTCCTCCGGCCCCTGATGTGTCAGTGGCACACAGTGCCGCAGCCGGTACTGCACCACCCACAGGTGGGGCAGAGCACACATACGAGGACGTGGATGGGCTTGGGTTCAGAAGGAGGCACTAGCATTCATGTCCGCCACCTTGCCTGTTTCTGCTTGGTGCCGCACATGGCCCCATGACCTGCCACTGACCCCTGATACACTCCGCTGCACTCACCTTGGACCGCGACATGGACTGCCATATCCTGTTTGATGACCAATGACACGGCGACCAGACTGCGGACTGTACCCTTCCTCTTCCGCAGTACTTGTCATCCCCGGATGGACTCTGGCTGGCCCTCCACGGGCCCATATTGTGTAGTCTGCTTGGCATGGCCCTGTACCGCTCCAGCTGCAAAACTCCACTGGATGTGCAATAAACATCCAGAAACGCACTGCTGTGTCATGTCTTTCATCATTCATGTATGAATGTGTGGATGAATGTAGGGACAGTGATTTCCCTCACGTCAATGATGCTCATCTAGTGGGATGCCAGTCACAGTGTGCTACATTGCCTATTGTGTTCCGCTTGCCGTGGACACTACAACAGGGACACACGCAATAGTCACTCCCTTGTCCGGACATTGACTGAACCACGGCCAGAGCCCCTGAGTCATTGTTGCAAGCCCTGTGCTGGTCCGGCGTACGCCAGGCCAGACTACTCCGCTTACGCTCCGAGGGGGGCCCCACATAGCTACATGTCGCAGGCGTACTCGCTGGTGGTATGCAGGTCACTGGTCTAGTTGTCAGCATGTCACGGCCACTCCATGAGGGCAGGTCTGCACACACACCACACCCATCCGGCACAGGCGTCACAGGCCATGTGACCCCGCAAATATAAGGGGCCGATGACGTCACATTCCACACTGCCAGTGGTGACTGTATGACGGACGCTCCACGGTTCTCAATCATAAAGGGCCCATGAGTTGTGACGCACAGGGTTTGTCGCACCCGAGGCCTTGCGGCCGTCACAGGCCTACCACCATGTGGCGCTGACTGGGGTTGCACAGGGTTAGTGGCACCGGAAGAGCTGAGCGGGTGTGCAGCCTGCGATGATGACTGGTGCACTGATGTGGTCTCTGCCATTGATGCCTCAGCGACATGTGTGGGACCTGCTGGGCCGCGGGGCATGTCCGCATGATGTGGACCATGCCATGGTGGCGGGACCAGGGCCTGGAGCTTGCACGGGCATGTGGTGTGCCCACTGCGGGACACACCGTTGGCGGCAGGTGAGCAGTGGGCCCGGGGTGCGCAAGTGCGGACAGCCAGTGCTGGCCGGCGGGAGGGGGTGGGGTGCGGCTGCATGCATGCGCAGGGACGGACACGCGTTGTTGCCGTGTGCTGTGAGATGGACTCTGCCATGATTGACTCTGGCCTTGATTACAGATTGCAGTCCTGGTGGCTTGTAGTGTATCCCGGCACGTGGTTGGAGACACACCGGTGGCAGCAGGTGAACAGTGGGGCCTGGGTGCGCAGGGGCGGCGGTGTCTCTCTCTCTCTCTCCTTTACTTCCCTCTCTCTCTCACTCTCTCTCTCTCCTTTACTTCCCTCTCTCTCTCACTCTCTCTCCCTTCCTTCCCTCTCTAACTCACTCTCTCTCCTTTCCTTCCCTCACTCTCACTCTCTCTCTCTCTCTCTCCCTTCCTTCCCTCTCTCTCTTTCTCTCTCTGCCTTTCTTTCATTCTCTATTTCTCTCTGTCTCGCTCCTTAGATGTGCGCATGGCACACGTTCTGATTTTGTGCTTTATTTTCCAGGCTGTGATGTCGTGATTGTCCCGGACGGACCAGACAGGAGTCTGCCGCATTGGTGTTTTGTGTTGTGTTTCAATAAAGTTTTTGGTTGTTACTTCAGTGCTGTGTGACTGTTTCTCGTTCTTCTGGCCACACATGTGTGTTATTTTTTGACAATGTGCGTCATCATGCGCTTTTGGTGGCTCTTGTGTCGTGCACGGTATGTGTATGTCCGGGGGGGTGGGGGTGCTGGGGGTGGTGGGTGTTGTGGCCCTCATGGGTATCCGGGGTGCATGATGATTGTCTCCATGGCAACTGTGGGTCTTCGGGTGTGGATCTTGGCTGGGCTCCCTTTCATGCTGCAGGTAGTCGTCCTGCGTAACACCAGCAAAAGGCAGGTGTTAAATCACTGGTGCTACTGCGGCTTATCGCCTGTTTTTGGTTCGCTTCGCAGATCTGGCAGTTCGTTGTGAAAGTGGTGTTGTGGTTTTTTCGTGTGTTTTTGCATGGGAACGCCTACTCTGCATCTCATTAGGGTTAGTTGGTGGTGTCCACCGTGGTGTTAAATTTTGGGGCAGTTGTCGCGGGAATACTGGCGATGTCTGCAGTTTGCACCCGCTTGTGAATGGGGTGTTAAATCTATCTCCACTTTTGATGGGTTAAGGTGGGGATAAATCGGCGGTAGGTCCTTGTGAATATGCCCCCTAGATTCCTAGCCAAAGCAGTGGGTACCATGCATTCATCCAAAGAATGAGACCACCACATATGGGACCAAATGGAGGGATTCCTGAAAATCAAAACTTCAGTCTTGTCAGAGAGGCAGAGAGAGGTATCATTCATCCATCTGGCCACTTAAAACAGGGAGCCCCTGAACTGCTCCTGGAGTTGTGAAATATCACCCTCCAAACGGATGATAATTTGAGTATCATCAGCGTACCCATAGAAAGGAAATCCATAAGAGGCAATCAGGTCTGCCGGGGGGCCATATATATATTAAAAAGTGTAAAACTAAGGGTAGCCCCCTGCGGGACACCACTGCGATATCTTAAGAATGCCATCTGCACTGCCTGCGTTTGATTCTTCAGAAATGATCCAAACCATGAGAGTGGCTTATCTCTCCAACCAATAGTGGTGAGCCTTTTTAGTAAAATACCATGTGAGACTGTGTCAAATGCAGCCGACAGGTCAAGAAGTACAAGTGCCGCCGAGTTACCTGAATCCATAATCATCCGTATACTGTTAGTAGCAGCCATAAGTATGGTCGATAACCTGATTGGTGCTTAAAGTACACACCATTTTCCATGCAATACATGGCTAACTGCTTACTAGCCCAACTTTCCAAGATTTTAGCAAAGAGTGGAAGGACAGAAATAGGACAATCATTAGAAGGAACATTTGGATCCAATGTTTCTTTTTTGAAAGTTGCTTAACTAGTTCTGTTTTACAAAAGGCTGGCACAAACCCACTTTTTAAAGAGTTATCGCACATCATGGAAATCCAAGGAGTAAGAAAAGATGCCAACTCTTTAAAGACTCTAGTAGGGCAAAGGTCAAGAGGAGAACCTGTTTTAATCAACTCGATTTTAGATATGAATACCTCATCCGTAATATGAGAGAACTCAGACCAGTCTTTTTGCAAAGTAGTATCAGGCTCTGAGTCTTCAATTAGGGTCCCTGTAGGTGTAAATGTAGATAGAATAGTATCAACCTTGGTCTGGGAAAAAAAAATCATAACGCTGTGCCGCTAGTCAGAAAAATGTTCTAATAGCCTTACAGTCCTACAGCCTCCACTATTAGGGTTGTTTAAGGCCCTTCACCTCGTTATTCTTGGGTTCAGGGCCTTTAACACCCTTTACCTGGCAGTTGGCTATAACACTTATTTAGTACAGCAGAGGTGCATTCACGCATTACCAGGGGTATGCACCCTATTTATGGCTGAAATGTCCTACCCAATCATGGGGGAAGGGGGGTATGAGGCAATTTTCCTCTTGTTTGCGTTTAGGCACACAACATCCCGGCTAAGCCACAGTTACAAGCATTCCCTCGTTCTTTTTAACCCTAAACCAAGCTTTATTAAAAAACAATCAATGTGTATTTACTTGATTTATCTGCAAATGAAAGCATCTTAAATCAAGGAACACCACGAGTAATAATGTTTGAAATAGGTCCCACTGGTTTGACGATCGGAGGAATCAAGGGGTCATTTTTCAAGAGTGAGTGAATATCAAGATAAAATCTGAAATAAAAAAGACATTAAGCCCTGTTGCGCTGAGAGAGCAGTCTATCGATTGAAATAAAAATTGCTTCACCTGCGCACAAACTCCAATCACAAAAAACAGTCCATTCTTTCTGTTCACTACCCCTCTGTGAACTAAACCTGGATGTTGAGTTGTACACACAGGCGGCAAACGTGTAATTGCATTATTGTGATTCATCCAATCTGGATCGCTCGGAGCTTCGATTGTCAACTAGTTTATTATTTTTTTCTTAATGGCACACTTCTCTTGCAGGCTCTAGTCTGAAAATGTCAGAAATACAATTGCTATAGATTTGGGTGTTTGTATTAGTTTTCTGCATTAGCGTTTTGTTAATTGCCATGAAATTGGTTCATTAACTTTGTGTCGGAACACGATTAGATCATTTGTTTAAAATGCTTTGGAGGAGAAACATTGAGTGATTTGCTCAATCTGAGGCGCGCTGTTTTGCATTAGTTAGGGTTCTCGCAACTTTTTTGAATGTGGGTGTTATTGTAGCACTTTTATATGAAGCAACTCCTGTTTTTTTTTTTTTTTTAAACATATGTCTTGGTCAAGATAACATTTTTGGAAGCGTTTTTTGTGTGCAAATTTATCTTTATTGATTTTTTGTTTTTAACCCTTTAAGTGCGCCCGTCGGCCAACGGCCGTCGCGAGCACTACCTCGGTAGTGCTGCGCACGTCCGTTGGCCGACGCGGCCCCGCCCACTTAATGGAACGCCACGCACCGCGGCGGTATTGCCGCCGCGGTTAAGGTGTTAACAAACATTCAGTTTGGCAACAAACAGTCATATAGTCCAATCAAATCGTCGACCGATCATATGACATGACACCAGGTGTGATCTTGAATGACTCTTGATACTAAGCTGCCTCCCTCAACTGAAATTTGGAACTGTTTAAAATATGCTGTAGGCGCACTAGGTACTTTACGAATCTGCCTGTTCGTTTAATCTTAAATCCATAACCTAGGGAATGCCAGTGTCTTGGGATGGAGGGAACGAGAGGTGTCCTTGTCTGCGTCCTCTCAAACCACTCTTTAAAACACCCAAAAAAAGGCAGGAATAATACAATGAGACAGAGTTATCCACCAGAGGAATCATTGGTTCACTGACACACTATCGAGGTAAACAATATCGTTTGACACAAATATCGTGTAAAAAATATTGCGTCCTTATACTTATAATGGTAAGTACAAAAGTATCAGAAAAAAATATTGTTGACACTAATATCGTCAAAAAATATCGTTTTTTTAAATATAAATAGAGTTTAAAGTAGAATATGTTAAATATTTTAATATATAGATTTAATCAATGGCGGGCGGTGCAGGTAAGAGGGGTGGGGTGGTGGGGCGGTGGGGAGGGAGGGAGTCGACAGACGATGACAAAGGGAAACCACTTACCTTGCACTCGCCGTATCGCCGAGTCGGCGATGCAGCGAGCGCAAGGTGTTTTTCTTTTTTTAAAATTTAATTTTCCCTCGTTGTCGGCTGTTGACTCCCCCCGCCCTGCCCCATCGCTCTTACCTACACCGGCCGCGATTAATTGGAATAAATTCCAATAATATTTATATACATATATATATACATATATATATATATATATATATATATATATATAGTAACTGAAAAAAACAAAGGCTAAATTAATGTAGTTTAATGTTATAGTTAGGTGTGATAAAAAATCTTTTTTTTTAAAAACCTCAGAAATTCACTGAAAAAACCAAAGGTTAAAGTAACGTTATAGTTAGGTGAATTTGATTGTCAGTATCAACATTAACGTTTTGAACTAAAAAAACACAGACATTCACCAGTTATAGTTAGCAGCACTAACTAAAACTTGCGCTCTCGCCATGCACTGCTTATTATCTCACATATGACATCATTCATGACATGTTCTATGACATCATTTATGACATCACTTATGACATCTCAAATGACATCATTGATGACATCATCCAAGCTTCATTTTCCTGCATATTGTTGTATAAATTGCTATGGCTTTACACATAGCATAGTTCACATTAACAATAAACCAGAGATATATGGGAAACCCCCATTGAGTACAGTGTTCAATCTGTATTCAACTATTCTGAGAAAGCCAAAATAGTGAATGACAATTCCAAAACAAATAGCTTATTACTGACAGCCCTTTTGTTTACTTCTCCCCATACGATCTTGCGAGACGCTCACAGGATTGCAAAACACCTTGTGGCAGGCCCAGTAGTTTTCCATGTGGCTCTCCAAGTGTCTCGCAGGATTGCACAAGCCTCGTGTGGCAAGCCTTACCCCCTGAGGCTTGCACTCTACACCTGCGAGAGACATGCGGGATCACAACATACTTGCAGGGAAATAGTAGTATGTGGGAGGGACTAGCCTCTTCACTGAGACCCCTTGAATAATTGGAGTGCATACTAGGGTGTGAGAAGGGACTGCCCTCTCCTTTCAAACCTCTCTCTCAAATGACAAGTATGCATAGTAGGGTATATGAAGTACTGGCCTCTCCGCTGAGACCTCTCTCTTGGACGACAAGTGTGCATAGAAGGGTGTCTGGAGGGACTGGCCTCTCCAATGAGACCTCTCTGTCAGATCAGAAATACACATAGTAGGCTGTGTGGTGGGATTGGCATCTCTGATGAGACCTCTCTCTGTAATGACGGGTATGCATAGTAGAGTGTGGCGAGGGGCTGGACTCTCCTTTCAGACCTCTCTGATATGACCGGTGAGCATGGTATGGTGTGGGGAGGGACTGCCCTCTCCTTTCAGACCTCTCTCTCAGATGATGGGTCTGTGTAGTAGAATGTGGAGAGGGACTGGCCTTTCTGCTGACACCTCTATGCAATGATGGGTGTGTGTAGTAGGGGTGGAGAAGGACTAGCCTCTCCTTTGAGACCTGCCATATGACAGGTGTGTGTAGTAGGGTATGGAGATGGACTGGGCTCTCTTTTCACAACTGTCTCTCAGATGACGGGTGTACCTAGAAGGGTGCGTGGACGAACTGGCCTCTCTGCAATGATAGGTGGGCGTAATAGGGTGTGGGGAGGTGCTGGCTTCTCCTTTCAGACCTCTATCTCAGATGAAGGAGTGTATAGTAGGGTGTGTAGAGGGGTTGGCCTCTTTGTTGAGATCTTTCTCTGTAATGATGGGTGTGTGTAGTAGGGTATGGAGAGGGACTAGCCTGTCCTTTCAGACCTCTCTCTAAGATAACAGGTGTGTGTAATAGGGTGTGTGGATGAGACTTAACTCTACTCACAACTCTTTTCAAACCAATGAGCATATAGTAGAGTCTCATAAACACCATCTCCAGTAAGACTCCTTCATACAGTAACAAGTGTGCATAGCAGAGTGCATTCAAACATCACCTGCTCCATCTTACTTTTCACAGTTCCGTGAGAGTCTCGCGGGATCGTAACATTTAAAAAAAAAAAAACAAGATTTAACCTTCTAATCATCACAGTACTTATCGCTTGCAAACTTCCTCTCAGAAAAAACAGTGACCACAATATTTATTCCTACTAATAGAGTGTACTGAGAACTCATCTACTCCTTTTTACTAATCACGATCCCTCGAGAGACCCATGAGATCATAAAACTTAGTTTAAACGATCTATACATTTATTATCTTCATAGTAGTTATCCCATAGACACCTCCACGCTAAAGCTAAGGGACAGCATGCCTTTTGTCTGCCTTATGTGGCTTTTTTACTTAATTTCTACAACACCTCCAATGTTTAACAATAAACAGCAATAGTGGCCATTTAATTTCTAACATTCCAACAGGCAGCCAACCAGAATGCATGCTCTCACGAGACTCACTGAAGCTTCTCGTTCCTGCAAGAGCATGAAGGATCACGGGGAAAATTGACCTCTCAACCAATTACAGGTCCCCATTTTTGATTTGCGCTCTCGCTGGGCACCCGCGGGACTCTCACAAGCCCAACACCCAAAATATACAATTATTTTTTACCCTTAATATCTCAAAAACTACTAGACGGATTTCCACCAAAACACAAAAAGCACAATCTGTGGACCAAGATCTAGCTTGCTGACGAATTTGGTGTAATTCCGTTCAGGGGTTTTTGCTATAGCCTTGTCTACAAAGCCTAAGGAAAATGCTTGGGGATTTGGGGTTTAGGAACCCTCCTTTTTTCTCAGCCCCCACAGGACAAATCCCCCTAAATTTTTCCAGGAAGGAGCTGAGGTGGATGAACTTTTTTTGAGAACGGTTGGTGAAGATTCCTCAAATGGGGCCAAAGTTATTAGCAAACCAAAAGACGCTCCGCCTATGGAAAAGCAGACCTAACTATAACCACCTACGGGTGACCAACAGTAGGTGATGTATCATATATACACAGAGTAACATGAAATTATTGATTTTACATTTCATTCATTTTTTAAAATATTTAAAATTTAATACTGTGAAAATATACACATATATATATTCATTCTAACGACTCCTATTCACGATCCACAAAGGAATATGGCACTCCGAGTGGTGTTTCACTTCAATTTTTAATCCAGTACGGCCATGGTAAAGCGTCAGATGCATTTCGGCTACATAAGCCTTTGTCACATATATACATACATATATATATATTCACTGAAAAAAACATAGGTTTCAGGGACATTATAGTTAGTTGGACATTTCACTCGTACAAAACCATAGAAATTCCCCCGTTATAGTTAGTTCAGCTAACTATAACTCGCGCGCCCGCAATGCACTGCTGATGACGTCACATATTACATCACTCATGACATGGTCAGTGACATCACTCATGACATCACTGATGACATCTCAAATGACATCACTGATGACATCATCCAGTGAATGTGTGTTTTTCTGAAAATTAAATATGTTTTATATATGTATATCTCAAGGTCGATGGAAGAATAAATGGGTATATAAGTGTCTAAATGGATGATTTTGTTTTGTAAAATTGATTGTATAACTGACTGATTAAGTGTATCTTAGTGAATACATGGGTTAGTGAGTAATGTTTAAATATGAAAATATCTGTATCAGTCTCTCACTTTGTGTATAAGTGGCTGCATGGGTTGGTGAGTAGCTACATGAGTGTCTATATGGGTTATTAGTTGGTTTTTTGAGTATCAGTATGAGTGTCTGAGTGTCTGTATAGTTCGGTGTGGGGTATTACTTAGTGCATAGATGCATGAATGAGTGACTCACTGTTTGTATGTGTTGAAGACAGCATGTGTGCAGGGCTGTATAGGTGGATGAGTGTGTGTATGGGTGTGTTAGTGAGTGAATGACTGTCTCAATAGTGTCTTTATGAGTAACTACATATGTTTTAAACTAGTATATGTGAGTATTGGTGTATATAAGTGAGTATATGTGAGAGTGAGAGATTGGAAGAGTTCCTGTACAAATAAGTAGGTGTTTCTATAAGTGATTGTTTAAGAGAGTAAGTATGTGTAAGTTTCTGTAGAAGTAAGTGTGGTAGTGTGTGTATAACTGTATATGCAAGTAAATGGATGTTTGATACTTTGTTTGCATGTGTGACTATGTGTGTGAGTAACTCTAAGGATGAGTGGCGGTGTGTAACAGGATGTATAGGTGTATGAGTACATATGATGAGTGAGTACATGTATGAGTGACTGTATAGGGACTGTTGGTGAATGAGTGGATGTGTGTGTAGATCTTGGAATTACTGAATAGGTGTGTTGTAACTGGTATTGGTATGTCCATTGTTTTGAAAATGTCAGTTTGTATTTTTGAGTGTGTGTATCAAAGGTTATATTAGGGTGAGAGGAGGTCTGCCACTCTATCACAAGGATGATGTCATCAGTGATGTCATCAGTGATGTCATTTGAGATGTCATCAGTGATGTCATGAGTGATGTCACTGACCATGTCATGAGTGATGTAATATGTGACGTCATCAGCAGTGCATTGCGGGGGCGCGAGTTATAGTTAGCTGAACTAACTATAACGGGGAAATTTCTATGGTTTTGTACGAGTGAAATGTCCAACTAACTATAACGTCCCTGAAACCTATGGTTTTTTCAGTGAATTTCTAAGGTTTTTAAATGCTAATTTCTAACTATAACGTGCCTGAAACCTATGGTTTTTTCAGTGAATTTCTAAGGTTTTTTAAATGCTAATTTCTAACTATAACGTGCCTGAAACCTATGGTTTTTTCAGTGAATATATATATATTTATTATACTATGTATATATGTGAAAATGTCTCGGTCCGCCTGTTTGCCTCGGTGGCACGGAAAAAATGGGTGGAACTGACGTCAGCACGCCGACGAGGTCCTCTTATGGCTCCGATGACGTCATACGGTGTCGCGAGCGGAGCCTTGCTATTATGACGTCCTCGTTGTCGTGGGAGAGCTAGGAAAGAATTTCCGTGGAATGCTGGTGCAGGGGATATTCACCTAAGTGTTCAGGCTAGTCCTTTGGGAGCAACTGTTTATGTTGCCACTCCAGAAACCAAAACCAGTGATCAGAGGGCAGAGGCCCTGCAGATGGCACACGAGGTGGGGTGCCCAGTCGTGTGCACCGGCGGAGGCAGCGAAGTGACAAGCACCACAACCCACAAAAAAGGTAACGAGGGCACTGAATAACACAGGATCTACTCTTTGTATCTGGCAGGAACAACGAAGTTAAAATGCCCTAGTACCAAAATTTAGAATTAGTGCTACAACGGTCTTCAAGAGGACCTGCGATGCCGCTTCTGCCTCCCGTACCCTGCAGGCGGCACATGGGTCACGCGGTACGGTCATACTGCAGTGGGACGCACACTCGTTGACCTCTCATGGCACTGCTCCACACTTCAGGGAGGACGCTTTCCATTAGCTATGTTTTCTGATGACGTTTTGCGCCGGCCCCGTCCAACAACAGAACTCCTTTAGATCCAAACAGACTCTTTCACTCTCTCACCGGAAGTGAAACCAGGCCACGCGGACACTTTCACAATACAACAGTCGGGAATGCACTTTTCGGTAAAAAAAACACATTCCTTCCTCCTAATTAATCAAATAAACGTCTCACTGAAGAACCGGGGCCAGCTTCGATCGGTAAGCAGCCGTTACAACGACTTTTTTACTTTGCGATACCATTACAACGCATGCATTACCACGCATGCGTTGTACATCGCGAAGTCATTACTACGCATTTTTTTAGAACGCATGGTCATTTACCACGCATGCCTTTACAACGAATTTTGTTGTAAAGGTATGTATGGTAAATGACCATGCGTTCTAAAAAACATGTCGATGATCCACGTCGTTGTAAGGAAACAGAGGCTGTTCCGTTTCCTCACAACGACGTGCACCGCCCCTCAGAGACGACGTGAAGCAGGAACCACGAGGAGAGAGGAACCACGAGGAGTGAGAGGTAAGGGGGATTGGGCATGGGGTGGGGGTTTCTTTTCTAGGGTTTAGGGTAGTGCAGTGGTGTTTGGGTGGTGTAGGGGGTCGTGCTGGGGGTAGTGTTTTAGGGTTTAGGGTAGTGCAGTGGTGTTTGGGTAGAGTAGGGGGTCGTGCTGGGGGTAGTGTTTTAGGGTTTAGGGTAGTGCAGTAGTGTAGGGGGTCATGCTGGGGGTAGTGTTTTAGGGTTTAGGGTAGTGCAGTGGTATATGGGTAGTGTAGGGGGTCATGCTGGGGTAGTGTTTTAGGGTTTAGGGTAGTGCAGTGGTGTTTGAGTAGTGTAGGGGGTCATGCTGGTTGTAGTGTTTTAGGGTTTAGGGTAGTGCAGTGGTGTTTGTGTAGTGTAGGGGGTCATGCTGGGGGTAGTGTTTTATGGTTTAGGGTAGTGCAGTGGTGTTTGGGTAGTGTAGGGGGTCGTGCTGGGGGTAGATTTAGGGTTTAGGGTAGTGCAGTGGTGTTTGGGTAGTGTAGGGAGTCGTGCTGGGGGTAGTGTTTTAGGGTTTAGGGTAGTGCAGTGGTGTTTGTGTAGTGTAGGGGGTTGTGCTGGGGTAGTGTTTTAGGGTTTATGTTAGTGCAGTGGTATTTGGGTAGTGTAGGGGTAGTGCTGGGGTAGTGTTTTAGGGTTTAGGGTAGTGCAGTGGTGTTTGTGTAGTGTAGGGGTTAGTGCTGGGGGTAGTGTTTTAGGGTTTAGGGTAGTGCAGTGGTGTTTGGGTAGTGTAGGGGTTCATGCTGGGGGTAGTGTTTTAGGGTTTAGGGTATGGCAGTGGTGTTTGGGTAGTGTAGGGGGTCGTGCTGGGGGTAGATTTAGGGTTTAGGGTAGTGCAGTGGTGTTTGTGTTGTGAGGGGGTCGTGCTGGGGGTAGTGATTTAGGGTTTAGAGTAGTGCAGTGGTGTTTGTATAGTGTAGGGGGTTTAGGGTAGTGCAGTGGTGTTTGTGTAGTGTAGGGGGTCATGCTGGGGGTAGTGTTTTAGGGTTTAGGGTAGTGCAGTGGTGTTTGTGTACTGTAGGGGGTAGTGTTTTAGGGTTTAGGGTAGTGCAGTGGTGTTTGTGTAGTGGGTCATGCTGTGGGTAGTGTTTTAGGGTTTAGGGTAGTGCAGTCGTGTTTGTGTAGTGTAGGGGGTCGTGTTTTAGGTTATAGGGTAGTGCAGTGGTGTTTGGGTAGTGTAGGGGGTCATGCTGGGGTTAGAGTTTTAGGGTTTAGGGTAGTGCAGTGGTGTTTGGGTAGTGTAGGGGGTCGTGCTGGGGTAGTGTTTTAGGGGTTAGGGTAGTGCAGTGGTGTTTGTGTAGTGTGGGAGGTCATGCTGGGGGTAGATTTAGGGTTTAGTGTAGTGCAGTGGTGTTTGGGTAGTGTAGGGAGTCATGCTGGGGGTAGTGTTTTAGGGTTTAGGGTATTCCAGTGGTGTTTGTGTAGTGTAGGGAGTCGTGCTGGGGGTAGTGTTTTAGGGTTTAGCGTAGTGCAGTGGTGTTTGGGTAGTGTAGGGGTCGTGCTGGGGGTAGTGTTTTAGGGTTTAGGGTAGTGCAGTGGTGTTTGTGTAGTGTAGGGGGTCACGCTGGGGGTAGTGTTTTAGGGTTTAGGGTAGTGCAGTGGTGTTTGGGTAGTATAGGGGGTAGTGTTTTAGGGTTTAGGGTAGTGCAGTGGTGTTGGTGTACTGTAGGGGGTCGTGCTGGGTTCTAGTGTTTTAGGGTTTAAGGTAGTGCAGTGGTGTTTGTGTAGTGTAGGGGGTCGTGTTTTAGGGTTTAGGGTCGTGCAGTGGTGTTTGGGTAGTGTAGGGGGTCGTGCTGGGGGTAGTGTTTTTGGATTTAGGGTAGTGCAGTGGTGTTTGGGTAGTGTAGGGGGTCGTGCTGGGGTAGTGTTTTAGGGTTTAGGGTAGTGCAGTGGTGTTTGAGTAGTGTAGGGGGTCATGCTGGTGGTAGTGTTTTAGGGTTTAGGGTAGTGCAGTGGTGTTTATGTAGTGTAGGGGGTCATGCTGGGGGTAGTGTTTTATTGTTTAGGGTAGTGCAGTGGTGTTTGGGTAGTGTAGGGGTCGTGCTGGGGGAAGATTTAGGGTTTAGGGTAGTGCATTGGTGTTTGGGTAGTGTAGGGAGTCGTGCTGGGGGTAGTGTTTTAGGGTTTAGGGTAGTGCAGTGGTGTTTGTGTAGTGTAGGGGGTTGTGCTGGGGGTAGTGTTATAGGGTTTAGGGTGGTGCAGTGGTGTTTGGGTAGTGTAGGGGTTCATGCTGGGGTAGTGTTTTAGGGTTTAGGGTACTGCAGTGGTGTTTGTGTAGTGTAGGGTGTAGTGCTGGGGGTAGTGTTTTAGGATTTAGGGTGGTTCAGTGGTGTTTGGGTAGTGTAGGGGTTCATGCTGGGGGTAGTGTTTTAGGGTTTAGGGTATGGCAGTGGTGTTTGGGTAGTGTAGGGGGTCGTGCTGGGGTAGTGTTTTATGGTTTATGTTAGTGCAGTGGTGTTTGTGTAGTGTAGGGGGTCGTGCTGGAGGTAGTGTTTTAGGGTTTAGGGTAGTGCCGTTGTGTTTAGGTAGTGAAGGGGGTCGTGCTGGGGGTAGTGTTTTAGGGTTTAGGGTAGTGCAGTGGTGCTTGTGTAGTGTAGGGGGTCATGCTGGGAATGTTGTTCATTTCTATGGCAAAATGAACCCCCTCATTTTGTTCCTTTTTAAATTAAATGTTTTAAGTGTTACCAGTTTATTCCAATCAAGATGGCTTCAGGTGTGCCATAATTTTGTCATAAGTAAGACTGTTAGCTCTCTAGTTGTTCTTTAGAACACTCTGGGAAGCTGCAGTAGAACACAAAGGCATCAACTGACAGGCTGCTCCTGTTGAACTATAACAGGAAGATATTTGAGATCACACTTGAAACATGTCCTAATTTTTCTTTCTACAGCACTAACCATAATTTCTATGACAAAATGAACCCCATCATTTTGTTCCTTTTTAAATTAAATGTTTTAAGTGTTACCGGTTTATTCCAATCAAGATGGCTTCAGGTGTGCCATACTTTTGTCATAAGTAAGGCTGTTAGCGCTCTAGTTGTTCTTTGGAACACTCTGGGAAGCTGCAGTAGAACACAAAGGAATCAACTGGCAGGCTGCTCCTGTTGAAATATAACAGGAAGATAGTTGAGATCTCACTTAAAACATGTTCTAATTTTTCTTTCTACAGCACTAACCATAATTTCTATGACAAAATGAACCCCCTCATTTTGTTCCTTTTTAAATTAAATGTTTTAAGAGTTACCAGTTTATTCCAATCAAGATGGCTTCAGGTGTGCCATAATTTTGTCATAAGTAAGGCTGTTAGCACTCTAGTTGTTCTTTAGAACACTCTGGGAAGCTGCATTAGAACACAAAAGGAATCAACTGACAGTCTCTACCCTTGTTGGATGTACATGTTTTACTGAGAATGTCAGACTTCATTCTCACATGACTGAGAAAGATAATGTGAATTTACAGAAAATATGCTCTCATTTTAGCTTCTGGAGCACCTTCCAAAACTCTATGGGACAAGCATGTGAAAATAGTTTTCTCTCAAACATGATTCATGATATCCCAGCAGAAGGTTTTTCACAGGGTAAAATCACCTTAGAACACACCACAATTCCTGAAATTAGTATGGTACCATCAACAAATGAATTCTAATGTAACTAAAGTCTGTTATCACCCTTTATAGTTCTCCTTTTGGTAACCCTCAAAATCTTTGATTCACTACAATGCATTTCAATGGGGTACTATCATGTATATTGGTCCCAAGATGGCTGCCAGCAATTCCAGGATGAAGTGCTGACAGCCAATCAGATCTCACAATGACATGTGTGGTTAGGCTCCGCCCACATATATATGTGATTTTACTTTTGATTTTCTCAGGAACTACTGAACGGATTTACACCATTTAAACAAAAGGCACGACTCTGAACCAAGGGCTACCTTTTTGCCAAATTTGGTGTAATTCCGTTCAGCAGTTCGGGCTGTAGCTGCGATGAAAGGTTCCTATGGAAAATTGCATGGGGAAAACACGTTTTGGGACCCCCCTTTTTTCTCGGCCCCCGCTTGCCGAATCACCCCGAAACTTTCAAGATAGGAGCGGACCGGAGCGGGCCACAAAGTTTGAAAATTTCGCGAAGATTCGTCAACCGGCGCCAAAGTTATTTCAAATAGAATGTTGCGGATTTCCTATGCAAAATAGGTCCTAACTATAACTATCTACTGGCGACCGCCAGTAGATAATATATATATATATATATATATATATATATATATATATATACACACACACATATATATATAGTACATACATAATAAAATCATAAAATATAAACAATTCAATAACAAACAAAATAGTTAGACAGTAAAATTAAGTATTACAAATTTAAACCCCCCCCAAGAAACAGATTAACTGAATATACTATAAGGAGTAGGAAAAGTGTTGAACTTTGGATGGATTCAATTTACTATTTTCACTTTAGTCTGTGCAAGAGTAGATAAAGTGTTGAACTTTGTAGGGGTAAGATTTACTATCCCCACTCCTGTCTGTGCTATAGTAAGGAAAGTGTTGGACTTAGGAGGGGTTAAGTTTATTATTCCCACTCCAGTCTACACAACAGTAGGAAAAGCGTTGGACTCCAGAGGGGTTACATTTACTAATCTCACTCCAGTCTTTAGGGGAATAGTAAATCTTACCCCTCCAAGTCCATTATTATTATTTGTTTCCTTGTTAAACTTTATATTATTTGTTTATATATATTTTTGTTTTTTTCAATTTTTAGTAAATGTCTTTTTGGGGATTTTATAGTTTTTTATATTTAATTAATTTACTAGTTTAGTTAATGTTTTGAAGTTGATTTGCTAATATATTTGTATGTTTCATATATATATATATTTGTATGTGTGTTCTTTTTATAGTAGTAAATTTTAAAACATAACCCAAAACATTTAATATAAGGTAAAATATATATTTTTAATAATAGTGTTACATTTTATATATATATATATATAAACATATATATATATGTATGTGGGTTTATGTAAGTAAATATTTATATATTATATTAAATATTATTTAAATGTATTTAAATTTACATTAAATAATATATTAAAATATTTAAGATTTACTATTTTAAACTATATATATTAAAAAAACTATATTTTGATAGCGATATTACTGTGAAACTATTTTTTTAAATATTTTTGAACTTACCATTTTTGTACTTTCCATTATAAATTTTGGAAAGAGGATGTGGCTTAATTGCTAGAGCGATCTCGACGCAGAGGAACAGGGTTAGAGTCTCAGCAGGGATGCTCAACATCCTGTGATTCTGGGCAAATAAAAAAAAATTAATGTGTCCGTCTGTAATGCAATTAGTGCTCATGTAAAGCGCTCTAATACCTTCGGGTCAAGTTTGCGCTATATAAACTCCCCAAGAAAATAAAAAATTATAGGGAAACAATATTTTTGTAATCGATATTTTTTACACAATATTTCAGTATCTCGATATTGTTGTTTTAGATGTTGTGCCAGTGATCCTTTTTGAGGGTAGGAGTTGGCCGTATGAAAGAGAAAATAAATGGAGTGCTTGGAGAGATAGTCGATCGATTGGCAGTCATCTTGTTGCTCCAAAATGGAAAACTGTGATTACTTTGGAACTCAAAACACTGCAAAGAGGAGGGGGACAGGGAGCGATGAGGAAAAAGATAGGTCCAGTACCAATGCTCCCAAGAACTAGCACATACTCACTGACAGGTAACTGTTCCTATAAAACAAGCAATAACCTAATCGGTTACGCAGAAAGAAAAGATGAATGGTAGTCTCTATGTGTGGTGCCAGCCTGATGAAGGTGGGGGAATTTCTCCTTTAGAAAATAGTGCCCTCACACACTCTTGCGAGTGTCATGCTTCATCATCGGGCGTTGCTCCTCGTGGGGGTGGCGCTGCTGTCCTCCACATGCCCCGCGAGAGGGCTCTTTGTCGGAGATCTTTTAGGAGACGCCGCAGTTGTGCAAGTGGGTGTGGGGCCTAAAAAAGGTGTGTGCAAGTGTATTAAAATTACCCAACCGGTACCCAGAAGTCAAGTTTTATTCGTGGGTCCGAGAGGTAAGAATAAATGAATTGTTTAAGGGAAATGGAGCACCTCTAATAAACAAATATAATAGAGGTAAGGGTATTACTCTGCTGCTCTCAGTACCCGTGTTTGTGTGTGAATGTGAGATCTGGTCAACATGTTTCGCGCTAGGAAAAGGTCCCTAATGGATCCTGGTGCGCTTCGTCAGGACCGTGAAGTGTAAAAACTCGTGAATAAAAATAGGAGCAGGGACAAAGACACCCTGTATTCTTATGGTACCTATATTAAGGTGTGAATGCGTCAAAAGCGCTCATGGGAACATCTCAATCGTGTTCCTGTTTTCAACCTGGTGGAAAAAAACAAGAGTGGGAGACAGACACATAGAGACAAACACAAGTCAAAATGAATAAATATGTCCACTTTTAACTTAATTACAGCAGTTGCGTATCAGTTACAACATGTATCTGGTTGTGGCAAGTATGGGAAAACGTGACCCTGACATCATCGTTATGCCACATGTACATGTTAGACAGAATCTACTGTCTTTTTTGTGATTTGTAGAGAGGTCTCATGCGCAGGCCTCGTGTTAACTACGCTTGGCTTTGCCAATGTGAATACATCAAACACACTCGTTCGAATCATGGTGGCCACCGTTATCATCGCTCAAAGTGCGAAATACGTAGGTGGAACGAAAAAAGGCATAGCTGCCATGGTGTCAAGTGGCAGTCCATTACCGTCACACGATTGTGCAGAATCCTCTCTAGAAACTATACGCTACGTGACATACTGCATATGCAGGAAGACGCATACTATCATTCACAGCATTCATACAAATTACCCCTTCAAAAGAATGGAGTGACTCCTCGGCAAGTCCCCGCGGTCACGAAAGGAGAAATCTGTGGAACGATAATTCAGTCGTGAGCCCAAGGCGCGGTCGGACATACCTGTGTTGTAGTGAGATGCAGCAGAGAGATACTCACAAGTTAGCCCCCTCGTCGTGGCCCAATACCTGCCCTGCCGCTGGTCGGATGCCGGTGGAGTACTGAGAGGCAGCCGACCGGTTAAAATTGTGCTTGGGCGGAAGTGACGAAGCCCTTCCTAGGGGCGTGGTTTAGACGGAAGGGCTGCGGAGGTAGACTGGTACTGGCAAGTCTATCATGCCGAAAGGAGCGGCCATCTCGGAATGTGAACGTGTGTGTTCACATAGGTTCTAATATGCCGTAATTTGGTTAAAAGGCATGTTTTGTGCACATGTAACTGCTACGATGCAGACTGGAATAAATACTCATAAAGACTCACTAAGTTAGCTGATCTTGTACAAGTGAGGGACCCTTAAACACGGATCAAGATTGGAAGATGCCGTGTTGGAATAATGTGGGGGCTCTCGGTATGTGTGTGTGGCTCACCCTGAGATGCACGTAGTGCAAGGTAGTGGTCATGATTTGTAATAGGTTGTAAATATTTAAGTCACCCTGTCTCAACGGTGTGTGTACCCACATATATGTGTGGAAAAAATAAAAAATGCCATATCAGGATGATTGTAGATACCGAATGTAATGTGGTAGGGGTTTCCTCTAGGTGGTTTGGTACCCACAGCTGACAAGTGTACTGATGCTCGCTCAGTTCTGACTGGCGATTAGTGATTCTCTCGATTACCTCAGGTGCTGAGTTCAGCCCACGGTATTTCGTCATTTAATCCCATAGAATTACACCTTAACCGGAACACCCAATGTTGTTCCTGCCTGAATAGGGTGCTCGGGGTCCAATTGGGATTGGATTCGATGATGGTCCATCTAAGACTGTCCGGGGCATGGTTCTTTTCAAGGAAGTGACTCAGTAACTTAGTGCTAGTCTTCTTGCAGCGAATAGTACTCTTGTGTTCTCCTATGCGGATTTTCACAGGCCTGGTTGTCATCCCTACATATCGCATGTCACACGGACACGTGATTAGGTATATGCAGTTTTTTGTGTTGCAGTTCATGTGTCTTTTTTGGACCCAAGGTCTGGCCAAACCCAGATCAATCTGTTTGGATATTCCTGTAAGGGGACATACAGAACATGACCCGCATGGGTGGTGGCCTTTGACAGGTGGAAGTGACCACAAGGTTGGTTGAGTGGTGATGGGCAATTTTGGTCGTGTATGACCAAGAGGTCCTTGAAGTTCTGTGTTCTTTTGAACGAGAAGAGTGGAGGTGGCCCAGGTTTGAATACTCCAGTCTCCAGGATGCCCCAGTGTTTTTTAATCAGTTTTTGGATTTTGTTGGAGTTGGGAGTGAATGTAGTTACACACGTAAGTGCATCGGTCTGGGGTCTCTCCTTCACTTCCAACAGTGCCTCCCTGTGATTATTTCTAGCTCGTTTTTGTGCTTGTGGGATTGTCCTCCTGGGGTAGTTACGTGCCGACAAGTTGTTTGCCGAGATTGTTGACTGTTTTTCAAACTCGCAGATGGTGTTACAGTTACGGCGAAGGCGTAAAAACTGCCCCATCGGGAGGTTATCCCTGAGTACTTCTATTGCGGTCTGTTGGCTTTTTGTAATTTGTAGTCAGCAAGGTCCCTTCGTGTAGGGTAATCCAGAGATCCAAAAAGGCGACGCTATCATGTGATATCGTCCCTGTGAATTTTAAAAAAGGGTCAAGGGTGTTCAGCCATTCACAGAATGTTGTGCATTGGTCTCCATCACCTCTCCAGAAGAGCAGAATATCATCTATATAGCGTCGCATTGGCGTTTCAGCGCACGCAATGAAATTCGTTTTATTTATTTATTTGTTTACATTACTCCGGTCGGCCGTGACCGGAGTTTACTACCCCCCACCCTACCCCTCCCCCGCCCCGCCCCACCGCCCCGCGGCACTCCCTCCACGGGCCGCTACTGAATACAACAATACAATGAGAAACAAAGTAACTCAATATCAGTCCGTTCAAGTAAAGATATAACAAATGTAAACTGAAAAAAATTGGTGAGTTCAAAGGTTGTAGGAAAAAATAGCTATAAAATTTTACTGCAAACAGACACCCAAAATGAAAGTAAAATCAATTGCATTGAACAATGACACCATGATAAAAGGAATTGTCCCGAACCAGAATTAATGAAAAAAAGTAATCAATGGTAAAAATGGTACATTAAAAATGAATGTATATGCTATTTGTACTGAGCGGTTGATATATATATTTACTGGGAAGACAGTTTTATATTGGTCACCCTTGATGTGACCAGTCTGTATACTAGTATTGAACACCACCAGGGTTTATTGGCAATTAGACATTTTCTGAAATCACGGTCCATTTCCTTTTTTCATCACTCTGAAATGAT
Source organism: Calotriton arnoldi (assembly GCA_963921515.1). Lineage (NCBI taxonomy): Eukaryota > Metazoa > Chordata > Amphibia > Caudata > Salamandridae > Calotriton > Calotriton arnoldi. The sequence goes on along the minus strand of CAWUFW010005885.1, from coordinate 152,557 downwards.
TTTGGAAATGACGGAATTTTGTTTGAAAAACAATTTTTTTCTGTTCGATGATGTCATCTTCCGTCAGTCACAGGGCACAGCCATGGGCACCTGCTTCGCCCCCAGCTATGCTAATTTATTCATGGGGTGGTGGGAGGAGCGGGTGACCTTCAAGTTGGCTGAATTTGAGTCCTGTGTCCTGTGGCTGCGGTATATTGATGACATCTTTTTTATTTGGAACGGAAAGATGGAATCTGCTGTTGCTTTTGTTAACAAACTGAATGACAATGAGTATAATCTCATCTTTACCGAACACATGAGTAAGACCACGATCGAATTTTTAGATGTACTTGTGGAAATCAAGGGCCACACGGTACAATCTAAACTCTTTCGTAAACAGACTGCGGGTAATAGCATTCTGAACGCTTCCAGTTCTCATCCCCGTAATTTGGTTTACAGCATTCCGTATGGGGAATTGCCGCGTGCTAAACGTAATTGTAGCACCGATGCCAGTTACCAAATTGAGAAAGCAACCATGTGCCAACGTTTCAGAGAGAGAGGGTACAATGAAAAAACGATAGCAGTTGCTAGCAAAAGAGTGGATGCTGTTATTCGTAATCAATTATTACATCCCTCGAGTAAACCGGCTGAACCGGAGACTCTGCGGTTCATCACGACTTACTCGGGACAAGCCCAAGATGTACGCCAGATTCTGAAGAAACACTGGCACGTACTTCTGACTGATGACAATCTCAACAAATCCCTTGCTGATTATCCACAGGTGACGTTTAGGAAAAGTCGTACTCTCAGGGATGATCTTAGCCCCAATGTGGTAACTAGCCTACCTAGGATGGTTGAAGTCAGGAATCCTGGCTTTCGCCGTTGTAAAAACTGTAAAGCATGTAGGAACAGTGTGGACTGTTCCAGCTTTTCTATAGCTAGCTATAACCGAGAGGTACTTATTAAGAAAGCTGTCACCTGCAATACAATGTACTGTGTATATGCCCTGATTTGCCCGTGCGAAAAGGCCTATATAGGCAGCACGATTCATTGTGCCAAAAAAAGAGTTCTCGAGCATTTGCGTGCAATTCGTCATAACAACAGACAGTATCCGGTTGCACGCCATTTTTTTGACCACCACTTCCAGAATGAGAGATTACTTAGAATGGTGGTACTAGACACTGTGTATAACAATGTGAGAGGGGGTAACCGAGAACTCTCACTGCGACAACTGGAGTCAAGGTATATTATTGAATTGGAGACCATGATACCGAAAGGCTTAAACTCTAGTGAAGAATTGGCTATTCATTTACAGACATAATCTGTTATTGGCTGTGATTATTTAGTTCCCTTGCTCTTTTTAACTTTATTTATATTTCTTTCACATTTTGTATTTGTAGGTTTGGGGCAGTGTGTACTGAAACCAGACATTCGAATGAATAAATGCTGTTGCAGATCCTCATGTTAGAACTGTTAGCCCACTGGGGCATGATGGTGATATGGTAAACTTTCTCCTGTATATACATTATGTATTTTTTGGTATACTTATGGATTGGCAAGTACATATTTTTTGCCCGCTTGGATACTATGAATATCTGTATGTGTTTTGCATGCTTCAGCTACCGTATGAATTGAGTGGCTTTCATTGACATGTGTATTAATGGAACAGTATACGTTACTCTAGAAAATTGGCGAGGGTTTGAGCAATGTTGAATCATGTTATATGTTATGCCTTATTTGGGTTCTGTTTTTGACATTGTCATTCTTGGTTGCTGCACAGTTTTGCTTTATTGACCCTGTCTGCAAGGTACTTTTATAATCTATAAGGCCACGGAGCTTTATTGTACCTTTGATTGGTTTTGTTACCTTCATAGCATCCAGAGTAATAGGTTTTTGTATTATATTACAATTTGCCAAGATGGCCGCCGTTTTTGCACTGGTTTTATGTTCACATGTACCCCTCTTTTATGTTCACACTTTATTTATAATGGTTGCTGTGACAATGCCCTCTTGAAACGTGATCAAAGCGAAAGCTGAAACGCGTTGTTTTTGAGCCATCCATTAAATTCTATTTTGCAACTTCCAGGAGTGTCCGAGTTACTCTCTGTGATATCAGACTGACTTTGGTATATATATATATATATATATATATATATATATATATATATATATAAATTTCTACCTGATTCTTTAATGTGTCGCCTTGTTTAGAATGAAAAATAAAAGTTTAAAATAAAAATAAATGGATGACAAACAACAATAACAATATTACCAATGTAAAACAATGGAAAAAGGATTACCTTCCTCACATCTTAAAACGGGTCAGTGCCTCCTTCAAGCCCTTTAGAGGGCCGTAAGGGCCTTATTCTTAGTGCAGCAGGAGTACCAGGACAAGGCAATGTTTAAACCTCAACAGTGTATTCCGAGTTGTGCAGTAATTTTGCACACCCAAAATGTATCCCCATGCAAATTACTCCAGGCATTAGACTGAGGGATTTGTGGAAAGATCAGAATGAGAGAAGACCTGCTTTTTTCCTGAATAAATAAACCAAAACTGCATATTATCGCTCATTCCTAACACTAAGGGCCCGATTCCGATGCGGTTTGGAAATCTTCCCGACCAAATGGGTTTGGGAATGGTTTCCGACTGACTCAGATTGTGAGTCCGAGTGACAGAGTACGATGCATCCGGATGCTTTCAGATACGATATATAATTTTGTTTCTCCATTGGTTGTAATGTAAAGAAAGTCTATTTTAATTGCAATTTTGCTGCTGTTTTTTTTCCGGGTAATTGTATCTTGTAGTCTGTTTTGTCTGGTGCCATTTCTCCTTGATTGGATTTCCTGGCTAAGGTTCTTCAGTTCTGGTAAGAATTTTTTTTCCTAATTTCTGAGCTATTCTAGTGGGTTGTTTTTGGGTTAGTTTGTGTACGCTAATTTAATTTTAGTGTTTTTGTTAGTTATAATTGGGAAACAGAGTTGTTTAGGTACATGCGTGTGGCAGGCCTACTGGTTATCTTTATTTATGTATATGTAAATTATGTTTAGATAGCGTTTATTTATGTAGTTTAGCACTATGCTACAGGTATTTAATTTTTGGGTGGTTTGTGTATCTTTTGTCAGTGGGTATACATGTTTTTTTTTAACAGTTTTCTATGGCTGTGGACAGAAGACTTATCAATTCTGATATTGTTTTTCTTAATATAAGGAAAATATATTTCCTGGAGTGTTTATTCTTGAAGGCTGTCAATGGAGATCAAGTTGCTTTATGATGGATTAATTCTTTTGAACGATTTTTACATTTTTTGATATACTTTCTGTTTTCTGTTTTTCTTTTAATTCCTTTATATTTTTGAAAGTGGATGTTGGAATAGTGGTCAAGGACTTCTGCAAAAGAATTATATAGATTTTTTTTCTCTTGGTTGAAACATTGGTTGGTATTTATGTGTCTTAATATATGAAAGTATGATTTAATATTTTGTGTGGAATATTTTATAATGATAATTTTGTGTACTGTATATCTGTATAATGTTTACTTTTGTGACTGTAAGTTTCTTTAACCCCCTATGTCCACTGAACGGTTTGAAACCGTCTGCACATACGGTGGGCGTGTGCGGAGGACGGCTCCAAGCTGTCCATGCACTAACCCATGGCGGAAGTGCTGGCGCTCCCCCGTGGGCCTGCCAGCAATATGGCCCCCCCAGGGATGTCAGTGGAAGTGCTTCCACTGCCACCCCTTCTCGGCGATCTAATGACCTCAGCGCGCATACCTCGCACCGGCGTCATCAGAGCAGGCCGGAGGTGCAGGCCAGAGTGGAGAAAGGAGGTGAGTTTTCCTCCTGGGAGGGGCTGCAAAGAGGCACCGGAGGGAAAGGAAAGAGTTTTTCCATTCCCCGGTGTCTCTTTGAAGTGCATTTCTCCTGCACATTGCATGCAGGGCCGCGATCGTGCAGCAGAAATGCACACACAAGGCCACCAGGGAATTTTTTGGGTGCTGTTTTGTTGTTTTTCGAGAACTGCTCCCCTTGGGCAAGGGTCGCTCCCCTTTAGGAGGCATATATTTTGCCCATTTCTGCCACCCTTAGGGGCAGATTGGCCATATTTTTAGGCTGGGCAGAAGCCACTAGCTACCAGGGAGAAATTGATTTGGGCATGTTGAGGAGCGGCCTCTTATGTAAGGGTCGCTCCCCTTTATTGGGGCATGTATTTTGGCTGGTTTCTGCCCCCCTTGGGGGCAGATCAACCATATTTTTAGGCCCGGCCAGAAAACCACTAGACAGCAGGGATAGTTTCTGTGTATGTGTGAACTAGAGTTCAGCTGACGGTCTATGTGTACTGGCGTTTGGCTGGCTATGTGTGCACTGGCATTTTGATGGCGGTGAGTATGAACTTACGCTTGTCTGGCGGTGTGTGTGGGATAGCACTTGGCTGGCGGTATGTGTAGACTGGCACTTGTCTGGTGGTGTTTGTAGACTGGCGATTGCCTGGCAGTGTGTGTGGACTGGCCCTTGGATGGTGATATGCAGACTTCATAGCGTTTTATAATTTTAACTGTTTTATTACTCCTTTTTATTTTAGTGCAAAGCTTTTGTTTTTGTTTGCTGTGACTCCTGCTTGCAGTTTTGGCACTGGTATATATGCAGTTTGTGTAGTTGCATGTGTTTGGTAAGAACAAGTTTTTTGTACTGTTTACTCCAAATGAGTATCATTGCATTTCATGAATGCGTTTTTGCAAATGGTGTAATAATAACAGCATATTTAGCTTCTGTTTTATTATGTATGAAATTCTCCTTGGATTTGTGCACAATGTGTGTTGTGTTGTCTGGAGTGTAATTTTCTTTTGTTTTTCATTTATAGTGGGATATTGTTGGTGCTTGCTGTGTCGGTACAGAGTAGGTGCAGGTGATCCTGAGTCTAGTTGTCTCTGGCAAGTGAGTGGTATCTTATTTGAGTATTTAGGTTTTTGTGTGCTTTGTATTGATTGACCTTGCCGATTACTATATGCCAGTAGTTTTACTTTCTGTTTGATAAAGCCACACTTTGTTTATTAGTTATTTTACACAGTGTTGATTATTGTTGACTTATTTGTCTTGTTAGTTTTATTAGTAAGCATTATGGTTAGCCACAGGATTACCGCTCAGCAGGTTGTTGGTATGCTTTTTGAATCTTCCTCTGACCATGATTATGAGACTGACTTTACATCTGAGGCAGAGGAGGAAGTCCAAGATTCTGGCAGTGAATTTTCTGTCCGAGAGGAATCATCTGATGATGAAGCCACTCTCAGTGCAGAGGAAGAGTCGTTTTTAGAGGAGGACACTGATGTGCCGACAGTGTAGCAAGAGGCATCTGGATTGCAGCCTGGGGCTGAAAGGCTTCCCATTGGTAGTGCTGAACTCTGGGTTCCCCCAAACAAGGGGCAGCAGGTTTTGCCTGCCTTTACTGGTGTTGCAGGGTGTTGAGTGAATACTGAAAACCTTTTGCCTATAAGTTTCTTTAAGTTGTTTATGGACGATGTATTTTTGGATGAGATTGTTGAACAGACCAGTGCTTAATCTTCAAAAACATAAGTGCCAGGGCTCTCGTCAGGAGGCAACTGCAGCTTGCACCCCACATTGCCCCTGTCAGTGCTGCCAGTGACAGTACCAACACAACTACTAGCCACAACACTCTATAAGTGTGACAATGTGGACGATTTCAGACCCCCAAAGCTATAAGAATGGCTTGGGCCACAGGTGATAGTAATTTGTAATGTATATTGAATTAATATTTAACTGTTGTTGTGGTCAGACAGCACCACCTTGTGGCAGACTGTCACAACTGCCAGTGTTGACAATTAAGTGCCGGCGCAGAGCACTGGAAACCACCGGCTCAAATTAAGCTCTGGAACAGACTAATTTGTATGCTGAACAGAATTGGAGGGACAACAGTGCCAGACTTAAGCCCCGCTATAGAGCTACCCGGTGGACTCCCAGAAATCTGGTTGAGCTGAAGAAGTTCTGGGGTTTAACTTTTTTGATGGGATTGACGAGGAAGCCATTGCTTGCTTCATATTGGTCCACTAGTCCCTTGATGGCAACTGCTATATTTCCTGCAACCATGAGTCGTGATTGGTATTTGCGTCTGCTTCGGATGCTGCATTTTGTTGATAATGCATTGCCATGGGATCACCCTGATTGTGACCGTCTTATCAAGCCTGTCCTTCATCATTTTGTAGATCGTTTTTCAGAGATCTATGTTTCAGGGAAAGAAATAGCTGTGGATGAGTCTTTGGTCCTGTTTAAGGGCCGTTTGGTTTTTAGGCAGTACATTACTAGCAAGATGGCACGTTATGGAATTAAGATGTATATGCTGTCTGAGAGTAGTTCTGGATAGTCAGTGAGAAAATTGTGTGGGAACTTGGCAGAGGACTTTTTAACAAAGAGCACCATTTATATATAGATGTCTTCTACACTGGTGTGCAATTGTTCAATGAATTGTTCAAAGTGAACACGGTTGCATGTGGCACAATCCTCTCTAATCATAAAGGTTACCCTAAAGAGCTTGTTTGTAACAATTTGAGAGGGAACAGTGCAGTGCCTTTCGTAGTGATGAACTTCTATCTGTGAAAAGTTTCAGACAGGAGAGATGTCTACAGGCTGACTGCCATTCATAATGAAAGTACTTCACCTGTGACTGTTTGGGGTCAGGTTGCTGTAGTGCAAAAACCTGTGTGCATATTAGACTTCAATAAACACATGAGTGGTGTAGCTAGAGTAGATCAGAGGTTGGAGCCTTACAGTGCTCTTCGTAAGTCATACATTAGGTATAAGAAGTTGGCTGTCCATCTGTTTCAGTTGGGAACCTCCAAGGCTTTTGTTGTATTCAAAGATTAATTTCCAGCTTCAAAGCTGACTTTTGTTCAGTTTCAGCAGGCTGTACCAGGCAGCCTAGTTGTAGTGGAGCAGGCAAGTGTTTCTAGAGTTGGATTGGTAGAGGATGTGGCTAGATTGAAAGATTGCCACTTTCCTGATTTCATTCCTTCCACGCCCAAAAAAGACTTTCCCTGTAGGAGATGTAGACTTTGTGTCTGAAGAGGTGTGCAGAAGGAGAGGCGTATGTACTGCCCAAGTGTCTATCTAAGTCTGTGCTATGTGTGTCTACAAGTCACCCCACCCTGGACTCCCCCTGGTGTCTAGTTTTAAAAAATGTGCTGGTTTGGTAAGGGTCTCTAGGTGCCGGCTGAGTTGGGGCCCAAAATCCATAGCTACCCAGATTGCAAAAGGCACATTGGTTTTCAATGGAAAAACGTGATGTGACTATATTGCGTTTGGAGCCCGTTCAAGTCGCGGGCTCTTGGCCCACCCACACAAGTGAGGTAGCATTTTTATCGGGAGACCTGGAGGAACGCTGAGTGGTAGGAAATTCATGTCTGTCTGCAGATTCGAGGACTTTGCCTCACAGAAATGCAAGAAAAATTAGTTTTTATGCAAAGTGTGAGCTTTGCAGGGGATTCTGGGTAAAAATCCTAGTGAGAGCCACACAAGTCACAGGACCCTAGACTCCCCCCATGTGTCTAGTCTTCAAAAATGTGCTCGTTTGTTAGGTTTCCCTAGGTGCCAGCTAAGCTGGGCCCAAAATCCACAGCTACCCACATTGCAAAAAACACATTGTTTTTCCGTGGAAAAATGTGATGTGCCTACGTTGCATTTGGCACGCATTCGTGTTGCAGGCACTTGGCCCACCAACATAATTGAGGTAGCATTTTTATCGGGAGAACTGAGGGGACGCTGGGTGGTAGGAAATTTGTGGCTGCCTGCAGTTTCTGGGACTTTTCCTCACTGAAATGCATATGGAAAATATATTTCTTTAGGCAAACTTTGAGCTTTGCAGGGGATTCTGGGTAAATACACCTGGTGAGAGCCACGCAAGTCAACCCACCCTCAACTCCCCCAGATGTCTAGAATTCCAAAATGTTCTGGCTTGGTAGGTTTCCCAAGGTGCCGGCTGAGCTGGAGCCCAAAATCCACAGCAATCCACATTGCAAAAAACACATTCTTTTTCAGTGGAAAAATACGATGCGCCTATGTTGCGTTTGGCACCTGTTTGTGTCGCAGACACTTGGCCTTCCCACACAAGTGAGGCATTGTTCTTCTTGGGAGACTTGAGGGAATGCTGGGTGGTAGGAAATTTGTGGCTGCCTGCAGATTCCGGGACTTTTCCTCACTGAAATGCATGGAAAATGGGTTTCTTTAGGCAAACTTTGAGCTTTGCAGGGGATTCTGGGTAAATACACCTGTTGAGAGCACCGCAAGTCACCCCACTCTGGACTCCCCCAGATGTATAGAATTCAAAAATGTTCTGGCTAGGTAGGTTCCCCCAGTTGCCGGCTGAGCTGGGGCCTAAAATCCACAGCTACTCACATTGCAAAAAACACTTGTTTTTCAGTGGAAACATGTGATGTACCTATGTTGCGTTTGGCACCTGCTCATTTTGCCGGCACTTGGCCCACCCACACAAGTGAGGTAGCATTTTTATCGGGAGACCTGGGGGAACGCTGCGTGGTAGGAAATGTGTGGCTGCCTCCAAATAACATGACTTTTCCTCACAGACATTCAAGGAAAATGTGCTTTTAAGGCAAGGTTTGAGCTGTGCAGGGGATTCTGGGTAAAAAACATGGTGAGCGCCATGCAAGTCACCGCACTCTGATCTCTCCCGGGTGTCTAGTTTTCAAAAATGTGCTGGCTTGGTAGGTTTCCCTAGCTCGCGGGTGAGCTGGGGCCGAAAATCCACAGCTACTCACATTACAAAAAACACATTATTTTTCAGTGGAAAAATGTGATGTGCCTATGTTGCGTTTTGCGTTTATTCATGTTGCGGGCACTTGGACCACCTACACAAGTGAGGTAGCATTTTTATTGGGTTACCTGGCGGAATGCTGTGTGGTAAGAAATGTATGGCTGCCTGCAGATTCCAGGACTTTTCTTATATAAATGCAAGGAAAATGTGTTTTTTTAGACAAAGTTTGAGCTTTGCAGGGGATTCGGGGTAAAAAAAAAACCTGGTGAGAGCCATGCAAATCACCCCACCCTGGACTACCACGCGTGTCTGGTTTTCAAAAATGTGTCGGTTCGGTAGGTTTCCTTTGGTGCCGGCTGAGCTGGGGCCCAAAATCCACAGCTATCCACATTGCAAAAAACACATTCTTTTTCAGTGGAAAAATACGATGTGCCTATGTTGCGTTTGGCACCTGTTCGTGTTGCAGACACTTGGTCTTCCCACACAAGTGAGGCATTGTTCTTCTTGGGGAGACTTGAGGAAATGCTGGGTGGTAGGAAATTTGTGGCTGCCTGCAGATTCCAGGACTTTTTCTCAAAGAAATGCAAGGAAAATAAGTTTTTTTTAGGCAAAGCTTGAGCTTTGCAGGAGATTCTGTGTAATAAAAAAGACACCTGGTGAGAGCCACGCAAGTCAACTGACCCTGGACTCCCCTGGGTGGCTAGTTTTAAAAAATGTGCTGGTTTGATAGGTTTCCCTTCGTGCTGGCTGAGCTGGGTCCCAAAATCCACAGTTACCCACAATACAAAACACATAGGGCCCTATTACGATGTCGGGTCGGAAAGTCTCCAACCGCTGGTCGGAGGCTTTCCCCCGACATGGTAGGTTTAAAGTCCGACCGCTGTTTCAGGATGACGGCGGTTGGAGTTTAAACCTGCGGGTGAATGCGACGTGATTCCGTCGGTCAGGCGGTAAGGCAGCATAATCCCTTAAGGATAGCGTTTCCGCTGTCGGGATTATGATGTCGGTTTCCAACAGCCATTCCATGTTGGCCTTTCTGACATAGAAAGGCTGTCGAAAAGCGACATTGAGGGCCCTAGCAGGGCCCCCTGGCCCTCCGCATACTGCCCTGGAGGGCACATATGGTGCCCCCCTCCACATCCCTGCACTGTGTGGTAGGCACCGTGAGGTGCATGCCACATGGTGCAGGGATGTTTACAAACTTCCATTTTTCAATGGGAGCTTGTGCTGCAGGCGTTTTCAGCCCGCTGCACAAGCTCCCATTGAAAAATTGAAGTTTTCGACCGCAGTATGAACGGTCGCAACCTAATTGGGATTGCGGAACAGCCGACCCATGGTCGGGCGGTTCCTTTCCCACAACAGTGTTGAGTGGATGCAAGTCCGCCCGACATCGTAGTGAGGGCCATATTGTTTTGCAGTGGAAAAATGCAGTATGCCTACGTTGTGTTTGGTGCCCATTTGTGTCACGGGCACTTGGCCCAACCACACAAGGGTAGTAGCTCTTCTATCGGGAGACCTGGGGGAACACTGGGTGGTAGGAAATTTGTGGCTGCCTGCAGATTCCAAGACTTTTAATTACATAAATGCAAGGAAAATGTGTTTTTAAGGCAAGCTTTGAGCTTTGCAAGGGATTCTGGGTAAAAAACCTGGTGAGACCCACGCAAGTCAACCCACCCTGGACTCCCCTAGGTGTTTAGTTTTCAAAAATGTGCTGGTTTGGTAGGGTTCGTGTGGGAGGGATGGGCGAAACACACATCTAGGAGGCCTGAGGCGCTTATCTATTTTGGCGTTTATTTCCTTTTAACAGCACAAAAAGAAAAAAAAAGAACCAATAACACGAGCAGTAGGTCTGGTGAGGAAAGCAAGAAGTCCTGGGGTTGTCGTTTAGGGTCTCTGTGTTCTTCCTTTTCAATGGTACCCTTCTTCTCTGTGTCTCTTTTCTCTTAGGCGCACACTTCCGTGGTTGGTCGTCCCCGGTTGTTCCAGAAAGAAAATAGGGAGAGGATGGTAAGTAAAGGTCTGGAGGATTTCATTTAGAAGGGATAGAGGCCATCACCACACCCGTGGGAGTAGGAAATGTATCTCTCTTCTAGTGTGAGTTATGGATCCTCACTCCCTCCCCCCCTCTGTTCCTTGCAGGTCCTAATCTGGTTCTCTTGCTTTTACTGTTTTGTGAGGATGGGGAAGTGCACAAGAGGATCAAGTGAACACGTGCTCTCTGCTACAACAGCTCTTTCAGGTCTGCTATCACCTATACCCCTCTCTTCGAGGCTCTTTAAGCACTTTTATTGTCCCTTTAGAGGCTGTTTCTTTTATCCTTATCCCCCTTTCACACTCAAAAAGGAAAAGAAAAAATAACATGTAACCAGAACTGGCGGGACAATAAATAAAAAAATAAGGTGGTTTCAAAAGGAATTACTGGATATGCTTAACTTTTTCGGCTACCCTCCCACCCTCTCTCGTGAGTTGTATGTCGGGCCTTTTGTTTCCCACCCGTTTTAGTCCATTCCCTCTCCTCTCCTAGAATGTTCCCTCTGTATCTCCCTCCCAGTACCCGCATGTACCATGAAAGCCGCAGCTCTCTGAGTTGCGGCGGGGAGTCGGGCTTCCCGGGGCGACCACCACTCTTTACTCCAGGTTTCTGGTGTGTCGTCGTCGTCCGGGATTGGTCTCTTCTCTCTGTCTGCTCCCTCGGCTCCTTTGACGGTTTCCTCCACTCTGGTCCGGTCTCTCTCCACGCCGTCCGGTTCCATGCTGCTCTCCTCCGCGTCTTCCGGGTGCTGCCTCCTTTTCTCTTTGGCCAATCCCTTTGTCCGCCACGGGCTCCCTGCTTTCCTCTGGGATTGGTCCTCTGCATCAGAAGTCCCGCCCTCTTCTTTCGTCTGCGGCCTAACCCTTTCTTTGTCTTTTGTTCCACCGGGAAGGAGTTGTTGGCATTGTCCGCCCTGTCCGTTGTGCTGGAGCAAAAAAGGTAGGTGAAGATTCGTTCTTCCTTTATTGTTCTGATTCCTTAGGAGTAACAGTGTGGTTTCAGGGAGTGGTAGTGGGACCTCGCCTGTCTCACAGTTCTCTAGCTCCCGGGTGAGCTGGGTCCCAAAATCCACAGCTACTCACATTGCAAAAAACACATTGTTTTTCAGAAGAAAAATGGGATGTTCTTTTGTTGCGTTTGGCGCCCATTCAAGTTGCGGGCACTTGGCCCACCCACACAAGCGAGGTAGCAATTTTATTGGGAGACTTGGGGGAACACTGGTTGGTAGGGAATTTGTGGCTGCCTGCAGATTCCAGGACTTTTCCTTACATAAATGCAATGAAAATGTGTTTTTTTAGGCAAAGTTTGAGCTTTGCATAAAATTTGGGGTAAAAAAAACCTGGTGAGAGCGATGCCAGTCACCCACCCTGGGCTCCCCCGGGTGTCCAGTTTTAAAAAATAAGCCTGTTTGTTAGGTTTCACTAGCTGCCGGCTGAGCAGGGGTCCAAAATCCACAGCTACCCACATTGCAAAAAACACATTGTTTTTCAGTGGAAAAATGTGAGGTGCCTACGTTGGCGCCTGTTCGTGTAGCGGACACTTGGCCTACCTACACAAGTGAGGCACCGTTCTTCTCAGGAGACTTGGGGAATGCTGGGTGGTAGGAAAGTTGTACCTGCCTGCAGATTCCAGGACTTTTCCTCACAGAAATGCAAGTGAAATGTGTTTTTTAGGCAAATTTTGAAGTTTGCAAGGGATTCTGGGTAAAAAAGCTTAGTGAGAGCCACGCAAGTCACCCCACCCTGGACTACCTCGGGTGCTGGTTTGGTAGGTTTTTCTAGATGCCGGCTGAGCTGGGGCCCAAAATCCACAGTTAGCCACCTTGTAAAAAAACAAAACATGCATTCTGCTGGGTGAAATATGATGTCTCCTAGGTCACGTTTTAGGGTGTTTTGTGTCACAGGCGCAAGGCCCAGTCACATGAGTGGGGTACTATTTCTATCAGGAGACATGTGGGAATACAAAATAGTAGAACATTTGTTATTACCAATTGAATATCTCTATGTTTGTGCACTTCAAATGTAAGCAAGTGTGTAACACAGAAGACATTTCACATAATGCCCTTTGAAACACATCCCTGTAAGGGTACCCATAAATTCAGAGCTGTACAAACAACCACTGCTCCTAAACTCAGTATCTGGTGTACATTTCAGAAATACAGAGTTTTCCTTCATAACCTTTTCCCATTCTTTATAATTTAGCATATGAATTGCTCTATAGTGGGTACACAACGAAAGACCATTGTAAGGTCCAGCTCGGTTGTTAGCTTTGGATACCTCGGGTTCTTGGAGAACCTACAGGCCCTATATATCCCTGCAATCAGAAGGGTCAATGTCACGGTATATTGCTTTCGAAAATCTGCCATAGTAAAAAGAAGTTACAGTTCTGCTGTGGGTGCTCTGGGTGAGAAAACGTAGACACAAATGATTGTTTTTTTCAACTCAATTTATATATATTTTTATTTCAATTGTTACTTTTTATAGGAAAACCTAGGAAGATCTACACAAATAACCCCTTGCTGAATTCAGAATTGCGTCTACTTTTCAGCAATGTATAGCTTTCCGGGATCCACCATGGGTTTCACACCCGTTTCCACCACTAAGTGAAAGGAGGTTGAAAGCACAAATAAGAGGAAAAATGGGCTATCTCCCAGTAAATTGCCAAAACTGTGTTGAAAAATGTGGTTTTCTGATTCAAGTCTGCCTGTTTCTGAATGCTGGGAAGATGGTGATTTTAGCACTTCAAACCCCTCGTTGATGTCATTTGCAGGAAAAGCAACACATTTTCTTCTGCAGCACTTTTTTCCCAAAAACCTCAAAATGTTGCTGTACTTAGGCTCATTTCTCGGTCCTATCTATGGGAATCCACAAACCCTGGATCCCTCTAGAATCCCCAGGATGTTGAAAGAAAAGGATGCAAAGTGAGCATGGATAGCTTTTGTGGACAAAAATGTGTGGAGGCCTAAGCGCGAACTGCCCCAAAAAGCCAAATAAAGGCTTAGCACTTCTGTTTTAATGTTCTTGCTTATTTAAGGATGGACAATAAATTGCTGTCATACTGTTGAAATATTAAGCATTGTGCTTTGGCTCTAGATTTTGTGTGCTAGTGTAGTGTATTGGGTTTTACATTGTGGGTATTTTTAGAGTAGTGTGCATAAAGGATGTAGGATGTGTGATGTATGATAGTATAGTCCTTGATTGTAAGAAATAAGGAAGTTCCTTTGAGCTAGCATTTCCTGCATCTGTCTTGTTTGCTTTCATATTTTGGGTTTCAGTTTTGTCAGAGATTTTGTTATTTTGAACTCTTGGTAGCTTTGTTATTTTTTCTAGTTCCTCTATTATTTGAAGTGTTGAGTGGCTCCTCCTAAGAGCTCCTTAGAACGAATTGTTGTTTTCCACTGTTGTTTTTGCTTCTTGGAACAGTGTACTGTTATACATGTGACCTGAGCAGTGCAGTCGTCTAACCCTAGTGTCTTCCAAATAGTCAAGTAGTGGTGATAGTTTTTGTCAATTTGTTTGGTAAAGGTGACAGTATGAGTAAATCATATTACTTTTTCACTTCTGCAGTTGGCACATAGGCTAGGTCTATTATTTATTTTATTTCAAATGTGAATTTTGTATTTGCTGAATAGTTTATGCTAAGGGCTGACCTTTGGAGGCACCTTCATAAAGTCTGATGAAAATGATAATAACATCCTTTTATGGACATAGGTGGATAGACTTTTATTATTTTGTATTTACCACGGCTTGCTCAAAGTTTCTAATTATTTTTGGTGATAGTTGTTTGTTTTTCTTTGATTATTGTTGGAAATTCTTGATAAGTTGAACTTTGTTAGGGAGTAGCACTTAAATTAAGGGGAACTTTAGTATTGTAATATTAGCCATGGAAGGTATATATTTGTGTGAATGGTGGAGAGCATGATTTAAAAGTCCTAACCATCATGATTGATTGATTGATTTTTGGGTTTTCTAAAGCGCTCTTATGCCCTGAAGCATCTTGGCGCTGATCCGAAGCAAGGGGGTGTGCAGAGCGAGAACGCACTGATGTCTGACCATGGATATGTTATTTGCTGTAAAGCCAAGTTTTTAATTTTTTCCTGAAAATCAGAAGAGTGGCGGCTGTTTTTAAATCCAGAGAAAGTTCATTCCAGAGGAGTGCAATGTTTTTCACAAAGCCTCTGCTGCCTCAAGTGGTCAGTCTGTGTAGGGGCACAATGAGTTTTTTCCCCGAGGCTGGATCGAAGGGGTCTGTTTGTAATATACCATCTAAACTTATTTTTTAAGTACTCTGGACCTGTTCCAGCCAAGGCTTTATAGGCAATACAGAATGATTTAAAAGAGGCTTGTTTTTTCACAATGTGCCAATATGCCCATGAAGCTCTGTCACGATTCACTCCCTGTGCTCTCGTTCCCACCACCAGGGGGCCGAATTGTGGGGCTTGCCAGTATTCTAATATGCTTCCAGACACTCCCCTGTATGCATATCCTGACTTCCAGGCATTTGGACATCATTTAGGAATTGACATCCATTCCCAATCCATGCCGGGTTTTGTGGAAGCCAGCCTGCTCATGCTGGAAACTCCACTACCTAGATTTCCCTGCTCACTGCTTTGTCTCCACCCCTGCAGGCCAAGGATGGGTGGAGGAATTCAGCTCACCTGTGGCTGGCTGCTGCTAGCCTGCTCACACCTGCTGCATGTGATTACTGTGAGCTCTTTTAAGCCCCAGCTCCCTTCAGCCCAGTGTTGGTCATTGTAGCTGTATACCGGTGAGACCGATCCTTGTTTCCTGAACTGTTTGGTTTCCTTGATTCCTTAGCTATAGTTAATCCTTGATTCCTGAGCTATAGCTATTCCTTGTACCTGAATTAGCACTGCCTCAGTGCTACCTTGTTCCTTGATTCCTGAGCTATAGCTATTCCTTGTACCTGAATTAGCTCTGCCTGCAGTGCTACCTCGTTTCCCAAGTTCCTGAGCTATAGCTATTCCTTGTACCTGAATTAGCACTGCCTGCAGTGCTACCTTGTTACCTGAGTTCCTGAGCTATAGTTATTCTTTGTTCCTGGGCTTCAGCTATTTCTTGTTCCTGATTTGCATGCACTGCTTGCAGTGCTCTCTTGACTCCTTGTTTCCTGAGCTGTAGCTATTCCTGTTTCCTTGAACCAGTACTGCCTGCAGTGCTACCTTGACTCCTGAGCCTTAGCATTCCTTGTTCCTGACCTGCAGCAGTTTTCCTTCTCCTGAACTAGCACTACCTGCAGGGCTACTTTGACTCCTGAGCCTTAACTCAATTCTTGTTCCTGCCCCAGCACTGCCTTCTATGCTACTTTGTTTTCTTGATTCCTGAACCTGCACTATTTTAGTATACCCTTGTTGCCTCCCCTTCTGTATATCCTTTTCCAGTCCCTGCCTTTCTTCCCATTTCCTTGGTTCCAGTTCTAGTTTGCTGTCTTTCTATTTCTGCTGTCTTGCTTCTGTTACCTTGTATGTTTGTTACCTGCTTTCTGCCAAGTGTGCCCTGTGATTTCCTTCCTTTCCTGTTAAGCACTCCTCCTTGCTAGCTCCTTGTCTATTGTGCTTGTGTTTAGTTCTACCCCTTTGCTGTTACTGCCTTGCGTGTTCCTGTTTGATCGCCAGGATCCGTGGGCACAGCTGACTACCTAGGTGGTGTTTCTTGTTCACTGTGAGTATTGTCTTTGAGTTACTGTTATAACATCACCATAGGTATAAGCTCCACAGACCCTGTCTTTGCATACATATCCTATATGCTGGTATTTTCAGTCAGTATCTGTAACAGCAATTGTGGGTGAGGAACTTGCTGAGCTTCAGTCTTACCGTGTGGAGCTCCTGAGTGCTTTACCCCACACTCCCCTTTATTGTTAATGTTGTTTCATATATATGTCTTGCACATTCATCCTGGGTGTAGTTATTCTGAATGCTAAATTGCCTCGTGAGTGCCCTTCCTTTCTGAGTCTTACCCATCTTGTTCAATTGTACAGGCTTCCCCTTTGGATCCCTTTTTCTCCTCTGACTCCCTGTATGATCCTGGGCAGCGCTGTACTCCCCTTTCTGTGTACGTTTTCTACCCCATTCCCAGTCCTTGCCCAAGTCCCTGACTGTGTTCCCGACATAGTCCCGGACAGTCCCTGACAGAATGACCAACCCACATTTCCAGGGTCACTTGTGAGGTTTCTTTGTGCTCAGTTAGCTACCTTTATTTTAAAACCCACCCTGTCAGTTCTTGTCAAGATGTTTAGCAACAGATCCAGAAAGTCTGCGTATGTTGGCAGAAATCCATTGTCAAAGCAGCGCAGTTCTGTACACCCTATTAGAAAGTCCTTAAACTCTAGAGATCGATTCATGGAACAAAACAGACTTTTACGTGCTGAATATTATTCCCTGTGGTTGGCTGATCCTTCTATGTTAGATTTTCATTCCATCTGTAACCCTGATCCTCACCTGATGTCAGCCAGTGATCTACACGATAAAAACGAATTTCTGCAAACCTTGTTAGCAGCAGAAAGACAAAATAGTAATTTAGAGAGTGGTACTATTAGGGGAAATTTTTCTGAAGTTTGTAACTCAGAGACCCCCTGTCAAGACAATGTTTTCTTTGAAGACAATTTCCAGACACAGTTTTTATCGACACCTTACCAAACTAGTAGTTCAATGATACCAGCTTGTTTAACCACACAACAGACAAAGAAAGAGCAGATTCATTATATAACCTCTGTTTTCCATACAAACGATATACCTCAGTCTTGTGACCCAGTGAAGATCACAGTCCCTGATACTAAAGAGACAATGTTTAATGCTACATTCAAAGTAAACAATCAGATTAACAAAAGAGAGAAAACACCTACTAGAACACTGACAGCTAATAGTCAGTTTAAACAAATTCCAAGATTTAGTTCTGTTGCTTGTTGTGAAGTTTCAAAGTCTACCGCTGTCCTTGTAGAAAAAGATCTACAATCTTCACAGGATATATTGGAATCGAAGATTTTGGAATTACAACAAGAGAATAAAATGTTTCAGACTCTGTTAAAAAACTATAACCCAGGGTTCAAGTGGGAATCTAAAACCCTGGTACAAGACTACTTTTCAGCTTCTATGTTAGCCTCCTTAGAAATGGAGAATGAAACCTTGCGCACTATTTTGCGTTCCCCTCAGAGCTGGTCTAGCAATTGTGTGAACAATACAGCGGCTGATCCCTCAGATTCCATTCAGAAAAACCATAGTACCTTGTCTCCCAGTCCAGTTAATGAAAGTATTTGTTTGAATTCTGAAATTTCTACCTCCTCTGATGTGTTGTCTTCTAGTGCTAAACTGTGTATAGGCACTACATCTGAGATGTGTCCCTCCACTTCTAAGGAACCCCAGATGCCAGGAAAGACACTAAATCCTTGTTTGCTTTCTCTTCCTGGTAGTGAGGTCAGTTCCACCCCGGGGGTATCACATACACTGGCCATTGACATACAGACAAAACCTGAACCAGTGCCCAACATAATCCCTGATGTGACAACACCTTCTGACTCAGTCTATGCTCGTGGTCTAACTTCTGCAACTGAAGCCAACCTCCTCACTGAGAAGGAACAAAATCATGACCCCTTGTTTGCTCTCACGCCTTCAAGCACGCCACATATTGAAAAGTCAGGAAAATTTACTCTATGCTCTGATGCATCTGTACCACCTTGTAATGCAGAAGGAATTGAACAAATCTCCCATGACCAAGAAGTCTCTGACCTGTTTCCTCTGACTAAGAGATGTGAAGTGCCAAAAAGTAAAGGAAGTCTGATCAACAGAGACTCTAAGATAAGCAGTATTCTTAGCCATCCCAAAGAAAGCCCTTCAGTGTGTTTTAATGAGCCAAGGAACTGTGAAGATTTCAATATTGACAATAGGGAATCTACTGTGCACGAGCTATCGCCATTCCCAGAATTTAAACTCCATCATCCTTGTGCCTCTCTGTCATCAGCTTGTCTTTTTGCAAAGTCTCCAGAATCCTCAGCCGGCCTGCTACTCTCAGAGTCTCCAGAGTCCTCAGCCGGCCTGCTGCCTTCTGAACTTCAGCCTGCAGCCTGCCTGCCATGTGAGCCCGAGCCTGCAGCCTGCCTGCCATGTGAGATCGAGCCTGCAGCCTGCCTGCCATGTGAGCCCGAGCCTGCAGCCTGCCTGCCATCTGAGCCCGAGCCAGCAGCATGCCTGTCATTAGTACCGGAGCCTCCAGACTGCCTGCATTCAGAGCACAAGCCCTCAGCTCACCTGCCTACTAAGTCAGAGTCTCCAGCCTATCTGACTTCAGAGCCAGAACTTCCAGCCTATCTGACTTCAGAGCCAGAACTTCCAGCCTGTCTGACTTCCGAGCCAGAACTTCCAGCCTGTCTGACTTCCGAGCCAGAGCTTCCAGCCTGTCTGACTTCCGAGCCAGAGCTTCCCGCCTGTCTGACTTCCGAGCCAGAGCTTCCTGCATGTCTAACTTCCGAGCCAGAGCTTCCAGGCTCCCTGCCTTCAGCGCCAGAGCTTCCAGGCTCCCTGCCTTCAGCGCCAGAGCTTCCAGGCTCCCTGCCTTCAGCGCCAGAGCTTCCAGGCTCCCTGCCTTCAGCACCAGAGCTTCCAGGCTCCCTGCCTTCTGGCCTTGAGCCTCTATCTTGCCTACTTTTTGACCCTGTGCTTCCAGTTTGCCAGCCTTCAGAGGTCTCAGTACGTATACATTCAGAGACTGAATCTCCAGCATCAGAGACAAAACTCTCAACATGTGAGCCTCAAGGGCCTGGGTCTCCTCCATACCTGCTTCCAGAGTCTCCTGCATGTGAGACTTCTGTATGTTTTCATCCAGGGCCAGAGCCTCGGGTCTGCTTTTCGTTTTCTCCTTTGTCTTCAGCCAGTTTGCCGTTGACCTCTGTGCCTCCTGCCAATCCGTTATATGCTTTTGACCCTACAGTAAATCTTCCTTTGTTTTCAGAGTGCTACTCTAGCCTGCCATCATCAAGACTTCAAACACCTGTAAGTCAGGCTTCTAAGCCCCCATTACTGGATTTGGACTCTTCAGGATCTGCTTTCAATACTGCTGTTAATTTACAGCTATTATGCTACCCTCCAGAACATCACATTTTTCCTGCAGTCCTCTGGTATCTTGCACTACATCTCTGATGGGAATGGACTTATTTCATACCAGCAAAGGCTTTAAATCGAGTCCCAGATTCCGGGAGCCGGTCGTTGGAGGGGGTGTACTGTCACGATTCACTCCCTGTGCTCTCGTTCCCACCACCAGGGGGCCGAATTGTGGGGCTTGCCAGTATTCTAATATGCTTCCAGACACTCCCCTGTATGCATATCCTGACTTCCAGGCATTTGGACATCATTTAGGAATTGACATCCATTCCCAATCCATGCCGGGTTTTGTGGAAGCCAGCCTGCTCATGCTGGAAACTCCACTACCTAGATTTCCCTGCTCACTGCTTTGTCTCCACCCTTGCAGGCCAAGGATGGGTGGAGGAATTCAGCTCACCTGTGGCTGGCTGCTGCTAGCCTGCTCACACCTGCTGCATGTGATTACTGTGAGCTCTTTTAAGCCCCAGCTCCCTTCAGCCCAGTGTTGGTCATTGTAGCTGTATACCGGTGAGACCGATCCTTGTTTCCTGAACTGTTTGGTTTCCTTGATTCCTTAGCTATAGTTAATCCTTGATTCCTGAGCTATAGCTATTCCTTGTACCTGAATTAGCACTGCCTCAGTGCTACCTTGTTCCTTGATTCCTGAGCTATAGCTATTCCTTGTACCTGAATTAGCTCTGCCTGCAGTGCTACCTCGTTTCCCAAGTTCCTGAGCTATAGCTATTCCTTGTACCTGAATTAGCACTGCCTGCAGTGCTACCTTGTTTCCTGAGTTCCTGAGCTATAGTTATTCTTTGTTCCTGGGCTTCAGCTATTTCTTGTTCCTGATTTGCACTGCTTGCAGTGCTCTCTTGACTCCTTGTTTCCTGAGCTGTAGCTATTCCTGTTTCCTTGAACCAGTACTGCCTGCAGTGCTACCTTGACTCCTGAGCCTTAGCATTCCTTGTTCCTGACCTGCAGCAGTTTTCCTTCTCCTGAACTAGCACTACCTGCAGGGCTACTTTGACTCCTGAGCCTTAACTCAATTCTTGTTCCTGTCCCAGCACTGCCTTCTATGCTACTTTGTTTTCTTGATTCCTGAACCTGCACTATTCTAGTATACCCTTGTTGCCTCCCCTTCTGTATATCCTTTTCCAGTCCCTGCCTTTCTTCCCATTTCCTTGGTTCCAGTTCTAGTTTGCTGTCTTTCTATTTCTGCTGTCTTGCTTCTGTTACCTTGTATGTTTGTTACCTGCTTTCTGCCAAGTGTGCCCTGTGATTTCCTTCCTTTCCTGTTAAGCACTCCTCCTTGCTAGCTCCTTGTCTATTGTGCTTGTGTTTAGTTCTACCCCTTTGCTGTTACTGCCTTGCGTGTTCCTGTTTGATCGCCAGGATCCGTGGGCACAGCTGACTACCTAGGTGGTGCTTCTTGTTCACTGTGAGTATTGTCTTTGAGTTACTGTTATAACATCACCATAGGTATAAGCTCCACAGACCCTGTCTTTGCATACATATCTTATATGTGGGTATTTTCAGTCAGTATCTGTAACAGCAATTGTGGGTGAGGAACTTACTGAGCTTCAGTCTTACCGTGTGGAGCTCCTGAGTGCTTTACCCCACACTCCCCTTTATTGTTAATGTTGTTTCATATATATGTCTTGCACATTCATCCTGGGTGTAGTTATTCTGAATGCTAAATTGCCTTGAGTGCCCTTCCTTTCTGAGTCTTACCCATCTTGTTCACTTGTACAGGCTTCCCCTTTGGATCCCTTTTTCTCCTCTGACTCCCTGTATGATCCTGGGCAGCGCTGTACTCCCCTTTCTGTGTACGTTTTCTACCCCATTCCCAGTCCTTGCCCAAGTCCCTGACTGTGTTCCCGACATAGTCCCGGACAGTCCCTGACAAGCTCATTCAGAGCTGGGGTAGCAGAGTGGAATTTAGGTATATTTTGAAGCATTCTGGCTGCCGAATTCTGTACAGTTTTCATGAGACTAACTTGCAGATTAAGATAAAGGCCGTTGCAGTAGTCAATGCGTGAGAGTACCAGTGCACTGACTACTGTTTTTAGAAGGTCATAAGGGATCAGATGCCTGATTTTCTTCAAGGTTTTTAAGACAAAAAGGAGGAAGAGGTTACTGCATTAACCTGGCTTTTATAGGTTAATCTGTTGTCCAGCAGGAATCCTACATTCCTAACTTTATCCTTTGGGGTAGGAAGAGCTCCCATGTCTTGCGGCCAGCATGACGGGGTCCAGAAGGATGTGTTTTGACCGAACAGCATCACCTTTGTTTTAGACAAATCTAATTTGAGGCAATTATTGCCCATCCAGTCATTGACTGCTGACATACAATTATGAAAACGTTCATCAATGCAGTGCTTTAATTGGAAAGGGACACAACTATCTTGGTGTCATCGGCATACGGTACCAGTGAGAACCCAAAGGATCTGATGAGTGCTACCAGCGGGTTGACATCAATATTAATCAAGGATGGGTTTAAAGAGGAACCCTGGGGGACACCACAGGGTAAGATATAAGTTTCAGAAGTGCATCTATCTAAGCTTACCGATTGGACTCTAGAAGTTAGGAAGGACTTGAGCAGAGCAGGAGCATGATCTTTAACCCCCACTATGCTCAGTCGGTCGACCACACAAGTGTGGTCGACCGTATCAAAAGCGGCAGAGAGGTCCAATGGGACCAGGGCAGCTCTTCCTCACTGTCCAAGGTGGCACAAACCTCCTCTGTAGCAACTATAAGGGCCGTCTCAGTGTCATGGCCACAGCGGAACCCGATCTGAGATACATCTAGATGGTTGCTTTGTTCAATAAAGGATGTTAACTGTTTGTTCATTGCCTATTCTACCAGTTTGGCTGGAAAAGGCAGCCTAGCTATAGGACGATAGTTGTTAGTGTCAAGGGGATCATCAAAGTTGTACTGTGTGTGAGTACCAGTAAGTTATTGGAGTTAAAAAACTATTTCTTTCATTATTTTGGTTGACATACAAAATTATGTATTGACTAATATAAGTTACTTTTAAGTGGTCAAGGATTTCTATCTCCTGGAAGGTTCTTGGGGTCCTTTGGTTTGTCTGGCTGCTCTTTGTGTTCTGCTTATAAGTGTTTTGATGTTAGATATTCCAGGTAATTGTCCTATTGCTTTCTGTCAGGGCAGAGAAGCGCAAATTGGCTTCCCATAGATTTTTAACTGCATTTCTAAGTTGGACCTCTGTATTGCCGGGAGGGTGGTTGTGCTCTGCTACATTCTATATTATGTAATTTAGTGTGGTTGCTCTGGAATAACAGCCATTGGAGTAATATTTTTTACATACCAAATGTCTTTTTTAATGATTGCTACTTTATCTTTAGTACAGGTGTAGCTCATCAGTGGCCAACATCACTGGGAACAGCCCCGCCACCCACCGACCACGTACGCAACCTAGGGGTCATCCTCGACCCCACCCTCTCCATGACTAAGCAGGTCAACGCCGTTTCCTCATCCTGCTTCAACATCCTCCGAATGCTCCGCAGGATCTTCAAGTGGATCCCCACCGAAACAAGAAAAACAGTCACCCAGGCCCTCGTCACCAGCAGGCTGGACTACGGAAACGCCCTCTACGCAGGAACGACGGCTAAGCTCCTGAGACGGCTGCAACGCATCCAGAACGCCTCTGCACGTCTTTTCCTCGACATCCCCCGACGCAGCCACATCACACCCCACCTGAGAGACCTGCACTGGCTCCCTGTCAACAAGAGGATAACCTTCAAGCTCCTCACCCACGCACACAAAGCACTCCACAACTCCGGACCAGCCTACCTCAACAGACGACTCAGCTTCTACACCCCCACCCGCCAGCTCCGCTCGACCAGCCTCGCCCTCGCCACAGTCCCCCGCATCCGGAAAACGACCGCCGGCGGCAGATCCTTCTCCCACCTCGACGCCAAGACCTGGAACACCCTCCCCACCAACCTCCGACAGACCCAAGACCTACTGGCCTTCAGAAGACTCCTCAAGACCTGGCTCTTCGATCAGTAGCAGCACCACCCCCTCTTCCCCCAGCGCCTTGAGACCCTCGCGGGTATGTAGTGCGCTTTATAAGTGACATGATTGATTGATTGATTGATGTAATTTTAAAAGGGGTATTCCTTTTTGGGATGTTATTTATGTTGCAGGTTCTGACATTTTGGGATCTGCAGAGTGCAATAATATTGAAAATATATTAGATTTATGGTAGTAGTAATAATAATAACAATAATAATAATATAAAAAACAACAATCATAATCATCATCATCATTATTATATACACTTTCAAAATTTGATATTGTGTACCTACACTTTATCTGTTCTAATTTTTGCTCCGGTTGGTTGTAGGTGTTCTCTAATATTTTTTCCCTGGTACTTGTTTTTGTTTTTATTTTATTTTCTAGTTTAGATATGTGAAGACAAAATATTTCATTTAATCATTTTGCACATATTTTTTGTTTTATTCCTTTATATTTTGTTTATTAATTATTTTTTATTTATTAAAGTTTGAGATTTTAAATTGGAAATTATTTTTTATTAATTTAATTTAGTATACTTGCATTTCTTTGTGCCTCTTTGGTGTTATTTACTGTAATTTGTTGACTTTTTTTGTTAACAGTTGGTATTCATTTCTTCAGTCTTTTTGTCTGTATTGTGGGTATATATAAACTAAAAAGACATTAGTTAAGGGGTTTCATTTGTTTTAAATTCATTTTCAGTGGTGTTTTATTTTAATCGCTATATTATATTATATGTACTTAACATTCGTAGAGATTGAGATGCTTTCCTCCTGCCTTGATGAAGTTGTTCCCCATGGCTTGTTATTCAGACAGGGTAATGTTCCACTGGTATGGGGCAGTTTGGTTCATTTTTAAGTTCTCTATTGATTCTCCTTCCAAATTAGGAGTTTGTCTCTTACTGTTAACTGTTTTTAATTTAAATTTGATTGGCTAAAACTTTGGTTATGACCTGCTTTTTTTCTGTTCATTCATATATGGAAAATGCTTATTAATATTTTTATGTGTGGTTGCTTATATATGTATTTTTTATTTGATTTATATTATATTATTGTTGAATATTATATTTTATTTATCTTTGGTGTTTTATTTATCAATACTTTGTTGTTCCTTATTTTTGATAATGATGTTGAGGTTGTGCTTTATTTGCTTTTTTGTGTTGTCAATATTGATGCTTTCTCTATTTTTGCATTCAATATTGTTTGCTGTGCTACATATTTATTGTCAGTATTTTTGTTCTCAATATTCTTGTATTTTAAACAGCGGTATAAAAGGGTCGAAATTTAGGGTTTTCATTATTTTTGTAACAATATTTTTGTATCACAATATTTTTGTGGCCAATATTATGTTATATAACCCATTTTAAAATAGCGCACACAAGAACCGAAGCTTGTTTAGCAAGCCTCTAACCCCAACAGAGATACAAAATAAGGGTTTGAAAAAGTAAACAACCTGGTGACTTTTACCACAGCAGATGGGGCTACTCACAATTTGAATTTCTGCATTTTAATTGTGTGATATGTATTTTTGTTATTCTAATGTCATTTTCCTTACTCAATAATTATTCAGCAAGTTGCTTCACTCCAAGCAGTCTGCCCATTACTTGTAATGCGACCACTGTGCCCAGGAGGAGTGTGTTTGACAATCTGCAGTGACCAGCTCTGACAAGTCTTTCAATCTCATGCCACCTCAGCATGGCTAAACTGTTATGGGACAGACTACTGTGTAAATTAGGCCATCTCCAACAAAAAGCGTTAACCCAGATGCCTCTTGTTCTTGATACGACATTTCTTGTTGTTGTGTTTCCATCATTCAAATACCATCTGGCAACAACTTACTGGACCAGTCTTGTGAACAAAACACTGACATTCAATTAATGACTCTATTTTGATAGCAACATTATGCTCCTGTTGCAACCTCTTAACAATTGTGCAACATTTATAAATCTACTGTATTTTTTTGTTTATTTACAAACGTTTATTTAATAAACAAGTTGTATGATCTAGTTACAAAATATTTAAACCAATTAGCACATTAAAATGTTACAAGCTTTCCACATACTCTTACAATCATGTTTAGCAATTAAATTATCATGAAACAGTGCCTATGTGATATGCCATTAGTGAAAATAACTATTTCTATTATCTAGCACCTCTCTATTGGGATTGTAACTCCTTCAAAATCAATGGCGGGTCCTCCGCTATGGAGGAGGAGCATCACCCCCCCCCCCAGCAGCTTCACCCCCCCCCTTAGGGCGAACATAGCAAAACCAAAGGGGATGATGGACGGAGTGTTGAACATTGCAAGCACTCACCCCCAGTCAGCTGATCTGGGTTTAATCCATCATCATTCTTTAGCTCACTCCGCCACCCCAGTTCAGACATGGCCATATGTAAATCAGTCTGACCCTGTGCCTCATGGGAACAGTCCAGCCCGAACTGCCAAGCCATGTCTTCCCTGGACCGGAAACAAGCATCCTGGGACCGGTTTCTGGCTTACAGCCGTCATCAGCCAGGCTATCTTGAGTCCAGTGGCAAAGTGAGCAAGGGACCCACGTCTGGGCATACCCTGCCAACTTAGGGCGAACATAGCAAAACCAAAGGGGATGATGGACGGAGTGTTGAACATTGCAAGCACTCACCCCCAGTCAACTGATCTGGGTTTAATCCATCATCATTCTTTAGCTCACTCCGCCACCCCAGTTCAGACATGGCCATATGCAAATCAGTCTGACCCTGTGCCTCATGGGAACAGTCCAGCCCAAACTGCCAAGCCATGTCTTCCCTGGACCGGAAACAAGCATCCTGGGACCGGTTTCTGGCTTACAGCCGTCATCAGCCAGGCTATCTTGAGTCCAGTGGCAAAGTGAGCAAGGGACCCACGTCTGGGCATACCCTGCCAACTTAGGGCGAACATAGCAAAACCAAAGGGGATGATGGACGGAGAGTTGAACATTGCAAGCACTCACCCCCAGTCAACTGATCTGGGTTTAATCCATCATCATTCTTTAGCTCACTCTGGACTGTTCCCATGAGGCACAGGGTCAAGACTGATTTGCATATGGCTGGGTTCAAACTGGAATGGCATGGTGAGCAAAAAAACGATGGATTTAGGCCCAGATCTCTGTACTGGGGTGAATGTATGACATTGTTCTGCATTCAGTCCATCAACTGTTGTTTTTGCATTTGTCACCCCGAGTGGGACAGGTATGCCCAGACGTGGGTCCCGTGCTCTTCATGCCACTGGAATCAAGCTATCCTGGCTGAAGAGGGGTGAAACCCCGAAACCGGTCCTAAGATGCTTTTTTCCAGTCCAGGGAGGACCTGGCTTAGCAGTTCGGGCTGGACTGTTCCCATGAGGCACAGGGTCAAGACTGATTTGCATATGGCTAGGTTCAAACTGGAATGGCATGGTGAGCAAAAAAACGATGGATTTAGGCCCAGATCTCTGTACTGGGGTGAATGTATGACATTGTTCTGCATTCAGTCCATCAACTGTTGTTTTTGCATTTGTCACCCCGAGTGGGACGGGTATGCCCAGACGTGGGTCCCGTGCTCTCCATGCCACTGGAATCAAGCTATCCTGGCTGAAGAGGGGTGAAACCCCGAAACCGGTCCTAGGATGCTTTTTTCCAGTCCAGGGAGGACCTGGCTTGGCAGTTCGGGCTGGACTGTTCCCATGAGGCACAGGGTCAAGGCTGATTTGCATATGGCTGGGTTCTAACTGGAATGGCATGGTGAGCAAAAAACGATGGATTTAGGCCCAGATCTCTGTACTGGGGTGAATGTATGACATTGTTCTGCATTCAGTCCATCAACTGTTGTTTTTGCATTTGTCACCCCGAGTGGGACGGGTATGCCCAGACGTGGGTCCCGTGCTCTCCATGCCACTGGAATCAAGCTATCCTGGCTGAAGAGGGGTGAAACCCCGAAACCGGTCCTAGGATGCTTTTTCCAGTCCAGAGAGGACCTGGCTTGGCAGTTCGGGCTGGACTGTTCCCATGAAGCACAGGGTCAAGACTGATTTGCATATGGCTGGGTTCAAACTGGAATGGCATGGTGAGCAAAAAAACGATGGATTTAGGCCCAGATCTCTGTACTGGGGTGAATGTATGACATTGTTCTGCATTCAGTCCATCAACTGTTGTTTTTGCATTTGTCACCCCGAGTGGGACGGGTATGCCCAGACGTGGGTCCCGTGCTCTCCATGCCACTGGAATCAAGCTATCCTGGCTGAAGAGGGGTGAAACCCCGAAACCGGTCCTAGGATGCTTTTTTCCAGTCCAGGGAGGACCTGGCTTGGCAGTTCGGGCTGGACTGTTCCCATGAGGCACAGGGTCAAGACTGATTTGCATATGGCTGGGTTCAAACTGGAATGGCATGGTGAGCAAAAAAACAATGGATTTAGGCCCAGATCTCTGTACTGGGGTGAATGTATGACATTGTTCTGCATTCAGTCCATCAACTGTTGTTTTTGCATTTGTCACCCCGAGTGGGACGGGTATGCCCAGACGTGGGTCCCGTGCTCTCCATGCCACTGGAATCAAGCTATCCTGGCTGAAGAGGGTGAAACCCCGAAACCGGTCCTAGGATGCTTTTTTCCAGTCCAGGGAGGACCTGGCTTGGCAGTTCGGGCTGGACTGTTCCCATGAGGCACAGGGTCAAGACTGATTTGCATATGGCTGGGTTCAAACTGGAATGGCATGGTGAGCAAAAAAACGATGGATTTAGGCCCAGATCTCTGTACTGGGGTGAATGTATGACATTGTTCTGCATTCAGTCCATCAACTGTTGTTTTTGCATTTGTCACCCCCCCCCCCCCAGCAGCTTTAAAAGTTTAAAAATAAAACGATAATAAAACAAGTTTATTATCATTTTATTTTTCAACTTCTACGTGCTGCGTCCTGGGGGCGGGCCTTCGCGGGGCCAGTCAGGAGAGGTAGTGGTGGGCAGCACTGCTATCAGTGCGCATGTGGGTTTGGCTGACCGTCTCAGGCCAGCCAAATCCACATGCGCACTGAGTTGTCTCCAACCCAGCTGCATTGCTGGGTTGGAGACAGCAGGCAGAGGCTGATCCTGAAGCTGCTCTCGTGCATGAGAGCAGATTCAGGATTGGCCGCAGGGGAGGCTGGGAGCCTCTGCCTGCAGTGGAGCCACGAGAGGAGCAGATACAGGCGATGCGGCAGGCTGCAGGTGGCAGGTAAGTTCTTTTTTTTTTCTCTGTGCCCCCACCCCTGCTCCCACCCCTACCTTGCCACTCTGCCCTAAAGCCGGCTGCTACTGTTCAAAATAGGTTCTTGAACACTATAATACATTGGGCTGGTCAACATAATATGAAGGTGAGTTTCCACAGCACTAGTCTCAAAGTGACCTAGCTTCCTAGCATTGATTTACAGCTCACCCCAAATACCTGTGACCACCTCATGTTTAAGTCCCCCCAACTCTAAGTACATGAATTGCCATACCAAGCTTTTATTACCAAAAAAGCATGTATTTTTTGCAATGGGCAAGCTGGGTGTGTAAGTAATTATGGTAGGTACTCAGTTTGGATAGAGCCTCAAAACCCTCCTTATAGGGTACCCTTTTCATTTCAGATTTTACCAGTAATAGATTTTTCAGGAAAAGGCTTTTTAATGTAGGCTTCATTGACAGCAAACTCTTGCTGAACTTCCCTTCTTATGCAGGCATCACAAGAGTCCAAGATATTTTGCCTTGAACCTAACTTTTCCAAAAGCATCTGATAAAACCAGGAGTCACAGTTTACAAAACTAGGTCTTCAACTTTAAAGTCACCACACAGTAGAAAATCCAAAGGTATTTTTTTTATGGATCATTAAATTTGTCAAACTGTCAAGTTTGAATTCTGACTGATGTAGTGCTACAGCAATCATATGTGAACACTCAGACAATACAATTATGAAAGCCTCATATTTTTGTCGCTGAAACATGACATAAAAGTACAAAGGAGAGAAAAAAGTGCAGGAACTCCATCATTTTATAGTACATTTGTATAGGGTGCTTCTGATGGACACCTCGACTTCACTAAGCTGCACATTTAGCTTTAGGTCGACTCCAGGTAGTGATGTTCAGGGCATATGTGCTTGCAATTTATAACACTAATGGGTACACGATGCTGTGTGGACGTATAATCAGTTATGGATTTTCAACAGTGATGTTATCAATGATGTCATAGAACATGTCATGAGTGATATAATATGGGAGGCAATTAGCAATGCACTGCGAGGGCGTGAGTCACAGTTACTTTAGGGCAAGAGTTATAGTTACTTGACATACCTATAGGTGGAGAATTTCAGTGATTCTGCTTGCTTCTAGGAGGTCCAACAGGATCAAAAAATACAATTAAAAATCCCTACAGGGTATTATTTTACATTTTTTTCAGGACACAGGCACTGGGTCCCTGAGTCCTAAAATGTCTGCTGCATCATCTTTGTTGATGTTGTAGCAGCGAATCAGATCATTATCTTTGATCTGTTGGGTCCGCGGAACCACTGGGGTGTGATATATAAATAAAATTTAAACCTTAATTTATCCAAAACTACTGTACTGATTTCCAACAAATCATAAAAGGTACATTTTCTGGGTAAAGATCTAGCTTTCTTATAAATTTGGTGTAATTCCATTCAGCCTTTTTGGCTCAGGCTGTGCCTAATTTTCTTATGGTAAATTGCATGGGGAAAACAAATTTGCCCCCCCCTCCCCCCTTTTCAGTCACCGCTTGACAGATCACCCCAAAACTTTCCAGATAGGAGCTGAGGAGGAAGAGACTTTTTTGAGGTAAGTTTTGTGAAGATTCGTCAAAATGATGCCATTGTTATCCAAACCAAAGAATCAGTTGCCTGTGGATATGTGGTCCTACATATAACTACCAAGTATATATAAGAATAGTAAACAAACAAACAAACAGACATCCATAATGTCGGCCTCCTACATCAAAAATGTATATTTCATAAGACCACCAGGTGAGTGAAGTAATCACTTTCAAGGCAGACCTTTACTGCACTTTGTAAACTAAGCAAGGTCACACACAAACAGAAAATGTTACAGTTCTTCTTCTGAATGTTAATTATATTAGTTCTTCTGTTATACTTATGGTTCCCACACCATTATAAGGGTCCTTATAAATGTTTTCGTTTATAGCTGCTCTCCTGGATTGTGTATACCCAATCCTCTACCACATCACACACACGCAACAACTTTCAATGTATGGTATAGGTTTGACACTAACCTGTAAGGCCAGCTGCTTCTGCTGAGAGAAACGCGCTCCAAGACAAGAGGAAGAACAGACCCGTTTCCAGCATAGGGTGCTCACAAAGCTTGGTAAATTTAGTCAAGTGAAGAAAAGCAAGCTAAGGAAATTAAGGGTTTGCATTATAGGTAAACCACATAGAAAAATACTACTACTAAAATGAGATTTGAAACCTCTTTAGCGTTGTATCCAGTTTAATAAAATGCATTCTTGCCTACTGGCTTAGTAACAAATTCCTACTTTCAAAGATACCCACTTTCAGCATTACAGATGGGCCAGTGAACAATCAACACAAAAATATTTTATTGACTTGCATCATTCCAACAGTTCGAATTGTGACAAGGTCTCATTGTCAGCTTGACTGGCCTCCAAGTGCAGCCCTGACTCAGAAAAGGAACAGGGAAAATTAATTTGCATTATTTTTGCTTCTTATTGAACACGGAAAGAACCAAACATTATATACATAAGGAAAACTACGGCCTAATATTATCTCACACTGTGTTTACTGCTTGAATAATAAATGGATTCGCTGTTCAAGTATAATATCTTGATCCTTGGGTCAAAATCAATCTGTTTCCTTTTTTATCATACAATCATAAAACATAATACAAAATCAGCTTTTTATATTTTTAAAGGTTATTCAATAGATTATGGGTTCTTTGTTAACATTCCTATGACTCAGTTAAAATGATTTATTAGCAATGAAAGGGTTTCATATGCATTCATGATCCATTTCTCTAGATTTGCCCTAGAACAAAAATCTTTCTGTGAACTGGACTGTAGCAAATTCAATTCGCTCAAATCCGTATTATACAAACAGCAAAATCGGTGGAAATGCACTTTCCCTGATTTTAATATGAATACAAAGTTTCTGTGATATGGCATGAAATGTATCTCTGTTCTGTTCAATGTTTGACAACCCCAAACATTGTAGAATATTACCTAAATATGGGCACTGACAGCTGGTGACCTTTAAACATTGTGGGACGTAATACCTGGCTCAAATCCCAGTGAGTGAGCCTGACTTCTTCTTGGAGGGTTGAGGAGGTGCTCTCACACTTACATGCACTCAGTCTTACTCTCTCATTCTCACTCAGTCTCACTCACTCAGTCACTTACTCTAATTCTCACTTGCTAATACTCGCTGAGTCTCACTCGATCTCACTGACTCACGCAGTCTAACATATTCTCATTCTGACCCACTCAGTCTCACTCATTCTCACTTAGTCTGACTTATTCTGATTCGCTCAATCTCACTCACTCAGTTCCAGTGATTATCCATCATTCTGACTCACACAATCTTAATGAGACTCACTCATTCTTCTTAGTCTCACTCTGACTCAGTCTCATTCAGCCTCACTGACTCACTCAGTCTCATTCAATGTGACTCATTCTCGCTCACCTAGTCTCATTCAGTCTCACTTAGTCTCACTAATTCTGACTTACTCAGTTTTAACTCTGACTCACTTTGATTATATTAGTCTCATTGATTCTTTGACTCACTCAAACACACACACGCCCTATCTCAAAGAACACATCCATACACCCTGGACATTTAAAAGCTTTTTTACTTTCTTTGCTGCTTTCACAGGTCCCATTTGCCCTCCTGCAGTTCCATTTACCCTTGGGGCAGCCACACAGATTGTTGCTTCCAGCACTGAAGCATGAAACTGAAACCTCAACCCTAGGCAGTCACAGGTTACTGGTTTCAGTCTCTACTCTTTCACCTCACCCTTTCCCAACTCAGTGACGAGTTGGGAAATGGTGTTGTTACAGACAGATTGCCATGCACAGAAGAGGGAGGCACTGAGGCATGACAGGGCCCAAAGTCCAGGGCTGAGATTTCCCTAGTCCTAGACAAACTCTCTGATGGCTGGTGCAGGAGCCTTCATGCACCTGCGGCAGCC
Source organism: Calotriton arnoldi (assembly GCA_963921515.1). Classification (NCBI taxonomy): domain Eukaryota; kingdom Metazoa; phylum Chordata; class Amphibia; order Caudata; family Salamandridae; genus Calotriton; species Calotriton arnoldi. Next base: position 119,474 of record CAWUFW010005885.1, on the reverse strand, counting down.
ATCAGACAGTGAAACTAGCTGCCTCAGGCTGTTGCTGGACCCAAGGAAGGTTGGAATTTTTTTATTATACCAAGGGTGATTCATAGATTATTATTCACTGTTAGTATAATAAAAATGGGCCTGAAAACAAGGAGTACGTAGCCCTGGAGCCCAAAAGGGAGAGCCACTACTGAATATGTGTGAAAAAGAAAGACAAATGGACAAATGACAGCGGTCAAGGCACAACTGGACACATTCATATTAAAAGGTGAAATGGAAGAGGGCTGAAGACGTCTCAATGTACACTATTGTTAAAAGCAAACATATCATGTTTAGTCCTCTGCTTATAGTCAGTCTACTGTGCTCCTCACAAATAACCATGGCCATTTGGCATATTTCAGGCTAGCATCTTAATCTAATTCAGGAGTGCCCAACGTAGGTCCAGAGGACAGGATCCATTCCAGATTTTCAGGATTATCTTACATAGTTATCTTGAAAACCTGACAAGGATCAAGCACTCCGGTTTCTACCTTGTACATGCCTGTGCTAAGCCAATTACTGCAATGGAATTTTACTGTAAGGTAACTAAGTGGGGAGGAAGCAGGCCTGGACAGGTGGGAGAAAATGCTTTTTTCCAAGGGTGGCAAAAATTCTTAGACCAAGACATTGACTGGTTATTACCTAGAGAGCATTGTGGCATCAAACTTGATAAATGTTTTTATCTTCACCACCTGAAGCTTTGAACACAGCAATCAATCAATCAAGCAAACAGCATTTGTAAAGTGCAGCACTGTCACCCCTAGGGGTATCTGGGCGCTGTGTCTCTGTCGAAGAGCAGGTCTTAAGTCTCTTTCTGAAGTCTGCCAGCGAGGGGGATGTACAGAGCTGGAGGGGAAGGTCGTTCCAGGTCCTGGCAGCGATGTAGGAGAAGGAGCAGCCACTGCTGCGACGGATGCAGATAGTATGTGCGAGGGTGAGTGGAGAGGAGCGCAGGTGTCTAGCAGGATGGTGGAAGTTCAGTCGATGGTTGAGGTAGGCAGGTGCTAGGTCATGAAGGGCTTTGTAGGCATGCATGCATGATGAACTTGAATTGGCATCTTTTCTGTATCTGGTGCCAGTAAAGGTCACTTGGGTGGGGGGGCAATGTGGGATCGTTTGGGGAGGTCCACCATGAGTCTGGCTGCAGCATTCTGTATGACATGGAGTCTTCTGAGGAGCTGGGTGGAGATGCCGGCATAGAGGGCGTTGCTGTAGTCGAGGCAGCTGGCGACGAGGGCCTGAGTGATGTTCTTTCTACTGTAGGTTGGGATCCATCAGAAGATTCCTGGGAGCATGCAAAGCCTGTGAAAGAAGGAGAAGGTGACTGTGTTAACTTGTCGTTTCATGGTCAGTTGGTTGTCGAGGATGGTGCAGAGGTTGCGGGCGTGGTCGGTCGGTGTGAGTCCGAGTTTTGCAGGCCACGTGCTGTGGTCCCATACCGAGGTGTTTTTCATGAAGATCAGTACTTCAGTTGTGTCGGAGGCAGTTGTCTCTCATCCATTCGGCTACATTGGTCATGGCATTGCAGAAGTTGGTTTTGGTGTGTGAGGGATCCTCGGTGAGCGAGAGGACCAGTTGAGTGCCATCTGCATAAGAGATTATGCTGAGTCCATGGGATCTGACAACATTTGCGAGGGGGGGTCATGTAGATGTTAAACAGGGTGGGGCTAAGGGATGATCCTTGTGGTATGCCACATATGCTGCCTTTGGGTGCGGAGGTGAAGGGAGGCAGTCGGATGCTCTGTGTGCATCCTGTGAGGAAGGAGGCGATCCACTTGAGGGCGTCTTGCTGTATGCCTATGTTGTGGAGTCTGTTGATGAGGGTGTTGTGGGAGACTGTGTCTAACGCTGCAGAGAGGTCAAGGAGAATCAGGGCAACTGCAATTAGCGCGGTCTCAGTGCTGTGGTTGGCATGGAATCCTGATTGAGAGGCGTCCAGTAGGTGGTTTGGTTTCAGAAATTCAGTGAGCAGCTGGCTGATGGCTTTCTTGAGAACTTTAGCCGGGTAGGGGAGCAGGGAGATCGAACGGTAAATTTTGAGATCGTTGGGGTCAGCGGAGGCTTTCTTTAGGAGGAGTCTGACATCTGCGTGTTTCCATCTGTATGAAAAAGTTGCTGTGTCTAGATGGAGGTTCTGAGGATGCTGGTGAGTTGCATGCTGATTGGGTTCGTTGCAAGGTGGCAGAGGTGGTGGGGGCAGGGGTTGGTGGGTGTCCCGGAGTGCTTGGAAGACATGATGGCTGGGGTGATCAGGGCGGTGACCAGGTGGTGATAGTTCGGCTGGTGTTCGCTGGTTGGTTGAGGTTGTCTGGGTTGAGGGTGGCGGGTTGGATGTTGAAATTGTTGTAGATGTTGGTGATCTTGCTGTGAAAGTAGTCTGAGAGGGTGTTGCAGTGTTCTTGGGAGGGGTGGCTGGTGTTCTCTATGACTGTTTGGTTGGAGAATTCCTTGACTATTTTGAAGAGTTCCTTAGTGTGGTTGGCTGCGGAGTCAATGCGGGTGGTGATGGCTGCTTTCTTGGCTTCTTTGATGAGCCGGTGATAGATGCTGAGGGCTGTTTTGTGAGCTGCTCTGTTGGCGGCACGCCATCGTTTCTCCAGTTGATGGCAGTTGCGCTTGGTGGCCCTGAGTTCTGGGGTGTACCAGCTGGTATGTTTGAGGTTCTTGTTGGATTTTGTAGGTTTCAGCCGGCGACTCTGTCGGTGCTGTCGGTGGTCCAGGCAGCGAAGTTCTGGACGGCCTGATTGAGGTCATTTGAGGCCTCGGGTTAGGATGTGGTGAGGGCCTGTAACCACTGAGTTTCAGTGACCTTTCTCCAGCTGAGGTGGGAGGAGATCTGATGCCTGGTGATGGTGTGCTGGGTGTCGGTAATGGAGAAGTGTACGGTGGTTAGTAAGTTTGTCAAGACGCAAGTCTCCTGAATTTCTGTGTCCAACGGATGCTGAACACAGCGCGAGAAGTATTAGCGCATGACTGCAGTGAAAAGGTTCGGTGCGAGCTTTATGCGGAAATCTATCGCTCGCTCGTATTTCAGTTAGAGTGATAAAAGCCTACCTTTCAAGTTGATTTTCACCTTGGAAATCTATTGCTCGCTCGTATTTCAGTTGGAGTGATAAAAGTCCACCGCTCAAGCCGATTTTCACTTTGTTTGCTTCAGCAGTTTTCGGCATGTCAGGAAACTCTACTCCTCTTTCATAGCCAACCAATCAGAGATCAGACTGTACCACGTGATACCCTCACGGTGACACGCACACCAGGAAATGAATTCAATCTTGGAAACAAACGAGGAATTGCGTGTGTCATAAAGAAAGTACACTGTGATTAACGGAGACACACACAGAGAATTCATTATATATATATATTTTTTTTTCTTTTTTCTAGATTACATAAAACTTTATTCATCTTCAACGGTAACACAAACAACAAGAACTATATCTTAAAAATATATGCAATTGTAGGAGAGTTTTGTTTTTAAAGATACATTTTATTTATAGAAAAGTCTTTAATAGTTTGTGGCATTTTGATTTAAGAATTGTTAGTGAGTCATGCAAAATGTACCTGCTCCACCGTTTTTTAAAATAATCCAGGTGAACCTCCTATCAAATGGAGCAAATGGAAGAAGATTTTTATGAATTATGCGAGAGTGTGCGGAACAAATTTAAGTGCAGAAAGAAAATGGTCATTACTTTTACACTGTCTAGGTGGAGAAGGGCAGGAGGTACTAGAAAACTTGCCTGATCTTACTACAGAAGAACAGAGAGGTCTAAATGAGTATGAAATGTGCATTTTGCAGTTAGATAGGCATTACTTACCCCGTGTCAGCACAATTATGGAGAGATTCCATTTTGTCTTAAGGGAACAAGGAAAAGATGAGACGGTAGAAGATTATTTAACAGGATTGAGAAAGTTAGCATCTAGTTGCAAGTTTGGGGCAGCGAATGAGGAGAGAATTCGTGACCAATTTGTTTTAAAATGTAGGGAGGACAAAATTCGTGAAGGGCTATGGCTCAAAGACGAACCTCCTTTAGAAGAGGTAATTTGCATAGCTAAAAAGGTTGAGCACATGTTAAAATGCGTTAATGAATTGAAGGGTGAAAAGAGTAAAACTCAACCGACGGTTGAAGAAGTACAAGAAACAGTGGATATTGTTAAGAATGGCAAAAGTTATTCAAAAGAGATTGTTAAGGAAGATCCTTTTAAGAATGGTGTTGAATGTTTTCGTTGTGGTAGGTCTGGCCACAAAAAAATTCAAAATGTTGTCCTGCTTTGAGTTTTGTATGCCATGGTTGTGGGAAAAAGGGTCATTTTTATAAAATATTGTAAATCTAAGCAAAGAAGGTATCAGAACAAAGATATTAAAGAGGTAATTTGTCAAGTTGGGGAGAACAAATGTAATGACCATCCCATAAGTAAGGTAAAGATTGATGGTATTGTTCTTGATATGAAATTTGACTCATGTTCCCATATCTCAATAATTTCGAAAGAAACCTTCTGTAAGTGGTTTCAAAACAAAAACAAGTTACTCAGGATGGATGTAAGTCCAGGAGGATATGGTGGACAACCCATTAGTATGTTGGGGTATTTCAATGCATGTATAGAGATAAAAAAAAAAAATGATAATTGGCAAGATTTATGTATCCAAAGCAGGTGATAGTTTACTTGGTTGGCCGCATCAACGTTTGTTGGGAGTTATCTTAAATCCTAATGCTGATCCTCAAGTTCAGATTCAAAAGATTGAAGGCGAGGTAAATGACTTGGTAGCTCAATTCCCACGTTTATTTAAAGAAGAATTAGGTTGTTTAAAAGGGTACAAGCATTGTATTAAATTAAAGAATGGAGCTGTGCCATGCCAGGCCAAAGTTAGGAGAATTCCCATTGCACTACAAGGAAAGGTAGAACTAGAACTGGAAAGGCTACTTCAACAGGACATAATTATCCCGGTAGAAGCTTCAGAATGGTTGGCACCAGTTGTGGTCGCAAGCAAACCTAGTGGGAACATTAGGCTTTGCATTGACCTTAGGTCTCTCAATAAGGAGGTGGTAGTTGACAAATTTCCCCTCCCTAACATTGATGAAATTATGTCTACTTTAAGTGGTGCAAAATTCTTTACTACTCTTGACCTTACACAGGCGTATCATCAAATAGAACTGACGCAGGACTCACAGGATCTAACGGCATTCATCACCCCCATGGGTGCGTTCAAATACAAAAGGATGCCGTTTGGTCTTGTGTCTGCTGCGTCAGTCTTCCAAAGGGTAATGTCTTCTATTTTAAAAGGTGTAGAAGGTGTAAAATGTTACCAGGATGACCTTTTAATTTTTGGTTCTAATGAACATGAACATGACAGAAGTGTGAGACTAGTTTTGGAAAAACTAGAAAAAGCTGGTCTCACATTGAAATTTGATAAATGCAAGTTTGGTGTTCAGGAGGTAAATTATTTGGGTCATCGTATTACTGCCTCAGGAGTTGTTCCTAAGAAGGAATTGGTTGATACCATTCTTAACTTAGCATCTCCGAAAAACAAAGAAGAGGTTGTTTCCTTCTTAGGAATGATTGAATATTATGGAAAATTGGTAACTAATTTAGCAAGCAAATCGAGTAATATGAGACAGTTACTTTCTAAGAACAAAGATTTTATTTGGTCAAATGAATGTCAGAATGAGTTTATTGATTTAAAAGAGAATCTAAAGAATGCTCCCAGTTTACAAGCCTTTTATTCCAGGTGAAGAAACTACTGTTGTAACTGATGCAAGCTCAAAAGGTTTGGGTGCAGTTCTAAAACAAAACAGAGGTGGAAAAGAACATTTAATTGCTTGTGCATCTAGAAGTTTAAGAGGGGCAGAATTAAATTACTCGGTAATTGAAAAAGAGGCTTTGGCCATTTACTGGGCACTTAATAAGTTGAGAAATTTTGTTTGGGGAACTCATTTTAAGGTTTGTTCTGATCATAAACCTTTGAAAGAAATTTTCTCTAAAAAGGGGTTAGATTTTATTTCATCTCGCATAAGAAGATGGGTGATTGGGCTTCAGAATTTCAATTTTGTAGTGGAACATCTTCCCGGAGTTGACAACGTAACAGCAGATTGTCTATCTCGCCTTGTATGTGATATTGAGGAAGAACAGTTTGTGGATGATGTCTTGGAAGAAAGAGTTAGTGTTTGTGAGATAACCTCAGGTGCAATACAAGAAGATGAGTGGAAAGAAGAAGTTCAAAAAGATAGTGAGCTTATAAAAGTCATGAGTATGATAAACACAGAGGTTTCATTTGATAATTCCTTGTCTAAAGTTTGGCGTATAATTGCAGATGAATTATCTGTTGATAATCAAATTTTGTTAAGGGGATCGAAGTTGATTCCTCCCTCCTCTCTAAGAAAAAGACTAATGAAGGAAGCTCATCAAGGTCACTTAGGAATAGTGAAAACTAAAGAAAGACTTAGAGCATCATTCTGGTGGCCTGGAATGGGTTTAGAAATTGAGCGGGAAGTAAGGGAGTGTTTACAATGTAAGATCAGTGATAAAATACTTACAACCTCATACTGCACCAATGGTTTGTTGTAGACTTCCCAATGGTCCCTGGGAGGATATAGCCATTGATATTGTTGGTCCATTAAATGGTGAACATCGCACTCCTTATTTAATAGTTTTAATGGATCTCTACTCTAGATGGGTTGAAGTTTCATGTGTGTCGGATGTTACATCTACTTGTGTGATTTCATTTTTACAAGATATATTTAAGAGAGAAGGTTTTTCCAAAACACTCTTATCTGACAATGGTCCTCAATTCTGTTCTGGTCAAATGTCGGATTTTCTATTATCATGTGGTATTTCACACAAAAAGTGTGCTGTTTATCATCCTGAAACTAATGGAGCTGTCGAAAGGTTCAATAGAGTGATAAAAGAAAATATTCAACTCTCCAGAGTGAATTCTTTAGATTGGAAAAAAGAGTTGCAAAAATGTATTCTAGCTCATCGTTTCTCCCCTCACACTTCTACCAAGAAATCTCCATTTGAATTGTTCAAAGGTAGAGCTCCCAATACTAGGTTATGTCCTGGTTGGATGACCTGGGGAAAAGGTGTGAAAGACAATAGTATTGGTATTTGGAGGAAAAATGAGGAAAAGCTTCAACAAAAAACAAATTGTATTTTGATGAAAGAAAAAAAGTTAGAGAAGTTATTGTAAAGGTTGGTGACTTAGTACGTGTAAAAGCTCCTGTAGGAGCTTTATCTTGGTCGAAATACACTGCTCCTATGCGTGTGATAAAATGTTTCAACAATGCTGTTAAATTGGAAAATGGTAAGATTTGGAATTTGATCCGTGTTGTTGTTCTCAAAAATAATCCTCATTCAGTAAAGTTGGATAATAATATGTCTGTCGGTTCAAATGTCTCAACTAACATTTACCTGAGACGCAGTGATCGCAAGACATCTGTCCAGAGTTATTTGAAAGATTATGTTGTTTAACAATTTTGGAATTATAAAGCACTATTTTGTTTGTATCTTCAAGTCAAGGTCAAATTAGACTTATAGAAGTTGTTTGCATCAATTGTAACATATTCATATTTATTTTATTATTTATGCTTTGTTGTATCTCATTATTGGAAGGGAGATGTGTGGTGTTTTCATCATCTCCTCATGACTTGTAGATTCTATGGAATGTAGAACTTAGAATGCATCTTGTGGCTCATCTGTCAGTTGCTCCCTGCTGGCTGATGGATGGGGTGTTAATATTAACCCGCTACGTTATTCACTTTAATCTGTGTCCTGTTTACCCAAGACTTTTCAGTTAGTCCAGATGAGTTCTGTGTATAGCTGAATTTGATTCTGTCGCTGGAGGTGAAAATGGGGTTGAGTGTGTGTCCGGTTTTGTGCGTGGGTTCGGTGACCAGTTGGGTGAGGCCAATGTTGCTCAGGTTCTCCAGGAGGGTTATGGAGTTGGCGTTGTTGGGGTCGTCGATGTGGAAGTTGACGTTGTGGTGAGAGTCCATTGCTAGGGGTGCGATGAGGTTGGGGATGGCATCGCAGAATGTTGCTTGGGGTCCCGGGAGTCTGCAGGCAAGGGTGCCTCTTATCGTGGTCTTTGTGTCGGTCTGCAGTAAGAAGTTGAGGTGTTCCATGAGAGGTGTGGGGTCATCATTGGTGATGGTGTATCTGATGGTTTCCTTGAAGATGAAGATGATGGCGATGCCTCCACTTTGTTTGTTGGTGCAGTTACAGTGTATCATCTTGAACCCTTCAGGAGTGGCAGTGGTGATGTCTGGGTTTGAGGAGGAGTTGAGCCATGTTTTGGTGAAGGTAAAGTCCATTGAGAGGGTGGTGATTGTGTCCCAGAAATCCGTGGCGCTTTTGCAGAGTAAGCGGGCGTTGAGCAGGATACAATGGAGTGGTTGCGAGGTGCTCTTGGTCTTGTGGGCAGGAGTGGAGTGGGATCGGTCGTAGGTTGAGTCGCAGAAGTGGCAGTGTCGGCAGGTAAAGGGTCCTTTGGCAGATCGTGAGGAGGAGAAGATGCAGCTGTTGTTTCGGCATCCCGGGTTCAGGTCCAGGAGTTCCTTGGCAATGTGCCGTCGGGTGGCGGGAGAGCCAGGGGTCCAGGCGCTGAGAGTTGTCCGACCAGCATTGCACTGGCGGCGCACCTGTTGCACGCATCCCCTGCGTAGTCGTGCGGCAGCCTCCATTAGTGGTCCTGGTAGGTGGTCCAAATGCAGGCAGTGCAGGGACATCAGACAGGGCAGGTGCAGGGACAGTAGGCAGCGCTGGGGCAGCAGGCAGCACAGGGACAGCAGGCAATGCATGGACAGCAGGCGGTGCAGGGACAGCAGAGGAAGGGACAGCAGGAAGCGCTGGGGCAGGGACAGCAGGCAGAGCAGAGACAGCAGGCTGTTAAGGGGCTGGGAGAGCAGCAAGAGCAGGGAGAGGAGACAGCATGGTCACAGGGACAGCAGGCAGAGTGGAAGCGGCAGGCAGCATGGGACAAGGGGTACAGTACCTTCACTGGGGGTCATGCGAAAGAGGGGTGGCCCAGCCTCCTCCGGGCACTGAAGGGTGCGGATGGGCCAGTCTTGCCTCACGTGCGTCCCACAATGCGGGAGCTGCAGGCGACCTTTATCCTGTGCCGGGAGGCGCAAAACTATCAGCTGGCCCCTCCTTCGGGGCTGCTGGTCAATGCAGTCCGGTCCGGTCTGGTCCGACTGGCCAGCCGGGGAAGTCTGGCAGTGGGAGGGGGTCTTCGGGAGCTCTCTGTGATGGAGCAGGCAGGAAAGAGGAGGGGAGACACCTCCTGCTACAAAGGTGGAAGGCAGCTTCCCCACAGCATTTGAAACACAACCCATGATAGGAACAAGCATTGACAATACAAATAGGTATTGCCTTGCTGACCTACTGGGTTTGCCAATACCTTTTAGCCAAGCTGTACAAAATCCCTTATGCTGTGCAACATGGCTATATTTAGAAAAAGGCCTACCTCTGCATGCCAACATTTTTTTTTTTTTTTTGCTGATCGAACTCAGAACAGCAAATAAAAAGAAAAATGCACAAATGCAAAACCTGCATGGGTGGGGGGAGCAACACGTGCGAGATCGCAGAAGCAATACAGGATGAAAGAGGGTCGGGAAAGCAACACAGAAGGACGAGTGCAAAAGCAACACAGGCCTGGAAGCAACACGCAGGGTGAAGGTGGGGGGAGCAACACAGAGGGCACGGTGGAGTAACCGGGCAAAAGCGACAGCAGCGTAGAGCACAGAGGGTGGGGAAGAAAAGCAAATGAGCGAGAGAGAGCAACTCTTAGCTGGGAGGGAGGAGAAGTACATAGGTGAGAACGAAACGAGGCAGAGGAGCGCATGAAGGCAAGCGTGTCACGGAGAGGGAGAACCACACAGATGAGATAGCGCAGGGTAGAGAGGGACGAGAAGCATGCTAGGGAGACAGCTGGATAACACATGCACTCTCGTGGCCAGGCAGAGATCATGGCTAGTAAATGGCATTGGAAGATAGGTACATGTGGACCTTGTCAGAAAGCAACAATTCAGAAGTTTTACCAGCAGAATTATGTAGGCCTGGTCATTAGCATGCGTGTGAATCATAACTCAATGTTGAGAATTATCCTTGTGTGATGTTAAGCCAATGAATACTTCAAATGGGGAAAATAGTGATTTTGTGCACCTAAGATAGTTATTGATACTGGTTGCAGTGTGTTAGAAATGGGATCTCTGGTTGGCTAAGGCTTGCGCCAAAGCCAGGCAGAGACCACCACTCTAGTCAGGGCAAGGGAGTTACATGCCAAAGATAACCCCTGCTCACCCCCTTGGTAGCTTGGCACGAGCAGTCAGGCTTATCCCGGAGGCAATGTGTAAAGCGTTTGCGCAACACACCCACAGCAACAACATACTAGGCACACCACAAAAAGGAACTCCACACAAGGTTATATATAAAAATAGCCTTTGTATTATCATAAAACCCATTAGAATAGTACTCACATAATATACATCGTGCCACCTGGCACGGGGTCATATTTACAAGGGAATTATTTACACCTGACAGGGCCAACTGGACCACTGTCAGGACCAGCACAAAGCGAACTTAGTATAGGTAGTACTGTAATAAATGCAGATCACATCATGAACATACAACCAGTAATCACTGGTAACCACTGTACTCAGCATCATCCTGTAACATAAACCACATTATGCACAGTATCACATTTAGGCGCGGAATACATTCTGCGCCAACCTCACCAGCATAAACACATTATGCAATCATCTCAGAAGTCTAAATGCATTAGACCCTAACCTCCTAAGCATAACTCACATTAGAGGGTGAGAATAACTCACAACGCATTAGGTAATAATAACCTCACCAGCATAACCACATTATGCACATAATCTCATCCCTAAACACATTTAGCGGCATGAATCATAGTAGAGCATCACATTTCCTAATATCTCATAACTCACTGACCCCCTGGCCAACTGGCCATCTCCAGAGGGGCTCAAATGCCCTGTGTCCAGAATGTTCAGGGCTGCTGCCTACGCAGCGCGAATCCATCTGCGCTGCCATTGCCGCTAGTGGGCCCAGGAGTGCATCTCACTCCTATCTCATAATGCCCCCAGAGAACTGTGGCCTAAACGCTGCAGCTGGCACTAAGTGCTGCGCAGCTGTGGATCACGGGCAGGCCCTGGCACCACTGTGCCTCCTGTCCCACTCAGGGACTCTCTAACCCAAATGCCCATCATGTTGCAGCTGCCTGCGCTCTCGCAGGACAGCTGGGATCATCGCCAAAGGGGCCGGACCACGGTGCCTCTGGGCCCCACGGGGCTTTTAAATAAGCTTGCCCCATCGTTGCAGCTGCCCGCTACGGCGAGGCAGCTGTGACTACACAAAGAGGCTCTGGGGCTCTCTAAAAACAATTATGCCCGTCGTTGCAGCTGCCCGCTCTCGTGCGGCGCAGCTGTGATGAGCAAAAGCAAGGCACCCACAGAGTGCCGTAGGAGCTCCTCCTTCCAGGGGCTCCTCCGGTGCCGAAGCCACACGGGCACCAACTGTGCTCTGAGAGCACCATGGAGGCTCCACACGTCAGCCCCCTCACTCACCGGCAGTCCGAGGCTTCAGGACTCGCCTCGGGCTCCCTCCTGGGACCCGGGACTTTGGCCTGAGGCTCCGGACTCTTCTCCTCGACTTCCTCACTCTGGCCGGTGCTCGTGGAGGAGGGTAGGCTCCCGTCCTCCTTTCCTTCAATCGCGGAGGGCGGGCACGACAATGTGCCTCGTGCCCCTCCGCCGTCACCACGCCATACCGGCATCTCTCCCTTCACCCGGGCCCCTCCTGGGACCCGGGACTTTTCGCGGTGCTCGAGAAGGCGGGGTAGGCTCCCGTCCTCCTCTCGCCAGACAGCCGCACTTCCGCTTCCCTGCCGTAGCTCCGCCCCGAGTCAGGCGGATACGCCTGACTTCCGCTCGCCCGGGCTGCGGCGGTGATTCCTGAAAGCAGGCAAAGAATGCGGGGTGGGCACCCGCTCGTACAATAGAGCACAATTGCGGCGTGGGCACCCGCTCGTAAATGAAGCACAATTGCGGGGTGGGCACCCGCCGATTTCAGCATTCATGCGGGGTGGGCACCCACTATAAATCCAAGCAAATGCGGGGAATCCCTACGCCAGGGATTCCTTTCTTGCATGCAGCACAGCGCTGCAGGACAGGCACGTCTCCTTCCAGCAGTAGGAAAAAAGGCACAGCGCTTCTCCAATAACTAAAAGTAAAGCGCTCCTCTAGGTGCTAGAGCCTTCCAGGGGCCAAGGGCACAGCTGGGCCCAGGAGGCCAGCACACAGGGCCCTCCAGCAGGGAGGCAAGCCCCCATGGCGGTTCCTCCTGGGCCCCAGCAGCAGCAAGCCCCCAGCACGTCAGGAACAGCACCAGAACAAGAACTGTACACTGAACATTTTTATGGGGTCACAGCCCCTATATTTATACAGCCAAATCCCCTTTGTGTCACAGCACAGGGCTTGGGAGATACCAGTCAGAACTGGTTTGGGGGAGCTTTGGAGCACTTTGTTTTGCTCAGCTCCTCTCTCCTTTGTCAGGTGACGGGCTCAGGGATATCAGACGCACCACAGGGGGTGGAGCCAGCATTGTGGAGGGAAGGCACAGCCCTATTCAGGTCCCAGGTGCAACTCCTCCCTCCCATCTAGATGCAGATCTCTCTATTCACCACTGCGCTGACTCACCCTGCCCCTCCTGGAGCCACACACACCTCCCAGCCCCTGTCACTCACAAGCCAGACAGGCAATTCACATCAGGCAGGCAGACACAGAGCACACATAAATGCCAACTTCTAAAAGTGGCATTTCTACACCAGTCACAATAAATCTGCGCACACCATTGCGCAGCATTTATTCTCACGAGTTCGCACATACTAAACTCGCCCCTCCACTCCTCTCACACCAGGAATTACCATGGACACACATATCCCCCATGCATTCCTATGGGAGGGCAGGACAATCTCACCACACGCACGCACTTTACACTGGCCCACAGTGCTAAAGTGCCCAGAGACTTAAAACTACTGACATACAAGGCAAAAAGTTTAGGGGTGAACCGGCCAAAAGGGCCAAGTCCAACACAACCCCCTTCCAGCCAAAACGCAGGGCAGACCAATCACCACCGTGATGGGCTTCCCTGCTTGGGGCGATAGAACACGGACGCGGGCCCGCACTGCAGGGACACCCTCCGGTTCTACGCCACTTGGAACCCATGGAATCCAACTAAGAAAAAAACTCCAGGACCAACTAGGCTACCCCACCGGTACTCCTTAGTTGTCCACGGCCAGGACCAGGCCCTAGGCCACTGGTCCTTGCCAATCCACAGAGTGGGGGCAGTAACCCCTGGCATCCAATAGCCATTCTCCACTCTCCCTCTCAGTGTAGTTCCAAACTACCACTGATCCTTCAACCTAGGGTCCGCACCCTCAGGCTGACCAGAGGTCACGGGCGAAGCTTCTCCTCACCCTACCTCTACTTCTGGGGTTCCGCACCCTCCCAGGGGAAGCACCCTCCAGAACACAACTCTCCCACCAGTTCAGGACCTCTCTCCATGAACTGATCTACCACCTGGGATCCAAATTCACCGGCTGCACCGGGGTCAGAGGCAGGTACTCCCTCCCTCTGCACCCCCTTCCAGAGTCCGATACCCTCCCAACTGGAGTGGTACCCCCTAGAAGGCAAACCGGCCAGGACACTGATTACAGTCGCCCTGCCGTCCAGGTCAGGCAAACACCTGAACCTGGCTCCCCAACCCAGGGACGCTACCCTTTGGTCAGATGCCCGGCGAACCAGGACTTCACGGGGAGCACGCATGCCCCCCCGAGGGTGACACATAACTAATGTGTCGTGTGGCAGTCTGCCGGGCACAAACCCAGGGCAGAAGTGGTGTCCCCATGGCCCCTCTGGACCCACTGGTTTTTCCACTGGGGAACCTCTCCCCCTCTCACCCCTCAATCAGGACTTCTGCACCCTCCACTTAGGAGCGGTGCTGCCTAGCACCAGGACTGCTGGAGCTCTGGTTACAGACACTCCACGTCCTCTAGAGACTAGAAGATCCTCCTCAAATGGCCTACAAGTACAGCCTAGGCCCCCCAACCTGGTGTTCCCTGAAGAAACCATCCAGGCCCTGGGACTGGGTTTCGGGCACACTCACTCCTTCTCCTCTGAGACAGGACTTGGGCCCCTACACCCCTCCCGCTACACTGGGACCTAGCTGGGCTACACTGAACCTCTTCCACCACACAGGACTGGAAGATATTCGAGCCACTCTTATTGGAACCACTTCCAGCTCACCTACCACGGGGAGATCCCCCACACAGAACAGTCCAACAGGACAGACTAGGTTCCTTTCCTGGTGTTCCTTCTAAGAACCATCCAGTACCGGAGACTTGAGATTGAGGCTCGGAATACGGCCCAGTCTCACACCTTCCTCGCAGGACATGATGTGAGGCCTTGCAACCTCCTCACTATAACGGTTCCTAGTTGTGTTCCTCTGAACCATCCTCCGCCACACGGGTTGGGAGATACCTGCACCATTCCTCTAGGGTCACTCCCCCATGCAAGCTCCTTATTTCAGAGAACTCACCCCAGCGTCCAGCAGCACATCACTCATCCACACGCACCCCCCCCAGACCGGTGAGACAGTTCCTTACTGTCCCTGAATCTCAACCTGCACCCCTCTTACTGAGCACCAGGTACCATACTCTGGGAACAGGACGGGGACTTCATGCACTGGACACACACTTCGCTGCCACCACTGGATCCCACCCTTACTGGTGAATCCAGAAAACTCACAATGCACTTAGGGGATAATCTACCCTCCCGAGCTAGTGACTCCATACCAATTAAGTCCCCACTGTAGGCCAACCCAAGAACTAGCACACAGCACAGGGGCAGTCCCTCCCTCAGCTGCAGGCCAACCCAAGAACCAGCACAATGGCTCAAGGGCAGTCTGTGGTGTTCTCCACATAAAGAAGACTCAGGAACACTTCAGGTAAGACACAGGTCCAATTTATTCACCCCAGCCATCAACTGCTCGCATCTAACTGCCAGCGACAGAATCCTATTATCATTGGAATTCTACAACTAACAATGATGTCATGGCTAGAGAAGTTCCATTTGGAACACAGAGAGAAGTGCAATGTCACACACCTTCCCTCTTTACAACAAAGGAAGATGATAAGGAAGAAAACAAGAGAACAAGCAAAGAGGTAAAAAGGTGTAGAAACAGAAAAACAACCAAAATGAGAAACTAGTAAACTTAACAAACATAGTCTTTCATATACAGAGGTTGTCTTCGTATTCTCTGACTCGATTGATGAGAGAGGGTGTGATCCTTTCCATCCAACTCCGATTTTGTTTGAAAATCCAAAACCGGCTCATCAGTGGAACTGACCACAACAACTCTACTCTTATTCCATATTCTACCATCTTCGGTTTTCACAGCATTCTTAAACATCTTAACAACTTGCCTAACACCCGTATACTTTGACCAAGGCTGACAACCAACAGGTGCTTTAATTTTTACAAAGTCGCCCTCTTTTACATCATTTAACTGAACACATTTTTTCTTGTCAAAATAGGCTTTTCTTGCCCATTGTTTATCAATCTCCCTGAGCCTTCAATCACCTGCCTGGTTGTCTCTCAAACCTTTGTTAAGTCTCATCCATCCTGGGCACAACTTAGAATTAGAAGCCCTACCCTTGAATAATTCAAAGGGAGATCTCCCGGTGGAAGTGTGAGGAGACATGCGATAAGCCGTGATCCTATCTTGCAGGACAATTTTCCAATTTAAATTACTTGCCCTGGCCAACTGAATACTTTCCTTGAGAGTTTTATTAACTCTCTCCACCGCCCCATTGGTTTCGGGATGATAGACAGAGCTCCTTTTGTGGGCTATACCACATTCTCTCAAATATAACTGCATTTCAGTGGAACAAAACTGTGGCCCATTGTCTGAAAGAATACAATTGGGATAACTTTCTCTCTTGAATATTTCTTCCAAGAACTTAATCACACTGGCCGAAGAGATATCTCTTACGGAATTCACTTCAACCCATCTTGAGTACAGATCCAGGACAACAATTAAATAGGGAGTATCACTCACTCCATGCAGTGGACCCACAATATCGATAGCAATCTCATCCCAGGGATGTTTAGGTAATTCTCTACACACCATGGGTAACTGCCTAGTTTTTAGAATCTTGTCACTGGCACAACACTCCATGCAATCACGAACCATCCTTTCAACTTCCTTGTCCATCCCTGGCCACCAGAATTGCATTCTTAAGTATTCCTTTGTTTTTACAATACCTAAGTGACCAACGTGCGCAAGGTTGAGAAGTTTAGTACGAACACCACTTGGTGGAATAAGTCTAGTCCCACGGACAAGCAGTCCATCCATCACAGATAACTCGTCACTGACTGATAGCCAAGATTTACCCAGAAGTTTATTCCTGCCTGACTCCAGTAAATCAATAACAGTTTTAATTTCTTGATCTTTGGCAAGTTCCGTTTTCCATTCAGTCTCATCAATCGCACCTAGCGTAACCTCACAGACATTCACATCATCATCCAACAGACAACCCTCCTCCATGTCAATTCCTTTGCAGTCTACTAACCGTGATAGACAATCCGCAGAGTGATTGATAGCACCTGGGATATAATCTACATCAAAATCAAACTCTTGCAAAGAAATTATCCACTTCCTTATTCTAGATGAGATGGCATCAAGTCCTTTTTTTAAAAAAACTTCCTTTAAAGGTTTATGGTCAGAGAGAACCTTTACCTTCGTACCCCATATCAAATTCTTAAATTTCCTCAAAGCCCAAAAGATGGCCAATGACTCCTTCTCGATAACCGAGTAGTTAAGTTCAGAGCCCCTCAAACACCTTGAAGCACAGTCAATCAATCGTTCAACTGCACAATCTTTTTGAAGAAGAACCGCTCCCAATCCTTTTGCGCTGGCATCCGTCAAAATGTATGTCTGATGACCAGGCACAAATGCCTGTAAAGACGGAGCTTTCCTCAAATCCTCCTTAATGGAGACAAACTCTCTAGCACACTCATCACTCCACTCAAAAACCACATTTTTGCCTGTTAACCTTCTTAAATTTTGGGTCTTGTCTGAATAACCAGAAATAAACTTGCAGTAAAACTCAACCATGCCTAAAAAGACAACAACTCCTCCTTGTTGCAAGGTTCACTTATATTCACAATGGTATTGACCAGTTCTTTTTAGGAAGTACACCCTGCCCAGTGATACTATGACCTAGATAATTGACCTCCTCTACCGCAAACTTACACTTGTCTTTTTTAAGTGTCAGACCAGCTTTCCTTAAACTTTCTAAGACTGAACACACTCTCGAGAAATGTTCAGCCTTGTTACTACCGTAAATCAAAAGATCATCCTGATAACACCTAACACCTGGAAGCCCCTTGAGAACATTAAACATGATCCGTTGGAAAACAGAGGCCGCTGAAACCAGACCAAAAGGCATTCTAAGAAATGTAAACGTACCTATGGGGGTTACAAAGGCCGTTAAGTCCTGAGAGGTCTTGTCTAGCTCCACCTGATGATAGGCGGACGCTAGATCAAGAGTGGTGAAGTATTTGGCACCCGCCAAAGTGCTGACAATTTCATCAATATTGGGCAAGGGAAACCTGTCAACAATTACCTCCTTATTGAGAGCACGCAAATCAATGCAAAGCCTAATCTCTCCACTAGCCTTCTTAGCAACGACAATGGGAGACAACCACTCAGTTGCCTCTACCGCTTCAATAACTCCTACATCAATCAAACGTTGGATCTCTTTCTCTACACTGGGCTGCTCGTTCAAAGGCACCCTCCTGACCTTGGCAACAACTGGTACTGCACCCTCCTTTAATTTTATGCGGTGTTTATAACCTCTCAGACATCCCAACTTGTCATCAAACACATCAGAGAAACGTTCAGCTAGAACTTCTGCAGGATTATCAACAACCTGTACCTGTACTTGAGGTACAGCATTTGGATTAAGAGAGACACCCAACAAACGTTGATGAGGCAAACCCAAAAGTGCATCCCCTTTTTTTGCAACATATATCTTCCCTGCTGTTATTCGTCCACTCAACTCAATAGAGGCTACAAAATATCCTAAAATGTTTATGGGCCTACCACCATAACCCATAGGAGAGACATCACTTTTCAAAAGGGTAACCTTGGCATTAAAGTGTTTTTCAAAGACGTCTTTGCTGAGCATAGTGAGATGTGAGCAAGAGTCAAACTTCATCTCAAGCTCAACCCCTTCAATCACAACCACATGTGAGGGATGTTTTCCTTTAGTGTCATCAATTTGATAGATAATCTCCCTTACCTGTGGTTGTTCTTTGACCATAGGATTGTCTCTCCTTTTAACCCTATTTTTGCAAAACTTAGCGAAATGACCCTTCCTCCCACATGCATTACATGAAAATTGAAGAGCTGGACAGAAAGAGGCGTTTGCTCTGTGACCCGATCTGCCACACCTAAAACATGTAGACCTTCCATCTTGAGCAAAATTGCTTTCTACAGGTCGTGTAAACTTCCCATTATCTGTGTCATTGGATGACTTACTCTTTACCAAACAAACAACCTCATCTACATTCGTATTCGTAGAATTTGCTTTGTTTTTAGCACTACTTAACTCATTTACACATTTCATCATGTGTTCAACACGTTTAGCTATACCCAAAACCTCATCCAAAGGAGGTTCATCCTTTAACCATAGCTCCTCCCTAATTTTGTCATGGGCACATTTTAAAACAAATTGGTCTCTTATTCTTTCTTCCAGAGCACCACCAAACTTGCATGATGCCGCAAGTTTCCTTAAAGCAGTAACAAACTCCTCCACTGACTCATCTGTTTTTTGTTCTCGTAAACCAAAATGATACCTCTCCATAATGGTGCTTAACCTGGGCAGATAGTGTCTGTCCAACTGTAGTATGCAAATTTCGTATTCATTTAACGTTCTCTGATCAGCGGTACTGAGTTCGGGCAAATGCTCAAGAACCTCTTGCCCTTCTCCTCCAAGACAATGAAGCAATAAAGAAAGCTTGCGTTCCGCACTCAAATTAGTGCCACAAACTCTTGCGTAGTTAGTGAAGATTTTCTTCCACTTCATCCACTTTACCGTGGGTTCACCTGGACTTGTTAAAAAAACGGTGGTTGTGTGACGTTCTGCATAGTAATTATACTAGTATCTCTCTTCCTAAAGAACAAAAAAAAAAAAAAAAAAGTTTTAAAAAAAAACCACAGACTACCAATAGCCAATCAGAGTCCCAATGTACTAAACATGCCTTCACTATTTTCCCTTAACTTCCTAAACACGTTAATGAGGTGTGTTAATTACCGTCCAATCAAAACATTGACTGTGTCTGTCAATACTGATTTCTAGAGGTGTGCCAACCATCAAAGACTTTTGAAGTCGAAACACGAACTTGAGGTGTGTTAATCACCGTTGAATCAACACATTAACGGTGTGTTAATCACCGTTGAATCAACACCTTAACTGTGACTGCCAATATCGAATACCAGGGGTGTGCCAACCACCGAAGACCTTTCTTTTAGAGCCACTATCTTAAGGTGTGTTAATCACCGTCGAATCAACACATGAACTGTGACTGCCACACAATAAACAGAGGTGTGCCAATCACCGAAGATCTTTAATTTGAAACCAATTTTCTTTTCCCGGACTGGCACAGCTTTTCGCTTTTCGTCGCGTGTCTTAAAACGCTCCTCTCATTGTTGCTAGGCAACACCAAATGCGAAACTCCCTGCCTTCCTTGCTGAATTTATAGACACCCAGAGCCTGCGGAGCGGCAGCAACGAAGAACGTGAAAGTTTTTTTTTAGTTTTTTTATTGTTCGTGCTGGCTACTGTACAAGACCGTTACTCCTGGTAAATCCTCTGGGTAACTTCCCATTTTAAGATGGCCATCTCGCCGTAACGACGTAAACAGTCTCGTCAGCTGACACGCAAAATGCGTTCCAAGCCTCACTCACGCTGGGTAGAGGCCTGGTCACGTACCTGAAACGCGAGCGCGTTTCACTCTTCGCCCCTCCCACCAAACTCCTCACCGGCACAAGAGTGAGGGAATTCACGACACCTCACCACTTTACTTTTCAGCCGCTGGAGAAGCACGGGGAAGCTTCTCAGCACCTATTTAATCCGCAGTCGTACTGCCGCTGGAGAAGTGTAGGGCACTACTTCTCTACTTACGAAAGTGATGAGACGGAGAGAGGCTTCTTCTGATGTTGGGGTGAGACCACGCTCGTCGCCAAGTAAATGTGGTGTTCTCCACATAAAGAAGACTCAGGAACACTTCAGGTAAGATACAGGTCCAATTTATTCACCCCAGCCATCAACTGCTCGCATCTAACTGCCAGCGACAGAATCCTATTATCATTGGAATTCTACAACTAACAATGATGTCATGGCTAGAGAAGTTCCATTTGGAACACAGAGAGAAGTGCAATGTCACACAGTCCCTCCTCCAGCTTTAGGCCAACCCAATAGCAGTCTGCACAAGGGCAGTCACTCCTCCAGATTCTCTGGTTTCTGTCCTTGGCAGGACACCCAACTCATAGTGCAACATAAAACACATTTCAAAAAGAAATGACACTTAAAACAAACTCAGAAGCAATAATCCCTTTCCATTTGACTATCTAAAATGCAGAGCTTTGTAGTGCAGCCAGTTGTCGCTGTGGTACTGCGCAAACGCAAGTCCTAATCCCCACCGCTGACAACCAATGTTAGAAAGGGGATCTCTGGTTGGCTAAGGCTTGCGCCAAAGCCAGGCAGAGACCACCACTCTAGTCAGGGCAAGGGAGTTACACGCCAAAGATAACCCCTGCTCACCCCCTTGGTAGCTTGGCACGAGCAGTCAGGCTTATCCCGGAGGCAATGTGTAAAGCGTTTGCGCAACACACCCACAGCAACAACATACTAGGCACACCACAAAAAGGAACTCCACACAAGGTTATATATAAAAATAGCCTTTGTATTATCATAAAACCCATTAGAATAGTACTCACATAATATACATCGTGCCACCTGGCACGGGGTCATATTTACAAGGGAATTATTTACACCTGACAGGGCCAACTGGACCACTGTCAGGACCAGCACAAAGCGAACTTAGTAAATGTAAAACAGATCCTAAACATACAACCAGTAATCACTGGTAACCACTGTACTCAGCATCATCCTGTAACATAAACCACATTATGCACAGTATCACATTTAGGCGCGGAATACATTCTGCGCCAACCTCACCAGCATAAACACATTATGCAATCATCTCAGAAGTCTAAATGCATTAGACCCTAACCTCCTAAGCATAACTCACATTAGGGTAAAAACTCACAGTAGGAAATAACCTCACCAGCATAACCACATTATGCACATAATCTCATCCCTAAACACATTTAGCGGCATGAATCATAGTAGAGCATCACATTTCCTAATATCTCATAACTCACTGACCCCTGGCCAACTGGCCTTCTCCAAGGGGCTCAAATGCCCTGTGTCCAGAATGTCAGGGCTGCTGCCTACGCAGCGGAATCCATGCGCGCCATTGCGCTAGGGCCCAGGAGTGCATCTCACTCCTATCTCATAATGCCCCCAGAGAACTGTGGCCTAAACGTTGCAGCTGGCACTAAGTGCTGCGCAGCTGTGGATCACGGGCAGGCCCTGGCACCACTGTGCCTCCTGTCCCACTCAGGGACTCTCTAACCCAAATGCCCATCATGTTGCAGCTGCCTGCGCTCTCGCAGGACAGCTGGGATCATCGCCAAAGGGGCCCGGCACCACGGTGCCCTCTGGGCCCCCACGGGGCTTTTAAATAAGCTTGCCCCCATCGTTGCAGCTGCCCGCTACGGCGGGGCAGCTGTGACTACACAAAGAGGCTCTGGGGCTCTCTCTAAAAACAAATAGGCCCCTCGTTGCAGCTGCCCGCTCTGGTGCGGCGCAGCTGAGATGAGCAAAAAGCAAGGCACCCACAGAGTGCGTGGGAGCTCCTCCTTCCAGGGGCTCCTCCGGTACCGAAACCACACAGGCACCAACTGTGCTCTGAGAGCACCATGGAGGCTCCACACGTCAGCCCCCCTCACTCACCGGCAGTCCGGGGCTTCTTTGGACTTCGCCCGGGCCCCCTCCTGGGACCCGGGATTTTGGCCTGAGGCTCCGGACTCTTCTCCTCGACTTCCTCACTCTGGCCGGTGCTCGTGGAGGCGGGGTAGGCTCCCGTCCTCCTTTCCTTCAATCGCGGAGGGGGCGGGCACCGACAATGTGCCTCGTGCCCCCTCCGCCGTCACCACGCCATACCGGCATCTCTCCCCTTCACCCGGGCCCCCTCCTGGGACCCGGGACTTTTCCGCGGTGCTCGAGGAGGCGGGGTAGGCTCCTGTCCTCCTCTCGTCAGACAGCCGCCGCACTTCCGCTTCCCCTGCCGTAGCTCCGCCCCGAGTCAGGCGGATACGCCTGACTTCCGCTTTTCGCCCGGGCTGCGGCGGTGATTCCTGAAAGCAGGCAAAGAATGCGGGGTGGGCACCCGCCGTAAATGAGTACAATTGCGGGGTGGGCACCCGCCGTAAATGAGCACAATTGCGGGGTGGGCACCCGCCGATTTCAGCATTCATGCGGGGTGGGCACCCGCTATAAATCCAAGCAAATGCGGGGGAATCCCTACGCCGGGATTCCTTTCTGCATGCAGCACAGCGCTGCAGGACAGGCACGTTCCCCGCAGTAGGAAAAAGGCACAGCGCTTCTCCAATAATAAAAGTAAAGCGCTCCTCTAGGTGCTAGAGCCTTCCAGGGGCCAGGGGCACAGCTGGGCCCAGGGAGGCCAGCACACAGGGCCCTCCAGCAGGGAGGCAAGCCCCCATGGCGGTTCCTCCTGGGCCCCAGCAGCAGCAAGCCCCCAGCACGTCAGGAACAGCACCAGAACAAGAACTGTACACTGAACATTTTTATGGGGTCACAGCCCCTATAGTTATACAGCAAAATCCCCTTTGTGTCACAGCACAGGGCTTGGAGATACCAGTCAGAACTGGTTTGGGGGAGCTTTGGAGCACTTTGTTTTGCTCAGCTCCTCTCTCCTTTGTCAGGTGGGGGCTCAGGGATTAGACGTACCACAGGGGGTGGAGCCAGCATTGTGGAGGGAAGGCACAGCCCTATTCAGGTCCCAGGTGCAACTCCTCCCTCCCATCTAGATGCAGATCTCTCTATTCACCACTGCGCTGACTCACCCTGCCCCTCCTGGAGCCACACACACCTCCCAGCCCCTGTCACTCACAAGCCAGACATGCAATTCACATCAGGCAGGCAGACACAGAGCACACATAAATGCCAACTTCTAAAAGTGGCATTTCTACACCAGTCACAATAAATCTGCGCACACCATTGCGCAGCATTTATTCTCACGAGTTCGCACATACTAAACTCGCCCCTGCACTCCTCTCACACCAGGAATTACCATGGACACACATATCCCCCATGCATTCCTATGGGAGGGCAGGACAATCTCACCACACGCACTCAGCGCGCATGCACTTTACACTGGCCCACAGTGCTAAAGTGCCCAGAGACTTAAAACTACTGACATACAAGGCAAAAAGTTTAGGGGTGAACCGGCCAAAAAGGGCCAAGTCCAACACAGTGTGACTGTACAAGATAAAGCAACCATCTGAATTATACGTGTGGTTACAACTGTAACACTTATGAAGTACTTCCAAGTCATAGACTACATAAATGGAGTCTGTACACCAGATCTTCGCCTTGTGATGTGGTGATTCAATGTTGTTAAGAAGTGCCTTTGCATTGCTCTTACTGGTGCTTCACTGTACTTTTGTCACAGATTCCTTTACCTCTAGCGGAGCTATGCTGATGGTCGTTTGATCAGGACTTACCTTTAGTTTGGAACAGCCGAGTGGGTTTGCAGACTGGCCACTATTGTTCATATGAACCCACCACAGAAAGTAGGATTGCTGCAAACCTTGATTGTATTACAAGGAGCATTTTTCATGATCTGTTCACTGTATGTATTTTAATGTCAGTGTGGTCAGAATTATTTTCTACTACCTTTAAAGGATAGCATTTGAGTTGAAGGGCTTCAAATAGTAGGATAGTAACTTAAGTAAGATTAGCAGATGATTACAGATGCAGAATGCAGCACACATAGAAAGAGGAAATAAAGATATTTCTCCTCGCTTGACTTCACCTGGGAAGCCGTAGCATTTTGACGCATTCCCAGGTTTATCACTGATGGAAAATCTGGGAATGCACCAACATCCATGGGTGGATGCATGGGAACACCCACACTCCACCGATAGAATGCCTCCCTGGGGCAGGGTAACAACGCAGCAATTTGCACTGCGTTGCGTTACTCTGGATTTATCAAGCCACGCGAGGCCACGCAGGGTGGCCTTGCGTGACTTGATAAATCAAACTTAGGAGTTGTGCCGCTCTTGCGCCCTGATGGGTGGCACAAGGGCGACACAACCCCTACATAAATATGCCTCTAGGTATTGACTACAGTAGTTCATCGACGGAAATACTAGACAGGTGTACTGTGTTAATGATGACAAAAAATTATCCTGTGACCCTAAACTTAAGTCCCACCAGTTGCTGTGACTCCAAGCTCAGACTCAGCAGAACATTGCACCCAATAACAAATGAGAAGGATCTGTTGGGAGGACAAATAAATGCACAGCGTGTCATGCAGTCAAGAAAGCAGTGGAGAAGGCTTTCAGAGGCAAGCTTTGCAGTGTTTTGCAAGCTCATGAAATCTTGATTTTGTTTTTCAAACTACCCACTAGATCAAACATTATGCGAAAACCTGGCACACAGAACATAATAGCCCATGGCAAAATAAGAAATGTTTTTGACCTATGCTTTGATTCTCATATTAACAGTACAGGACATCAAGGAAGTAAGTTAATTAAGATTAGCAGATGACCCATAGTATCTTCTCCATAACTGGAAGAACCCCATTTTCCAGTACTGGACTTTAAATTATTATTCCAATGCTTTCTGGGAGTTTTGTTATTGGTTTGTATGAATGAAACCAGCTAGGCTCTAGTGCATGACTACAGTGGCTCATAAAAGAAAAAACTGTACTGATCTATGGTGTTCCTGATGACATGAGTTACCAGCGACTTTAAAAAAAAGTCCCGCCTGTTCCTGTGAGTCCAAGCCTTACAATACGCCCAATACCAAGTGAGGCTGATCTGTAGGGAGGACAAACAAATGCAAGGTGTACAATTCAGTAATGAAAGCAACGAAAAAGTCTTCACAGACCAACTTTGCAGTTTTTTGCAAGCTAATGAAATCTTGATTTTGTTTTTCGAAGTTCACACTAGATCAAACATCATGCAAAAAATCTAGCACACAGAACCTAGCCCAAGGCAAATTAGGAAGCGTTTCAGATCTTTTCACCCCTCTCAGAATGTGGGTGATACTCAAACCATGAAGGATATTAAAGCTGTGACTACAGCATATGCCGAACCCATGGCAAAGGATCCAGCGAAGATCCCCAAGAAATTCCCAACAGACTGGAAGAAAGCAGCCGCATCAAACGTATTAGGGTTCTCCTTGGGACTGTAGAGTGATATGGAGCTGCAAAGGAGAGGAAAAATGAAATGCAATAATTTAAGTATAGGCTTGTAATACTGACGTCAAAGTACAAAGTCTCATGCATGGCGAGGCATTGCCGGCAGACATTCCTCGGGGCTTCTGACATTGTACAAAAGACAGGGAGGAAACATAGAACGAGGTCACTTTCTACGAACAGTTTCTAGCACATCAGACAGAAGCTCACGGTCGGGGAACATTCTTATACTGTCATTAGGAATATTCTTTGAAAGCAGACCTGACAAGAAAACATGGTATGTGTTGTGAGGAACCTGCGGGGGCGAAAGAGGAGGCTGAATTATTTATTGCCCATGCGTCAGCCGCAGTTGTGTATCCTCAAAAGGCAGGCGTGATTCTCGTTTTCCACAATGGCTGATACACCGAACAGCATGCACAAAACGTACAGCAAATACCTAGCTGTAAAACACTGAGCCCTTCTCTGCGGCAGCCATTTTGACAACAATACACGTTAGAAGTTGGAACCGGTTAAATGCTGTGGGGAAAGTGAATTAATATATTTGGTGCAGATGTCAACTCCTGGCACCAGCAGGGGGTTTTTTCCCTCTAGAAAGCCAGGCAGCTTCATCTCAGTATTAAGACAAGGTACATAAAATATAAAAAAGGCGAATGTAAACATAACCCGAACAAACAAAAACAAGCTATTTAAAATGGCATCAACAGAAGATGAAATGGAAAAAAAAAACATTGCATTGTGTTTGAGGTGCACCTACACTCATATGCAGGAGGGAAATCCAAATTCGGGGCATTTATTTATTAACTTTTGGCATTGCGATGTATGTTACATTTTGGATAATTCAGGTTGTTGGCCACTTCAGTTCATTGCACGCCAGTGTAGGATCAAAGTGGATACCCTAAGGGTGATAGCTTGGTTGAACAACTGCTGGGTTTTTGTAGCTCAGGGGGCATTGGTGTTGTCAAGTGGAGATGAGTTTGCCAAGTGTGTAGTGCAAGCAAGCTGATAGCCTAAAGAGTAGGGCCTCTATGTTCATCGGCGCGTTGCACCTCCATACCTGTCAACCTGGGGGCTCTCAAATGAGGGTGAAGTCAAATGTTTTAAAAGGGCGATCTTCTTAAAACAAATAGAGGGAAAAAAACATGCTTTCAGGGTAATGCTGATTTGCAAAGATGGGGAGCTTTCATAAATCTATGGAGGTATGCTGCTTTTTGTGAGGTACAATATTATTGAAAAGAGGGTGAAACACACAAAATGAGGGTGAGTTGACAGGCATGCTGTTGAGAATCCCCGACCTTCAGGGGTCAGATGCTAGAATCTAAGCCTGACAAGAAATCTTTGCACTGACATGCCTAGAACATTGTGGTCTTTTGTTTTTAAGTTCAACTGGACATATAAATGATGTGGCCTGTGTCCAACCAGACCCTTTTATGTCACACTAGCCGACTTTAAAGGCTTTGTCACATCAGTTAGTAGACAGGAAATGGGTGGACGTAACAAGCAGGTCATAGCATTAAATCCACTCTGGAAGCTTAGTTTAATAAATGTATCCTGCCCTCAGTAAAGAGTTCTAGATTAAACCTAGCCAGCCCAAAGTAAAAAACACATTCTTTGCTACGAATTCAAATTAACACATGCCCAGAAGAAGCCAAAGCAGGTCATTACATTAAATACACTCTGGCAGCTTAGTTTAATAAATTTATCGCGCCCTCA
The DNA here is from genome assembly GCA_963921515.1 of Calotriton arnoldi. Taxonomy (NCBI): domain Eukaryota; kingdom Metazoa; phylum Chordata; class Amphibia; order Caudata; family Salamandridae; genus Calotriton; species Calotriton arnoldi. The sequence goes on along the minus strand of CAWUFW010005885.1, from coordinate 92,092 downwards.
GTAAGGAGTTTTAGATTAAACCTAGCGATCCCAATGTAAAAAAAAAACATTATTTGCTATGGAATCAAATTAACACATGCCCAGAAGAAGCCACAAGCTTTCAACATTCAAAAGGACGACTATTTCAGATTTCTCGCCGCCTGAATTGTTTTCTCGTTCCGCGGTTCTCAAAGACAAGACACGTAAGCCCGGCGCCTGTGTTTACTTAGCATTTGCTTCGCCGCAGCAATGCGGCGAGCTCATTTTCGGTTGAGTAATAAGCAATTTCCTTCAGAAAAGAGAATGCGAATTATTTTTCAAACACTGCAGTCTCTGTTTCGTGGACATTTTTCTGAAATAGACGAGGATGAACATTGCAAGCCTGGCAGGTATGAGAAGCTCTCGGCTCTTTACGCTGATGACAGGCTGAGCGGCGCCAAGGCCCGTATCTCTTCTAATTGGGGGACTCACAAACGCCTTGCAGACAAGGTACACTGAGTCACGCGTCTACCTAACCCTACAATTCGGAGGAAGGAAGTGCAGGTCCTCGAGACACTCTATGAAGCACATACTGTGATGTCGGAAGGCGCCGCTTTAATTCTTATGAATTTAACTTTGCATGCTTTCTGAAACGCACACAGCACAAGAACACAAACAGTTGGCTTAGGTATCACTAGGGTGACCAGGGGTCCCGGATTTGCCAGGACGGTCCCGGTTTTTCACCAGGTGTCCTGGCACATTTCAGGAAATTTAGCTCATCTCCCGGTTTTTAGAGAGGGTTGACTGAAAACGGCAAGAGGTTCTTTTTTATGTTTTACAAAGTAGGGATAGTTAGCAGTTGTTTCAAGAAAGCAATTTAATTAAAAGGCAAGCTACTTGGTTTAAAACTTGTATTTTATTTATGTACTTACTGCCTGTTCTGTAATTCTCTGCTGAGGAGCGCTGTCATTCTGTGCGCTGGCTTGAAGTAAAATTGTAGTCCTTCTTCTATTTTTGTGAAATGTCCAGGTTTTTGGCTTTAAAATTCTGGTCACCCTAGGAATCACACAATATTGAATTGGGGGAGAGGGTGCACAGCACAAACCACTGACACCGACCTTGTGTGAAATTGAAACAGATGCATATCACATATAATCCCTGGGCCTTTAGCCTTACAAAACTAAAAACTCACTATACAAAGATGATCACCTATGTTAAACTACCACCCCCAAATGTCTCCCCCCCTCAAAACTTAATCCTGTTAGTTTCTACCTCCTCTTGTGCTTGTCTGCTGAAATTAAGACCTTTAACCTGCCATACAGTTTTCATTGGCAGACGAAAATTTGAGGAGGGAAGGGGGCAGAGGAGACACACACACATACACACTCACTCACACCCATGCGTGCACATGCGCATCAACACACACATCCATTCACAACACTCATTACCAAATATTCAAACATACAAGCAAGCACAGACCAAACATTAAATTGAAAAAAAAATCACACTTACCTGAAACTCTGCCTCAGAGGACACAGGAGGGTTGGGACTGCTGCCTGTCCTCATTGGTTGACCTTAGGTAAGTCAATGAGGGAGCAGCAGTCCCAACCCTCGGAGGTCCCAGGAGGGTTGGGACTGCTGCCTTTCCTTATTGGCTAATCCAACTTTGTCACAGAGTGGGAGGAGTCAGTGAGACTGCTGACTTCACCCCACCCCACTCTGTGACAAGGTGTCACCGATTGACACTCTGCCCTGGGCACTTCAGAGCTTAAGACTGTCATGCCCAGGTCCGAGGCAATGAGTGATGTTCCCCCATGTCACGAGGGGGAGGGCCAGGTGCTGTGACATCCTCCACCCAGCAAAGTTCAGCTCCGGCAGTCTGGAGCCTGCGCATTTAGCGCATGCCTAGGTCTTGGCTGCCTGACCTGAAAATGAAGAGTGTTTGTCAGGATGACCTATGCTCAGCCTGACAGACACTCTTCTTGAGGGGCAAAAGGTGTGGCGGTGTGGCCCCTCAGCCCCTGTGGACAGGCTGTGGCTGACAGCTTTACTGCATCTATTCACCTTTTGGACCGGACCCTTTTTTCAGGGTTATCCCCAAGTGTTTTGCCTTCCTCCTGTACTTTTTTCTGACCTCTTTTTGTTGTGCTTTAGGACTCTGGGCACTTTACCACTACTAATCAGTGCTAAAGTGCATGGGCTCTCTCCCTTCAACTTGGTATTATTGGCTTACACCTGTCTGGCACATTTAATTTACCTATAAGTCCCTTGTACAGTGGTATCCCATATACCAAGGGGCCTGTAAATTGAATGCTGCTAGTGGGCTTGCTGTCTAACAACAAAGGGTCTGGCTCTAATCAGCAAGGCTGAGCCTCTAATCGAGAAAAACAACAACAAACTTGCCTGTACTGATCCTTATTTTGTGACTCAAATCTTCCAGGTGACAACAAACAAATTAATGTCTACCTACTCGAGATTAATACGAAAATATATATTTTATTTTTCAAAAATCAATTTGTTTTCACATATATCATATAACACAATTTGGCAATGACTCACATTATACCACAAGACTGAAGAGAAAATTGAAAAAATTGACCAAACAAAAGCAGTAAATGAATCTGGGTCAATACACCAATGATAAACAACATCAAGGACAAAGTTGTCCTTGATGTTGTTTATCATTGGTGTATTGACCCAGATTCATTTACTGCTTTTGTTTGGTCAATTTTTTCAATTTTCTCTTCGGTCTTGTGGTATAATGTGTGTAATTGCCAAATTGTGTTATATGATATATGAGAAAACAAATTGATTTTTGAAAAATAAAATATATATTTTCGTATTAATCTCGAGTAGGTAGACATTAATTTGTTTGTTGTCACCTGGAAGATTTGAGTCACAAAATAAGGATCAGTACAGGCAAGTTTGTTGCTAGTGGGCTTGCAGCGCTGCTTGCGCCACCCACAGAAGTAGTCTTTCAAATCTGTCTCTGGCCTGCCACTGCAGGGCCTGCATGCACAGTTTACTGCCACATTGAGCTAGCATTTAAAGTTACTTGCCAAGCCTGAAACTCCCCTTTCACTACATATAGGGGACCCCTAAAGGTAGGCCCTAGGTAGCCCGATGGGCAGGGTGCTGGGTAGGTAAAAGGTGGGACATGTGCCTTTATTGTGTGGCATGTCCTGGTAGTGACAAACACCCTATTTCGTTATGCATTATTGTGAGTGCACCTCCTCTCATAGGTTAGCATTGGGCATTCTCTTAAAAGATCTGAAAGGAGCAGCGTTGCCATGGTTGGTATGTTTGGAATAGTGGTGATAAATCCTCCTTATTGGTGTAGACAGATTTTTCATTACTATTGTAGAAATGGCCCTTTCTTAAAGTGGGCATTTCTATGTGTTTATGACTCTTTGTGCTTTGCAGCCCGACTCCAATCCACAACTAGGGCAAAGTGACAGCTAGGCTTTGTGCATACTTTCCAGACAGCCATCACACAGGAAGGGTTGGGTGTAATAGAGTTACATCTGCATACTGAATGGTTTTCCTGGGCTGGGAGAGTGGGAGGCAGGGCGCACTTACATTTGTATAGGCTGTGTCCTGCCCTCACACAAAGGGCTTGTTTACCCCCTACTCTATGCCTGGAGCCAGGGCTGGGTTGAAAGGGTTGTTGTGCACTTCTAAGTTTCTTTTGACGTTACCTCCACATCAAATACATTTTTAGTATAAGTACAGGGGCTCTGACCCCATGTTTTTAGACACTGCATGGGACTAGTAACCACATGCTGCTGGCTGTACATGCTGCAGCAAAGATCTGCTGTGCTGCCAGATAAAATCACCACTTGGACTATTTTTGCTCTGTTGTGCTGACCCTCTGCCATTTTGCTAAACCCAGTGTGCTGGTCTGCTGCCTGCCTGCCTGCCTGTGCCTTATGCTCCCCAGTGTTCTCAAGGGGCCGGTAGCTGCCTTCCCTGCTCCGTTGGGTCTGGAAGGATTCCAGTGGCAGCACCAAACTGGCCGTGGGACGTGGAGTCTGGCCACCTAAAACCTTCACATTCAGCGTGTAGTAAGCGCTGCATGAGGCCCTGTGTTTGCCCCAGCATGTGGGGAGTGCCTTGCCTAGGGAAACCAGCACCCCTTGTTGTACAGTGCCATTAGTGCATGTCAAGCGATTTCCCTTCGGTGCCCCAGGACCTTTGGTGTACTTGTCGTTTTCCTGCACCGACTCTCCAGAGAGAGAGAGAGCAGTTGGCAGTGAGGGAAGACCCCAGAGAGGAGTGTCTTGGTCAAGGCTGAAGCGCTGTGCAGCAACCCTACCTACCCCTGAGAGCCGTATAGCACTGCGAATCCCCTGCTACCAGCATGGCTTCTAAACAATGTACGGATCTCTGTAGTGGCAGTGCGGCAGACTCACGGCCGACGCTGCGGCAGGGATGTGTTGAGCTGTCTTGTCCCATTGACTGCATACTCGCTATCGTGGCTTACTCCAGGTCCACAGTTGTTATACCTGGGACGTGTTCAGTGGCAACACACATTGGCCCCAGGGAAACACTCGTGGGATTACCTGCACCCGTTCCGGAGGGGCACGTCTTGAATCTCCTGCCATTCCTTCTCTGGGCTGGGGAAGGCGGCAGTGACTTGCTTAGTACATGGGGAGTGGCCCGGTGAGGTCACCCTGCTGAAATTTGCCATGTGGTGCCCCTGTCCCCTCTTGTTTGCACCTACTTTGGGAGCATTTATCCTGCAGTCCTGGGAGTAAATCCTCTGGCGAGGACCCCGGAACAATGCAAGGCTATTTTACAAGCAAAGTGTTCCAGACATTATTGTATATATGGCAGTAGGAGAGCATGTGTTCCTGCACTCTAAGTTGGGAGTCTGAGATGACCGCATAATACCTAATAGGAGCACAGGAGCGCTGTGTGCTATAGCCTGAAAGTGAAATTTTTGGTATTAATATGTATTCGAAGATGTTTTGGAGACTCATTTATGTTCTGCATCTAACTACTGCATTTTTGTGCCCTGATGTATTGATGTATGACATTTTAGGCCTGGTACTGTTCCAGATAGGGAGTACTATCTAAGGTGACTGCCTAATATGCACAGTGATGTTTTGTTTCATGATGCTTGCAAAGTATAAGCTGTTTGTTCACGTATTGCACTCATTGGGATGTTTGGACAATTGCTGAGCTGCCAAAATAATCACTGATTTCTGATATTTTGGTCTATGGGTTATGAATAATATATTTTATATTTTATATAATCCTGTGTGGAGTCTCTTTTGTGGTGTTTTTATTGTGTTACTGGTGTGAGTGTGTTGCACAAACCCTTTACACATTTCCTCTGGGTTTAGCCTGACTGCTCTGGCCAAGCTACCAAGGGGGTGAGCAGGGATTATCTTTGGTGTGTAGCTCCCTCACCCCGACTAGAGTGGTGGGTTCTGCCTGGCTTAGGTGCATACCCTAGCCAACCAGAAACCCCAGTTCTAACAACCTCTAACTAACTTAACTTTCTAATGTTATGTTCCGTATAGAGGCCCTAATGTAGACCCGTTCATACATGCCCTAAAATGGACGTATTCGTATTTGCCCTAATACGGTCATATTCGTACTTGCCCTATTATGGTCAAAGCCGCATATGCCCTATTACGGTCATAATTGTACATGTCCTATTATAGTCATGATTCCTTATATAGGCATGATCTTTCACCTACATTGGTCCTCGCTAGTACACAACGAGCTCTGTGGGCTGAACGTTATCTCGCCTGTGGTTTTGAATACAGCAGGGTTTTTCCCAAACACAGGCCCACACTGTACTCATCAATTATGCATGACTCTCTAGGAATACACCACCTGCATAATATGTATGTACAAAGTTCACCCCTGACGTCTTCCTCAAGTCTAATAAGGCCCAATACAAACCATACAAAGCAACTAAGTCTTCAGGGTATAAATACACCACATCTTACCCCGGTAAGATAGAGGGAACCGAGACTTCCATGCTGACACACTGACCAGAGATGCTGAGGCTCCTGCATGCAGTCGCTCCAGCTGACAGCGGTCTGACACAGCCCTTGCGGGGTGTCCAACTCAAGACCAGGACGGGGTCCCACACTCTCTCTATTCAGGTATGGGGGTTCGACTAAATCCTAGGATTCTTGGCTCTTAGGCTTTTAGACCTACACATATGCTAGGTACACTAAGGTACATCTAGTTAGGCATCGTAGGAGTACGCGCACTTTCATAATGCTTTTATATTCATGTATGTATTCATGATTATTGCAATATGGTAGAACTGTTCTATCCCTTTGCTTTTATCGTACTGCTGATAATATATCTCTGCTATTGTCTGCTGGTTGCTGCAGCACATATATTTTACACTAGAATAGCAACTGTTCAATAAATACTTATTGAAACGCCCAGACTGTTTATTCTGTGTAACTCTCTGAGACAAACCGAATAAGTAAGCACGAGTGACTGAGCGAAAAGTAGTACATTGTTTCCATAATTCTGAGGGATCAGGGTTGTCATGGTCTAAGGTTGCCAGAAACTAATCTTTCCCCGATAAGAGGAGATTCTAGTGGCACTGTGAGCTAGCTAATGCAAATCAGGCTAACATATGCGGTGGGGGAGCACAGAGTCAGTCTAACACCAAGCCCACGGTTTATGTTATCCAAACGCGCAGGTCCTGCATGGGTACTATAGGAACTACACTACATGGCGCCACCAACGTTGGTTGGGTACTTATTTAACAGTAGAATCTGAGTAGTTCAGTCGTGCTATTCTCAGAGAACCTACTCACAAAACCCCAGAGACGTCTGGAGTGGGTGGGCACAAACTCTGCCACAGCTGAGTAGTACGAGAATACTATTTATTGGTTGTTGGTTAATCAAGCTTGAAGGAGATTTAGTTCCTAAAAATTGTGCATAACACCTTATCTTAGTTCCCTTTGAACACTTCTTCCTCTAAACATGTCTGGTACTGAGACAGGGGACCAGAGAGTTAACCTCTTCCTTTTAGAAGGAGAAGGAGATCCTGAAAATGCAATACAGATTGCACCAAAATTCAGAAGGACAGTCACCCTAAGACTATTAGAAAATGGTTTACAAGCTGGGGGTGGCATGGTAGTTTTCGTGATTGAGGCACACGAATCAAACAAAACAGAGGTGTTCTATTCATGGGTTACATTCCCAGCAGCAAATGCCATAACAAAGACATTTCACTACTACATAGCAGGAAATGCACCACGGGAATATGGTCCGTTTGAGGACATAGAGATTCCACTCACTTACCAGGAACATCATTACTGGTTTAATGGCGCCCTACCCCACGTACGAGAAAGAGTAAGATTAGGCCCGCTCGGAGGAGACGGGGCCACATGGCCAATACTAGCGGCTTACACACCGCATCCTGACATTGGAACAATGCCACAGCCAGAATCACTCGTACAACACAGAGATTTAATTAAAATCTACAGAAACCTGACACAATTTATCATGAGGAATTTAACAATCCAACCTGCACCAGGTGCAGCAAATAGTACTCCAGCTCAGGGTATAGGAAATAAAATTACTCCTCAAACATTACACGCGGTAATGGGCAAAATGCCCGCAAAACGCGAACAAATACCAATCTGGATAGCTCAGAAAATAACTCAGCTTGAGGCAGTATTCCCGAATACTACCACCTATGAAAAACACAGAATTCTAACAATCTGCTTGCCCATGGGGATCACACCACAAATAGAGGATTGCACCTCTTGGGGTTCAGTCTTTGCTGCCATATATACCAGAACACATGGTATCCCGTCATTAGCAGTAGTACCTGACGTATTGAGACAGATACAAAATGAGTACGGAGCAGAACCTGCCCTTAACTTAGGGATGAAGTTACTAAATAACTTTGACCAGGTATCAGCCATAATACTAGCTAACATTAAGGGGGAATCGGCTCCAGTGGCGATCCGCCAACGCCTAAGGGAGTTCAGTCCAATAGATCAACAACACAAACTACCCAAAATAATTGAAACTGCATATGCAGAATTAGGCAGAGACAGTCTAGGTGGGAAAGCATTAAAACAACAACTGGTGGGCAGTCCTGAAAAGGACACTACAAAGCAGACACCTACTTCTTCTAAAAAGAAGTGGGAAAATAAAAAACAACAAAAGTCTAAAGACAGCAGATCTCAATCCAGAGGTAGGTCTCCTCAACAGGAGCCCTCTGAAAGGAGGTATAACCTCAGGAATAGGGATAATATTAAGAAACCTGACAGGTATCAGGATACTGATACTCGTTCCTCTCGTTCCTTTCCGGGTTCATCAAAAAACTCCAGAGAGGGAAGGACGGTCAGAGGAGCGTACAAAGTCCAGAGACACGCAACGCGCTGCAGACTACGCACCTAAAAAAGAAGATAAACAAAAACAGAAACCTCAGTTTAAAAAGAAGAAGGTAGCAGGTCTCAAGATCAGACATGCCCAGAATTCTGAGGACACAGCTTCTGAACGGGGAATGGGCTCTGACGATGCTAGAGAGCGCGGCAGAAGTAACAATAGCTCGCCAGAACCTGAAGGAATTTCTGGAGACAGCGGAGTTGAGTGAGTATATCACGGTGGAAACACCTGATACCCGGGTAAGTGTACCACATAAGTTACATGCGATAACACTCCGGCTGGAGGGGGACAAGCCCAGGAAAATTAAAGGTCTCTTTTGGAAAAATCTGTCATCTGGTTATGACATTCTATTAGCAGAACAAGACTGGCCACCAGCATTCGTCATGGAGTGCCCTGGGGAGAAACTGTAATTTTTCCAGCCTTTTCCGACCTCGTTCCCATACATTTAAAACATGCATATGCGCAGGAGTGGGCGGTTGCCCTAGCTCCAGCATTGTATAAAAATCATGTTGGTTGGGATGAGGATTCAACCCACCACGTGATCCCGTTAAAAGTTTCCCCAAATGCTCAAAGGCAATACCCTATAAAGCAGGAAGCTAAAACACAAGTCAGGGGGATCCTAGATCAACTAGAATACCAGGGGGTGATAGAAAATTGCACTTCACCTATGAACAATCCTTTATTTCCCGTAATGAAACCTGACAACACATATCGTTTAGTTTTGGATTACAGACATTTAAACACTTGCACAAAGACATTTGCAGTTCAAAATGCACATAGTGCCGCATTAATGAATAACATTGTGCGCAAAAAATACAAAACAACACTAGATATCTCAAATGGATTTTTCTGTCAAAATATAGCACCTGAAAGCAGGTATCTGACCGCATTCAGTGCGTTAGGGTCCCAGGGACAATTTTGTCGACTAGCCCAAGGGTATAAAAATAGCCCCGGGGTATTTTCAGCAAGAGTAACAGAGTTACTCCAAAATTTGGATAAAGAAGCATTGTCCTATGTGGATGATATTTATCTGACGGACGATGACTTACTGAGGCACTTGACCAGGGTGAGCACCATTATTATGGGATTCGCCTCTGAGGGCTATAAATTTAATTTAAAAAATAAAAAATTGCCCACCTCAGTGTTCTATTTTTAGGATATGAGCTGTCAAGTGAAGGAAAAAGCCTAGCAGCAAACTTTTTAGAAAAATGTGCGCTGCTTCAACCTCCAAAATCATTAAAGAATTTACAATCAATTCTGGGATTCCTAAATTTTGGTCGAACATACATTTTGGATTACGCAGAAAGAGTAAAACCTTTCTACGACTTAATAAAACCTGATTTTTCAGTCAGACAATGGACACAGGAACATACAAATATCCTACGTTCACTACAGGAAGACATGATAGCTTCAAAACATTTACAGACACGTGTAAACGTACGCAACTTAGTGATCCGAGTAATAGCGGGTCAATGCGGGTACACTTATTTGACTTTCAATGAAGGCGAAACGGTACCAATCGCATACAAATTCACACCTGTACACAAACGCAGAGATGCGTTTCACTTCAACAGAAAAATACTGACAGCAGTGCAGACCGCTGTAGCAAGAGAAAGAGCTCTGGCTCAGGGTAAACGCATAATTGTCGTGACCCCAGTACCAGCTTTAGAAGCTGTTACAAAAGCTAGCATTCCAAATGCGAAAGCCTTACATCCCAGATGGATACAATGGGCTAATTCTCTTACTGCAACGGATGTTGAATACAGATTTGATCCAAGTTTAAAAACACAAGCATTTCTGCAATACGAACAAGAATATCCTCTACCAAATGAGATTTTGCCTCTAGATCAGTATGAATACATTATTTACACTGACGGATCTGCTCAACCGGCCACAGGGAGTAAGCAAGCTTACAGCACAGCGTGTGCGATTGTTAAAGGTCGCATGCACGATGGAAAGTTCCATCCGAGTTGCACTAAAACGCAATCTCTAGGAGACTGCACGGCTCAGTTGGCAGAGTTAAAAGCACTGATACTGGCACTTGTAAACACGGAACACAAATTCCCCACACTGATTGTGTGTGATTCCTTTTACTGTGTTCAGTCATACAATAAATATTTACATCATTGGGAACAAAACGGGTTCAAAGATGCAAAAGGTGGCACAATTAAGCATAAAATGCTATGGGAACAGGTAGTTGAGTTGAGAAACGAACTACCAAGGGCCCACGTGATACATACACTGAGTCATCAGTGTAATGGCGTTCACGTTGAAGGGAATTCATTGGCTGATGAAGCCACAAAGGGGGCTGTTTGCACAGCCGCCGTAGCTGCAGTTACTCGTTCAAAGACGAGAGTAGACGGCGAGATTATGGTAGCTGTCAATGCTTCACTCAAAGGCAGCACAGCAGTACCAAAGAAATTTCCACTCAAGTACTCCTACAAGTTAGATGCACAAAACATTCCATATGCTCAGATTCCTGGAGTGGGGGATAGAGTAATACCAAATATGGATCGTAGGCAAGGCTTAATTCTAGCAGCACACGAGGGTTTGGGTTCTGCGCATACAGGCGTTACAGCGACTATTTCTTTATTGAAACAGAGCTACTGGTGGCCAGGGTTAACAAAGCAGACCAAAGACTATGTCTTAAAGTGAGACATCTGTCAGCAGATGAAAGGCTCCACTGTAACACGCCCAGCACAGACACCATTGCTGAAATCAGACAAACCTCTCGCATGTGTTTATTTGGACCACTGCGGACCCCTACAATCTGATGGGGCCAAGAAATATTTCATGGTTGCAGTGGATTCCTGCTCTAGATTCCTATGGGTTTGGCCTCAGCGCTGTGCTGACGCTCGAACTGTTATAAAAGATTTGCGAGTCTTTATCGGCACATACGCAGTTTGCACATTACATTCTGACCTTGGCCCGGCGTTTAGCTCTCAGGGTTACAAAGAGGCCATGGAAGCAATGGGCGTAGCACTGCGGTACTCCTCTCCGTACCATCCCGAGGGAAATTCTGTTGTGGAGAGGAAAAACCGGGACTTAAAGCAATCTTTAACAACTAGGGTATTAGGCAAAGGCGGTAGATGGGTCGATCACCTTTATGGGGTACAACGAGCGATTAACAATCAGCCACGAAGCTCTCTAGGGGGTGTCACTCCTTACGAGGTCCTATTTGGGACAAGAATGTGGGTACCTGATCTTGATTGTGAAGGCACAGTGGCGGATGAGAAACCATTTGATATCCATGATCGTTTGGCTGTTTTACAGGATCGAAATAAATCCAGAACACAACAAAGTAACGATCTCCAGAAACAGACCGCCACTGAGGAAGTCAAGGCAGTAACGGCAAGACCTGTCTGGATCCCAAAAGTCGGGGATCTGGTCAGAGAAAAGATTGCAGACAAGAAAGAATTTGGGCCATCCTACAGAAAGCCTGTACCGGTCCTAGCAATCCAAGGCACAAGTACTGTACTTCTGCCGCCTCTTGCCGGGAAAAAGGAGAAAAGATTTGTTTCAATTGACTTAATCAAACCACACTATGTGGTCGATACTAAACAGTAGGCCTCGTGGACTCCACAGTAGCAGACGCCCTCCTCTCGCTACAATCCAAGACGTTCAAACAGAAAGACTCATCACGTTTGAAGAGCCACCTGTACGGAATGAAGGACTAAGCAACAATGCTATGGAACTCGTTCCACTTCAACAAGAAATTCATCTTCAAAATGAAAATCAGCTTAACACCCAAGTTGCAATCAGACCGACTACAGACGTCTACGTCAACATGCCTCGTCAAGAGCAAAATCCGATCTCAACAAATCCCGATGCAATTCCAACAATTGATCGAACTGCTTCTGGCTATTTCATGAACTTTGATACGTTTTCACTGGATCCAAGTGAGCCGGAAACGACGCCAGCCAAAAAATCACACAAACAGAAACTCACTGACTTTTTGAACTTTTTAGAAAGACTTACCTGGTGTCACCTTGGATTGAACTATGGTATATCACTGGGATTTTATTTTTTCTTTTCTGGCTAGGTTTAATTATAACTTTTAGTATGCTTATTATTGGACGATACCTCCAGCAAAGCTCTACAGCCCAAAGAGTCAATTTGATTTTAAAACCACACCAGTCTTCACATCGTGAACCAAGAGACTTGTCTTCAGTGAACATCACAGCAATTCCTATACCGGACGGTATAGTATGGGACAAGATTGATTATGATATATTCGGTCCGACAACTTTTAAAGCTTAAACATGTATTTAAAATTTCTTTAAGTGATATCATTACCACCAGTACATTATCTGATGATTGGGACACTGAAACTGTAAATAATTTAATGTCTGATTTGGAAAAAACTGCAGCATTTCCGAACAATGAAATGTTAGAAGGTACTTCAGACTATGATACATTGTACTGTTACCAACATTATGGTCATCATTTCTTGCACAAATCTATAACACCTAGAAATGTATTTGAATACCACCAGTGGGAACACTGCTCAACTCCTCCAAAAGGTAGTTCGCAAACCTTTGCACAGAAATTCACATACTTTTCAGGATTTAATACATCTGACCCAGCGTCATTTTATTACAAAGTGGCAAAAACATCAGCACAGAAAATTATGTTAACTGACACCAAACAGATTTACTCTGCTTCCTTTATGGCCCAGTTGTCTACACAGGGTTTCGACCTATGGAAAGACACTATAGATTTAAAATCAATCTGGGGTTCTAGGGACTGGCAAGTCCAGGGAACAGAAGCGCTTTTTAGAGCCTGCCTCATTCCACAGCAGATGATATTTCTAAATGAAACTGTGCAACAGACATCCTGTCTTGGACTAGCCAAGAACAAGGAACTGAACTCACCCGGGTTTCCTACACCATCACAGATGGGTGGGGGGCAGAATTCAACTACACATGGGATAAGATTAGATGACATTCTCCAGTACAACAGGTCAGATCCCAATTGGACGAAATGGCTGATTTGGCCCATTGAAACAAACACCTGTCAACAGAGATTTATGAATACAACTGAAGGGTTTAGTATCCATAGGTCAGATACACGCTATGTACAAAGACAACACCCAGGGGTAGTGACATCGTATAGTGTTGGGAAGTTGTGCCTTGATTGGCTAGAGACCTCAACACTCACAGAAGTGAAACATCACTTAAACTTACGCACACCTGATGTAGACCTTAGGGATTTCTTGCTAGGCCCAAGGAAAACACGTCAAACGTTTCATATATGCCGGCATTTATGCCTATTATAATGAAAACTGGAAAATATCCCAACAGGAGGCCGCAGAAAGAATACGGGAAATAGACCGTATTAATTTAGAAAAGGCATTAGCTGTAGTGGATAATGGGTTAACAACTTTGACCTCCAGGATTTACTCCTTAGGCAACATTGTGTCTTCGGCAATCGACATATTAGAACAAGATCTGGCCTTGTTACAACACGGGCAATCTCAGCTACGTTCTATTATGATGCTAAACTGGACGCTACAATCTTTGCGTGCAGGCTATGTGCCCTGGCGTTTCATAAACACCACGTCTCTGTTTTCAGAATACAATCTGACTGATAAACAGACAGAAATGGCACAAAGGGGAGCCAAATATACAATGCTGCGTATTGAGAAACTGGAAAGGTTACCATTCACTGTAGCCGAATTACCATCAACTGAATGGCTAATTCATGGCCAAATCACTCTGCCGGTCACTACGTTTCAGTTTCAATATTGCCTTGAGCAAAGGCAGGCAGGCAGGCACATATGAAAAAATGGGTAAGGGTTATATTAAGGAAACTTGGGAGTTACCATATAGATACCGATGCCGGAATGGGGATCGAGAAGTATTTCTGAGTGGTACAAACTGCAAGAACGCTTTAAGCGGTTCTCTCTTGTGTCAGGATATTTCACTACACGGAGCCTGTAGCGGTTCAGTAGCAAACCTATCGTGTCACATTACAGGGACCCCAGCGGCCATGATCACACCGGTTTTTCAGCTGCTCTCGAATGGGAGTTACTTGATGCTAAATGATCAAGGTTGCTGTGGGATGCTTCCGGGCATCGCCTATCTGGTCACCGTTAACTCCAGGGTTACTTGCTGTATGCAAGTATTGTTTCCGCCACTGAAAAAAGTCAGGGAGGCGCCGCTATGGCCTTCACTGAACGTTTCTTTCATACAATTTGATACTCTGAGCAGACTGCAAGCCATGCTTTTACAGCAAACTGTGCCATTAACCTCCGCTCGAGAAACCTTTGAACTTCAAGTTGCAAGGACCTCGACTGAGATACTGGCGCTTATACGTACAAACTGCCCCTTTCATTTCGTAGAAATGGTGGGACGTATCTTCAATATGTCTGATACGAGTGGTATTATACACCTATTTAAGACCATAGGGTCAGGACTGTTAAGGACCTTTCAGACAGTCCTCGGAGTAATCCCAAATTTTATACACTCCGTATTGGGAAGCATATTTGGAGGACTCCCGCTTATCCTATTGCTGATTGCAGGGGTCCTATTCATAATACTACTGCTACGCAATGGACGGCCCAATTCCCGAGGGAATGGCGAACATGCTCCTGGAGCGGAAATTCCGTGAACGCATGGTACAACTTCTGGGCATTTCTTGCCTGCGAGAACTCAATGCCTCCTGGTTTCTATCCTTTCGACCACTCTGGGTAGACTGCATCTTACCTGTTCTTCGATGCCTGCTTTGCGGAGAAGAATGCACGTTAGATCTTTGTCTAACATTTCCATCAGATGTGCCTCCGGACACGGATGCAATGCTGGACCCCGTAAAGGCCCATGCTCTGCGTTGTCCCCAGCGTCTTCAGATTCTGATGAACACATTCCTTGAGAATCCACAGGTGCCGTTTGCTCCTGCTGGGTTAGGTGGCTCCTCCACAGGCACCCAGGTAACAACTGCAGCACAAGCTGCTGCAGCATCGACTGTTGGCAGTGCTACATCCCATCTATGTGCGATTGACGTTCTCTGTGAGGCGTTGGATTTGTCGTCTGCAGTAGCTAACACTGATAATGTTGTGCTTCCCAGCCAGGACACTTAATCTCGAATTGGCTCATCGCGTCCTGGGAAAGAATTCGGCTTCTCCACTCGTTTTCATAATAAGCGAGCAAATTTGGAACATTTCCTAAATTGACACTTTTGCTTGAGAAAAGCATGGCCTTCTTCCACTTTGAGTGAAGCAACTTATATAGAGAAACAAAATAGACATTTTTTTTTCTTCTGTTTAGTGGCAATTGGAAATAGTTGAATTGTAAAATTTTTGAATTTTTTAAAAAAATTTTAAAACCATGTTTTTACTTGCTTTTAAAATGTTTTTTAAATTGTCCAGATTTTAAGTATGGTCATTATCATCCTATTCGGAAGGGGAGTGGGTGTTATGTTCCGTATAGATGCCCTAATGTAGACCCGTTCATACGTGCCCTAAAATGGACGTATTCGTATTTGCCCTAATACGGTCATATTCGTACTTGCCCTATTATGGTCAAAGCCGCATATGCCCTATTACGGTCATAACTGTACATGTCCTATTATAGTCATGATTCCTTATATAGGCATGATCTTTCACCTACATTGGTCGTCGCTAGTACACAACGAGCTCTGTGGGCTGAACGTTATCTTGCCTGTGGTTTTGAATACAGCAGGGTTTTTCCCAAACACAGGCCCACACTGTACTCATCAATTATGCATGACTCTCTAGGAATACACCACCTGCATAATATGTATGTACAAAGTTCACCCCTGACGTCTTCCTCAAGTCTAATAAGGCCCAATACAAACCATATGAAGCAACTAAGTCTTCAGGGTATAAATACACCACATCTTACCCCGGTAAGATAGAGGGAACCAAGACTTCCATGCTGACCAGAGACGCTGAGGCTCCTGCATGCAGTCGCTCCAGCTGACAGCGGTCTGACACAGCCCTTGCGGGGTGTCCAACTCGAGACCAGGACGGGGTCCCACACTCTCTCTATTCAGGTATGGAGGTTCGACTAAATCCTAGAAGGATTCTTGGCTCTTAGGCTTTTAGACCTACACATATGCTAGGTACACTCAGGTACATCTAGTTAGGCATCGTAGGAGTACGGGCACTTTCATAATGCTTTTATATTCATGTATGTATTCATGATTATTGCAATATGGTAGAACTGTTCTATCCCTTTGCTTTTATCGTACTGCTGATAATATATCTCTGCTATTGTCTGCTGGTTACTACAGCACATATATTTTACACTAGAATAAAAACTGTTCAATAAATACTTATTGAAACGCCCAGACTGTTTATTCTGTGTAACTCTCTGAGACAAACCGAATAAGTAAGCACGAGTGACTGAGCGAAAAGTAGTACATTGTTTCCACGATTCTGAGGGATCAGGGTTGTCATGGTCTAAGGTTGCCAGAAACTAATCTTTCCCCGATAAGAGGAGATTCTAGTGGCACTGTGAGCTAGCTAATGCAAATCAGGCTAACATATGCGGTGGGGGTGCACAGAGTCAGTCTAACACCAAGCCCACGGTTTATGTTATCCAAACGCGCAGGTCCTGCATGGGTACTATAGGAACTACACGACACTAATGAACCTTTAACTCCCTGCCTTGTCCAACCATTCCCTTTCAGCCTGGAATGCGGCTATCAACAACGATAACATTTACTAAAACCCATGCCAACTTCTCAGCCAACCGCCTCTGCACCTGCTTCAAAGCAATAATGACATACACACTTCTCTCCTCCCTGTGCACCTGTTCCAATATCAGCATGATTACAATAGGCAAACCGCCAGACTGGCACCTAGTAAAACCCCCAATATAAGGAGAGGGCGGGTGGGAAAAAACAAACTCCTGCCTACAACCATCCACCATGTCACCTATTGACAAAATGGTGGCTGGTAAAGCACAAGGCTGGCTATATATACGTGGGCAAAATAACAGCGAGACTGCTGACCCCATCCCACTCTGTGACAAGGTGTCACTGATTGACACTCTGCCCTGGACACTTCAGGGCTTAAAACTGAAGTGCCCAGGTCTGAGGCAATGAGTGACTTCCCCCCTCGCCATGAACGGGAGGGTCTTGAGCACCTTTGCTGAGCTGAGGAGGTCACGCCCACAGGTGCTGTGACATCCTCAGCCCAGCAAAGTTCAGCTCAGGCAGCTTGGAGCCTGCACATTTAGCACATGCCTAGCGCCTGGCTGCCTGACCTTTGCTCAGTCTGACAGACACCCTTCTTGAGAGACAAAAGGTGTGGGGGCGAGGCCCGTCAGCCTCTATGGACGGGCTGTAGCTGACAGCTTTACTGCATCTATTAACCTCTAACTAACTTAACTTTCTAATGAACCTTTAACTTCATGCCTCTTCCAGGCATGAACTTGTCGAACCGTTCCCTTTAACCTGGATTGCAGCTGTCAACAACAATAACATTTACTAAAACCCATGCCAACTTCTCAGCCAACCGCCTCTGCATCTGCTTCAAAGCAATAGTGACATACACACTTCTCTCCTCCCTGTGCACCTGTTCCAATATCAGCATGCATAGAACAGGCAAACTGCCAGACTGGCACCCAGTAAACCCCCCCAGTATAAGGAGAGGGCGGGTGAGAAAAAACTGACTAATGCCTACAACCAGCCACGGTGTCGCCTATTGACAAAATGGCGACTGGTAAACCAAATGGCTGGCTATATATACGTGGGCTACATAACAGCCAAAACCCGGCTGCAGTCATTGGACTAAACCAACTCCTCCAGTCCTCCCAGGGGGCTAATCTCCCTCCTGTCGGCTGACCCCAAAAACCCCACTGGGGGAGAGGGGGCGTAGCACAGACCACCGACCCCGGCTTTGTGTGAAAGAGGCCACTTTATTGAAGCAGGTGCACATCACATATAACGCCTGGGCCTTTCGCCTTACAAAATTAAAACCTCACTATAAAAAGATGGTCACCTATGTTAAACTATCCCCACCCCTAAATGTCCCTACCCTTCCGTAAAACATAATACTGCAAATCTCTACCTCCTCCTGTGCTGATCTTCTGCGACTGAGAACTTTAACCTGCCATACAGCTTTACTGCATTTATTAACCTCTAACTAGCTTAACTTCCTAATGAACCTTTAACATCCTGCCTCGCCCAGGCGTTAGCTTGTCCACCCGTTCCCTTTTAGCCTGGATTGCCGCTGTCAACAACAATAAAAATCTCTAAAACCCAGCTCGCATAGCCTGGGTAGTCCCCATATCCGTCAACCAACACCACCTGCTGTACCCTTTACGCTGTGCCACCTGTGACCTCCCCACTCCTG
This sequence comes from Calotriton arnoldi, assembly GCA_963921515.1. NCBI lineage: Eukaryota > Metazoa > Chordata > Amphibia > Caudata > Salamandridae > Calotriton > Calotriton arnoldi. The sequence continues at coordinate 73,429 of CAWUFW010005885.1, read as the reverse complement.
CACCTTCCCTGCACTAACTGCTCGAACCACCTGCGTCTCTGCGCCTGTGCTTGCCGACCCAGCCCTTACTGCCTCGCCCCCCACCGACCTGCCCTGGAATCTACCCTCACAGGCTTCAAGACCTCAGCTTCTGCTCACTTGCTTCGCACCGAGCCTGGCTCCTCCTCTTCTGATTCCCGCCCTCTTCCTCTTCTTTGCTCCACCTCAATAAGACTGCCACCAATGCTAAGGCCGGGCCCCTGGGAGTGACGTGCTTAGTGCCTTTCTCCACCCATGCCCCCTCTTTTCCCCCACCCCCTACTGCCCGAAGTCAGCCTGGCCTCCCTACCACGAGGCCCCTTTTCCCCACTGTGTCCTCACTCCCTCTGGGACCCTCTTCAACCAACCCCTTGTTCTAAGGATACTGGCATCCAGCACCCCCGCCCCCAGTTTTGCCGTGGCCCTGCCTGCTCTGTTGAGCGCCCTCAAATGGGCTTCTACTATCTCCTCTGGTGGTGCCAATCCCTTCAGCCTGTCTCTTCTTGCTGGCCTGAAGCCCCACTCTGGCCTGCCTCCCAGCTCTCTCTTGCTGTGTTGCCTGGCCCCTCTCCCATCCCCCTTCACTCTGTGGACGTTTTACAGCACTGCATCTGACACGGCCTGCACTATTCATCCCAACACTCCCCCTCCCTCTCGCAGCTGCTGCCTAGGCATTCCGGCCTCCCGGGGCCTCCGTCTCTGTCAGTGGGACCCCCTCTGCCTCAATAACTCATTGCGCTCCTCTTCCACTGGCCGCATTGGCTTCTGCTCCACCCACCGGCCCGCCTGATTTAAATCCCCGGGTCCAGATGTGGTGGTGAACACGCCAGCAGCGCGGCCATGACCCCCTCAGACGCCGGATGCATCAAGTGGCCTCCTCCTAACCTTGCCACGCCTTCTGCCAGCAGGTCTAAACGCGCTTCCTCCTCCAACAGCCTCAGTGCCTGGGCCACCTTATCCTCAGCCATAACTGCCTGCAAAAAACAAGTCCTGTCTGCTATCAAAAAATGAACTCCTGCCTACTACCAGCCACTGTGCCACCTATTGACAAAATGGTGGCTGGTAAAGCAAATGACCGGGTATATATACTTGGGCTACATAACAGCCCAAAACCGGTCGCAGTTGTTGGACTGCACCAACTCCTCCAATTCTCCTGGGGGGAAATCTCCCTCCTGTCGGCAGCCCCCAAAAACCCCAATCTGTGACTGTATTCCAAATAAGAACATTGGAATGTTGAGCTCTCCACTGAAGACAATGGAGAGGCTGAGGGCCAATAATGGCAGGCGTCTATTCCTAATTTTTAAAAGGATCAGTGATGGTGCCCAAAGCTCCGCTCAGAAGCCAGCAGCTGGTGCAATTAAATGGCACATGTCAAATACCAAGGTCACATAGTCTTAAATCCACCTCAAGCCTCTTTAATCCACTTCCAGACAACCACTTCCCTTTTATCTCATTCTTGCAGCTCCTCCTTTATCACTTTATGACAGTTTTTCCGTCGTTCTCTTCCTCCGTCGTTCTGATTTTGTGTGCTTTTCCCTCTCTTGCTCTCGTAAATAGCTACATCGGAAAAATATGGGCTGTTGGCTCCCACTGGCAACCATCAGCTCAAATTAAGCGCTGGCAGGTGTAAGCCTGTGCTCCAACATTTCAATGTCTATCAGTTTCTTGACTTTTTAATTTAGAACATTCTACCCTCGATGAGTGAAATGTTCTAATAGCATTATAGCCCTTTTGCCTTGGGCTATACCATTTGTTAAAGAATCTCTCCATTGTCATAGGCTCTCTCCGGGTCTTTAATAATTGATGTAGCCCTAAGCAGCAAGCCGTAATGCTATACTACATTCCACTTGTAATTCCAATTCCCCGTTTTATGAAAAAACGGTTAGAATAGGAGGTATTTAAGGTGCCTGGTAAGTATCTCACCACGTGGTGTCAGTATTTATCACAGGCAAAAAATATCTCATAACTATCTCCTCGCTCGTGATCGCAGACAGAATGTGTTTGTGAAGCCTTTGTTGACATTGAGGAATTTCTTGTCCCTCTACAAAAGATGGTGGTTGTTACTCAGTGATACTCATTTACATTTTTTACTCCCCTCACACTCTTTCTGGTCCCACCACCTCCACCCAGGCTCGTCCATTATCTCCCATCAATCCAGTTTTCACACTCTGTTTGTGACTTTTTAAAATGTTTTCATTGTTTTAAAAAAAATTGCTGCACATTGCTATTTGAGTGACATCACAAATATGTTTTATTTTTTAACTTACCTTTCAAAAATAGCCATTGGCTGTCAATGAATCGTAAATTAAAAAATAAACTATACCAAAAAACATGAAGATGTTCACTGGTGCATCAGAAATCTTGTAATGCTTTTTCTTTGTGACAAAAATCAATTCAAAATGGCCACCCATGTGTGAATACTCATCTTGGAATGGTTTTTTTCATAAAATAAAAAGAAAAGTATTCCAAGATGGTCACTCATAAATAAGCGCCTGTGCTAATGCACCAGTACCCATTTTCGAATTTCCTTTGTTTTGGATTTCCATGACAGTAAACCAAACAAGCACGGGTCACTCCATTAGTTCTGTGCCTCCTTTTCTACAACTGAGACCAATTGACTTTACCAGTGCTTGTTTTTTATTAGCAACATAGAAAGTTAAAGGAAATCAAATTCCTTGAATAAGCCTGTCAAGAAAAAAATAGAGCAAAATGATTTTGCACTGTAAGCTTATATGCAACACAGATTTTGTCCCACACACTCATATTTAACCTTTGAAACCTCGAGAATTATTTTTCCCAATTATTATTATGTAAAGAAAGAACGAACTGTATGACATAAGCTTGAGACATATTTGCTATGGTGCAAATACGATTAGCTGTATTCCGTATTACACAAGCCGCAAAATTTGTGCAGGTACATTTACTCTTTTTTTGCACCAGTGCAAAGTTATTGTATTATTGTCCTCGTTTTGCAAGAGAAGAAAAGGAAGTGACAAACCTGTGTGACTATTGTTTTTAACAATTTGTTTTTTATGTCAATTGTGGAAAGTCTATTGATTTCATAGCCCTTTACATAACAGTTATTTGTGTAATTCAACTAAATGATATTCGTTTTACAAATTACTCAGAAGAACTAAAGTCTGAGGATTCCCACCAGGTCTCGATCCTGTGTACTACTGATAGCACACTTATGTTTACAGCAGGCGCATTAAGCCCCTCAGCTATTTTGCCAGTTTTCGTGAATATAAGACAATTGTGAGGAAGATCCCCCCCCAACGGTGACTGAGGGAAGGACAGAACATTAGTTGTCTGATGAAAGCAGGCAACATAATGAAACTATCCATAAAGAAGTCAAAAGTTGGTATTCCTACACACATTGAACTACAGTGCTAAAGACAATACAGACACAAAAAAGGCAGACATAAAAAAGCACATTTTGAAGGGAACACTAGCACAACAGTCTACCAATAGCATGTGCTGAAGAGTTTACCGGAGTGTGTGATCTAAATCATATCAGTGCTTAAGTTACAACTAGTGGGTAGGAGACTTAATTCGTGACAACGCCATAGCTCAATAAGGCAAGGTAGAGCAGCATCCTTAGACCAAAACCTACTAGTGGTTCCAGATTACATGAAAAGACAGCTCAAAACTGATGGGAGGATCGCTCTCATAAATCTCAAGTCACTGGCAATCCCTCTGGCCACAAATCAGCCCTTTATTTTTAAGTTAGCCTCCGCCATGACAGGTATGGCCAACCATATGCAAATCAGTCTCGGCCAAACACTAATGGTTGAGGTTAATTCAAGCATACAACCCATCATGATTTTGTTTTCCTCAATGAGACACCCTAAGTGCAAAAGGTTCATCAAGACATAGGTTTTGTGCAAGGCTTGCCATAGGACTGAGCTTGCACCTCATGAAGAAGGCCTAACAAGGCCAAAACCGTGCTTGTGTTCCTTTTCAATGGGATGACCTGGCCTGGCAGTTCGGTCTGAAGTGTTCCTACAGGCAAATGGCTAAGGTTGATTTGCATATGGTTTGTCCCTTACTGTAGTGGCCCTGTGAGCAAAAACACTGTCTGGAGTGCAGACTATAGTAAATCATCAGGGTCTTAGATGAATTCAAGCAGGTTTTTTCTAAGTGAGATATTCCAAGTGTGAAAGATATGCCCAGACTTAGATATGGTGCTTGCTGTGCCACAGGACGTAAGCTTCACTTCACTGAGTTTAGACTGGTCAGGGGTTGCTTGTGTTCCAGTTCGGAGGGGAGGAGGCTTTGCATTTTTGGGTTGGACTATCCCTACTGGAGCATGACTAGTGCTGATTTGCAAATGGTTGGTCACTGTCCCTAATTGCACAGGGGCCAAAATCAACGATGGCCATGGATGTGGCCCAGAGTAACTCTTAGTGACTGATATTAATTCAGGCATTTCACCCATCACTTTTTAGGTATGGCTATAGATAGCTTTAGCTGTTTGGCAGTTGTTTTGTAACTAATTCTTAAAAATATGCATATACATGGCTCCTGGTCCTGCTGGCTTCGGTCTTCCTATTGTTGCTTGGTATATATTGTCCCTGATTGAATGCTTGCATTGCAATACATAAGGGACAGTTTTACATCTCAAAAGTACACAATCATCACACATTAATATCTTAATCTCATACGTATACTGCATCTTTTTTTCACTGCGGCTGATGACTCCTCTCTGTTCATCAGCCGCAGTGTGTGGCTGTTTTTTTCCTATCCAGTGATTCAGATTTTTATAAGAATCACCTTAGAGTTTTGATTTACCTTTTAAAATAAAGGTTCTAACACTACATTGCCTGCGAAACCATTCGTTACTAATCTGGATTAGAAGGAATATTTTGAAAATACTCACCTGTCCTGGTGTGTGTGTATGTATATATATATATATATATATATATACAACAAACAAACGAAGTCTCCGCACTTCCGCAGAACATGTGGCGAACAGAGACAACACGAATCCTCCAGGTTTGGGCACTGTTGTTATTTTATTTAGAGCTTCAAATCTGACGCGTTTCGGACAGGAACGTCCTTGCTCACAGATATATATATATATATATATATATTTTTCACACGGTAAGCCTGCACAGCAGCTCCTCTCCTCTGTTGCCAGGGCGCTGACTTCACACTGAGTACACCCGGTGATTCAAATTCATTATGTCTTTCTTGCACATCACATGTAGGCATAGGAAATGCATTACTTTATACATCATAATTGTCAGTGCTTGGGGTGAATCATTTTATTTTTTCTTGTGCCTGCCTTATATCGTAGATACAGAATGATAAAAGCAATAAACAGAAACAAGAACAAGCCCAAATGCTTCATTGAAAGTAAATGAAAAATAAAAAGATAAAAAACTCTACACTGTTTTAAATGCACTTTTCACTGTGACTGCTGCTTTAGTTGTATTTTTCAAGGTCAATATGGGGCTGAAGGCAAACTTAAATGTAAAATACATAGTGCAAATCCAAAAAAGATGTTGATCAATGTTTAAACGCAAAGATAAATGCTGCTGTCAAAAGCTAATTGGTTTTAAGGAATTTTGAATCGCAATATAATATGCAGGTATTTGTGGCACAAAGATGGTGAACTTGGCAGCGAAATAATGTGCCTGTGTGTGACCAATTTGGAAAGATTTGTTGATTTTGTGTGCTTTCAAGTACAGAATCAATTTGATTTTCTTCAAACTTTAGACCTGATGTAGTGGTCAGACCAAGTGGAAAAAAGCATTGCCAAAGCAAATACATCTGGTGTTAATGTGCTAACTCTTGCAAACACAGGCATGCACAAATCCTGTTAGCATGAATTAACCATCTTAAAGGAAGAGCTACTTCCTTGGCAAATGCTTGTTTGTTCATCACTGTGAGATGCCTCAAGCGTGTACGGGATGTCCAAACGTCTGTCCCATACACACGGTGCCACATGGCTAAAGTCACTCTTCACAGATGAAATGCAAATAAGGCAAACCCGTACCAGCTTAGATTGTGTATCTATTCAGAGGTTAGGTGCCCTAGCGGGTCAGACAGAAGTATTCCCTTGAAGCTGGTTCAAGACTTATTTGTCTATAGTTAACCCGTGAGCGACTGGCTGTAGGGCACTGTGACAAAGAAATAGAATGGAATGAAAGGCAGCCTAAAGTAATGAATTACCATGGGCTCAGAATAATGCAAGTGCTCTATGTATCACTTTTGTTTTTATTTGTCGCAAAAGGACTGAAAATTCTCTTTTGGGAGCACACCGTCTGGCAAAATGCTCTTTTACTCAAAGCTCTGAAAGTCCTTGCAGTGTTCCTGATTATGGAGCAAGCGCAATGCCTTACCGTGTTAGAAAATGCATCGAACTGGGTACCACCCTCAGATACACCAGTAATGCAGGCCTTCAGGTGGTAGAGAAGGGAAGCAGGGGGTCAGCAATATGCTTGGTTTTAGAATTCTCCAGAGCATTCCTTTACAATTTATTCCTAGTCTTAGAAAATGCATTATAAAGCGGGGTGGTTTGCCACGTGATTACCCTTCCTTATAGATTGAACCAGAACCAGCAAATGGATTTAATTTAGCACAATAAATTGAATTCGTACGTAGCTCCGCAAGCGAGAGGTTAAACCTCATCTAGCTATCTAATTTGTTAGCTGCCTTGTGTTTGTTCTCCAGCCAGTGGCTTTCTGATGGGCTCCAAAATTGTTTTTTTAAGGGCTCCAAGACATTTGTGGATTGCCTAGAAGTGGCTACAAGGGCAGCGCTGAAATCGAGTCAAGAACGAATTTGTAGGTGGGGGATTCAATACTAAATGTATTCTTGTAATCTTCACCAAGTATGACAAGTTCGGGCATTCTGGAATATCCAATTCAAATAAAAACACATAAACTGGATGTAAGCAATGATCTATTTCAACAAAACCAAGATCACCAAAGGGCTTACACAACACAACAAGGGGAAAAAAGAGTATACAGTACTCTGCAGTGGTCAATGCACGGCAATGTGCTCAATTAAGTCAATACACCCAAAAAACAAACAGTGCACAATGCTTCAGGGCAGACGTGTCAGAAGCTTTGGTAGAGCTAGACACCAAATCTTTTTGCGGGGCCTCTCTTGGCTTTCTAATTAAAGAAGCGGTTCATAATTAGGAAGGTGTACTCCAGGGAAAGTGAAAACATTATATTTGGTGCCACGTAGTGGTGTTTACATGCCAGCTGTATTAAGAAAGAACAAACGAGGCTCTTTCTTCCCTTTTATTATTAGAAACATGTTTTAATAGGAAGACGGGGCCCCAAAATCCTTCGACAGAGAACCCCGGCTGCCCTCCCCTTGTGACGATCCAACAATACCCTATAACAAATTAACACACAACATTCAATACTGGTATGTGATGTCAAAGTATTCAAAAGTAGTTAATGGCACCCTTCTAGCACGTGGACATCTATTTAAGATTAGTGCAATAACAAACAGGGCCTTTTCGATTTGTAGAGGGAAGCAGCCAGGACAAAACGTTTACCTTTTGAAAGGCAATCACCCAGGGCCCGATTCACAGAACTAATCTGAGACAAAATCCTAAACTTACTGCTTTTGGTATTCACAAAAGGCATTTAGTAGTAGTAAAGTTAGGATTCCTAACTTTACTACTACTAAACTGAGACAAAATCCTAACTTTACGACTTTCGGTATTCACAAAAGGCATTTAGTAGTAGTAAAGTTAAGAATCCTAACTTTACTACTACTAAACCCCTTTTGTGAATACCAAAAGCAGTAAGTTTAGGATTTTGTCTTAGATTAGTTCTGTGAATCGTCCCCCCAAAGTGTAACAGTGGCATTTAAAAAAAGAGCAAAGCAGGGAAGAGACGACCTCTGCGCACAGCATAAAAGAGCCAAGCAGGCCTGCCACTCTGCAGACAAACACACACTACTTGTTGCTAGGTATATGTTTAATCCTCGCCATTATTATGTGATCGCGTGACTGGAATACGTGCTTTTGCAATATCCAGGTCAGTGGCCTCATTTCTACAAAGGCTATTCGTGGAAGTACCCACCTCTCCTTCCCCAGCAGTATCACGTGACACCTAGAACTAGGGAATTGGGACGGAGGATAAAGCAATGCGACCTGGGGCTGTAAACTCACAGCACTTGAAAAGAAGTGCGAGCGGAAGCTACGTCAAGTGTAAAAGTACCTCTCAAACTCTTTCTTTTGATATTGAAAGGTATACATTTAATTAAGGAGAATTTTCAAGGAAATAGCGAAAGATGCAAAACAGGCTTTGCATGGTGAGGGAACAGTTAAAAGCTCTAAGTCATTCAACCCTGAATATTTACAGCCCAACCTCGTAGTGAACCGAACTAGACTCCAGTGTGAGATCTGTGAGTGTTAAAATTCAGGCTATGTTTAGAGGGTGCTAGTTGAGGAGCTTGAGTACCGAGTTGTCAGGTAGTTTTGCAGCTCTACTCAAAGGGCCTGATTCACAAAAGTAACACACTTTTGAGGAGACTTACACTTTGGAGTAAGTTTAATGCTTTCGGTAAAGTGTAAAATACATGTCTACACCACCAGAGTAAATCAACTGGCTCTCTCGTGTGTGTGATAGGGGTTCCCGTGCCTCCCTAAACCTCTCCCTGACCTTCTCTAAAACCCTCTTACTCCTCCCAAATCCCACCCACTTTAGGAGTCAGTCTGCCCCTTTCCCCGCCCAGTCTCCTGCACCCCGCCCACATTTACTGTTTACTTATACTCAGGTGTGCAAGGACCCTGAAGTCGGGGAGGAAAACTTCAAACACATAAGTATAGCTAAAACTTACAATTTGTCAGTGGCGTAACAAAACTTGAGGGGGCCCCCCTGCAAGCTACGTGGAGGGGCCCCCTTCGTACTCAATCAGGAGCTCTCTGGCTGGAGTACTGTGCTGAGGGTGCCCACGGGAGCTTGGGCCCACCCCCCGCACCGCTGGGGCTGCGGGGGCCTGTGTTACGCCCCTGCAATTTGTAGTATGCTTTGTAGTACTACAAAACGTACTACACAGAGCAATTTGTGAATCAGGCAAAGTGTCTCTCTTCTAGATGGCTTGGCCACATGCCTCTTTCTCCACAATTGTTACAGCAAACAAATGATGGACGGAATGCTGACAATGCAAACATTCTCCCCCAGTCAAAAGATCTGGGTTAAATCCATCGTTCTTTTGCCCACTACGCCACCCCAGTTTGGACCCAGCCATATGCAAATCAGTCTTGACCCTGTGCCCCATGGGAACAGTCCAGACCGAACTGCCAGGCCAGGTCCTCCCTGGACTGGAAACAAGCATCCTGGGACCGGATTCAGGGTATGTCACCCTTCTTCAGCCAGGCTAGGCTTGAATCCAGTGGCACAGTGAGCAAGGGACCCACGTCTGGGCATACCCATCCCACTTAGGGCGAAAAGTGTTACAGCAAACAAATGATGGACGGAATGCTGACAATGCAAACATTCTCCCCAGTCAAAAGATCTGGGTTAAATCCATCGTTCTTTTGCCCACTACGCCACCCCAGTTTGGACCCAGCCATATGCAATCAGTCTTGACCCTGTGCCCCATGGGAACAGTCCAAACCGAACTGCCAAGCCAGGTCCTCCTTGGATCGGAAACAAGCATCCTGGGACCGGTTTCAGGGTATGTCACCCTTCTTCAGCCAGGCTAGCTTGAATCCAGTGGCACAGTGAGCAAGGGACCCACATCTGGGCATACCCATCCCACTTAGGGGGAAAAGTGTTACAGCAAACAAATGATGGACGGAATGCTGACAATGCAAACATTCTCCCCCAGTCAAAAGATCTGGGTTAAATCCATCGTTCTTTTGCCCACTACGCCACCCCAGTTTGGACCCAGCCATATGCAAATCAGTCTTGACCCTGTGCCCCATGGGAACAGTCCAGACCGAACTGCCAGGCCAGGTCCTCCCTGGACCGGAAACAAGCATCCTGGGACCGGTTTCAGGGTATGTCACCCTTCTTCAGCCAGGCTAGCTTGAATCCAGTGGCACAGTGAGCAAGGGACCCACGTCTGGGCATACCCATCCCACTTAGGGCGAAAAGTGTTACAGCAAACAAATGATGGACGGAATGCTGACAATGCAAACATTCTCCCCCAGTCAAAAGATCTGGGTTAAATCCATCGTTCTTTTGCCCACTACGCCACCCCAGTTTGGACCCAGCCATATGCAAATCAGTCTTGACCCTGTGCCCCATGGGAACAGTCCAGACCGAACTGCCAGGCCAGGTCCTCCCTGGACCGGAAACAAGCATCCTGGGACCGGTTTCAGGGTATGTCACCCTTCTTCAGCCAGGCTAGCTTGAATCCAGTGGCACAGTGAGCAAGGGACCCACGTCTGGGCATACCCATCCCACTTAGGAGCGAAAAGTGTTACAGCAAACAAATGATGGACGGAATGCTGACAATGCAAACATTCTCCCCCAGTCAAAAGATCTGGGTTAAATCCATCGTTCTTTGCCCACTACGCCACCCCAGTTTGGACCCAGCCATATGCAAATCAGTCTTGACCCTGTGCCCCATGGGAACAGTCCAGACCGAACTGCCAGGCCAGGTCCTCCCTGGACCGGAAACAAGCATCCTGGGACCGGTTTCAGGGTATGTCACCCTTCTTCAGCCAGGCTAGCTTGAATCCAGTGGCACAGTGAGCAAGGGACCCACGTCTGGGCATACCCATCCCACTTAGGGCGAAAAGTGTTACAGCAAACAAATGATGGACGGAATGCTGACAATGCAAACATTCTCCCCAGTCAAAAGATCTGGGTTAAATCCATCGTTCTTTTGCCCACTACGCCACCCCAGTTTGGACCCAGCCATATGCAAATCAGTCTTGACCCTGTGCCCCATGGGAACAGTCCAGACCGAACTGCCAGGCCAGGTCCTCCCTGGACCGGAAACAAGCATCCTGGGACCGGTTTCAGGGTATGTCACCCTTCTTCAGCCAGGCTAGCTTGAATCCAGTGGCACAGTGAGCAAGGGACCCACATCTGGGCATACCCATCCCACTTAGGGCGAAAAGTGTTACAGCAAACAAATGATGGACGGAATGCTGACAATGCAAACATTCTCCCCCAGTCAAAAGATCTGGGTTAAATCCATCGTTCTTTTGCCCACTACGCCACCCCAGTTTGGACCCAGCCATATGCAAATCAGTCTTGACCCTGTGCCCCATGGGAACAGTCCAGACCGAACTGCCAGGCCAGGTCCTCCCTGGACCGGAAACAAGCATCCTGGGACCGGTTTCAGGGTATGTCACCCTTCTTCAGCCAGGCTAGCTTGAATCCAGTGGCACAGTGAGCAAGGGACCCACGTCTGGGCATACCCATCCCACTTAGGGGCGAAAAGTGTTACAGCAAACAAATGATGGACGGAATGCTGACAATGCAAACATTCTCCCCAGTCAAAAGATCTGGGTTAAATCCATCGTTCTTTTGCCCACTACGCCACCCCAGTTTGGACCCAGCCATATGCAAATCAGTCTTGACCCTGTGCCCCATGGGAACAGTCCAGACCGAACTGCCAGGCCAGGTCCTCCCTGGACCGGAAACAAGCATCCTGGGACCGGTTTCAGGGTATGTCACCCTTCTTCAGCCAGGCTAGCTTGAATCCAGTGGCACAGTGAGCAAGGGACCCACGTCTGGGCATACCCATCCCACTTAGGGCGAAAAGTGTTACAGCAAACAAATGATGGACGGAATGCTGACAATGCAAACATTCTCCCCCAGTCAAAAGATCTGGGTTAAATCCATCGTTCTTTTGCCCACTACGCCACCCCAGTTTGGACCCAGCCATATGCAAATCAGTCTTGACCCTGTGCCCCATGGGAACAGTCCAGACCGAACTGCCAGGCCAGGTCCTCCCTGGACCGGAAACAAGCATCCTGGGACCGGTTTCAGGGTATGTCACCCTTCTTCAGCCAGGCTAGCTTGAATCCAGTGGCACAGTGAGCAAGGGACCCACGTCTGGGCATACCCATCCCACTTAGGGCGAAAAGTGTTACAGCAAACAAATGATGGACGGAATGCTGACAATGCAAACATTCTCCCCCAGTCAAAAGATCTGAGTTAAATCCATCGTTCTTTTGCCCACTACGCCACCCCAGTTTGGACCCAGCCATATGCAAATCAGTCTTGACCCTGTGCCCCATTTGAACAGTCCAGACCGAACTGCCAGGCCAGGTCCTCCCTGGACCGGAAACAAGCATCCTGGGACCGGTTTCAGGGTATGTCACCCTTCTTCAGCCAGGCTAGCTTGAATCCAGTGGCACAGAGAGCAAGGGACCCACGTCTGGGCATACCCATCCCACTTAGGGCGAAAAGTGTTACAGCAAACAAATGATGGACTGAATGCTGACAATGCAAACATTCTCCCCCAGTCAAAAGATCTGGGTTAAATCCATCGTTCTTTTGCCCACTACGCCACCCCAGTTTGGACCCAGCCATATGCAAATCAGTCTTGACCCTGTGCCCCATGGGAACAGTCCAGACCGAACTGCCAGGCCAGGTCCTCCCTGGACTGGAAACAAGCATCCTGGGACCGGTTTCAGGGTATGTCACCCTTCTTCAGCCAGGCTAGCTTGAATCCAGTGGCACAGTGAGCAAGGGACCCACGTCTGGGCATACCCATCCCACTTAGGGCGAAAAGTGTTACAGCAAACAAATGATGGACGGAATGCTGACAATGCAAACATTCTCCCCAGTCAAAAGATCTGGGTTAAATCCATCGTTCTTTTGCCCACTACGCCACCCCAGTTTGGACCCAGCCATATGCAAATCAGTCTTGACCCTGTGCCCCATGGGAACAGTCCAGACCGAACTGCCAGGCCAGGTCCTCCCTGGACCGGAAACAAGCATCCTGGGACCGGTTTCAGGGTATGTCACCCTTCTTCAGCCAGGCTAGCTTGAATCCAGTGGCACAGTGAGCAAGGGACCCACGTCTGGGCCATACCCATCCCACTTAGGGCGAAAAGTGTTACAGCAAACAAATGATGGACGGAATGCTGACAATGCAAACATTCTCCCCAGTCAAAGATCTGGGTTAAATCCATCTTTCTTTTGCCCACTACGCCACCCCAGTTTGGACCCAGCCATATGCAAATCAGTCTTGACCCTGTGCCCCATGGGAACAGTCCAGACCGAACAGGGTCAAGACTGATTTGCATATGGCTGGGTCCAAACTGGGGTGGTGTGGTGAGCAAAAGAATGATGGATTTAACCCAGATCCTTGTGACTGGGGGTGAATGTTTGCATTGTCCAGCATTCCATCCATCAATTGTTTCTTTTGCATTTGTCGCCCTAAGTGGGAAGGGTATGCCCAGACATGGGTCCCGTGCTCACTACACCACTGGATTCAAGCTAGCCTGGCTGAAGAAGGGTGATGCCCTGAAACTGGTCCTAGGATGCTTGTTTCCGGTCCAGGGAGGACCTGGCTTGGCAGTTCGGGCTGGACTGTTCCCACAAGGAACAGGGTCAAGACTGATTTGCATATGGCTGGGTCCAAACTGGGGTGGTGTGGTGAGCAAAAGAATGATGGATTTAACCCAGATCCTTGTGACTGGGGGTGAATGTTTGCATTGTCCAGCATTCCGTCCATCAATTGTTTCTTTTGCATCTTTCTCCACAATGTCAAAAATCAAGTTCACTGAACTAGGGTGCGGTTAATGGACTAAGGGTCTGTTCTTGGATGCAACAGGAAATTACGTCTGACTTGCCGCAGGCCAACTTTGTGTATGGATTTGTTTCTGAATGTGAGACAAATATACATAAACCATACCTGCCAACTTGAAGAACAATCTCACCGTGTGAGGAGGGGCGGGCCTGGAAGGGTCTGGGCCTCGTGCCGAGAAGTACCTATGAGACACTTTTGAAACCCACCCTGCCCCCAAGCCCCCGCCTTCCACCCCAAAAAAAGCTTGCTGAGGCTGGTGCCAAGCCCTGGGGTGTTTTCATACCTCTTAATGGACGTCGACAGTTCAAAGCCTCGGAAAACGAGCTGGAAAACACTATTTACAGTGGTTTTCAGCTTGTTTCCTTGCCACCGTGTGATATCGGCTCCTCAACGGGAGACCGTTTGATGGGAGCCGATATTGTGTGTCACACTGGGGCAGAATGTGAGTTGGCAGGTATGATAAACTATGCTTGGACTGTGGATGGACGCCTTAAAAGGGTTTCTATGTGGATTTGCATATTGGCGTGGGTGATGACCCTGGTGTAGGTGCTCTGAATTTATTGCTTTAAGACAGTTAATTTATTTCACAGTTCAACAAGATGGCAATTATCACTATCTAGTTTTGCTCACATATCTGCACAAACGTAGCCTATCAGATTTCAGATAAGCTGGATATGTTTCAGTGAGCTGGTGGGGTTGTGTGAGGATTTTATGATGCTGTTTACTGGAGATTTGCTGGTTTGTTGTTGAAGGCTTTTTGGTGTCCCTGAAGGATGGTGAACGAACAGCTATACTAGGTTTATGTCTGCTAATTTTTGGAGATGCCAGTAAACGTTCAGATAAAACCAATGATGTTTCAGGCATCCAGGGGTGGATGGAGAGGCGGAGGGCACCTGTGTGTCAAAAGACTGATAGGGGAGCAACAACGAGTCACATTTTTAGATTTGTGATGCATCCACCATGGTGGAAGTTCAGTACGTTGTAAGCAAAGATGTTATGCACTGATTTTATGTAGATGTTTACTGTATTTATGTTCCAATGTGGAGCCCTGGAGTTAGCCACAGTTCCTTGGGCTGTGTAGGATGTTGCTTTGCAAGCCAGTAAGGTGCTACCGCCCAAGAAGGAATAGAACTGGACAGTGTAACGTGAACTAAGATGTTTCTGCAAAGCCTATATTTCTGTTGACTAGGATTGCTTGGTCCTATGTGGAAACTGAAGCCGACACTTTCCGCGTGATGAGTCTGGTTCTCCGTTGGGGATGAGAGCCAGTTGTCTGAGCAGTAACACCCCTGTTTCTGAGGAAGCGCGATTAATAGTCGCCTCACAAATTATTGAGTTTGGTGTGGGAAAGAGATTTGTTTTCGAGAAGTGGGTGATCCACAGCTATTAGCCAAAGGGGGTACCTGATGTTGTGCAGCAAGCATAAATTATGCATGTAGCAAGGCGTTTTAGAGGACGGATATGAATTTTGAGCAATAGAGCGAGGATACATGCTAAGTACGTAGGTTGGCTCATCAAAGGATATTGGGTAGAGTTTTCATTTGTCAGTTATGGTAATAGTTGGTCTAAAAACAATTCAATTACATCTATTCCATGCCTAGACATGCCAATGTTTTGTTCTAATTTTTTTTTGTTGTTTGATTAATGAAATCATTACAATGTGTATAAAAATTAAAACATTGGTCAAACGTTTTGCCCTGTACTGCTCCCATCGCAATCAATGGAAGTGTAACAGTAATATATTAATATTTAGATAAAAGTTCTCTTCTGGAGCAAGGTAGCCAGCATTTATGGACTAGCACAAAGCGGCGTTATATTAATATGTTAATAAAAGACAAAGAGGTGCCCCTTATTACCAAAGGAATAGGGCACTATACAGTGAATAAAGAAACAGTATCCTTTGGACCCGATATCACACTTATAATATTCAACCAATCAATATATTCCATTCAAGCCAATACTTCTTCACTCTTATCTCACATACACACTTGAGGGAATATTGCCATATAACTACCACAGAGGGTCATAAACCATAAAATATACCAAGATGTACAAAGATATATAAATCGATTTATTATAAAAACCAGTGTATCAAAAAAGACGTTTAAGAAATTCAAGGGCAATAAAACCCTATACTATATGAACACAATACATTGCATGGTAAATAGACAGAAATCACAAAGGTTTCAGAGCAAATAATCACGTTAAAATACAATCCATTAAAAAAACCAAAGATAAAACAAATTAAGAGAGTACATAGTACAGACAGGTTCAATTTATCATTAGTTTTTACACATCTGTTTTGCACCAATATTTAAGGCAAAGATCCTGGTATGTGTTACTCATAGACCTCCGCCTTTCTAACAGATTGTGTATTAAGATGAGCGTCGACGCGCTTCGATGGATGAAAACATTTTTAAACCATCTTTTTCAAGACCGAACCAATTTGACTCTCCTTAAATAAAACGAATTTTTCTCAAATAAACAATATCAATTTAACCACCACCTGAATTAAAAACTAATTTCCCAACATCCTAAATTGATGCCATATTTTGAAGCTAAAAATGGTTTTGTAGTCTTCCAAATAGGTCTATAGCACAAACGTTTATAAGACCTCCGCCACAGATAATATATTGATGTATCGATGGTTCTCAAGAAAGCTCCTTAAAAATGGAAGCAGAATTGCTGCTGTCAATGGGGCGAATTATTTCAATTTGTCGTCCTCTATAACTCCCTCTTTAACATTAGGGTAGTTAGCGCGGTTGTCATCACATGCGGTCCTCGTCCTTCAGCGGTTAGTTGACTAACCGCTGAAGGACGAGGACCGCATGTGATGACAACCGCGCTAACTACCCTAATGTTAAAGAGGGAGTTATAGAGGACGACAAATTGAAATAATCCGCCCATTGACAGCAGCAATTCTGCTTCCATTTTAAGGAGCTCTTGAGAACCATCGATACATCAATATATTATCTGTGGCGGAGGTCTTATAAACGGTGTGCTATAGACCTGTTTGGAAGACTACAAAACCATTTTTAGCTTCAAAATATGGCACCAATTTAGGATGTTGGGAAATTAGTTTTAATTCAGGTGGTGGTTAAATTGATATTGTTTATTTGAGAAAATTCGTTTTATTTAAGGAGAGTCAAATTGGTTCGGTCTTGAAAAAGATGGTTTAAATTTTTTTCATCCATCGAAACGCGTCGACGCTCATCTTAATACACAATCTGTTAGAAAGGCGGAGGTCTATGAGTAACACATACCAGGATCTTGCCTTAAATATTGGTGCAAAACAGATGTGTAAAAACTAATGATAAATTGAACCTGTCTGTGCTATGTACTCTCTTTAATTTGTTTTATCTTTGGTTTTTTAAATGGATTGTATTTTAACATGTGATTATTTGCTCTGAAACCTTTGTGATTTCTGTCTATTTACCATGCAATGTATTGTGTTCATATAGTATAGGGTTTTATTGCCCTTGAATTTCTTAAACGTCTTTTTTGATACACTGGTTTTTATAATAAATCGATTTATATATCTTTGTACATCTTGGTATATTTTATGGTTTATGACCCTCTGTGAAGTTATATGGCAATATTCCTCAAGTGTGTATGTGAGATAAGAGTGAAGAAGTATTGGCTTGAATGGAATATATTGATTGGTTGAATATTATAAGTGTGATATCGGGTCCAAAGGATACTGTTTCTTTATTCACGTTATATTAATATGTACATTTAATAAAAGTAAAAATCCCCTCTAAAAACGAGGAAGAACGAGTGCAACGTAGCGCTAAAGTGCGCACATGTTCGTAGGCCAATGCAAAATGAGGAAATGTTAAGTAGCCGAGGAGCTTAGGACTGTGTTGTCCAACAATTTGTCCATAAATTGATGAATGGTTCAATGGATGCTCTAGACGAATTTAGTTTGTTCTGTGTTGTGCTGCCGCAAATTTAGTGTGAGGTTCAGAGTTACAGTGATCGTTAACAGAATGTTGATATTTCATCTTTTCCTCAGCCCAAAGGTGTGCTATTGACTTGTGGAGTGATTGGATGTTGTGAAACTAAGATAGGAGTCACTGAGTTACCGGATAAAAGGACTAAAATGCGGCAAAGGCTACTTCAATAAAGTACCGTTGTTGTGTCCGCCAGTGACTGCATCCTCATTTTGGCACAGAATCTGGATTTTCTGAGTGACCAATGGCTGCTTGAACGTACGATATGCAAGATGAACAAAGACTGTGAAGATGATGTTTAGGGCTGTGTTCTCCAGATTCAGTGCCGCAATGATGCCTTGCCTGCAGAACCGGACTCCCAGTTTGTTCCACTCAGGCTTCAGTTTTGATCTATGCAGGTTCATCGGTGCTGGGCAGATGAATACAACGTGCTCCAAGGATTCAACTGATTCCCAGCAACCCTTAAAAGCAAGCTTGTCTGATGAGCCCCGCCAATGGGGTAGATGTTTCAAAAGGTGCCACTCGCCCAGTCTAAGCACCAAGAATCTCTGTTTTAGGTGCAGGGGATATGTGCAAGCAAGGTATGGCGGAGGAGAGCCCAGCTGGTAAGAGGATCACCTTGTCGGACGAATAGGAGCACAGTTGGCTATGCTTCTTGATACTTAATTTGAATGCTTTTTTACGTGGATTAAGGTTCCACAGTTCACTTGCTGATAGTTGCTCCGTACATTCATTTAAAAAACGACTGTATGACCCACCAGGGTTGTTGGAGCTGATATCTGACCATAGCTGGGACTCAAGGGAGCCATCTCTAGCCTGCCTTAACTTGTGATCTAATTGACTTTGCTTGCCACATAATTTGTTGCAGCACAAATTAGCTGTGTCCTTTGTATGCCGATGAATAAAATAAATAATTTGCACTGTCATCTGTTCTCCATGGAAAAGTTGAATCAGCAACAACTTACAAATATGTGTAATTGGGACAGAAGAAGAAAATACTTAACAATATCTCCTGGGATAAATCATCACAGTTATAGTAGGTTGAGGAAAAAAGGCTGGCGTCTCAAATAGAGGATCTACTGACCAGGGGTAAAGAGGCAACTCTAACTAGAATATCATTCTTCTTGATTCCATTGGGAGCACGTCACCAAGCTAAAGTCTGAAGGACCAGGAAAGGAAATCAAAGAATATTACATTAACCCAAAAGCTAAACCAGGCCCAGTATCTTTAAGTACCGCTTTTACTGAAGACACAACCACCACATTGCTTGGCATGAGCCACAGATATGACCCTGGTTGCTTCCATTGGGCACACACTGAACACCAAACAGGAAGAAGCAGAGGGAGATGTGAGGAAAATAGTATTAACTATTCATAAAAACATTAGGAGAAACAGAGTCCAGGTCCAAGAAAATCACATCTTATTTGACAATAAGCAATCAGGTTGAAGGTCCAGAAACTTAAAGTAGAACAAACCAGTTTTAGTACCTGCCCATTGTTCAGATACATCAACAATCACCATAGAGCTAGGACTATTAGTTTACTCAAACGAATGCCATTTTGCTATGATGGGAGAAGTGGTCCACCCAACAATTGGTGCTCGTTTATGTCCTGTCAGATTAGCCATTAATCTCATAACCTTTGAGTACAATTTAGAACAGCTGGGTTTACTTACTTTACCCGCTGCAGATTATCCACTGATTCCCTCTTTGTCTTGCTAGAAAGCAGTGCTAAAACTTAATATATCAGGCAAGGGTTGGTTACATACAACCTCAAAAGTGGTGCCAGCACCTTAGCAAATCAAAGATTTCCTAGCTGTTAATTTCCTTTTGCGTGAAGACAGGGGCATGACCCAGGATGTTCTTCCTACGAGCAGATAATATGACTTCTTAGCCGGACCCAGAGCCTAGTACCCGTTGGGAGTTGCAGATCATGCATTAGATTAACATTTACAACCCAACGAACTCACAGCGCCACCAGTAGGGGAGAAGGAGGCAGAAGTGCAAATATTTTCTTGCTGGTAGAAGATTCAGGAGTAGCAGGGCAATTTGGCAACCTTCAAATACACCCCAGACCTTACTCCCTGAAAAAGCTAAAGCCACCCCAATCTCTGTTCTCTAAACAAGGGAGACATTGGACGGTCTCCTGGATGAAATCCAGCATAACAGATGTATGGTTTCTGTTGGCTTGTTAGATACAGACTGCAAGGCTTGCAACTCTTCAGTATGAATTTTTCTGTCTGCAGATGCTATTCTGTTCCGTTGATGTATTAGAAATGGGGGTGAGGGTATAGGTCATCTTCAGTTTTGGTAGTTTTGCTGGTGCCACCTTTCAGTCAATCAAACAATTTGGTGGTGACTGAGCTGCTTTTTGTGTTAACGGAGCACAGAGACTTTTTTTATGTCTGGGGTTGGAAACACCTTTTGATTTTACTAATATTATATATGTAATGAACTTGTATGGGCTTTCAGTCAGCCCTATTCATCAATTGGTCTGTTGTTGTGTCATGTATATTTTTCTTCCGCTGACTGCAGCATGCATCATGGGGCAAAGGGTTATCCCACTTCAGCCATTGGCTAACTTCCCTGTGAATTATGGCATTTGGCTTTTTCACAAGGGACGCATCTATACAAGAAGTTCCCTTCAGTTCCAGGGTCTACTGTGGAAGTGTCTTCTTTTTGAGACCAAAAAAACATAGTTCTATTTTTAGCCCATTCTTTTTGGCAAGAGCCAGCAATCTCCCCCTAAAACTGCTAATCGGCAACTTCCATCTTATGCTGAGTGCACAGTGCACAGAATGCAATTTTGTTTTGCTAAAAAAGTTTAAAACATCTAAAATGGCTGCCCGAGTGTGCACATGCTTGTACGTCTCTACACATTTCGTCTTCCATCTTTAATAAAACATTTTTTACAGATGGCCACCTATGTGTAAGTATTCCTGAGCATTTGCAAGCATAGACAGCCATCTTTGGTTTTTACTTTAATGAAAACCATTCAAGAAGGAAGTCTATACATGTGTATGCACATGCATTAGCAGACATATTTGAGTGGTTTACCAAAGGAAAAAACATTCATCCATGTTCGTGCATGGGTGTGGATGCGTATAGGTGGTAATCTTTGAATGATTGTTGTATAACTCTTTTACAAAAACATTTCCAGATAGCTGCTCTCCAGGAGGACCATTTTTTAATGAAGGTTTACCCCAAAAAATATTCATAAAAGAAGCATTGACAAAGCCAAAAGACTGGCTCCCAGAGCCAGACCTACTGGCTTTGCCAATGCCTGTTAGGATTTAGAAGCATTACTTTCTGCTTGAGTGATTTGGATTTTGTAAGAGACTTTTGTCATGGATAAGAGTGTCTTTTCTTTTAGCCAGGATTAATTTGATTCTCCCACTTTGTTTAGCATAGCATTGAACCCATCTCAACTTGAGTTTGCTCTTTGCTGTAAGATCTTTAAGGGGAGGCAGCTCCACTGGTGATTTCTCTGAGAGGGTCCAGCCAGTAACCATTCAAATCTGATTGTTTCAGCTCTGTGAGTAAACTACTAATTGCAGAAGAGTATGCGCCTAATTTTCCTTTAATATAAGTGGTAAAACAGTAAATCAATCAAACAGCATTTGTAAAGTGCAACACTGTCACCCTTCGGAGTATCTGGGCGCTGTGTATCCGTCGAAGAACCAGGTCTTAAGTCTCTTTCTGAAGTCTTCCAGTGAGGGGGCTCTACGTAGCTAGTGGGGAAGTTCGTTCCAGTTCTTGGCAGCGATGCAAGACCAGGAGCGGCCATCGCTATGGCTGCAACGGATGCAGCCGGTGTGTGCGAGGGAGGGTGAAGAGGAGCGCAAGTGTCTAGAGGATTGGTGGAAGTTCAGTCAGCGGTTAAAGTAGGCAGGTCCTAGGATGTGGAGGGCTTTGTAGTTGTGCGTGAGGATCTTGAACTGGCATCTCTTCTGGATGAGGAGCCAGTGGAGGTTCCTCAGGTGGGGGGCGATGTGGATACGTTTAGGTTAGGTCCAGGATGAGTCTGGCTGCAGCGTTCTGTATGGTCTGGAGTATTCTGAGGAGCTGGGTGGAGATGCCGGCGTAGAGGGCATTGCCGTACTCGAGGTGGCTGGTAACGAGGACCTGCATGACAGTCTACCTGGTGTTGGTTGGGATCCATCTGAAGATTCTGCGGAGTGTGTGGAAGCAGGAGTAGGGGACTAAAACATGAGGAGATAAATGTATTATGATTGTCCAATAATGTTGCTGAATTGGAAATGATGACACACACACAGGAAAATATCATCAACAGTTTATTAAGGAGACAAAACATATATCATATGATTCATGAAGGGATGAAATTATAAGATACATTTGTAAGACACAAGGGCTAATGCAAGATATTGAAGACCTCATTTTGTGAAGTAATAACAGAAAAACGTAGCACGCAAAGTGTGATTGATGAAGGTATGTGAATTAATCATAACCACTTGGAACTGAAATAAAGCATCCAACACATGCTAGCATGTTTACGGCATTACAGAAGGGGATCAACCATATGCAACTCAGTCTCTCTTTGCTACACCCCAAAAGGGATAGGCCATACAAAACCGCTAGATCACATTCTCTTTGAATGAGAAGACAAGCAAGCCTAGACATGTTTCAGTTTTTTGGACCTCACACTGATGAGTAGCTCGAGTCCCTGAGATGCCGCATGCTGGCAAACCCATGTAGTAGCATTAATATCTCACTCAGGAAGGCAGACTTAACAAGTAAACAAAGTAACGGATGGAATTGCTTGAATTAAACATATCCACATGGAACACCTTTATACGACGGTCATGATTTCACTGGTTAAGAAGCACGTGGTCACTAGTTTCAGAAATGACTGTGAAGAACAGCATGTATTGTAAACTGCCTTATGGCACGTGGAGCATTCGATCAAGGCAAGAAGTGAGGTTCACCATAAGCACTTGCAGGTCAAGTTGAGCACACAGGTATTTAGCTCCAGGAATGGCATCTATAGTTGCCTTGTTACATGCTGCATTGTGCAACTTGTCCGCTTTCATGCAGTTCATTCACAGCCCTTCATCCCATACCTTTTTGTTTCCCTTCTTGTTTGTTTTCTATGGTGTCTTCAGGTTACTCTTCTGGTGTCTTCACTCCTCATTAACGTGCACCTCCTATTCACCATGTTTCCCTCAGCCTCTTGTTCTGGGGGCTTTTCAACTATCCCCTTTTTGTTTTTGCTCTGAGGTGCCTAGGTTCACAGTACCCTGCTGTTCTAAAGCTGGGAGTGCCAGTACAAAATGGGAGGATTGGGTTTAAGTGTCTCATTGGTAAAACACATATTTGCGTGATATCCTTATGTCAATTAAAACTAAGGGATGATTACTTGCTGACACCTCTAGATACTGTTCCCATATTACAGAAAGCTTTGCCACACGGACCACAGTGCGGAAGAGTCGAGCCCAGTCTCTCTCTTTACCCTCACCCATTCTCCCTCCAATCAGGGAATTAACTCTCTTTCCGGCTTATATTATCTATATGTAAGTGTAGAGGTACACACCAAGGTGCGAGGTGGATTATCGTCAAACCCAGCTTGTAACAAAAACCTGACATTGACACTCAATTTCATTGATTTTTGCATGTGCCATCATAGAAGGACACCCACAATTTGCAACTCTGTCTTTGCTACATAAAAAGGGAAAGGGTGGGTGAAATATTGCGTTCCGCCGGTGGAATTTTGGCAACTTCGCATTACTCTTGTAACCTGGAGTTCGGTCAAATTCCTTCAATTGCTGCATGGCAGAGTTCTTTCTCGTATGCCACTGCAGGATGGTAAGTTGGCGAGCGCGAGCAAGATTTGGCATCTCTTAGCGCAATTTCCAGGCGCTAGGAGGACATCCAGCGGGATTTTTCTAATGCGGGCAGTTGCAACTGTTCGCAATCAGAAGGCTGCTGCTAGAGTAGAAAATCTACTAGAGCAGCAGCAAAATCAACTCGAGTAACTGTGGCCTCAGGTGCGCTGCGTGGTGCAGTTCGCACTGTTTTTTCAGTGCGAAATGCGCTCACAGCGCTGCATCACAGCACGAGCAGCATGCTGTGCCTATTGCCGGCCATTGGCTGAACTCTGCGGAATCTCGCTGAGTTTTTATGTAACTCCGCAGAATTCCGTAGAGTCAAATTCCGCGAGTTCCGCCCACCCCTAAAAAAGGGCCTGTCAAGTCGAAACTGCAAAGGGGCATTTCATCAGAATGGGAACACAAGCAGATCCAGTTTCAGCCGTCTTGGGCCTCATGAGTGAAGTGACTCACACACCAAACATAATCTAATGGCCTCACCCTTTAATGTGACAGATGTACTTGCAAATATCGTAAATAATGGTACAGGTAAGATTACATATCATACTGCCCTTATCACTATGAAAGAAATGAGTATGAATATAGTATTATTTATTGGTCGGAGTATGTTTTGTTATTCAATGAAGTTGTTGCTGCTCATAACTGGCGAATTTTATTGATTTAATATTTTTGAACCATTACTCAATTTTAGCTGTGTTTTTTTCAGGGAATTTCTAGATTTAAAAAAAATAATTCACTTTATTGTAAACCTTTTCCATGTATGTGGGCGTCAGCCATGTGTAGTTGGGGTTAGCCACAGCATCTGGCTGGCGCATGCTGTTAACCTCTGTTGCACAAAGCCTTTGGCCGTGGACAACAGAGGCCAGGCCCAGCTCCCAACCCATAGTGAGCAGCAAACCCTTGCTGCACACGGCCTTTGGACATGTGCAGCTGGTGTTAGCCGCAGTACCTGGCCTACGGCCATGCACAACAATCAACCAGATGCAAGCTGACAACACCTGCTGCATAAGGCTTTCTGCAGCGGTGGCACCTGGGCCAGGACCTGTGCCAACTGTAACTCACACACCAAGTGCAATACTCATGACCTCACCATTAGTTAAACAGATCTATTTACAAATGTTGTGTTATTTATTGATCTTAATATTGTGTGGCCCTAAGTATTGCATTCGAGTTATGCAGTTATCCTACCCATAACAAGTGAATTTAAATGTTTTTTAGGTTTTAATTACTATCCACTTTAACTCAGTTTTTTTTAGGTGAAATCCTGATTTTTTTTTCCAAACATACATTGGGGTGCTGTAACCAAAGCTAACCATAACTTTCCTTTATATTTTGGTTTTGTCTGTGATTTTTGTTTAATCTCATATCACATCCAAGAGTTTTCTGCCTGCTGCCTTGTGCAGTGGGGTTGGGCCCCTGGCCTGGCCTCTGGACGGGGCCTGTGCCCAACCCTCTGTGGACAGCTAAACCAAGCAGCACACAGCCTTCAGCCATGCACAAGAGGGGAGTGGGTTGGTCGCAGGGCTTGGTCTCCAGCCAGCCACTGCATCTGGCCCCTGGGCGTCCAACACCGGTATCGCCTCTGGCTTTGGGCAGCAGGATTGGCCACAGGGCCTGGCCAGGTCCTGTGGCCTACCCTCTACAGGCAGCAAACCCCTACTGCGCAAGGCCTTTGGCCAAGTGTAGCAGGATGTTGGCCGTAGCATCTGGATGGCGGCAAGGCCCTGTTCCCACCCCACCCATGTGCAGCTAACCACTACGTGTAGTTTTTAGTCAGGCGCAGTAGTGCACTAAATATTTTTTTGTTTTTTAAAATTTTATGCTGGATTCACAAATCCTGTGCTGATTTTGCGAATCCTGAGGCCCAGAATGTCCAAGAATTTCAAATATAGCTTTCACAAATTCTGTTTTAAAAATCTTTCATGCTTTTAATTGGATTCACAAATCCTCAGGGAACAGCAACTTAACACAACAGATATCTCTAAAAATTTAACCTCTTCGTGCCCAACCAGAGCACCTGAGTGCCAAACCAAGCAAAGACACTTCTTCTAATAAAGTTCTACTGTCAAGCAAAATTTGCCTTATTCCAGTCAGCTGTTTTTTTCTGCATCAATGCAAAGAATTCTATGGGAAAATGTAAACTAAAAAAAACTGAAATTCACCAGCTACAGTTAACTGAAATAACTATAACTCATACTCCACCATGCACAGTGTTATAATCAAAGATGTTATTTTAGATATCATTAGTGATCCCATCAATGATGTAATAGAACATGACATGAGTGATGTAAAATGTGAGGTCATAAGCAGTGCATGTGAGGGTGAATTTTAAAGTTTCCTTAGTTTAAAATGTTACGTTTTAAGTGACAATTACACCTAACTATAATATCACTTTAACCTTTCTTATATTAGCGAATTTCCAAGTTTGTTTTACCATACCTAACTACATCACTTTAACCTTTGCTTTTTAAGTTAATTTCTAGGGTTTATTAATGTAAGTCACTGTCAATAAATATGAAACACAGGTCTATTGGCTTTGCCAAGGGATCACCATATCAATATGCAATTCATATTGGCTTTATCAAGAAGTCAGGACATCAATATTTAAAGGCAAGCCTATTAGCTTTATCAAAAGATCATCACCCTAAACAACTATAAAAGGTTATACATTCCAAAACCATATTCAAATATATTTATTATTAATATTAAGCATTGAAATGTTTATCAAGAAACACTGAAATAAACCATTTGCATTCAAAATAATATTCAACATGTGTCAGAGTCTTTCTTTTACACCTCTCAGACTACTTAATGCATTCATAAGATCAAGCACAAGGGGTCCCTGCACTTCAAAGCTAAAGAGGAAACGCTCTAACTCTGGGAAGGCTTGCAAACATCATAAACTTTTCCTGGGGTCATGTTCTATAGACCCCAGGAAACCATAGGGTTAATTTTTATAACTTATTTCTAGGGGGGGCTGCTGCACTCGGTGCGGCCCCCCACAACACTTACAAAAAATTGTTGGTGGTGCCCCTGCGCAGAACGGGGAACCACCGTGAAGCAACATTTATGTAAATTAGCCCATGAAGGGCAATATGGGGCGCTCCTTGCCAGGAGCAATGAATAATAAATGAGCGGCTCTGACTGCTCATTTATTCTTTTTTTCCTGTTTTATTAATTTATTTTGTAGCTGCCCCAGTCCCAACAGGCACAACCTCAGCTTTCTTTTTTACTGGGGCCCGCAGGTGGAAACCCAAGAGCCCCGTCGGTTTCCTGCAAGCAGCCCAAATTCTATGGGTCGGCACGGGACCCAGACACACTTTTTTAAATATAATCGAGTGTCCCAGTCCCACCAATTTTAAAATGCGGACCATGGGGGGAATCCCATAGACCCCACAGCCCCACCAGCTCCCCTGCTAGGGTTGATCCCTGGTGAAGCGGGAGCCAGCCATACATTTTGTTTGATGGGTGTCCCAATCCCACTCTGGACACCCACACCATTGCCAGGCATTGGGGGCTGCGGGTGATAACCTATGGTCCCTACAGCCCTGCCAGCACCCATCATCAGATGCTGGTGGGAGTCAGCTTCACTGGCTTGCTCCTGCCAGATGGGAGCAATCCTGTGTTCCTTGCCCGCGAGAGCAAAGGCAGGAAGAAACAATACTGCTCCCACCCGGAGGGAGTCTTTCTGCTCCCACCGGATGGGAACAATGAAGAATTTCCTGCCTGTCAGCTTGTGGGCAGGGAACACACAGTGTCCCAGGGGATGATGTCCTTGGGGCACTAATATGCAACAGGCCGGGGTGATGGGTTCCCTGGGGCCATTAAATGGCTAGGGAGGGGGGTGCTACGCCCCCTTCCCAAATATTAATGTGCTTCGGGCCCCGTGGTATGGGCCATTTTGTGCCTCGGGGGGCACAAACCCGCCCTTCCCCCTTTTTTAAAATACAAATTATGAATGTGCCAACTCCTGGGCCATGGACCACCGCGGGGGGTTTTATATAAAAAGGGCAGGGCCATTTTATTTTTTTCATGGTACTGCCCAGGGAGGTTCCCTCTTGGGCCCCCTCCAGGTCTAGGGGGTCACGGAATCCCTACCCTGCCCCCTATATGTTATTTTTATTGTAGTTTTCGGACAAGGGGACTGAATCCCTGAGTCCTAAAACGGCTGCCGTAACATCTTTGTTGATGTTAATGGTAGCCAATTAGACCTTACCTTTTGATCTGTTGGTCTCGTGGCACTCCTGTGTCTCTAGATATATATACATTTTGAATCTCAATTTCTCAAAAACTACTGAACGGATTTACACTACATTACAAAAAACACACTTTTCTAAATACAGATCCTGCTTTAAGCTATATTTGGTGTAATTCCATTCAGCTATTTTGGTTGTAGCATTGTCTAAAGTTCCTATGAGAAAATACATCGGGAAAACACGTTTGGGTATCCTCCACACTTTTCTCGGCCCATGTTTGTCAGATCACCCCAAAGCATTCCAGGAAGGAGCTGAGTGGATGAAATTAAGTTTTGTGAATATTTGTCAAATGCCGCCAAAATTATTAGCGAACCAGAAAATCAATTTCCAATGTAAACGTGGTCCTAACTATAACTACACAGTGGCAACTGTCACTGCGTAAAATATATGTATGATCTGTTGGTCCCGTGGCACTCCCGCATCTCTAGATATCTATAAATTTTGATTCTCAATTTCTCAAAAGCTACTGAACGGATTTACACTACATCACAAAAACACACTTTTCTAAATAAATAGATTGCTTTTAGCCATATTTGATGTAATTTTCATACAACTCTTTTTGTTGTAACATTGTCTATAGTTCCTTTGAGAAAATACATGGGGAAAACACGTTTTGGGACCCTCCACCCTTTTCTGGGTACCTGTATGTCAGATCACCCCAAAGCGTTCCAGGAAGGAGCTGAGTGGATGAAATTAAGTTTTGTGAATATTTGTCAAACGGCACCAAAGTTATTAGCTAACCCAAAAATCTGTTTCCAATGTAAATGTTGTCCTAACTATAACTACACAGTGGCAACTGTCACTGCGTTTTAAATATATAGATATATTTATATATATTCCACTGAAAAAACACAGTTAAACTGAAGCTATGTTTATCAAACAAAACTGTAAAACCAGTGGTTACGTAGTCTAACCATTACTTGTGCACCTGTCATGCACTGCTTATGACCTCATCCATGGCATCCCTGATGCCATTAAATTACCTAACTGATGACATCAATGACATCATCATCAAAAGGTATCACTACTTTGTATAATTACAAAACGTATTATTAAGTAAATATATATGAAATTAGTATGCCATCTTTTAATAGTATTATAATTAATGATAGCGCACATCAAACTACTAATCCACTTACTCAGCCCAAAAATCCATTGTGTGATAATTGTGTAACAATTACAATAGAAATATACATCCCCTTCATGCATTGAAGCACCTACACTCCCTTAAAAATGAACTTTTAAATTAAAAGAGTTGCAACATTATTCTGATACAACTGTTATAAAATGCCAAGAGAGAAATAATAGATACAGACCCTTTATCTCACTACCGCACATTCACCAACAGACCATGAAACAATTAGCATCATAAACCATCCAACAGCTTTAAAAAGTGAAATAATTAATATTAACCTGCAACTAACTTGCTATCATATGAAAACACACTAGTTTAACATAATCATGTGCGCGGTGCCACAAAAGAAAAGATCTCTCATTAAATATAATCACTAAATCATACCATAATACACTCTATTAGCCTCTAAAGTATAGTAATATATACACCACATAACCAACCCAACAAGCATTTGCAATGCAATAGGTCTCGTATTCACGCGAGCTTGAGCTATTGGCATTGTACATGACAATGCCTTTTATTTATGTTTTGGGTTTTAAAACATAAACGTAAGGCATTGTCATTTCCAATACTAATAGCTAAAACTCTTGCAAATGCGAGACCTATTGCATTGCAATAAAGGGCCTTTTCGACCGCTTGTTAGATTGTAAATATCAGAGGAAGAGACCGGCCTGCGACGTCTTCAAAGTAGTGATAAAGAGTCCAGTGAAGAAGATGTGTAAGTGTTGTAAATTACACAGACACAAAGTGTGAAGTGAGAGTTACATATGATCTAAGCTATACACACTAACAAAGCACTCCAACACTTTTCGCTCTGTGATTACACTGTCGCGGCTCAGGAGGAAGAGCGGGTGGGGGCTATTTCCTGCCCTCTCCATGATTTGATTGTGCAGTGTGGCATTGCGTAATGTCATTGCTATCTTTGGCCTAATAAAAAACACTCCAGCTGTAGTAGGGCCCTGGCTTCAGCTCCTGGGACAGGGCGGGCTGTGCTTTATGTCAGGCATGAGGGAGGGAGGGATGGTCTCGGCTGCACCTCCGGCTTTGTACAGTGCCCCTGCTATTACTAGTGAGCGAGAGGCGCTGAGGTGGTGGTATTGGTATTGGTGGTGGTGGTATTGGTAATGGTGGTGGTATTGGTGGTGGTGGTATTGGTGGTATTGGTGGTGCTGGTATTGGTGGCATTGGTGGTATTGGTGGTGGTGGTATTGGTGGTGGTATTGGTACTGGTGGTATTGGTGGTGGTATTGGTGGTGTTGGTACTGGTATTGGTGGTATTGGTATTGGAGGTGGTGATATTGGTATTGGTGGTGGTGGTATTGGCAGTGGTGGTGGTGGTATTGGTATTGGTGGTGGTGGTATTGGCGGTGGTATTGATGGTGGTATTGGTGGTAATGGTGGTGGTGGTGGTATTGGTGGTGATGGTGGTATTGGTGGTGGTATTGGAGGTGGTGGTGGTATTGGGGGTATTAGTGGTGGTGGTGGTATTGGTGGTGGTATTGCTGGTGGTGGTGGTATTGGTGTTGGTATTGTATTGGCGGTGGTATTGGTAGTGGTGATATTGGTGGTGATGGTGGTATTGGTGGTGGTATTGGAGGTGGTGCTATTGGAGGTGGTGGTGATATTGGGGGTATTAGTGGTGGTGGTGGTGGTATTGGTGGTGGTATTGCTGCTGGTGGTGGTATTGGTGTTGGGATTGTATTGGTGGTGGTATTGGTGGTTGTGGTATTGGGGTGGTGGTGGTATTGGTGGTACTGGTGGCGGTGGTATTGGTGGTGGTATTGGCTTTGGTGGTGGTGGTATTGGTTGTGGGGTATTGGTGGTGATGGTGGTATTGGTGGTGGTGGTATTGGATTGGTGGTGGTGGTATTGGTGGTGGTGGTATTGGATTGGTGGTGGTGTTATTGGTGGTGGTGCTATTGGTGGTGTTGGTATTGGTGGTGGTGGTATTGGTATGGGTGGTGGTGGTATTGGTGGTGGTGGTATTGGTGGTGGTGGTATTGGTGGTATTGGTGGTGGTATTGGTGGTGGTGGTATTGGTGGTGGTGGTATTGGTGGTATTAGTGGTATTGGTGGTGGTGGTGCTATTGGTGGTGGTGGTATTGGTGGTGTATTGGTGGTGGTGGTAGTGGTATTGAGTGGTGGTGGTATTGGTGGTGATGAGATTGGTGGTGGTGATATTGGTGGTGGTGGTATTGGTGGTGGTGGTATTGGTGGTGGTATTGGTGGTTTTGGTGGTGATATTGGTGATGGTATTAGTGGTGGTGGTATTGGTGGTGGTGGTGGTATTGGTGGTGGTGGTGGTGGTAGTGGTATTGAGTGGAGGTGGTATTGGTGGTGGTGGTATAGGTGGTGGTGATATTGGTGGTGGTGGTGGAATTGGTGGTGGAGGTATTGGTGGTATTGGTCTTGGTGGTGGTATTGGTGGTGGTGGTATTGGTGGTGGCGGTGGTATTGGTGGTGGTGATATTGGTGGTGGTGGTGGTGGTATTGGAGGTGGTGGTGGTATTGGTGGTGGTGGTGGTAGTGGTTTTGAGTGGTGGTGGTGATATTGGTAGTGGTGGAATTGGTGGTGGTGGTATTGGTGGTGGTATTGGTGGTAGTGATATTGGTGGTGGTGGTATTGGAGGTGGTATTGGTATTGGTGGTGGTGGTATTGGTGGTGGTATTGGTGGTGGTGGTGGTGGTATTGGTGGTGGTGGTATTGGTGGTGGTGGTATTGGTAGTGGTATTAGTGGTGATGGTGGTATTGTCGGTGGTATTGGAGGTGGTGGTGGTGGTATTGGTGGTGGTATTGGTGGTGGTGGTATTGGTGTTGGTATTGTATTAGCGGTGGTATTGGTGGTGGTGGTATTGGATTGGTGGTGGTGGTATTGGTGGTGGTGATACTGGTGGTGGTGGTGGTATTGATGGTGGTGTTGGTGGTGGTGGTACTGGTGCTGGTATTGGTGGTGGTATTGGAGGTGGTATTGATGGTTGTGGTGGTATTGGTGGAGGTGGTATTGGTGGTGGTGGTATTGGTGGTGGTGGTATTGGTGGTGGTGATGGTATTGGTTGTGTGGTATTGGTGGTGGTATTGGTGTTGGTGATGGTGGTATTGCTGGTGGTGGTATTGCTGGTGGTGGTATTGGTGGTGGTGGTGGTATTGGTGGTGGAATTGGTGGTGGTGGCGGTATTGGTGGTGGTGGTAGTGGTATTGAGTGGTGGTGATACTGGTGGTAGTGAGATTGGTGGTGGTGATATTGGTGGTGGTGATATTGGTGGTGGTGGTGGTATTGGCGGTGGTGGTGGTATTGGTGGTGGTATTGGTGGTGGTATTGTTGGTGGTAGTATTGGTGGTGGTATTGGTTGTACGTGGTGGTATTAGTGGTGGTATTGGTGGTGGTGGTATTGGTGGTGATGGTAGTATTGGTGGTGGTATTGGATGTGGTGCTATTGGAGGTGGTGGTGGTATTGGGGGTATTAGTGGTGGTGGTGGTATTGGTGGTGGTATTGCTGGTGGTGGTGGTATTGGTGTTGGTATTGTATTGGCGGTGGTATTGGTGGTGGTGGTATTGGATTGGTGGTGGTATTGGTGGTGGTGATATTGGTGGTGGTGGTATTGGTGGTGGTGGTGGTATTGGTGGTTGTGGTATTGGGGTGGTGGTGGTATTGGTGGTGGTGGTGGTGGTATTGGTGGTACTGGTGGTGGTGGTGGTATTGGCTTTGGTATTGGTTGTGGGGTATTGGTGGTGGTGGTGGTGGTATTGGTGGTGGTGGTATTGGATTGGTGATGGTGGTATTGGTGGTGGTTGTTGTATTGGTGGTGCTGGTATTGGATTGGTGGTATTGGTGGTGGTGCTATTCGTGGTGTTGGTATTGGTGGTGGTGGTATTGGTGGTGGTGGTGGTATTGGTGGTGGTGGTATTGGTGGTATTAGTGGTGGTGGTATTGCTGGTGATATTGGTGGTGGTATTGGTGGTGGTGGTTGTATTGGTGGTGGTGGTATTAGTGGTGGTGGTATTGGTGGTGGTGGTATTAGTGGTGGTGCTATTGGTGGTGGTGGTATTGGTGGTGTATTGGTGGTAGTGGTATTGAGTGGTGGTGGTATTGGTGGTGATGATATTGGTGGTGGTGGTATTGGTGGTGGTGATATTGGTGGTGGTGGTATTGGTGGTGGTTTTCGTGGTGGTGGTATTGGTGGTGGTATTGGTGGTGATATTGGTGGTGGTATTGGTGGTGGTAGTATTGGTGGTGGTAGTGGTATTGAGTGGCGGTGGTATTGGTGGTGGTGGTGGTATAGGTGGTGGTGATATTGGCGGTGGTGGAATTGGTGGTGGAGGTATTGGTGGTATTGGTCTTGGTGGTGGAATTGGTGGTGGTGGTATTGGTGGTGGCGGTGGTATTGGTTGTGGTGATATTGGTGGTGGTGGTATTGGTGGTGGTGGTGGTATTGGTGGTGGTGATATTGGTGGTGGTGGAATTGGTGGTGGTATTGGTGGTGGTGGTATTGGTGGTGGTGGTGGTATTGGTGGTGGTGATATTGGTGGTGGTGATATTGGTAGTGGTGGTATTGGTGGTGGTATTGGAGGTGGTATTGGTATAGGTGGTATTGGTGGTGGTGGTATTGGTGGTGGTGATAGTATTGGTGGTGGTATTAGTGGTGGTGGTGGTATTGGTGGTTGTATTGGTATTGGTAGTGGTATTGGTGGTGGTGGTATTGGTGGTGATGGTGGTATTGGTGGTGGTGGTGGTATTGGTGGTGGTATTAGTGGTGGTATTATTGGTGGTGTTATTGGTGGTGATGGTGGTATTGTCAGTGGTATTGGAGGTGGTGGTGGTGGTATTGGTGGTGGTATTTGTGGTGGTATTGTTGGTGGTGGTATTGGTGTTGGTATTGTATTGGCGGTGGTATTGGTAGTGGTGATATTGGTGGTGATGGTGGTATTGGTGGTGGTATTGGAGGTGGTGCTATTGGAGGTGGAGGTGATATTGGGGGTATTAGTGGTGGTGGTGGTGGTATTGGTGGTGGTATTGCTGCTGGTGGTGGTATTGGTGTTGGGATTGTATTGGTGGTGGTATTGGTGGTGGTGGTATTGGTGGTGGTGATATTGGTGGTGGTGGTATTGGTGGTGGTGGTATTGGTGGTTGTGGTATTGGGGTGGTGGTGGTATTGGTGGTGGTGGTATTGGTATTGGTGGTACTGGTGGTGGTGGTATTGGCTTTGGTGGTAGTGGTATTGGTGGTGGTGGTATTGGTGGTGATGGTATTGGTGGTGGTTGTGGTATTGGTGGTGCTGGTATTGCTGGTGGTGGTATTGGATTGGTGGTGGTGGTATTGGTGGTGGTGGTATTGGTGGTGGTGGTATTGGTGGTGGTATTGGTGGTGATATTGGTGGTGGTGGTGGTATTGGTGGTGGTGATATTGGTGGTGATGGTGGAATTGGTGGTGGTATTGGTGGTGGTGGTTTTGGTGGTGGTGGTGGTATTGGTGGTGGTGATATTGGTGGTGGTGATATTGGTGGTGGTGGTGGTGGTATTGGAGGTGGTATTGGTATTGGTGGTGGTATTGGTGGTGGTGGTATTGGTGGTGGTGATGGTATTGGTGGTGGTATTAGTGGTGGTGGTGGTATTGGTGGTTGTATTGGTATTGGTAGTGGTATTGGTGGTGGTATTGGTGGTGGTAGTGGTATTGGTGGTGGTATTAGTGGTGGTATTACTCTTGGCGGTATTGGTGGTGATGGTGGTATTGTCAGTGGTATTGGAGGTGGTGGTGGTGGTATTGGTGGTGGTATTTGTGGTGGTATTGGTGGTGGTGGTATTGGTCTTGGTATTGTATTGGTGGTGGTGGTATTGGTGGTGGTGGTGGTATTGGTTGCGGTGATATTGGTGGTGGTGGAATTGGTGGTGGTATTGGTGGTTGTGGTATTCGTGGTATTGGTGGTGATATTGGTGGTGGTATTGGTGGTAGTGGTGGTATTGGTGGTGGTGAGATTGGTGGTGGTGATATTGGTGATGGTGGTATTGGTGGTGGTGAAATTGGTGGTGGTGGTATTGGTGGTGGTATTGGTGGTGGTGGTATTGGTGGTGGTATTTGTGGTGGTATTGGTGGTGGTGGTATTGGTCTTGGTATTGTATTGGCAGTGGTATTGGTGGTGGTGGTATTGGATTGGTGGTGGTTGTATTGGTGGTGGTGGTGGTATTGGTTGTGGTGATATTGGTGGTGGTGGAATTGGTGGTGGTATTGGTGGTATTGGTGGTAGTGGTGGTGGTAATATTGGTGGTGGTGAGATTGGTGGTGGTGATATTGGTGGTGGTGGTATTGGTGGTGGTGGTATTGGTGGTTGTGGTATTGGGGTGGTGGTGGTATTGGTGGTGGTGGTATTGGTATTGGTGGTACTGGTGGTGGTGGTATTGGCTTTGGTGGTAGTGGTATTGGTTGTGGGGTATTGGTGGTGGTGGTATTGGATTGGTGGTGGTGGTATTGGTGGTGGTTGTGGTATTGGTGGTGCTGGTATTGGTGGTGGTGGTATTGGTGGTGGTGGTATTGGTGGTGGTGCTATTGGTGGTGTTGGTATTGGTGGTGGTGGTATTGGTGGTGGTGGTATTGGTGGTATTAGTGGTGGTGGTATTGGTGGTGATATTGGTGGTGGTGGTATTGGTGGTGGTGGTGGTATTGGCGGTGGTGATATTGGTGGTGGTGGAATTGGTGGTGGTATTGGTGGTGGTGGTATTGGTGGTGGTATTGGTGGTGGTGATATTGGTGGTGGTGATATTGGTGGTGGTATTGGTGGTGGTATTGGTGGTGGTGATGGTATTGGTGGTGGTATTAGTGGTGGTGGTGGTATTGGTGGTTGTATTGGTATTGGCAGTGGTATTGGTGGTGGTGAAATTGGTGGTGGTAGTGGTATTGGTGGTGGTGATATTGGTGGTGATGGTGGTATTGTCAGTGGTATTGGAGGTGGTGGTGGTGGTATTGGTGGTGGTATTTGTGGTGGTATTGGTCTTGGTATTGTATTGGCGGTGGTATTGGTGGTGGTGGTATTGGTGGTGGTGGTGGTATTGGTTGCGGTGATATTGGTGGTGGTGGAATTGGTGGTGGTATTGGTGGTTGTGGTATTGGTAGTATTGGTGGTGGTATTGGTGGTGGTATTGGTGGTAGTGGTGGTATTGGTGGTGGTGAGATTGGTGGTGGTGATATTGGTGGTGGTGGTATTGGTGGTGGTGAAATTGGTGGTGGTGGTATTGGTGGTGGTGGTGGTATTGGTGGTGGTATTTGTGGTGGTATTGGTGGAGGTGGTATTGGTCTTGGTATTGTATTGGCGGTGGTATTGGTGGTGGTGGTATTGGATTGGTGGTGGTGGTATTGGTGGTGGTGGTGGTATTGGTTGTGGTGATATTGGTGGTGGTGGAATTGGTGGTGGTATTGGTGGTTATTGTATTGGTGGTAGTGGTATTGAGTGGAGATATTGGTGGTGGTGATATTGGTGGTGGTGGTATTGGTGGTGGTGGTAGTGGTATTGAGTGGTGGTGGTATTGGTGTTGTTGGTATTGGTGGTGGTATTGGTGGTGGTGGTAGTGGTATTGAGTGGTAGTGGTATTGGTGGTGGTGGTATTGGTGGTGGTGATATTGGTGGTGGTGGAATTGGTGGTTCTATTGGTGGTGGAGGTATTAGTGGTATTGGTGGTGGTGGTGGTATTGGTGGTGGTGGTATTGGAGGTGGTGGTGTTGGTGGTATTGGTGATGGTGATATTGGTGGTGGTCATTGTATTGGTGGTGGTGGTATTGGTGGTGGTGGTATTGGCGGTGGTATTAGTGCTGGTGGTACTAGTGGTGTGGTGGTATTGGTGGTCGTGGTATTGGTGGTGGTATTTGTATTGGTGGCGGTGGTATTGGTGGTGGTGGAATTGGTGGTGGTATTGGTGCTGTTGGTATTGTTGGTGGTGGTATTGGTGGTGGTATTGGTGGTGGTGGTATTAGTGGTGGTGGTATTAGTGGTGGTGGTATTAGTGGTGGTGGTATTGGAAGTGGTATTGGTGGTAGTTGTATTGGTCGTGGTGGTGGTATTGGTGGTGGTGGTATTGGTGGTGGTGGTATTGACGGTGGTGGTAGTAGTATTGGTGGTGGTATTGGTGGTGTTTGTGGTGGTTGTAATGGTGGTGGTGGTATTGGTAGTGGTATTGGTGGTGGTGGCGGTGGTAGTGGTATTGAGTGGTGGTGGTATTGGTGGTGGTATTGGTGGTAGTGGTGGTGGAATTGGTGGTGGTATTGGTGGTTGTGGTATTGGTGGTGGTATTGGTGATGGTATTGGTGGTGGTGGTATTGGTGGTGGTGGAATTGGTGGTGGTGGTATTGGTGGTGGTGATATTGGTGGTGATATTGGTGGTGGTATTGGTGGTGGTATTAGTGGTGGTGGTATTAGTGGTGGTGGTATTGGTGGTGGTGGTGGTATTGGTGGTGGTATTGGTGGTGGTGGTGGTATTGGTATTGGTGGTGGTATTGGTGTTGGTGGTGGTATTGGTGGTGGTATTGGTATTGGTGGTGGTGGTAGTGATGGTGGTGGTATTGGTGGTGGTATTAGTGGTGGTATTAGTGGTGGTATTGGTGGTGATGGTGGTATTGGTGGTGGTATTGGAGGTGGTGGCGGTATTGGTGGTGGTGGTATTGGTGGTGGTATTTGTGCTGGTATTGGTGTTGGTATTGGTGTTGGTATTGTATTGGCGGTGGTATTGGTGGTGGTGGTATTGGATTGGTGGTGGTGGTGGTATTGGTGGTGGTGATATTGGTGGTGTTGGTATTGGTGGTGGTGATATTGGTGGTATTGGTGGTTGTGGTATTGGTGGTGGTATTGGCAGTGGTGGTGATACTGGTGGTGGTGGTAGTGGTGGTAGTGCTGGTGGTGGTATTGGTGGCGGTATTGATGGTGGTGGTGGTATTGGTGGAGGTGGTATTGGTGGTGGTGGTATTGGTAGTGGTGATGGTATTGGTGGTGTGGTATTGGTGGTATTGGTGGTGGTGGTATTGGTGGTGGTGGTGTTATATTCCATATAGGTACCCTATATAGGCGCAGGTAACATTGCAACCTTTCACCTATATTCTTCCCTACATTACATACATAACGGTTCTTAGGGACTGACCTTTTACCTAGATACGACACTGCATTCAGAACGCAGGTTTCCCCCTAGTTCGAATCTCATACATTATGCATGAGGCTTCTTGGAAGCACAGAAGGACTAACAGCAGGACGAACATCTCCTGTATAATATCTCTGTACAAAGTTCAGGCCCAACGTCCTTTAGGCCGACACAGTAACACAGCAAGGTAGGACCCCTGGGGAGACCTATGGGTATATATACATCACATCTTGCTTAGAAGAACAGAGGAGACCGAGACTTCCCGGCTGACACACTGACCAGAGACACTGAGGTTCCTGCATGCAGACACTCCAGCTTGCAGTGGTCTAACATCCTTTGCGGGGTGTCCAACTCGAGACCAGGACGGGGTCCTATATTCTCTCATTCTCAGGTAATGGGGTTGACTAGATCCTAGAGGGATTCTTGGCATAACACCTACATAGGTACATTTAGGTACATCTAGTTAGGGAGGCATCGTAGGAGTATGCACCTTTTATCATGTATTCTATGTACTTGTATATATTCATGATTTCTGCAAGATGGTAGAACTATACCATCCCTTTACTTTCGTAGTACTGCTAATCATATATGTCTGCTAATGTCTAATGGTTGTTGCAGCTCATCTATTCTACACTAGAATATCAACTGTTCAATAAATACTTATTGAAAACGCCCAGCCTGTTTATTCTGTGTAACTTTCTGAGACAAACTAAGTGAGCACGAGTGACTGAGCGAAAGGTAGTATATTGTTTCCACGATTCTGAGGGATCAGGGTTGTCATGTTCTGAGGTTGCCAGAATCTATTCTCTCCTTGGTAAGAGGAGATTATAGTGGCACTGTGAGCTAGCTAATACAGACAGACTATCGTATCCGGTGGGGGTGCACGGAATCAGTCTGCCACCAATCCCACAGTTTATGTTATCCAAACGCGCAGATCCTGTATAGGTTATATAGGAACTACACGACATGGCACCGCCAACGTTGGTTGGGTACTTATTTAACAGTAGAATCTGAGTAGTTCAGTCATGCTATTCTCAGAGACCCCTACTCACAAAAACACCGGAGACGTCTGGAGTGGGTAGGCACAAACTCCGCCACAGCTGAGTTGGCGAGAAATCCTATTTATTGGCTGCTGGTTAATCAAGCTTGAAGGACACAGTGTTCCTAAAATTGTGCAAAACACCTTATCTTAGTTCCCTGGGAAAGCTCTTCTTTACAAAATGACTGAGACAGGGGATATCGTAATAGTAGATCTACACCTCTCAGCCGGAGAAGAAGATGCAGACGCAATACACATTGCAGAGAACTTTAGAAATACAGTCACCCTGAAACTGCTAGAGTATGGTTTTACACCTAGGGGTGGCATAGTAGTATTCGTGATAGAGGCACACGAATCATATAGAATTGAGGTATTTTATTCTTGGGTTACATTCCCAGCAGCAAATGCAAGAACAAAAACATTCCACTCCTACACAGAAGGAGATGCACCAGCGGAATATTGTCCGGTTGAGGACATTGAGGTTCCGCTCACGTACCAGGAACACTTATACTGGTTTAAAGGCGCCCTACCCCATATAACAAGAAGAGTGAGACTCGGCCCGCTCGGAAGAGAAGGGGCAACATGGCCAATATTAGCGTCCTACACACCACATCCTGACATTGAAACAATGCCACCAGGAGACTTACTCACACAACACAAAGAATTAATAAAAATGTACAGAAACTTGACGCAAGTTGTCATGAGGGCACTTACGGTCCAACCAGCAATAGTTGCAACAAATGGGACTCAAGTTCAGGGTACAGCAACTAAAATCACACCACAAACATTACACGCAGTGATGGGTAAAATGCCCACAAAACGTGAACAAATGGCATTCTGGGTAGCTCAGAAAATAACACAGCTAGAGGCAGTATTCCTGAATACTACCCCGTATGAAAAACACATAATGCTAACAATCTGCTTGCCCATGGGGATAACACCACAAATAGAGGATTGTACCACTTGGGGTACAGTCTTTGCTGCTATTTATACCAGAACTCATGGTATCCTGTCATTAGCGGTAGTACCAGACGTATTGAGACAAATACAAAACGAGTATGGAGCAGAGCCTGCCCTGAACTTAGGGATGAAGTTACTAGGTAACTATGCCCAGGTATCAGCCATAATACTAGCTAACATTAAGGGAGAAGCAGCTTCAGTGGCAATCCGCAAACGCCTGAGGGAGTTCCGTTCTTTTGAACAACAACACGAACTACCGAAAATAATTGAAACTGCATATGCAGAATTAGGCAGACACAGTTTGGGTGGAAAAGCTTTAAAACCACAACTGATGGGCAGTCCTGAAAAGGACACTTCTAAGCAGACACCTGCTTCAACAAAGAAGAAGTGA
This sequence comes from Calotriton arnoldi, assembly GCA_963921515.1. Taxonomy (NCBI): domain Eukaryota; kingdom Metazoa; phylum Chordata; class Amphibia; order Caudata; family Salamandridae; genus Calotriton; species Calotriton arnoldi. The sequence goes on along the minus strand of CAWUFW010005885.1, from coordinate 33,025 downwards.
GACTATAAAAAACAACAAAACTTTAAAGAAAACAGATCTCAATCCATAGGTAGATCTCCTCCACAGGAGCCCTCCGAAAAGAGGTATAACCTTAGGAATAGGGATAATATTTGGAAACCTGACAGGTATCAGGATACTGATACACGTTCCTCTCATTCCTTTCAGGTTTCATCGAAAAACTCAGAGAGGGAAGGACGGTCAGACAGACAAGAAGAGCGTACAAAGTCCAGAGACAAGCAGCACGCTCAAGATTACACTTCTAAAAAAGAAGAGAAACCAAAGCAAATGCCACAGTTCAAAAAGAAGAAGGTTGCAGGTCTAAAGATCAGACATGCCCAGAATTCTGAGGACTCAACTACTGAACGGGGAATGGGCTCTGACGATGCTAGACAGTGCGGCAGAGGTAACAATAGCTCGCCAGAACCTGATGGAATTTCTGGTGACAACGGACTTGAATGATTATATCACGGTGGAAACACCTCATACTAGGGTAATTGTCCCTCATAAGTTATATGAAATAACACTCCAAATGGAGGGGGACAAATGTAGGACAGTTAGAGGTCTCTTTTGGGAGAACTTGTCGTTTGGCTATGACATTTTGTTAGCTGAACAAGATTGGCTGCCAGCATTCGTCATGGATTGCCATAAAGGAGAAACAGCAATTTTACCAGCATTCTCAGACCATATTCCCAGGCACCTACAACACACATATGAGGAGGAGTGGGCGGTAGCCCAGGTCCCTGCATTATACAAAAACCATGTTGGATGGGATGAGGATTCAACCCACCACATAATTCCTTTACAAAAATAATCCTACTGCACAGAGGCAGTATCCAATAAAGCAACAGGTCAGGGAGATCTTAGATCAACTTGAATACCAAGAGGTGATCAAAAATTGCACCTCATCGATGAACAATCCTTTGTTCCCGGTCATGAAACCTGACAATTCATATTGTTTAGTTTTAGATTATAGACATTTAAACACTTGCACTAAGACATTTGCAGTCCAAAATGCACACAGTGCCGCATTAATGAATAACATTGTGCGGAAAAAATATAAAATGACACTTGATATCTCAAATGGATTTTTCTGCCAAAATATAGCGCCTGAAAGCAGGTATCTAACAGCATTCTCAGCGCTAGGGTCACAGCGACAATTTTGTCACCTCCCCCAAGGGTATAAGAACAGCCCAGGGTTGTTTTCGGCCACAGTAACTGAGTTAGTTCAAAGTTTGGATGAAGAGGCATTGTCCTATGTGGATGATATTTATCTAACGGACGATGACCTAGAGGAGCACTTGAACAGAGTGAACACCATAATTTTGGGATTTGCATCTGAGGGCTACAAATTCAACTTTATAAAATCAAAAATTGCCCACCTCAGTGTCCTGTTTTTAGGATATGAGCTTTCAAGTGAAGGGAAAAGCCTGGCAGCCATTTTTTTTAGAAAAATGCGTGCTGCTCCAGCCTCCAAAATCATTAAAAAAAATTGCAATCAATCCTGGGATTCCTAAATTTTGGTAGAACATACATTTTGGATTAACCAGAAAGAGTAAAACCTTTCTACGATTTAATAAAACCTGACTTTTCAGTTAGACAATGGACACAGGAACACACAGATACACTTCGTTCCTTACAAGCTGACATGATAGCTTCCAAACACTTACAGACACGTGTAAACGTATGCAACCTGGTGATCCGTATAGTTGCGGGTCAATCTGGGTACACCTATCTAACATATAATGAAGGTGAAACAGTACTAATTGCATACAAATCACATTTGTACACAAATGCTGAGATGCGCTTCGCATCTACAGAAAAGATTCTATCAGCAGTACAGACTGCTGTAGTGAGAGAAAGAGCACTGGCTCAGGGGAAACGAATAATAGTAGTAACTCCGGTTCAAGCCTTAGAGGCTGCAACAAAGGCGAGCGTTCCTAGCACTAAAGCCTTACATCCGAGATGGATACAATGGGCTAATTCTCTCACTGCAACAGATGTAGAATACAGGTACGACCCAAATTTAAAGACACAAGCATTTCTGCAATACGAACAAGAATATCCTCTACCAAATGAAATAATGCCTCTGGATCAGTATGAATATATAATTTACACTGACGGATCTGCTCATCCGGCCATAGGAAGTAAGCAACAATATAGCGCAGCATGCGCAATCATTAAAGGTCGCATGCGGGATGGAAGGTTCCACCCAAGTTGCACAAAAACGCAATCTCTAGGAGACTGCACGGCACAGCTGGCAGAGTTAAAAGCCTTGATACTGGCACTGGTGAATACGGATCGAGAATTCCCCACACTAATCGTGTGTGATTCGTTTTACTGTGTGCAGTCATATAATGAATATTTGCAGCACTGGGTTCAAAACGGGTTCAAAGATGCAAAAGGTGGCACAATTAAGCATAGAATGCTATGGGAACAGGTAGTGGAGTTGAAAACCGAACTACCGAGGGCTCACGTGATACATACACTGAGTCATCAGCATGATGGCGTTCACATGAAGGGAATTCATTGGCTGATGAAGCCGCAAAGGGGGCTGTACGCACGGCTTCCGTAGCTGCAATCACCCGTTCTAAAACGAGAATAGACGGTGAGATTATGGTGGCTGTCAATGCTTGTCGCAAAAGCAGCGGAGCAGTACCAAAAAGGTTTCCACTCAAGTACTCCTACAAGTTAGATTCCAATAACATTCCATTTGCTCAGATTCCTGGAGTGGGGGATAGAGTAATTCCAAACATGGATCGTAGGTTAGGTTTAATTCTAGCAGCACACGAAGGGATAGGTTCTGCACACGCAGGGGTTACGGCGACTGTTTCTTTATTGAAACAATGCTATTGGTGGCCTGGGTTAACAAAGCAGACTAAAGACTACGTCTTGAAATGCGACATCTGCCAGCAGATGAGAGGTTCCACCGTAACACGTCCAGCAAAGACACCATTATTAATATCTGACAAACCACTAGCGTGTGCTTACTTGGACCACAGCGGCCCCTTACAAAGAGATGGGGCTTACAGGTATATCATGGTTGCAGTGGATTCCTGCTCAAGATTCCTATGGGTGTGGCCCCAACGCTCGGCTGACGCTCGAACTGTTATAAAAGATTTGTGAGTCTTTATAGGGACATACGCAATCGGCACATTACATTCTGACCAGGGCCCTGCATTTAGCTCTCGGGCTTACAAGGAGGCCATGCGAGGATTGGGTGTAGCATTGCGGTACTCCTCTCTGTACCATCCCAAGGGAAATTCGGTCGTGGAGAGAAAAAACCGAGACTTAAAGCAGTCTTTAACAGCTACAGTATTAGGCATGGGTGAGAGCTGGGTAAAACATCTGTATGGAGTGCAGCGAGCATTGAATAATATGCCAAGACGTTCTCTAGGGGGGTCACTCCATATGAGGTCCTATTTGGGGCAAGAATGTGGGTACCTGATCTTGATTGTGAAGGCGCAGTGGCAGATGAAAAGCCTTTGACATGATCATTTGGCTGTTTTACAGGATCTAAATGAATCCATGACACAACAGAGTAATGTCCATATGAAGCAGACCGCCACTGGGGAAGTCAGATCAGTCACGGCAAGACCTGTCTGGATCCCAAAAGTCAGGGATCTGGTCAGAGAGAAAATAGCGGTCAAAAAAGAATTTGGGCCATCATACAGAAAGCCAGTACAGGTTCTAGCAGTTGAAGGAATAAGAACTGTACTTCTACCGCCTGTTGCCGGAAAAAAAGAGAAAAGATTCGTCTCAATCGACCTAATCAAACCACACTATGTGGCCGATACTGAGTAGTAGGCCACGTGGACTCCAAAGTAGCAGACGCCCTCCTCTCGCTACAATTCAAGAAGTTCAAACAGAAAGACTCATCACATTCGAAGAGTCTCCTGCACGGAATGATGGACTATGCAATAATGCTATGGAACTCGTTCCCCTTGAACCTGAAGTTCAAATTCAGAACCAAAATGAAAGAGAAATTTCAATTCGACCAAATACAGATGTTTACATCAACATGCCTCAAAAAGAACAAACTACGATTTCTACAAATCCTGATGCAATACCAACAATTGATCGAACTGTTTCTTGCTACTTCATAAATTTTGATACGTTTTCTTTGGATCCAAGTGAACCTGAAACGATGCCAGCCCAAAAATCATGCAAGCAGCAAGTTAAAGACTTTCTGAACTTTCTTAAAAAGACTTACCTGGTGTCACCTTGGGTAGAATTATGGGTAATCACCGGGATACTTTTCTTTCTTTTCTGGTTAGGCTTAGTAATAGTTTTTAGCATGCTAGTTAATGGAAAATACCTTCGACAAAGCTCTGCAGCCCAAAAGGTGAACTTAATTTTAAAACCACACCAATGATCTCATCGAGAACAAAGAGACTTGTCATCAGTGAACATTACAGCAGTTCCAATACCCGATGGTATAGTTTGGGACACGGTTGATTTCGATATATTTGGTCCGACTGAACTTTTACGAATTCCTCATTTATTTAAAATATCGTTGAGTGATATCATTACCTCAAGTACATTTTCCGATGATTGGGATTTTGAAACTGTAAATAACATGTTTTCTGATTTGGAAAAATCTGCTGCATTTTCTAATAGTGAAACATTGGAAAGCACATCAGATTTCGAAACAATGTATTGTTATCAACACTATGGTCATCACTTTTTACATAAATCTGCTAATCCTAGAAATGTGTTCACATACCACCAGTGGGAACATTGTCCAACACCACCGAAAGGCAGTTCAAAAACATTTACACAAAAGTTTCCATATTTTTCAGGGTTTAATATGTCTGACCCAGCCTCATATTATTATAATGTTGCACCAACATCAGCACAGAAAAATATGTTAACAAACACCAAACAGATTTACTCTGCTTCCTTTATTGCCCAGTTGTCTGAACAAGGTTTCGACTTATGGAAAGACACCATAGACTTAAAATCAGTCTGGGGTACTAGAGAATGGCAAGTTCAGGGAACAGAAGCTTTGTTTAGAGCATGCCTTATCCCTCAACAAATCATGTTTTTGAACGAGACAGTGCAACAGACGTCTTGCCTTGGACTAGCCAAGACCAAAGACTTGAACACACCTCGGCTGCCAACTCCATCACACACCGAGGGTAATATAACATCACAGGAAGAGATTACGTTGAATGACATTTTACATTACAACAGATCAGAGCCCGATTGGAAAAAATGGTTGATTTGGCCCACTGACACGAATAGTTGTCAGGTGAGATTCATGGGTAAAACCGAAGGTTTCGCTATCCATAGGCCAGATCCACGTTATGTACAGAGAGATCATCCAGGGGTAGTGACATCCTACAGTGTTGGGAAGTTGTGCCTTGATTGGCTAAAAACCTCAAAACTCACAAAGGTGAAACAACACTTATCCTTACTGTCACAGGATGTGGATCTCAGGGATTTTTTATTAGGTCCCAGGAAGCCACGTCAGAAGCGTTTCTATTATGCTGTCTATAATGAAATATGGAAAATATCCCAACAAGAGGCCGCAGAGAGATTACGTGAAATAGACTGTATAAATCTAGAAAAATCTCTAGCAGTGGTAGACAATGGGTTAACTACATTGACCGCCAGGATATATTCCTTAGGCAACATTGTATCTTCTGCGATAGACATACTAGAACAAGATTTGGCCATATTACAACACGGGCAATCTCAGTTACGTTCTATTATGTTATTAAGCTGGACGCTGCAATCTTTGCGTGCAGGCTATTTGCCTTGGCGTTATATCAACAGTACGTCTCTGTTTTCTGAATACAATCTAACAGATAAACAGATAGAAATGGCACAAAGGAGAGCAAAATATACAGTGCTGCGTATCGAAAAACTGGATAGATTAGCATTCACAGTGGCAGAATCACCGTCCACAGAATGGCTAATCCATGGCCACATAACTCTACCGGTTTCTACTTTTCAGTTTCAGTATTGCCCTGAACAAAAGCAGGTAGGCACATATGAAGAAATGGGTAAGGAATACATTAAGAAATCATGGGTATTACTATACAGATTTCGATGCCGGAGTGGGGATCGAGAAGTGTTTCTAAGCGGTACAAACTGTGAGAACGCTTAAAGTGGATCACTCATATGCCAGGATATAATGCTGCACGGGCCTGTAATGGTTCTGTAGCAAACCTGTCCTGCCATTTAAGGGGTGCCCCAGCTGGAGTGATTACTCCACCATTCAGGCTACTTTCTAATGGGAGTTACTTGATGCAGAACAATCAAGGCTGCTGCGGAATGCTCCCGGGCATCGCATATCTGGTAACCGTGAGCTCCAGGGTTACTTGTTGTATGCAAGTATTGTTTCCACCGACACATACAGTCAGGGAGGCGCCGTTATGGCCTTCACTGAATGTTTCTTTAATATGGTTTGATACTCTAAGCAGAATGAAAGCCATGCTTTTACAGAAGTCTGCGCCCTTAACCTCCGCTCGGGAGACTTTTGATCTCCACATCGCAAGGCGCTTAGTCATACACACTGCACTTTCCATTTCGCAGAAATGGTAAATTGTACCTTTAACATGTCTGATACGACAGGCATTGTCCACCTATTTAAGACCATAGGTTCTAGACTTCTGAGCACCTTTCAGACGGTACTTGGAGTTATACCAAACTTCATACACTCCGTATTCGGAAGCATCTTTGGAGGACTTCCGCTCATCCTGTTTCTAGTAGCAGGTATCCTGATTGTTTTATATTTTCTACGCAATGGACGTCCCAGTCACCAAGGAGATGGAAAGAGCACTCCTGGAGCGTAAATACTGTGACCGCATGGTACAACATCTAGGCACGCCTCGCCTAAGAGAACTGAGTGCATCTTGGTTCTTGTCATTTCGACCAGTCTGGATGAACTGCATCTTACCTGTCCTCCGATACCTGTTTTGCAGAGAAGAATGTGTGTTAGACCTTTGTTTGACACTCCCATCATGTGCGCAACCGGACGTGAAGGCTTTACTGGACCCGATAACGGCCCATGTTCTGCAGTGTCCTCAGCGTATTACGATGTTGATGGCGGCATTCCTTGAGCCCCCACAGGTAGTAACAGCACCTGTTGGTATGGAAACCAGCTCCTCCTCTGACACCCAGGCTTTGGACGGCGCACAGTCTGCCCCAGAACCAGCTGCGGACAGTGTGGAACATCATCTGTGCTCAATTGACGTACTCTGCGAGGTGCTACAGGGGCCGTCTACTGCGAAAGCAAGCAACAAAACTGTTGCGTCTACCAGCCAGGACACATAAACATTTGACTCATTTGGCTCGTCGTGTGCTGGAAGAAATTCGCCCTTTTTTAAAACAAAAGTTACATTTGGATCTCAAAACAAAAATTGACATTCCTTTCATTTATTGGGCATACATGGCTTTCTAATGCTTGTAGTGCTCCGGACTATAACTAAGGACACTTTGGAGCTATGGCTTGCAAAAATCTTTTAGACAGTTTTAAGTTTTTAGAAATTTTTTAGAAGTTTTAAACATTTTTTAAACAGATGTTTTTAAACTTTGTGCGTACCAATATCTAGTTAGGCTAGTAGTACGGTAATAAGTTACATATGTCGTCCAGTCAGAAGAGGAATGGGTGTTATATTCCATATAGGTACCCTATATAGGCGCAGGTAACATTGCAACCTTTCACCTATATTCTTCCTTACATTACATACATAACGGTTCTTAGGGACTGACATTTTACCTAGATACGACACTGCATTCAGAATGCGGGTTTCCCCCTAGTTCGAATCTCATACATTATGCATGAGGCTTCTTGGAAGCACAGCAGGACTAACAGTAGGATTACCATCTCCTGTATAATATCTCTGTATAAAGTTCAGGCCCAACGTCATCCTTTAGGCCGACACAGTAACACAGCAAGGTAGGACCCCTGGGGAGACCTATGGGTATATATACATCACATCTTGCTTAGAAGAACAGAGGAGACCGAGACTTCCTGGCTGACACACTGACCAGAGACGCTGAGGTTTCTGCATGCAGACACTCCAGCTCGCAGTGGTCTAACATCCCTCGCGGGGTGTCCAACTCGAGACCAGGACGGGGTCCCATATTCTCTCATTCTCAGGTAATGGGGTTGACTAGATCCTAGAGGGATTCTTGGCATAACACCTACATAGATGCTAGGTACATTTAGGTACATCTAGTTAGGGAGGCATCGTAGGAGTATGCACCTTTTATCATGTATTCTATGTACTTGTATATATTCATGATTTCTGCAAGATGGTAGAACTATACCATCCCTTTACTTTCGTAGAACTGCTAATCATATATCTCTGCTACTGTCTAATGGTTGTTGCAGCTCATCTATTCTACACTAGAATAACAACTGTTCAATAAATACTTATTGAAAACGCCCAGCCTGTTTATTCTGTGTAACTCTCTGAGACAAACTAAGTGAGCACGAGTGACTGAGCGAAAGGTAGTATATTGTTTCCACGATTCTGAGGGATCAGGGTTGTCATGTTCTGAGGTTGCCAGAATCTATTCTCTCCTTGGTAAGAGGAGATTATAGTGGCACTGTGAGCTAGCTAATACAGACAGACTAACGTATCCGGTGGGGGTGCACAGAATCAGTCTGCCACCAATCCCACAGTTTATGTTATCCAAACGCGCAGATCCTGTATAGGTTATATAGGAACTACACGACATGGCGCCGCCAACGTTGGTTGGGTACTTATTTAACAGTAGAATCTGAGTAGTTCAGTCGTGCTATTCTCAGAGACCCCTACTCACAAAAACACCGGAGACGTCTGGAGTGGGTAGGCACAAACTCCGCCACAGCTGAGTAGACGAGAAATCCTATTTATTGGCTGTTGGTTAATCAAGCTTGAAGGACACAGTGTTCCTAAAATTGTGCAAAACACCTTATCTTAGTTCCCTGGGAAAGCTCTTCTTTACAAAATGACTGAGGCAAGAGATATCGTAATAGTAGATCTACACCTCTCAGCCGGAGAAGAAGATGCAGACGCAATACACATTGCAGAGAACTTTAGAAATACAGTCACCCTGAAACTGCTAAAGCATGGTTTTACACCTAGGGGTGGCATAGTAGAATTCGTGATAGAGGTACACGAATCATATAGAATTGAGGTATTTTATTCTTGGGTTACATTCCCAGCAGCAAATGCAAGAACAAAAACATTCCACTCCTACACAGAAGGAGATGCACCAGCGGAATATTGTCCGTTTGAGGACATTGAGGTTCCGCTCACGTACCAGGAACACTTATACTGGTTTAAAGGCGCCCTACCCCATATAACAAGAAGAGTGAGACTCGGCCCGCTCGGAAGAGAAGGGGCAACATGGCCAATATTAGCGGCCTACACACCACAACCCTGACATTGAAACAATGCCACCAGGAGACTTACTCACACAACACAAAGAATTAATAAAAATGTACAGAAACTTGACGCAATTTGTCATGAGGACACTTACGGTCCAACCAGCAATAGTTGCAACAAATGGGACTCAAGTTCAGGGTACAGTAAATAAAATCACACCACAAACATTACACGCAGTGATGGGTAAAATGCCCACAAAACGAAAACAAATGGCATTCTGGGTAGCTCAGAAAAAAACCCAGCTAGAGGCAGTATTCCTGAATACTACCCCGTATGAAAAACACATAATGCTAACAATCTGCTTGCCCATGGGGATAACACCACAAATAGAGGATTGTACCACTTGGGGTACAGTCTTTGTTGCCATTTATACCAGAACTCATGGTATCCCGTCATTGGATTGGAGTGAACTTGTGTGGCTTTGTGTGATGTGGAGTGGAATTGTGTGGCATTGAGTGGATTGAAATTGTGGGGAGTGGAGAGGGATTGTCTCATTGTGTGGCATGGATTGGAGTGGAATTTCGGGGCATTGGGTGACATTGCGTGAAATTGTGTGGCATTGTGTGGAATTATGTGGCGTGGAATGTTGTGGATTGGAATGGAGTTGATTGGAGTGGAGTGGCATTGTGTGGCGTGGAGTGAAATTGTATGGCATTGTGTGTAGTTGAGTGGTGCTGAATTGTATGGCGTGGAATTGTGTGGTGTGGACTATGTGGACTGGAGTGCAATTGTGTGGTGTGGAGTGTAATTATGTGGCATTGTGTATGAGGCTTGGACAGGAATTGTGTTGCATTGTTTGGAATGCAGTGTACTGAAGTGGAATTGTGTGGCATTGTGTGGCGTGGAGTGTAACTGTGCAATGGAGTGGAACTCTCTGCCATTGGGTAGAATGGAGTGGGATTGTGTGGCTTTGTGTGGAATGGAAATGTGTGGCACTGTGTGAAGTGAAGTGGAACTGAGTGGAGTGGAATTGTGTGTCATTATGTGTCGTGAAGTGGAACTGTCTGACATTGTGAGGAGTGGAATTGCATTGTATGGATTGGAAATATGTGGCATTGTGTGGAGTGGAATTTTGTGTATTGTAATGGAGTGGAGATGCATTGTGTGGGGAAGAGTGAAATTGTGTGCAGTGGATTGGAACTCTCTGCCATTGGGTAGCGTGGCAGTGGAACTGTGTGGCATTGTGTGGAATTTAATTGTGTGGCACTGAGTGGAGGGAAGTGGAACTGAGTGGAGTGAAATAGTGTGTCATCATGTGGCGTGGAGTGGAACTGTGCGACATTGTGTGTAGTGGAATTGTGTGGCATGAACAGGAAATGTGTGCACTGTTTGGAGTGGAACTGTGTGGCGTGGAGTGGAGTGCCATTGTGTGGGGTGAAGTGAAATTGTATGGCATTGTGAGTAGTGGAGTGGAGTTGAACTGTATGGTGTGGTGAGGAGTGGAATTGTGTGCAGTTTGTGGAGTGGCGGGCAATTGTTTGGCATTGTGTGGAATGGAGTCATGGGGTGTGAAGTTGAATTGTGTGGCGTGTGGAGTGCAGTGGAGTAGAATTGTGTGATACTGAGTGGAGTGGACTGGAATTGTGTGGAGTGGAATTGTGTGTCAAATATTTGACATGGAGTGAAATTGTGTGGCATGAAGTAGAATTGTGTGGTGTGGTATGGAGTGTGCAGTGGAGTGGCATAGAGTGCAGTGGAATTCTATGGCCCTGTATGTAGTAGAGTGGAGCTGAGTTGTGTGGCATTGTGTGGAGTGGAGTGCAAATGTTTGACAATGTGTGGAGTGGAGTGCATTTTTTTGGCATTTTGTGGCATGGAGTGCAATTATGTGGCATTGCAAGGCATGAAATGGAATAGTGTGGCGTGGAGTGGAATCATGTGGCGTGGAGTGGAATCATGTGGCATTGTGTGGGGTGCAGTGGAGTAGAATTGTGTGGCATTGAGTGGAGTGGATTGGAATTGAGTAGAGTGGAATTGTGTGTCATTATGTGGCGTGGAGTGGAATTGTGTGGCATGGAGTGGAATTCTGTGGTGTGGATTGGAGTGGGGTGGAGTAGCATTGTGTAGAGTGGAGTGAAACTCTATGGCATTGTGTGTAGTGGAGCTGAATAGTGTAGCATTGTGTGACGTGGAGTGGAATTGTGTAGCAGTGTGTGGACTGGATTGCTACTGTGTGGTACTGTGTGGTATCGTAAGGCATGGAGTGTAATTATGTGGCATTGTGTAGCACGGAGTGGAATCATGCAGTGCAGAATTATGTGGCACTGTGTGGAGTGCAATGGAGTGGAATTGTGTGGCATTGTGTGGAATTAGTGGTATTGTGTAGAGTGGAGTTGTGTGCCATTATGTGGCATGGATTAAAATTGTGTGGCATTGTTTGGCATGGAGTGGAATTGTGTGACATTGTGTGTCATGGAGTGGAATTGTGTGGAATTGTGTGGCGTGGACCGGAGTGTAATGGAGTGGCACTGTGTCGAGGGAGTGAAATTTTATGGAGTTCTGTTTAGTGGAGTGAAGCTAAATTGTGTGGCATTGTGTGGCGTCGAGGAGAATTGAGTGGCATCGTGTGGAGTGGAATGCAATTGTGTGGCATTGTGTGGTGGGGAGTTTAATTATGTGGCATTGTGTGGCATGGAGTGGAATTATGAGGTGTGGATGGAATTATGTGGCACTGTGTGGCATGGAGTGGAATTGTTCTGCACTGTGTGACGTGGAGTGGAATTGTGTGGCACTGTGTGAAATGGAGTGGACTGGAGTGCAGTGAAATGGAGTGGCATGGCGTGGAATGGAATTGTGTGGATTGGAGTTGAATTGTGTGACATAAGAGTCAAAGAGAGGCACTTCTTGGCAGACATGCCGACTATATTCCTACACAAGCCTATTACACAAATATACATTCCATGCAAAGATCCCATGGATGAAGGCAGCTATGCAGATGTGCATCAGAAGCCTGTAAGTCCATCTCCTGTATCTGCTTCTAGAGCTCAGGTGAAAAGCGGCTCCAAACCGGTCCATTCACCTCCGTCTCCCCTTGTACCATGCTATGCCCTCTGGAGCGAAGTGAATGTCGTGGCAGAAGGGGTTCTCCTGAAATATCTGAACTAAATAAACAGAGTTCCCCATTAGCGCCATGAAGGGTCCACAAAACACTATGATAAACAAAGTATGTGAATGAGCGCATGCAATCAAGGAAACGTGTGTAATGCAAAGAAGGTCCTGGTAGTGCTTAATGTTTGCAGATGGTGGGCAGCCATACTTATTTTGTAACCTGGAACATTTGCATCATCACACTTTAACCCACAGCAAGTGAAAGAGGGCGAGAGGCAGAAACGCGAGAATAAAGAAGTAAGACCAAGGTGGTGAAGCAGTGACAAAAGAAGAAAGAAGGAGTGAAGGTGAAATCAACACCTGGCAGCAGCCTTGTTGTTCGGCAACCTGGCATTAGGCACGGTCAGAGGGGACGCCAAGAAAACCTTTGTGATCCATAAGTCACTTAATCTCCCCAGCTCCTAAAAAAATTAATGTGAACTTGTAACTGGTGACTATGTAACGCGCTCCAATACTTTGGAGTTGGGTCTAGTTCGCATGATAATAAAAATGCAAAATAAAAAAAAAGAAATAATACCTCTATCACAGCATGAGCAACTTTGGGCACTAATTAACATTAATCAATCTGTGCCTTTTCCATGCGCCAAAGACAGAAAAGGAAGTGAGGTAGGGCTCACTTTGGTCAATTAGGAGGCAGCAAAGAAGAGTGGCAATGATGCCAACATATGGTAAGTGATGGGCGGGCTGCAAGCCCTTTATTGTAAACAATCCCCTCCTTGCGGACAGCGCACGTGCTGTCGGCAGCGAGACCTAAAAAAGAAGGTTCAATTTAATAACCTGAAAACCCCCCAAAAATACATGTGCACTCTGGGTTGATTGCCCATAGTGGGTTAGAAGCTGTGCCTGGCCAGAGGCGTGCAGCCCTATGGCCAATGCCCACTTCGGATGGCCAGAGGGAGCCGATTGCTGACGTGGTTTATGGTGGAGGGCCTTACTAGAGACCACACAGGGTGACCACATCAGGCTGCACATGGCCTACAGCCAGTGTGGGCTGGTGTTGGAGTTGGCCGCCAATGGCGTTTATGTTATAGGGCCTTTTAGAGGCCAGGTCCGGTGACCAAATCAGGCTGCACATGGCCTTTGGTGGTGCATAGTGTGGGCTGGTGGGCTGCGGTTGGTTGGATGCAGGCTCTATCTGGAGGCCAAGTGCCGCGACCTATCACTCTGGGCATTGCAGAAGGCCCTGTACAGAGGGGGTTGGCAATGTGCATCGGATTTGGAGCAGGGCCTGGACACAGGCGAAGTACTGCCACAACCCCGCTGCGCAAGGGCAAAAGCCTGTTTTCTTCAGTGATGTTTACGTGTGTGTGAGCGACTGAGCGCGCTTGTGTGCGCACATTCTACAATCTCCTGCAATACTACATGAACATCTATATTTGAAAGAATGTATCTATTTTTTATTAATTTTATTTCAAGTTATTTATGATGATGTTTTTTGTACCTTTTTGCAATTCCTTACCCTCTTTTAGCGCACTGCCAGATTTGTTGCTTCAAAAAAATGATTAAATACAACTATATGTTATGTGTGGTGTGAAGAGAAGACAAGCACTGTGTAGTAATGAAGTCCACGCAGGTAGGATGTAGTTTAAGTAGATTTATTGAAGTAATTTACAAGTAGAAGAGTTCAAGTGTAGCAGCCCCACCAGGAGCAGCCTGCCTGCTGCTCAGCCCATTCTCCAACTGTCACACTTCACCTCACAGACACCCAACATTCCAATACGCATCATCACTCCAACATTCCATGCAGCACACAGCACATTCACACTGGCTGAGCAGGTAGAGGGATAATGGCAGGACATTCACATGAACAGGATACGACACACTGACCAAGCCAAAAGTTCTGGGTTGCATTTTGAGTCCTGATTGAAACATTAAAAGAGCCTACTGCAGTGGAAAAAAAAAATATATATATTTAAGTTTGTGTATACAATGCATCTATGAGATAGAAAATGTAAAGTGTGATGATACATAGTACTTTTATGATGTCCCTCAGGCATTGTAATTCAAGTATTCCAAAGACAGCCAAAGCCCACTATGTATATTTTGAAGAATTGGTAACAAACTGTCTAACACTGTCAGCCAGACCTGTCAGCCATCTCCCCACACAGACCCTCCCACGGCCCTTCAACGCACTCCCTGGCCATCCACTCCCTTGGGCAGTCAGGCCCACAGACCTCTCCAAGCTCTTCGCCCCATTTCAGCACTGGAAGATGATAGTGTTAATGATTCTTACCTCTCAATGAGCCAGAATACAGCTCCCTCCACAATCCCAGTAATAGTCGGCACAAATAGAATCGCTAGAACTATCCACTCACCCAGACCACCTGCTCAATACACTACTACTCATACATTACATTCTAGCAGTGGCGGCTGGTGACATTTCAAAGTGGTGGGCGTAAAACAATTGTCGTAGTTCACTGTGGCGAGCGAGCGTAGCGGCGAGGCTGAACCACCTACGGAGGTTTTGAAAAAGAGTGGGCAAATGGTGCATTTTCAAGCAATAATGAGAAGAACAGACGGAATTGGTGATGAAAATAACGGAAACAAAAAATGAGATAAAGAGAAGGGATCAGGGTGAGGCCTGCAAGCGATGGACAGGTAATGTGTCAGGTCAGAGACCTACAAATAGGGACTGAAGAAACAGTGTGATGGACACAGGCAGGCACAGGGGTGATGGACCGACAGTGTGACCAGGCGGGTAGGTAAGTGATGTACAGATCTCGTGTCATTCATTAGAACAGGAAGAGACAGATGTGTGATGGAGGTACAGTGTTTGTCGGAATAGACAGTGTATCAGGCACGTAGACTGTGGGTTGTAGATAGAGGGACTGACCGAACAGGCATGGGGTAAGTGATGGACAGAACGCGTGTCAAGATAGGCAGACAGATGCTTTATACATGGGATGTTGGTGATGGGCAGAGGGGGTCAGGATAAACAGGATGCAGGTGACATGAAGGTTCCAGTAGAGTGTCCAAATAAAGAACATGTAATGGCAAAGACAATACAAGTAAGGTCCAGTAATCACAACCTAACTATGCATTAATATTTCAGGTAGGGTGCAGTAATCATAACAAATATGTTACACTGTCAGTCTACCTCTTTGTGACTGTACCTCAATCAAAGAACATCCCCAGAGTCTCACGCACCATAATAATAACCGTGTCACAGCCAAATAACGAGACAACACATTCCCCCAAAGTGCACCATAATAATAACCGGGTCACAGCCACATAACGAGACAACACATTCCCCCAAAGTGCACCATAATAATAACCGGGTCACGGCCACATAACAACGAGACAACACATTCCCCCAAAGTAAGTCACACAGCATATCCGTGTCAGGAACACAGACCATGTCCATAGGACCATAGGACCTGTATGCCAGTCAGTCGCGTTTTATTCCAAGTGGTGAAAATTCAGGGGATAGCAGGTTAATAAAAAGCCCTACAGGATTCTTACAGTTTGCTGGTAGCCCGGGGCTCTGTTACATTACATGACCTCTTCGCTCTGCCCCAGCCCAGTGAAAGAGTAGAAAGTTAACTATAATGCAGTATAAAATTGCACATGCTTATTTTTTCTCTGATGGGCTCGAGCTAAGAGACGGATTCGTATTTCACAGAGCTCTTTTATGTAATCATTTTAAAGTGTTCCAGCCCTCGGACAAGCTCTTAACCCATGCCCTCTCCCTCTTACTTCCTTGTTTTCGGTGTTGTGTGGGCGAGCAGCTCCACAGGTAGTCCCAGCTGGGCTAGAAATGAATCCTGTGCTAAGAGAAGGGTTTTACCTCAAAGGCAGTGTGAGGGGTTTCCCAACAAGGACTGTATGGTACCTGTTCTTCTTAAACGACCCGGTCCGGCCATTTCGGGACTCCCACAAAATTACGAGAACTACCGCCTGACGTCGTTGAGGGTAACCACGCCCCCTTGTCATGTGTCCTTACAGGAGCCAGTTACGAACTGGGAGTCGGGGGAAGGAGGCGGGACCGACCCCGGAAGGAAAAGCCCGAGGCCGGTGAAAGGAGTCCCAGGACAGACGGAAGACGGCAGATCCACAGAGAGCGAGGAGAACGAGACGGAGAGCCAGAACAGAGAAGGGACGGAGACGAGAGCGAGTCGACGAGAGGAAGCAGACGACCCAGAAGAAGAAGAGTGGAGCGAGGACTGGTGGAGCCCACCGGAGGATGCTGGAGAGCGGCCGCAACTCAGGAGAGTTGCGGCGGAGCCGGTGAGTTCACATGAAGGAGAGAACGGGGAAGCGGGAACAGGGGAGGCGGGAGGGAAAAACATACTCGGGGTGGGTTAGGGAGCGTCGGGGTGTACAGCAGCAGGCACGAGCACTGAGTCACCTACCCTCACATCCCGTTCTTGGCCGCCGGAGGCCAACACACCTTTATTGCACAAACCCTGTCCTCTAAGAGTTCACCGTTTTCCCCACTCCCGTTCCTCTCCCTTGTTTTTTCATTATTGCACCGCCCTTCTTTGACAAGTACGATTAAGAACGTATCACCGACCGGGTGTGGTGACGGTTAGCACTAGGTATAGCCATTAAAAAGGGCTAGAGCTGACGAAACCTTCTTGTTTCTTCCTCCCTTTTATGAGCCTCCGCAAGCCCACCACCGCGTCAAGACCATCCCGCCGGAGAGAGACCCGCAAGACCATAGGAAGAAACCCACAAGAAGGGGACGACATAAAGAAAGAACATAAACTGTGTTTCATGTACCTACCCTCAATAAAAGACACTAAAGATTGCACACTACATCCAGCCTCCGCGTCTGTATATCCGGCCCGCACTCCCCACACGCTCACAGGTGGTGTCAGAAGTGGGATCCGCCGGAGACATGGAGGCTGTGATCAAGAAGATGGCGGACAGCCAGGAAAGCCTAGGCAAGGCCATGGAGAGGTTCCTCACGGTCGTAGAGGAGGACCGTGACAAGATGCAACAAACCCTAGCTGGACAGGGTCAAATCCAGGAAACGGCCCTGGGGAAGCTTACAGAGGCCCTCAGTCAGCAGAGAGGGACCACCACCCTTCCATCTCTTGTACTACCGAAGTACGTGAGCGGAGAAGACCCGGATTACTTTTTCAGTAACTTCGAAAGAATGGCCATGGCGGCCGCATGGCCCGCCGATAAATGGGGACAGTATCTGGGACCTTTACTCTCAGGCGACCTCCAAGCCGCATACCAGGCCGCCAACCTACAAGGCCTCACCCCTTATGCGGATATAAAACAGTGTATCCTTGAACGACTAGGGGTAGACGATGAAACCTATCGCATACGGCTGCGTCAGTTGAGAGAGGGGCCCCAGGAAACGCCAAGAGCACTATATTTCCGCGTAAAAGACCTAACTGACCGCTGGTTGAGACCCTCAACGAGCACGAAAGAGGAAATCATGTCCAAAATCTACTTGGAACAGTATTTGTCCTCCCTACACCCACCCATTCAGAGATGGGTGCGCCAACACGCCCACCTTACACTGGAAACCGCGGTTGAAATTGCCAGTGCCTTCAGTCGGGCACAAGAGATACAGAAGGGACGCGAGGAAGTTCCCTGGAGAAGCGGAACCAGCGGACCACATCGGCCGACCCGAACCCCGATACCGAGGAAACCGGACCCTATCACCATAGTACCTGGAACACCCCTCTTTAGGGCACCACCACCCGGACCTCAATGCTACAACTGTGGGGGTCTGGGCCATATAGCACGTTTCTGTCCTCAGAAGGAAGAACCGATGGAGGTCGGAATAGCCCGCAATTATTATTGTTCCCGATCGGAGAGAACCCGACCTCCTTATCGGTGCAGAGTATTGGTGAACGGACAATCCTTAACCGCCCTAGCAGACACGGGGTGTCACCACAGCGTATTAAGACCCCAGGACCTTAACCAAGCTTCAGGAACGGTTAATGGGACCGTGGCCATACAGTGCGTTCATGGGGATACCCAACGATATCCCACAACACAAGTTCATATTCAACACCCAACCGACCCGGGCTCCTCCCTAACCGTTGGTCTCATTCCGCGGCTTCCCGAACAGCTCATCTTGGGGAATGATTATTCCCGACTGACTGATCTACTACAAGGGACCCCTCCAGGCGAAGAGGACTGGTGGAGAGAAGCCCCTTTTTCACAAGAAGAGGATCCAGAGTGGCCCCCGTCTAAATTACGAAAGAGTCGGAAACAGAGAAGAGATGAGAAAAGGAAGAGCCATGCGGTCTACCCCGTTAGGGTAGAAGAGCACCCTTGGGAGACCGATAGGGATTTCCACGCCACACAAAGAGAGGACCCCGTCTTACAGGAAGCTTGGAGTAGAGCCCTAGAGAACGAGGACCCCCTGCAAGTAGGTCCCTATTTCTTCACGAGAAACGGACTGTTGTATAGAAAAGGTAGTCCTGCCCACCCCGCACAGCTCCTCATACCCGGCCCCTTTCGTGAGAAAGTGTTATACCTCGCCCACAGTCATCTACTGGGGGCCATTTCAGTGATGAAAAGACCGAACAAGCCATTCTTGAAAAATTCTACTGGCCAGGCATACATCAACAAATCCGTATATACTGTCGGAGCTGTCCGATATGTCAGAAGAACAGTAGATACAAACCCTCCCGAGTACCACTACACCCTCTTCCCATCATTGCGGAACCCTTCCAAAGGATAGGGATGGACATAATAGGACCCCTATTGCCCTCCAGAAGCGGCTGTCGCTATGTACTAGTCCTCGTGGACTATGCCACCCGTTTTCCAGAGGCAATACCCCTAAGACATCCCAACACCACAAACATAGCCAAAGCCATGATAACGGTATTTTCCCGCGTAGGCTTTCCCACAGAGATCCTCACAGATCAAGGGACACCCTTCGTCTCGAAACTGATGAAGCAGGTGTGTAGTTATCTAGGCGTTAAACAGATACGCACCGCAGCCTACCATCCGCAAACAGACGGATTGGTCGAGCGCTACAACGCTACCCTGAAGACGACCCTAAAAAACTTCTATCCCTAGAAACCCGAAAGTGGGAAGAAATGTTGCCCCTGGCCCTGTTCGCCATCCGGTGTAAGGTCCAAAAGAGCACGGGGTATTCTCCGTTTGAGCTCTTATACGGCCATCAACCTCGTACATTTCTGGATATGGCAAAAGAAACATGGGAAGCAGAACCAAACCAAAACAGACCACTCCTTGAATACGTAGATAAGCTCAAAACACACTTGGGGCAAGTCCGTGCCATAGTCCGACAGAATCTGGAGGAGGCACAGACAGCCCAGAAAAAACAATATGACAAGGGAACGAAAGAGAGAACATTCGCAGTGGGGGATTCAGTGCTTCTTATGATGCCTTCTTCAGACCAGAAAATGTTAGGTCAATGGCAGGGTCCCTATACCATATTGAACAAAGTGACCCCAGTGACCTACCGAGTGGAAATAGATCCCACCCGAGCCACCTCACAAATATACCATGTGAATCTACTAAAGAAGTGGATAAGACCTCTCCCTGTCCTGGTAGGACAAAAGAACGAGAACGGCCTCCTGATGGAACAGAGTATAGATCAAGACTTACCCATGGACCTCAGGGGTTCCCTCCTAGACTCTCTCTGTCCCCTACAGGGGATCTTCTCTCTGACCCCAAGGAGGACAACAGTCACAGAGCATGCCATTAAAACCCAACCCGGAAAAAAAGTCCGGCTACGTCCCTACCGTATACCCGAAGCCCGTAGGACCGTAATCAGAGAAGAGGTGAAGCAGATGCTAAACATGGGGATAATCGAACCCTCCCAGAGCGACTGGAACTCCCTATAGTACTAGTACCTAAGCCTAATGGCACGGTCCGTTTCTGCATTGATTTCCGCGAAGTCAACAGAATCTCAGACTTCGACGCCTATCCTCTCCCGAGGGTCGATGAAATGATTGAGCGCATAGGCAATGCTAGATACATCAGTACCCTTGACCTCTGTAAGGGGTACTGGCAAATCCCCTTACGGAAACAAGACAGGGAGAAAACCGCTTTTTCTACCCCTGACGGCCTATATCAGTTCACAGTGTTGCCCTTTGGCCTACACGGAGCCCCAGCGACCTTTCAACGAACTATGAATCTGGTATTACGACCCCATGAGAAATACGCAGGGGCTTATCTTGATGACATCATTATATATAGCAAGACGTGGGAACAGCATCTCACACATCTCTATAATGTGATTCACGCCTTAGGCCGTCATAACCTTAAGATAAACCCGGCCAAAAGTCACTTGGCGGCCCAAACGGTCAGATATCTAGGTTTTCTTTTGGGTGAGGGTGTCATTCGACCCCAGAATAACAAAATAGCCGCTATCACCCAAGTACCATTTCCCCAATCAAAAAAAGACCTCAGGGCTTTTTAGGCCTATTGGGCTACTACCGGAGGTTCATACCTAATTTCTCTCAAACCGCAGCCCCCTCACAGATTTACTACAGAAAAGTGTGAAAACCGAAGCCCTGTTAAAACAACCCACCCCAGGACTGACCAAGGCTTTTGAGACGCTGAAAGCCGCGCTGACGACAGACACAGTACTCACCAGCCCTGACTATACGCTTCCCTTCATCTTACAAACCGATGCATCGGACCAGGGTTTGGGGCGATTCTCTCACAACGTACCTCAGAGGGAGAAGAGAAACCAATCCTATATATCAGTAGAAAACTGTACCCCCGAGAAAAGAACTACGCAGTGATCGAAAAAGAGGCCCTCGCTATAAAGTGGGCCATTGAGTCGCTGCGCTATTACTTAGAAGGACGAGAGTTCACCCTCTATACCGACCATGCCCCACTTGAATGGTTGGCTCGCAACAAAGGCCACAACGAAAGAGTACTACGGTGGTTTTTGTCCCTGCAACCCTACAGATTCACTACCAAACATCGGAAGGGTACGGAACAAACAAACGTCGACTTTCTGTCACGATATCCGGTGGGGACAACCCCTACAAGAAGGACAGCTAGGGAAAGGGGATGTGAGGGGTTTCCCAACAAGGACTGTATGGTACCTGTTCTTCTTAAACGACCCGGTCCGGCCATTTCGGGACTCCCACAAAACTACGAGAACTACCGCCTGACGTCGTTGAGGGTAACCACGCCCCCTTGTCATGTGTCCTTACAGGAGCCAGTTACGAACTGGGAGTCGGGGGAAGGAGGCGGGACCGACCCCGGAAGGAAAAGCCCGAGGCCGGTGAAAGGAGTCCCAGGACAGACGGAAGACGGCAGATCCACAGAGAGCGAGGAGAACGAGACGGAGAGCCAGAACAGAGAAGGGACGGAGACGAGAGCGAGTCGACGAGAGGAAGCAGACGACCCAGAAGAAGAAGAGTGGAGCGAGGACTGGTGGAGCCCACCGGAGGATGCTGGAGAGCGGCCGCAACTCAGGAGAGTTGCGGCGGAGCCGGTGAGTTCACACGAAGGAGAGAACGGGGAAGCGGGAACAGGGGAGGCGGGAGGGAAAAACATACTCGGGGTGGGTTAGGGAGCGTCGGGGTGTACAGCAGCAGGCACGAGCACTGAGTCACCTACCCTCACATCCCGTTCTTGGCCGCCGGAGGCCAACACACCTTTATTGCACAAACCCTGTCCTCTAAGAGTTCACCGTTTTTCCCCACTCCCGTTCCTCTCCCTTGTTTTTTCATTATTGCACCGCCCTTCTTTGACAAGTGCGATTAAGAACGTATCACCGACCGGGTGTGGTGACGGTTAGCACTAGGTATAGCCATTAAAGAGGGCTAGAGCTGACGAAACCTTCTTGTTTCTTCCTCCCTTTTATGAGCCTCCGCAAGCCCACCACCGCGTCAAGACCATCCCGCCGGAGAGAGACCCGCAAGACCATAGGAAGAAACCCACAAGAAGGGGACGACATAAAGAAAGAACATAAACTGTGTTTCATGTATCTACCCTCAATAAAAGACACTAAAGATTGCACACTACATCCAGCCTCCGCGTCTGTATATCCGGCCCGCACTCCCCACACGCTCACAGGCAGCTTATCTGCTTCCTGCGGATGATATTTATTCAGAAGTAAAAAGCTTCTTATGGATCTTTTTTGCTGCATGGATGCCGGTTGTTGGAACAGTTTAGTAGAAATACTAACTAATCCCTTGTTGAAAAATGCGTGCCTTTGTGTAGCCTTGGAGCGGCTTAGTTTCCTCCTATGATATTTGCGGCCTTGTATCTTAATCAACTGGATGTGTTCAATGCTATTTTTCGGTTCATGAACGTGTGCGAAAGAATCTACTATTTTCGCCAATGGTAACCGTACCCCCGCCCCCTCTGGCACTGGACGAAGGAGAATTAGCAGTAAGGAAGGGCCCTGAATTCCAGCGACATGTGCCGACTGGGTGGTCTGTGGTTTTTGGAAGGTGCTTCTTAGAAAAACATTTTCCGGTGGTATTTTCATGCACTGACACAAAAATACCAGGATGACGGCATGACGGGCGGGAGGAGGGGGTGGGTTGGAAATGGGGTATATAAAAGAAAACTTACCGTCCCGCGCCATCTTCTGGATGGATCCCGACTCCGCCGTCCGGTCCTGACTCCTGTGTTTTCCAATTCCGGGCCGGCCGGCTGCAGCTCTCCTCGTCATCAGGAAAGGCAGCCACCCTCCCTCACCTCCGCCAATCACAACGCTGGTAGGCGCAGCAGGCGACGCCCCAGCCGGGACATTTTCTCTGCATAGAGAAAAGGGGAGAGTGGGCGGTCCTGCTCGAGGGCAGGGGAGTGGCTTGCCCACTGTTGTGCATACTGACTGTTTGGTCGGCCCAGGGCCGGCCAGACAGTCAGTCATACACAGCAGTGGGCAAGCCACTCCCCTGCCCTCGAGCAGGACCGCCCACCCTAACCAGGCACTTCTGCTTTCTCGCAGTGCGAGAGCAGAAACATAAATTGGTAGTTATTACCATTTATGTTTCTGCCTTCTCGCACTGCGAGAAAGCAGTGGGGCGGCGCCCAAACGCCCCTATGGAGGAGCCGCCTCTGCATTCTAGCAATGATAATCCCTGTCCTCTATCATGCATGCTCCTCAACTGTGGATCGGCAGTGCAATACGCTACAGATTCGCTGAGGTTATACTCGGTGAAGAAATAGATATTGCCTTCCTCACCGAATCCTGCTTACCCCTCCAGGATACAACATCACCAGACATGACAGACCGATAAGAATGGGTGGTGGACTAGCTATCATTCACAAAGAAGAAATACAGCTTTCCATATTAAAAACCGCAGAATGCTTGACTTTTGAGTACATTGGACTTAAACTTACAGTCAAAGGCTCCGCTCCCATCAAACTTCATACCATCTACCACCTTCCTGGTGAACGTGCCTTCTTCGCCAAAGAGTTAACCAACCTAGTTACACGATTCTCCCTGACGGACACGAAGGACGTGTTCCTGGGCGACTTCAATATCTGCTGGAACAACCTAGAATACACCACAGTTCAGAACCTCTCCAACCTTCTTGAAATAAACGATCTTGAACAACTCTGCAAGGAACCAACACACATTAAAGGAGCCATTCTCGATGCGATTATCACCAGAAATGAGCTGGTCTCACTTAGATCGATCTCTCCCATCGACTGGTCCGACCACCACCTCATATTGTTTAATATAGACTCACACGTCAGATCCCAACCAGCACGAATTGGCAAACCTAAGCACAGGACCAGGAACATCAAACAAGTCCCAATCAATGAACTGGAATTCAGGGTTTGTGCCCAACTACAGCTTCATCCTCCCACTCACACGGTTGATGGCCTCACTGTACACTTTAATACAGCAATGATGAAGGTGTTAGATCAAGTGGCGCAACTCAAACTAAAACAATCGAGATGTATCAAATCAAAATCTTGGTTCAACGCTGATCTTAATAACAAGAGGCAACAACTCGGACATGCAGAAAGGGCATGGAGACAAAACCCCTCGACGATGCACCTAGCTCTACTTAGAACCGCATGGTTGTCATATAAGAAACACATTTTTAGAGAAAGAGCCTTTTTTTTCGCAACCAACTAGACCATGCCAAGAATAGACCCAGGGAGCTCTTCAACATTGTTAAAAGACAAACCACCCACACATCCCTACACAAAATATTAGCCACCAATGAACGCTGCAAAGAAATTGCCAGCTTTTTCACAGATAAAGTCGCAAAAATTGATCAATCCTTTATCCAAATCACAAATCTGCCTTCCCTCCTAACCTGCCCCACTATGCTCACTAATAACCAAATGGACCTAAATTATACTAAGGACAATCATGATTTCACCCAACGGAAAAACAATACCAATTGGTCTGATTTCAAACTCATGACTGAAAAATAAGTCTTCAATATAACTGCGAACTTGAAGCCTACTTCCCACACTACGGATCCCCTCCCATTCACAACAGTACAAAATCTCAACCACATCATTGCCCCATTCTGGACAAAAATCATTAACTCATCTCTCACCTCAGGCTGTGTACCGGACTCCCTCCAACTAGGACAAATCACACCCATACTCAAAACACCAGGGACAGACCCCAACGATCTCAACAGCCTCAGACTTTTCTCCAATCTCCAGTTCGTAGCGAAAACTATAGAGAAGTGCATTCTCCAACAACTTAACAAACATATAGGTGATTTCAACCTCCATGATACTTTCCAATCAGGATTCAGAAAAGGCTGTAGCAATGAAACTGCCATGCTCAGTATTTCAGATGATATCCACAGAGCCTTAGATGAAGGTGAAGCATGTCTTCTCATCCTTCTTGACCTATCAGCGGCTTTTGACACTGTAAATCACAAAACTTTACTTGAGACACTTAAGATGCGCTCTGGTATTAATGGCACAGTACTAAAATGGTTCGCATCTTACCTTCAACAGCTATCACAACAAATTAAAATCAACTTTTGCCTCTCCAAGCCCACACGAGTCACTCTTGGTGTACCCTGAGGCTCTATTCTCTCCCCTTCCCTTTTCAATCTCTTCATGGAACCCCTTACAATCATTCAGAAGCAAGCAGGAGTCAAATTTCACCTATATGCAGATGACACACATCTCTACTACAAAATGAAATCACCCAGTGACATCCTACACCTCAATGCCACAGTAACCAAAATGCAAACTTGGTTTAATTTGAACCACTTAAAGTTGAACCCGAACAAAACCAAATTGATACTGTTCTCCCCTAAAAGAAACCACCTACCAATCCAAGACTGCCTCAAGAACCTGGATGCCCTAAATTGCTTAGGCATCACCCTGGACAAGAACTTGTCAATTAAGCATCACATCAAAAACTCTGCCAAAGGAACGTTTTACTCACTAAAACACCCCAAGAAAATTAAACCTTTCATTCCTCCTGATGATTTCAAGACAATTGTACAATCCTTAGTCCTTTCTAAACTGGACTACGGGAATGCCATCTTCGCAGGGACGTCAAAAACTTACCTAGCCCCCCTCAGATCAGTCCTAAACATGGTGGCCCGGCTCATAACAGGTGTTAAACGGTTTTAACACATCACACCAGCCCTCAAGTCCCTCAACTGGCTTCCCATTGAAGGAAGATGTATTTACAAGACTGCCTGCATCATACACAAAGCCCTTCACACACATTCCCCCAACTATTTAAACAGCAAAAGTATGAAAGCAGGAAGATTCAGAACTCTGAGAATCTACAACTCACTTCTTCTCATTCCTCCGAAGCTGAAAAGGAAAACCACCCAGACTCACTCTTTTTCTGGAAATGTACCCAGGATTTGGAACGCACTCCCTAGATACCTCATATGCAACCCCTCCTTCTCTTGCTTTAAAAGGGACCTGAAACTCCTTCTCCTCAACAAATACTTTACTGCTCAAGCCAACTGAACTAGGCTTCAATAGCCCACTCTCCTCATGACTCGACCGTCAGTGATAGTTGGTTATTTAATTTTTTTTCAACTATCTAACATGTCATTCACCCCTTTAATTTATGCTGTCTTAAAAGTTATGCTTGTTATTTTATGCATCCTATGTTATGCTACACTATGCTATTTCTTTTATGTAAAGCGCTCTGATACCCTTGGGTCTACCTAGCGCTATATAAAACTTATAAACAGTGGCGGCTCCTCCATAGGGGCGCGGGGGCGTCGCCCCACCGCTTTCTCGCAGTGCGAGAAGGCAGAAACATAAAATGGTAAAACTACCATTTTATGTTTCTGCTTCACGCACTGCGAGAAAGCAGAATGCTTGTAGTGCCTGGTTGGGGGCGGGCGGGCGGGTGGGCGGTCCTGCTCGAGGGCAGGGGGGGAGTGGCTTTGCCCACTGTTGTGGGTACTGACTGTTTGGTCGGCCCCAGGGCCGACCAACTCAGTCATGCGCACTCTGCCTTTTTCTCTATGTAGGCTGCTGCATGCAGCCTACATAGAGAAAATGGCCCGGCTGGGCGCTCTCCGCTGCGCCTCACCAATCACAACGCTGCCATTGCAGCGTTGTGATTGGCTTGGGTAGGGGAGGGAAGCTGCCTGCTGGCTGCTTCCTGTTCCTGCAGCAGGCACACGTGGGAGTGGGACCCGGCTGCACCATTACACCGTGACCGGCCAGGAGCGGAGGCGGCTTGGTAACTGGCAGTAAGGTACTTTTTATTTTTATTTTTTTATTCCCCCCCCTCACTCCCGCGAGCATGCCGGCCGCGGCTGCTTTCCTATATCATATTTCCGTTTATCAGTGTGTGTTCCGTAAACTATGGCAGTGCATTAATTAGCTGGTACTGTTTCAGTGTGAGCAAATAAAATATGCCTCTCAAGCGATCTAACGGCTGCGCACGTGCGTCTGCAGAGCGGCGACCTTCGTTGATTCTACAAAGAAAGCTACCTCATGGGAAAGTGAGACTGTGGTGAATTCAGCAAAAATCCAAAACAGCCAGTTGTTGCTGTTTGTGTTTGTTGCTGCAGTCACCTATTAGTTCATGTCAAATCCCGTGTCTCTGGTGTCTACGTTCGCCTATTCTACTTACAACTGAGCACTAAACAGCACGCACTGCCTTTTTGCTTCTACATTTTTGTAACCACATCATGGCGATTATATTTGTGGGGTATAGCTCCAGTGTCCCGCCCCTAGTAATTACCTTAACAGTGTATTTATTATCGTGTAACACGCATCAGAGCAGAGATGCCTGAAGGCTTTCTACTTTTGATTTTGTAGATTTGTCACAAATTGTGATGTGTGACATGTTTTCTAAAGTTTTGTGTTGGTGTAAAAAATGGGGAACAATATATTCCACCATTTTTTCTTCGTGCATAAAAGGAATGGAACGAACAGATTTGACTCCAGTATTTGTATTATCCATATTGTTTACAGTTTTGCAGTAGTGCAAAAAAAACACGCTGATTTGCACTTCCTTCCTAAAAGAGAACAAGACAAATACATATTGCTCAACGTAATTTAATAGAGCCAAGTTTGAGATCAAATCAGTTCAGTACTATTTTATGCAAAGGTAGCACCAATTTTGCACCATGAAAATTATTTAGGATAGCCATGTTATCAGATTCTTGAGGACCCAAGAGCTAGCATTTAAAGTTTTTTGTAAATCCGATATTTCAACACACTTCTTTTATTCAAAGTATTGCCCAAAATGCTGTAAAACACATAATTTCACCCCCTGTCCCCCAAACGTTTCCTGGGGGGCAGGAAGTAACCCGTCCCCACAAACCCTCTTGAGTCAGTTGGGCTCACTCAATCAGTCAAAGTCGCAAATGACTTTTACCCCCCATTTTAAAAGCCACCAACCGCCACTGCTTATAAATGAATAAATACAAAGCACAATAAAGGAAAGAGAACAGGGGGAGTTGGCTCTATTTCTCGGACCTGCAAGCAGACTTCAGGATACAGTGTCACTTACCCTTAGCACTGCTCAATTTATGTTTTAAAAGACAGATTGAGGTCTCAAAAGAAATAAAAATATTTCATTTCTTTGTTGTGAGCAATGCTACTCAATCGGTGGTTAGCACGTTTATATGATATATAAAATCTGGTGCCATAACTTCCAATCAAAAGAATAGCGAGATTTGAACTGCTTGTAAAATTTCAAGAAGAGAATTTCTTGAATTGTTGGTCACATTACAACAAGAGATTGCCAACACGTGTTCCATAACAGTCACAGGTAATAAACAATCTGTATAATATTACTTTTTTAAAGAAAATTTGCACTTCAGTATTGCATATGAGGGCAAAATATATAATCCTTTTAATGAATAATTCTATGTTTGATCTGGATTATCACAACTTTGTTTGGCTCATGGGACTGCGGTGCTGTCCAGGAGTACTGGCTCCAAGTACTTGTAGCCCTGGAACAAATGACATCATTGCGCCTTCAGCGCTCTCCCCTCCTCACCCTCCTAGGGTACACCGAGACACTAGCGGTGGCACACCGGAAATTTATCTCCTTCAGCCTCATTCTAGCTAAACGGCGTATAGCTTGTAGGTGGGGGCGGGGTAGAGCACCTAAATTTAAGGATTGGATCCGGGACACGGTGTTTTGGCAGGATCAAATGTATGCCTATGCTGAACTGCTTCCTCCTACCTCCCGTCCCCGCGATAACTGGGGACCCCTTACGGCATACTTACTTTCTCATCCACTTGACGGGAGCGACAATACGCAGACTGATAAGGTGGCGACTGCTTGAATTTTTCATGCATCACTACACTCACAGACCCTTGTTCCCTCCCTTTCATGGAGCCACTTGGAGGGCTGAAACTCTCAGTGTATGTGATCTAATGTTATCATTATTGTACTGCCTCTGATGTCTTGCATTGCTCTGTAGCTTACTGTGTTTAATCTGGTCTCAATGCCTGACTTCTTCTTTAATTGTATTTGCTTAAGCCTGTACATTCGACATGATATATTGCCTGTATTTGTATCTGTTTTTTCTTTTCTTGAAAACATCTAAATAAATTACACAAAAAAAAAAAAACTTTGTTTGGCTCAACTTGTTATGGAGAACACTATTCCATATGCATGTCCCTGTGCATGATAGTAAGACGTGACACACTTTATATTTAAGAAGTAATCAAATTTACACAATAACTGAAAGGACACCAGGGGCCGTATTACACAAAGTGCCCCGTGGGGGCAACGGGCATTTGCGCCCACTTTGTGTGCCCCGGGGCACTTTGGTAATGCTGAAAGCGCTGGTGCACATACAGCGCCAGCGCTTTCTCAGAGGGTGTTCCCTCATTTGCATGGGGGCGTGGCCCCATGCAAAAGAGGGAGTCCCTTTGCCTCCGCGCCCGCGCTGTATTATGGACATGGGTGCAGAGGCAAAGAAGCTGTCAGGAGGCGCACTGACAGTGCGCCCCCTGATGGCAGCCCTCTGAAGGAGGGAAAGGGGGTCCTATGGACCCCCCAGTCATCCCCTTGCAGGCGGGTGCTGTCACTCACTGAACCCACCTGCAAGGTGATCTCTAATCCCTTTTAAAAGTGCAGGCGGATTGCCGCCTGCACAGTGAAACACGGAGTGGCTGCTTCATTGCTGCTCTGTATTTCATGTGAATGCGCTGCCACCAGGGCAGCACGACTTTGCGGCTGCCCTGGGGGCAGCGCATTCAATATAATACAGCCCACTCTCCTTGTTAGCGCCAAGAGCACCTTTTGAAAGGTGCGCTCGGCGCTAACAGGGAGAGTGCGCCGTATTCTATAATAAGGCACCAGGTCTAAATTCAGAAGAGAAAATTTAAAAAGCCGAACAACAGGCATGTCCATCTCTTCTTGGTGGCATTCTACAATGGGGTGAGTCTATTTTTACATCACATTTCTAATAATTGTTGCACAATATAGTTGACAGGAGATTAAATAAAAAATCACGACCAGACAAATTCACCATCTCAAAAAATTATCCTGCAGAAACGCTGCTTGAAGAAATACCAAATTATTTAAGTACTTTGACGAATCTGTCATTGTGAGCCAGAATTTTCTGAAGATGACTGCTTCTGTAGCAAAGTCAATCCCAAAAGATAGAGAAATTTTGCAACTGGGATCACTTACTTATCCGCTGAGTTTAGGATGAATATTAAAGCAAAATATGTCTTTGCTTTGTGTTAGGGAACTAGGATGCCGCAACCTAGTTTTCAGTGACACGCCGCGTCTCCTGTAATACCACTGTAACATGAGAGTATACTTTTTGACAGAAGTGACACTCATTCTGATATCCGTACTTCTTTGTACCTTGTCAAAGTCATTTTTTGACATGAGTCGATTCAGTCTACAAAGTGAACGCCCACAGGAAACTATTTTCTCTTATGCGCAAAAGAGAGTTTAAGAAAATGGCTTCTTCTGCTACTTGTACTTGGCCTATTTTGGTAGAGCATGGCACTGCTAAATTTGCAACAATGCCAGGGTTCCTGCTGGGATTTATTATGAAATTATTCCCATGGCTCATAAAGGATTTAAAGAGTCTGCCTATATATAAAAAAAACTATTATAATTAACTTAGTTCAGAGATTTCCTAATAAGAGTTTGTTTCATACAGTTCAGAGCACTTTAGCAAGTATTTCCGCCGTTTTACAAATCACAGAGGCTCATCAAGGACTTATTTGCCTATTATTTTATAGATTATTCAGTAGTTTTGTATAGGGCGTTCTTTTACCCGTGCCATATGTGATTGCTGACAAATGACTATGTTTTTCTGATGAAAAGTAAGAATATAGTTTGACGATTGGTCCAGCTGAGGAATATATTGACACATTCTAATTACAAATATTACAAATTAAATTCTACAGACCCAGTATCAAATGTGAGGCGGATGGAAAACTATGAGCAAATAAAATGTAATTACAATTCTTAAATTGTTAGGAATTTTAAGAATTAATTGTTTAAAATTCAGGCTGCGTTATTTTGTCTTCTATGTCAACTGTTATCTAACCAGGGGCCTAATGAGTGTACAGGCGGATCCCAAATTATTTTTGCAAATTGCTCTGCAGCTTTTTGCAACCTGCCTGTAATTTTGCAATGTGACCTATGTACTAGTAAGACACATTGTCAAATTCCACTTCGCACAGGTTCACAAAACAACCTGTCTCATGAATATTAATTAGGCAGGTCTCTACTTGTAACCCCCAGGGATTGGCAATGGCACAGCGATGGGGATGGTGGCTTACAAGGGGCAGCAGACATCCACTCTTGCATTCATATTCCCAAACAGGCATCATTTTTTATTTAAATCACTCAGGCCCCCTAAAATAGACACAATTAGTTTTTAAAGAAATTTTCTAGTTTGAAAAGATATTACGAAACCATGGAACAACTGCATGGTCCTACAGAGACTGCCCTACGTGATTCTCAAAAGGGAAGTTGTCACCCTACTTGGGAGTTGGTGCCCTATTAATGGTTTAAAACATAACTGAGGGCACAAATCATTGCTACATCTCATTTAGAACTGTAATTAGGAGAGGATACCCCACTCGAAGCAACCACCTAGCTGCAGTTCAGAATGAGTCAGAGAACATCTTTTGTGAGTCGGAAAGGCATATATGGCTTGCATTTTGGATTTAGAAAAAACATTTTGCTGTTACAAACTCTGCCATTTTATGAATCCCTGAGTTTGCAAACACAAAGAGCTTTGCAAGTCAGGCCACAGATTGAGGAATGGAGCAAGGAGGAAGGAATTCCAGTGGCAGCTACACTGATCTTTTTAAAATAAAAAAAAATGTAAATCCTCATCCGCCTCAGACCGCAGTCAACAGAAAGTAGAATGTCAATACCGTTGCTCGGTTTCAAGGAGACGTAGGCAATCGAATTGGGACCCAGGAACAACGCCCGCCTACCGGTATATAACAATCCCACAGAATGCCGCTAGACCCTTTCTGAGAAGAGGGGTGGTCTCACTCTCTTCTGGTGAAAAGTGACCGACGACTGTTGGTGCGGGCCCGCATGAAATGGAAGCTGGGCGAAGGAGCAGGGCCCGACTAAGGGGGTCATTATAATGACGGGCGGATCGCCACCGCCCGTATGTCGGTGGCGATCCGCCCGCCATTCCTCACCGCCCGCATTCCATTTCCCCCCGCCATATTACGATGGTGGGGGGACCATGGCGGACGGAAAGACCGGCCGCCGGTTTTCCGCCGGTCCGACACAGGACCGGGCGGTAAAGGGGCCTAATATGGTGGCGGTGTCTGCTAGACACCGCCATCCATAGTAGGATGGCAGCGAAGAGCAGCCTTTCCATGGCGGCGTTGCCGCCATGGAAAGGCATACGGTGTTTGCTGTTGGGGGCCCGCTGTGGGCCCCCCAGATGTTGGGGGATGCACATGGGGGGTACCTATGGTACCCCCCTGCATTTGCATGCACAAGGTGGCAGGCACTGCGCGGTGCCTGTCACGGTGTGCATGCAAAAGCCCAACTTGCATATATTGCATTGTGGCGGGTGCTGCTTACAGCACCGCCCGCTGCAATTCAATATATGCGGAATGCCACCGCCACCGTGGCGGTGGTATCCTAATCCCAATGGCGGGACCGCCGCTCCTATGGCGGATGGTCCCATTCTCCGTTACGGTGGTGGGCGGACTTTGTCCGCCCGCCATCGTAATGTCCC